>JAGSMP010000037.1:0-1376666 GCA_029286625.1 Parnassius orleans
TCGGTCGAAGTTGGACTTACCTAGTCGGACTATTTGTCCTAGGTGAACATACTCGTCAACAACTTCGAGCTTAGTGCTCCCAACAACTACCGGCATAGGTGTGACATGGACATTAAACATGATCTTTGTTTTGTCCATGTTCATCTTAAGACCTATCCACTGGGAGACACTATTGAGGCCATAGGTCGTCTAGCGATTCTGCCGTAAAGACTATATCGTCGGCAAATCGAAGGAGAGTGATGCACTAGCCATTGACGTTAATACCGTATCCTTTCCAGTCCAGTAGCTTGAAAACGTCTTCCAATGCAGTGGTGAAGAGTTTCGGGGATATAACGTCATCCTGTCTTACACCTCTCTGCAGTTGGATAGGTTTCGTACTCTGGTTTTGTACTCGGATAGCCATCGTAGCCCTACTGTACAAACACTTCTGCACTTCGATATACCAACAGTCAACTTGGTACTGCTGAAGGGACTGCAGCACCGCCCAAATTTCGTCGAAATCAAGGACTTTCTCATAGTCCACATACGCAAGACATAGTGGCAAATTGTACTCCTCGGTCTACTGTTCAATATGCCGAAGTGTATGTATGTGGTCTATGGTGCTAAAGCCTTTTCGGAAACGGGCTTGTTCGGGAGGCTGGAAGTCGTCGAGTCTGCGTGCGAGACGATTCGTAATGACTCTCGAAAACAGCACGTAGACGCGGCTTAGAAGGGAAATCGGCCTATAGTTCTTCAAGAGAGCGTAGTCGCCTTTCTTGAAGAACAAGACCACCGCACTTCTGCTCCACGCCTCCGGTGTAGTGCCACCATGGAGGACGGAATTAAAGAGCTTCTGAAGGACTAAGTACCGGTTTTCCACCCGCTTTCAGAAGTTCCGCTGTAATTCCATCCTCGTCTGGGGCCTTGCCGTTTTTAAGGTGCTGGAGAGCCATTCTAATCTCGCTCAGACTAACGTCCGGAATATCATCGGAATAGTGTCGGATAAGACTTGCTCTTGAATCGTTACTCACACTTGCATGTGGCTCCAACGATGATGTGTACAGCTGCCCGTAGAAGCTCTCAATCTCTCTCAAAATCTCAGGTGTCCCGGAAAAGATGCTGCCACACTCGGTTTTCAGCTTTGACAGTTGGCTCTTTCTGACAGACAGATCTCTGGCAAAGACTTTGGAGCCTTGGTTCCGTTCGATCGCTTCTTCAATACGAGCTGTATTGAAATTGCGTAAGTCCCGACGCATGCATTTGGAGATCTGTCTGTTTAAGTTCTACAATTTTTTACCCGTGTAGTGGCGGTGTAAGAATATCCACTACCCCATATCATCATCCCATGGGTGTCATAAGAGACGGCAGAGGGAAACAAACCAGGAGAGAGGCAGCAGGGTTTTCCTAATAACGACTAAAATTAAAAACTGCGGCTGCCAACCCGCTTGCCAAGCGTGACAACTATGGCAAGTATCCCCCTATGAGGCAATCTATAGAGGAGGCCTATGTTCATCTTCATATTTCTGAGAGGGTTTGTTTTTTTGGAACGGGGCAGAATTCATCGCACAGCCCTACTGCGTTTCGTTTAATTACTAATAATTAATCAATATTTTAATACGGTTGTAGAATTTTTTTATAACTCGTCCAGTTTTTCCGGTACTCCTACTGCCTAGGTGTAGTCCCGAACTCATGGAAGACAGCTTTGGTGCACCCGATCCTTAAAAAAGGTAACCGCTCAGATCCGTCCAACTACAGGCCTATCGCTATCACTTCCTTGCTCTCCAAAGTAATGGAAACGATTATTAACTGCCAGCTCATGCGGTAGCTTGAGGATCACCAACTGATTAGTGTGTTCAGTGATCAGTGTTTCCGTCGAGGTAGCTCAGCTGGTGATCTTCTAGGTTACCTAACTCATGTTGGTCGTTAGTTTGGACACAGCAAAGACCTTCGATCGGGTTTGTCACAAAGTGCTTCTTTCGAAACTTCCTTCCTATGGGCTTCCCGAGAAATTGTGCAATTGGTTCACCAGTTTTATTGCAGATCAGAGCATCAAGGTCTTAGTAGACGGCGCATGCTCCGATTACAAGCCCATTAACGCTGGTGTTCCACAAGGCTGCGTACTATCACCAACGCTGTTTCTTCTGCATATCAATGATACGTTGCAAACTGGTAACATTCATTGCTATGCAGACGAAAGCACTGGTGATACTTTATACATCGGCCGTACCGAAACAATGTTGTGTCTGAAGTCGAGACTTTTTTGAACAAAGTATCGGACTGGGGGCGAATAATCTAATCCAGTTCAATCCCCAGAAGACACAAGTTTGCGCGTTTACCGCTAAAAAGAACCCCTTTGTCATATCTCCTCAGTTTCAAGGCACTCCCTTTGTTGCCTTAGCCAGTATCGGAATCATCGGTGTCGACATATCGAGTGATGTGCAGTTTCGTGGTCACTTGTAAGAGAAGGCCAAATTGGCCTCTAAAAAGCTTCGCGTGCTCAGCAGAGCTGGACAGTATTTCATGCCGGCACACCGCTTGAACTTTATAAGGCGCAGGTTCGACCCCACATGGAATACGGTTCCCATCTCTCGGCAGGGACTCCCCAGTGCCAGCTCCTTCCTCTTGACCGCATCCAGCGCAGAGCGGTTCGAATCGTCGACGACCGAGTTCTTTCCGATCGGCTTGACTCACTGGCACTGCGTAGAGATCTTGCATCTCTTTGCGTATGTTATCGAATCTACCACGGGGAGTGCTCTGAGGAATTATTCGGACTAATTCCAGCCGCTCAATTGAACCATCGCACATCGCGACAAAACTGGCGATACCATCCATACCATATGGATGATTGGCGTTCCATCACTGTGCGATTTAGAAGAAGTTTTCTTCCTCACACAACTTCCTTGTGGAATCGATTACCACCAGCGATTTTTTCGGACCGATACGACTTAGGGACCTTCAAGAAAAGAGCCTACAATTTTTTAAAAAGCCGGCAACGCATCTGCAATTCCTCTGGTGTTGCAGTTGTTCATGGGCGGCGGTAGTCACTTACCATCAGGTGATCCGCATGCTCGTTTGCCGTCTCTCCTATAAAAAAATTATAATTTGTAGATTTGTACCCTCTATATCCTCCTGTGCTGGTACCCTCCTGGGGTAGTGTTCTATTTAACTCCGCTAACATGTTAAGGGGGAGGGGGGAATTGGGCCTCCGACCACCTGCACTCACCAGGCGAAATGCAGAAGTAAACTTCTACTTCACGCTGGTATTCTGCGAGGTCGTGGTACCACCCCAGTTCGAGCCGGCCCATCCGTGCGGCAGCAAAAGCTGCCGCGTGGCTCTACCACTGTTCACAATCCTCTTAAATGAAAATACTTATTATTTAAATAAGACATAATTATTTTTTTTTACTAAAACTTTAAGTTTACGGTACCGGGAGGACTCCCTCTAGTAGTCAATAAAAATGAATCGTGTTTATTTTACCTCATTTACAAAAAAAATACTCTTTTTTTATAATTATTCACATGAAAGAAAATTATGTAATTCGGTCAGTATAGTACATAATTTGTATGTAGGTATGTATGTATCTATTTTTTCATTCGAAATCTTTTTTTTTTAATTTAACAGACATGTAGAATTCCTTACGATGTTTTCCTTCATCGCCAAGTACTTAATATTGCAATTTACTTTTTCATCAACTTCATCGGCAATGATCGAACCAGAGTTGCTCGCCTACTGTGGAATTTATAGTGACCACTTAGCCTCTGAGCAACGACGGTTCTAATAATGTTTTAATATAGAACCATGCAAAGTAAATATTTCAGGTGACTTTAGTAATTCTTTCTCATAAGATTGTAGAAAACATGAGGGGTAAACAAGGAGAAGTTTTAATTTTTGGCAATTTCACTTCAAAAAATAAGGATTACATGAAAAGAATATTCAAATATACAGTTAATCAACCCACTTATATTTTACGTCTAAAATTAGATATAATTATTTTTATAGAATATGGGTGACAAGCGAGCACACAGTCCACCTGATGGTAAGTGTATACCATGGCACATAGACATCTACATCTGTCGTCGATTACGAATCGAATTCCTCGTTCATACACTATATTTTTATGCACCACCTTCTTAATACTGACTTAAAAGTAAAAAAATAATTTTTCCTAGCACCATACATATTTATAACCCTATATAGATAAAATGAAAAGGGTGCACTAGGGCACACTAAATAAATATGAACTGTGAAATCACACAAATGTCCTAACTACAGCTAATTCCTACACTCCTTTATTCAAATAATTATTTAATTTAAATAATGTTTTATGGTTTTTAGTCTGTCATCTATTTATGGATCAAACGACCTGTAAGATGAAGTGGCAATGGGCCAGTTCGACAGACCGATACCCGATGGGGAAGAAAAATTCTCGAGTGGCAGCCCCGCGATGCAGCCACGATCTGGTAAGTGATGCAGGAAGTCGATAAATGCAGGTCGCTCAGGACCGTGGTTTGTGGCATTCTTTTTTGGAGGCTATGTTCAACATTGGACTTGACGATGATGATGATCCAATTCTGAGCTAATTTCGAAAAGAAAAGTAATTCTAAAAAGAATCCATTGCGAAATTCGTACCGAATAGACAAATAGATTGACAAGAAAGCGAGCTAATAAAAACTTGTTTCAAAGCAAATTATGATATCTAATTGCCTCACTTCTAAACAACCTTTTAACCACCGAAATGTTATAAAAAGGCATTTAAAAATATGAATATTTTTAATCAGTGTAAGTAAGATGTTGAAACAATAAAATCATTCGATAGTTCATGTTTTCTTTTAGCCCTGTCATATTCTGTATCAAATTCCTTTCATAGCCCTAAATGGACATATCTTTTGGTAGGTAGCTTACAAAATATCTTTAGCGCCATAAACTCCGCAGCCGCTAACAAACCCAAATTTTATGGAATGTAATAAAACACCAGGACAGCTTTTGAAATTCTAGACAATAATCATAAAATTGACCTTAAAATTCTCTTATTAAAATTGTTATAAGTATAAGGTTAATTTTGTTCCCTTGCGTAATGAATTTAAACATACCCGTGATATTTTTTATTATTTTAAGAACTATATCTTTTTTTTTTATAAAGTGATATGTTATAATACAATAATAGTACTAGCTTTGTTTACGAATTTCTACCGTCTAATTTATAATCATTGTTCTCTTTGTTGCCTGACATTATACGAACAACTTGTGGAGGTGTAAAATTGGTATGGAATAGAATGACGCATTAATCTTGAAAACGAAGCAAAACGGTAAGGGCGCTGTAGGAAGTTTTCACCAACTGTAAAAAATACAAATAATAGATGAGTAAGAAATAATAGAAACATAAATTATTTTTGTTAGGGTGTAACACTTAATTTTCTAACAGGTCGACCCCCATCATTACCCTAATGACTGAAAGAAGTCCGTCTGATGAACGAATGATGGTAGAAAATATATCTCAACTCTTAGACTTTTAATTTCCTTCCATCAAAAGTTAAAGTAGGATTTGAGCTGGGCTAGAGTTTCGGCTTTACGCTCACCAAGGGCGTGGAGAGGATGCTAGCGCATTCTTGGTGCAGCCTATGTCCAGCAGTGGACTTAAGAGGATTGTTAAAGAAGGTGATGATTGATAATATAGCTTTAATTTAAAGCTTTAATAAAAGTTAAATATGCTGTGTTTATAACACACAACATATTTAACTCTTATTATCACGCTAAAGCATATTTTTTCATATTTCTACGGGTAAATACCAACGTGACATAACATCCTACGACGCTCATACGGAATACCATCGTAAAATAACATTACAATTCTGCTGAGTTTTAAATAGTTAGTGACGAGAACAGAACACCCTTTTTACTAGTAATAATTAATTACAACTCAGTCCACAAGAATGATAACATTTGAGCATAGATGTAGGACTATAGAAAGTTAGAAAGGCAGCTCGTTTGTCACCTACTTTTATAAAAAATCTAAAACCTTTTAAATCCAGTGCAGGATATAGGCCTTTCTAAGAATACGCCAAGAAGTGCCTATACTGTGCACAAGAATGTAAAGCTCTTATTCAATGCATTACTATACCACATGGGTAAAATAAAACCTCATTTGAAAACCACCTCCTCGCACCAGCACGTTTTTTCTTTAAGTGTACTAATAACGATCTCCAGGGTCTTCTCACATCATGGTCGGTCTAAGTGGTCGGTGTTTTGAGATAATTCTGAAGCTGGCTGCTAATAGAAGGTATTATAATGCTTTGGATATATATGCAATACCGACAAATAAGACAGCACCTCGTCCGTCTATCCACAGGTTTCTATGCGTTTAGGTGGATATTTGGAGTCCTCCTTCCCTTTCACCTTTACCCTTAAACCCTACGAAATGGAGGGAATCAATTACAGTTTAAACAAAAATAAATGATTACTTTTAAAATTATTACATTAAAACGTACAGTAGTGAATGTGGCCAGGGAGACTTCGCAAAATCCTCCAGCAGACAAAAAAACCGGCATCTGAGCCCGAGCCATAACGAGTAGGATGCGAGACCGTACACCAGATATCAGTACAAGCCCGCAGTTCCAACTTGAAGAGTACACTGCATTGCTAATGTTTTCACTCTAAAAAAATCATAATATGCTTTTAATATAGTTTCAATGTTATTGATAACAAGCTATAAGTACTAATATTGTAAATGATCATGATGAGGTTGTGCAACTGCGCACGAAAAATGAATGTGCCGTCAATGTACACGCAAGCACAGCAAATAACTTTACGAAACAAAAGAACCCTCAGGCCAAAACATCAGACACACTTATGGCGGAGATCAAGCATCTAGACTGAAAAACTCATAATAAATCCGCAGGCAGAAGAGGCCCATTCAACCGCACACTGAATATGAACTAATAAGAAGAATAAAAGTATATTTACACAAATTCTGATACCGTCCGTTACTAAAAATGATAACATAATAGAAACTATTTTAAAGATTGGAGACTATGTGAATTTATTATCTGACTACTATACCACGGGTCATGGATTCGATCCTAGCTGTTTGTTTTCATATCACTGACACTTTAACTATCTACAATCTTACACGGATAGGTTAGTAGACTGAATAGCAAGCAGCCTTTAGCATTCATATAAATATTCTGGATACAATATCATTATATACGGTTCAGAAGATTGACATTGTTTGGTAAATTCAGGGTTTTTGTTTTTTATGAGAGTGAGTTGTGAACAGATTCTGACTAATTTAACAACGTAATACAAGTGATGCATCGCTGAGAGAGACATTAAGTTTAGAGTGCAATTAAAACCGTTGGCCTTGGCTGGCTTTCAAGAACGTACAAGGACTCGTATCTTGAAATATAGTCTATTTCGTGTAATTTTTAAGACAATTTGAATAACACAATATTAAATTGACGAAATAAAATTACCAATCTTACACATTTTCATACATTACATTATATATTAAGTAATAAAGCTTAATATATTAGTAATATAGCAGCAGATTTATATAACCTAAGGTCTATGTAATATCTATATAACCCATATATAGTAACAAGATAATGAGATATGCAGAAAGTGGATGCAGTAGCTTTGTGCCAGTCTTTAGGGGAAGGCCTATGCTTACCTGTGATAGGCAACAATGATGATAACGAAATATTAAAGTATGAATTGCATTTCTAAGTATATATCATCAAAATTCAACAAAATGATAAATAAAACTCGGTGAAAACTATGGAGAAGATATAGATGAGCAAAATAATCGAAATAAAAATCTGACCTGTATCTTAATTTCGTCACACCAACGACAAAATATAAATAGTTCAAACACGTTGTATCCCAAATACAGTATGCTCGTTAAAAATCTTGCAATGCTTAATTTCACAGTCTAGAAATTAGAATTATTATGTTCATTATTTTCAGTGTACGGTTTCGAAGATTGTTGCTCATTACATGAATAATTTTTGTATCTAAGCTTCTTCTTGAGGTCTAAGAAACGGCACTTATCCAGCCGTTAATTTCTAAGTGCTGGTAAGGTAAGGAAGAACTCTTCTACCTATCTATCTGTATTTTATTTATCTTATATTTTAATGTAGATTTGTTTTCTCCTCCTAATCAAATTTGATCACTGCGGCCAGTCTCGACGAAGACTGGGCATTACAGGATTATAATGCCCGAGTGTATGCGCAAACACAGGTCCACTCTGCCACGACCGTAGAGATCAGGCGCAAGACGAAGACGAAGAAGTTTTACGTGATTTCCGAGTCACGAGAGTGAAACACCCCCAACTTCCTGACTCCGAGCTGTTACTGAGAATTTCTTGATGGAAAAGCCCAAACCCAAGTCAATAGTTTATTAATGTATTGTTTACTCTTGAAATATTTTATAGAAACTTGAAACTTAATTTCACGAATTGAAACGAAAGTTTATCAAAGATCAAAATAATTAATAACCACTTCGTTATAAATATTCAGTTTCATAATTTCAGCATTTTATGAAATAAGGGGCCCGTGCTAAGTCGTGGGGTGTTTGTAATATATATATACAGGGTATTTTTGAAACGCTCCCGAAAACGAAGACAGACAGTACTAACTATATCTTTGATGATGGGTGAAATATATCTTTTCACAACGTTTTATTAGCTTTATTCACGCTCCATCGTGTTAGTATAGTTAAATAAAACGTTAATTTCATTTAAAAAAATCATGAAATACTTAAAAATAAAACCAGCAGTATAATTACTGAATTACAATCAGCTGACTAGGGGTCAATGTACGCGCGAACGCCGAATTCGCGCGGCCCGCAACTAGCGATGGTACCACAATACCTAATAATTTACAACACTTGTCTAAATACCTAACTTATTTCTTTACCTTTTGCCACTGTGCTTGTCTCTACGTAGCCACTTTAATTCGAATTCACAGGTTAAATAAACCAAATAACTGGTTCGATTCCCCGCTAATGAAAAAAATACTTAAATAAAATGTTAACAAGGTTAGAGTCATGCTTTTTTATCCATTGTGTAGGTATGTTTATTATTCTGATGTATTCAGTTATGTATCTTTTCAGATCAGTTCAGTACTAAGTTATTTAAAAAAATTAGGTATGAAACAGCTTACCGATCCTCCGTGGCCTTATGAGATTCTCCAAGGCACATTAACATGTTGCCGTATTCACGAGCATTATAAACGTACTTACGCGTTAGGTATTATTAAAACAAAACAAAAAACACAAAACGTAACAACAAGAAAAATATCATTAATAAATAAAATAACAAGTAATAACGACAATAATTTATAATAACAATAATAAACAAAACAATTGAACTGTCGCTCGTGATAGTCAACATAGAACTGTCTCAAAAACTTAAAATTATTAATCAATCCCGCCAAAACAAATGCGCACGAAGGTAACGTCCTTGAAGAATGTGTAAATTCCACAGCCCGAGGCAACACGAGGCAGCGTGTGTGTGAAAGGGAAGGGTAGAGTGAGTAGTATACCTAATGCATTGTTTCGTACCGTTCTAGATAAGAGTTCGGCGCCTGCGAGGATATAGACTCTATTGTCAGCTGATTTTCTTTTTTAAGTTTCACTGCTGGTTTTATGTTTAAGTATTTTCATGATTATTCGGGATCGAATTTCTTTGTGACCCATCATCATAGGTATCCTTAGTACTATCATCTGTCTTCGTTTTCGGGAGCGTTTCACAAACACCCGGTATATATATATATATATATATATATATTAATAATGGTTTTATTTTTAATTTAAGTTTTTTTGTTGGCTATTTTATTTGTTTTTCTGGAACTACGAATCCGATTAAAAAAAATTGTATATGATAGCCTGATTCAAGAGGAATAGTATAGTATATAATCTATCATTAGGCTACGCCTCTCAGCTAGCCTTATATGTATATATTTATTATAAGAAAAAGCGCTCTCGAAAGACAAAAGATATATGCGTGAGTGGGTATCAAGAATTAGACCATGTTTTTGACATTACTTGGAATGTAAGCAGCGCTCCGTCTATCTTTCTTTATTGATCTAAGGCTGTGAAGGTACAGATGACCGTAATACAAATAAATATACAGGGTTATTTTTCAAAGAGTAGCCAAATTTTAAACTTAAGTTCAAATATATATAATAAACGTGGTAGAGCCATGCTGCAAACGTGGTAGAGCCATGCTGCAGCTATATTAGTAGTATAGTTGTAGTACGAATGGGTCGGCTCGACCGGGGAAGGACCACGCTCTCACAGAATACCAGCGTAAAATAGCAGCTTAACACTGCTGTGTTTCGTATGGTGAGTGTAGAGAACCGGAGACTTATCTTAGTCCTCACGGGTGACAACGCATCTGCATTTTGATTCTTTATTGAAGATAGATGTAGATGTCTATGGGCCACAGCAACCACTTACCATCAGGTGGACTGTGTGCTCGTTTGTCACCCTATCCTATAAAAAAAAAAAAAATGTAAATAATGATATACCGTTATTGCAGTTTTCGAAAATACGAGTAAATAAAGCTTCTACTTTTATTTGAAATTATCCCAAATTGAATGCGATTTATGGGCAACAACGTATTTGCCTACCGATCGACCCTTACGAATGTGTGCGTGAGCAGTAAAATCAGTTAAAATAATGCATTACCACGCATTTTGAATATAAAAGATAAAAAGGACAGAATGTTTGAGATTTTTTTTTAATTAACTTTTCTTAACCATTTGCCTATTTTACTTATTTTGAACCTTCTCTGCAAATTTGAACGGTTATTGCAAAATAACCCTGTATAGAGATAGCACTCGTATAAACCTAACTATATCCGATGTAACGCTATCTTTATTGTTATAGAAATACGGAAACATACAAAACATCCATAGATAGCAATTTCGCCGTTGAAGGAAAATCGGAGATCTCCCGCCGGGCAAGGTGTTCTTTCCAGGGAGCGGCCAACGCTCCATTTGATAGTTTGGGGCTATTCTATAAACACCGCAGTACTTCGGAACTTTGATAGCGTGATTTAGGCATCGGTGTGGCTCACTTGTGACGCGACGACAGCGCCGCCACATCACCCCTGCTCAAGCTGCAGGCCGAGCAGGGGGTGATGTGGTCTAGTCTTAGTTGTCTACGAATGTGCAAGTGCCAGGGATTGCCTTATAGTCTGCGGTAAGTCGAGAAGAAGGCAAGTAATCAGCGAGAGTGCCGTGACGCAGAGGTGAGCAGTAAGGCTCAGAGGCGTGTCGACACTGTAGCGCAGAGAGTAGCTTGAAGGAACAGGAAGCATTATTCCAGTGCTGCGATGAACCTTGTAAAGATGCTAGATGGCTTGCAGGATCTGAAGACTGCAGATAATATCTGCTTGTGAGCGAATGCTTGGGGTACTTGATTACGATGACGAAAGCTTGAAGTTGAGGTTTCCGATGGTAACATGTTGAGTGTTGCGTGGTCAAATCACGTCGGTTGGTCACCAGTTTAACCATATAATGAAAAGGGGACATGTCCTGCCGGGCGAGATGTTCTGCAATGCTCTATTTGATAGTTTGGAGCTATTCTATATATACCGCAGTACTTCGGAACTTTTATAGCGCGATTTAGGATTCGGTGCGTTTCGCTTGTGGCGCGACGACAGCGCCGCCACAGTAACAATTTGTTGCAATATACGAGGGGTGATCCAAAAGTAATGATAATCGGTTACTTCAGGTCCGCATAAAAATCCAAAAAAAATATTTTTTGCTTGCTTATATACTCACTACGTCAGCCTAAAAAAAATCATATAAATAGATCACGATTTTCGGGAGATACATTCATTTGAATACGAACTGTCAAAGAGATAACATCAACATGGAGAAAAACGAAATTAGAGCTGTCATCAAGTACCTCTGTTTGAAAAAAATGTCTTCAAAAGACATACACAGTGACTTAGTGGAAACATTGGGGGACTCTGCTCCTCCATATTCTACAGTTGCACGCTGGGCCAAGGAGTTTAACGACGTAGTTGACGACGGTCAGCATTCGTATTCCTAATTTCCCGCACCATAATAGTCAAGTGCTACGACCTACTTACGAGTAAGCTAGGTGCTTACCAATATGTCAACATTACAATTAGCTTTTTGTAGTACACGAATGCAATTTGTTTAAAAGAAGCAATTAATAAAACTTTATATCTACTTACTAACGTAACTTGGTATCCGGCAAAGCAAATAAGCATTCCGCTGGATGCCAGTTGACCCAACATGGGTAAACTTAATATCTTCTTCAATTCCAATGTTTTTCTTAAACAATAATATTTATAGTTCAAAAATAATGTAACATAACATCATCACACATAAGTAACACACACGAATGCGTCATAACTATCGACAT
The DNA here is from genome assembly GCA_029286625.1 of Parnassius orleans. Classification (NCBI taxonomy): domain Eukaryota; kingdom Metazoa; phylum Arthropoda; class Insecta; order Lepidoptera; family Papilionidae; genus Parnassius; species Parnassius orleans. Next base: position 12,380 of record JAGSMP010000037.1, read on the forward strand.
CATAACAGCTCCTCACAAACCCACTGCTGAACATAGGCTTCCGCTAAGGAATGCTACAAAACACGGTCCTGAGTCACCAGCATCCATCGGCTTCAGCATATCTTACCAGGTCGTCATTCCGCTTACTCTAGAACTTTCCGTCCGTATGGTCGGCCCATTGCCGCTTTAGCTTACTGATCGGTTACGCCATGTCGGGTACTTTGCTTGTACTGAACAGAAACTTATCAATAATCAATTAGTTAATAAATAACTCAATTCTGTGTCCTGTCTCTTGCTAGTCTTCACTGCAATAAAAAAGACATTCATCAATGTATTATAATCTTTTTGTGACTACTTACTTTAAAATAAACTTATGATGATCCACAAGATTGTCGAATCTCTTTAAATATTTTGTCTTGAATTTATTATTAATAACATATTTCGTTGTCTGAAGTCCTGTAATTAATCGTTAAAGTTGTATACCGAATTTTAATTTTTCTCTGTGGTTGTTAGTAGTGCTACACTGATTTTTTTTTTCGTATTTTGTAAAACTCTTATTTAAAGCATGTGAGGAGAAAATTTTCCTTCGTACCTATACCTGTACATTACATAATGCCGATTTTGCAACTACACTGGGCTAGTGTCACCTTTCACAAGAATACTATACGAATAAGTAGCTTCACCGCAATTGACTATCTTATGGCTACTAAAGCTACCTTACACGACAAACAAAAATAAAATAGGAATTTCAAAAAACCAGCAGCGGGACTTGTAAATTTTCTGTCGGACACGACCGTAAAAGCTAAGTATAGGCTACTTTTTGCCTAGAATTTGTAGTAGGCCTACTACTCATATACTCGTACTTATTTCTGTCGCCAAGCAACAATGCACCTACAGAGGTTTAAAAAACAGAGCCCGAATGTCATTTTGATAAAGGTGATAATGCATTTGTAGCCTTCTATTTTTGAGATAGTATATAGGTGTCCTTGGGCAGCACAATCAACAGGCTTAATTCCCAAAACTGATTTTTAAATTGATTCGGTTTTCGATTCAAACTGACGTTGATTCGGACCTCTGAGAGTCTTTATTGTTACACGCTCCATTTATGGATAATGTACTTTTCTGAAGCTTACGCAAATGTTTTTCTAGGCGATCCAAATTTGGCCAAATAATCAACCTGGGTAAGTTTCATTAAAGTTTAAGATTAATAATGGTAAAATTATTAATTTATAAAAAAAATAATGCTTTGATTGGTTGCCTGTAGCGTATCCAATTCGCATCAAAATTAATAATTATGAAAGTGATAGAGCCACGCTGCGGTGTATTATGCTGCAGTACGATTTTTTTGTTTTATAAAACTAAAGTGATAATCGAACTTAAAGTTCACCTGATGGTAAGTGGCTTATGCACGTCAGAGTCACTAGCAGCCAACTTCAAACAAAGAAGGCCGTGGATACGTTGTGACCTATGAAAATCTATAATTAATAAAGGAAAATATGTAATAACTCACAGCCTGTAATTATGCTGGCTATCCACACCCTTCAAACCGGCACACATCAGTGCAGGCGCTGCTATTTGTCGGCAGAAATAGGTAAAAGTGTGGTTCCTACCCAGATGGACTCCTAGACAGAAAAAGAGTCCTATCACCTAGTGGGTCGACTTGACCGACAGGAAAACGCTCGCACAGAATACCATAAAATAGAAAAATAATGCTGTGTTTTGTATGGGGACAAGTATCGTAAACGCATCTCCATTTTTATTTTTAATCTAAGATAGATGTAGATGTCCATAGACCATTGCATCCACTCGACATCAGGTGGGCTGTGTGCTCGTTAGTCATCCTTACTTCTATAAAAATGCGTCAAGTTGCTCTTCAGCGAATTATCAAACTTAAAATTCCCATTATTATAAAAAATATGGCATTTATAAGAGAAAATTTAAGTGCGAACGGCAACTTGTACATGAGGACTGCATTTTCAACATTTGCGTTCTGTGCAAGGAAATGTCATTACATAAGTGCGCTTATCCATGCGTCTGGCTGCTAAGAATCAGTCCTTATCATGGAGCAACTATTCTACAAAATAATTTTCCAAGAATCACGAATGCTGGAAATGTTTTTGTACTCTTCGTTGTCCTTGAAACACCGGAGAGATTTTATTTTTTCCGTTAAGCAAAAGCAACTCGGCCTAACAATGTCCGTCTGGGGTCAAATATATCGTCTCGATTGTTTGAGCAGTATTCATACGCTACACGAACCAGCCATCGTAATCCTTTAACTAAAATATTGTTAATTGTTGAAGAAAATTACCTTTTGGTGAACAATCAGCCAGCATGTTCTCGAAGCAATTGGCCAGTACCGTAAACTGGCAAATAAGGTGTATTAAATGAGCTTGCATAATAACGTCAATAGTAATTACGAAGAACGCGACGTAATTGAATGCAATAACAACAAATATGTAGGTGAGGGGGTAGAGTGTCGGGTTGCGGTAGTCGAAGGGAAGGCGTATTGTTACAGGCAGGTTATATTGCAAATCGTCTACGAGGGGGTAGACATACCTGAAAATGTCAACACTAAACTTCATTACCTAACTACCTCTATACAAGCTGTATTTTATTAAATACAGATAAAGAATCTATATTCATCTATATATTTTTCTAACCATACATAAAATATAATAGATTTATTAAACCATTAAAATGAAATGTCAGCCATCATTAAATTTCACTGATGTTCAAAGTTGCTGTAAACAAAATAAATCAATATTTATTTTGAACGTACTAAATATATATTATTGTTTTTAAGGATCGGTTAAATGTACCATGGTCTTATTATTACAAGTCTAGTCAATAAGTAAGTCCTAAGTCAATAAACTTTATTTTAAATTCACTTTTACTTATCCAATTTTGAAATCTAACATATTATAAGGATATGTGTGTGTTACGTTTGTATATTACTGATATTTCATTTTCCCTAATATGATATCGAAACCCAATTTAGCTTTCGACTATTTGCATAGTGAGTAGTTTTCATAAAATTCGATTTTCTCTCGAAATCTGCAATGTACTTGCAAATAGTCACAAAGTGTAGGCGACTAAATCCCATCACCTAATTTATTTTGCAATGGATTATAAATACTAGGCTAAAGACTTACCTTATCCTTACTTTTTCCAAATGAGACTTGATAAAATCTTAAGCATTGTCGAAAACATAAGCTACATAAGCAATGAATATAAAATATTAAAAATACCACACTGATAAAGTGCAAGCTCCCAATGTTAGCAATAATCTCAAATATGTTTCATTTTTGGAAGCCCAAAAAACTATCAATTCGTTTCTCTCTTCGGTGGAAGTATCAAAATGCGGTGATTGTGTGGATTTCGCCAGTTTTTTATAAAGAGATTTATTCCAAACCTAAAATATTTAACGATACGCTATAGTATCTATACAAAGATATTTTTTTTATAGGATAAAGGTGACAAACGAGCACACAGTCCACCTGATGGTAAGTGGTTGCTGCGGCCCATAGACATCTACATCTATCCTTGATTACGAATCAAAATGCAGATGCGTTGTCACACGTAAGGACTAAGATGGAATGCCTCGTTTCCAGTAAAAGGGTCTCCGGTTCTCTACACTCACCATACGAAACACAGCAACGTTAAGCTGCTATTTTACGCTGGTATTCTGTGATGTATATATATATATATATATATATATATACACGACGGGTGATCCAAAAGTAATGAAAATGAATTTTATTAGTATATAATGTAAAACATATATAGTCAAAAATAATTTGTTTTTCTACAGTCTCCTAATAAGGCAATGCATTTAGTCCATCTTTTTTCTAAACCCAGAATTCTATTAGAAAAAAAATCTTTATCTTGATCCTCAAAAAAGTCTCAACAGCGTCCATAGCTTCGCTATCGCCTGTAAATTTCTTGCCTCGAGGGTGTTCCTTGAGCCGAGGAAATAGATAGAAGTTACTGGGAGCTATTCGTAGATCTGGCGAATAGGGCAGGTGTTCGAGCAGTTCAAATCCGATTTTTCGAATAGCAGCTATCGCAACTGCGGCTTTGTAAGCCGGAGTGTTGTCTTGATGAAACAACACTCCAGCTTGCAGTTTGCCGCGTCTTTTTTCCTTAATAGCCTCCCGCAATCTTTTTATTTGGCCTGTGTAGTAAGAGCCCGAAATAGTAGCTCCCTTTTCCAAATATTCCACCATAATTTTTCCTTCAGCGTCCCTAAAAACGGACGTCATAACTGCTGATGTTCTGCCCATCTTAAACTTCTTGGTCCAGCGTGCAACTGTGGAATATGGAGGAGCAGAGTCTCCAGATGTTTCCAGCAAGTCGCTGTGTATGACTTTGTTAGACATTTTTTTAAACAGAGGTACCTGATGACAGCTCTAATTTCTTTTTTCTACATTTTGATGTTATCTCTTCGATGATTCGTATTCAAATGAATGTACATCCCGGGAATCGTAGCCTATTTATATGATTTTTTATGCTGATCTAGTGGGTACATAAGCAAGCAAAACATTTAAATAAAACTAGTTTTACGGATTTTATCGCGTATATTAACTTATTTCATATTCCCGACGTTTCGAGTACTTTACAGCACCCATGGTCACGGAGGAGACTGAGGTATTTGACCTCCCAATGTCATAGTTAACCACGGTTACCTCCAGATTAAAAAAGACCCATACAGATAGATATTTAAACGGTGACTCTCATCACCATCTTTCACAGTTAGCTACCGTGGGTAAATTTTTGTTTCCGAGAGCACGAGGGATCTGTGACAGTAAACACCTGGCCGCCGAGCTCCAACACGTCAAGCAAGTTTTGCACGACAATAAGCTTCGGGTCCCGCGCCTACGTCACAGTGAGCGAGTGAAACCGGCCACAGTCGAGCGAGTGCCTGCTGTACTGCCATATGTCAGAGGTGTCACTGACAAGATTGGCTACATCCTGAAGCGTGCTTCCATTAAAACATACTTCAAGCCGTCGAAGAAGCTTAGTCAGTTTTACCATCAGTCAAGTGTGATGTCCCTCTGCAAGATGCAGGGTGTACAAGCTTGATTGTGAATGTGGTCTCTCTTATATAGGACAAACTAAAAGATCAATAAAATCCGCGTTAAAGAACACATAGCTGATGTGAAGAATCGACGCTCCGGGAAGTCTGCAGTCTGTGAACATGTACAGGATCGCCCCGTCAGTATATTAGATTTGATAGACCACAAATCCTCGCTAAAGAACACCGATTTCTTCCAAGGATGATTCGCGAGGCTATTGAAATCAAAAAACATCCTAATTTCAATAGAGAAGATGGCTGGGTGCTACCATCTGCTTGGGATGCTATAATTAATAAAATTAAATCCCAACCCAAGCATACAACTGCAAGACTTCAAGATACTATAAGTTCATACTGCGTAGATCGGAACAAAAATTAATAATTTTTAATCTGGGGGTATAAAATAAGTTAATATACGCGATAAAATCCGTAAAACTAATTTTATTTAAATGTGTAGTGTTCGCGTAAATATAAGAAATCATCAAGCAAACATTTTTTTTTTGGATTTTTATGTGCACTGGAAATAAGTGATTATCATTACTTTTAGATCACCCCTCGTATATAATAGTAGATTAAGTAATGTACATAATATGTCATATATACGAGTATATAATATTCTTAGGATATGTATTCTACATATCCTAAGGCTTTCCAATTTGTCCTCAGGGGTGATAACACAATCTGCAATTGCTTCTTAACCGAAGATAGATTTAGATGTTTTCTATGGGCCGCAGTATACACTTATCATTAGCTGGTCTGTATGTTCATTTGTCACCCTTATTCTATTAAAAAGCACAGTATATTTTCTTCATTACCGAGCACGTAGTAAATCAACAATTAAGACGGCTATTGCAGTTTACTGGTGACGGCGGAGTTAATAGATATACTACTAGCTGTTTCTCGCGACTTGATCCGCGTGGCATTTATTACGATTTGATTTCATAGTTTTAAATTTTTTGCGCGGAACTCTAATTCTTTTTCCAAAATAAAGTAAGCCACTCCTTATAACATCAGCTATTTGCCAGGGAAAGTCCCATCAAAATCAGTTCAGCCATTTTGGAGATTAGCCGGAACAAACAGACAGACAGACAGACCGGTAGACAGACAGACAAAAATTTCATAAATTGTTTTTTATTTTTATAAGTACCGTATATACATTCATATGAATTTAGTAAAAAGCTGTTATTTTGACATTACAAACAGATACTTGAATTTTATTTATTAGTGTAGATTATACGGAGATCGAACTTAGCCTACTTGCTTAGTATGTAATTATCAGTAAGCGCTTTGATCAAGAGCTACCACGTCTCCTAATGCGTTATACATGTATTATTTATATCGTTATCAGACCGTAAAATCTAGAAAACTCCTGGCCGAGACCATGTCTCTAGACCCATGTCTCTTCCATTATTGTGAGGATATACCTTTTCGTCACGCTTGGCAGGCGGATTGACGATCGCAGTACAAAACGTCTTACAATTTTGACGCTGCTTCCCTCAGCGGTCTTCTATTCTATTCTATTCTATTCTACGATACGCACGGTACGAAATAGTGTGATGGGTTCTCTTACGGCGTCATCACACGGCAAATTCGACATATTAAGTCAAGTTTACTTTTTATTTCACTATAAAATACACTATATGATCCATCTTCAACAGCCTACTGATGGATAAAGGTCTCCCTGCTCTTTTGATGTATTGATCGTAGTATCCACTCTTCTTTCATATTAGTTTTCAGTCCTTAAACGGTCCACTGCAGGACACATGCTCTTACCAATGTTAGAAAATATTGGCGTAGTCGTCGCTCTTAGGAGGCAGTAAGTTCCAGACGTTTCGCACATTTGACGCTACTTCTGTTCGACTGTCTATTTAACATCTGATGTACGCACATTGGTTAAATCACCATCTATGGGATGTTATTCAATTTAATTCTTTCTGGCATTTCTCATAGTCACCCTTAATACACCTACACACGGCTTTTACATATTCTTAAATTCCCACTACAATATTTTTTCTACATATATTGGTAATGTCTTAAATTGGAACTAAAAAGTTTAAAGGAGTAAAAAGAAGTAAGTACCATATTTTTGTATCGAAAGACAGCAATAAGATGGATAAGAGTTACGTTGATATTGTCTATGATGCTATTTAAGTTGCTGGTCTCGCTGCAGAGGTTCCACAATTCGCAACAAATAAATAAACCAATTATTGATTTTACGATTCCGCTGTAAACTGAATAATATGCACTTTGTTCAGATGTCGAAAGGCCTGCAAATTTAACAAAACCGAAGTACATATAGGTATGTAGTTAATCCAAGAAAGTGTAAAATATTTTATTCATTTTAGGTTTACTGAAAATTCATAAGAAAGTCAAAATCTACCGCTGGTTCTAAAGTGAGATCTTCACATATATTGAGAAGAACTGGCAAGAAACTGGAGTAATTGTGTTCCTATTTATTTACATTCACAATTAAGAAGTTTTTTAGAAATCATACAAATTACTAAATGAATGAGGATGTAGAGGCGATGTATGAGAATAGCCATGCATTCCTCTAAAACCCACCATACGGGATACCATAAGGAAATTTAGAATAGGGCAACGGAAACCAAGGGTTCAACAGCTGGTCGGTTTCATGGAGAAGAGCGAAGGGAATTCTTTGTTGTGTTCTACTATTTCTTTCAGAAGCGGCCCCACAAAAAGTAATCCTGGTACAGCCCCGACGGTTAGACTAAAAATGAGATTGACAGGTGGCATCCCTTCACTGTATATCATATCAGTGATCGCTTTGATGAAAAATGGTAGTAATAAATGAATGGCGAGAGGCACACTGAACCTTAACATTCAGTTTGAGAGTGCTCTAATCTAAAGCCCTGAAAACTTTTAGTTCGAATTTCGAAATCTTTATCAGTGCCTAGAATAATGCAATACAGTGGATAATGTAAATGACAAACTCGTCGAAACTCGTAAACTCATAAACGTCGTAGAAAGAAGCAAAGTAACCGACATAGCGCAACGAGTCATAAGCTGAAGTGGCAGTGAGTTAGCCATATAGATCGAGGAAACAACAACCGATGCGGAAGAATAGTGACAAATTCGTACGGGTAAGCGAAGTGTAGGGCGGCCCCTTACTAGGTGGAGTGACGACTTGTTAAGAATGCAGGAAGTCAATGGATGCAGATGGCTTGGGAACGTGCTTTGTGGTTACTTAAGAGGATGCCTATGTTCAGCGGACTTGTTAAGGTTGAAGGTTATGATGAATGATTAAATGGAATATTTGAATTCACTTAATCGATAGGAGTTGGCATATTCATAAGTTAAAAGGTGTTTGAGGAGTGAAGGAGCCTCCTCGAATGGCTCATTGAAGATGAAAGAGTTATCGACCCGAAACCGATAAACGATTAAATCTTTCCACGACCGTTGATTTCTTCAAAATGCTAAGAAAAAGAAAGTAGTCAATGTTTATACCACAAAATATATCGCACCCATTATATATGTAAGTCTGTATGTAGATTCAAAGAAAGCTTTCTCTAACTTTCCACATGATTGATCCAAAGCTCTTGTTTGAGTCAGTTTAATCCATGAAAATTTAAGCACCTCCATTGCTCACTTCGACACTAAAACTGTAAGTTTTCCCTTCTAATACAGTTTTAATTTTGCATGAATGTGTGTGCTTTAAATTTGCTTTTACGTGTCAACATTCTGGGTAAACTAAATATTTGAAAAGCATTTAATATTGAAAGGTTCATGGACTGATTGTAGTGTGCTGAATTGTAAGCTTTATGTTAACTTAAAAATAATTTTAAATTTACGTCGATTATTGCACTTAAAATTAATATCAGTAATATTAAATAATAAATTTGTAACTGACTGAGTCCGCGACTTCGTTCGCATAGTATCTTTGTTAGTAATGTAGGTATTTGTTTTGCATATCTATAAATATAATCATATAATAAAAGTTTCAATTGCAGATGTCTGTACATTTTATATTTTTGTAACAAAAGTGATTGAGAGGGACTAAGACTAATAAGTAATTAAATGCATATCGACGCCCCCGAGCAAAAAGTCGGTAATCGTAAAACTTAAATTTTACAGCAAAACATCGATGCATCAAAATGATTTAACGTTTTGTACCGTTTTTATTAACTCAGGAACGCATTCGAACATTAAAGTAACTGATAATATATCAAATGAAAGTAATTTTTTTTATAAAATATTATTTTGATGTTGGCATAGAGATAAAGGTGGATTGAAAAGTACTGGCCTAACCAAGAAAATAAACACATACTAAATCAGTAATATTTTTATTTTTCTACATAATCACCATCAAGTTCAATACACTTTGCCACCTCCTTCCAAGCATTTAGACCGTTGAAAAAATGATTCTTCCTTAGAGTCAAAATATGCGTCTACAGCTGCTTTGACCTCGTCGTTTGTCGAAAATCTTTGACCTCCCAAGTGCTTTTTTAGGTTAGGGAACAGAAAGAAGTCTGATGGTGCCAGATCAGGTGAATACGGCGGATGCGGTAACAGTTCAAAGCCACAGTTGTGAATTTCAGCCATTGACTGTACTGACGTGTGAACACGGGCGTTATCTTGATGAAACAGGACTTTTCTTCTGAGCATTCCTCGACGTTTTTCTTTTATTTCCTCTCGTAAACGACGTAGTAAGGTGCAGTAGTAATCAGAGTTTATAGTCTGACCCTTTCAAGATAATCAATCATAATCACACCTTTCGAGTCCCAGAATACTGAAGCCATCACCTTATTTGCCGACAAAATCGACTTAGCCTTTTAGGGGTGGTGAACCAGGTCTTCTCCACTGTTTTGATTGTTGTTTTGTTTCCGGTGTACAGTAATGAACCCATGTTTCATCCATAGTAACAAAACGATTCAAAAATCATCTGCATCGGCTTCAAATAACTCCAAACAGTCGCGTGAAATAGTCAATCGCGTCCTTTTTGTTCAACTGAAAGCAGTCGCGGAACCCACCTCGCAGACACCTTGTGGAAACCCAACTCGTTGACAATGATGTTTTGAGTTCGTTCATAGGAGATGCCTATAATCTCGGCTATCTCTCTAATTTTTAATCTGCGGTCTCCCATTATTAAATCAAGTACTTTTTAATATTTTCGTCAGTAGTTGACGTCGAAGGCCTTCAGAGCAGGGTTCATCTTTCACACTCTCTCTACCACGCTTAAATTCTGCTATCCATTTTTGACGGATGAATATGACAGAGCACAATCGCCTAATGTACTGACCATGTCATCATGGATGGCTTTTGATGATAGCCCTTCTTATGGAGGTACTTAATGACGGCACGCTGATTTGCTCCATTCATGGAAATTATGTCCGATTACTTTGTTAATAAATTTATAAAATCACAACTAATTATCGCACACGTTTCGAACTTCACACAATGAACTAGTCTGAACTGAACTAAATAATGTGGGTAGATTTGATTTTTAGAATTGAATGGATCTGTGTTAGGCCGAGTACTTTTCAATAATTTTGAATACAAGCAAAATGGGAAAATACAAATTACTGAAAATGTGCTAACAATGCGTTTCATTATTATTAAATTACGGCATTATTGTGGTAAATTCCTTAAAAGTGATGTTATAGTAACATTATACTACTCACTTATAATTCAAGCATTCTATATAGCAATGTATGGAAAAATTGACAAAAATAATGGAGTACTTTTATTTATTGGCATATGTACGTTATAGAGCGAAGTTAAATTTCAACCAATCTCCCTCTCCCTCTCGGGTGAGCGTCACTCCCCCGCGCCCCAGAAAGTGTCCTGAAGCGCGGTTTTTTCAGTTTTAAAGAAAATCGTACACGATAAATGAAAAATGTGCAGGTACGAAATGATCCTTGATAAATTTGCTATCAACCTTTAATGCATATACAAAAGCGATATCACATAGTTTCCACGTAATCTGCCACGATATATGAACATTTTTTAAAATTTATCGATTTTTTTTGTTAAAAGTTTAGTTTTTCAAAGTTTAATTTTTGAACTATTATTGGACCATATTTTTAGTTAAGAGGCAAAAATTAATGTACTATAACAAAGTCATTGCTGTAATTTAAAATAGATTATACAAAGGCAAAGACATAAAACACTGTTTTTGCATCAAAAATTAAAATTGTATTTTTCCAAGTAATCGTCTACTACGAGCAAACTTTTTGGGAGATATTAAAGTGTAATATCAAGATTTATGAAAAAAATTAAAAAGTTATAGGTATAATCATCCAATTTTTTAAAGGATAAGGGTGACAAGCGAACACACAGTCCACCTGATGGTAAGTGGATGCTGCGGCCCTAGACATCTACATCTATCCTCGATTAAGAATCAAAATACAGATGCGTTGTCACCCCTGAGGACTAAAATGGAATGGCTCGTTACCAGTAAAAGGGTCTCTGGTTATCTACTCTCACCATACGAAACACAGCAGCATTAAGCTGCTATTTGACGCTGGTATTCTGTGAGAGCGTGGTCCTACCCCGGGCGAGACTACAGCCATAATATAGCAATAACATAGCTCTACCACGTACAAGCTTTATTGTGTGGTTAGCCTGTTTAAACCAATAGTAACATTGATTCTTATTGATTTAAAAAATGAATAGTTATTATGTATAAAAAAACTGTTTCATATTGGCGTTTTGTTGCCATCGGAAAATAATCGTAATCTTGTTGTACCAAGTAATACTCCTAAAAATTATAAAAGATACATTTTTGAGATATTTAAAATCGTCTAAACAGTATTTTTGGTTGTTATTAAGTCTTTCCCTATGTCCTTACGAACTGTCGGACAGCAAAATATACGTCGATTACATAGTAGAGACTTGCACGAATATTATATAAATAGTTTGGAAAATCCAAAAGTGCAAACCTCATGAGCGTTTCATTTAATTTTGATGAAAAAAATAATTTGTATTCCTGACTTTTAAAATATATTATTTATGTGTTTTAAATTTAGCTCTCTATTATTTTAACAGATAGTGTTAAAAAAATAATATTTACCAAAATAAATCGATAACACAAACTATAAAATCGATACAGGCTGTATGGTACATTTGTCCTTTGTCTATCAAGGGCAATTAAAAAAATATGAACGCGCCTTTAAATTTTTAATAGCAATAAAACTTATAAAAGTTGATAATCATTTTATTATCAAACTACGCGTGCTAGGCTATTGATATGAAATAGGGAATCAGTTGATGTAATTCTGAAGCTAATAAAAAAAACCCGGTCTCGATACGTCAATTTTTTCGGCGGTTATCCTGACCACATACAAAATCAACATCCGAACGTCCACGTAAATTTTTTTAAACCGTTTTTTTAGAAAATATAAGATGGATTAATTAGTGTTTTCTTCTCATATTAAGTATAAGTATATATACGTATAAGTACAATAAAGTTATAATAGAGGCATTTTAAGAACACAAAATAGCTTGACCTTGACGAAAACACAATACTAGAAAATAATGCTCTCAACAGACAAATTAATAAATTAACTTCAGAAATAAAAATATTACGGTTGTGCTACACAACATTAGAAGATAATAAGGTTTGCAACAGTGCAAAAAAAAAGACAGAAAACTTCCACGCGGTGTCACAACGGGAATTCCATGCCTTCAACACCAAAGGGAATATCAAACGACGGTAGTAATATTGCTATATGTATTCTACAACAAAAAATTACTGACTTGCAGCAGCAATTGGAAAAAGCAGATAAGGACATCTCTAAACTCACTAACCAAATTTGTATTCTGACACAAAAACTACAGACACCAAAACCATTAAACTCTTCTAATTTTAAGAATACATTTATAAATTTCGACACAAAGCAAATATGCCAACCTAAAAATAGAATAATTATTTGTGGCACTCAGCAATGCGTAGGTCTGGCATCTTCGATTCTACATTCAAGAGAAACAACAAAATATGAAAAATACAAAGTTTTTGCGAAACCAAACCTAACGCACTTAGCACGGAGATAACTAAGACATGCCTAAATATGACGCTATCAAGAAATGATAAATTGGTTTTATGTATGGGTGAAAATGATAACAATGAAAAAGTTATATTATTTCACTTAAAAAAATTATTAGAAAAATTTAACAAAAACAATATAATTGTATTAAATGTTTTAAAAAATTATAATGTTATAGTTAATCGATTAAATAAAATTATCAAAAGTATATGTAATGAATATACAAACTGTCATTTCGTGAATTGTAATTACTGTACAAAAATTGACATTTGTAAAAAAATCAATTACCTTATTGACTGAAGTGACTATGAAAATAAATACTTAAATATTTGTGAACTTAAGAAAATAATAGAAGGTAATAAACCAAGCAAAGATAGATCAGACGTTAAATCTTACCACTACAAGAGAGGCACAATCCCATTTTATTTTAAACGCTGTAACAATTTACTGACACAAAGCATTACAAATTCTATTTCGCCTGTCACAAAATACTATCACCAAAAAGTACTATACATTACTTTCCCACAGTAAAAAGGAAATTTTTTCGAAACAAAGCATCACTGAACTTTAAAATCCATCATCAAAATATCGCAAGTATTTTGTCAAAGAAAGATATTTTAGAGCTAACGCTAAAAGAGTTGCAAGAGTACATAATGATCCTGACGTTATATGTCTCCGAAACATTTTTAAAGAAAGGTGACGATAATTATGTAAAACTTAGTGACTATGAAATAGTAACTTATTATTGTAGGGACAAACAAAGAGGCGGAACTTGCATTTTAGTTCGAAAGGGCTTACTATGCAAAGAGTTGTCCTTTGTAAAAGTTCAGGCAGTACAAAACATATTTGAAGTATGCGGTATCGAAATTACAGCAAATAAATTAATAATAATATGTCTATATAGAACACCGCAATCAGATCCTAGTCTTTTTTTTAAAAAATTAGATAACTTACTCTATAGCTTAATCACAAAGTATAATACTAAGAAGCGCATGGTTATAGCAGGAGACATAAACATAAATACATTAAAAAAAGGAAAATTCACGGGTGAGTTACAAGAATTGTGTCACAATTACAATTTTTAAAATCCATATAAACGTACCTACGCGAAAATATCTTGTATAGACCACATAGTGAGTAACATTCCAAACGCCACTGCAACTATATTACCACTTCATCTCTCGGATCATCACACAGCACAAATGTTAACCTTTCCAGTAAAAAATAAGTTAACATCGGCACCATCTTATAACATCTTTAAGAGAGATTATAACTTGGACCATATTCAAAAATTTAAAGAATGTCTACAAAACTTATCGTGGTATGAAATTTATATGAAACTGACTTGAATAAGGCTTTTAACGTTTTCCATGAATTGATATGTCTTTTTTACAATCTATGTTTTCCAAAAATTAAACTAAAATTAAACAATAGTCACGCAAGGAAAAATAAATGGATAAGTCAAGGATTAAAAAAAAGTTCTCGAACTAAACGGCTTCTTCGATACACATACTATAAGCAAAAAGTACACGTAATAAAATGACCTACATAAACTATTCTAATATTTTAAAGAAATGTATTTATAAATCCAAACAAATTGATAATATTAAATATATAAATAATAGTAATAACAAATGCAAGGCAGCATGGAAAATTATTAAAAATGAAGTTCATAATCTGAAAGTTAAGGATAATATAGACACCATTAAAATTGGAAATAATGTATTATCAAATCCCATAGAAATAGCTACTGCTTTTAATGATTATTTTATAGATACGGCCACAAATCACACCTCAACAAAAAATTTAAATGTAAAATTCGATTTAAGTAGAAATTCAAAAGTAAATTCGATGTACCTAAAACCTATGACAGAAAGTGAAGTAAAAATGGAAATATTATCATTAAACAATACAAACTCAGAGGGATATGACGAAATTAACACAAAAATTTTAAAATCATGCGCTGATAATGTATCCAAAATTTTGACTTATCTTATTAATTTATCATTCTCATCAGCCAAATTCCCAGAAGCACTAAAGTTGTCAATAATAAGACCTTTATTTAAAAAAGGAAGAAAGGATGATATTCAAAATTATCGTCCAATCACCTTGATACCTATTCTGGCCAAAGTTTTTGAAAAATGTATGTATAAAAGAATAGTTGATTACTGTGACAAATACCAGATAATTAAAGCGAACAATACGGGTTTCAAAACACAAATAGACCTCACTTGCCATGTTTTCATTAGTAAAAACAATACTTAGTTACATAAACAATAGACAATTGACAACAGGATTATTCTTTGACCTCTCAAAGGCCTTTGATTTCGTTTCACATGATATATTATTGCAAAAATTAGAGACAGCTGGGATCAGAGGACTAGTACTTCAATGGTTATCGTCATATTTAAATGGCAGACAACAATGTGTTATCATTGATAAAATAGATAAAAACAATAACTTGACATCTTATTCATCTGGATATAAATATAATAATTTCGGCGTTCCGCAAGGAAGTATATTAGGACCGATTCTTTTCCTATTATATATTAATGACATTGTTGACATTACGAATCATAAATGTATTCTGTACGCTGATGACATTTCAATTATTGTGACATGTAATAAAAATAATAATACAATTAGAAATCATGAAGATGACATTAATAATACAATTGACACACTAATAGAATGGCTTGACATAAATAATTTGAAAATTAATCTAGATAAATCCCATTATATACAATTTAATAAATCTAGCAATTCAATCATAATATGAAATTTAATATACCAAAACTAAAATAAGCTACATGTACAAAATTTCTGGAAATAACGTTAGATGAAGATATAAACTGGAAAGAACAAATAGATAACGTATGCAGTAGAATATTAAAACGGCAATCGCAACTTACCACGCATACGTAGAGTCTATTTTACGCTATGGACTTATAATATGGGGTAATGGTACTGACCGAAATAGAGCATTTGTTGCCCAAAAATGTATTCGTGCAATATGCGGGATATCGCCAGGAATCCTGTAAACCGCTATTTAAAAGACTTGGTATATTACCCTCCGTCACTATACATTTATGAAGTTGGCTTGTTTGTTTTAAAATAAGTCATTATTTGTTAAAGCAAGTGATATATATCCTCGAAACCGACGTAACCCAGACAAACTTGTCCTAGATGTTATTCCTAGGCTCGTTAAATATAACCAAAGCTGCCTAAAATGTGTGTAAAAATATATAATAAAATACCTAAAGAATTTAAACTATTAAGCGAAAGACTATATAAGAAACATTTATATGATTGGTTAAAATTGATGCTTTTATGACTTAAAAGATTTTTTGAGATTAATTTTCTGAATTTAAATAATTATTAATATTGTCTAAACATTTTAAAATTATAATTTGCATGCTATGTACTATTGTTAGCAAACACGACTGCACTATATATATTGTAACATCTTTTATACCGTGATACTTGCAAATAAAGATTTATGATTTATGATTTATGAATCTAGACTAAAGCACACTAATAACGCTCCGCGTTATGAGGCGTGAAATAATACGTAACTGTTAATACATATGATTAAAAATAAATTATAATTCGTATAAAATATAGTTAGATTCCATTATTGATTGAGTTCACAAAAATCATCATCATCATCATCATCATCATTACAGCCCCTAAAAGTCAACTGCTGAACATAGGCCTCCCCAAGGAATGCCACAAAGCGCGGTCCTGAGCTACCTGCATCCATTGACTTCTGCATGTCTTACCAGGACGTCACACCATCTAGTGGGGACGCCCACACTTCGCCTGCCGGTACGAGGCTGCCATTCGAGAACCTTTTTAATAGAATAACGGTGACAAACGAGCACACAGTCCACCTGATGGTAAGTGGTTGCTGTGGCTCATAGACATCTACATCTATCTTCGTTTGCATATTTAAATGCAGATGCGTTATCAGCCGTGAGGACTAAGATAGAATGCCTCTTTTCCAGTAAAAGGGTCTCCGGTTCTCTACACTCACCATAGGAACACAGCAGCATTAAGCTGCTATTTTACGCTGGTATTCTGTGAGAGCGTGGTCCTTCCCGGACGAGCCGACCCATTCGTGCTACAACTATACTATTAATATAGCTGCAGCATGGCTCCACCACGTAACAAATTCTCCCCATCGGTTGTCGGTTCTTCGAGCTATATGGCCGCCCATTGCCACTTCAACTTACTAATCCGTTGGGCTATGTTGGTTACTCTGGTTCTACTGCGTATATCCTCGTTTTTAAGTCTATCACGCAGAGAAACTCGAGCATAGTCCTCTCCATAGCACGCTGAGCGACCTTGAGCTTCCTCGTACGTCCAGCAGTGAAGGACCACGTCTCAGATCCATAGGTCATCACTAGCAACACGCACTGATTGAACAATCTTGTTTTGAGGTATGCCTGATGAGAAGATGTCGTAATCTCCCGAACGCTGTCCAGCCGAGTTGAATCCGTCGATTGACCTCTCGGTCGATGTGGATTTACCTAGTCGGACTATTTGTCCCAGATAAACATACTCGTTAACAACTTAGCTAGGAGCTTAGTGCTCCAGTTACTACCGGCATAGGTGTGGCATGGGCGTTACAGATGACTTTTGTTATGTCCATGTTCATCTTAAGACCTATCCGTTGGGAGACACTATTGTGGTCATTGAGCATAGTGTTTAGGTCCTTCAGTGATTCTGCCATAAGGACTATATCCTCGGCAAATCGAAGATGAGTGATCTATTCGTCATTGACGTTAATACCGTATCCTTTCCAGTCTTGTAGCTTGAAAACGTCTTCCAATACAGCGGTGAAGAGTTTCGGGAATATTACGTCACCCTGTCTTACACCTCTTTGCAGTTGGATAGGTTTCGTACTCTGGTTCTGTATTCGGATAGCCATCATAGCCCTACTGAACAAACACTTCAGTACTTCGATATACCGACAGTCCACTTGGCACCGCTGAAGGACTGTAACACCACAAATTTTGACGGAATCAAGGCTTTCTCAAGTCCACATACACAAGGCAAAGGCAAATTACAGTCTTCGGTCTTCTGTACAATTTGCCAAAGGTATGTATGTGGTCTATGGCGTTAAAGTCTTTTCGGAAACCGGCTTGTTTGGGAGGCAGGAAGTCGTCGAGTATGCGTGCGAGACCATTCGTAATGACTCTCGAAAACAGCCCGTAGACGCGGCTCAGAAGGAAGTCGGTCTGTTGTTCTTCAAGAGCATTGTCGCCTTTCTTGAAGAACAAGACCACCGCACTGTTGCTCCACGCCTCCGGAGTAGTGCTACCATGGAAGACGAAAGTAAAGAGCTTCTGATGAACTTCAAGTACCGGTTTTCCACCCACTTTCAGAAGCTCCGCTGTAATTCGATTCTCGCCCGTGTACTTGCCGTTTTTAAGGTGCTGGAGAGCCATCCAATCTCGCTTAGACTTACGTCCGGATATCATCGGAATAGTATCGGATAAGACTTGCTCTTTGATCGTTATTCACACCTGCGTGTGGCTCTGACGATGACGTGTACATCTGCACATAGAACCTCTCAATCTCACTCAAAATCTCAGGTGTCCTGGAAACGATGCCGCCAAAATCGGTCTTCAGCTTCGAGAGTTGGTTCTTTCTGGCAGACAGATCTCTGGCAAAGACTTTGGAGCTCTGGTTTCGCTCGATCGCTTCTCCAATACGAGCATGTAAAGCGGTTGTTAGAGTTGCGTAAGTCCCGCCGCATGCATTTGGAGATCTGTCTGTTCAGTTGCCTGTATGCTGTCAAATCTGCTGATGACTGCAGCTTCATTTCCCGTCTAACAGCTATGAGATTAAGAGTGTGATCGGAAAGTTTTGTGTTCTTATGCAACGGGTCTTGCAGAACTTAGCATGGAAAAATTATCCACAAGCAAATTAATCCACAAGCTTGTCACACAAAATAATGCTACAAAATTATAGTAATCGCGTTTATTCTGCATTGAATAAAAAAAATGACTTCGACTTTGACTTTGAATAAAATTACTTGCATATACGAGTAAATTACTGTATATATACGGAGAAAATACTTGCTCTCAATTTTGAGAAGTTATAGTGCATTATTTTAGAGTCGGTGTTTAAAAATTTAAGATTTGGTTATTTGTGGACTGGGTTGTCATTTGTAGAATTAGTCATTTTGTCGAGTAAGCTTATTGACATGTTCCTAAAATGTATTTCATTTTGTGACCCGCAAGTTTAAGAATGTCCGTCAACGTCAAACTAGAAGAAATCAGCACTTAAAATTCCAATAACAGATGTTAGTAGCATCTTCACCACAAACCAAAGAGATTTAAAAATATTTGAATGCCTTTGCCAGAAATTAAATATTAGAATATTTTGAGAAGACTCTATATTTCCACAGTGCTCTTCTTTCGTTTTACAACTTTCTTCTTTTCTTTTTTCCCAAAGCTCTTATGACAAGACATATTTCTTTTCCCTAATTACGTTTCAAGAAAGTGTACTAAATGTAGGATACAAATAAGGATTTAATTATTTTCTGAATTGCCTTGACATTTGAAGTTACAAAATTCTTATACCGGTACTTTTAATGTTGCCATAGATACAGCTCTACTAGTTAAGAATTTGTATTAAAATATAAATCAGAGATTTTACGAATAATGAAAAGATCTTTAGTCCTCACTTACTTACTTTCTTTTTAAGTAAAAGTTCTTTAGTTGTGGACAAGGGTAGATTACGCTCGCACAGAATACCAGCGTTGTATAAAAAGTAGAAATTTGCTGCTGTGTTTCCTATATAAGTATTAAGATCCGGAGGCCCTTTTAATAGTAATGGGCACTCCATCTTTTACCTCAGGGGACTATGCATTTTAATTCTTAATAGAGAATAGATGCAGTCACAATGGCAGTACCAGACGTATTGCACATTTCACACTGCAGTCAGTCGCCGCGCTGCGCCGTTTTGATTATTCTGGCGTAACCGAAATTTACAAGATTTACCACCATCTATTTACATTACATTCTGATGAAATTTCACGGACAGATAGAAAGCAATTCCAGGAGAGATCTAGGCTATATTTTATTCGAAAACTTTTTTATAGAATGGGGTGACAAACGAGCACACAGTCCACCTAGTGGTAAGTGGATACAGTAGCCATATACATCTTCGATTAAGAATCAAAATGCAGATGCGCTGTCACCCTGAGGATTAAGATGGAATGCCTCGTTTCCACACAGCAGCATTAAACTGCTATTTTACGCTGGTATTCTGTGAGAGCGTGGTTTTTTCCCGGTCGAGCCGACCCATTCGTGCAACAACCATAATATAACTGCACCGTGGCTCTACCACATAAAACTTGAAGATATTACATAACATAATGCATAAACACTCACGCCTGTCACCCAGAGGTGGGCGAGACTAAGGACTTCCATTTGGCACGATCCTGACACACTTCTCTCGCCTCCTTTACATCCATATACCTACGCATACACGCTCGTCGGTTAAGGTACTCTAATCTGGCTCATTTTGAATATATTGCCAATTTGGTCGATAAACCTTCGTCTAGGCGTCCCTACCGACTCTTCCGTTCACTTCTACAACATAAATTTGCTTTATCACTCTTTCCTTGTTCATTCTTTCTACATGACCAAACCATTCCTTTCTTAATCCTGGTCACAACGTCATCTTGCAAACCACTCTTTTCTCTTATCACATTATTTCTCACCCTGTCATTCAGATTCAGCCCTAGCATACTCCTTAATGACCGCATGTTTCTTCTGCCAGACCTTTCACTACCATACATTAAAGTAGGGACTAACACAGCATTATGAATTGCCAAACGTGCCTTTTTGACACATTCTGACTTTTCATAATAGAGTGTAGAGCCCCATTCTCTCTATTTCCTGCGTTCACTCGTCGTTCTATATTCTTATCATATCTACCATCCTGCTAAATAAACATCCCAAATATACAAACTCATCCACTTGCTCAATCATCTCCTTCTATTCTTATTTCACATAACGTTTTACTTCTCTTTCAAAACCATCACTTTCCTCTTACTTGCGTTCACCTTCATACCCCTTTCTTTTAATGACCAGTTCATTAAATTAACCATCATTGCAGTTAGGCATTTGACGGTTAACTCACCCATTCTCAACGCACATTCTTCAACTTTCAAAGTTTGCAAACAACTGTCCATAAATAGGTTAAACAGTCACAGGAAGCTACACAGCCCTGTCTGACACCTTTTGAATGCCAAACCAGTCCGAGTAGACCCCATTGATCCTGACACAAGCATTAAAGTCCCTATAAAGAGACCTTAATGCCTGTATCAAACCAGCGCTCAAACCAAATGAGTTAAGTGTTTGCCATAACACATTCCTGTCCACTTTATCATAAGCCCTTCCAAGTCCATGAACGCACAAAAACTTTCTGGTTTTGGCCTAAAACTTCTCCGCAATCATGCATGGAAAAGACTTGATCCGTACACCCCATCCCTTTCTAAATCCAGCTTGCATCCCCAATTTTTCTATCAGTTTCTTCCATAACTCTTTCAATTAACACCTTAGCATACAGTTTAACCACAATTCTAAGCAAGATAATGCCACGGTAGTTTTACAGTCCTGCTGTGACCCTTTTCCCTTATATATTGGGACTATAACGGCTTTGCCAGTCTTCCGGTACCCGCTTCAGTTTCAACATAAATTAAACAAGGTGTACAGCAGGCCTGCCACCACCCCTCTCCAGCCCTTAGCATTTCGAGTGATACTCTATCATATCCGGCTGCCTTATCTGCTTTCATGCTTTTCATTGCTTTCATTATTTCATCTACACTTATCTCCTACCTCTCTTCACTTATTTTGGAATTTCTATTTCACTTAATTCAGACGACTCTTCACTCATAAACACGCTTTCAAAGTATTCCTTCCATCTCTTTAAATTAGAAACTTCATCATTCAGCATACAGCCATTCTCGTCTCGTAGCATTCATTCTAGGCTGTATTGGATTTTCCTGGCAGTTCTTACGAGTTTCCAGAACATTTTAATATTTGCCTGGAAATTTTATAAAATTAAATATAAAATATAAATTTTCAGATATCCTTCTATCATTCTTATCCGTTCTTTCTTGCTTTTTCCTTTCAACAACTTCTTTTACTCTCTTATTTATACGTTTAAGGTCTGCCTTTTTTCTTTCAATCTCATCAATCATACCTTTAGAATTACCAGCTTTGGTTGCTAGTAGAAGTTGAAGATATTATTTTCTGTGAAAACGAAAAATTGGTAAAATAAATGATCTTTGGGTATGTTAAATCTAAATAACGCCGCATTCATAGATCCTACCCAGGCAAAGCCGAGGCAGGTCGTTAGTAAGCCAATAAATTTCATTCGCAGTTTCGCACCCATAAATCAATATTTTATCCATTATCAATTTTTAATTTACTGTGTGCGTGTGGTGTAAGAATATCCACTACCCAATAGCATTCCGTGGGTGTCGTAAGAGGCGACAGAGGGAAACAAATCAGGAGATGGGCAGCAGTGTCTTCCTAATAACGACTAAAAACAAAAATAAACTGCTATTGCCATCCCGCCTGCTAAGCGTGGCAACCAGTGGCAACTATGTCAGATATCCCTGCTATGAGGCAATCTATGGGGAAGCCTATATTCAGCAGTGGACTTTAATAGGCTATAACGGTTACGGTAATATAAAATATTTAGTTATATTTATATTTACTATAAGATATTTTAAGTTGAGATACTAACTAAATTCCGCCCTTTGTAATCCTAAAGTGTAAATAAATAAGTGAATAACCGATATTGGCACTAATAATTAGTTTAATAATAATGTAATAGATTCTAAATTCAATAACTTTGTTTTATTTGTCTTTCATAGGTTTTTATATTCAGTATTTGAGTTAAACGTGGAGAACTCAAAAAATTAGAGTACCTTATTTTCGAATATGACTTCCGACATGGTTCTAATGCAGGAGGGACAGCTCTCAATATCAATGCTGCGTTTGGAGAGGATACGACTAACGAATGCGCTGTGTTCATTTTTGGTTTATTCGCTTTCTAATTGAAATTTTTACCTGAATTTTACACCTGTTGTTTACTTCTTACTAGGATTACTGGTGTGTTTTCACTCTTTCTGACATATACCCGGCCATGAGCGGTCCAGCAGAATTTGTAATCACTCGATTTTACGAGATCTCGTGCGAGGAAGTAGAGTCGGGCACCTTTGGCGGTCAACTGTTCGGAAATGTATATAGGTGTGAATAAACTACGAGAAAGAACACAAACTATGGTAATTATGTTGAAGATCGATCCTAATAAACAATCAAGTAATTAACGTCATGATATGATGTTAGTTTACCCACTAAATTGACTCACTTGCACTAAATTGGTAGATTAAAAAAATTCGAGAAATGGGCGCCTCATGAATTAACTTATGTGCATAGAGGAGCGACTAAAGCTTGCATTACTGTTATGAGTTGGATGAGACAAAAGGAGTTTGGACAGAATTATAACGTGTGATGAAAAGTGGATTCTCTACGGTAATCACAATCGAAAAACACAATGGATGAATTCAGATCAAACGACGGAATAATGCTCCATAGTAAAGATAACCCTTAGAGGAGTAATAGTAATTTTTTGTTTTTCACTTTATGGTGTAATACACTATAGCTTTTTGAGATTAGGTGTATCAATAACAGCAGATATCTATTGTGAACAACTTCGAACAATAATGGCGAAACTGTCAGAGAAACAACCCTGACTCATCAATCGATCTTCGTTGTCATTGCACCCTGATAACGCAAGACAAGTGTGAGCACACTGTTCGATAAACCGTTTTAAGATAGACCTGAACTAAGAAACCATATATTAGCACCAGTCCAGTCAATGGTAGCGATTTTCCTCTAAAAATATAACGATATTTCCATAATTTATACTTCTAATTTCACGATAACGTGTTACTGGAAACTTGCTTTCCAGTCGACCTTCGAATCATTAATTTTGTTATAGTAAATTAATAGAGAGCGGCTTAATGCAAAAAAAAAAATAATAAGATTTGGTCTGATTGATGGCATCAAAATGAGCTGCAGCTCACGGGAATGTCCCACGCACGCTTGCATGCATGCACGTACGCAAACACGCATGCATACACGCACGCACGCACATACGCACGTGTCAGCTTTGACGCACCAGTTAGCAAATCTATAATTCGCATTGGTAGAAAAGCCGGCAGTGTAGAATTAAAAAGTCGGTATCGATATGTTTGATTATATTATTTTTGATCAAATTTTGCTTTTCCGCCACTAAATTGCTAGTATTCAAAGAGAGAGAGAGAGAGAGCTAATTTGACCGTGCATTGGCGGTGTAAGAATATCCACTACCGCATATCAACCCGTGAGTGTTGTAAGAGGCGACAGAGGGAAACAAACTAAGAGATGGACAGAAGTGTCTTCCTAAAACCCGCCTGTCAAGCTAGGCAAACATATGCCCTATGAAAAAAACTATGGTGAGGACTATGTTGGGAAATGGACTTTTGAAAGGCTGTAACGGTAATGGTAATAGTGCTAATAAACAAAACCAGCACCATATAATTTGATTGTATTGATGCACAATGCTTGAGAGAATCCATCAACACATTTTGTTTCATAGGTGTCTTAAGTGGCGAATATGGGAAACACTGGTTACAGCCACGCTTTCTTAAGGCGTTTCATTTACTTCTATTTAAAACTAGCTGTATCCGGCCACGTGTAGCTGTGTCTTAAAAAGTTTTACAAAAAGTATATGAAGACACGCACCTATTCAAATGCACCGTTGTTAAAATTTCAAAGCAACCATTGAAAAACTTTTGAAAATTTAAAATGTTGAACAAAAAACATTTTTATTTATATAGATTTACATATAATGGTTGATTCTGCACCCAGTAGAATATTTTAATTGGCTCTGTATTATAACATATTAGTATCATCATCATCATCATCATTACAGCCTTTCACAAGTCCACTGCTGAACATAGGCCTCCCCCAAGGAATGCCACAAAGCATGGTCCTGAGCCACCTGCATCCATCGACTTCCTGAATGTCTTACCAGGTCGTCTCATTCCATCTAGTGGAGGAGATGCCCTACACTTCGTCCGCTGGTACGAGCCGCCACTCGAGAACCTTTTTCCCCCATTGGTTGTCGGTTCTTTGAGCTATATGGCCGGCCCATTGCCACTTCAGCTTACTTATCCGTTAGGCTATGTCGGTCACTCTGGGTCTACTGCGGATATCCTCATTTCTAAGTTTATCACGCAGAGAAACCGAGCATAGCCCTCTCCATAGCTCGCTGAGCGACCTTGAGCTTCCTCATCCGGCCAGCAGTGAAGGACGTCTCAATTCATTACATACGAGTATACAATTTAAATATATATAAATTAAACATCTAAAACGCAGGCGTTTACATCGATTACGTAATGAATAAGAAAGGCTTAAAATTGTGTAGATTTGCAAAGAAGAAGAAATTATAAGCAAGGAATCTTCCATTGCCCCACTGATGTTTAATAAGTGGTAACATATGACTGAGCGTAATAAGTATTTACCGTTACTCCAATCTCCATACGTTACACTTGACTGGACAATGGCCCACACAAGTAACAAAGGCCCACACAAGTAACAAAGGCCCCTTTCATTGATGTTCATTGCATAATTTATCGAGAGCAATCGACTTGATTTGCGATTCTCGAATACCGTTATTATTTTGATTGGAATATAAGCTGTGAAATGTTTTATCGTTGTAGTGTTTTATTTATAATTGTTTATTTATCCAATAATTTTAAGGGATAACAGTTTAGTCATTCTTATTTATACATAAATTGGATTTGCGATGACCATTTTTCATTTTTATTTTATATATTTATCTTTGTAAAGGAGATAATGATATTGTTCTTTAAAGGTTTAGTAGTCAGGATGAGTTTTTATACTTGATATTTTAATGAATAATTCTTTCTGTTTCGCGGTTTCCTGGAATCAGGAAACCGCGAAACAGAAAGAATTAGTCACTGGTCAAGAATTAGACTGTAGTCAAGAATTAGACCGGTCAGGAATTCCTGGTGTGTAAACTTAGTAAGCAACATACACCGGTTGAATCTGCAGGAAATCTGTTAACAATGAATCCATTCTCATATATTGATTATTACATGCGTGCATTAAATTCTCGTTTAGACATCAAAAAATTACAGGCCAAAATACACAAGAGTCTATTTAGGCTGTTGGTTTAAGGAATTATTCAATATTTTAGAATAGTGAAATTTTACAATTTTGTTTTCTATTTAATATGTATGTTTAAATTATAACTTACTTAATACAAGTTTAAGGTCCATTTTATATCCAAATTCCTGTCAACATAATAAAAATATGAATGTATAATATATATATCATTGTTTAGTAAAGGTAATTAAAATATATAAATTGCACAAATAAAACATCGAGATCCGGTAAAATTATTTATATACCATCATCATTATCATCATCATCATTACGGCCCTTCATAAGCCCACTGCGGAACATAGGCCTCACCCAAGGAATGCTAAAAAGCACGGTCCTGAGCCACCTGCATCCATCGACTTCCTGCATGTGTTACCTAGTCGGACTATTAGTCCCAGGTAAACATACTCGTCAACAACTTCGAGCTTAGTGCTCCCAACAACTTCCGGCATGATCTTTGTTTTGTCCATGTTCATATAAAGACCTATTCGTTGGGAGGCACTATTGAGGTCATATAGCATAGTGCTTAGGTCCTCCAGAAATTCTGCTATAAGGACTATATCGTCGGCAAATCGAAGGTGAGTGATGTACTTGCCATTGATGTTAATGGCATGGATATAGATTGGACACCAAAATCAAAATACACCAGTGTGTGTGTAATGTGCATGTGAGTGACAAATAGTGCTGCACCATGCATTGCCTGCCTCAATATCAAATATCGACACCGATTGCAGTATATTTGAGTCTTCTGATTTGACGCAGATGATGTAAGTGAATATTTATACCTCACCACGGCAAAGCCAAAAGGATGGTTACAATTTAAAAGGTTATGTACGTATGTACGTTCATCTTTTTCCTCAGATCTTTTTTACTACTCATTGTTTTTTGACAAATTAGATATCTTTAAAAGTAAAGCCCTTTCGCGGGTTTTAAGCTGCATGAAATGACATAAAACTAACATGGTGACTTATTGCGGACATATAATGAAACATTTAAATATATACAATATCAAAAAAGTAATAAAGAAAAACTAAAACTATTTCCTCGCTGAATGACTATACTATTAAATAAATATATCGTGTCTGGGTATCCAATAACAGGTGTAAGTCAGAATATTCTCGACATTCCGAAAATACATGTTATAAAAAATGTTAACTATATTAGTTTTTATTAGTTATAGTTTTTTTTATAAAACTGAAGTATCGTATCCAAACTAAACGAACTTACAGTCCATCTGACGATGGTATGTGGTTACTGCAGCCCATGGAAACTTGCAGCTAAATTCAAACAAAGGTTTTTGGACTAAGCTAAATTCAAACAAAGGTTTTTGGTTTATGGACTGAAATGGAATGCCTTACAGTCTAAATTTATACCGGTACTAGGTAAGAGGGTGATACCTATTCAGACGACCTCCCAGACAGAAATGAGGTCCTACCACTTGGTTCATACATAAACTTCGAAAACTGTTAAATAAATTCGCTGAAAGAAACGCTGTTCTAAAAAAATTATATGCGTTTTATGATGTGTAATAATTAAATATTAATAACTAAAACCAAACTGCGATAGGAAACGTGTACTAAAAAGATATTAAACAAGACTACGATGTAAATTTTTTTTAGTCCTTCAAACAAAAATAGTTTATTGTAAAAATGTTGTGAGTTTTAAATTTTGCAATTTTGCTACATACTTTATTCTAATAATAAAATAAGTTTCAATATGTAGTTTTATTAATAAGTGTTTATGGTTGGATGTGTTGTAGTTTTTCCCTTAATGCACCTCTATGTTACTGTTACAACCTTTTAAAGTCAACTGCTGAACATAGGCCTCCCCCATAGATTGCCTCATAGTTGCCACGCTTGGCAAGCGGATTGTCAACCACAGTGTTTTTTATTTTTAGTCTTTATTAGTAAGACGCTGCTGCCCATCTTTTTATTTGTTTCCATCTGCCGCCTCTTACGACACCCACGGGATGATATGGAGTAGTGGATATTCTTACACTACCACGACACGGCGGGCACCTCTATGAGAAAAACAGTTTTCTTTAAAGTAAATGCTGAATATAGTCGAATATATTTTCTTTTGGGAACCCGTTCTTCTCTATTTATTATTTTCAACCATTTTTGTCGAACATCAATATTTTGTGAAAATCTGCCACAGCATCCACTTAGCATTAGGTGGACTGTGTGCACGTTTGTCCCCCTAAATCTATTAAAAAATATTTTTTGCATACGATTAGAAGAATATTTAGCCACGGAACCCTAAAAATTAATAATATATTACTAAGTTGAATAAGGTTGCATGCAAGGCGTAACTGTACCTGTTAAGGACATTTCGATAAGACATTATCGATAATGTCAATCTCTACAAAAGTGTGGTTAAAATTAGCAGAATTTCACGTATTTGTAATTATTTTACATTCAATTGCTTTGCATTCAGATGATTATTATTATAAAATGTGATAATGCCTACTTCCTATCCATTTAAGTTGAAATAGTTTGTATTTGCTCTTGAACACAGCATTTAGACTGCTAAACATTTGAATTGATCCCTAAGATGCCGCATTGCATTAGCAGGGCGACAAAGAAGTTTTCATTCTGGATACCTTTATAATAAGCTTAACAAAATGTTTTGACATAAATTAATTAGGCTAAGAAACATGGGCGAAGGCGCTAAATCCTGACATGCAGGTTCTTACCTAGTTTAGGATTCAGAGGCTTCATAGGCTATTTGTAACCTCATATTATGTCAATAAAGATTATTATTATTATTATGTCCATCGTACTTAAGGGTTAAATGTGTAATAATGTGGATTTAATTCTGAGGTGAGTTATATTTGGGTACTACGCACCTAGTTATAATTAATTACGTCTATTAATTTTTAATTTTCACTTTAAAACCTGAGATTTTCCAAATTCGGGATTTATTTTACTCACGAATGACGCCAGCCGATACAGGCCGATAGCGTGTACTTGAATGGTTTAGCCTATCTTTCTCGCTCTAACATAAGCGTACACTATACTCTTTCTCTTTTGCATTGCCAATCTATTCTAACGTCAGTTTATACTAAATCTATGGTTAATACCGTATTCTTTCCAGTCGTAGCTTGAGAACGTCTTCCAATGCAGCGGCGAAGAGTTTCGGGATATAACGTCATCCTGTCTTACACTTTTCTGCAGTTGTATAGGTCTGTAGTTCTTCAAGAGAGCGTTGTCGCCTTTCTTGAAGAACAAAACTACCGTACTTCTGCTCCACGCCTCTGGAGTAGTCCCACCATTGAGGACGGAATTAAAAATCTTCTGAAAGACTTCGAGTACCGGTATGCCACCCGTTTTCAGAAACTCCGCTATAATTCCATTCTCGCCCGGAGCTTTGCCGTTTCTAAGGAGCTGGAGAGGCATTCTAATCTCGCTCAGACTGACGTTCGGGATATCATCGGAATAGTATCAGATAAGACTTGCTCTTGGATTGTTGTTAATCACACTTGCGTATGGCTCCAACGATGACGTGTGCAACTGCCCATAGAAACTCTCAATCTAACTCAAAATCTCAGGTGTCCCAGAAACGATGCTGCCACTCTCGGTCTTCAGCTTCGGCAGTTGGCTCTTTCTGGCAGACAGATTTCTGGCAAGGACTTTGGATCCCTGGTTCCGACGATCGCTTCTTCAATATGTTGTTCAATAAGTTGTCTGTATGCTGTCAAAGCTGATGAAGACTGTAGCTTCATTTCCCGTCTGCCATGAGATTAAGAGTGTGATCGGGGAGATCTTGCAGAACTTAGCTCCGATTGCATGGACAGTTTCCACGAGCTTGTCATTCATTTTGTCCACAGAATTGCAGTCTTCTAGACACTGAAAACGGTTTTGTAATTCGAGCTGAAAGTTTTCGGGATTTTGGATTAGGGTTCGACGGGGAAGGATCGTTGACTTCATTGGACGTGACCTCTCCAACTTGACGTTTAGTTTTAATGTGCCTCTAACCATTCGGTAATCGCTGTCAGTGAAAACTGATTACTGCTTGCGATCACTGAGACATCACTGAACAGTTGCCCTCTAGTCGTCATAATGAAGTCAATCTCATTTTTTGGATTCGACCAGGTCCACTTCTGCATCCGCTTCTGGAGGAAAGAGTTTTATTTACTCGTATATTCTTTAGTGCATACCTTAAATCTGAAGAATACAAAGGCCGCACTTAATGCCTTGAGGCATTCTCTACCAGTTAACCCATGAAGTGGTGAGAATTTGACGTAGGTGTAGCAATATAAAATAAAAAAGAAAATAAAAATGATAATGAACTACGCAATATATATATATATATATATATATGTATATGTATATATATTACTAATAAATATAAAAAATAAATAAATAAACTATACAAATATAACCTGTACATACATATTTACAAATATATACATATTAATATACATATATAAATAGTACACATAAATAACAATGAATAAATACGTCTGTTAACAACATAAATGACATCGATGATTCATGTAAGAAGCGATTTATTTAATAGATGATTTTTAAACTTTTAAAAGAGTGTTTATTGAGGGCTTGCGAAGAGTTCATCCTAAAGAGTCCCTCTCTCTCCATAAAGTTGGCCAGTTTCTGGCCCCTTGGCTTCCGTTGCCCTGTTCCAAATTTCCCTACCTTCAGCGGACCGTTTTCACTTGTGCCTAATTTTGCGTTGAAGTCTCCCATTAACACCGTAAAGTGGGTTTTGGAGGAATGCATGGCTTTAAAGATATTCTCATAAATTTCTTCCACCTCCTCATCGGGATGTGCCGAGGTTGGTGCGTAAACCTATATGACCTTCAACGAATACTGTTTGGTAATTCTGAGTAAAAGGTACGCAATACTCATCGAAACATTCACAATATTTACAACGTTCTCTCCTATACTTGCGCCAATTTTTGTAACACCTAAACTCGCGCACGGTCTCACAGACCGATGGTTCGTACCCCTATAAAATTTTTTTTACTATGAAGCCCAAAAAATATTGTTATCATTTCAAAGTTTAGGATATAGTGAAACAAAATAGTATGAATAATACTTAATTTATTAATAATTTTACTGAATTTCAGTCTAATCACAAATCAGTCTTCGAATTTGAGATTTTTTTCTTAAGTACTAGGAAAACAAAAATAAAATCGGTACTTCTTTTTAAAAACAAAATGAATATCTAAATAGTAATAAACAACATATCAAAGGACATATTTATCTATATTTGGCTTAGTTTTGACCTTCACCATAACAAACAGAGCATACGGTTACAGCATGTTCCAAACAAAGGTATTTTTTGCAGGTGGCAGAGTTGTAACGTGTCTTGCGTTTTTTTTTGATGAGCAGTATCCACAACGACCAAATTTATTATTGGTAGATGTTGTTGAAGGCTCCGGTCCATCTAGAGCCTGAGCCTTATGGTTCTCGGCAAGGATGTAGTGAGAGTCGGACGTCTAAGTTGTGGATTGATCAGATCGTATGCTAAGGTTTCAAGAAAGATCCTACGGCTAATATTCTTGGTAGGGTTGTTGTGCAGCTATATTATAAACATATTTATACCCGCTACATTCATCAGGCTATAAAATACCACCATTGGCCATCTATTTGTACCACGTGCAACGTTGTAAGTCTCACACATTTTGTCCACGGTATCAACTCCACCTTTGGTTCTATTGTAGTCCATTATCATTTCCGGTTTACCTGCATCTTCATTGATCTGTGCATCATCGTGCATGCCGGATACAAGAAGGACATTTTTGCCTTTTTGCGGTACATAGGATACAAGACTGCAAATGCCTCGGTGCCCGAATAAACTGGACTTTTCGGCTTTTCCTCGTATTTCCGTAAATTGTTTAGGCAATTCCCTTTTATTTTTACGAATCGTCCCAATAACTGTCAATTTGTGTTGAGACTCAAGCTTATCTAGCAATAGAATACTAGTGAAGAAGTTATCACATGTGATATTACGCCCAGTATTATAAATATTTTTACTCAATCGCAAAACCAAAGACATAGCGGAGTTGTCAACTTGATATGGATCGTCTGGTTGCCTTCCAACGTAGACTTCCATGGTATGTATATAAAACATTTTGGCATCTGTCAACGCATAAATTTTTATTCCATATTTGTTGGGTTTCGACGGAATATACTGGCGAATGCTACCACATCCTCTAAAAGCCTCTAATTTTTCGTCAATTGTAACATACTGAGACACACTGTAATATTTTTCGAACGCTTCCACAACTTCATCGAACAACTCTCTAATAGGTGCTAGTTTATCCAGATTAATTCTCTCTTCTCGCGTATCTAACTTGTCAAATCTCAGACAACGCATAAATAAATAGAACATGCTAAATCTCATAGTCAATCGAAATATCTCCCGTCCGTTTTAAAAATATCTTTGGCATTTAGTCGACCGTTTCTTCTGACTCCAGCAAAGAGTAAAAGGCCTAAAAAAGCTTCAATTTCAAAGTTTTCTGTATCAGCACAGTCTCTTTCTCTTGTGAAATTAGATTTCAATCGATTAATTTGTTCATTAGTGTACTTTACGATCAGATTTATAGTACCCTCCGAGAAAAAAACCTTCCATAGCTCACGTGGTTCCTTCAAATTTCTGGCTTCTCCTTTAGCGCCTGGAAATTGAGTAACTATGTTTCTAGCATGTCGCCTAGTTGGGTTTAAGGCAGGAGATTTATTTGTCTGTCCATCTTTTCCTAAGTAAAAATCGCGGAAACTTTCATTACCTTCTACCTCATATTCTTCATCGTTGTCCTCTTGCTCAGTGTCGTATGTCTCTTCTTTTACCTCCACATAGTCTTCCACCTTACTTTCATTTTCTTCTTCATAGCTAGAACTAGAACTTAATTCCTCCAGCAGCAATCCAATTCGATCATCGTCCATTTTGATATGAAGTATAATCTAAAAAGAATAACAAAAGTGGTCAAAACATAATAAAGAGCAACATATGATATGACGTATATAAAGTAAAATTTATGTATATTACATACATTTTACTATACATACGTCATAAAGTATTCAAAGTTTGTAAAATATATATAAATGCACTAAATATATTACATTAATACTTACACAAAAAGTTGCACCTATACTCGCGTCGGTCTCACGGACCAATTGGCGCCAAATGCTGCAACACGTGTGTTTTGCACGAACGCGCGGCGTGCACTAAAATGAAGTTAGCAACAAGTCCGGCAGCTAGCAAGGAACTCAACTTCCCAGGATTTTCGTGCATAAAAATAATTACGAAAATGTGATTTGTCGGTCTCACAGACCAACGCGCGAGTATAGGAAGGTTAACGTGAGACTTGTGGACGATAAATCCGACACCTCCTTACGACATATGGTCGCCCTCCTGGTGATAGAACAAGTTGCCGTATTCGAGGATTACCGTATCCTCCCTCTCTCTTCAGACCTGAGATAGTGCTATAATATCCCAGCGCAACTTGTAACACGCCGCCCTCAACGCCGCAACTAAATGCTAAGCCACTACGGCACGGAGCTGTCATAAGTATACTTCAGAAAAATGTTATGAAAAGAAAATTATTTGTTTTACTTGCAACCTCTTTTATGTTTTTTTTTTATAGGAGAGGCAAATTAGCATGCGGCTCACCTGATGGTAAGTGACTACCGCCGCCCATGAACATCTGCAACACCAGGGGAACCAGAGGAATTGCAGATGCGTTGCCGGCCTTTTAAAAAGGAGTAGGCTCTTTTCTTGAAGGTCCCTAAGTCGTATCGGTTCGGAAAAATCGCTGGTGGTAAACTATTCCACAAGGAAGTTGTGCGAGGAAGAAAACATCTTCTAAATCGCACAGTGGTGGACCGCCAATCATCCAGATGGTGGGGATGGTATCGGGAGTTCTGCCGCGATGTGCGTTCGTGAAATTTGGCGGCTGGGATTAATCCGAATAATTCCTCAGAGCACTCCCCGTGGTAAATGCGAAAGAAAATGCAAAGAGATGCAACATCTCTTCGCAGCGCCAATGAATCGAGTCGATCGGAAAGGACACATTCGTCGACGATTCGAGCCGATCTGCGCTGGATGCGGTCAAGTGGAAGGAGCTGGCACTGGGGAGCCCCAGCCCAGAGATGGGAACAGTATTCCATGTGAGGCCAAACCTGCGCCTTGTAAAGTTGCAGGCGTTGTGCCGGCATGAAATACTGTCCCGCTCTGCTGAGCACGCCA
The DNA here is from genome assembly GCA_029286625.1 of Parnassius orleans. Lineage (NCBI taxonomy): Eukaryota > Metazoa > Arthropoda > Insecta > Lepidoptera > Papilionidae > Parnassius > Parnassius orleans. The sequence continues at coordinate 46,912 of JAGSMP010000037.1, forward strand.
AGCTTTTTAGAGGCCAATTTGGCCTTCTCTTCCAAGTGACCACGAAACTGCACGTCACTCGATATGTCGACGCCGAGGATTCCGATACTGCCTGAGGCAACAAGGGGAGTGCCTTGAAACTGAGGAGATACGACAAAGTGGTTCTTTTTAGCGGTAAACGCGCATACTTGTGTCTTCTGAGGATTAAACTGGACTAGATTTAGTTGCCCCCAATCCGAGACTTTGTTCAGTAAAGACTCGACTTCAGACAAAAGTTTGTTCCGGTACTCGGCGACGTTTTCCCGAGAAATATTGGCACGGCCGGTGTATAGAGCATCACCAGTGCTGTCATCCGCATAGCAATGAATGCTACCGGCTTGCAACATATCATTGATATGCAGAAGAAACAGCGTTGGTGATAGCACGCAGCCTTGTGGAACACCAGCGTTAATAGGCTTGTAGTCGGAGCATGCATCATCTACTACGACCTTGATGCTCCAATCTGCAAGAAAGCTGGTGATCCAATTGCACAATTTCTCGGGAAGCCCATAGGAAGGGAGCTTCGAAAGAAGCACTTTGTGCCAAACCCGATCGAAAGCCTTCGCAATGTCCAAACTAACGGCCAATGCCTCCCCCTTGGACTCTACTGCCTCCGCCCATCTATGAGTCAGGTAGACCAGAAGATCACCAGCTGATCGACCCCGACGAAAACCGTATTGGCGGTCACAAATCAGCTGGTGATCCTCAAGGTAGCGAATGAGCTGGCAGTTAATAATGGACTCCATTATTTTGGAGAACAAGGGGGTGATGGCGATAGGCCTGTAGTTGGACGGGTCTGAGCAGTCGCCTTTTTTAGGGATCGGTTGGACAAAAGCTGTCTTCCATGATTTCGGGACTATGCCTAGGGAGTAGGAGTACCGGAAAAGTTGCGTTAGAACCGGTGTCAACTCCGGAGCACACATCCTCAGCACAATTGGGGGGATTCCGTCAGGCCCACTCGACTTGTGGATGTCCAGGGAGAGGAGTGCTTTGCGAACCGAGCGCTGTGAGAACCGCACATCCGGCATGGAGCACTCACACCGCGGGATGGTGGGCGGTGTGTTTCCTCCGTCATCAAGAGTCGAGTTGGATGCAAAAAGGGAGCCTAAAAGGTCGGCTTTCTCTTTTGCGGCGTGGGCCAGTGAGTCGTCCTCCCTGTGCAAAGATGGTAGTAATGGCTTACAGAAATTCCCTTGGACAGCCTTGGCGAGAGACCAAAATGCACGGGTTCCCGAAGGAAGGCGAACTAGTTTCTCGCCAATTCTGCCTATGTGCTCTGATTTTGCCTCGGCAATAACTGTTTTGAAGGACCTGGAGACGAAGTTATACTTCTTTTTAAGCATGCTGGTGTTTACATCCCGAGCCGCCGAAGCCTCAGCCCAGGCCTGAATGCACTCCTGCTTACTGCGTAATGCAGTCTTACAGGAGCGACCAAACCAAGGCTGAGATCTGCCTCCGATGGGTACCACAGATGATGGAATAAATAATTCCATTCCCTGTAGCACCACATCAGTGACAGAGTCAGCAACAGCGCTGGGATCATCCGGCGAGAAGCAAACCCGCCCCCATGGGTAAGATGCAAAGAAAGACCGCATTCCGTCCCAATCCGCCGACCTGTAATGCCAAACACGGCGGCAACCTGCAGAACGCAACCGCGAGGGGAGCGTGAGTGGCACCACACTCCGGATCAGACAATGGTCCGAAGAGCCGAGAGGGGCATCGACGGAAACCTGATATCCGTCCGGATGAGAGGTCAGCAGAAGGTCCAACAGGGAAGGTGTATGATCCTTCACATCTGGAATCCGCGTAGGCGAACTAACCAGTTGTGTCAGACCATATGCCAAGGCAAAATCATAAACAGATCTCCCCGCATGATCGGTTAAAAGTGAACCGAGCCATTCGGCGTGGTGGGCGTTAAAATCGCCAAGGATCACGCTCTCTGCGGATGGGTCCTGTTGTAGCAAGGAATCTGTAGCCATTTGAACGTGGACGATGAGTCGGTCTGTTTAGGCATTACCGCTATGGGACCTATAGAGGCACCCGTAGACACGCGGATGGTCGTCGCTATCTACGCGTAGCCAAAGGATGGACAGGTCGAGAACAGATGTCCTCTGAAGTATACGCAAACTTCAGCCCGAGGCACAAAGGAGTGTTCCAATTAGTACCCTGGGTAAGAGAGATACGAAGTATCAGCCGGAGAGGACACCTGCGTCTCGTTTAGAAAGAGCAAGGCCGGCTTCGCTGTCTCGAGATGGTAGTCGACGGCGTTTAGGTTCCAGTGAAGTACTCTGATGTTGCAGAAATTCACGGACATTTTGCGGATATTTTGCCCCAGAATACGCGGGGCTGCCTGAGCACCCACGCTTCACGCCGGTATTCTTTGAGGTCGTGGTACTAACCCGGGTCGAGCCGGCCCATACGTGCAACAGCAAAAGCTGCTGCGTAGCTCTACCACCGTTAAAAAAATTATGTATTAAAAGAACATTTTTTGGAACAAACGCTTAAATCGAAGTCCTTTACTCTGTTAACCCTTAAATGCATTGCGTATGTGGTCAACGCGCCTTTGGAGGAGAAAAAACGTTATATTACTTTTTGTTGAACACGGTCGTATTTTTGCTAGCTTCCATGATTACGTGTCATGTTGTGATGTTCATATTATTTATTTACTAATATTGTTTAGTTTAGTTTAGTTGCCTAGTTTGTATGCAGATTGCTGTAATAATTAATAATTTCTGTGGTCGTACATAGAGCGAATACCGACAACAGTTTATTTTTGAAGACATTATCCACAGCACTTATTACAAATTAGCAGAAATGTCGAGTTTATCTACGTACTGTTCATACTTCAACAAACTTTGATTTCAGCTATACCAAAATAATTAGTTTAATAAGCGGATCCAATTTTTTTGTGTTGTTTTTTTGTTTTTGCAAGGAGGAAAATTCAATATATTAAATAATAAAAGTTTCATTTAATTATTTAATATCACTCAATATACCGAATTGCTTTTGGGGTGTCTCGTGACCCCATGCGACAAATTGTGCGATTTTTTAAATACTGTAAAGGTTAAATAAAATTGACAATAAATAGGACTACCTTTGAGGTATAGTCCATTTAATTTATTCTTTATTGCAATTCTTAAAGCAAAAGAATACAAAGGGCGGACTTAATGCCTTGATGCATATAAAATAATCATTTAAATCGGTTGAGCCGTTTCCAAAAAATCGATGAACATACATAAAAAATTACGCGTGGTATATAGAACCGCCTCCTTTTTTGAAGTTGATCCTGTTTATAATAATAACTATTGAATTAATACAAGGCAACTAGGGCAAAGACCAGAAAGACCTCGTGGTCTCCGTTAAACGTATATGATCCTCTAAAAGTAGATTTAAAATACTTAAGCCAGTGATCCCCGTGAAAGGTGCTCAATATTCGGTGCTACGATTGGCAATTCGAAAAAAAATACAATGTTATGAATATAGGAATGTGTTTTAAAGAGGTAAAATTTTTCCAAAGGCTTTATTTTAATTTAAAGTATGCGCTATCGTTAATAAGGGATAACTTTATTTTAGTGTTTTTAACGATTTATTTAAATGTTTGCACATAAAACTCCACAAGGAAATAGATATCCAGTGGAAACGCGCTTTCCTAATAACATGCAAATCAATAAATGCTTTGCATGCGTGAATTAATTAGTAGTTATAAAAGGAAACGGCAAGGATTACCAATTGAACATTAGAAGTAGTCAGCAATTGAAAAGATGACGTTCGTAACGCGTGTGTGGATGAAACTTACGCAAAATAAAGCCTTGGAAGAACATAGCGGCAGAATGGAGAAAATATTTTTTGAATCTATCTATAGAGCTTTTTATATAACAGGTTTTTATGCATATCTATACATATAATAAATCTGTAGAAAGATCGTATCTGTAATTCTAATATATTCTTGAAAACACAAGTCCAGGGGATTAATTAAACGGTTCTGAAGCCAAATTAGTGGTTTTTAGAATTTTTGCCTGTTTTTCTGTCTGTCCGTCTGTGTATTCCGGATTCACGCAAAAACTACTAGACCGATTTACATGAAATTTTGTATGTATGTAGTTAATCACTTCCGATTACGGAACTTCAAAAAAAGAAGGTTAAGTATTTTCCTTACATTAGATGTTAATTTTCTATTATATCTTAGTTATAGGCGGTATGACTGGTGTTTTTCAAATAAATACCATATTTATAAATAAAGATTAAAATATGGTTATAGCCTTGGTAAAATAATTTGAAACTACACTGATTTATCCATCTGTCATCAAATGGAAAAAGTAGTATATTTTGCCTTCAGTTACATAGTTATAAAGTAAATAATATAAATAACTTACAAAAATTTAAATAATTATATTTTAAAAATTATTTAAAAATTCTAACGTTTAGTTTTTATAGCATTTTTGTTATTTTATTTTAAAAGTGTAATAATTTCAATAGATAAAAATGACGTATATCAAAAAAATGAAAATTGATAACGTTTTTCTTAGAGTATTTATAATAGCTTGCTTATTCAACACTCTAAGAGATTTTTATATTGTTCGCTTCTATCGCTGATATTATCTACTAGATAGTATAGTTTTGGCTTTCATTATTTCATCTAACAATAGCGCCATCTACTTCATCATCATCATCATCATTACAGCCTTACTTCTAAATAAACTAAAATGGTTAGTCATGATAAAATTAAATAATAGAATGCTACTGAATATACGATGTAAATAATTGAAGATTCGTTCGTGGCATCGTTGGGTGTGTAATTACTAGGTAGGTAGATGTGGTCAACAACTATGCAAAAGCTTAGTTTCCGTTTTTATGAATTGTATTAAAACAAATACGAGGGCCGTGTAGTTCGCCATGAGATTTCATCATGGCACGGGAGCAAAACGTGTACTGTTCCCTCGAGAATGAATCTGTTGATTGGTGTAACATGTATGTAAGCTGCTACTTTTTTACTTTTGTTTTGGGTATGTTCTTTTTTGTTTTCACTCTAACGTAAATATTAAGGTTTGCAAAGATGAGTAGAACTCATTATCGTTAGCCTATCAAAAGTCCACTAAAATTAACATAGGCCTCCTCCATAAATTGTCAAGTGGCTGGATATTTGCTATAGTTGCCACGCTTGGTAGGCGGGTTGGCCACCGCAGCTATTATTATTTTGATCTGTTGTCAGGAAGATATTATGCTGTCCATCTCCTGTTTATTTTCCTATGTCGCCTCTTACGAGTAGACGGTATGAGGTGGCAGATTCTCTTTCACCGCCACAACAAGGCGAACATTTTTCTACTTCCGTTCATGAGTTTAGGGCTTCCCACGTTCACTGTGAATAAAATTTATGAGGAATAAAACAAATTTTAAGGATTTTTTTTGCGTTTAATTTTAACTTTTTTAATTTCTGATGTTTTGGGCACTTTACAGCACCCATGGTAACGGAAGGACTGAGGTGTTTGACCACCTGATGTCATAGTAAGAATATAATAGAATAGAATAAATGCAGTAGCATTAAAGTTGGTAAAAATTACTGCAGTAGTATGCTTGGGTTTGAATTTAATTTTATTAATTATGGGGTCCTTAGCGGACGGTAGCACTCAGCCATCTTCCCTATTTAAATTAGGATATTTTTGAATTTCAATAGCCTCGCGAATCATTATTGGTAGCAATCGGTGATCTAATGCAAAGATTTGTTGTCTATCAGATCCGGTATAATGGTTGGGACGATAATAAACATATCACTGACATATGACATGACATAATTTAGACTTCCCGGAGTGTCGGTGCTTCACATGAACGATATGTTCCTTTAAGCGGGTTTTTATGGAACTTTCATCCAAAGATGCGTAAAAAAAGTTAAAATTAAACTTGATAAAATCCGTGACATTAGTTTTATTCCATGTGTAGTATGTACATTATTATTCAACTGCATTTATGAAATTTTGAAGTCTATTCGAACGTAAAAAAAAATATCTACATCTATTTTATGGTACTAATCTATATTAAATAGGACCAATGATATGAATAAAATATTTCAAATAAACATTATACCGTAAATTGATAGAAGACCATGAAATTCGTCATTAGTTTGTTAAAACTAAATTGACTTTAATTATGAATGAATGTAAAGAGTAAAATGTAAATAATAATAATACATTTTGATTCCAAGACAATTTACCTTTCTTATGGATACATCGGAAGACACGCCCGATATAAAAAATAGTAGGTGTTTCTAGACATATACATATATGCACGTGTTCCTGTAGCTATTATATCTGTGCCAAATACAAATCATCTCCGTCTAAATAGTCTTTTAGAATTCAAAAAAAATCTTTGACAGACATAGAGACACAGACATCGAGGTGACTCTAAAAGTAATCGAATTTTGCTAAATTTGGCACGGAATAGCATTTAATGATACTTCTAAACTCAATTTCACGCGAGCGAAGCCGCGGATAAAATGCTAGTCTCACATATATGTAATAAAGTGACATTATACAAAAGTTACATTTTTTTTCGTAGCACTCGTTTCAATCCTTTTTTTGTCATTATATATGCAAATCAAGGAAGCAGATTATGTTAAGTGGAGTCAACACAAAATAAAGTACCAATAATATTCGGAGAGTATATCACATATTTAAGTTTAAATACTTCTTTTTTATCATTCTATTACAATCTACTTCTGAACATGGGTTACTCAGTACACAACGATCGCCACGGCAGATTGGCGATCGAGTATCGCACGCACACCCTTGACGTTGCTTTTCGTTCCCAATTTGTGCAATATATCTGGCATATTATTTTAATCAGCTTTAAATCTACTGCAGCATATTAGACGCATTTTCTGAAATTTGCCTATATTTAATAGACATGTTTTGTGTGACAGTGATGAGTATATGAACGAGTAATACTAATATATAACAGCCTTTTAAAATTCCAATGCTGTACATAGGCCTCCCGCAATGAATGCCACAAAGCACGGTCCTGCGCCAGTTGCATTAAGCTGCACTGCAGTAAACTGAAGCAGCAAGGGGTGTGCATATATATAGCTCGAAGAGCTGACAGCCGATGAAGAACAAATACTCTAGAGTGGCAGTCTCGTACCTGCAAGCGGAGTCTAGGGCTGCCTTCCAATAGATCACCATGGGGCTCCGGAAAGACAAGCTTTACATTAATCTAACGTATTCAAAACGCTTAAATTGCTAAGTATCGGACAACATGAGATCTGGTATTAGGTTCTATCATTGTCTCTTATTACAGCCATGAGACGGCATTTTTTGGATAAGCTACGTCCACCACCATACAACACAGTACTAATAGAATAAAACTATTATTTACATTACAGGTTTATCTCATTCTAATATCAGTGTTGGATACTTTATATACAGCAGCATAGTAAAATTTTTAAATTTTCTGCTGGTCTGTAGTGAAATAGGGCATTTCTTTCATTTGACGTGGACTGTGGATGCAATAATTGACAGTATTAATGCAATAATAATACAATTGGGATCTATTTACAAGTACTGGAATATGGTAAGCATAAAATCATAGATAGATATAGGAAAAACTTTGTACTGTCGGTTTTCTTTTTATTTTGTGTTAAAAATGCTCCTACACTGTTATGATCAATATAAAACAAAGTTACAGTTTATACTATACGCCCCGCTGGACACAGGCTTTCCCTAATTTTTGGGAGGGTTAAAGAGCAGTCAGCCAGCTACGCTGCTCCAGTGCGTATTAGCAGACTACACACGTCGTCAACATATTTTATTGGATCCTTACGTTGTTTCCCTTCATCACTGGACTTGTTTACAACATTTAATCAGCATTTAAAATTGTTTTTTTTTATTGGTACCCGCGGGAATCGAAACTGGGTTTTACGAGTAGTATGAAATTTAGCCAAACTGTTACGGCTAACATGTGTAACATACGCATTTAATTCTGTAAATCATGATATCTAGTTAGCTCTTCTTTCTCATTTAAATATCTCGTCTGCAGCTCAGGAATGATTCTCATCATAACTTCGAGGGCGCCAACAGGCCGTGCGTACTGGACATATACTATCTGACTGGTGTGATGTGTCTATTGGCGTCCCTCAAGGCGGTATAATCTCTCCTCTTCTGTTTTCCATTTCTATCAATATCATCACATTAAATCTAAAGTGCTCTTACCATCTGTATGCCGATGATCTGCAGTTATATGCCCAAGTGAAACCCTCAAATATATTTAATGCTATCTCATTATTGAACGATGACTTGAAATACATCTAAGAATGGTCCACTGTGTATGGCACAAACGTGAACCCGTCTAAATGTCAAACGATAATCTTAGGTATCCAAGATTATTATCTAAACTAGATATTCCCATCCTACCATCAATTATGTTTAAAAATAATGTCACATCACTCTCTCCCCTTCTAACGAACCTTGGTCTGTATGTTGATCGTTGCTTAACATGGAACAAACATATACAGGAGGTGAGTTGTAAAACTACTGGAAATTTGCGATCTCTATACAGTTTAAAAACTTTCTTCCCGCCAATATTATGATTTTACTTATCCAGTTACTTATTCTACCGATTATTATGTCGATGTGTGTTGCTCAGACCTGTCTCAACATCATCTTAATACATTGGATCGTCTTCTTAACAACTGGATCAGCTACATTTATGATCTTCGTAAATACGGCCATGTATCTTCTTTTCGTACTCAGCTAAAAAGTCCGTAAGAATGTGAAAAAATCGTTGCAAGTTTGAACTAACACAGCCCTTATTGTCATATACATATGTATATTTCATATTTGTTCTGACATAGATAATATAGTGCTATATGCATGAAAGTTTAAACAAATAAATATCTTTATATATTGGGTTACGTTCGTTTCCTTTAAGTCCTTGGAATTTTATTTAATAAACATCTATATCTCTCGCAGTGTGGTGGCGGCGTAAGACAATACACTACTCTATATCATCCCGTGGGTACCGTAAGAGGGCTTTTAGGTGGTAGAGCCACGCTGCAGCTATACTATGGTTGTAGCAGAAATGGGTTGGCTCGACCGGAGTAGGATCACGCTCTCACAGAATACCAACGTAAAATAGCAGCTTAATACTGCTGTGTTTCGTATGGTGAGTGTTTAGAACCGGAGATCATTTCTACTGGAAACGAGACATTTCCTCTTAGTGCTCAAGGATGACAACGCATCTGCATTTTGATTCTTAATCGAGGATGGATGAAGGTAGGTGTCACAGATTGTGCAACAGTAGGGGTCACAGCATACATTTACCATCAGGTGAACTGTGTGCTCGTTTGTCATTTTATTTTATAAATAGCGACAGAGGGAAACTGAAACAGGAGATGGGTAGCAGCATATTTTTGGTAACAGTTGAAAATATTAAAATATCTACGAAGTAAACCAGAATACGACATTAATATAGGTCTCTAGCCTAGAACTAAACACAACGCATGTAATATATGGTAATTGTGATCACTTAGTGTGGTAAGAATAACAAAGGAAACCAGAATACAATAATTTAGGTATTCAGCTTAAATTAAAACCATGAATTTGTGTTTTTGTTTAAATGTTGACCCAGCGTCTGATTGGGTGATTATCCCTGAGCCACAAAGTCGTCGATACATGGGATAAGATTTTGTCATTATGCTTCTTTTGTTTTAATCTCTGTTCAATATTCTATTTCAAATGGGTTATGCTCATAATTGTATGTGCATTTTATTTTTGAAAATACATGACCACTAGGATTTTCTCCTGTATCGTAGTTTACATACATAAATTTCACAAGGACAAACATCGAGACCCAGAACAATTATTTGTAGGCTACACAAATACTTGTTCTGTGCGGGATTCGAACCTGCGGCCCTTGCGCTGCAAGTCATTGCTAAGCCACTGAGCCACGGATTCGTCTTTATATCTTTATGTATTAATAACCAAACAGCGAAATAACATGGATTTATATTTTTTTATGCACAGATAACTCACCGGAAGATTTTTAAAGCCTTGGCATTGGCGATGGAATCTCCTAATTTTGACATTTCAACTGGAGCAAGAAAAGATCTATTGGCCGTTTGGGTTAAGAGAAACAGGATATATACGAATTTTTTGCTGATTCTTGGCACTATTACTCTAGCTGCTTGGTAACATTAACATTTTTTTTAAATGTTAGAACGACGAACGAGCAAACAGTCAACCTTTCTACATAATATTTTATAATCTTTTTGCTGCATATATCTATCACACAGCTGTCTCTAGCCTTGCTCATTTAACTTACTATATCGAGATCTATAAATTGAAAGTTTAACTCATATTTTCCTTTTCACCTATTGTTTTTTAGTTAAACATTAAAAGTAAAGTAAAATAAAAATAAGCCTATGTATCTCCTACTACATAAATGTTTTTATAGGGTAGCTCCTATAAAACCTCATTATGGAAAGGGATCTGGACAGCGTATTGGTGGACTTCACATGTCCTCAAAATATTTGGTGAAACGTGTTTATAATAAATTACATACATAAACTTGTGACCCACAGGGGTAGCTAAAGACAAATCTTTCGATTCTTTCACATCCGTATATCTACGAATACATACTCGTCGGTTAAGGGTACACCTAATTTGGCCTATTTTCAATATATCGCCAATTTGGTCGATAAACTGCCGCCTAGAGCATCCCTGCCAACTCTGCCACTCACTTCTGCAGCATAAATTTGCTTTGTCACTCTTTCCTCATTCATTCTTACTACGTGTAAAATCACCGAAACGTTCCTTTCTTAATCCTTGTTACAGAATCTCCTTGCAAATGTAACTTTTATCTAATCACACAATTATGAATATTAAAAATTATAAACTATTTTATTAATTTAGGAACTCTACTAATAGGTACTGTTCATAATTAACTGTTCTATGTCTGTTTATGTAACTGTTTTGTCAAATAGTTCGTGATTACTAAAACATATAATCTTGTACAAATTTTTCAACCATGTTTTTTTGGTAAATCATTTTCCCTTTTTGCCGTTCTTAGTGTTCATTGTTAGTTATTAGTAAAGACTAGCAACACGTAGTCATTATATACTAACGTAAAGTCCTTTATCCTGCGTCCGCCTGATCACTTTCCGGTCGTGTTAGTTTTTATGTATTTATTTAATGAGAATCATTGGTATAGTTTGGAGTAAGACGATTCCTCTCGTGGCTGCTTAACTGTATTTTCTTTCAGTTTAACAAGCCATATAAACCTTTAAATTGGTAATGGTCTGGAAAACGCAACATCATAAAGCCGTCTTTAGAGGATTATTTAAGACAAGATGGTATAGGCATATTTTGTAGGGGTCTGAGAATACCGCGCTGTTAAAGGATTCCGTTCTTTCGTAGTGTGCAAGTTTGTAGCTTGGTGTATTTCTGTACGACAGGGCTCCTTTTTGTCTAGAAATCCATTAGAAATTTTTATGAGGTGACATCCCTCGTAACTATATCTGCATCAAAGTACAGACCACGCTGTTTTGAGTTCCAAACTAAAGAATTTAATTTAATTTTTAGTGATGACGCACCTGTAGCTTTTTTAGTTCTAATTTGGGTTGTTGACATCATAATTAATGAACTGCTAAATTATTTAATACTAGCTGTTACCCGCGGTTGCCCGCATGGTCACTGGAAAATGAACTATCCATTGCTTTTTGAATTGAAAGAAAACTGAGTTTTATAGATTTGTCAGAGATGCAGCCATTAAAAGGAAACTGAGCAATTGATTCGTCAGCCTATTTAAATGTTTTGAAACGCAGCGTATAGGAAAGCATGAAAATAGCCTGTTTATTCTAAATGGAAATGGATATTTTAATTAAAGGAAACTGAGCATAATTATCCGTCAGGGATGCAGACTTTGAAAAGAAACTGAGCTAAATTGATTCGTCAGAGATGCAGTTTCAGAATTGAAAGGAAACTGAGCCAAATAAAAGATCCGTCGAGATGCAGCCTTTTGAGTTGAAAGAAAACTGAGCTTAATAGGTCCGTCAGAGGTGCAGCATTTGAATTGAAAAGAAATTGAGCTAAATAGGAAATTTTGAATTGAAAAGGAAGATCTGTGGGAATTATAGGATCCGTGGTATAATAACATTTTCACCTTTTCCTACGCCTGTCAAAATTGTAGCACTGATTATGTTCCGTCCAAGATGCAGCCTTGTCCTGTTACATAACCGAGGAGCATCTAAATTTCATTAACATGACTGGGACGCCTAATTTTAATTGAAGCTATGTGAGGGCACACCTGACAACTCTAGAGAATTTAGAAAGTCTACGGGATATGAAGTGCTCTGTTCTGTGTCCATAACTGTGTCTACTGACAAATACTCTGTTATTTCTCCTGCTACTGCTTAATATATCTGAATTTATTTTGTTAACGCTCTCATTTTTTGGTGCAAGAATCGCCCTTTCACATAACCATTTGTTTTCATGCATGTTGTTCGTTAAATCTGAATAAACGCTCGCAATTAATTCGGAATGACTCTATACTAAATTACAAAAATCAAAAATCAATTTAACGCAGCCCTCAGCATCCGTTTCCAACCGCCCATCACCAATTTTAATAGTGTGTCAGCATAGTTTCCAGCATTGATATCATTATACAAATGCACTCTCATATTCGTAGTTAAACTGAATTTTGTCACCTTGTTCCATGAAATAGACGACTTGAGGCATGCTTTAATTTCATCTATAGGTGTGACCTTTTAAAGACAGGTAAAGTTTGGCGAAAGTCACCAGCCAGTAAAACCACCATTCCTCCCATTACATCGGTATTGCTGCGCAAATCCTGGAGCGTTCGATTTAGTGCTTCTACAGCTTTTTATGCGACATTGTACTTTCGTCCCACACTAAAAGTTTGCATTGTCAGCATTATACCTCGTGCACTATTTTTGCTAAAGTTGCAGATCGGCGATTCTTCCTGGGCTAGATTTAGAGGAGTTTTAAAACAGAATTGCAGTGCGGCCCCGCTTAGCAGCGTGGCGGCTATACCGGAGGAAGCTACAGCCACAGCAATGTTTTTATCTTTCCGTACTTGCGCTAGTAATAAATTTAACAAAATGTCTTCCCAGTTCCTCCAGGGCATCTAAAAGAAAAGTGCACCATTTCCAGATTCAATTTGTCCTAATACTTTGTCAAAAACTCGTTTTTGTTCGGGAAGCAAGGGTACAAATTCGTCTACTTGCTGCTGCAAAGCTGGTATATCGTAGTTTGTTTCACGTATAATTTTATCACTTAGTTCATTTCGGTTGTTCGCTGAGGGCTTATCATTTCAAAGTCGCTTAATTTTTGCCTACCATTGCCATTACTTTATCTTCAATTTTTCCAAGTGCTTCATTATAAATGTGTTCATTGTATGTCATGTTCACGTGTGTCTGCTGTAACCTTCATAAAATATCTTCCGCCATGTACTCTTTATATTTGTCCCACAATTTATGTGCATTAGATAGCCCAAGATGATATGAGAGTTGCATAAAGATCCTAATTTTGGCTGGTGACTGGCACTGCACAGCTTCCTCCATGGTTTCATCCAGTGATTATCGTTTTCTAAAAGATGCAGAGCTTCATGCTTCTCTATAAGTTGCGCATTCCTGACTGTTGACAGTTTTGAGGTCTTTATATCCTGTAGGACCCCGAACATGGTGCAGCAGCAATCGTAAACAGAAACATTCAAAATTAGTTACATGGACGGTATACACGACCAAGGGCATCTGATGACTTTACACAGGCCAATTTGCAACATGCGCGCCTTGAATACGGCGTTTCCACTCCTTCCTAGATGTGTTCCAAGTATAATAGCAGGGACTTCAGAATATAACAACGTTTTGCAAAGGGTCAGTTTGACAAAGTTGAAAGAAGGCTGTTAGTGTAGTTTTTGGCGGTGATGCAATTCTTTCTTGGAAATTTCTTTCGGTGAAATATACACTCTCCATTTTCTAAGTGCACAGCTAGGTGAGTAACTGTTGGGTGCCTTTCGTGTAAAGGAAGCCAAGGAGACGCCACGCTGCCTCGTTACTGCTGACATAACGCCCTGCTTGAAAGGTCTGTACTTCATTAACGGGATTTGCCTCACCTTCCTCCTGAGATTAAATATTGCTTGGTCGCTTCCTTTATTTATGTACTTACAGATATACTTGATTGCGCGGACAGAGCTGCATGCTTCTACATTAATGTGGGCATTAAACATTTTACATAGAATGGGCGAATACGGGACAATCCAGCTGTTATCTAAGGTTTCAAACGCTCCAGAGCGAGATTTGATTGTAACTTTCTGCCACCATCTTCGGGAGCTCTGCGTCTGTATAAAGGGTAGCCATTGTCATTGTGCACTGTTTCTTTTAATAGCTGTTTAGGGAATTTCTTTGTACATTTTCTTTCTTTCATACATGGCGATATTGAATTTCGTGCTCCACATGGACCGTGAATCATATTTCGGACGATGGTATCATACAATTCTTTATCTTGCTCAGGATCCGGAATCTCGGCGCTTATTATGTCGTCTATTTGGCTGGGCCGCAACTTCTCTTTAAGCCATATTAGAATGTGGGCATGCGGTAATCCTCTTTTTTGCCATTCAATTGAATACATGAAGCACTGCACCTCTCCGAAAATTTTCCCTTTGTTAATTACATACATTAATTTTTGTACTTTTAATCTAAATACTCTAGCAACTAAATCGTGTCTGTCAGTACTTTTGGCCAGCATTAGCTCCTCAGTTATTTCTTTCCATGTGGGATTGCAAGCAAAAGTAACAAAAGATCAGGTCTTCCGTAAGTTCGTACATAGGCGAATGCGTCTTGTGTGTACTCATGTAGGTAGCGGGGACAGTTAACAAATGATGAGGCAGAATTACCATTTTACCTAAATCTCTGGGGTTTACATTGGCATCGTTAGAAACTGCATCTTGTAAATATATATAATTCTCAACGCGCAGCTTTTTGATTTAAAGATATATAACGGAGACGTTCACTTTCTACCTTCACATACATGTCTACCAAAATTGATGAAATAATTGTCTACACCGGGCTAAGAGGTTAAAATCATTTTCTCGCAACATCATATGATACATAAAAATCCATACATGATACTTTTTGTTCGGAGTAGGCTCCTTTGTGACCGGGTTAATGAGTGGAATTTGAAAATGATAACCTCTTGTCCTTTGCAATAAATCAATGGGTATTGCAGAGCGTTATAAAACTTGTGTGTATCGGCTACCCGTTGCAACGTATCATCACGTGCTCGCAAGACAATGTCTCGTGAAGAAAATTGATCACCACTAATTACGGCTGCTATTTCGTTTATCAAAGGTGCATTGTAGCGCCTTTCATGCTCTCCTCGAGGGTCCGATCTGCGTGAATGACGACTTTGTAATCCTCTTCAGGTAGGTTTTTAAAGCAGTTTTAAATGTTTTGACTAAAATGTTACGTTCATGCAAGAATTTTGAATTTTGAACACTGTGTCTCTCTCAACTCCCTGGATAAATTGGCAGCGACGGTCTACCTCAATTTCTTCGTCACCCATAAAATATACTTGTAAAATGTATGCTGTTTGTTTCAGCTGGAAAAAGTGAACCTATTCTATGATAAATTTGCCCTTACACCGTAAATGTAGGCGAAAATCCCGGCATTATTATTTCCAGTGAACTCGAAGGACGTCATTTGAAAGCATGAGTTATATTTCCGGATCCTGTTTAAAAGCGCCGTGACTCATTAGCATCATATAAAAGAAAGTTTTCAAAGGTTCTTCCGGTTCTCAAGTAACGGAAGAGACATTTTGCCATTGGAACAGCACATGCCTGCGGTCTCATCTTTCCATTTTAAAGCGCTGCAAAATCGACACGCCTTGTCCATCAGTCCGATAACAACTAACCTGTGATTTTATAATCAATCAACGGATCATAATTGAATGCTGCGTCATTAAAACCGACCAATTGTTTCTTTGAAAATTTTGTCGACGTTCAGCTTGGAGCTGTGCATTTGCATCTCTTCGCGCCTGTGTCTGTTCTTGTGTTTCAGATGCCCTTATAGTAGATTGACGTTCAGCTTGCTCAAAGAGTCTGTGTTGAGTTTCATCAGGTGTTTCCGCGGCTCTTAAGGCGGCCTGACGTTCCGCTTGTTCGAATAGCCTTTACTGACTTTGAGCAGGTGTTTCAGTAGCTCTTAAAGTAGATTGACGCTCTGCCTGTTCAAGACGCTTTTACTGACTTTGATCAGGTGTTTCAGTAGCTCTTAAAGTAGCTTTTTTTTTTATTGGATAGGGTGACAAACGAGCACACAGTCCACCTGATGGTAAGTGATTGCTGTGGCCCATAGACATCTACATCTATCCTCGTTTGCGAATCAAAATGCAGATGCGTTGTCACCCGTGAGGACTAAGATGGAATGCCTCTTTTCGAGTAAAAAGGGTCTCCGGTTCTCTACACTCACCATACGAAACACAGCAGTGTTAAGCTGCTATTTTACGCTGGTATTCTGTGAGAGCGTGGTCCTTCCCCGGTCGAGCCGACCCATTCGTGCTACAACTATACTACTAATATAGCTGCAGCATGGCTCTACCACGTACAAATGTTGCTTGCTTCTCTGCTTTGACGCTCTGCCTGTTCAAGACGCCTTTCCTGACTTTGAGAAGGTGTTTCGGAAGCTCTTAAAGCAGCCTGACGCTCTGTCTGTTCAAGACGCCTTTCCTGACTTTGAGAAGGTGTTTCGGAAGCTCTTAAAGCAGCCTGACGCTCTGTCTGTTCAAGACGCCTTTGCTGACGTTGAGAAGGTGTCTCAGATGCTCTAAAAGCAGCCTGACGCTCTGCTTGTTCTTGCCTTCTCAGTTCAGCATCTTCTAAAGATTCTAGCGATCGAGCTAATCTTTTCGCTTGTCTTTGAGAAGATACTCTTGAAAGGCTGGACTTACGTTTGCGAGGCATTATGAAGTAAGAAAAACCTATATATAAAAAACGTTAAAATACCTAAAAGGAATTAAATTTCCTTTTAAATTTTTTAAAACCAAATCCAAAATATCTAAAAGGAATAAATATTCCTTTTAAATATTTTTTAAAATCAAAACAATTAAACCAATTCAAGACACAACACGAATCCGAAAACGATAGCCAAAAAAAATCGAATCAACTTAAACCAAATCACAAAACAAATCGCAGAAAACCGAAATCGAAAGCAGTAGTCAATATAAATATAACCAACGAAAAAAGAAGTAAGTGTATAGGTACCGTATACACTATCTATACTATTAATATTCCTTTGAAATATTGTTAAACAACCTAAAACAACGAAAACCAATTCACGATTCTAAATAAACAAAATCCAAAATCAAAGCCAGAGTCTAAATATGTATAAAGGAATACCAACCAAATCAACAAAACCGATCCAAGAAAATACACAAATCCGAAAATGAAAGCCAATATAAATCCATTCAACCTTAACCAAATAACAAACAACCGAAATCGAAAGCAGGTAGTCGAATAAGCTACGAAATAGAAACAATTTAAGCGTATAGGTACCGTATGCACTATAAGTTGACGCGCGGCTCAACGGCGGGAGTTAAGTACATGTCAGGAAACATTTCGTTACCGCGTTTTAAAAACCTAGTAACGACATCTAGCGGAATCAATTTAAACGTATACATACGTTAGTTAATGAGAACCTCAAAAATATTTTTTCTTATAATTTTGGACAATTTTTCTTATTGTAATACCGATTCATTCATAACCACATATAAGAACTGTATTCATTTCCGTTCAATAAATATTACTAAGGCTTATTAATAAGGCTTACTAAGAACTGTTTCTACCATTGTTAGTAATAGTTATGGTGAAAGCGTGACAGGTGGTGATAGTATTTCTGATCCATACTTATAATCACACCTGTAACCCTTGGTGGGTAGGCAGAGCATCAACGGATTACTTAATATCGTCTGCGAGGTTATCGCCTATTCTGTGAATTACGATGCACCAAAACGTTTGAAGAAAATCAGCTGGTGAATTTTATGTTTTTATCGCTCTTCCCGGTCCTGGTGGAAAAATACAGATCCATACATTTTTATCTTAATTTTGGTAAAAGGCATAATAATCCAGATATTCTGACCTTCTGTGTTCGTCCATCGTACGTCGTCCGTCTTGTAGAATCACGGTGGCGCCACCTAGCTGAATTTAATTTTGCAACATATTCGATTTTCCCACGGAATGATATGTTTTCCGCTGAAAAGTAGCCTATGTCGCTCACAGCCACCGAACTATCCCCATACAAATAATCATGCCATGCCGACCTCTGTTGCGACGTGAAAGAAGGACAAACAAACAAATAAACAAACAAACACACGTTCGCATTTATAATATTAAGTATGGATGTAATCAAATTAAACCTTTTTTTTGTAAAAAACTACTTTAAGTGGTGTCTTTAAACTTGTTCTTTAGTTAAATTAGATGTTTAGTACCCATTTAAATTTAGACAAATAAGATGCTAAAAAGTATTTCAATTGAGTTTTTTTATAGAATTCGGATGAGAAACGAGCACATAGCCCACCTGATGGTAAACCAAGCAGCATGCAAGTTGTATATGAACGAAATTAATATAAATAAATATAATTTTTATTTATATTAATTTGTATTATATTAACTTTATTTTCGATGACTAGATTTACATGTAATGACAGAGTAAAAAAATATATTTAACATAATAATGTTATACTCGGATTGGAGTTTAGTATTGACGATGATAATTGGTGAATTGAAACTGCGAAATTAGATTTACGATAAAAATATGTTGTAGGGTAGAATAAAAAAAAAATTAAATTAATGGATATGAAGGCACAGTAATCATTAGTCAAACTGAAAATAATGGTATAGGCTAAAACTAATGTCTAATATTCCTAGAATTATATTTTAAATTTTGTTTTTATTGGTCCTAAAATGGCGACAAGTTTCTAAACAGCTTAAACGGTATTTCGATGGTCTTATTGTCTTAGTAGCTGCCATGTATGTTATGGATTTTATCATGCAGCCATTGGTTTTTAATCAGTTGTATAATAGAATGTTTTTATTACTTACACAGTATAGCAGTTTTTTCATCATAACATATAATTCTCTTTAGAGATACGTATAAAAGATGAAAAACCTTATCTTGGGAACAGTGTTGGATAGCTTTTATTTAGATTTAACATGAACTGCACCAAATATTATTTTTTTTGCACATTTTGATAACACATAAATTTTGTTCACTAGCACAATATAAAACGCAACTCATGCAAAATGGCGATATTCTATCACTTATACAGATTTAAATTGTATTATGGCTGTTATTTGCTTTTTTTAATTTTATATCACCCTCATAGACATTAATATGATAATAATATAATTATATTATAATTACGCCATAAAAATAAGTTTTAGTAGGGAGTTTGCGGACACCATTGTTCAGAAATAAGATTTGAGTGATATTATAAAGACACTTAGAGCTATAATAAACAAGTGACAGCATGCAATAAAACAGCTTCTATACAGCTTTAATGATAAAATCAGCTTCAAGTGTTACAAAATACTTGAAGTTGTATACTAGAGTTTTCATATTCTGATTAAGAACACTAAGCTTACTTAGATCCCATAATACAGACTTTACAGCAGACATCTTGAGCTGTATAATAACTCATTAACCACTTTTATAAGGATACAACCTCTTTTCGACACTATTATACGCCCCTAAAAGGACTCGTTCTATGTGGGCTGATATATTCATCAATGTGAAATATGTTCATAATGCTTGTGTGCTGCTTGGGAAGTGGATGCTGTGGCCCATAGACATCTACATTTTTCCTCGATTAAGAATCAAAATGCAAATGCGTTGTCAATGTCATCCCCAGTGTTTTAAGTCCCCAACTGGTTGCTGGTGTTCACTGGCTGCAGCAGCCTCTTCGGTTAGACTGTTAACTCGTTTGACGCTCTAACATTGATAAAAATATATTTAATGTAACTGTTTTAAAATGCTTTGCCTTGACTACTGTTGTCTTAATTGAAATTGTTGCAATTATTTATTTTCCAGGTATGGTTTCCCTTTAATGGATGATATTGAATACAATTTTATGGTGGCTGTATACGTTCCTTTCGATTATGAAAATCCTACAACCTATCCAATAGTTTACTTTATACTTCTGATTGTGTTTAGTTATGCTTCTTACGGGGTTATGGTTAACGATATCATAATGCAGACATATTTAATGCAGTTGTTATGTCAATATACGGTGCTTAATGATTGTTTATGCAATATTGGTAGTGAATGCGCTGAAAAATTTAAAGGTAAAGAACATTTTAATAACAGAATAAGGTATTGCTTAAATACATACATACATTAATTTTAACGCCTGTTACCTAGAGATGTAGGCAGAGACTAAGGACTTCGGACTTACGGAAGTAGGAATTCAAAAAATATATTTCTTTTTCATTTGGCACGATCCTGATACACCTCTTTCGTTTTTTTCACACATATACATCCATATACCCACGCATACATGCTCCTCGATTAAGGGTTCTCTTAATTTCACTCATCTTCAATGTATCGCTAATTTGGACTGCATTCCTACATCAGAAATTTTACTTTCATGCTTCTTCTGCCACACCCAACTTTCACAACCATACATTTAAGGTAAGGACTAATACAGTATGTAAATTACCATACGTGCCTTTTTGACAAATTTTAACTTCCCACAATAGATTAAAGAGCCCCTTTTACTCTCTATTCTGCATTTACTCTTCGTTCTATATCTTTACCATGTCGAACATCCGTGCTAAAAATATAAATTTATGATTTATTGCTGAAACATACCTGTGAGCTTTGGTGAACCGACTTTACATACTCATTGCATGTATAAACGATTATAATTTCCTTCAAAACAATTATTATAGTAAATAGATTTTTACTTTCAGGAATGAGTGTCAACGAACTGCTTTATAACGATCATTTTAGAAAGAAATATCGGAGGAGATTACGAGACTTAACTAATCAACACAAATTTATTTTAGGGTAAAGTATTATTTATTTTTAATTTTAAGTATATAATTTAATTTTGTTTAAATATATTTCGGTTAATAAGAAAACACTAAAATATTAAGTTCCTTTTAGTTACTTGTAAGCAGAAAACTGAGGTTAATCATTATTAACATCAATACCAATAAAAAGTTGACTGTTGAAAATTACCGGGGAATTGGTCGAGCAAGTAGATGAGTTTGTGTATTTAGCAGGGATGGTAGATATGATAGGATATAGAACGACGATTGAACGCAGGAAATAGAGTAAATGGGGCTCTACACTCTATTGTGGAAAGTCAGATTGTGTCCAAAAAGGCACGTATGGCAATTCACAATGCTGTGTTAGTCACTACTTTAATGTATCGTAGTGAAAGTTGGTTGTGGCAGAAGAAGCACGAGAGTAGAATAAATGCTGTAGAAATGCGGTCAATAAGGAGTATGTTAGGGCTGAATCTAAATGACAGAGTGAGAAATTGTGTGATAAGAGAAGAGTGTGGTTTGCAAGATGATGTTGTGACCAGGATTAAGAAAGGAATGCTTCGGTGGTTTGGTCATGTAGAAAGAATGAATGAGGAAAGAGTGACAAAGCAAATTTATGTGGCAGAGGTGAACGGAAGAGTCTGGAAGAGACGCTCTAGGCGTAAATTTATCGACCAAATTGGCGATATATTGAAAATGGGCCAAATTAAGAGTACCCTTAACCGACGAGCGTGTATGCGTAGGTATATGGATGTGGAGGACGCGAGAGAGGTGTGTCAGGATCGTGCCAAATGGAAGTCCATATTCTCTGCCTACCCCTCTGGGTGACAGGCGTGAGTTTTTATGTTAAAAATAATATTTCCCAAGTGTTAAATATTGCATTCGCCAATCAGCCTGTACAACATGGTGATTATTTCAAATCCTCAATACTAAAAGAGTCAATATTACCGTTTTTTGATAATATTGACCATTAATATTTATATAAAAACAAATAAAATTTTAGTTATCTCACACAATCTGACAGAAAAAATAAATAAAAAAAATCCGTGATATAATTATGAAAGCTTTGGCTGTTAACATATTATTTTTAATTTTAATCGCCATCATCCGTTTTTAGGGTTCCGTACCCGAAGGGTAACCAACGGGACCCTATTACTAAGCCTCCGCTGTACGTCCGTCTGTCCGTACGTCCGTCCGTCCATCCGTACGTCCGTCCATCCGTCCGTCTGTCTGTCAGCGGGTCAAATTTTCACAGAATGTGTATTTCTGTTGCCACTATAACATCAAAATCAAAAACGAATTAAAAATTAAATTCGGCTCCCCTACTATAAACGTGTTTTTTGGTTTTTTTTTTGCGCGATCTCAATATTGTCAACAAGTAGACGCTTGAAATGCTCACAGAGCTTGTATTGCTACATTTTCTAAAGAAAAATTATAATAAAATAAAATAATATTTAAAAAGTACCTACATGGTATTAAATCTTGTACGATGGTATGGAACCCTTCATGCGCGAGTCCAACTCGCACTTGGCCGGTTTTGTTTAATCCAGTGCTAAATATAGACTTTTTGTAATACGACAGGACACGCAGAAAGTTGGCGATTTTTTTATATGAGACACTGGCCAGTTATAATTTACTTTGAAATTAGGAATAATCACAAGCATAATAGTAAAATACAATAGTAGGAATAAATATGAATGTTCATATTTTAAATAAAATAAAATATAAATTTCAGTCCACGTTTTTTTTACGAGCCATATTTAAGTATCGTGTTACATTGAAAATGAATCTGCGTCGAGATCGTTTTAACGTGATGATATTTTGCGATTTAAAATGTCGCCTAAATGTGGACGAATCGCTTGATAGACTTTAAATGGAATTTATTGATAAGTTGCGTTCTAAAGCCACCGTACCACTGATATAGCAAATTTCAGCACGATCGATTAACTTTGAGAGATGAAGAAAGAAGTGGTCGCCCTTTGACCTCTTTTTTCCTGAATTCAGGTTTGGAATGTATTTATTATAATATAAATACTTATATCGAGTATATCGAAATAGCGGCATTATTTCAAATATTATTTTTCACAGTGATTTGTGCTAAACGATCACTGCTATTCTGTTGTATTTACAACTTAATTCATAATGATATTTTAAAATTATGGTGAGTAATAATTTATGAAATGGCGACAACACAGATAATTTTTTCTTTAAGTAAAACGATGGAGCTACGTACGATCTTAAGTGGGCCGATGTTAGGACACTTGTGTGGAAGTACTATACTAATATGCTCAATCGGTTATCAAATTGTCATGGTAAGCTTTAATGAATTAAAACATTTTGCTCGTTATATTATGTAAAAATATTTATAAGATTATATAGGAACATTAACACTGGAATTCATAGTATAAGGGACGATTCAGGCGCTATGTGTGGAATTCAACCTTTAAGCATTCATAGACAAAATAAACACACAATTTGACAGGCGTCAAGGTTTGGTTGATTAATGTCCGAATTTCGTCAACCAAACAATTCTTGAACCTATAACTTGGAAGAATTGTGGAAAAAGAACAACTAAAAGTTAAATTAGTTTTAAAATTTCTAGTTTATCTGCGACACTGCTTGCTTATCTGCTTTTCTTCTGTAATAACTTTCATTTTTGTTGCCGTCATATTACTCAATAATTTCTACAAAGTTATAATACACTATGTAAGTACTTTGTATCAACTTTCAATAATACAAAGTACCTACAATACAATATAATATATAAGAATTTTCTGAAAATAACCGAAGAAATCATTAACTTTACCTTTATTTGTAAAAAAAAAATATGTCAAAGACTCTACGACGCATGAAATTCTATTCAGGTAGAGGGAATCCATTCAGTAGCTGTTTATGAAGAAAGATTGATTCAACACTCAACCTCTAGGTAAATTTTTAATGATTGATTTCGGGGGACCCATCGACTACGAATTCCAGTGTAAGACGTTTAACTCGCCGTGTGATGGTGGCGTAAGTGAAGCAAGTACAGCGTTTCGTTTCGCGAATGTCGTGAGGCAACTATGGGAAATGCCGGTAAGATCTCACGACGTCCAATACATTGAATTATAATCATTTGGTATATACCAGACTTAAAATATCCAGGCAATTAACATGCTATAACTAATCAACCTAACATGCGTGGCGATTCAGGCGCATACTCTCTCCTATAGAAGAATCCTATGTCACAGGTTGATAAATAAAAAGAAGAAGAAGTGAGACAACTGAATAGTCGTTGTCGATTAAAAATATAGGGTTGATTTAGTAATTTAAAATTTATGATAATTTATTTAACAATGCTGTAAGATATACTTATATTTATTATTATCATCTGTAGTACACTGGATATAGAAATGTCTTATGGCATTAATAATATTTAGGCTGTTGACGAAGACAAATAAGGCTTTATGACTTTAAAAGAAAAAAAGAAAAATGAAGAAAAACCGAAAAACCAATCAAGGTTTATAAATAATAAATCATAATGGATGTTTTAATTTTTTTAATTTTTTAATTTTTCAATTCGCAGTCCATTTCAGTGAATGTCACTAAATGTCTGATGAGTTTTTTCTTCCTCGGATATAACATGATTATACTTTATATCCTATGTCGCTGGTGTGAAGAAATTACTAAACAGGTTAGTAATAAAAGTGGAAACAGTCTAATATCATAATGTTCTTTATAAGTCACTTCAAAAAAGAGAAGCTTATTAATTCGACTGTATCTTATTTTCTTATTTAGCACAATTTCTTCAAGGTTAGTTAACCGATTTAGGACTAATTTTTCAATCATTAGATAAAAGTTATTCATAGGATAAAATGTAACATAAACAAATTATAAATGACAGTTTTATGAATAAAATATTTCAATTGTTTTACTTTTATATTCAGTCAGGTTATAGTTTATTTGATAGATATATTTCATCTGACGGTTGATGATTTCAACTGCACAGTATGTATTATAGTGACCAAATTATGCGGGAACACAGACATTTATTCGAGCTTAGCCCTAACGAAGATCAGAGGACGGCTTAGATACACTGTCAAGTACACACGTTGACAGTTTATCTAAGCCGTCCTCCGCGATAGTCACAATACATTTAAACCTAAAATGTGTTATTGAACAATAACTATGATTTCGGTTTAGATTTGAATACAGGATCCACAAATAATCATTCACTCCGATTACGAGGGATTTGAGTGGATTAAGATGAGTGAATGTGTGTTTTCGTGGCTCTGCAATGGCTCGGGTGCTGTTGGTGTGCTAGTCAACAGGCGGCCTATTATAATTTAGAGGATAGTAAAGCACTCAGAACGAAATTACAATATGTATATATTATTTTAAAATTCCTTGAGCTTAAGTACATGCGTTTGAAGTGACATAAACTAATTAATTAAATATTATATGTACATATTATATAAATAAAATTGTTGTGTTTATCGAATATCGTAATATGAAAATAACTGCCTTTTTTTGAACTTAGGGGGTTATTTGTATGCCATTAAGACATGAATAGCCATTTTTTAAATTTTTGTCTCTGTCCGGTCGAGTCGTATTGCTATCCTATCAGACTATGAGAGAGAGAATAAAGAATGCACCTGTGTATATACGCACGCACTCAAACATTGTAATTCTGTTTTCCGCAGATGGCTAATTTCCATTGAGACTGGCCGCCGTGACCGAAATGCAGTCTGGAGGTCATTCTAAGATAAATAAATTTAATTTAATTCCAGAGTGAGGTCATCGGTGTCGCAGCATACTGCTCGGGATGGGAACGCGGCTTTGCAACGATTCCTGGAGTGCGCTCAAGTCTTTTGTTAATCCTTACACGCGCTAATAAACCGCTTGTGTTGACAGCTGGGGGAATGTATGACCTCTCGTTGGATAACTACGCCAATGTACGTTTGTCGTTTTTAATATGTGACGTAGTAATACAACAAAGAAATGCGTTTTGTATGAGGTGCAGCCAATAACTCTGAATCTAAGATATACAAGTCAGGAATATATTGAATTTTTTTTAAGATACTTCGTCCCCTTCAAAAAAGAAATACGATGAACTTCATCGCATTTATTTATTGATATCCGTTACATTTGATTATTTTGCGATCCTCCACCATTTCCCACTATTGTTTTCTTTTATATTTAATAATAAAAATGAATTAGTAGACGGCGGATTGCTCAAAAGTTAAATTAACGGTTTACGGTTAAATTTTATGTCACTCAACTACTTACTTGTAGTAAAAGCATTAGGTGTGTACGTTTTTTATAACTAAAGTTATAATCGAACTTACAGTCTATCTGATGGTAAATGGCTACTGTGTCCCATGGACACCTGTCACAACTGCGTTGTCATCGTTGTGGATTAAGATGGAATGCCTCACCGCATGTTATTATACTGGCTCTCTATTCTTCCTTCATCCTTCAAAACAGAACACAGTATAGCATGCACTGCTGCTAGGCGGCAGAAATAAAACTTTCGATGTAACAATGTAAACTAATAAATGACTCCAAACTTTCATATTAAACAAATTTGTTATCATTCGACTCCACGGACAAACATTTCATGCGTGTGGAAGTAGTTTTAAATAACTGGCTTCTAGCTCAGAGGGTTTTACATTTTTAACATTTTTGTCTGTCTGTCCGGGCTAATCTTTGGAATGGCTGAACTATTTTTTTTATAGGGGAGGGGGCAAACGAGCATGCGGCTCACTTGATGGTAAGTGACTACCGCCGCCAATAAACAACTGCAACACCAGGAGAATTGCAGGTGCGTTGCGGCCTTTTAGAAAGGAGTAAGCTCTTTTCTTGAAGGTCCCTAAGTCGTATCGGTCCGGAAAAATCGCCGGTGGTAATCGATTCCACAGAGAGGTCGTACGCGGTATAAAACTTCTAGTGAAACGTACAGTGGTGGACCGCCAAGCATCCAGATGTTGTGGATGGTATCGGGAGTTCTGCCGCGATGTGCGTTCGTGAAATTTGGCGGCTGGGATTAATCCGAACAATTCCTCAGAGCACTCCCCGTGGTAGATGGGAAGGAAAATGCAAAGGGATTCAACATCTCTTCGCAGCGCCAGTGAATCGAGCCGATCGGAAAGGACTTGGTCGTTGACGATTCGAGTCGCTCTGCGCTGGATGCGGTCAAGTGGAAGGAGCTGGTACTGAGGAGCCCCAGCCCAGAGGTGGGAACAATATTCCATGTGAGGCCGAACCTGCGCCTTGTAACGTTGCAGGCGGTGAGCCGGGTAGAAATACTGTCCCGCTCTGCTGAGCACGCCAAACTTTTTAGAGGTCAATTTGGCATTTTCTTCCAAGTGAACACGAAACTGCACGTCACTCGATATGTCGACGCCGAGGATTCTGATACTGGCTGAGACAACAAGGGAAGTGTCTTGAAACTGAGGCGATACGACAAAGGGGTCCTTTTTAGTGATAAACGCGCAAACTTGTGTCTTCTGATGATTAAACTGGATTAGATTTAGTCACCCCCAATCCGAAACTTTGTTTTGCAAATACTCAACTTCACACACAAGTTTATTCCGGTACTTGGCGACGTTTTCTCGAAAAATATTGGCACGGCCGGTGTATAGAGTATCACCAGTGCTGTCATCTGCATTGCAATGAATGTTACCGGTTTACAACATATCATTAATATGCAGAAGAAACAGCGTTGGTGATAGCACGCAGCCTTGTGTAACGCCAGTGTTAATAGGCTTGTAATCGGAGCATGCACCGTCTACTACGACCTTGATGCTCCGATCAGCCAGAAAACTGGTGATCAATTGCACAATTTCTCGGGAAGCCTATAGGAAGGAAGCTTCGAAAGAACCGCTTTCTGCCAGACCAGATCGCAGGCCTTCGCTATGTCCAAACTAACCACCAAAGCCTCCCCCTTGGACTCGATCGCCTGCGCCCATCTGTGTGTTAGGTAAACAAGAAGATCACCAGCTGAGCGACCCCGACGGAAAGCGTACTGGCGGTCACTAATCAGCTGGTGCTCCTCAAGGTACCGCATCAGCTGGCAGTTAGTAATGAACTCCATTATTTTCGAGAACAAGGAGGTGATGGCAATAGGCCTGTAGTTAGACGGATCAGAGCGGTTACTTTTTTTAGGGATCGTGTGCACGAAAGCTGTCTACCATGATTTCGTGACAACGCCTAGGGAGTAGGAGTACTGGAAAAGACGCGTTATAGCCGGTGCCAACTCTGGAGCGCACGTCTTCAGCACAATTGGTGGGATTCCGTCAGGCCCACTCGACTTGTAGATGTCCAGGGAGATGAGTGCTTTGCGTACTGTGCATGAATCGCACATCAGGCATAGAGCACTCACACTGCGGGATGGTCGACGGTGTGTTCCCCCCATCACCGAGAGTCGAGTTGGACGCAAAAAGGAAGCCTAAAAGGTCAGCTTTCTCTTTAGCGGCGTGGGCCAGTGAGTCGTCCTCCCTGTGCAGAGATGGTAGTGATGGCTTACATAAATTCCTTGGACAGCCTTGGCGAGAGACCGGAATGCACGGGTTCCCGAAGGAAGGCGAACTAGTTTCTCGCCAATTCTGCCTATGTCCTCTGACTTTGCTTTGGCAATAACTATTTTGAAGGACCTGGAGGCGTAGTTATACTTCTTTTTAAGCATTCTGGTGCTTACATCCCGAGCCGCCAAAGCGTCAGCCCAGGCCTGATAACACTCCTGCTTACTGCGTAATGCAGTCTTAGAGAAGCGACCAAACCAACGCTGAGATCTGCCTCGGATGGGTACCACAGATGATGGAATAAATAGTTACATTCCCTGTAGCACCGCATCAGTGACAGAGTCAGGAAACACGGCGGCAGCCTGCAGAACGCAACCGCGAAGGGAGCGTGAGTGGTACCACACTCCCAATGGTCCGAAGAGCCGAGACGACGGAGACGGAAACCTGATATCCGTCCGGATGAGAAGTCAGCAGAAAGTCCAACATGGAAGCTGTATAATCCTCCACATCTGGAATCCGCGTAGGCGAAGTAACCAGCAGACCATATGCCAAGGCAAAGTCATAAACAGATATCACCGCATGATCGGTTAAACCGAGCCATTCGGCGTGGTGGGCGTTAAAATCGCCAAGTATCACGATCTCTATGGATGGGAACTGTTTGTAGCAAGAGATCTGTAGCCATATGGACGTGGTCGATGAGTCGGTCTGTGTCGGCATTACCGCTATGGGACCTATAGAGGCACCCGTAGACGCGGGGATGGTTGTCGCTGTCTACGCGCAGCCAAAGGATAGACAGGTCCGCACCTTCAAGACTGCTGAGTCGTCGAGAACAGATATCCTCTCTGACGTATACGCAAACTCCAGCCCGGGGCACAAACAAGTGTTCTAATTTGAACCTCGAATTGGACAGGTATGAAGTATCAGCCGCAGAGGACACCTGCGTCTCGTATAAAAAGAGCAAGGCCGGCTTCGCCGTCTCCAGATGGTAGTGGACGGCGTTAAGGTTCGAGTGAAGTCCCCTGATGTTGCAGAAGTCATGGTTTAATCGCTCTGTGTGCCTCGTGTAGTGTTAGTATAGAGCGGGATTTTGCCCCCTCCCTACCATAGAATACGTAGGGCAGCAACAGGGTAGCTTGACCATGGATGCTCAGTGAGGGATTCTACATTACCAGGGGTGCTGGTACCCTCCTGGGGTAGTCTTTTCTTTTTGAATTCTGCTACCATGTTATGGGGGAGAGGGGGGGGGGATTGGGCCCTTGGGGGGTAAACTACACGAATAGATAAAAAGCAATGCCATGAGGGATCTAGACTATTTTCTTTAAAACGTGATTTTCATTTTTACAAAACGAAAAATTAAATTAAGCAACAACAACAAAAAAATATAGTAAACGGTTTATTCTAAAACGGTCGATTACCATATATCTAAATGACGCCAGATTAATAAATCCTATCCAGTCAAAGCCGGGGTGTAAAATAAGTTTGAGCGTGCACTGGGTATATCAGTCTATATAACCGACTATGGTGTCAATTTCAAACAAATAGCTATACTTCTACGCCTGAAGTTAACACTCTCAGAAATGAGTGTTTTAAGGCTTTAGGGAGTAAAAATGATTATTTTATACTCTACGAAATATAAAAAGTAACTTATTCAAATATTTGTTGCCTTGACTTGATATTGAAAACTGCAAATATTAGGTATTCGTTTGATGTACTGAAATGTATATCGAATAAACATGGTATTATCCGGAGTGTGGTGCCACCACGCCCCGCGGTTGCGTTCTGCAGGTTGCCGCCGTGTTTGGCATTACAGGTCGGCGGATTGGGACGGAATGCGGTCTTTCTTTGCATCCTACCCATGCGGTATTGCTTCTCGCCGGATGATCCCAGCTGTTGCTGACTCTGTCACTGATGTGGTGCTACAGGAATGGAACTATTTATTCCGATAATTAATAGAATCAGGCGTTACTTTGGAAATCCATTATATTAAAGTTGTAAATATTTACTTTGCAACGGACCTTCTTCGCTGCTTCGCTTCTTCGCTGGACTTTGCAAATATCCGCTTAGTAATTACTAAGCGGATATTTGCAAAGTAAATATTTACAACTTTACTATTTATTCCATCATCTGTGGTACCCACCGAAGGCAGATCTCAGCCTTGGTTTGGTCGCTCCTGTAAGACTGCATTACGCAGTAAAAGGAGTGGGCTGAGGCTTGGCGGCTGGGATGTAAACACCAGCATGCTTAAAAGAAGTATAACTTCGCCTCCAAGTTCTTCAAAGAGTTATTGTCAAGGCAAAGCACATAGGCAGAATTGGCGACAAACTAGTTCGCCTTCCATCGGGAAACCGTGCATTCTGGTCTCGCCAAGGCTGCACAGGAGGACGACTCACTGGCCCACGCCGCAAAAGAGAAAGCCGACCTTTTGGCTCCCATTTTGCGTCCAACTCGACTCTTGATGACGGGGAATACACCGCCGACCATCCCGCGGTATGAGTGCTCCATGCCGGATGTGCGGTTCTCACAGCGCTCAGTTCGCAAATCACTCCTCTCCTGGACATTCACAAGTCGAGTAGGCCTGACGGAATCCCCAATTGTGCTGAGGACGTGTGCTCCGGAGTTGGCACCGGTTCTAACGCGTCTTTTCCGGTACTCCTACTCCTAAGCATAGTCCCGAAATCATGGAAGACAGCTTTTGTCCAACCGATCCTATAAAGGCGACCGCTCAGAACCGTCCAACTATAGGCCTATCACCATCACCCCTTGTTCTCCAAAATAATGGAGTCCGTTATAAACTGCCAGCTCATGCGGTATCTTGAGGATCACCAGCTGATTAGTGACCGCCAATACGGTTTCGTCAGGGTCGATCAGCTGGTGATCTTCTGGTCTACCTGACTCATAGATGGGCGGAGGCAGTAAAGTCCAAGGGAGGCAGTGGCCGTTAGTTTGGACATTGCGAAGCTTTCGATCGGGTTTGGCACAAAGTGCTTCTTTCAGCTCCTTCCTATGGGCTTCTATGTGCAATTGGATCACCAGCTTTCTTGCAGATCGGAGCATCAAGGTCGTTGTAGACGGTGCATGCTCCGACTACAAGCCTATTAACGCTGTTGTTCCACAAGGCTGCGTGCTATCACCAACGCTGTTTCTTCTGCATATCAATGATATGTTGCAAACCGGTACCATTCATTGCTATGCGGATGACAGCACTGGTAATGCTCTATACACCGGCCGTGCCAATATTTCTCGGGAAAACGTTGCCGAGTACCGGAACAAACTTGTGTCTGAAGTCAAGTCTTTGCTAAACAAAGTCTCGGATTGGGGGCAACTAAATCTAGTCTAGTTTAATCCTCAGAAGACACAAGTTTGCACGCTTACCGCTAAAAATGACCCCTTCGTCGTATCTCCTCAGTTTCAAGGCACTTTGTTGCCTCAGCCAGTATCGGAATCCTCGGCGTCGACATATCGAGTGACATGCAGTGTTCACTTGAAAGAAGGCCAAATTGGCCTCTAAAAGCTTGGCGTGCTCAGCAGAGCGGGACAGTATACAGTCAAAGCCGGGTGTAAAATAAGTTTGAGCGTGCACTGGGTATTTCAGTCTATATAACCGACTATGGTGTCAATTTCAAACAAATACCTATACTTCTACGCCTGAAGTTAACGCTCTCAGACATGAGTGTTTTAAGGCTTTAGGAGTAAAAAGATTATTTTATACTCTACAAAATATAAAAAGTAACTTATTCAAATATTTGTTGCCTTGACTTGATATTGAAAACTGCAAATATTAGGTATTCGTTTGATGTACTGAAATGTATATCGAATAAACATGGTATTATACCGATATGAAACGTTTAATCTTAACATTAGGTTTTTGGTTATTGGTTTGTTAATGAATAAATAATAGTTCTATTACGTTGAAGAGCTACGTTTAGCGTATTTTTATGCGCGTTCAACGTATTACTGCCACATGAATGGCTCGGCTCTAACGGGGAAGAACCACTATCGTACAGAATAGCAATGTGAAAAAGCAGGATAATAGTGTTGCATTTCGAATGGTGAGTGTAGAAAACTGACTCATTTCTACTGGTAACGAATTATTCCATAGTAGACCTCAAAAATGACGACGCACCTGAATTTTAATTCTCATTCATTCAATTAATTCTCAAATAAATGCCTATGTGCCATAACATTATCATCAAGTGAACTGTGTGCTCGTTTGCCGCCCTTTCTTCTATAAAAGATTGAATTATTGAAAATCATGAAGTTTTATTTATGAATGTTGTCATTATAACCCTTTTAAATGGTGTTTGAAATTGGAAGTCACAAAGTAGTCATGCTAAATTATCGCTTCATTTTTTTGCTTGTTATTTTTTTTCAAGGTACATCTTATTAGGTTATTTATTGGTGTAACTAATTCAACCAAAACAATAACTTTAGAATAATTTGAAAACCATTTAACTGCGTAGAAGAGTGATAACAATATCACTAGTATTAGCATAATTATTGAAGAATCATAAATTGCTTGTTTTTTTCGGCGGCATAAGTTGCGATGTTTATTTAAGGTTACTTCTTTTTGATTGATATAAGCGATAACATCGAGTCAACGCTTGTTCTAACCACAAGCCTACCCATACCCGATGTAATGCCTTGCCAATAAGATTTTTTAAATGTTTATTACACAAAAATACAGTCGGTTATTTCTTATACTACTTTTGCCAAACTGCAGGACAGTTTGTTGGCGAATACATCACCCATTTACATTCTATGTACCTACTGTAATTAATAACTTAATCTTGGATTTTAAACTTAAAATAGAAAAAAATTTGAAAAATTAAATTTAAACTTAGCAATGTTATTTATATACTTAATTATATTTACACTTATAAATATTTAATTTATTAATAATTACACATTTAACTATTAATTAAGACTATTATTTTTAATTTTTATTTAGACAGTATTAACTATTAGGTAGGTACACACGGCGCATTGCGTCAGCGTTGCGTTGACGTAGCGCTGTCACTGCGTCGTTTTACATACTAATAACCATAGTGTACACGGTGCGCTGCGTTGACGCAACGCGCACACGACTGATTGAAAGCCCCGAGACGAAGGGAAGGTGTACTGCTGCGACGCCGGAGCGGCAGCGCTCAGTTGTTTGTGCGTTGATAGCACGCAAGCTAATTTCGTTTTTTCTTGGGGACAGATCCAATACCGTCTTGTGAATTTGCGTCGATTTCGGCGGTGACGTAGTAATAGGAGCAATGCCAGACGTCTTTTTCGATCCATGCTTCCAAATAGACTGAGATGCTTTTATAAAATGCTCGCCGTAACTGTGTGTCGCCGCTGCGACGACAGAACGTTACGACTGCGTTGTAGCAACGCTGCGATGACGCAGCGCCTGTGTGGCCAGCAATGCGTCAAAATATTTGCGTTGCGACGACGCAAAGCAACGCAACGCGCCGTGTGGACTTACTCTTACACGTAGCAACCACGCTTTCAACTTTCTTTTAAATATTTCTTTACTTTTACATTCGTCTTCAGAACATATCTCGTTAAAAATACGTGGTACTAGATATTTTCTCGTACTCTTGCCGTAATAATTGTTAACCCTCAAATGCTCAACGTATTTCTTTCGAGAAGTAATTCTAATATTTTTGCTAAATGTTCGAAATGTTTTAAACTCTAGAGATTTAAATTAATCTATTGCAATTAAGTACTTAAGTTTTACATATATAGGTAATATTCTAAAATTTTTAAATTAATTATTATAGTTTCCGTCTATGTTATATTTTTCCTTTGTTTTTTTATCAATAAACAATTTTATTAACCTAACTTGTAGCTTAAAAACTTTATCTGTATATGTTTGAAAAGTACGTCCATATGCAATTAGTCCGTAACTCAGGGCTGAAACGGCTAGTGCATAATAAAGCATTTTTAAGATTGACCTGCTAACTATTAGTTTTAAATTATTAAGCCTAGATAATATGGATCTTAATCTTTCACAGACAATGTTAATATGCAGTTTTCAACTAAAATTAAAGTCTATTGTTAGCCCTATGATAGCACCACAAGGCCTTAAAACCAAACAGTTTTTGTTTTC
Organism: Parnassius orleans; assembly: GCA_029286625.1. NCBI lineage: Eukaryota > Metazoa > Arthropoda > Insecta > Lepidoptera > Papilionidae > Parnassius > Parnassius orleans. The sequence goes on from JAGSMP010000037.1 coordinate 81,574, forward strand.
AACAAATGTATGTCAGGTATTGTTGCCTCTACCAGCGGTTGTCATTAAGACACGTACGAGTATGATTATCATGATTTTAAATAGTGTTTGTTTCAATTTCTTCTTTTAAGAAATTTTATGAAAGTAACGTAAAAACAAAGTAAGTTAAGTTAACGTGGCTTTACCACAGAAATATATATGATACTACAAATCCACACACAGTGATAAGATAATACGGACAAGAAGATAATAGAAGGAATGCATCCATCTACTAATAAAACAAATATTTTAGTTAAAAAAAAATAGAATCAACTCTGAACTATATTTCAGGTAAACGTGCTTAAAATAAGGTCAAGGTGTAATAAAGGTTTTTGTTTCAGTTGGTGAAGACATCATACAGTGCTCTTACAATGTTGCTCCGATTCCGCAACGAGTGAAGGCATTTGAGTTTTTCTTGTTTAGTGTAAAACTACACGGTTTTTTAAAATACAATGTAAATGTAATGTAACAAAACAAAAATATTTGCACGTTTATAATGCATTGTTTCGTCATTTTCTTGAAATATTTTACAGTTTTATGACGTACGTTCGTATTTTAGATCCAGTTTCTAATCGGATTACGTAGGTATTCTCTAATCACACTAGGCAGATTTATGACCCGATTGAAGTTTAAACCATTTTATGCCCTCCAAGAGTCTTTTTTTTTATAGGAGAGGGGGCAAACGAGCCTGCGGTTCACCTGATGTTAAGTGACTACCGCCGCCCATGAACAACTGCAACACCAGGGGAATTGCAGATGCGTTGCCGGCCTTTAGAGTCTGATGAAATACTATTTTAGTTATTCTTCAAGGAAATATATTCCTTGGGAACATTTCAGATCCTAATCACTGGTAGTAACGAATAAAATTTTTGTGCAATTATACGAGGTTCGACGGTGGGATATAGGGCATATTGGTAGCGGGAGATGGATGTCCCATAGACTATATGAATAAGTTCATGGGTACGACACGATTTTTGGCCGGGCACGTGACTCTGGCATATCATCGTATCTTAGAATATAGTTGTGAACAGCTCCGTATAAAATATACTGCTAAGAGAACATCCGTTTTTTTTTCGACATCCGACTAACGCGAAATGGTCATTAGTTAAATAAACAATAAGTAAGATGTAAAAGCTTACTAAAAAATAACTATGAAAATGAAATAATTTCAGGGTTACCAAAAAAAATTAATTGTAACACATCATTCACATTAATAAAATAATATTTCACGTTTTCTTTTTGATTGTTTTATATCCTATATACTATATACTTTTATATCCTACTCGTGTGCTGGCGGCCCAAGAAAACCCATCATTCTCCTTTTATATCGGAGAAGTTATAACAAGTAATTAAGGCATACGTTGGAATTTTTTTTGTGGTTACCCAAAGATATAGGAACAATCTTCTAACAAACAAATCTTCAACGTAACAGTCCAAGGATGACAAATAGAACAAAAACACTGCCTACAATTATGGGAAAGGCCCATTTTTAGGTGTAAACTCTTTCATCTTTACTCTATCTGAGTTCATGACTAAGGCCCGTCATGAGGCGTTCATTGCTGCTCGGAAGCGCTTTGGTGTATCCCAGTGTTGGTCACGAGATGGATATGTTGTGGTCCTTGGGTCGGATGGCACGAAGCACCGGGTGCACACCGGGTGCTCAATTCATATATTTTTGTTAACTTTTGATTAATCAGGTATTAGATTAATTGACTTTTGTTTATTTTTTATAATGTTTATTAATTACACACTCACACACACACACACACACACACACACATATATATATATATATATATATATATATATATATATAACTTTAACCTTTTCTGTAACCATAGATAATTAAATATGTAGCAAGCTACCTGTAACCACAGAGGCATTCTTAGATTTCTTTTTTTTACTTTAATAGTTTGGCAAAGGCATGTTAACCCATAGTCTGACGTTAATAGTTTCAAATTGTCTTACAATTTATTGGCGTCAGACTGCCAGTTCTTGGGAATTTTAATATCAAACTGATTGATTTTTTAAGTTGTTGTTTTGTCATATGCTTTCTCTTTCATGCTGCTGGTGGTTGTAAAAGTGTAGGTACTGTTCGATCTTGCATTTACATTTATATTTTATTTTTTAGTGTATATAAGAATTTATTTGTATATTTTAATATAGCATTTATGATATCCTCAAACATTTGTAACGATAGTGATTTGTTTCTGTCGTTGTCTTCGGATGATAAGACACTTAGTGATGTTAGTTATCACAGTACAACTGCTTCTCCTTCACTCAACATCACCTTAAATTCTTGTTTCTCAGACTGTGTGAATAACTTCAATGCCCTGTGTGAATAACTTTAACGCCCAAAGCATTCCGGCTCATTATCCTGACATGCTTGCGTCATTTGAATCCCAAAATATTCATGGCTAAAACCCTGTCTGCCTTCTACTTCTTACTCTTTGCCTGGGTTTCATCTAATTAGAATAGATAATAGATCTAATAGGGGTGGTGGGGGCGTGGCGATCTATCTTAGATCCTACTTTCCATTTAAAATTGTTAGTTCGTCAAGTCAACCACCTCCTGTTGATTCTACTGAGCATTTGCTGGTTGAGGTCTCCCTGTCTCAGAGTAAAATCCTACTTGGAGTTTTCTACAGTCCCTCTTTTTCTATAAATTATTTTACTTCTTTCGAATCTCTTTTAGAATCACTAGTCCCTACGTATAGTCACACTATTTTGATGGGTGACTTTAACAACTGTTTGCTTAAAGGCGACAATCGGGCTATAAAACTTGAGTCTATAATTGAAGCGTGTAATATGCAAATCCTACCCCTTTCTGCTACTCATAATTTTCCTAACAGTACTCCTTTCCTCCTGGACTTAATAATGGTGTCATCTTCAAATCTAGTTTTCAAGCATGGACAGTGTCCTGCTGAGCCATTCTCTTATCACGATTTAATTTTCCTTTCGTATAAACTACGCCCTCCTAAAATCAAACCTAAATTAGTTCTGCGACGTAATTTTGGAGGAATGCATATTGACCAACTTTGTGAAGATGCTTATAATATTGACTGGTCAGTGATTGAGATAGCACCATGCATTGACGATAAGGTGGCACTTTTCTGTTCCCTACTTACTCAGCTTTATGATGTTCACGCGCCAATGCATTATGTGAGACTTAAACACTTGCCTGCTCTATGGCTCTCTGATGATCTGAAAAGGCTAATTTTTGCGGCATTGTCAAAGTTCAAGAGGAATAAAACAGAGGAAAATCTAAGGAAATACGCCAAAATCAGGAATCGCTGCAACACATTATGTAGAGATGCGCAACGACGCCATATTCATACGTCAGTCGATAACGGCGGCTCATCTATGGTGTGGAAGTTTCTTAAAACAGTTGGAGTTGGTAGAACATCCCTAAATGCTTCACCTCCTGGTGTTGATGTTGAACTATTAAATCAACATTTTTCTAATCCTTCTAACTCTTTTGATAGTCAACATAAACTGCAAACACTTCGTTCTCTTTCTGTAACTCCGACTTCTAATTATCCTCCGTTCGTTTTTAGTCAGTTTACTGAATGTGATGTTAAGAAGATCATATTATCCATCTCCTCAAATGCTGTCGGTAGCGACAACATTAGCCGTAATATGATTGTTCCTCTCCTTGATGTTATCACTCCCATTATCACTTATTTACTTAATGCATGTGTCTCGTTCTCTAAATTCCCTCAAGCCTGGAAGAGTGCTCATATTATTCCTCTTCCAAAAAGATCTAATCCCGTCAACCTCTCTGATTTCCGTCCCATCTCGATCTTACCTTTCCTAAGTCCTTGAAAAACTTATTTGCCAACAGCTGACCCTTTTCCTTAATAAGCACAATTTATTGAATTCCTTACAATCCGGTTTCCGCGCTGGTCATAGTACGGCTACTGCCTTAATCAAAGTTACTGATGACATACGATGGGGTATGGATATTAAACAACTCACAGTCATGACCTTGCTGGATTTCAGTAATGCGTTCAATACTGTTGACTTTGATATACTGTTGAGTCTGTTGTGTTCCCTTAACATATCTCCATCAGTAATTAACTGGTTTCAAAGTTATCTCTCTGGCCGTCGGCAGTGTATTCGTGTCGATGAAACTCACTCATCTTGGTGTGATATTACTGCAGGCGTACCGCAGGGCGGCGTGTTGTCACGTTTACTCTTTTCCATTTTCATTAATTCAATCACTCATAAAATATCTTCTCTCTACCACATGTATGCGGATGATGTCCAGATTTACACCCAGTCAACTCTTGAGAATTTGCCGAATGCAATTGCTACATTCAATAAGGATCTAAATATTATTCATGAGTGGAGTAAATCATATGGCCTAAATGTCAATCCTAAAAAGTCTCAGGCTATCATTATTGGTAGCCAGAGCTTTATCTCAAGAATTGACTGGTTCTCCGTACCACCTATCGTATTCGATGGAGTAGTAATCCCTTACTTTGACAATGTCAAAAATCTTGGAATTTACATCTATAATTCCTTAAATTGGTTACGCCAACTGAATGAGGTAAGTAAGAAAACTTTTGTCGCTCTTTGTTCACTGCGTCGCCTTCGATCATTTCTTCCCATTCCTACAAAAATTATGCTCGCCCAGTCTCTTCTCCTTCCGAATTATGCTGACGCTAGCTATGTAGAAATAACTGAGGACCAGCTAAATAAGCTTGAGAGACTTCAAAATACTAGTATTCGGTTCATATTTGAATTGCGCAAATTTGACCATATTTCCCAATTTTGCTCAGGTCTCAAGTGGTTACCTATCCGACTTCCCCGGAACATGCATATTCTTTCTATTCTGTACTGTGTATTATTTCACCCTTCTACTCCTCCTTATTTAAAGGAGAAGTTTAATTTTGTAGGGCTTCCGGGGGAACCTTTACGCTCTTCAAGAAAATTCATTTTAAGGGTACCAACTCACAATACATCATTTTTTAGTAAATCTTTTACTGTCCAGTCCATTAAGTTCTGGAATGCCCTACCTTTGCATATACGTGAAGCACAAACTATTGTTATCTTTAAGCGACTACTTAAAGAGCATTACTTGTCTCAATCGTTCGGACACCGTTAGAATAAATTATATGATTATGTATTTATTGTATCTATCAGCTTTATATTATTGTTTGAGGAATTTTGTAATTTATATATGTATTTTGAGTAGATATGTAAGTTTGTTTATATATTTATATATTTGTATGTATATGTATATATTATATGTTTTACTTTATCTTTTATTATGTATTAGTCATTTAAATTATTTCATATATTAGTTATTTAGATGTTATTTTATTGCATGTATTGTCTAAATATAACATGTATTGATATTATATTATATATATTTATATTGCACCACCTACCTAGTATTCATTGCTTTATTCCTTTACAGTTTACACCTTTGGTTGCCTGGAAGAGATCGCTATGTAGCGATAAGGCCGCCAAATTGTACATATAATCTGCTTTTTTTATGTCATTTCTATATCTGTTCGTGGTGTACAATAAAAGTATATTCATTCATTCATTCATTCATTGTTCATCTTCTTTTTCTTTCCAACAGTCCGTTATTGAGCATTTGTCGTATTCATCAGGCTTGGCAAGCGCATTAGTGATCGTAGTACAAAAGGTTCCTTGACGGTGCTCTCTATTGCCGATCTGGATGTTTTACATGTGGCATTCTTTTCCGTCATCAGATTACTACAGTTCACTGTTGGACATGGGCCTCTCCCACTTGGCACGCTTGGGAGGTAAATTATATATTATAGCATAACCAGACGTCTCGCACTTTTCACGCTGCTCCCCATCACCGGTCTAGATATTATAAATCTAGCGACCGATAGCGCTATCAACATCATTAATTGGCAGATTTTTCTGGCATTTGGCATAGTTCTACTCTTCGTGCAGTTCCACTAGCATTCACAGAAGTACACCTTCAGGTCACTCTATCAAGTCCGGATGTAAGGTCTCATCATAACTAACAAAACGAGGCCAAACTCGGCACACATAGTTCTACTCTTCGAGGAGTTCCAGTAGCATTCACCGAAGTACACCTTCAGACCTACAGTGATCGATATTTTTCAGCACGAGCCGCTGTAAACAAACGATACAGTAATCCACTCATGACGGCGGCCGACATAGATAATACACTATTGGCGGCTGAGCCGGAGTGAGCAGTGAGCAGTGAGGCAAAGCAAAGTGTATTTAGTAAAATAAATTATTTCAAGGCTACTCAAAACACCGAAAATTTCGGGATTTCTCAGCCGAAAAAAATTAATTATAACTAAACAAAACAAAATTAAACTGCCATTTACATTACATGGCTTGTCACATGATAGATACGCGCTTTGCGCATATGGCATGCAATAAAATAATTTTCATACATACTAGCTTCTGAAGTCGGTGCTGAGACTAGCTATTATTCTATTATGTGGAATTGTTTTTTATTATGTTCCGTAGTTACACAACAACTTATAGTTTCGCCATGTCCGTCCGTCCGTCCGTCCGTGGTTTGCTCAGATACCCCAGGTGCTGCAAATCTGTAATTTGGCATAGTTATAGATATTAATCATGCCTAGAAAACTGTAAAATAAAATCTTAAAAAACATTTTTATTTTGGGTACTTCCCATACAAGTAAATGGAGGTTGATTTTTTTTACTCGTCTATTCCATCATGTGGGGCATCGTTGGATAGGTCATTCAAAAACACTTCGGGTGTGGAACAATATCTTTTCGATTCAGGGGTCCGTTTGCGAAATACGTGCAACGTATTTGCGCGTTAATATTTCGTGAATAACCAAATTACAATTTTAATAAAATTTATCTAAACGTATTTAATTCGCTCATACCTGTCTATCTGTGGCTTGTAAAACCAAAAAAGAGCAGCGCCACTGTCATTGTAACTCGCGATATTAATTGCTCGGTGATGAATATCATAAAAAGACCGATACCTGCATACTATGAAACTCAAAGTATTTCGTCATATTATGATTAGAATTGTGCAAATTTAAAGACAATTACAACAGGTGGTCTTATCACTCTATAGGTAATTACTTCCATACATCATTTGTGTAGAGAACTAATGTAATCAAATAATAAAGTAGAGAGGGGTGCATGAAAATAAAAGCTATTTATTCGTGTAATCGTGTCAATGATAGCGGTCGAAGTAGGAAAAATGGAAAAGTAAAGGAATTTAAATATATTTATTTAGAGGACAACATGAAACATTACTCATGCTTTCTAATGTACACCAAATTGTGGAGAGAGCAGTACCACTGAATTTCCATCCATCCATTACAGCCTATAAAAGTCCACTACTGAACATAGGGCCCCCCATAGATTGCCTCATAGGGGGGATTTTGCCATAGTTGCCACTCTTGGCAAGCGGGTTGGCAACCGCAGTTTTTTTATTATTTTGAGTTGTTATCAGGAAGATGCTGATGCCCATCTTCTGTTCCAGTTTACCTCCGTCGCCTCTTACGACACCCACGGGATAACATGGGGTAGTGGATATTTTTACCCCGCCACTCAAGGTTAACCACTGAATTTATTCCATATAAAAACATCGCAAATCCTGTCGATCACAATAAAATTTATTTTATTTGCAAATATTAGCATAGTCAAGGATAAGCAGATGTAGAGACTGAACAAGCGCAATTTTAGTGACTGTGGGAAGAAATGTTTTCTGATATTTACGCGAATAAAGTTACAGCATATATACATTCCGCGGCTGGGCACAGGCCTCCCCTCATTTCTGAGAGGATTTATATTACGCGATTTTCCATTTATACTACGCGGGTTTATATATACGAGATTATTATTAAACATTAAAAGAAACTAATTTTACGGAAAATTAGTTAGTCAATAAAATCCGTAAAATTAGTTTAATTTAATGAGAAAATTATGTATATAATCAAATTAAGTAAAGTGCTTAAAACTGCAAACATTTTTCTGCTTACCTCGTTAACCTACGAGGTTCCAGACATACAGGAATCAAATTTGTTACTGTAACGAATAAGAGTGCAGTTAATTATAACACCACGTCCAAATGGCTGCAGACTCCGTGCTACAACAGGCCCCATCCGCAGAGATCGTTGTCCTCGGTGTCTTTAACGCCACCACGCTGAATGGCTTGGTTCCCTTTTAATCAATTATGCGGGTGGATCTGTTTATGACTTTGCCTTGGCTTATGGTCTCACACAAGTGGTTACTTCACCTACGCGGACCCCAGATGTGGAGGATGATGCACCTTCTCTGTTGGACCTTCTGCTGACCTCTCATCCGGACAGATATCAGGTCTCCGTCGATGCCCCTTTTGGCTCTTCGGACCATTGCCTTATCCGGAGTACGGTGCCACTCACACTCCCATCGCGGTTTTGTTCTGCAGGTTGCCGCCGTGTTTGACACTATAGGTCAGCCGATTGGGACAGGATGCGGTCTTTACTTGTATCGTACACTTGGGGGGTTTGCTTCTCGCAGGATGTTCCCAACGTTGTTGCTGATTCTGTCGCTGATGTGGTGCTTCAGGGAATGGAACTTTTTATTCCATCATCTGTGGTACCTATCGGAGGCAGAACTCAGCCATGGTTTGGTCGCTCCTACAAAATTGCATCAGGCCATAAGCAGGAGTCCTAGCGGGCCTGGACTGACGCATCGATGTCTCGAAATGCAAATACCAGCGCTCTTAAAAAGAAGTATGATTCCGCCTCTAGGTCCTTCAAAAGTGTCATTGCCAGGGCAAAGTAATAGTACATCGGCAGAATTGGCGAGAAACTAGTTCGATTTCCTTCGGGAACACGTGCATTCTGGTCTCTAGCCAAGGCTGTCCAAGGGAACTTCTGTCAGCCATCTCTCCCATCTCTGCACAAGGGGGACGTCTCACTGGCCAATGCCGCAAAAGAGAAAGCCGATCTACTAGGCTCTCTCTTTGCAGCCAACCCTGCTGTCAATAACGGTTGGAACATACCGCCGACCATCCCGCAGTGTGAGTGCTCCATGCAGAATGTGCTGTTTACCCAGCACTCGGTGCGCAAAGCACTCCTCTCTCTGGACGTCAACAAGTCGATTGGGATTAATGGAGTCCCTCCTATTGTGCTGAAGATGTGTGCTCCAGAGCTGGCACCGGTTTTAACGTGTCTTTTCCGGTACTCCTACTCTTTAGGCGTCATTCCGAACTCATGGAAGATAGATTTGATGTTCACATCAGTTTATTCCTTATAAATTAATCCTTTCCCGCTTGGAAAAGGCTCACAATATTTATATAAAATATCAGATACAAGGGCTTCGCTCTCCCACATTTAAAAAATGGGGGAGGCACGCGGCTCCACACACGCCGTGTGCGGTGAGCGCCAACCAACCAACGCGCTCCCCCCGAAGGAGACGTTAAGTTGGGAACTGGACCGTAGTCCACAGCAAATAACTGGCGTACCAGTGAAAGAGGACTTGGCCGCTTGCACAAACATCGACCGAAGTCGCGCATGTCAATGCGTGTAAACGCCATACAGAATACGATCAAATCCAGCCACAGTGAATGTACGTCACTCGGATTAGGCAACAATAGGCACACTGGCCATAAAAAGCCCTCCGTAAGCGCCACCACCTGCCAGACCACCGTTCCTGCAGACGTGGTGTAAGTGTAAGGCATCACCACCAATTGCATGATCAGCACGGCCAATTGGCCGCAGGTCCCACGTTGCGCGGCTTTCGGCCGCAGCCTTGAGAGCCTCCTCAGATTCTCCCTCCAGTTACCACCCGCATGAGGTCGACACATATACTCCACCAACCAATACAATGGCAGATATAGCCAAAAGGCAGTTATAAGATATTAGTAATGATTCGCCATCAGAAAGGGATTGTGTCACTGACGTTGAGTATATGTATTTTTCGATCATGTTTGTCTCATCCACCAAAAAGTTGCCTTCAATCATTCAAAGGTGGGAAATTTATAGAGACATATTATTATGTTGTTAAACATCATGGAGGTCAGACAGTCTACAGTCTCGTAATCAAGGGACCCGACTTGGACAAAGCTACTTAGGTTGTGTGTCAAACCAAGACGCAGAGAGCACCATTTAAAATAGCGACCCGCCAAACAACCATCGCAGCGACGCAATGCTGCAGAACGCAACAAGCATCAATACGACTATCGTCGGGCTTACACCATCCCAAGGTCCCTCATACAAACCCAGCAGACATCACCACCCGCATACCTCCATCGACCAGAACCACAAGATGCGTCGAATTAGGCGCAGCACACCCGCAGATCCATCAAAAGACTCAATACCGCAAGTAGCAGTAAGCATCAATGCAACTATCATACAGATGGCGCCCCCTCACAACACACCCACATGATCGCTATCGACTTTGGTAACAAAATTGATAATGTTGTTAACTAAAAATCCACGTATCATAGCGCTATTGCACTAAGACATGGAGTTGAGTATGCTTGCTGCAGCAATTATTAATTGCATTAAGTGCACTTAAAAGTACTACCAAACACACTCACCCTAATCCGAAAGATAGCCGACGTATCATAACGCTATGCGCTAAGACGCCGTCCCACAAACGGTAGGGGTATGCGATGTCCACGGGCAAGTCGTATTGCTACAACAAACCCGCTTACCCCCGGCACTAAGATGATATGTCTAGAACACATCGGTTAGCGAGTCCATGTTTTTACGGGCTTTTATAGATCCTTTTGTTTGTCCTTTGTAAGAGAGACCAAATTCACAATTACATTAGAGGGATATTACAGTTCACGGATGGAAAAAATTGACTAATCTTCTTCGGTGGCTATTAGTATGTATTAATGGAAGCTCGCTTCAAGATGTAGCCAATCTTGGCTGTGACACCTTTGACATATGATAGTACAGCAGGCACACCCTCGTGGCATTACCTCGGTCTCGGACGCTGTGAAGCAATCTAAACGCCACTATAATAATCCTTTTCAAGTCCCATTTTTTTCAATATAATACTTTTATATATTTGAGACCTTCCACATATTTGCTTTATTTCATAGACCATACTATTATATGTCTTATACATATGGGACTTCAAGTCATGTAGATGCCTTCTATATTAACGCTTTTGTGACCTTACTATCATAAGTCCCTAATATAGGACTAGTCATTGTGTAACAGTACTTGTAGCAGCCGGTCAGCCGACCACCCCATATATATGTGCAACCGTCGGTATGTGTTCCGGCAACGCCCTTCATATAAGCAATCATTACATGAACACCCTCCAGAAATACAAGAACTCCTTCATTAACTGTGAAAATTTTTGAATAATGCAAGAACACCTTCATCAACTTAGAAAATTTTTGACCCATTTTTTCAATTATATTACAAATATTATTTATCTTTATTATTGCAATATAATCAACTTGTACTTGTATTATTTAACACATTTTGAATATTTTAAGCAAATTTTTTATTAAAATTTAGAGATCTTTTAAGACAATTTTATACGTTTACTATACTATAATAGTCATCATTCGAAATGAATATATTTGAACTTTATATTTATTATTGCATTTTAATTGTTTATATTACAATTTCTATGACATTTTTAAATGTCTTTATATTGAATTTCATTATTATTTATTAATAATATTTATGAGGTGTCACATCAGCAAAGACTCGACTTCAGACACAGGTTTGTTCCGGTACTCGGCGACGTTTTCCCGAGAAATATTAGCACGGCCGGTGTATAGAGCATCACCAGTGCTGTCATCCGCATAGCAATGAATGTTACCGGTTTGCAACATATCATTGAGATGCAGAAGAAACAGTGTTGGTGATAGTACGCAGCCTTGTGGAACACCAGCGTTAATAGGCTTGTAGTCGGAGCATGCACCGTCTACAACGACCTTGATGCTCCAATTTGCAAGAAAGCTGGTGATCCAATTGCACAATTTCTAGGTAAACCCATAGGAAGGGAGCTTCAAAAGAAGCGCTTTGTGCCGAACCCGATCAAGGCCTTCGCAATGTCCAAACTAACGGCTAATGCCTCCCCCTTGGACTCCACTGCCTCCACCCATCTATGAGTCAGGTAGACAAGAAGATCACCAGCTGATCGACCCCGACGAAAACCGTATTGGCGGTCACTAATCAGCTGGTGATCCTCAAGGTACCGCATGAGCTGGCAGTATATAATGGATTCCATTATTTTGGAGAACAAGGAGGTGGTGGCGATAGGCCTGTAGTTGGATGGGTCTGAGCGGTCGCCTTTTAGGATCGGTTGGACAAAAGCTGTCTGATTTCGGGACTATGCCTAGGGAGTAGGAGTACCGGAAAAGTTGCGTTAGAACCGGTGTCAACTCCGGAGCACACATCCTCAGCACAATTGGGGGGATTCCGTCAGGCCCACTCGACTTGTGGATGTCCAGGGAGAGGAGTGCTTTGCGAACCGAGCGCTGTGAGAACCGCACATCCGGCATGGAGCACTCACACCGCGGGATGGTGGGCGGTGTGTTCCCCCCGTCATCAAGAGTCGAGTTGGATGCAAAAAGGGAGCCTAAAAGGTCGGCTTTCTCTTATGCGGCGTGGGCCAGTGAGTCGTCCTCCCTGTGCAAAGATGGTAGTAATGGCTTACAGAAATTCCCTTGGACAGCCTTGGCGAGAGACCAAAATGCACGGGTTCCCGAAGGAAGGCGAACTAGTTTCTCGACAATTCTGCCTATGTGCTCTGACTTTGCCTCGGCAATAACTCTTTTGAAGGACCTGGACGCGAAGTTATACTTCTTTTTAAGCATGCTGGTGTTTACATCCCAAGCCGCCGAAGCCTCAGCCCACTCCTGCTTACTGCGTAATGCAGTCTTACAGGAGCGACCAAACCAAGGCTGAGATCTGCCTTCGGTGGGTACCACAGATGATGGAATAAATAGTTCCATTCCCTGTAGCACCACATCAGTGACAGAGTCAGCAACAGCGCTGGGATCATCCGGCGAGAAGCAAACCCGCCCCCATTGGTAGGATGCAAAGAAAGACCGCATTCCGTCCCAATCCGCCGACCTGTAATGCCAAACACAGCGGCATATTGCGAAACGCAACCACGAGGGGAGCGTGAGTGGCACAACATTCCGGATCAGACAATGGTCCGAAGAGCCGAGAGGGACATCGACCGAAACCTGATATCCGTCCGTATGAGAGGTCAGCAGAAGGTCCAACAGGGAATGTGTATGATCCACTACATCTGGAATCCGCGTAGGTGAAGTAACCAGTTGTGTCAGACCATATGCCAAGGCAAAGTCATAAACAGATCTCCCCGCATGATCGGTTAAACGTGAATCAAGCCATTCGGCGTGGTGGGCGTTAAAATCGCCAAGGATCACGATCTCTGCGGATGGGACCTGTTGTAGCAAGGAATCTGTAGCCATTTGGACGTGGTCGATGAGTTGGTCTGTTTCGGCGTACGCGTAGACGCGCCGATGGTCGTCGCTGTCTACGCGTAGCCAAAGGATGGACAGGTCCGAACCTTCAAGACTGTCGATGCGTCGAGAACAGATGTCCTCTCTGACGTGTCTGAAGTCGATTCTTTTTTTGAACAAAGTTGCGGATTGGGTGCGAATAAATCTATTCCAATTCAATAAGTATATAGATTCAGAAAGTTTACGTCTGCTATATTAATTGCATTGAGATTCATAGGCTTCTTCAGAGTACTTGACGGGTTGATTATTATCTTTGGTAAGTTTATTACTGGCTGTTTTAGGTAAGTTATTTCTTTACCTTGAGTCTGATGTCTCTTCAGTTCGTATCCTTTGATTTTCACCTTGCAGTTATCATCCATAGTTAAGAGATAGGTTCCTAGTAGAATCTCTTGGCTTACTTCAGTGTCGCAGAATTTAGTCATGGCTGTTTAAGTATTTGAGTAAACTATTCAGCAATTTGGTTGTATGAGGTAGATCTTCACATTTTCAAGGGTGACAGGGATCTGGTGCAACTTGAGATATTTGTGTGAAACTGCATGATTTCTATGACACGGTTGTCATTGGTGAAGAGTTGTATCTCGTTCTCATGACACAGGAATCGACGTTCATTGACCTCGCGGCATGATTGAGGGAGCGGTGTTGCTTTCAACCCTTGCACAAGTAGGTACGGATTTTCAGGTAGGATGAGAGTCGTCTGGCCATAATGTAATACATATGTTTCTAATAAGTGGAATACTCATAATAAACTTTATCTGATTCCGTTTTATATAGGCTTTTATCTCGATACATATTTCTAATTTTACAATATTTACAAGTAACAGGAAACACTAATTTGTCAGTTTGTTCTGTTTCCTTTAACAATTTTATAAGTTCTTCTGTATCAATTAATGACTGATGTAGTACATTAATTTTATTAAAAGCAATGGCTGTTTCAATTTCATTCAAATGAAAATATAAATTATGAAAATTATCAAGAAAGATATTATAAAGGTGAATGAGTTTGGTAATTGTTTGTCGAAAATTGGAATTGTTTAAGCTTGATTAATATTTTGAATATTATCTTCTACTCGTATATATAAAATTACTTTTAGTAGAATTTGCCACGTCTGTAAAGGAGCTCACAATTTCGGAAATTATTGTCATTTTATTTTTAATCACGTTTTGTTCTGTATGTAACTTATTTATTAATCTTTCATATCTAAGAGCGTCATTATTATCTAAGTTACCTGTGATGGTTTTTATCAAAGAGCCTACCGGATTGAGGAGACCTATTTTGGTTCTTAATGAAGGAATTAATTGTTTAAATTTGTCGATGGTAATATTCATAATATAATCGGTATGATATTGAACGGTAGTAAAATATGAATGAAATGATTTAATATCGAAACAACTTTGTACATGCTTTTAAGCAACCCATATCTATGCATACTTGATTCTAATTCATCATCATCATCAATACAGCCCTTCGTAAGTCCACTGCTGAACATAGGCCTCCCCCTAGGAATGTCACAAAGCACGGTCCTGAGCCACCTGCATCCATCGACTTCCTGCATGTCTTACCAGGTCGTCACTCCATCTAGTGGAGTGTCGCCCTACACTTCACCTACCGGTACGAGGCTGCCACTCGAGAACCTTTTTTCCCCATCGGTTGTCGGTTCTTCGAGCTATATTGTCAGCCTATTGCCACGTCAGCTTACTAATCTGTTGGGCTATGTCGGTCACTCTAGTTCTATTGCGGATATCCTCATTTGTAAGTTTATCACGTAGAGAAACCCCGAGCTCTCCATAGCTCGCTGAGCGACCTTAAGCTTCCTCATACGGTCAGCAATGAAGGATCACGTCTCAGACCAGTCAGTCAGTTAAAAAATATAGAATTTATTAGAGAATAAAAAAGATGAAGATACAAATCAGATTGTGCGTTTAATTGCTAAAAAAATAAATTTAAATCCTGATCATATTAATCAAGCCCGGAGGGTAGGTCGTGAAAAACAAAATGAGAATCACCCGCGACCTACTATCGTGACTTTCCGTGCGAAGATAAACAGAAACGAATGGATTGCACGAAAAAAACATCAATTGTGTAACAATGATATACTACAAAATAATAGCAGTAAACGTGTATATATAAATGAATGTTTAACTAAACAGATGAAGCAGTTGTTTTGGAATACTAAAACACTATTTAAGGGAAATTATAAATATATATGGGTGCAGAACCTTCGAATTTTGGTTAAAAAGGAGGATAACGCATAAATATACGATCAGATGCAGACATACAAAAGCTAAATAAGGCCTGTAGCGAGGAATAACAATAACACAAATATTATAGCGTGAGACTATACTACGTGTTTTTTTTTAACTTAATTAAAATTCAACGATATATTATCTTGTTTTGAAAATAATATAGAATACATAAAATTGACTGACATAGATAAATGGAGTATGTATATGAAGAAACAAGTTAACGAATTGCGAATAATACATTTAAATATTAGATCATTAAGAAAGAACTATAATTAATTGTTAATACTATTAAAAAGTTGTGAATACGAGATAGATATTATAATATTAAGTGAAATCAATATTAAACGAGAAAAAATAACGTTATACCAAATAGGTGGATATAAGATGTTTGAATATACTAGAAAAAAATGTCGAGGTGGTGGATTGTTAATATACAGGCTGTCCCTAAAGTCGACGTCAAGCCGGAATCGGGTGATAGGACAAATCATAATAGTTACCAGAAAAATATAAAAAAAAACATCTCAGTCGTGTATTTTTTAAAATACAGTATTTTTTTTTTTGAAAAATGTACATGCTATGATGGTTTTTAGCTCCTTTAGCTACAAATCTTTACTTTTTTCGATTTTTTGTGTATACTTGGGTAGTACTTGTGTAACCTGTTGTTTTTAATTCTTAGCTAACTGCTCCAACTTGGAAGAAAATGTAACATTTATCCGAACCAAGAATGAAAAATTAATATATAATTCGCCCAACTTTAACTGACTGTATTGAAAAAAAATGTACTACGCCAGTTTGACAAGTAACTTTAAAAGTTGACGCATTTAATAAGGATTCTAAAATGGTATAGCACTTGCTACATTATTTCTTAGATTACAGGAAAAAAAATTTTCTTCAAGAATCCCAGTTTTGATAAAATTCTTTTTAACTACTAAAAATGATTTTAGTGTAACTAAAGCTTGCCATGAGATTAACTAAGATTCTAGTTTGAGTGAGAGGAAGAATCAATCCATGAAGTGTGAGTGAGACAGATAGTGACGCATTCGAGTCATACTTTTTCTTAAATTTAGGATAAATTTTCCTTAAGTTTAAAATTAAACAATAATTATTTATATTTAATTAATAGTCCAGGAGAAAACCAAGGTTGTCGTTAAAAGATTGAAACGGTCCAAATCCAAATCACAAGCAAACAAGTCCAATAAGGGAAGCAAAAAGTCGGTAAGTACGAAATAACACGAACGAATACGGAAAGATGCGTAGTAAACGAAGGAGTGTAACGTACTGATCTACATTGCGTGTGCCAACACTCAAAAAGTGGCGTCACTATCTGTCTCGATCGCACCTCATAAAATGACTTTCTTGGTATTTGACACATTAGCGTTACTCTATCTCACTCACCCATTAGCATCTGAATCGAAAGCGTCAGTATCTGTCTCACTCACACTTCGTGGAATGATACTTCCTCTCACTAAAACTGGAATCTTAGTTACGCTCAAGGCAAGCTTTGGTTACACTAAAATCATTTTTAGTAGATAAAAATATTTTAATTAAACTGGGATTCTTGAAGAAAAATTTTTTCCCTGTAATCTAAGAAATAATTTAGCAACTGCTATATTATTTCCTAGATGTGCCATTTTAGAATCCTTATTAAATGCGTCAACTTTTAAGGTTACTTGCTAAACTGGCGTAGTACATTTTTTTTTCAGTACAGTCAGTTAAAGTTGGACGAAGTATTAATTTTTCATTTTTGGTTCGGATTTATGGACAGTTGTTTGCAAACTTTGAAAGTTGAAGAATGTGGGTTGAGAATGGGTGAGTTAACCGTCAAATGCCTTTTGTACGCCGATGATCAAGTCATATTTGCATCGTCGGCGGCCGAGTTGCAAATGATGGTTACTTTAATGAACTGGTCATTAAAAGAAAGGGGTATGAAAGTGAACGCAAGTAAGACGAAAGTGATGGTTTTTGAAAGAGAAGAAAGTAAAACGTTATGTGAAATAAGAATAGAAGGGTTGATTGAGCAAGTGGATGAGTTTGTATATTTGGGATGTTTATTTAGCAGGGATGGTAGATATGATAAGGATATAGAACGACGAGTGAACGCAGGAAATAGAGTGAATGGGGCTCTACACACTATTATGAAGAGTCAGAATGTGTCAAAAAAGGCACGTTTGGCAATTCATAATGCTGTATTAGTCCCTACTTTAAGGTATGGTAGTGAAAGTTGGGTGTGGCAGAAAAAGCACGTGAGTAGAATAAATGCTGTAGAAATGCGGTCATTAAGGAGTATGTTAGGGCTGAATCTAAATGACCAAGTGAGAAATTATGTGATAAGAGAAGAGTGTGGTTTGCAAGATGACGTTGTGACCAGAATTAAGAAAGGAATGCTTCAGTGGTTTAGTCATGAAGAATGAACGAAGAAAGAGTGACAAAGCAAATTTATGCTGCATGAACGGCAGAATCGGAAAAGGACGCCCTAGACGAAGGTTTATTGACCAAATTGGCGATATATTGAAAATGGGCCAGATTAGGAGTACCCTTAACCGACGAGCGTGTATGCGTAGATATATGGATGTAAAAGAGGCGAGAGAGGTGTGCCAGGATCGTGCCAAATGGAAGTCCGTAGTCTCTGCCTACCCCTCTGGGTGACAGGCGTGAGTGTTTATGTTTTTTTTTTTGGTTCGGATAAATGTGACATTTTCTTCTATGTTGGAGCAGTTAGCTAAAAATTAAAAACAACAGGTTACACAAGCACTACCCAAGATTACACAAAAAAAAAAAAAAGTAAAGATTTGTAGCTAAAGGAGCTAAACAGCCATCACTGGCTGTACATTTTTACAAAAAAAAAAGAAATTACTGTAATTTAAAAAATACATGACTAAGATTTTTTTTATATTATTCTTGTAACTATTATGATTTGTCCTATCACCCGATTCCAGCTAGACGTCGACTTTTGGACAGCCTGTATAGTAAAAATGAATTAAATATATAAAAATGTAATTATATACGAGGGCGTGATACAGAAATATTTCATTGCTTAATAAAAACACCAACAAGAGACATTCACATTATAGTATTATATAGACCACCTAATACAAATAAACTATCTTTTATAGAAGAATTAACACTATTACTGGAGCAAATACCAAATAAACACGATGTCATCATCACTGGGGACACAAATATAAATATAATGGATAACAGCAGCATCGTGGAAAAGCTAAAAAATTAAAAAAGATAAATTGGAATAAATTGTTAATACTTAACTGCCCGTTATTACTTTACGATAAGTTACGTATTTTGCATAAAAATATTTATGAGGAGTCCATAATAGCTATAAAATTAAGCAGAAATAAACAAGCATCACGCCATACATTAAAAATGATGATTGACTGAAGAGATTATTTGTTTAGGAAGTGGGGGGTAATCCCAAAAATATGAATTATAGGCTAGAATACACGCGGCATAGAAACAGAACAAATAAATTAATAAATTTAGCAAAAAAACTAAACTAGGTAAAATGAAATTTTGAATTGTAAAAGAGACTATAGGAAGATCTGGGCAATTATTAATGGTTGGTTAGGAGAGAATAATAATAATTTAGATACTGTTATTATGAAATATTTAGAAAAGAAAGATACAGTGACTAATATATGCTCAAATTTCGCTAAATCATTTACGGAGGAAATTGGTAAAATAAAACATTACTGTGATTGTAAATTTATAGATCGTACCAATTATGTAGACGAAATTGAAAAAATTATAGATAAATTAGGCCGTAATAAATCACCAGGTGTAGATGAAATAAGAGTAAAGGATTTAAAGAATGTGAAGGAAGAGATCAGCCCGTTGCTTGCAAAATTTGTGAATATGTGTGTACAAAACGGTGTATATCCAAATTACTTAAAAAATGCAATTATTCGTCCAATATTTAAACAAGGTAATCACTTAGAATATTCCAACTATAGGCGGATTGCTATATTGTCAGTCATAAATAAAGTAGTTGAAAAAATAATTGCTAAGCAAATTAGTATGTTTCTGGAAAAAAATCATATAATATCTAAAGCACAGCATGGGTTTAGAAAAACGTATAGTACATCTACCGCACTAGCACGAATTGCTGATGATGTTAATGATGAACTAAACAGTAAAAATTATGTCATTGTATTGTTCATTGATTTTAAAAAAACGTTCAATACGTTGGATCACGAAATGCTTCTTGAAGCAATGCAAGAGTGTGGGATTCGAGGTCCAATGAACAAATGGTTCCGCAATTATTTGAAGAACTGAAAACTACGCACTATGATCAATGGTATGACTGGGGAAGATGCTGATATAAAACTGGGTGTGCCAACCGGCTCCGTATTTGGACATGTCGGGTACATCATGCACGTGAATAGCATTAATAACGTTGTAAAACATTGTTCCACCTATATGTACGCCGATGACACGTGCCTAATGTACGCCGACAGGGACGTTAAAATTATAGAGGAGAGGGTACATGGTGATTTCATTAGTATACTAAAATGGGTACATGACAACGGCATTATACCTAACGTTTCCAAGACAAAGTGTATGCTTCTCCACTCTCAATATATAAGAAAACCTAGTGAAGAAATTAACATCTTTGGTCATTCGTGCGAGTGCTTATATAATAAATTGGAACAATGCAAATGTACAACCATAGAATTTGTGAATAGTTACAAGTACTTAGGGCTAATAATAGACTGTAATTTTAGTTGGAAACTGCATATTAACATTTTCTGTGATAGATTAAGTTCCATATTATCTAGGCTTAATAACTTAAAACTTATAGATAGCAGGTAATCTTAAAAATGCCTTATTATGCACCAGCCGATTCAGCCCTGAGTTACGGACTAATTGCATATGGACGTACTTTTCAAACATATACAGATAATTTTCTTAAGCTACAAGTTAATAAAATTGTTTATTGATAAAAGAAACAAAGGAAAAATATAACATAGACGGAAACTATAATATATTATTTAAACATTTTAGAATATTACCTATACATGTAAAACTTAAGGGAACTATTAAGTCTTTTGAGCGTTTGAGAAATTTTGTAGGGATATTGTCAAAACCAGAAGCACTATCTGATTTTAAATTCATGAGTATTGAAGTAACCTTTTCGGGATCGGTATTTAAAATAACAAAGGATGACAAATGATAATTAAGATTGGAAATTGGTTTGTTATTCTGTAATAATTGGTTATTAGTTTCAATTTCTTTAGCTAGATTTGGTCCAACGTTAGCAAATAAGTTGTTTACTAAGTTAACTGCCTTAACAGGACTCGGCTCAATATCTAGTAGCTCAATATTTGTAGTTTTAGTATGTTTTAAATTAGTTAAATGTTTAGTATTGTTCCATAGCACTTTAGGGTTTTTAGAAAATAATAATTTCCTATCATATACATGCTTCAGCTTCTGAATTAAATTATTACAGAAATTGTGATGTCTATAAAGTGACACTATACAAAAGTAATTTTTTTTGAGGCACACGTATTAATGTATATTTTAACGTTTTTGTCATTATGTACAAGCAAGTAGATCATGTTAGGTAGAGTCTACATGTTTAAAATAAAGTACCAATGAAACTCAGAGTCTATCGCAAATTATAGTTTAAATACTTCTTTTTCATCAGTCTGTTACAGTCCACTTTTGTAGATAGGCACAACTCTCAGTACACAATGATCGCCACGCTTGATTGGCAGATTGGCGATCGCGTATCGCACGCACCTTTGACGTTGCTTCCCGTCGCCAATTTGGGCAATATATATCTGGCATATTATTTTAATCAGCTTTTAATCTACTGCAGGAAATATGACACATTTTCTCCATATTCAATAGACATGTTTGTGTGACAGTGATTAGTATATGAACGCATTATACTCTTGCGAGGTATAATGCTGCTTTATATTTTTCATTTCCTTTCATAACAGTCTTCTAAAAGTCCGATGCTGTACATAGGCCTCCCGCAATTAATGCCAAAAAGCACGGTCCTGCGCCAGCTACATTAAGCTGCACCTGCAGTAAACTGAAACGGCAAGGGGCGTGCATATATATAGCTCGACGAGCCGACAGCCGATGCAGAAGAAATATTCTACAGTGACAGCCTCCTACCGGCAAGCGGAGTCTAGGGCGGACCCCCACTAGATCACCATGAGGCTCTGGGAAGACAAGCTTTACATTAATCTAACATATTCAAAATGCTAAATCTACTAAGTATCGAATAACATTAGATGTGGCATTAGGTTCTATCATTGCCTCTTATTACAGCGATGAGACGGCATTTTATTGATAGGCTACGTCCACCATCACACAACACAGCACTAGTAGAATAAAAATATTATTCATATTACAGGTTTATTTCAATTTAATACCGGTGTTGGATACTTTCTATACAGCAGCATAGTAAAGTTTTCAAATTTATTGCTGGTCTGTAACGAAATAGGGCATTTCTTTCATTTGACATGGACTGTGGATGCAATAATTGACAACATTAATGCAATAATAATACAATTGGGTTCTATTTACAAGTACTGAAATATGGTAAGAATAAAATTATGTACAGATATAGGAAGGCTTTCTTTTTATTATGTGTTAATAATAATCTCACACTGTTTTGATCAACATTAAACAAAGTTACAATTTATTTTATACGTCCCGCTGGGCACAGGCTTCCCCTCATTTTTGGGAATGTTATAGAGCAGTCAGCCAGCCACGCCGCTCCATTGCGTATTAGCAGACTTCACACGTTCTCGATATATTTTATTTCTTAAACATCAGTTTCCTTACGTTGTTTCCTTCACCACTGAACTTGTTTACCACATTTAATCAATCTTTTTTTTAATATTGGTATCCGCGAGAATCGAACTTGGGTTGTTCGAGTAGTATAAAATTTAGCCAAGCTGCTACGGCTAACATATGATTATATATTGGGTTCCGTTCGTTTCCATTAAGTCCTTGGAATTTTATTTAATAAACATCTATCTATCTCGTATTAGAGTGGTGGCGTAAGATAATACATTCCGTGGGTGTCGTAAGAGGGTTTTAGGTGGAAGTACCATGCTGCAGCTATTTTATGGTTCTAGCAAAACTGGAGAAGGACCACGCTCTTACACATTAACACCGTATAATAGCACCTTAATGCTTTTGCTTAATGCTGTTATATGCACCTTAATGCTTGCTGCGTTTCGTATGGCAAGTGTAGAAAACCGGAGAACCATTTTACTGAAAACGAGGCATTCCCTCTTGGTGCTCAGGGGTGACAACGCATCTGCATTTTGATTCTTAATCGAGGATGGATGAAGATAGGTTTCAAAGCCTGGGCAACAGTATAGGCTACGCCCCTTAACATCAGGTGCACTTTGCGCCCTTTTGTCACAATTATTATATAAAAAGGCGACAGAGCGAAACTGAAACAGATGGGCAATAGCATCTTTATGGTAACACCCGAAAATGATAAAAATTACGGTTGCCAACCCGCCTGGCAAACATGGTAACTATGGCAAAAACCACCAATGAGGCAGTATATGGGGGATGCTATAATGAAAAATATTTATATTTATCTTTTGGCAAAATTACATAAAAATATTATAACACGTAGCTGCAAATTTTTAAGTAAGACATTTAAGAAATAAGTGAAATGGTGTATTTTTCAACTTTTAGAGAATTATGCATTTGTACTTATATAATGGTAATTCTTCAACGGATAGGTCTTAAAATGAACATGGACAATACAAAGATCATGTGTAACGTCCATGTCACAACTATGCCAGTAGTTGTTGGAAGCACTAAGCTCGAAGTTGTTGACAAGTAAACATACCTGGGACAAATGGTCTGACTAGGTAAGTCCAACTTCGACCGAGAGGTCAATCGACGGATTCAACTTGGCTGGGCAGGATTCGGGAAATTATGACACATCTTCTCGTCAGGTATACCTCAAAACTTGAAAACGAGATTGTACAACCAGTGTTGCCAGTGATGACTTATGAATCTGAGACGTGGTCCTTTACTGCTGGCCATATGAAGGAACTCAAAGTCGCTCAGCGAGCTATGGAGAGGGCTATGCTCGGGGTTTCTAATAATCTTAAAATGTTAAATACTAGGTTATTAAAATGAAAATTACAAGAATACCTCATCATCATCATCATTACAGCCCTTCACAAGTCCACTGCTGAACATAGGTCTCCCTCAAGGAATGCCACAAAGCACGGTCCTGGGCCACCTGCATCCATCGACTTCCTGCATGTCTTATCAGGTCGTCACTCCATCTAGTGGGGGGGTCGCCCTACACTTCGCCTACCGGTACGAGGCTGCCACTCGAGAACCTTTTTTCCCCATCGGTTGTCGGTTCTTCGAGCTATATGGCCGGCCCATTGCCACTTCAGCTTACTAATCCGTTGGGCTATGTCGGTTACTCTGGTTCTACTGCCGATATCCTCATTTCTAACTTTATCATGCAGAGAAACTCCGAGCATAGCCCTCACCATAGCTCGCTGAGCGACCTTGAGCGTCCTCATACGGCCAGCAGTGAAGGACCACGTCTCAGATCAATAAGTCATCATTGGCAACACGCACTGATTGTACAATCTAGTTTTCAGGTTTTGAGGTATACCTGACGAGAATATGTGTCGTAATTTCCCGAACGCTACCCAGCCAAGTTGAATCCGTCGATTTACCTCTCGGTCGAAGTTGGACTTACCTAGTCGGACTATTTGTCCCAGGTAAACATACTCGTCAACAACTTCGAGCTTAGTGCTCCCAACAACTACTGGCATAGGTGTGACATGGACATTAAACATGATCTTTGCTTTGTCCATGTTCATCTTAAGACCTATCCGTTGGGAGACACTATTGAGGTAATTGAGCATAGTGCTTAGGTCCTCCAGCGATTCTGCCTTAAGGACTATATCGTCGGCAAATCGAAGGTGAGTGATGTACTCGCCATTGATGTTAATACCGTATACTTTCCAGTCCAGTACTTTGAAAACGTTTTCCAATGCAGCGGTGAAGAGTTTCGGGGATATAACGTCACCCAGTCTTACACCTCTCTGCAGTTGGATAGGTTTCATACTCTGGTTCTGTACTCGGATAACCATCGTAGCCCTACTATACAAATACTTCAGCACTTCGATATACCGACAGTCAACTTGGTACCGCTGAAAGGACTGTGGCACCGCCCAAATTTCGACGGAATCAAAGGTTTTCTCATAGTCCACATACGCAAGGCAAAGGGGCAGATTGTACTCTTCTGTCTTCTGTACAATTTGCCGAAGGATGTATATGTGGTCTATGGTACTAAAGCCTCTTCGGAAACCAGCTTGTTCGGGAGGCTGGAAGTCGTTGAGTCTGCGTGCGAGACGATTCGTAATGACTCTCGAAAACAGCACGTAGACGCGGCTCAGAAGAAAATCGGTCTGTAATTTTTCAAAGAGCGTTGTCGCCTTTCTTGAAGAACAAGACTACCGCAATTCTGCTCCACGCCTTCATAGTAGTGCCACCATGGAGGACGGAATTAAAGAGCTTCTGAAGGACTTCAAGTACCGGTTTTCCACCCGCTTTCAGAAGCTCCGCTGTAATTCCATCCTCGCCCGGGGACGTTTTTAAGGTGCTGGAGAGCCATTCTAATCTCGCTCAGACTGACGTCCGGGATATCATCGGAATAGTGTCGGATAAGACTCGCTCTTGGATCGTTACTCACACTTGCGCGTGGCTCCGACGATGACGTGTACAGCTGCCCATAGAACCTCTCAATCTCACTCAAAATCTCAGGTGTCCCGGAAACGATGCTGCCACACTCGGTCTTCAGCTTTGACAGTTGGCTCTTTCTGGCAGACAGATCTCTGGCAAAGACTTTGGAGCCTTGGTTCCGCTCGATCGCTTCTTCAATACAAGCTGTATTGTAGTTGCGTAAGTCCCGCCGCATGCATTTGGAGTTCTGTCTATTCAGTTGCCTGTACGTTGTCAAATCTGTTGAAGGCTGCAGCTTCATTTCCCGTCTAACAGCTAAGAGATTAAGAGTGTGATCGGAGAGTTTTTGTGTTCTTCTGCGGCGGCTCTTGCAGAACTTTGCTCCGACCGCATGGACAGTTTCCACGAGCTTATCATTTATATCGTCCACTTCATTGCACTCTTCTAGGTACTGAAAACGGTTTTGAAACACGAGCTGAAAGGTTTCGGGACCTTGGATTAGAGCACGAGGGGGACGGAGCGTACACAAGTCTCTCGTTAACGTTGTTAACGAGAGACTTGTGGACGATAAATCCGACACCTCCTTGGGACAGATGGTCGCCCTCCCGGTGATAGAACAAGTTGCCGGATTCGAGGATTACCGTGTCCTCCTCCTCTCTTCGGATCTCAGACAAACCTATAATATGCCAGCGTAACTTGTCTATCTCTTCTTCCAGCTCCAGGATCTTCTCGTCAGTCCTCAGGGTGCGTGCGTTGTATGTTGCCAGGTCGAGTCGTCTTAGGTGGCAACCGAACCTCCACCGGAGATTCTTAGCACCCCCTGCCCCGTCGTTAGCATGGTCGCTACCGTAACCAGGAATAGCGGGACCACCGGGGACTGCGGGCCGTCTCTTCGTAACTCTCATCATGGGGGGATATTTGCCATAGTTGCCACGCTTGGCAAGCGGGTTGGCAACCGCAGTATTTTTATTTTAATATTGCTGTTATCAGAAATATGCTGCTGCCCATCTCCTGCCTGTTTCCCATTGTCGCCTCTTACGACACCCACGGGAAGACACGGGGTATTCTTAACTGGATATTCTTAACCGCCACTACACGGCACGACAAGAATACCTAATTAAGATTAATTTCGACAGCATTATGGACCTATTTAATCATAAGCCTTAATGTACAAAACAAAACCTTTGCATGCATAACTGTAGCTAATCATGTTGTTCAATTGTATAACATTTGTAAAATCTTTTTCATACCATGTTTTAAGCAAATAAATATATTATTTTTATTATATTGTTATTATTCTCTGCGTGACAAACTTAGAAATGAGGATATTCGCAGCAGAACCAGAGTGACCGACATAGCCCAACGTACAACGTAAGCTGAAGTGGCAATGGGGCGGTCATATAGCTTGAAGAACCAAAACCAAATTGGACTCAAACAATCGCCCTGGAAGATACCCCTCTTATCCTTATGTGGTCCTCCGCAGCCGTGATCGTACTCCACTGCCCCATACACTGCCCGAGGAAGTCTCTAACTGTACAGTCAACCTTCTACAGCTCGAGGACCCTCTTCAGCCATGTATGTTATTATTATTATTATTATCATTATAACCCTTTTAACCATGGTAACGGCGGGGCAGGGGGTGCTAAGAATCTCCGGTGGAGGTTCGGTTGCCACTTACGACGACTCGACCTGGCAACATATAACGCACGCACCCTGAGGACTGACGAGAAGATCCTGGAGCTGGAAGAAGAGATAGATAAGTTACGCTGGAATATACTAGGATTATCCGAGGTCCGAAGAGAGGGGAGGACACGGTAATCCTCGAATCAACAACTTATTCTATCACCGGGAGGGCGACCATCTGTCCCAAGGAGGTGTCGGATTTATCGTCCACAAGTCTCTCGTTAACAACGTTGTAAAGATCGGGAGTGTGTAGACGAGGTTGCGTACCTTATACTCAGAATCACCAAACGGTATTCGCTGAAGGTCATACAGGTTTACGCACCAACCTCGGCACACCCCGATGAGGAGGTGGAGGAAATGTGAGGATATCTCTAGAGCCATGCATTCCTCCAAAACCCACTATACGGTGTTAATGGGAGACTTCAACGCAAAACTAGGCACAAGAGAGCGGTGAGCTGAAAGTAGGAAATTCGGAATAGGGCAACGGAACCCAAGGGCCAGCAGCTGGCCGACTTTATGGAGAAAGAGGACTCTTTATGATGAACTCTTTCTTCCAAAAGCGGCCCCACAGAAAGTGGACCTGGTCGAGCCCCGACGGTTCGACAAAAATGAGATTGACTTCATTATGACGACCAGACGACAACTGTTCAGTGATGTCTCAGTGATCGCGAGGGTGAAAACTGGCAGCGATCACCGAATGGTGAGAGGCACACTGAACCTAAACGTTAAGTTGGAGGGTCGTCTAATGAAGTCAACGCTCCGTCCCCCTCGTGCTCTAATCCAAAGTCCCGAAAACTTTCAGCTCGAGTTACAAAATCGTTTTCAGTGCCTAGAATTTTGCAATGAAGTGGACGATATGAATGACAAGCTTGTGGAAACTGTCCATGCGGTCGGAGCTAAGTTCTGTAAGACCCGTTGCAGAAGAACACAAAAACTCTCCGATCACACTCTTAATCTCATGGTTGTTAGACGGGAGATGAAGCTGCAGTCTTCAGCAGATTTGACAGCCTACAGGCAACTGAATAGACAGATCTCCAAATGCATGCGGCGGGACTCGCGCAACTTCAATACAGCTAGTATTGAAGAAGCGATCGAGCGGAACCAGGGCCAACTGTCGAAGCTGAAGACCGAATGTGGCAGCATCGTTTCCGGGATACCTGAGATTTTGAGTGAGATTGAGAGGTTCTATGGGCAGCTGTACACGTCATCGTTGGAGCCACACGCAAATGTGAGTAACGATCCAAGAGCAAGTCTTATCCGACACTATTCCGATGATATCCGGACGTCAGTCTGAGCGAGATTAGAATGGCTCTCCAGCACCTTAAAACGGCAAGGCCCCAGGCGAGGATGGAATTACAGCGGAACTTGAAAGCGGGTGGAAAACCGGTACTTGAAGTCCTTCAGAAGCTCTTTAATTCCGTTCTCCATGGTGGTATTACACCGGAGGCGTGGAGCAGAAGTGCGGTGGTCTTGTTCTTCAAGAAAGGCGACAACGCTCTTTGAAGAACTACAGACCGATTTCCTTCTGAGCCGCGTCTACGTGCTGTTTTCGAGAGTCATTACGAATCGTCTCACATGCAGATTCGACGACTTCCAGCCTCCCGAACAAGCCGGTTTCGAAAAGACTTTCGCACCATAGACCACATACATACTCTTCGGCAAATTATACAGAAGACCGAAGAGTACAATCTGCCACTTTGTCTTGCGTATGTGGACTATGAGAAAGCCTTTGATTCCGTCGAAATTTGGGCGGTGCTGCAGTCCCTTCAGCGGTGCCAAGTGGACTGTCGGTATATCGAGGTGCTGAAGTGTTTGTACAGTAGGGCTACGATGGCTATCCGAGTACAGAACCAGAGTACGAAACCTATCCAACTGCAGAGAGGTGTAAGACAGGGTGACGTAATATCCCCGAAACTCTTCACCGCTGCATCGGAAGACGTTTTCAAGCTACTGGACTGGAAAGGATACGGTATTAACATCAATGGCGAGTACATCACTCACCTTCAATTTGCCGACGATATAGTCCTTATGGCAGAATCGCTGGAGGATCTAAGCACTATGCTCAATGACCTCAATAGTGTCTCCCAACGGATAGGTCTCAAGATGCCATGTTCACAAAACAAAAATCATGTTTAATGTCCATGTCACACCTATGCCGGTAGTTGTTGGGAGCACTAAGCTCGAAGTTGTTGACGAATATGTTTACCTGGGACAAATAGTCCGACTAGGTAAGTCCAACTTCGACCGAGAGGTCAATCGACGGATTCAACTCGGCTGGGCAGCGTTCGGGAGATTACGACCCATCTTCTCGTCAGGCATACCTCAAAACCTCAAAACTAAATTGTACAACCAGTGCGTGTTGCCAGTGATGACATATGGAACTGAGACGTGGTCCTTCACTGCTGGCCGTATGAGGAAGCTCAAGGTCGCTCAGCGAGCTATGGAGAGGGCTATGCTCGGGGTTTCTAATAATCTTAAAATGTTAAATACTAGGTTATTAAAATGAAAATTACAAGAATACCTCATCATCATCATCACTTGTGAAGGGCTGTAATGAATGAACCCTTTTAAACAAAGTTTGAAATTGGAATTCACAAATGAGTCATGCAAAATTATTGCTTCGTTTTTTTTTTATTCTTTCTTTTGCAAGGCGTCATATACCTTTATCTATTGCCAAACAAGACAATTACTTTAATTATTTGAAAAATGAACTCGCCCCAATTTATGTCCTATGTAACTTAGGCAATACGATTGTTAACACCACAAGACCCACCAAACCAGATAGATTTACTAATTAAAATTTTTTGAACAAATATTTATTGGGCACTTTGTCTATACCAGCGGTCTTCATTGAGGCAAGGACGCGTATGTTTATCATTTTAAATAGTGTATGTTTAAATTTATTCTTTTAAGAATTTTAAAGAAAGTAACGTAAAAACCAAGTATGTTAAGTTTGCAAAACCAAAAACACTGTTTACAAGCACCGCATCTATCTTATCACTAGGCCCGGGTTGCCTTGTCTGCCGCTTGACGATACAAGCTGCAATCGTATTAGAAAACATTTTGCACTAAATTTATTCTATTTTTTTTATAGAATAAGGGTGATAAACGAGCACACAGTCCACCTGTTAATATACTGATGCTGTGGTTCATTGACATTTTTCGATTATAAATGAAAATGTGCGTTGTCACTCGTGAGGAAGATGGAATGCCTCATTACCAGTAAAAAGGGTCTCCGAACTCTGCACCACATTTTTTAAAAAGCGTTACCCCCACACTAGGATTATCTCCTTGTGAAGGCAGTTTACATATATAAATTACACGAGAACAAACATCCAGACTCGGAACTACTATTTGTAGACAATACAAATACTTGAACCGTGCGGGATTCGAACCCGCAGCCCACAGCGCCGTAACTCATTGCTAAGCCACTGCGCCACGGAGCCATTAAAGCCGTTCTACACTTACCATACGAAACACAGCAGCATTATGCGTCTATTTTTCTGAACATACCATACTGTAGTTGTAGCGTGGCTTTACTACAGAATATATCCGATATCGCCCTTCATACTGATGACCTGAAGTCAACACTAACAAATCGTACTAGAATTGGCCGGAGACGATTTTTGGTGGCTACTCCAATCCTGTGACAGACACTACTACAAGATGTTGTGATGTCCTTCAACTCCATTTTGTGGATTATACTCAGCACCTTGCAGTCCTTCTTCTCCTCTTCAGCAACACCCAAGAAAAGGAGTCTTTCGTTGGTGCCTGGTCTCAATAGCGTCAACTATATGGGATTACTCACAAAATTTGTTTACGGATCACACCAAGCATAGAGAAAATGTGTTCACGGAAGGTTCGAAACTCCTCAGCCACCTTTGCAACAGTGTCCTTGGCGTGTCCCCCCGTGTGTAAATGTGCTTCCAATTCAGCTCAGTATTTTGGTATCCACGTGTGGGATGCTACTTGCGTAGACACTTTTCTTACATGAAAGTCCGTGGAATCCAAGCTCGTCGACGCTGCTACCACAGGAGCACTGATGGGGTTGACAAATCGCCGCTCCTAGTCGGATTTCTACGGCGATGCGCAAGCTTTCCCCATCAAGTAATGTGCCGAGATTACTTGATGGTAAAGCGTGTAACCAGTGACTAGATTCCTTAGTCGAAACAGCTAGAAAGCGTGCCTGATCTTAGTCACTATGGTATGTAATATATAGTATGGTATGGTATAAATCTTTCTGCACACTCTGTACCAACGGAATATCCCACTGTTTTTGTTGGTTACCTTCCAGTGGAACATTCTCGTCGGGACAGAGCGTTCGCCATGTCTGCCCTGTGTCTTCGTAGCAAAGCACAGGTCTACTTTATTATTTAAAATTATGTTACATTAGTTACTGACACTATGCACGGAAGCAAGGAAGGCAGGCAATGCAACGCTAGAAAGATTTCTCACACCAATACCACCAAATTTCATAAGTAAAGTAGCTTGAATCCATGTTGTATTTAAAGTTAAATTTAGAATGTTTTCTATAACTATTTTAAGATTATTATCAATATCTTTTAAAATATCCCAACATTTCCAGAATGGACTCGAGTGGAGTAAGTATGTAAATGTAGGTACAAGGATACAATGTTTTTTAAATATTTTTTTATATGATAAGGGTGACAAACGAGCACACAGTCCACCTGATGGTAAGTGGTTTTTGTGGCCCATAGACATCTACATCTATCCTCGATTACGAATCAAAACGCAGATGCGTTGTCACCCGTGAGGACTAAGATGGAATGCCTCGTTTCCAGTAAAAAGGGGCTCCGGTTGCTACACTCACCATACGAAACACAGGAGCGTTAAGCTGCTATTTTACGCTGGTATTCTGTGAGAGCGTGGTCCTTCCCCGGTCGAGCCGACCAATTCGTGCTACTACTATACCAGTAATATAGCTGCAGCATGGGTCGAGTTTTAAAACGTGGAGAATATTAAAATAGTAATAGCAAGGTGGGAGTTTAAGATATACAAATTTATCAACGTGGTTTAAAAACTGATCAAATTTTGTTTTTAAAACAGATTTACTCGTAATACTATAAAAAACAACGGGGTACCGAGCAATTCCTTAGTGACAGTTTTTATTCCTGGAGAAATAAGATTGAAATTTTGAATTAAATTGTCTCTGTTAGAACTAGATAAATTATTAGAAAAAATATTTCACATTTATTGATATTTGTTTCAAGACCAATATTTTTAAAATTTCGAAAATTATTAGTAAGATCACTGAGGACGTCATCTGTTCTACCTCCCAGAGTACCGTCGTCCAGGTACCAGACATTCAGCTTGGATTTCAAATTTGAAATAATAGGTTTATTCCAAAACTGAAAAGTGCTGGACCTAGTGGGTCACCCTGCTGAACACCGACAGAAGAATCGATAATATGGTTTTCGTAAAACAAGTTAGTATTTTGACTGTAACATTGCCAAACGTAATGATAAATTTCGGGGGTATTATTAGTCACCTTTTTTCAGCAGGGTTACCCTATCAATAGAGTTGAAAGCATTCCTTAGGTCAACCTTAACAAGAAAATCTGCATCAGAGTTTGTTAAAAACTTATATGTCGCCAGCACATGAGTAAATGGATATAAAACAATAAAAAAGAAAACGTGAAATATTATTTTATTAATATGAATGATGTGTTACAATTAAATTTTTTTGGTAACCCTGAAATTATTTAATTTTCATTGTTATTATATGCTTTTTCATCGTACTTATTGTCTATTTAACTAATCGCACAGTTCGCGTTAATTGGATGCCGGACCCGATAAAAAGGGGTGTTTTATTAGCAGTATATTTTGTATGGAGCTGTACACAATTTTATTCTAAGTTAAGCCAGCGCCTCATGCCTGGCCAAAATCGTGTTGGACCCATAAGCTTATATGAAGCTTTTCACTCTGGTTGGTGGGACATGCTTCTCCCGCTACCTATATCCCACCGTCCACCCTCGTCATAATTGCAGAAATTTTTTATTCGTTACTCTTTAACTCAGTGAGGTAACACTCTGAGGTTCTGAAATATTTCCTTGAAGAATAACTAAAATAATATTTTATATGACTATGAGGGCATAAAATGGTTTAAGCTTCAATCGGGTTGTAAATCTACCTAGTGTGATTAGAGCCTATCTAATCCGATTAGAAATCAACTTTCTTCTCCTATGTCCCTCCATCGCTCTGGACTTATTCATTCTTCTTTCCTTATTCAATCTATTCTCCTTGAACGCACTCTTTCTCGAAATCAGGACGGCTAGCAATCGTTACTTGTTCAAGATGAAGGTTCGGGAACACCTACTTAATAAATTGGAAGAATCATCATAGTAACGGTTTATCTATATGTTTTATTTATTACTATTATTATTATGTATATTATATATTTATATACATGTATGTGTATATATATTAATTTACTTATTTAAATATATGTGAATATATGTATATTGGTATATCTTTATGAATTTATATACATCTGATATTATAATATGTACAAATTAATGTATTATAATTTTTTATTATCTTAGTTATTTTATATTTCATTTAATTTTTTTATTATAGTTTACTTTATATATGTCGGAGATTCAGCAGGAGATCCCAATTTTGATCTCGGAAATACATCAGGATAGCGTTAATTGTTAAAATAATAAAAGTGTGAGAGCGGATGTTCAACTTGATCTCTTGCTTACGCAATTAATCATTATCAGTAATGAGACAGCGTAACGCACTATACATTCAGTATAGAGGAATTACAGTTCGACCAAACCATATCACGTCCCCGCCACAATCACACACCAGTGTAACGTGAGGTACGTAATTACATGATAACACCAAAGTATGCAAACCAACAGCAACACTACTAATCTCAGTGTAACACAGGGCAGCCTCTCAGCAACACCAATCCTCCTTGCCTGCACTAGAAGAATTACAACAACGAACATAACCACGACACTATCTTACCACTAGTAGAATGACTACACTCGTAGAATGACTTAAGCGGAATATCTCGCGCACGGCGCCTACAGTGAACTTTATACTGCACAAACAAGTGGGGGTTTCTCGATTTACCCTCAATTCCACCTCGATCCAACCTGTATTTTATAGACGCTCCGACATATATATTTTTTGTGGTGTATCATTTATATCTTATGAATTTTATTTCCATTATATTTTCGTTATTTCACTATAGTATTCTCATATTAACTTCTTACTACACCTACTTTATTCTGTCTCTGCATTACCCCAACCCCAAGGTAGACTGGTAGAGAATACCTTAGGCATTAAGTCTGCCTATATACCATGTGTGTATATGAAGTTTTAAATAAATAAAATAAATAAACTATGGTCCCTCAGTCCACACAATGTTTTTTATACATTAGTGAAAATTTCTTAATTAAATTGTTTATCTCGTACTTTTTTTCAGTTGAGGTTTTGGTAGATGTCTTAAAGGATTTTATAAAAACGAAATAGAGTAAACATTCGCGCAGATTTAAGATTTTAAATCGGGTCCCTCAATCTACACGTCTCCAAGCTTATATCGTGAGTGACAAAAGGAATATAATATAATTTTGGTTATTACTCCTGGTATTACTCTCTATTTTTTCGTGAAGTTTTATTACAATCGATACAGCAATTCCGAAGATGGAGCACGGACAGACAGACAGACAAACAAAAATTTTAAAAATGGTTACTCATGTCTCAATGGCAAGTAAATAATTTATACAAAAATATTAACAAACAAAATCAACAATAATTATGAAGAAAACTCTCAGAACGCGTCTAGCTCACAAATTAGCGAAACTGGACTGATTTTTTTGTAGTTTATGGCATTTTATCATCATTGATTTCAATGACAAGTTAGACTGAAGTTATAGGACGTACGAAAAACGCATATCGTAACGTATTTTTTGTAGTCTTTACCGGCGAGTGTGAGTATAAATAGCGACAGTGTACGAGCGGGAGATGAATAGACTCGATACCATTTTCAATCACATTCTTTAACTTTGCCATTTTCTATTTTTGAATATTTTGTCTATATAATGTTAGTATTTCACTAATTAATACCAAATTTATGTAGAATATAGCGTCACTTTTAACATTAACGCCGCGTATGAGAGTAACTTTTATGTTGGAAAATTGATCCTAAACTTTTAATTCCTTCCAAAAATGCCAAAGTTGCCAGGTTTCACGCAATTCTAAACGTTTCGTGCCTGAAAACTCCGTAAAATAATTTTAAATTTTCATCGACATAACAGCTTATTTTTTATGTAGGAAAGGGTAGCATACGAGCACACACTTTACCTGATAGTACGTCTCTTATCTATCTTCGATTAAAAATCAAAATGCAAATGCTTTACCACCCCTGAGTAAAAGATCCCTGAGAGAGTAAGATAGAAAGAGCTTCCAGCATAAGATTTTGTGTTTTTAAATTTGGTAAGTAGTAAGGTCTTTCAGGTTACCATTCGAGAGCCTTTTTTCCCATAGGTTGTCGATTTAAGCCTAGCCTTAAGCTGGTAAGCGAAGTCTAGGGCATCCCCACTATATGGAGTAGTAACCTGGTAAAGCATACAGGAAATCGATAGAAGCAGGTGGCTCAAAACCGGGCTTTGTGGAATTTCTTAGGGAAAGCCTTTTTCAATAGTGGACTTCTAATGGACTGTAATGATGTTAATGATGATAAGGTTTCTATCTACGGTATTGCTGTTTTCTTAGAATAATAAATAAATTAATTTTATATAAAAATAACATAACAACAAACATACACATAAGGTATGTTATTCCTTTTACAAAATCAGTTGTATAAATGACCCTGTAGCCGCTCGGAGGAGAAGGTTGATAAAGACATACTGAAGGCGATAGTGACACATTGGCGAGTATCAGACGACTCGAACCTTTGACTTTGTTTCCCGTAATCGGTCTTGGTATGGCATATTTTATGTCTGACGCAAACGAGAAGGTTATGCCGCCACTTGTCGGAAACTTTACGATTTTTCTAGCATTTTCCATAAGAAAAGAAAGGTAAGTTATGATATAAGACTAGGGTTGCCCCTTTTCATGCCACAATTAAAATAGATCAATAAATGTAAAATTATTACGAAAATCGTCAGAACTTTCAGAAGACACCAAGGATCGATTTTTCAGTCCCTTCTTAAAATGTATTCATGAACTAAAATTCAACAAACCAATTAAAATTACAGTTTTATCAATAAAATATTTCCATTGTTTCACTTTTAGTTGCAGCTAGGTCAAAGTTAATTTGATTCATAACATTTACCTGACAATTGAAAAATCAGCCTTAAATTAAATTTCATCATCATCATCATAGCACCCCTTGTCAAGTCCACTGATGAATTCAGGCCTTCCTCAAGGAATGCCACAAATTAAATTGAAAGAACGATTATAAATGCGCTTTAATAGACATCATGCTTTTTGAAAGATCCGTAATACACTGCGTACGATAAGACTATAGAGAGAAATGATGGCTCAGTAGCGCAGTACCTAAGTGGAACAATGTGTTTGTATGGCCAATAAATAATTGTTTTGGGTCCTAAATGTTTATCCATGTGAAATTTATGTATGTGAAAGGCTTTCACGATATAGGAGAAAATCTTACTTTAAACAAAAAGTTGATAATATGAATAATGAACCTGTAGTAGGGACAACTCATATGACAAAATCTTTGAGCGAACTAGAATTTATTAATTTTGAGGATCTAGTTCTTTCCAAGTATAGATAATTACATAAGAGAGTTGGCAAATTTTTTGCTCGGCATTACATGAACATGTTTGTTCTAAGTATGGTGTCGTTAGCGGCCGGGATTATTAGTGGAATGCTTTTGGCCGAGCCTTGTCACCATAATAGGTTGTAACGTTATTA
This sequence comes from Parnassius orleans, assembly GCA_029286625.1. Classification (NCBI taxonomy): domain Eukaryota; kingdom Metazoa; phylum Arthropoda; class Insecta; order Lepidoptera; family Papilionidae; genus Parnassius; species Parnassius orleans. Next base: position 118,599 of record JAGSMP010000037.1, read on the forward strand.
TATGGACACTGGCGCCATGTAAGAGGACTAATGTATAAATAAGCTTTTAATTTATGTTGTGATTTAACACTTATTTATGTTGTAACTATAATCTTTACTATAAAGGCTTGTACGTCGTTTATATTTTAGCGTAAAGTAAATCTAAACAAGTATAGTATAAGTAAAGTAGTCAGAGAATCTGACTAATGATTCGCGCGACCTGCGGTTACTTTTGACAATCAAAATTATGTGCAATTGAATGTGTTATGATCGTCACTGTAGGTATGTCCCGATTTTATCCCTCCTGGAATATATATATATAGGAAACTGTCACTGTCATTAGATGTTCTAAGTATTTAATAAAATTTTATTGTTATTTTAAAATATTTACAGTTTATTACTCCTCATTTGTTCTTATTTATAAGTGGTTTATAATATTCGTTGTGGACCTAACTCACCTTAATGCTTAATGTGTTGTGATCATCACTATAGGTATTTCCAGATTTATCCCTGCTGTCCTACAATATATCTGTATGAATGTGTATATATATATATATATATATATATATATATATATATATATATATATATGTGTGTGTATGTGTGTGTGTACTGAGATAACAAATCCAGTAATAACTTTATCAGGCACGATTGTTTTAGGAAATTACTCGAAAAGGGATCATAAGCGAAGACCAGTTTCAGACGCTGTTTCTTTTTGTTATTCTGGTTCCTTTACTAAGGGACAAGCCATTTTAGTAAACTTAAGCTCGGTAAGACAGTTAGCTGCATGATCTTTTAAAGCTATTGTTAATGGTATTAATAAATCAAATCATTTTCTATCTAAGCGTTTATTTTGTGCAATAATTTTTACTACATTACACCATCCCTCTATATCCGAGTTTGGATGGTCTGGATTAAAATGCAAAATTGTGTTCAATTTTTACTCACGGTTGACATATACGGCATTACCAATACTCGTGATAAAACGCCTCTTTTACGTCCACATATGTACCTACGCATAAATGCTCGTCGGTTAAGGGTACTTAACAAAACATACTTTGTATAATAATAATTACGGAGTAATAACACTTTTATTCACTCTTTCCGCCAAGTTTTCATGAAAAAATCATGATGTAGAGTGTGCCAAGACACAGAGAAATCATTTAAGTTATCTATTTGATTACACAAAGTGATCATAATGCCGCAATGACTAGCAACAAACTGTTACTCTATCTTCATCACTTCTTGTGATACGATCTACTGTAGAGACAACGACTATCAGATCGTTCCAAGTCAACCAACAGTAGTCTCTACGAGACAAAGGCCTTCCACCACACCATCAGATGTTCATCGCTCCTGAATGACTTCCAAGTAAATTGTAGTTTCAACTACGCACTAATTCGTGCAATGGGACCAAATAGTAATAACAAGTGACTAAGAGTATGAACGCTTGAAAATACCTCCGGCAACTTCTTCAATACTTAATTGTACTCCAACTAGATCAAGTCAAAGGAAACTTTACATCACAAAATAAAATGTCCAACAGCCATAACCTTTTAAATCGTTCGTTACGCAACAAATGTATATTACACTTCATTTTACACCACACGCGCACCGCACCCACTCTTTGAGCTTTTTTCACGTGGTAGAGCCATGCTGCAGCTATATTAGTAGTATAGTTGAAGTACGAATGGGTCGGCTCGACCGGGAAGGACCACGCTCACAGAATACCAGCGTAAATAGCAGCTCAACACTGCTGTGTTTCGTATGGTGAGTGTAGAGAACCGGAGACCCTTTTACTGAAAAGAGGCATTCCATCTTAGTCCTCACGGGTGACAACGCATCTGCATTTTGATTCTTTATTGAAGATAGATGTAGATGTCTATGGGTCACAGCAACCACTTACCATCAGGTGGACTGTGTGCTCGTTTGTCACCCTATCCTATAAAAAAAAAATACGACTACGGTATGGCTGTTGAGATAGTCATAACACAAAATAAAATGAAGTAAGCAACTCTACAATTTAACAGGGTCATTAAACACCCAAATAGCTCCGATTAGTCAATTGAAATAAGCTTTAATAGAATCAGGCGTTACTTTGCGGAAATCCATTATATTAAAGTTGTAAATATTTACTTTGCAAACATCCGCTTAGTAAAATAAAATGATGTGGTGCGGTGGCTGACCGCTAAGTGACTCTGCGGTGGCTGACCGCTAACTTAGCGGTCAGCCACCGCAGAGTCTACATCACCTGAAGATGCCTCGTGTAGAGGCGAAACACGTGTCGTATTGTCATCGGTGGTGTGTCTTTCCTAGTGTAGTGGTGTTGGGAGTAGTGGTGCTGGGATTAGTGGTGACGGGGATAGTGCACGCAATTGAGGGAGGGCGGGAGGTGCTCTTCAAACTAGGTAAGACACATCATTTTATTTTATTAAGCGGATGTTTGCAAAGTAAATATTTACAACTTTAATGAAATAAGCTTTCCTTTTAGGCATTTCTCTGAACCAATTAAAAAGTTAACCACTTGTTACTACAAAATATTTTTTTCATAACAATATTTAAGACAAATTTACTTCCCTCACGCATCAAATGTCGGCCGGCAGCAGCGTTAAAAATCCGCCCGCGGCGTATCACGCCGACAGCATACTTCCATTCAAAAGCGATCCGCACGGCACCACGCCTTCATCACATTATTCGAAGATTATATGTGGGCGATAACTTTATCCCACTTCTGATGTGGGCGGAAGAGGATCATTCCAGATGCACTCATGATGGATGGCGCAAATATGCGTGCGTTACAACATAACAACTACGGTTGCCACGATACCCCAGATACGACGCTTTGCTAGAATAAAACCTTACTCTCGATTCGGCCAATATTTTATAGTCATGCCTACATATATATATATATATATATATATATGCGTTGTTAGATTCATCTTCACCTGTGGATAGTAATAACACGACGCTCGTAAACCATATAATAATGTTTCCTTGAATAATTAAGTATATTACGAACGTCTCATATGCAATCTATATAACTTGGGACCTCGCTAGACGCCTTTCAAATAGCACATTACACAAGGAGACTAATATTTTGACACTTCCGTCGCTGTCTGTATTTAAAAAAATTACGTTTGTACGGAAATATTTAAATATAATTAATTAAAAAAACGGACTGTCTCCTGTACAACGGGTCGAAGTGATACACTTGAGATTGGTTGAAATAAGAAAGTTTTTTATAAGTAAATGCATAAAATTTACTGAAAAATAGTGCTACAATTTTACATAAACTTCAAAAGTACTTGTGAATGATATATTATTTTTATATTAAGTTACTTGTCGCGTACACATTACATCGAATACGGGTAGAAACAACGTAGTTATAAATGACTTCATATTGTAAATAAAATCTATATGTACACCAAGTTCTTGGAAATGGCTGAACGTATTAATATAAGTCCTTTTTCTATTAAATTTTAGACTTATGACGCAACGAATGTCCAATAAATTTAAAGAGAAAATTAAACCCTAATAGTTAAAAATAGGAGATGAACGTTTTTAGGCGAATAGATTAACAACTTTACAAACTGAGTCATAAGGTTGTTTATCTAATAAAGTTGTTAAAGCTGTCAGTACTTAATTCTGTCATCTTCAATTGAAACATAACTACGAAGTGATGGCAACTTGAGAACGTGCAGTTGAAGTCCCACTGCAGTAAGTATAAATTAATTCGACCACATGTCGGACGTCTAATTACGAAAGGGACTTGAATGACACACGCTCCCTCGTGTTTGGCCGTTCTAAGAATAAACTGAACTTTCGTAAGACGTACTAGTTTTGTGCGCAGATGTTAAAGTTGGATAAAAGTAGAAACTTTAAAGTGAAATAAGCTGTTGAAATCATTTCAGGTGCGTCTAAACAATTTTATAGGTTTTCTGAAATGACTATTTTAAATTTTGTAATAAATAATCTGTTATTTATCCCTCCAACACAGTAATTAATTGTATACATAATTATATAGGTAAAACATCGAAAAAGGTAAAACGTAATTTCATAGCATTATGGACAAAAATCATTTTCATTAATCCAGTTCATCATAAGTCTTCTGCTGATTATGGCTTTTATTTTGTCAAAGACTGCAAGCGTGGAAACTAAGCGCATAAAATATAATAGTAAAATAAATTTATTAATTATGTCGGAAATATCGGAAATACATCAGAAGGTGAATTATTAAAAATAATAATAGTGTTCAACTTGCTCTCCTGCTAATGCAATTAATCATTATCAGCAATAAAACAAAATACTGCACTCTAGGTTCAGTATAGAGCAATTACAGTTCGATCATACCGCAATATGTCCCCGTCTCAATTAAAGTATGCAAAGTATGCAAAAGTATGCAAACCAACAGCAACACTACTCATCTCACTGTAACACGGAGCACTCTTTCAGCAACACCATCTTCCTTGCCTGCACCTAAAAGAATTAGTAAAACGGACAGAACCACGATAGTGTCATTCTACGAGTCTTAGCACTCGTAGAATGAGGCGGAATCTCTCATGCACGGCGGCGCCTACATTGAACTTTATACTGCACAAACGAGTGGGGGTTTCTCGATATACCCTCAATTCTACCACGCCACCATCGATATGGCAATCCGCTAGTGATGTACCTCTCACTCACACTCGATCCATCCGGTATTTTATAGACGCGTCGATACGGCCGATCCTGATTATCGTACGTCTCCGTGCGGTTGGTAGTTAACCGGTAGCACACGTTCTATCAGTTATCACCGCCTGCAAACAGATATTGACATTTGTTAAATATTACGATGCTCGACCATTCCTAACTTCATTTAAGTGGATGGTAGTAGACTGATCCGGGCGTACAAGGCCCCCCTCAACCAGCAACACAACCCAGCTATCTGACACCCTAAACGCGAGCGGGGCGCCCAGGGCCCCTTCCCAGTCTTCCAGAAGTCACTTCAACCGTGGACCGGGCATCCGCAACCCCTCCATCGTCACACCAGAAATCGTATAACACACCTCGGTCCGGGCGCACGATGGCCCTCATCCAGCTGCTCCAGGCTATATGCGGCATGGATCGGGCGAAAGAGGCCCCTTCATCCAGCCACCTCAGGCAATATGTAGCGTCGACTGGACGCGCAAGGCCCCTTTATCTAGCTGCCGCAGGCTATATGCGGCGTGGATCGGGTGAATAAGGCCCTTTCATCCAGCTGCCACGGGGTATATGCGGCGTGGATCTGACGAACGAGGCACCTTCATCCAACCACCTCCCGACTCAACGTAAAAAATATGTACTAGGCGTTTGAATCCCTTCAAACATTTACCCACTACTGCATAAAGCATGAACGGTGCGTACGAGGCCCTCCTTTCCAACTTTCACACCATGACTGTTATTGGGTCCGGGCGCTTTGAGCCCTTTAAACGAAACACGTGATTTGCATACGAACAACTGTTGTCTGACTGTACATTAAGAAATTATCAAATACGTACACACGGCTCCACACACGCCGTGTGCGGTGAGTGCCAACCAATCAACGCGCTTCCCGGAAGAGGGTCGTTAAGTTGGGAACTGGATCGTATTCCACAGCAAAACAACTGGCGAACCAGTAAAAAAGGGCTTGACCCCTTGATAGTGCGTAAGCACAAACATCGATCGAAGTCACGCATGTCAATTCATGTAAACGCCATACAGAATACGATCAAATCCAGCCACAGTGAATGTATGTGACACGGTTTAGGCAACACGTCGAATAATGGGCACACTTGCCTCCGTGAGCGCCACCACCTGCCAGACCGCCACTCCTGCAGAGGTGATGTAAGTACAAGGCATCACCACCAATTCCATGATCAGCACGGCTTCTAGCGCAGAGCGCTACCGCTCAAGGGAATGGGGTCCCACGTTGAGCAGCTTTCGGCCGCAGCCCTGAGAGTCTTCTTCCTCCAGCTACCACCCGCATTAGGTCGACGCATATGCTCCACCAACCAAAACAAGGGTAGGTATAGCCAAAAGGCAGTTATAAGCTAGTAATAATAATTCGGCATCAGAAAGGATTTGTGTAACCGACGTTGAGTATATGCATTTTTCCTTTCAATCATTCAAAGGTGGGAAATTGAAAGAGACATTTTATTAAATTGTTTTAGATAAAACAGTATGGAGGCCAGACAGTCTGCAGCCTCGTCATCAAGGGATCCGACTTGGTGTGAGTCAAACCAAGATGCAGAGAGTGCCCTTAAGAATAGCGACCCGACAAATAACCATCGCAGAGACGCAATGCTGCAGAATTCAACAAGTTTTATACGAGGTAGAGCCATGTGCAGCTATATTAGTAGTATAGTTCTAGCAAGAATGGGTCGGCTCGACCAGGGAAGGACCATGCTTTCACAGAATACCAGCGCAAAATAGCAGCTTAACACTGCTGTTTCGTATAATGTATGATGAGTGTAGAGAACCGGAAACCCTTTTTACTGGAAATGAGGCATTCCATCTTAGTTCTCACGGGTGACAACGATCTGCATTTTGATTCTTTATTGAGGATAGATGTAGATGTCTATGGGTCACAGCAACCACTTACCATCAGGTGGACTGTGTGCTCGTTTGTCACCCTATCCTATAATCAAAACAGCATCAATACGACTATCGTCGGGGTTACACCATCCCAAGGTCCCTCATACGATTCCAGCAGACATCACCACCCACATACCTACATCGACCAGAACCACAAGATGCTTCGAATCAGGCGCAGCACACCCGCAAAACCATCACAAGACGCAATACCGCAAATAGCAGTAAGCAACTAGCAGTATGCAACTATCATACGGATGGCGCCCCCTCACAACACACCCACATGATCCCTATCGACTTTGACAACAAAATTGGTACTGCTGTTATATAAAAAAAGCACCAAAGCATGATAGTAGCACGCTACTAAGACGCCAGTAACCAAAAATTCACGTATCATTATGCTATTGCACTAAGACATGAAGTTGAGTATGCTTGTTGCACTAAAAAGTGCTACCAAACACACTCTCCCTAATCCGAAAGATAGGCGACGTATCATAACGCTATGCGCTAAGACGCCGCACCGCCCACAATCGGTAGGGGTGTGCGATGTCCACGGGCAAGTTATGTTGCTACAACAAACCCGCTTACCACCGGCACTAGGATGATATGCCTAGGACATATCGGTAAGCGTGTCCAAGTTTACCTCGGTCTCGAACATACATTGTGCAATAGTACTTTGGTAGTGAGGCACCTAACCACCCCATATAACCTTTGGTATGCGTCTCCGGCAGCTCCCATATAAAATCAAACATTACATAAACACGCACCAGCGTTACATGAACATGCTCTATAACTTAAATTTTTTTACTCATTTCCCAATCATAATATAAAGCTTATAAATGTTATTTATTTTTATTATTGTAATGTAATCGACTTGTATTTGTATTATCTTTAATAAATTTTGAATATTTTAAGCAGTTTTAGTAGATTTAATGAATTTTTAAAAACAATATTAAGCCTTTACTCTTCTATAATACTTGATGTACGAAATGAATGTGTTTTAAATTTATGTTTTTTAATGATTAATTGTTTTTAATTGTTTAAAATATTACTTTTAAATTAATTACTATTTATTATATATCTGTTCTTTCCACTTTCAATCTGTTAAAATACAGTATATAGTATTAATTTAGCTTATTAAACTGCTATTTTACGCTGGTATTCTGTGGTCCTTCCCGGTCGAACGGACCCATTCGTGCTACAACCATAATATAGCTGCAGCATGGCTCTACCATGTATAGAATTAAACACATAAAACATGATTCGCCTAATCTCTCGAAACAATTTTGTTCACCAACAGTGGTTTCAGCTATACCAAGCTAAGTAGTTAAAGAAGCGTTTCCAATTTGTTTGTGTTTTCTTTTTTGGTTTTATAAGAAGGAATGTTTAGTATTTTGAATAATAAAAAATTCATTTAATTATTTAAAATGAGTCTATTTACTGAGTTGCATTTGTGGTGTCCGATGACCCCATGCGACTTTTTAAATACGTTAAGGGTTAAATAATAAAATAAAATAAAAAAGGAAAAAAGGAAAATAATTAAATTATTCAATTATACAAATTGGACAAGTTCTAGTAGAGAGCTAAAGAACAGTAAGATCATCAAGCACTATAGTGCACTTGGTTTTACAGACTGAATGAGAACGGATTTCTTATTTTAAAATTACAGTCTGAAGCTGTAACTTTAACATTTTAAATTTTATATTATTTTCGTGGGCCCATATAGAGGCTTTACTATGTAGGGGCGTAGTAAGAATATCCACTACTCCATATCATCCCGTGGGTGTCGTAAGAGACGACAGAGGGATACAAATCAGGAGATGGGCAGCAGCGCCTTCCTAATAACGACTAAATAAAAAAACTGCGGTTGTCAATCCACTTGTCAAGCGTGGCAACTATGGCAAACATTTCCTACAAGGTAATCTACGGGGAGGCATATGTTCAACAGTTGATTTTAACAGTAAATTTACTTTAATTTATCTTAGTATGGTTTATGGAGGCTACACAAAAAGAAAATTTCATTAAAAAAGGCCAGTTTTGCCAGTTTCACGTGATTACGCAAACGGAAATAAAATTGTAAAAATTGTTTAATGGCCTCTTTTATTATCCAAATATTTTCTTGATTTAATAAGTGATAATTTTAGTATTGTGTATGGTTTTGGAATTTTTTAAATGTTTGTATATAAAACCACTCAACCAAATGTCCAGTGGAAACGCGCTTTACTATTAACATGTAAATCAATAAATGCTTTGTATGCGTGAATTAATAAGCAGTTATAAAAGGAAAAGGCAAGGATTACCAATCCAATATTAGAAGCAGTCAGTAATTGACAAGATGACGTTCGTAACGCGTGTGTGGATGAAACTTACGCAAAATAAAGCCTTAGAAGAACATAGCGGCAGAATGGAGAAAATGTTTTTTGAATCTATCTATAGGGTCTTTTATATAACAGGTTTTTATGCACATTTCACATATATTTATAAAGTGACATTATACAAAAGTTTTTTTTGTAGCGTGTCAATATATTTTTTTTTGTCATTATGTACAAGCAAGTAGAGTCTACACATGTTCCATGGAAAGTACCAATGAAACTTAGAGAGTTTATCACAAATTATGGTTAAAATACTTCTTTTTCATCAGTCTGTTACAGTCCACTTCTGTACATGAGCTTCTCAGTACACAACGATCGCCACGCTTGATAGGCAGATTGGCGATCGCGTATCGCACGCACCTTTGACGTTGCTTCCCGTCGCTAATTTGAACAATATATATCTGGCATTATATTTTAATTAGCTCTAATGCAGTATATGTGACGCATTTTCTGAAATTTGCCCATATTAAATAGACATGTTTGTGTGACAGTGAATATACATATATGTATGAATGAATAATACTCTTACGAGGTATTGCTGCTTTCTATTTTTCATTTCCATTCATAACAGCCTTTTAAAAGTCCAATACTGTACATAGGCCCCCGCAATGAATGCCACAAAGCACGGCCCTGCACCAGCTGCATTAAGCTGCACCTGCATTAAACTGAAGCGGCAAGGGGCATGCATATATATATATACTTCGACGAGCCGACAGCCGATGAAGAAGAAATATTCTAGAGTAGCACCCTCGTACCAGCAAGCGGAGTCTAGGGCGGACCCCACTAGATCAGATGAGACTCTGGAAAGACAAGCTTTACATTAATGTAACATATTCAAAACACTTAAACTGCTAAGTATGGGACAACATCATCATCATCATCATCACTACAGCCCTTCACAAGTCCACTGCTGAACATAGGCCTCCCCTAAGGAATGCCCCAAAGCACGGTCCTGAGCCACCTGCATCCATCGACTTCCTGCATGTCTTAGCAAGTCGTCACTCCATCTAGTGGTGGGAAGCCCCACACTTCGCCTACCGGTACGAAGCTGCCACTCGAGAACATTTTTTCCCCATCGGTAGTCGGTTCTTCGAGCTATATGGGCGGCCCATTGCAACTTCAGCTTACTAATCCGTTGGGCTGTGTCGGTCACTCTAGTTCTACTGCGGATATCCTCATTTCCTGACGAGAAGATGTGTCGTAATTTCCCGAAAGCTACCCAGCCGAGTTGAATCCGTCGATTGACCTCCCGGTCGAAGTTGGACTTACCTATTCGGACTATTTGTCCCAGGTAAACATACTCGTCAACAACTTCGAGCTTAGTGCTCCCAAAAAATACCGGCATAGTTGTGACACATTATCTTTAAGACCTATATTAGTACTTAGGTCCTCCAGCGATTCAGCCTTAAGGACTATATCGTCAGCAAATGGAAGGTGAGTGATGTACTCGCCATTGATGTTAATACCGTATCCTTTCCAGTCCAGTACTTTAAAAACGTCTTCCAATGCAGCGGTGAAGAGTTTCAGGGATATAACGTCACCCAGTCTTACACCTTTCTGTAGTTGTATGGTTTTCGTATTCTGGTTCTGTAATCGGGAAGCTATTGTATCCCTATTGTACAAACACTTCAGCACTTTGATATACCGACAGTCAACTTGGCACCGCTGAAGGGACTGCAGCACCGCCCAAATTTCGACGGAATCAAATGCTTTCTCATAGTCCACATACGCCAGACATAGGGGCAGATTATACTCCTCGGTCTTCTGTACAATTTGCCGAAGGGTATGTGTGTGGTCTATGGTGCTAAAGCCTTTTCGGAAACCGGCTTGTTCGGGAGACTGGAAGTCGTCGAGTATGCATGCGAGACGATTCGTAATGACTCTCGAAAACAGCATGTAGACGCGGTTCAGAAGGGGAATCAGTCCGTAAATCTTCAAGAGAGCATTGTAGCATTTCTTGAACAACAAGACCACTGCACTTATGTTCCACGTCTCCAGAATAGTGCTACCATGGAGAACTAGATTAAAGAGCTTCTGAAGAATTTTAAGTATAAGTTTTTCACCCGCTTTCAGAAACTCCGCTGTAATTCCATCCTCTCCCGGGGATTTCCCATTTTTGAGGTGCTAGAGAGCCATTCTAATCTCGTTCAGACTGATGTCCGGGATATCATCGGAATAATGTCGGATAAGACTTGGTCTTGGATCGTTGCTCACACGTGCGTATGGCTCCCACAATGATGTGTACAGCTGCCCATAGAACCTCTCAATCTCACTTAAAATCTCAGGTGTTCCGGAAACAATGCTGCCACACTCGGTCTTCAGCTTCGACAGTTGGCTCATTCTGGTAGACAGATCTCTGGCAGCTGAAAGTTTTCGGCATTTTGGGTTAGAGTGCGAGGGGGACGGAGCGTTGATTTCATTAAACGTGACCTCTCCATCTTAACGTTTAGATTCAGTGTGCCTCTCACCATTCGGTGATCGTTGCCAGTTTTCACCTGGCCCCTTGGGTTTCATTGCTCTATTTCAAATTTCGCTACCTTCAGCTAACCGTTCTCTCTTATACCTAGTTTTGCGTTGAAGTTTCCCATTAACACCGTTTAGTGGTTTTTGGAGGAATGCATAGCTCTAGATATATCCACATACATTTCCTCCACCTCTTCATCGAGATGTGCCAAGGTTGGTGCGTAAACCTGTATGACCTTCAGCGAATACTGTTTGGTGATTCTGTGTATAAGGTACGCAAGCCTCGTTGACACACCCAATCTTTACAACGTTGTTAACGAGAGACTTGTGGACGATAAATCTACAAGTCTCTCGTTAACAACGACACCTCCTTGGGACAAATGGTCACCCCTTCGGTGATAGAACAAAATGCCAGGTTCGAGGATTACCGTGTCCTCCCCCTCTCTTCGAACCTCGGATAATCCTATAACATTCCAGCGCAACTTGTCTATCTCTTCTTCCAGCTCCAGGATCTTCTCGTCAATCCTCAGGGTGCGTGCGATATATGTTTCCAGGTCGAGTCGTCTTACCACTTACCACCAGAGATTCTTAGCACCCCCTGGGACAACATGATATCAGGTATTAGGTTCCATCATTGGCTCTTATTACAGCCACTAGACTGCATAGTTTTCATAGGCTACGTCCACCACCACACAACACAGCAATTGTAGAATAAAAATATTTATATTACAGGTTTATCTCATTCAAATACCAGTGTTGGATACTTTATATACAGCAGCATAATAAAAACTTTAAATTTCCTGCTGCTCTGTAGCGAAATAGGGCAATTCTTTCATATGACGTGGACTGTGGATGCAATAATTGACAGCGTTAATATAATAATAATACAATTGGGTACTCTTTACAAGTACTGGAATATGGTAAGCATAAAATTATAGATAGATATAGGAGAAACTTTATACTGTCGGTTTTCTTTTTATTTTATGTTAATAATGGTCTTACACTGTTATGATCAACATAAAACAAAGTTACAGTCTATATTATATGTCCTGCTGGCCGCTAGCAGCCAGCTACGCTGCTCCATCAGTGCGTATTAGCCACAGTGTGTAATAAATCTATGGTATTAGCAGAATCCACACGTCCTCGACATATTTTACTTTTTAGACATCGGTTTCCTTACGTTGTTTTGCTTCACCACTGATCTTGTTTATTAATCAGCATTTAAAATTGATTTTTTTATTGGTGCGGAATCGGGAATCGAACTCAGTTGTGCGAGTAGTATGAAATTTAGCCAAAATACTGCGGCTAACTTATATATGTTATAATATATATAAGTTATATAATGCTAACTTTATATTCGTTTATATTCGTTCCCATTAAGTCCTTGGAATTTAATTTAATAAACAATGCAACCGCAACGTTAGCGTGATGTCACTCACGCTAACGTCGCGGTTGAATTCTGCAGGTTGCTGCCGTGTTTAACACTATCGTCGGCCGATTGGGATAGGATGCGGTCTTTTTTTGCATCCTACCCTTTTTTTTTTTTTTAAAACGTTACCCCCACACTAGGATTTTCTCCTGTATCGTGGAGGCAGTTTACAAACATAAATTGCACAAGGACAAACATCCAGACCCGAAACAATTATTTGTAGACCATACAAATACTTGTTCCGTGCGGGATTCGAACCCGCGGCCCCAGCGCTGCAACTCATTGCTAAGCCACTGCGCCACGGACCCTTGGGAGCGGGTTTGCTTCTCGCCAGACGATCCCAGCGTTGTTGCTGATGCTGTCGTTGATGTGGTACTTCAGGATATGGAAGTTTTTTATTCCATCGTCTTTGGTGCCCATCGGAGGCAGATCCCAGCCATGGTTTGGTCACTCCTGTAAAATAGCATCACACTATATGCAGGAGTGCTACCGGGCCTGGGCTGACGCAAAAACGTCTCGGGATGTAAACACAAGCGCTCTAAAAAAGAAGTATCATTCCGCCTCCAGGTACTTCAAAAGTGTGATTGCCAAGGTTAGATCAAAGCACATCCAGAACCCATGCATTCTGGTCTCTTGCCAAGGCTGTCCAAGGCAACTTCTGTCAGCTATCTCTTCCATCTCTGCACAGAGAGGACGACTCACTTGCCCATGCCGCAAAGGAGAAAGCCGATCTCTCAGGCTCTCTCTTTGCGTACAGCTCGACACTCGATGACGGGGGGAACACACCGCCGACCATCCCACGGTGTGAGTCTATGCCGAATGTGCGGTTTACACAGCGCTCGGTTCAAAAAACACTTATCGCCCTCACAAGTCGAGTGGGCCTGATAGAGCCCCGCCCATTGTGCTGAAGACGTGTGCTCCGGAGTTGGCACCGGTTTTAACGCGTCTTTTCCAGTACTTCTACTCCCAAGGCGTAGTACCGAATTCATGGAAGACAGCTTTGGTCCACCCGATCCCTAAAAAAGGAGACCGCTCAGACCCGTCCAACTACAGGCTTATCGCCATCACCTCCTTGTTCTCCAAAATAATGATATCCATTATAAACTGCCAGCTCATGAGGTATCTTGCGGAACATCAGCTGATTAGTGACTGCAAATACGGTTTTCATCGGGGTCGATCAGCTGGTGATATTCTGGTGTACCTGAAAAATAGACGAGCGGAGGCAATAGAGTCCAAGGGGGAGGCATTGGCCGGTAGTTTGGAAATAGCGAAGGCCTACGATCGGATTTGGCACAAAGCGCTTCTTTCCTTGGATCACCAGTTTCCTTGCTGATAGGAGCATCAAGGTCGTAGTAGACGGTGCATGCTCTGATTACAAGCCTATTAACGCTGGTGTTCCACAAGGCTACGTGCTATCACCTACGCTGTTTCTTCTGCATATCAATGATATGTTGCAAACTGGTAACATTCATTGTTATGTGGGCGACAGCACTGGTGATGCTTTATATACCGGCCGTGCCAATATTTTGCGGAAAAACGTCGCCGAGTACCGGAACAAACTTGTGTCTGAAGTCGAGACTTTGTTGTACAAAGTATCAGATTTGGGGCGACTAAATCTAGTCCAGTTCAATCCTCAGAAGACATAAGTTTGCATGTTTACCGCTAAAAAGAACCCCTTTGTCGTATATCCTCAGTTTCAAGACACAACCCTTGCTGCCTCAGCTAGAATCGAAATCCTCGGCGTCGACATATCGAATGATGTGCAGCAGATTCGTTTCGTATGGCGAGTGTAAAAAACCAGAGACCCTTTTTACTGAAAATGAGACATGCCCTCTTAGTGCTCAAGGGTGACATCGCAACTGCATTTTGATTCTTAATCGAGGAAGAATGTAGGTAAATGTCACAGCCTGGACAACAGTATGGGCCACAGCTTGATCCCTTTTATTCTATAAAAAGGCGACGGAGGGAAAATTAAACAGGAGATGGGCAGCAGCATCTTTCAAGTAACAACCGAAAATAATAAAAAACTACGATTGCTAACGCGCCTGGCAAGTGTGGTATCTATGGCAAAATCACTTATGAGGCAATATATGGTAGATGCTATAATTAAAAATATTTATCTTTATCTCTCAGCAAAATTTTATAATCAGTAAAATATCATAACATGTAACTGCTAATTTTAAGTAAGGCAATTAAGAAATAAGTAAAATGGTGTATTTAGTACTTATATGACTTACGTAATTCTGACTACTCAATCTAGCAACAATAACGGAGAAAACCACAATACAATAACAAAGTACATTAATTTAGGTATCTAGCCTAAATTAAACACAACACATGTAATGTGTAGTCATTCTAACCACTTGTCTGGTAAGAATGACAGAAGAAACCAGAATACCATAATTTATAGAGATGGGCGGAATATTCGTTTTATATTCGATATTCGGCATATTCGGCAGCTTTACCGAATATTCGTATTTGGCCGATTATTCGGCTAAATCACCGAACATTCGTGAAAATGGTACTCAAAGTGTCCACTGTATTGAAATGTACAAACAGGTTTGTCCACATCTCAGATGTAGCCGATAAACATTTGGAATTAGGTAGCTCACCTTGAATAGTGCTTTTCAATTTTTCATACAGTTGTGGAATCACTGTTTCATCTATACATTTTCGGCTCGGTATTTGGTATTTGTGCTTTACCAACTGCATGAGCCGATTAAAGCCTTTATCTTTGACTGTAGAAGTTGGCTGGTTATCTATTGCTATCATTTCAGCAATTGAATTCGTAATTGGAAGTAATCTGGGGTCGTTGATTCGCCATTTGGAAATAACTTAAAATTTAAAATTTTGTACAACCGACTTCAATATAAATTATTAAGGATTACTCAAAAACGATTGGTCAGACCTTGATCAAATTTATATGTGACCATATGAGAAGCACCAGCTTTCAAATAATAAAAGAATCATCGAAATCGGTTCATCTACAAAAAAAGTTATAATAATACACATAAAAAAAGAACATACAGTTGAATTGAATACCTCCTCCTTTTTGAAGTCGATAGATAAATTATTTTTTTGTAGAAAGTATTTTTTCGCAAATCGTACATTTCACTTTACTTTGGTCGTCAGTTTCTCTGAAATAAGTCCAAATAGTAGATCTCCTCCTGCCACTCATTTTTATCATATATTTATCAATTTTCACCAAGAATAACTACGAAACACTTTTTTTCTTACAAAAACAGTCAAAACATAAGCACGTGCCGGCAATTAGCTCAGTACTAGATGATGCAATAACATGTCAGGTGTGGCGGGGGAGCGAGGGGCAGGGTCCGGTGCTAATCCCGCGCGCTTTACGTAAACAAGTTTCGACATGAATTGGTCAGGTACCGATGTGATCCTGCCGAATAATGTTCTGTCGAATATTCGTTTCGGTAAAAGTTTTACCGAACTTTCGGCCGAATATTCGTATTCGGTGAAATCCATATTTGGCCCATCTCTAATAATTTATGTATTCAGCCTAAATTAAAACCATTTTGTGTTTTTGTCTAAATGTTGTCCCAGCATCTGATTTGGTGATTATTCTGATCTCTGAGCCACAAAGTCGTCGATACATGGGATAAGGTTTTGTCATTATAATTCTATTGTTTTAATCTTTGTGCAATATTCTAATTAAAATGAGTTATGCTTATAATAAAATATTGTATGTGCATTAATAACCTAACAGCGAAGTAACTTGGATTTATATTTTTTATGTACAGATAACTCACCGAAAGATTTTTAAAGCCTTGGCGATGGCGATGGAATCCCCTAATTTTGACATTTCAACTAAAGCAAGAAAAGAACTTTTGGCCGTTTGGGTTAAGAGAAACAGGATAAATACGATTTTTTTGCTGATGCTTGGCGTTATTACTTTATCTGCTTGGTAACATTTATATTTTTTTTTAATGTTAGAGCGTGGATCGAGCAAACAGTCAACCTTTCTACATAATATTTTATAATATTTTTATCATACACATAGGTATCTATCACAGCTATCTCTGACGTTGCTCATTTAACTTACTATATCAAGATCTATGAATTGGAACTTTAACTCATATTTTCCTTTACACCTATTGTTTTTTCTTTACTTTATATCATGTCCATATATTGTATGAAACATTAAAAGTAAAGTAAAATAAAAAGTAAATCTTTTTATAGGGGTAGCTAAGGTTTCGTTCGTAAGGCTCTGGGACAGGGATGAGCCCATCGCACTGCCTCACAGCGTATTGGCGAACTTCACATATCTTCGAAATATTTGATGAAACGTGGTTATAAATTACATACAGCAACTCTCACGCCTGTCACCCAGAGGGGTAGGCAACGACAACGGATGATCTTGACATAACTCTCTCGATTCTTTCACATCCATATATCTAACGCATACATACTCATCATCAATATACCGCCAATTTGGTCGATAAACTGCCGTCTATCCGGCATCTCCTGCCAACTCTGCCACTCACTTCTGCAGCATACATTTGCTTCGTATCTCTGTCCTCATTTATTCTTTCTACATGTAAAAATAACCGAAACGTTCCTGTCTTAATCCTTGTTGCAGAATCTTCTTGCAAACGTCACTTTTCTAAACACACAATTATAAATATAAAAAATTACAAACTTTTTCAGTAATTTGTTAATTTTGTTTTTAATATTGCTCATAATGAAATGTTCTGTGTCAATGATTGTTTTTGTCAATTATTTCTTTATTACTTAAACATATAATATTGTATTAATTTATTAACAATGTTTTTTGGTGCATAATTTATCCTCTTTGACGTTGTCAGTGTTGGTCGTTTATAAGGCTATAAGCAACACTTGTTATTATATACTTATGTAAAGTCGTTGGTCTTGCGTCCGCCTGATCATTCTTCGATCGTGTCGCATTACCGTCCCCATCTGACTATAATTGTGCATCTGTGCTTACGTATACACTCGGCACTATAGTTTTTTCTTGCACAGATGGCTAACCTCCGTTTAGACTGGCCGTCGTAACCAAAATTAGATTTGAAGGATATTATTGCTTATGGGAATCATCGGTATAGTTTGGAGTAATACGATCAACCACTCCTTTCGTGGCTGCTTGTCTTTTCTTTAGATTCAGAAAGTCATAGAAACCTTTAAATTGGTAATGGTTTGGAATAAGCTACACCATATAGCCGTCTTTTAGAGGATTCTTTCAGACAAGATGGTATAGGCATATTTTGTAGAGGTCTGAGAATACCGCACTGTTCAAAGATTCCGTTCTTTCGAAGTGTGCATGTTTGTAGCTTGATGTGGACTCCTTTTTGTCTAGAAATCCATCAAAAATATTTATGAGGGTGAAATCCTCGTAAGTATTTCTGCATCAAAGTGCAGACCAAGCAGTTTTGAGTTCCGAAATAAATAATTTTATTTAATTTTAATGGTGACGCATCTGTAGCTTTCTTTATTTGAAATTGGGTAGTTGACCCCATCACGAATAAATTGCTAAGTTATTTATAATTTGTATTTGTAAATTAAATCTTTTTTTAATACAATAACTACTTTGAGTGGTGTCTTAAAACTAGTTCTTTAGTTAAATTAGATGTTTATTACCTATTGAAATTTATACAAATAAAACGCTAAAAAGTATTTCAAATGACTAGTGTTTTAAACATCCAAGTGGTTTGCTGATGACCGCTGGCTGCAGCAGCTTCTTGGGTTCTTGACTGTGAGCTTGTTTAACGTTCTAACATTAATAAAAATAGAATTAATGTAACTGTTATAAAATGTCTTGCATTGACTACTCTTGTCTTAAATGAAATTGTTGCAATGATTTATTTTCCAGGTATGGTTTCCCTTTAATGGATGATATTGACTATAACTTGATGTTGGCTGTGTACGTTCCTTTCGATTATGAAAATCCTACAACCTATCCTATAGTTTACTTTGTACTTATAGTTGTGTTCAGTTATGTCTCTTACGGGGTTATGATTATCGATATCGTTATGCAGACGTATTTAATGCAGTTGTTATGTCAATATACGGTACTTAATGATTGTTTATGCAATATTGGAAGTGAATGCGCAGAAAATTTTAAAGGTAACGAAAGTTTAATAACAGAATAATGTATTACTTAACCGTGTAGTGGCGGTGTAAGAATATTCATTAACCCATATCATCCCGTTGGTGTCGTAAGAGGCGACAGAAGGAAACAAATCAGGAGATGGGAAGCAGCGTCTTCCTAATAACGACTAAAAATAAAAAACTTTGCTTGCCAACCCGCTTGCCAAGTGTGGCAACTGTGGCTAATATCCCCCCTATGAGGCAATCTATGGGGAAGGTCCATGTTCAGCAGTGGAATTATTATCCTATTAAATATATATCCTATTAATAATATTATCTTATTAATAGGATATATATTAATAAGATAATATTAATATATATCCTATTAATATATATATAGATACTATAGATACTATGGAATTATTATCCTATTAATAATATTATCCTATTAATATATAACCTATTAAATAGGCTGTAACGGTAACTTTACTTTAATTTATTGAAAGTACTGAACAGCTTTATTTTATAAATTAAATTTAGATACATTTAGAATATTTTCAGAATAGTCAATTGACCAATAACGAATTTCCAATAGCTTACCTAAAATTAAAATTTCACAACGGGCACAACCAAAAAATATATGTATTATAATTCAAAATGGTTGATCATTTTTAACACGATTCTAGTTCTGAGCTATGTAAAAAGTTTAAATATAAGTAAATATCCCCTATGAGGCAATCTATGGGGGGAGGCCTATGTTCAGTAGTGGACTTAAATAGGCTATTAAGGTAACGGCAACGGTATTACTTAATTAGAGTAGGTAGGTAAGCAGAAACTAAGGACTTCCAACTTACGGAAATATGAATTCAAAAAGTTTCTATTACTATTTCATTTAGCACGATCCTGACACACCTCTCTCGCTTCTTTGCGCATAGACACTACTCGATTAAGGGTAATTCTAATTTGGCCCATCTTCAATGTATCGCCAATTTCGACCGCATTACTACAGCAGTTATTTTACTTTCATGCATCTTCTGCCGCACCCAACTTTCACAACCATACATTAAAGTAAGGACTAACGCAACATTGTAAATTACCATACGTGCCTCTTTGACACATTCTAACTTCCCACAATAGAGTTAAAAGCGCCATTTACTCTGTATCCTGCATTTACTCATATTTTTGCCATGCCTACCATTCCTGCTAAAAACACAAAAATTTATGATTTATTGCTGAAACATACATGTGAGCTTTGGTGAACCGGCTATACATACTTATTGCTTGTATAGTGATTTTGTTTTCTTCAAAAAATTATAGTAAATAGATTTTTATTTCCAGGAATGAGTGTCAACGAACTGCTTTATAACGATCAATTTAGAAAGAAATATAGGAGGAGATTAGGAGACTTAATTAATCAACACAAATTTATTTTGGAGTAAAGTATTTATTATTTATTTAGAATTTTTAGTATATTATAATTTCATTTTGCTTAAAATATATTTTGGTTAATAAGATTATTTTTCAATATTTGAAAGCAGACTACTGAGGTGAATCATAATTTACAATGACACCAATAAAAAATTGACTGTTTCACTTAAGCTTTCCATAAGGATAGCCACAAAGTGGCAATGCGGTAAATATTGCATTCGCCAATCTGCCTGTGATTATTTCAAATCCTCAATACTTAAAGAGTTTTCTAAGTAAAAGTCACCTATTATAAAGTAATACAGTTTTAGTTGTCTCACACAATCTGACAGAAAATTAAACAAATATTAAAGAAATCCAGAAGATAATTTTGAAGGCTTTGGCTGTCAACATAATATATTTAATTTTAATTTTAAACTTTTTGTAATACGACGTAATAACTTATTTTGAAATTAAGAATAATTTCAAGTATAAATACGAATTTTCCAATTTAAAACTTACGAGGAACTTTCTGGACCGCACACGGTTTTGGATCTCTTTTTTATTCCCCAAAATAAATCTGCTGCAAAGAAATATTTCATCGCTGGAAGATACGAGTATGCTAGCGGCGTCCGAGCAGGCCTAACTGGAAGTTGTTTCGAAAATTGGTTCAGATGCTTCGAAAATTGGAACTTTGTACAAACGTGATATGATAACGAGGAACACACAGGAAGAGAGGAGAGATACAGGAAGAGTTCTTCAAAAATAAAAAAAACTTTAACTTTTTTAGTATCTCCTAATTTTCTTAGTGATCCACGTATAAATAATAATATTAGTCTAGCCATAAGATATTGTGTTATATTTTTATAAGTTCTTGTACTTTTTTTTCTAAATTCAGATTTGTAATGTATTTATTACAATATAAATACATAAATTGAGTATATCAAAATAGCGGCACCATTGCACATATTATTTTTCACCATGATTTGTGCTAAACGATCACTGCAATTCTGTTGTTTTTACAACTTAATTCCTAATGTTATTTTACAATTATGGTAAGTAATAATATAATATAAAATGGCGACAACACAGATTTTTTTTTCTTTAAGTAAAACGATGGAGCTACGTACGGTCTTAAGTGGGCCGATGTTAGGACACTTGTGTGGAAGTACTATACTAATATGCTCAATCGGTTATCAAATTGTCATGGTAAGTTTTAATGAATTAAAACGTTTTGCTAGTTATATTATGTACTTTTATAAAAATATTTAAAAGATTATTAAATAAGAACATTAAGACTGGAATTCAAAACTGGAACAATGCGAAATGCCGGTAAGATCTTACGACGTCCAGTACATTGCATTATAATCATCTGGTATATTATACCAGACTTAAAATATCAAAATGCTATAACTAATCAAACTAACAGGCGTGGCGATTCGGGCACATTCTCTCTCCTATAGGGAATCCTATGTCAAGGTTGATAAAAAAAGAAGAAGAAGGGAGACAAACTGAATAGTCGTTGTCGATTAAATATATTATAAGATAATAATACTCCACCAAATTTAAGAAATACCTTTGGACAGCTGTCACATTTGTTGGACTAGGCATTCCAAATGAAAAATCGGTACCTACAATATTCGATTCTTAAGAGATACCTATCGATATCGATTCTTTAGAGTTAGAAATCATTTACAGTTTTAACTAGATTAATACCAGAATCGGCCCAGTTATCGCTTGTGGAGTAGTTGTATTTTCTACAAATCCTCCTCCTGCGGATCCCAGATGGCAAATTATGAGGCGCCCACCTTTTCCCAGGGCACATGTCTTCTGTCTATGTCTACGGCATAGAGTGGTTGGCATTTAGCCATGTTTCATCAATGAATATAAGGTTGTTTCATTTGGTTATATTTTTAATTTCTCGTAAAAATGTAATTCTTTGCATTCATGTCCTAAATAATTAATTTGCGTTTGTCTTTCTTTTTGTATCAAATGGTTCTCAATTACTCTATGCTACCATTGTACTAGTCGGCATCTTCTAAACTTACTCGCAACTTCGCCACAATGGGATTCACAGAAATTATAAATATAATAAAATATAACAGAAATCATAATAAATATAATTAAAAAAATGTAAAGGTTCTATATAATATTTTTACTACTTATATAATATTTTTACCGATTATTCGCATTAGCGTGAATTTGAATAATTTAAACAACGTCATGCCTAAAAGTTCATAACTTCATGATTCTTTGTATTTACGTAAAAGGTTATTTTCAATCGTAAGAGTACGTTTGTACAAAGTTATTGCGGAATGATTAATGCGAAACGACAAAAGGTAGTTCTTAGATTTGGTTGAGTTTTTAGTATATATATATATATATATATATATATATAATATGTCTTATGGCATTAATAATATTTAGGCTGTTGACGAATACAAATAAGACTTTATGACCTTAAAAAATGGTCAAAAACCGAAAAACCAATCAAGGTTTATAAATGGTAAATCATAATGAATGTTTAAATTTTTTTAATATTTAATTTTTCAATTCACAGTCCCTTTCTGTAAATATCACCAAATGTGTGATGAGTTTTCTCTACCTCGGATATAACATGTTTATACTTTATATGCTATGTCGCTGGTGTGAAGAAATTACTAAACAGGTTAGTAACAAAAGTGGAAACAGTCTAATAACATAATGTTCTTTATAAGACTTCACTTCAAAAAAGAGAAGCTTATCAGTTCGACTGTAACTTAGTTTCTTATTGTATTCTATATTTAGCAAAATTTCTTCAAGGTTAGTATACCGATTTAGGACTAATATTTCAATCGTTGGATAAAAGTTATTTATAGGATGAAGTACAACATAAACAAATTATAAATAACAGTTTTATGAATAAAATATTTCAATTGTTTAACTTTTATATTCAGTCAGGTTATAGTTTACTTTATAGATACCTACATTTTATCTGACGGTTAATAATGTTTTCTTATAATTACGCGAAGACTACACATTAAATGAAACTAATTTTTACGGATTATATCGCGTTTAATTTTACTTTTTAATTCCCGACGTTTCGGGTGCTTTACAGCACCCATGGTCACGGGGGGGGACTGACGGTTAATAATTTAAACTGCACAGTATATATTATAGTGACCAAATTATGAGGGAACACAGATAATTATTCGAGCTTAGCCCCAAACGATAGGTTAAATCACAGGACGGCTTAGATACACTGTCAAGGACACATTGACAGTATATCTTAGCCGTCCTCCGCGATAGTCACAATATGTTTAAACCTAAAATGTGTTTTGAACAATAACAATGATTTTGGTTTAGATTTGAATACAGGTACCACGTTTAGTCATTCCCTCCCACTCACTGTGTTTTCGTGGCTCTGCAATGGCTCGGCCATGTGCTGTCTGTGTTTATCTGTAATATCGAATTAACTGTCTTTTATTGAGCTTAGGGGGTTATTTGCATGCCATTAAGACATGAAAAGCCATTTTTTAAATTTTTGTCTCTGTCCGGTCGAGTCAGATTGCTATCCTATCTGATGAGAGTGAGAGAATAAAGAATGCACCTGTGTTTGCGCACGCACTCGAACATTATAATACTGTGGCTAATTTATGTTGAGACTAGCTGCCGTTAACGAAATTCGGTCAGGAGGTCATTATAAGATAATAAAAATTTAATATCATTCCAGAGTGAGGGCGTCGGTTTCGCAGCATACTGCTCAGGATGGGAACGTGGCTTCGCAACGATTCCCGGAGTGCGCTCAAGTCTTTTGATAATACTTACACGCGCTAATAAGCCGCTTGTATTTACAGCGGGGGAATGTATGACCTCTCGTTGGATAACTACTCCAATGTACGTTTGTCGTTTTTAATATGTGACGTAGTAATACGACAAATAAATGCGTTTTATATGAGGTGCGGCCGATTTTTCTGAATCTAGGGTAATATACAAGTCAGGAATAAAGTGTAAAATTTTTAAGATACTTCGTACCCTGAACGATAAAAAAGAAATGCGTTGAACTTTTAAGTTCCTTTTTGATATCTGTTACATTTGATTAATTTGCTTGCGCCATTTACCTCTATCCTTTTCTTGGTACGCTTTTATTAATTAAAATTATAATCGAATTTATAGTATATTTATTATTTATTTATTTAAACTTCATACAATATGATGTATTTCGGACTTAATGCCTGAGGCATTCTCTACTAGTCAACTACCTGATGGTAAGTGGTTACTGTATCCCATGAACACCTGTCAAAACTGCGTTGTCATCGAGTCGCCGTTGATTATGATAGAATGCCTTACAGCATGTATATAATATACTGGCTCCGTATTCCCTTCAAACCGGAACATAGTATTGCATGCACTGTTACATGGTGGCAGAAATAAAACTTTCAACGAATAATGATGCTAATAAATGACCCAAAACTTTCATGTTATATACAAATTTGATGTCACTCAATGAGTTACTCTCGGGACACACATTTGATGTGCTTGGTTACCTTAGGTTCAAAATTTCTCAGGCGACCTCTATATAATATGTAGAATAAGTTCGAGCGTGCACTGAGTGTATCAGTCTAGATATCCGTTTGATATTGTACTGTGATGTCAATTTCTAACAAATACTAATACTACTTCGCTTGCCTGAAGTTAACGTTCTCAGACGTAAGTGTTCAAATAGTAAACGAGATTTTTTATAAAAATGTATATATGTTTGTTAATGAAGAAATAAGAGTTTTATTACGCGAAAGAGCTACGTTTAGCGTATTTGTATACGCGTTCAGCGCATGACTGCCGCACGAATGGGACGATTCA
Source organism: Parnassius orleans (assembly GCA_029286625.1). NCBI lineage: Eukaryota > Metazoa > Arthropoda > Insecta > Lepidoptera > Papilionidae > Parnassius > Parnassius orleans. The sequence goes on from JAGSMP010000037.1 coordinate 143,739, forward strand.
AACAGAGAAGGACCACTCTCGTATAGAATACCAATGTGGTGTTGTATTTCGAATGGTGAGGGTAGAAAACTGAGTCATTTTTATTGATACTGAAGTATTCCATAGTAGACCTCAAATATGACAAGGCATCCGCATCTTAATTCTAATTCACTCATTTAATTCTCAGATAAATGCCTATGTGCTATAAACATCACGTGAACTGTGTGCTCGTTTGTCACCCTTTTTTCTAAAAAATGAATTAGCTATTGAAAATCATGAAATATATATTTTAAGTTTTATTTATTAATGTTATCGTTTATAACCCTTTTAAACGAAGTTTAAAATTAGAAGTCACAATGTAATCGCGCTAAATTATCGCTCCACTTTTTTTGCTTGTTTTTTTTTCAAAGTATCCTAATAGGTTATCTATTCGTGTTACTAATTACAACCAAAACAATAACTTTAGAATAATTTGAAAATGATTGAACTGCGTAGAAGAGTGATAACAAATATCACTAGTACAATAACATCGATTCAACACTGTCTTGTTCTGAGCACAAGCCTACCGATGCCCGATGTAGTGCTTAGCCAATAAGATTGATAGCACCACAAGACCTTTAAACCAAACAATTTTTATTTTCAACGAATGTTTGTCGGGTATTGTTGCCTATAACAGCGGTTGTCATTAAGGCACGTTCGAGTATGTTTATCATGATTTTAAATAGTGTTTGTATAAATTTGCCTTTTTAAGAATTTTAATAAAAGTAACGTAAAAACCAAGAAAGTTATGTTTGCAAAATCAAAAACGCTATTTACAAGCACCGCGTCCATCTTCTCCCTAGGCCCGGGTTGCCTTATCTGGCGCTTGACGATACGGGCTTCAATCGTATTATAAAACATTTTGCACGAATTTTTTTTTATAGTAAAAGAGTGATCAACGAGCACACAATCCACCTGTTGGCATGCTGATCCTGTAGTTAATCGACATTCTTCTATTATGAATCAAAGATGCGTTGTCACCCCTGAGGAAGATGGAATGCCTCATTACCAGTAAAAACTTCTACAATAACCACGATAAACACATAATGCCGCTATTATGCCTCTATTTTATGCTGGTATTCTATTAGGTTCTCTCCCAGGCGAGCCGATTGATTCATGCTGTCCATACAATAGCTGTAGCCTGGCTCTACCACAGAAATATAATATATGATACTATAACTCCACACACAGTGATAAAATAATACGGACAAGTAGATAATAGAGGGAATACATCCATCTACCAATATAGCAAATATTTTCATTAAAAAATTAGAATCAACTCTGAACCTGCTATTTCAGGTGAACGTGCTTAAAATAAGGTCAAGGTGTAATAAAGGTTTTTGTTTCAGTTGGTGAAGACATCATACAGTGCTCTTACAATGTTGCTCCGATTCCGCAACGAGTGAAGGCATTTTTCTTTTTTCTTGCATACTGTAAAACTACACGGTTTTTTAACATACAATGTAAATGTAATGTAATGCAAAGCAAAAATATTTGCAAGCTTATTATGAACTGTTTCGTTATTTTGTTTGAAATATTTTACAATTTTATGGCTTACTATACTATACTTGTACGTTCCTATTTTAGATCAATTTCTAATCGGATTAGATAGATAGTTATAACTCTAATCACATTAGGCAGATTTACAACCCGACTGAAGCTTAGACCATTTTATGCCGTCCAAGAGTCTGATAAAATATTATTTTAGGTATTCTTCAAGGAAATATTTCAGATCCTAAACACTGAGTTAAAGAGTAACGAATAAAAATTTGGTGCAACTATGACGAGGGTTAACGGTGGGATATAGATGGTATTAGTAGCGGGAGAAGGACGTCCCACCAACTAGTACAAGAAGCTTCATATAAGCTTATAGTTCCAACACGATTTATGGCCGGACATGAGGCACTGGCTTAACTTAAAATAAAGTTGTTGTTAATAGAACACCCCTTTTTTATTGGGTCCAACGTTCAATTAACGCGAATTGGCCATTAGTTAAATAGACGATATGAACGATGAAAAGTCATGTAATAACTATGAAAATGAAATAGCTTCAGGGTTACCAAAATGTAATTGAAACATATCATTCACAATAATAAAATAATATTTCACGTTTTCTTTTTGATTGTTTTCTATCCATTTACTCGTGTGCTGGCGGCCCAAGAAAACCCATAATTCTCCTTTTCTATCGGAGAATTTACAACACATACTAAAATCAAACATTAGAAAAAAAATTGTGGTTACCCAAATATATAGAGATAATCTTCTTAAAAAGCTAGTCCAAGTATGACAAATAGAACAAAAATACTGCCTACAATGGGAGAGGTCCTTTTTAGCTTCGAACTATTTCTTCTTCTTTTTGTTTTCAACAGCCCGTTACGAAATGCTCTTTTATTTGTCGTAATCATCACGCTTGGCAAGCGCATTAGTGATCGCAGTACAAAAGGTTCCTTGACGCTGCTCCCTATCTCCAATCTAGATGTTTTACATGTGACATTATTTTTCTTCATCATATTGCTACAGTTCACTTTTGGACATGGGCCTCTACCTCGGACGCTTGAACGCTTGGCAGGTGAATCATATACAGCATTACCAGACGTCTCGCACTTTTGACGCTGCTCCCCATCACCGGTCTTGGTATTATAACGGAAGTGGTGGCTCTCTTTCGCAACCATATGGAACACCTGGCAATATTAGAAGGGTATACCAACGTCAATAGGCCGCCATGACATGTTATCGAAATAAGGTGTGTGAATTCCTTCCTCTAATAGCTTAACACGTATTTATAGATCTTAGTTGGCCAGAAATACGCAAAGTGAGTACTGATGTGATTTTTTTTCTCTCAATTAATAATGGACCACCCCGTACGAAGATATTGCGTAAAATACATAGAAAATAATACACTCAAATTGAGTACCTCCTTTTCTGTAGTCTGCTTAAAGATTTGTGGAAAACATTAAATAATTTATGCTGTCTGTATTCGATGTAGCCCTAATCCTACATCGGATAGATACAGAAAAAAATTAAATTGGAACCGACTCCGATCCAGCCACATCAGAAAATGAATACTTTTATAACGAAATCATATTTGAATCACAATTTTTGAGGTTAGATTTACTATTTTTACGTAGAAGCTTTTAGTGTGCTTTACTAAAACATGAAAGAATTATAATAACTTTGAGACCTTCTTGCATATTGACGTGCTGCAGCCTTATAGCCTTAAATATTATATTAATTGTCTTGTTCCATTCTTACGCCGTAGTTTACAGACCAAGCGGATTTCAAACTCTGTACGAATGAACCATACGTCATTGTTTACTTTATATTGCGAAGATCCTTAAATCTTTTCAGTAATATTTCTTAAGTGTATTTTAAAAATTACAAGCAAAATAGTTACTTTTTTTTAAATATTATGTAGAGTAGTTAATGCTTTAAACTCCAAATTACAGTTCGCGCAGATAAATAATGGGATTAGAAATAGCGGCTCATCAAGCCGTCTGTTATTTATTCTGTGCCCGTACCGTCAACATGCACAATACCAACAGCGAAAACCAAACGCAAATAACGATTTATCGTTATAACTTTATATTATTCGGTTAATTGGAAATTTTCTTTTAATAGGAAAATATTTCAAAAGTATTGTATACGCAAGTAGGTACATTGATTTTAAAATAACTTTTATACCTAGTGACCCCCTCTGGCTTCGCCTGGGTTTGTTTGGATAAAATTTAGTCTAGATTACTCCTGGTATTACTCGCTATTAGTTTGTGAAGTTTTATTACAATCGATTCAGCCATTCCAAAGATTAACACGGACAGACAAACAGACAAACGAAAATTTTAAAAATAGTTACTCAATGTTGTCTCAATGGCAAGTAAATATTTTATACAAAAATATTAATAAGCAAAATCAACAATAATTATAAAGAAAACTCTCAGAACGCGTCTAGCTCACAAATTAGCGAAACTGGACAGATTTTTTTGATTAAATAGATAAAATACTCAACAATAGAAAATGGCACAAAGTTAACCTCACTTTCTGGCAACTTCCACATCAGGGTTTATAATGAAAATCCTATTGATTTGACTTAAAAGGTTGAAGGTAAGTTTACCTCATAATATAATACACAACACCCAGAGTTATGATTTGCTTCTTTAATTGTGTTACAAATAGCAAATTTTACGGTTGTGGCAAAGTTGCCCTCCCATTTTTCAATATTTCATACAAACTTGAAAATATGTGTCAGGGTTGTCAAAAATCCTTGATTACATACTTAACTTAATTTTTTTTATTTAAATCTTGTCACAATAATTTCTTAAGAAAAAATCGAAAATATATCAAACAAAAATACTCTCGTCTAAAATTAAAAATAAAATTGGTGCAATAATAAACTTAAATCAATTATAGTATAGAATAAAAAAAAGCTTGTTAAGCATTTTTAACAAGTATTCGCTTTTTTATTAGTCATCATCACCATTTTATTACGGGTCGTAATAAAATGATGTCAGGTCATCATTATTGTAATCAATCTAAATATTGTTTTCCCACAATAGCAAAACATTAATAAATGACAAAAATGACAATTAATGTTTTGCTTACTAACAATCAATACACTAAGTTGAAATAATGAAAAATACTGAGTAGTATTAGGTCCTTACATATAAAATTAGCGTTTTGTCGTACTGACCACTTTGATCTGAAATATCTCCTCTTTGGTTAAGAATTCCAAATTCAAATTTATAAATTCATTTAGCTGGTACATTTGAGTTTTGAAAACAGTCATCCATTTGTTTTTTCCTTATTATTTTATTCTTTGGCGTCGCTTATTACCGCACAATGGAAAACATGAAATATCGGTATATTTACAAGTACGAGTTCTACCGTGGCACCAGTGCTGCAGAAACAGCTGGAAGGATTAATGATGTGTACGGCGCTGATGTCGCAAAAAAAAGCACGGTACGTTTTTGGTTTCAACGTTTTCGTTCTGGAAATTTCGACCTTCAGAACCAACCCCGCGGACAGCCGGAGACCAAAGTGGAAAATGAAGAATTAAAGGCTATTGTGGAAGCGGATCACAAAGCACTTTAGAGATGATAGCTGCAGGCTTCGGGGTAAGTGATAAAACTGTATTAATCCACTTGAAGCAAATCGGGAAAGTAAAAAAAACTTGAACGATGGGTACCTCATGAATTGAGTGAATCGAACTTGCAAACACGCATCGACTGCTGTGTTACTTTGCTCAACCGACACAATAATGAAGGGATTTTAAATCGAATCATTACTTGTGATGAAAAGTGGATACTGTACGATAATCCGAAGTGCTCGTCGCAATGGCTGAACCCTGGAGACCCAGCCAAATCCTGCCCTAAACGAAAATTGAGTCAGAAAAAGTTACTTGTGAGTGTTTGGTGGACTAGCGCCGGTGTCGTTCACTACAGCTTTCTAAAATCTGGCCAAACGATTACGGCAGATATCTATTGTCAGCAACTGCAAACCATGTAGGAAGAACTAGCTGCTAAACAACCGACATTGGTCAATCGCTCTAGGCCACTGCTGCTTCACGACAACGCAAGACCACACACTGCACAATAAACAACCACTAAGTTAGATGAGCTACAATTGGAATGTCTGCGACATCCACCGTACTCCCCGGACCTTGCTTCAACAGATTACCATTTTTTCCGGAATTTGGACAATTTCTTACAAGGAAAAACATTCAACTCCGATGCGGCAGTCCAAACCGCCTTCAAAGAGCTTATTGATTCTCGCCCCCATGGTTTTTTTAGTAAAGGGATCAATGAACTACCTATGAGATGGCAAAAGTGCATAGATAACAACGGTGCATACTTTGATTAATTAAATATATTTTACAAAAAAATATTGACTTTATATTCTTCCCGTACAAAACGCCAATTTCTTATGTAAGGACCTAATAATATTATTATTAATGCCCGACAACGCAGTAAAAATAATATATATTTCTCTATTATTTTCCTTCACTTTTAATAAAGATGAATTGATTGACGACTCATTTTTGGTAAAATCGGCTAATGGGCTGCTACGGTGAAACATCGATACAATCATACATACATACATAGAATGTCAAGTGCAGAACACTTTGTTTAAATAGTTGTAATCGTTTAAAAATATAGGTTGAAAGTGACAACCCTTGGTTATAACAAAACATAGCAAAGTAACCGTCACATCGTGGCATCATTAGTATGGTAACTTTGCCAAGTTAGTTTTATAGATAAATGTTAAGACCAAAATGTTAAAAACGATATATTACATTTGATAACCATTACTATTACGTTACTACAATGATATAGATACTCTGCTATTCAGTATTTCAAACAAAAAAAAAACAAAAGTTCTGGAGCACTGAACAAAGAGGTTATTGCGCCGGCACAATTCCGCGTTAAAATAAAATGCCAAAATTAACTCTCATGTTGCCATATCGAAAGCAATGCTGTCAATTAGTTATTGTATTTTCATCCAAAACATGGGATATCTCGAAAAACGTTACGTTTTCCGTGTTAATCGTAATTTTGAAACAGTACACCCCTGATGGCAAAGTTAACATCCATTGGTAAAGTTGCCAGACCTGACTGTAAATTATTTTTTTCCTATATTAATATTAAACAACTCAGCTTCGCATTTATATCTTAAAGAAATATTTCTATTTCTTTTTTCAACTCACGACAGAGTTCTACGGTCCTCGTCTACTCATAAAATTAGTCTTCTCCAGGAAATCCTTCCAGTCCATCCTGTTCAGGCTACTCTACTCTAGAATTTCTTCCCGGAGACATACGAAATGCACCAAGTAAATCCTCATTCAAGAGATTAACTCTTTTGAAACAAAACATCGTTACACGATAAGATATTTTTTTTTTATAGTATAAGGGTGACAAACGAGCGCACAGTCCACCTGATGGTAAGTGGTTACTGTGGTCCATAGACGTCTACATCTATCCTCGATTAAGAATCAAAATGCAGATGCATTGTCAGCCCCGAGGACTAAGATGGAATGCCTCGTTTTCAGTAAAAAGGTCTCCGATTCTCTACACACACACCATACAAAACACAGCAGCATTGAGCTGCTATTTCACGCTGATATTCTGTGAGAGCGTGGTTCTTAATCGGTCGCGCTGACCTATTAAGAACTGGTATTTTTTATTACACTGAATCGTTTAACGAACTTACAACCCACTTTATGGTGAGTGGCCACTGCAGTCCATGGACACCTGTAGCCCACTTCAATGAAGAAGGGTACAGATGTTTCGTCACCTCTAACATCTGAGATGTAATGCCTCACGGCCTGTAATTTTACTGACACTCCATACTATTTATACCGGAACACAGCAGTCCACGCAATACTGCTTGGTGGCAGAAATAGATAAGAGTGTGGTACATACCAGATGGAATCCTAAGCATAAAAGGAATCCTACCACCTAGTAGGTGATGAGACTTTCTATCTTACTCTCTCAGGGATCTTGTACTCAGGGGTGGCAAAGCATTTGCATTTTGATTTTTAATCGAAGATAGATGAGAGGCTTACCATCAGGTAAAGTATATGCTCGTATGTTACCCTTTACTGCGTAAAAAATAAGCCTGGCAACTTTGCCATTTTTGGAAGGACTTAAAAGTTTAGGACCAATTTTCCAACATAAAAGGTACCTACTCTCATACTGGGCGTTAATATTAAAAGTGACACTATATTCTTCATAGATTTGGTATTTATTAGTGATTTAAACAAATACTAACATTAAATATACAAAGTAATCAATAAATAATAGTTTAAAAACTAAAAACGCCTTTGTATATAACTGAACTAAAAAGTAGAAAATAATTTTTAGTTCGGTTATATCACTATATTTCACGGAACTAAAATAATGTTAAATTTACATCGATATAACAGCTTACGAGGGTGACACTGAAAGTTCTTAGAAAATCAAAAACTGAACAAACTAGCAAGTTATTACTTTTATTATATCTTTTCAAAATAGTGTCCATTTACATCAATACATCGCTGCAATCGACGTGGTAGAGCCATGCTGCAGCTATATTAGTAGTATAGCTGTAGTACGAATGGGTCGGCTCGACCGGGAAGGACCACGCTCTCACAGAATACCAGCGTGAAATGGCGGCTTAACACTGCTGTGTTTCGTATGGTGAGTGTAGAGAACCGGAGACTCTTTTACTGGAAAAGAGGCATTCCATCTTAGTCCTCACGGGTGACAAAGCATCTGCATTTTGATTCTTTATTGAGGATAGATGTAGATGTCTATGGGTCACAGCAACCACTTACCATCGGGTGGACTGTGTGCTGTTTGTCACCCTATCATATAAAAAAAAAACATCGCTGCATCCGATGGAACAACTGAGAGAAGCACTTTGCCCACTCGTCCTTAGGGGTCTCTTCGACGACATTTTGAAACGCAGCCACTGCTTCCTCGGCATCCATAAAACGTTTTCCTTTTTTTTTATTTTCGGAAGTTTTTCTTTTATTTTCGGAAATAAATAAAAATCGCAAGGTGCGAGGTCGGGGCTATAGGGCGGGTGACCCAGTAATTCCACGTTTGACGTCGTCAAGTAGTCGATTGTTTGCTTGGCGGTGTGCGACGAGGCGTTATCGAGGTGAAGGTCCTACTGCGAGGTCGTTTCTCCCGAACTTTTTCCAAGACAAGTGGCAAACAGTTATTAGTGTACCACTCTACAGTAACTGTTTTTCGATCCTCTAAAACAATTGTTGCGTAATTACCTGTCCTTCCGAAGAACGAAGCCACCATCTTTTTTCCTACGCTTCGACCTCTCTTCACTTTAGTTGGCAACTCCTCGGAAGGAAACACCCAGACAGCAGACTGTCTCTTATTTTCAAGATCATAACAATAAATCCAGCTTTCGTCATCCGCAAGTATGTCGAACACAGCATTTGAGTCACCTCCGTTAAATCTTTGAACCATTTCACGACACCAATCAACACGACGACGAGTTTTTGGGCCTCTGTCAAATTATGAGGTATCCACCGGGCACGAAGCTTCCCGACCGCTTAATGATCATGGAGGATTTTGTGCACTTGACTCATACTAATGCCTAAGCTTGTCCAGATCTGCTGATAAGCCACTCTTTTGTCAGTCTCTATCATACGCCGCACAACACTGATGTTATCTTCAGTCGTCGCCGTAGAAGGCCGTCCTTCACGCAGATCATCGGTGAGATTAGTGCGACCACGTTTAAACTCATTAAACCAGTTGTAAACGGTGGTACGAGATGAAGCTTCATCGTGAAAGGCCAATCGAAGTCTATCATAACTTTCTTGTTGACTTAAATGACATCGAAAGTCATAAAAAATCATTTTACGAAAATTTTCTCGCGTTAAATTCATGCTGACGTGACACAAACAATTTTAAATTTGCCGCCAAATCGTAAACAAATGACAAATTAATAAAATACATACACAATAATATTGGCAAAGAGTTCCATTTTCAAAATTTGAACTTATATTTTTATTATATCATGTACAAGTGGCCAGTTCTAAAAACTTTCAGTGTCGCCCTCGTAATTATCTCCTTTAAGTTTGCGCCTAATTACTACTACTACCTTGTGTAATTTTGATATTATTATATTTTCTAGTTTTTGTTACACGCCGTCTTAAATGAATATTAGTATCTTCGTACGGGGTATATATTACTTACATTATGAGTCCAATATTACTTCCACAACTATACCACTCTCACCTCTACTTAATCTCAATATCAAATGATTTTTGTTGAAAATAACAAAACAAATCATGGTACAAGTACAACCTTTAAGACACAAAATTCAGATTATTTAAATAAAAGAGTATCATCTTTAGATCCATAAGGTGGGTTGTAAGTTCGTTTAACGTATCAGTGTAATAAAAAATACCAGTTCTTAGTAAAATTTTATACGTGGAGAGCCACACTGCAGCTATATTATTGTTATAGCACAAATAGGTCAGCGCGACCCATTAAGAACCACGCTCTCACAGAATACCAGCGTGAAATAGCAGCTCAATGCTGCTGTGTTTTGTATGGTGAGTGTGGAGAATCGGAGACCTTTTTACTGAAAACGAGGCATTCCATCATAGTCCTCGGGGCTGACAACGCATCTGCATTTTGATTCTTAATCGAGGATAGATTTAGATGTCTATAGGCCACAGCAACCGCTTACCATCAGGTGTGCTCGTTTGTCACCCTTATACTATAAAAAAATCTTATCATAAGTTAATATGTCGTAAACCCGGAATCGGGCTGACATAGCAGTTACACAGAACAATGGGCAAATGAGGAATGCTTGCGCTGCGGAAAGGATCGCCGTGGAGACAATGGAACTGTCTCACAGTCTGACACCATCCACGCATAACTTAACTTCTTTTGTAACTTTACATTTTAATTGAATTTATTGTTTTTATAACTTTTCTGAAATAAAATTAATTGTATTTTTTTTTAAATCTTTCGATCGCCGTTATATCGTAACTGGCGCAGTCGGTCTTTCGCGACAATTGGTAGAACCTTCGACCAATTGAACGGTTTCGATCGTATAAATCAAGACTTCGGATCTACGACGGCGGCACGGACGAAGACTTCACGTGGAGCTGACTCAGACCCGTAAGGAGATGCAGAAGGCGCTTTAGTGAGTACTCTCGCTATTTCAAGTTCCTTTGCTCTATTTCCTTCCGTATTTAGTTTAAGTAGTATATGTGATTCCGTCTAAAAGCTAAATCGCTATAGACATTTAGTTAGGGGATTCGGTATACGTCTTATAGCTCAAATCTTTACAGATTCCTATTTAGTTATCATAGGATATAAGTATAACAGCTAAAATCGTTGTAGACTCTTAGTTGAGGTCCGATAGTGTACATGTCTTATAGCTAAAACCACAAATAGACAGACACAAATCGCCCAATGTTTTCAAAATATAACGTGTTTTTTTTAGTTATTGATTTAAAAATGACTTTTCCTGACGGTGATGCAGCCAACTTTAAGATGATCGCGTAATTGATGCCAAAGTACGATGGCAATACAAGGAGATTAAACTATTATATCAGAGAAATTGAAAATATCCTTAATCTTTTGGATGAAACTGCCAGGGTACATCCGGAAATTATATGTCTCATAAAGAGTAGATTAAGCGGTACTGCGATTGATGCGATACCATACTAAGAAACTCTTAATTCTTTGGAAACTATTAAAGATGCGCTTGTACGTAGATTAAGGAAACCTAGAAATGAAATCGAGGTTATGGAAGAGCTAAGTAGGGTGCGTAACAGAAACGAGGACGCCGAGACACTTGGTAGGCGGCTTCGTGAAATACTAGATACCTGATTTTCTGTAGACACACATACCAATAAGTCGTACTACGAAAACATGGTAATAGAACTATACACGAGTAATTTAGATTTCCAAGTTTCTATAGCGGTGCGAATAGCACAACGCACCTCATTAGAATCAGCCATAGTAATAGCGAGACAAGAGGAAGCTAAACTTGCCTTTAATAAGACATTCAACAATAATAATTATAGTGCACCATCAACATCGGCTTAGGGAAAGTTTAGGGAACCAATACGAGCTGTAAATCAGCCTCAAAATTCCCAACCAATTAGGTTTGGTAATTCAGGCCCCATGCAAAACTAGACGAGTAATAAAGCTCCAGTTCCGCGACAAAATAATTTCACTCCAGAATAGAGGCAGCAGTGGGTGCAATCTATGTTGCCATGGAAGAACCGCCCATCATCAGGTAACTTTAGGGCATATTCAGGAAATTTTGTGATACCCCAGCAACAAGCAAATCCTGCGCAGAAGGTTTCAGACGTCACAATGAGATTCGTCTCTAAGCCTCAAAAACCACAGTTTGCAGCTGAGGAGTTATTCTACACAGGTTCACCTGGATAATACGAACAACAATATGCTGAGGACGACGCGGACTACATGTATCAACAAGGTCAGTACGTATACTGTAGTGACAACTACAGCCAACAGGGATACGAACCCGCAATGGACGACGGTGAGGTTCAACAGGATTTTTATAAAGGTCCGGTGCCCCCAGACTAAAGTTAGTAAAACTAAAAAACCATGACAAAGATCACCTGCTATATATTGTGCTTCCAGAATTTCAAGATAAGTTTCTCATAGACACCGGAGCCTCGCGCTCTATGATATCACCTAGTGTAATACAAAATACAATTTTTGAACACCTTGTAGAGTATAAACCACTCGAGGTAAAAACAGCACATTCTATTACACGGCACGATCAAGTGGCCTATCTACCACTACCACCCGCGTTTAACAGCGATATAATTCATAAATTCCTTATATTCGACTTTGACCCCAAATATAAAGGCTTAATAGGTTTGGATTTATTGAGAACGCTATATTGTAACATAGATATAAAAATAGACTTTTATACACCGCTAACTCGCAGATACCAATTTCATTTTTGACTATCCCAGTAAAAAACTCACGATTGAACCAAAATGCGAAAAAATTATACTAGTGAAAACTAATTATTCTGATGGTCAGTACATTCACGATAATTTTATATGGTCTAACGGTTTAAAATCTCCCTCAGCTATGGTCGAGGTTAAAGAGGGAAAATTTAGGATATCAATTATAAATTTTAATTCAGATAAGTGAATAGTTTCTAATAATGAATAGATATACCTAGAACCATACCGTGAGAATTCTGATAGAGCTAGATGCAGTTTAAGTTCCATAGAGGTTAACTCGGATATAGAGAAAGAATTACGCAAAAATTTAAATAAAATACGTACAGACTATAAAGAAACGCGAAATCACTAAGATTTGCTATCAGTATAGAGATATCTTCTACTCTGAAAATATCCCACTTTCTTTTACGCATGCAGTTAAACATCAGTTAAGACTGATCGACCAGACTCCGATATTTTTAAGAAGTTATAGACAAGCCCACGCAAAGAAATACAGAATCAAGTAGACAACCTTTTAAAACGAGGTATTATTCGTGAAAGTATATCCTCATGGTCATGCCCTGTTCATATTGTCCCTAAAAAACCGGACGCACTAGGTAAGGTAAAATGGAGGTTACTCATAGACTATCGAAGACTAAACGATAGAATAGTAGAAGACAAGTACCCACTTTCCAACATAGATGACATCTTAGACAGACTTGGCCCAATATTTTACGACCTTAAAACTGGCGAGCGGCTACCCCCAGGTGGAGATGCACCCTGATGACATAGAAATAACTGCATTCATAACGGAGAGGGGACATTACGAATTTCTTAGGATGCCATTCGGCCTAAAAATGCACCCAGTACTTTTCAACGGCTCATGGACCACATCTTTAGAGATATTAACAACGTTTTCACTTATCACTTATCTTGTTGTATCTCGTTATAATAATATCAACGTCATTGCAGGAGCATATAGAAAAGCTGAAACAAGTTTTTGAAAGATTTAAAACACATAATCTGAAAATTCAGTTAGACAAGTCAGAGTTCCTTCAAAAACACGTCACATTTTTAGGTCATCAACTAACTGATCAAGGACTAAAGCCTAATCAGGACAAAATGAAAGCGGTTTTAAACTTCCCACTACCATAAACACAGAAGGACAATAAAAACTTTTTAGGACTAGTAGGCTATTACAGAAAGTTCATAAAAGACTTTGCCAAGCTTACGAAACCGATGACCTTATGTCTCAAGAAAAGTAGGAAAGTTATACACTCCCCGGAATTTTTGGAATCCCTCAATAATTGCAAACAGATTTTAACCAATGCACCTATCCTGCAGTACAAAAACTTTGACGAACCATTCATACAGACAATAGACGCATCGGACGTAGCCCTTGGTGTAGTACTGTCTCAAGGAAAGATAGGCTCAGACAAACCGGTAGCATACGCATCGAGGACACTTTCGGATGCAGAAGCGAAATACTCGACAATAGAAATGGAGCTCTTAGCCATCGTTTGGGCAGTGAAATACTTTTGGCCTTATCTTTATGGACGAAAATTTGTTATATATACCGACTATAGACCCATGACATGGTTAATGTCACTAAAAGACCCTAATTCTAAATTGACTAGGTGGCGACTTAAACTCGCTGAATATGACTACACGGTGGTTTATAAAAAAGGACGGCAAAATACCAATGCAGATGCTCTCTCCCGAGTTAAAATTTATCATAAGAGCATCGATTCATTAGCAGTCAATTTAGATGACAATGATGACGACGACATCATAAATAGTATTTTCGACAACATACGACAAGAGGTAGATACGGAGACAGAAGGAATACAACAGCATGTGGATAGTTATGACAACAACAGCGATAGCAACGACAATAACGTGACAGTTAGGCCCAACGTACAACCCCCTCTAACAGACACAGAATCCGATAGTATGAGTATCGTTACACTCGATCCTGATCATTTAGTAACGGCAAACCATACGCAACCCGACAATGAAAACAACGGGCACAACAAACAATCTTATCGGACGCGATCGACAGACAACTAAAACAATTCCATATCAGGTCAACTCCAGGATCAACATACAGAGTAGAAAATAGGTCTACTAATTCTAGAACAGTAATTAAAGATGTATTTATTCCAGTCAATAACACAGAGAAGGAAACTATACAATTCTTAAAAGAACACACTATTGCTGATCGCGTATTCTACTGCTACTATTATAACGAAGAACTATACCTCGTATTCTCCAGAGTTTACACGACGGTATTTAATGACAAGGCCCTAAGCTTTTTGGATGTATTTCACGCGTTAACCTTGTCGAAAACGAGACAGAACAACAAGAAATAATTAAGAAATATCATGAAGGCAAAACTGTGCATCGTGGTATCCAGGAGACATACAAGCAAATCCATGGAAACTACCATTGGCTTCACATACTACTCACAATCCAGGCATTCATAAATCAATGTAGTATCTGTTTAAAAGCTAAATATGAAAGAAACCCTCTTAGACCCTCATTACCACTTCAGAAGAATCACATAAAATATATAGGGACCAGATAGAACATAAGTTAGATTTAAATAATAAGAAAATGGATTAGATTTAGGCATGGTATTATAAATGGACTAGGTTTCATAGTAAAGTCAATAACTGGTAATTTAGATAACGAAGACGCTATTCGATTTGAAAGCGAAATCAATAAAATTCATAATTCGGTCTATAAAACCCAAAGCTCACAGAAGCGAACCCTATCTTTGGCTGAAAGTACTATAAAGGAATTTTGAAACAACTAAGCAAGATAGATGATAACCAAAAGAGATTAACATCTATACTGAAAAACATTACGATTAATTCCAATACAGTAAGACACCAGTTCCACTTTTTAGAGATATACGTTCAAATAAGTTTTAGTTTACAAATTATTTTAGATAAGTTAATGCTGCTAGAAGATGCTATGGCATTCTCGCAATTAGGCATAATGCATCCTAGTATTATAAGAACACGAAATTTAGTTTTGGAACTTAGTAATTTGCGGAATAACTTTTCACTATATCCAGTCGAGGAGATCAGTATTGAAAATATTGATAAGATAGAAAAGTCTATTAGCGTTAAGGCCTATAATACAGAACATTATTTAACATTTATATTAGAAATTCCATCCATCCAACCTACATTATATGATTATATACACGTATATTCCTTGCCAAACAACCTAAACCTAACCATTATACCCAAATCCAAATTCCTCGCACTTGGAAGCGATGAAAACGCCTACCTGGAAGAAGATTGCAAGAAGCTGTCAAAAGACACCTGGCTCTGCAAATCACTGGATACTAGAGCCATAAAGAAATCTGAAGATTGCATCATCTCACTCATCAAACATAAAGATGGTAACTGCACTCGTGCACGCATGAATCTGAAGCGGAGAAAATTGCAAAAGATTAAAGAAAATAAGTGGTTGGTAGTATCAACAGAACCAGAAATTATAAAAACCCAATGCGGACAGAAAACAGAATATAGGAAACTATCAGGAATATATTTCATCAATCTAACACAGGACTGTCAAGTTAATATCATGAATACAACGATAAGAACACACACCAGCAGCATCTCGATGAACGAAGTCATCCCTCTACCCAACGAGAACCTAATACACCAGGAAGAAGTCCAGTACGAGATACATCTGGAAGACATCTAACTAGATAGTATCCATGAACTTATAAATAAGGTTGAAGACATTCAAGAAATAGAAACCTGGAACTGGTCATATATGATGGCAATTCCCAGCTGCAGCTGGTCTACAGTGCTCCTCTACATACTAGCAGCATCTATTGAAATCTGGAAGATATACAATTGGAATAAGCGTTCAAGAAAAGCAAGTCGCGAGGACGCTCCTGGAAGCTGCAGAACCAGCTTCCAACTTAAGGAGGGAAGAGTTAACGTGTCGTAACCCTGGAATCGGGCTGACATAACAGTTACACAGAACAATGGGCAAATGAGGAATGCTTGCGCTGTGGAAAGGATCGCCGTGGAGACAATGGAACTGTCTCACAGTCTGACCCCATCCACGCATAACTTAACTTCTTTTGTAACTTTACATTTTAATTGAATTTATTGTTTTTATAACTTTTCTAAAATTTAATAAATTTTTTTTTTAAAGTCTTTCGATCGCCGCCATATCGTAACTCATGTAACGATGTTTTGTTTCAAAATAGTTAATATTTGTTTTGAATATTGATTATAGGATCCATTACCATATTAGAAGCAAAATGAATATTGATATCATCACATATCAGAGATTGATGGTGTGGGTAAACCACCAATAATAATAGGTGGTTTACCTACACCAATTGAACTTAGAAACTGCCAGATATTAGCTGGTGAAGAATTAACAATGTTGTCATGGATGTAATGGCGTTTAGCGTTGCGTACCATTTGATTGAACCTGCTCCTCTTTTTTTATAGGATATCCAATTATCGTCTGAGCGTTCTCTTTTAAAACGGAGAAAGTACCGATTCCGTCTTGTCATTGCCATCCGTACACACACTGCCATCCAAGAAGATGGAGGACGCTTAAGTCTGACCCTAAGTATAGGCGCATGAGCATCATATTGGTTTAGAATTATATTATTGAGATAAAAGATCTTGTCATCGACAGTTGTAGCAGTTGCCAGGGGATCAAAATTTAAATTGGCAGCGTCACTTCTAAGCTGATCCATGTTTAGCCGACAAAAATTGCGTAAATGCAGAATAACTGCATTATGTTAAGGAGGTTTCACGTTGTAGGAAACGAAAATAAGGTCATGACGCAAGAAACCTGAAGCAGGTAGCTGACCATGCTTTACTACGTGATCAGATTGAGGCAGTAATAATAAGATCAATCAAAGTTTCCTTAGTATCGATATTATGATGCGTAGCCTGTAAAGGTAGAATGCGAAGACTGACCGACTCAATTATTGATTTCTTATATTTACGCGAACACTACACATTTAAGTAAAACTAGTTTTTACGGATTTTATCGCATATATATTTATTTATTTTTATACTCCCGACGTTTAGAGCACATATATGTCATAGTTAACCACGGCTACCCCCAAATAAAAATTATTAATTTTTGTTCTGATCTACGCAGTATGAAATTATGGTATCTTGAAGTCTTGCAGTTGCATGCTTGGGTTGAGATTTAATTTTATTAATTATAGGATCCCAAGTAGATGGCCCAACCAGCCATCTTCTCTATTGAAATTAAGATGTCTTTTGATTTCAATAGCCTTACGAACCATCCTTGGAAGGAATCGGTGTTCTTTAGCGTGGATTTGTGGTCTATCAAATCTGATGTAGTGGCGGGGGCGATCCTGTACGTGTCCACAGACTGCAGACTTCCCGGATCGTCGATTCTTCACATCAACTATGTGTTTTTTAACGCGGGTTTTTTTATCTTTTAGTTTGTGCTGTGGAAAAGAGACCACATTCACAATCAAGCGTGTACACTCCTGTATCTTGCAGAGGGACATTACACTTGACTGATGGTAAAACTGACTAATCTTCTTCGGCGGCTTGAAGTATGTTTTAATGGAAGCCCGCTTCAAAATGTAACCAATCTTGTCAGTGACACCTCTGAGATATAGCAGGCACACGTTCAACTGTGGCCGCCTTCACTCGTTCACTGTGACGTAGGCGCGGGACTCGAAGCTCGTTGTCGAGCAAAACTTGCTTGACGTATGCACGGCGGCTAGGTACTTACTGTCACAGATCCCTCGTACTCTGAAACAAAGATTTACCCACGGTAACTAATTGATGATGGTGAGAATCACCGTTTAAATATCTATATGTATGGGTTTTTTTCTATACACAGTGTGGCTCAAGGTGTTATCAGGATTCCGAATTACTAACACATCTAGAAAAGCTAAAGAATAGTTTGCCTCTAACTCCAAAGTGAACAGAATTTTAGAATATCGGCGATAATGGTAGATACAGGTGAGCACATCGCCACACCACCTACTTGCTTGTAGAACAAATAGGCAATATAAAATAAGTTAATATACGCGATTAAATCCGTAAAAACTAATTTTATTTAAACGACTCAATGATTGTACGAAGTTTATGAGAACGGCAAGAATAAAACTACAAATTAGTATTAAAATCGCCCATGATAATGTAGTGGTTGTATCCAGAAACAACATTGTCCAAATCACTTTCTAAAGTGGTGAAATAATCGATAGAAGGAGCCACTAAGATACACTACTCCAAGAATCACTTTAATGCCTTTGACATACAGCTCCAAGAATAAAAATTCCGGGAAAGCCGAATACAGTGAAAGCTAAAATGCTAAAATAATCTTATACGCTATTGATGAGTGTAGGTACATAACAACACAGCCCCCTCCCCCTTTTTCAGACTCGATCATTTTGATAAGAGCAAACTAGGAGGGGGATACAAAGCTGAATGTAAACATGGCTCCAGACAACTTTCGGATGTTAAAATAGCATGAATAAATTGAGTTGTAAATGTTGTTTCAAACTCCGAAAAGTGACACGGAATACTTTGAGCATTTATATGACAAATGTTTGAAAATGTATCGCCGGACCGAAAAGTTTCAATTATCTGGGCATTTAAGGAAAACGTGATACTATCATTAAAATCATCACATTATAAGAACGTGATATACGCGTAAATGTGTAGTGGCGGTGAAGAATATCCACTACCTCATATCTTCCCGTGGGTATCGTAAGAGGCGACAGTGGGAAACAGGCAGGAGATGAGCAGCAGCATCTTCCTGATAACAGCAATATTATAACAAAAAAACTGCGGTTGCCAACCCACTCGACAAGCGTGGCAACTATGGCAAACCCCATCTCCACCCCCCATAATGAAAGTTACGAAGAGACGGCCCCCAGTCCCCGGCGGCCCCGCTATTCCTGGCTGCGGTGGCGACGGAATCGGAATCCAAGGTTTCAGCAGCTAGCCAACTTCATTGAGAAAGAGGGACTCCTTATGATGAAATCTTTCTTCCAGAAACGGCCCCACAGGAAGTGGACCTGGGTGAACCCCGACAGTTCGACAAGAAATGAGATTGATTTCATTATGACGACTAGACGGAAGCTGTTCAGTGATATCTCAGGGATCGCGAAGGTAAAAACTGGATCGATCACCGAATGGTTAGAGGCACACTGAATCTAAACGTTAAGTTGGAGAGGTCTCGTCTAATGAAGTCAACGCTCCGTCCCCTCGTGCTCTAATCCAAAGTTCCGAAACCTTTTGGCTCGAGTAAAAACCGTTTTCAGTGCCTAGAAGATTGCAATGCAGTCGACGATACGAATGACAAGCTAGTGGAAACTGTCCATGCGGTCGGAGCTAAGTTCTGCAAGACCCGCCGCAGAAGAACTCAAAAACCCACCGATTACACTCTTAATCTCATGTCTGGTAGACGGGAAATGAAGCTACAGTCTTCACGAGATTTGACAGCATACAGTAAACTGAACAGAGAGATCTCCAAATTCATGCGAAGGGACTTACGCAACTTTAATACAGCTCGTATTGAAGAAGCGATCGAGCGGAATCAAGGCTCCAAAGTCTTTGCCAGAGATCTGTCTACCAGAAAGAGCTAACTGTCAAAGCTAAAGACCGAGTGTGGCAGCAACGTTTCCGGGACACCTGAGATTTTGAGTGAGATTGAGAGGTTCTATGGGCAGCTGTATACGTCATGTCTGTATACACTTGCGTGTGGCTCCAACGATGTTTTGTGAATATTTGTTTCTTGTCTAATATTTGTTTTGTGATAGTCGAAGATTTGTGAGAGTCTAATCTTCGATGTTCGAATCTTATCAACGATGTTTTGTGATAGTCGAAGTTTTGTGAGAGTCTTATCTTTTATATGTTCTTTTAACTGACGCTCTCTTTTCCAGTTCTTCTTCAATGATTTTATATCCATGCTCTTTTCGACTATTATGTATTTGTTTTTTAATGAGTTTGTATAAGGCCGAAAGTTGTTTCTTTTCAAAGATTGTTTTTGAAGATTTAGCTCTAATCTAGCAACTCTGTCTGATATTGGTATACAATTTGTAATATTCTTTTTTAATTCTTTTTTAATTAGCAATCCAACATTATTTCTGTTTTGTTTTTGACCGTAACATAAAAATATAATCTTTGTTTTCTTTAATTTTTTTCCTTCTAGTTTCGTTTCAGAGAGTCCTATAATATGCCAATTTATTTGAGAAATAGCATGTTCCAGTTCGATAAATCTTGACACATTTATAAGTGATCTCACGTTTAACGTAGCTGTATATATATATAGGTAGTTGTCTTTTTGTTAACAGTTTCTTTATGTTTACATATGGAGGGTTATGGCCTATTACTCCCACGGGGATCAGCCGTGTTGGGAGAGTAAATGTAAGTTTTGTTAAAGGCAATTGATTTAGGAGGAGGGATAGGTGGTTGCTACTGTTTGCTTTGAATTTCGTGCTGAGAACCTTGAATTTCGTGCTGGTAACTTGTAGAAGAACCGGGAGGAGGGTCTAGTTCAGTTTCTTTTGATAATAAATACTTTCTCATATCGACTTTACTCTTCTTATAAGTTCGATACGCGTGTGAGAGTGATTGTCTGTTTTGTCGTATTGCGATAGAGTTGGTGGCTTCAGGGGATTTAGAAGGTTTTCTTTTTTGATACATTAGACTGTCTTTATTTGTACCTAAGTAACAATTTGTCGCGTCTTTGCACAGCATTTTTACCCTGACTTCTAGCCGTGTCCACTTCTTTCTGGAGCTCTTTTCTTATTTTCAGTACATGTGGTGTAAAGTCTTCTTTAATATAGTAGTTAGTAAAGTCTAATCGCTTTTTTGTTTTTAAAATTTTTATTTTAAGGCTTAGTTTACAAAACGTAATCTTAATTGGTCTAAGTTTTTCTTTTTTCCTACCTAGTCTTAAGGCTGATTTTATATCTTGTAAAGTACAATTTGCGTTCAAGTGTTCATTTAAAAATTTAACAATATTATTTTCTAAAGCTACATAGCTTTTTTCGTTTTTCTCTAGCCCAAATAAGACTATGTTTTTCATCCGTATTTGTCTTTCTATCTTTTCTAATGCATTTTGTTGGTTATTGATAATTTCCTCCGGCTTTTCATTTTTGACATAATTTCCTTAAATTTTAAGTTCATATTTTCAATAATAGCCTTTGAAACATCTTCTTGTAAACTTTTTAATTCTTTTCTTTGTTTCGTTATATCATCCTGCATTTTCTTTAGCATATTTGTTATTTCTTCCATATTGATAAGTGATTTTATTTGTTTGTCAAGTTACTATATTTTTTATTGGTTATGTTTGATTCAGTTCGGTTTGTATTAGTATATTTAAACTCCGCTAAATGGGTTTTATTCTAACATCTCCTAATTAATGATAGATGGCGTAAACTTGATAAACTGTTATTGTTCGTTGTTTAATTTTTTAGGTTACAATTATGAAAATACTATTATTCGATTATTTTCACCATATTTTTAGTTCCTTTGTATTTCATAAGTTTCTTTATAGCGAAATTTTAATGTGGAGTTGCTTCACTTTGATTTCAAATCATATTTATGGTTATAAAGTTCAAAATTTTCACTTACATAATTCCAAATTAAAGGTTTTTTTTTTCGTTTCTTTTCACACTTATATTACACTATTACTTGTCTGACTTAAACACTTTTGTTTTCACTTAATAACACAAATTTTAACTTCTTTTCACTTAAAGAACAAATTTTAAATTCAGTTTAAGTACGGAGCTAATGTGTTTACACCGCACGCAGCGCCCTCCGTCGACGTAGGATTATATATATATATATAATAAATATCATTATTTGACACTTCTATTTCATGCAACATCATTGAGCCCTGACTCCCAAACTACGATACCCTGTATTTCAGGAGTCAGTTCCTTCCCATTCAGTAACTCTTTGTGTCGAAAGTAGATTAGGAAATGTTGATATATATTGAATACTCAGTTTTAACACTATATACGTGTGTGAGATCTTTTATTTGAAATTGAATTTATATCATTCAATTTCAAATAAAAGATCCTTTAATGGTAGAGTACAAACCACTGACCTCTATATATACAAGTATTAGAAGTACTAGTAGTAGGTAGCATTCAGAAACGAGAATTTCACTAGTGTATTCTTAATGGTAATCGATATATTGCCATTAAATGTTTTTTTTCTTATGTGAATAACATTTTTTATTTCCAAATGAATATATCATTCAAAGTAAATAATAGAATTTTAATGAAACCGTGGAAGCTTTTTAATTTAATTTTTTGGATCCGAACTAATATAAATCGATTGTATCAATACAATCGATTTTCTGGCTTATTTCTTATTTTATTGTTTTTTCGAAATCTAGATTGTAAAAAAAGCTAGTTTTTTGTATTTAACTTCAGAAAAATATTGCCAATTTTTTAAAGTATAAACCAGTTAGTTAACTTCAGTCCCAAAAATCCCATTCTCCTTTTAACTTTTTAATTTTGCCATTCCTTTAATCTTCACAAAAATCGTCAGAGTTTTCACTAGACTCTAAGACCGATTTTTTATCGTTTCTTAAAAATATACATATACAAAAACCAATAAAAAATTACATTTTTATGAATAAAATAGTTGAATTATTTCACTTTTATTTTAGTTTTAGTTAGGTCCAACTTAATTTGATTGATAACTTTTACCTGACTATTGAAAAATCAACCTTAAATTAAATTTCATCATCATCATAACAGCCCTTGTCAAGTCCACTGCTGAATACAGGCATACATCAAGGAATGGCACAAATTAAATTTAAAGAACGATAATAAATGCGCTTTAATAGATATCATGCTTTTTGAAGGATCCGTAATACAGTGTGTACGATAAGACCAGAATGATGAATGAAAATGATAAGACTAGAGTGAATGATAATGAAGAAATGATGGCTCAGTAGTGCAGTGCCTAAGTGGAACAATGTGTTTGTATAGCCTAAAAATATTGTTTCGGGTCCTAGATGTTTATCCATGAGCAATTTATGTATGTGAAAGGCTTTCACGATACAGGAGAAAATTTTACTTTAACCAAAAAGTTGATAATATTAATGTACCGTATTAGGGACAACCCTATATATATATATATAGGCAGGTGGTTTTTGAGCGAACTAGAATTGATTAATTTTAATAAAACTAGTCCTTTCCAATTATAGATAATTACACAAGAGAGTTGGCAAATTTTTTGCTCCGCATTACATGAACATATTTGTTCTAAGTATGGTGTCATTTTAGCGGCCGGGATTATTACTGAAATGCTTTATTAGGCCTAGCCTTGTTACCATATTAGGGAGTAACGTTATTATATGGACATTGGCGCTATGTAACTAGAACAAATGTATTAATAAGTTTTTTATTTATGTTGTGATTTAACACTTATTTATGTTGTAACTATAATCTTTACTATAAGGGATTGTACATTGTTTATATTTTAGCGTAAAGTCCAAACATGTACAGTATAAGTATATTAGTCAGAGTATCTGACTTATGATTCGCGCGACCTGCATTTGGATCTTTTGCCAATCAAAAATATGTGCAATTGAATGTGTTGTGATCGTCACTGTAGGTGTGTCCCGATTTTATCCCGACTGCCCTGGAATATATATATATATATATATATAGAAAACTGTCACTGTCATTAAATGTTCTAAGTATTTAATAAAATTTTATTAGTATTTTAAAATATTTACAGTTTAATAATCCTCATTTGTTCTTATTTTTAAGTGGTTTATAATATTCGTTGTGGACCTAAATCACCTTAATGCTTAAATTATAATAAAGTTGCATCACCCTACCACCGGTCACTTTTATTTTTCGCACCACACAAGAAGACACGTTTTAAAAGAGCAATGTCCACTATTGCTGAGCTAGCTGACATCCAAATGCACCAACGAATGGCAGATTTTGAAGCACTTATTAGAAAACCTTCAGCACCGGTTCCGGACTTGAAAGTTCTAGCAAGAGACTTTCAAGCTTTATATATTTTTAATTAAAGGAAACTGAGCATAATTATCCGTCAGGGATGCAGACTTTTGAAAAGAAACTGAGCTAAATTGATTCGTCAGAGATGCAGTTTTCTGAATTGAAAACTGAGCCAAATAAAAGATCCGTCAGAGATGCAGCCTTTTGAGTTGAAAGGAAACTGAGCTTAATAGGTCCGTCAGAGGTGCAGCATTTGGAATTGAAAAGAAACTGAGCTAAATAGGAAATTTTGAATTGAAAGGGAAGATCTGTGGAATTCTGATTAATTGATTGTGGAATTTTGGAAAAAACTAACTGAACACTATTTTAAGACGCTACTGTACACAATGTTATATGTTTTCCATTCGGGAAAGAATGTGGAGATTCTGGGCATTTGACACACGCAAACATGCTACATACAGCTGACCATGAGAGAAGCACGGTTTTCTAAGTTGACCCCGCTACCTGTAACGTTTGCCCTTGCGCTTTATTAATTGTCATTGCAAAACTGAGCTTAATAGGAACTGCAACCTTTGAATTGAAAAGGAAGATCTGTGGGAATTATAGGGATCCGTGGTATAATAACATTTTCACCTTTTCCTACGCCTGTCAAAATTGTAGCACCGATTATGTTCCGTCCAAGATGTGTCACACGCAGCCTTGTCCCATTACATAACCGAGGAGCATCTAAATTTCGCATTAGCATGACTGGGACGCCTAATTTTAATTGAAGCTTATGTGAGGGCACACCTGACAACTCTAGAGAATTTAGAAACTCTACGGGATATGAAGTGCTCTGTTCTGTGTCCATAACTGTGTCTACTGACAAATACTCTGTTATTTCTCCTGCTACTTCGCTTAATATATCTGAATTTATTTTGTTAACGCTCTCATTTTTTGGTGCAAGAATCGCCCTTTCACATAACCATTTGTCTTCATGCATGTTGTTCGTTAAATCTGAATAAACGCTCGCAATTAATTCGGAATGACTCTGTACTAAATTACAAAAATCTCTCGTCAATTTAACGCAGCCCTCAGCATCCGTTTCCCAACCGCCTATCTCCAATTTTTAATAGTGTGTCAGCATAGTTTCCAGCATTGATATCATTATACAAATGCACTCTCATATTCCTAGTTAAACTGAATTTTGTCACCTTGTTCCATAAAATAGACGACTTGAGGCATGTTTTAATTTCATCTGCAGGTGTGCCCTTTTGAATGACAGGTAAAGTTTGGCGAAAGTCACCAGCCAGTAAAACCACCATTCCTCCAATTACATCGGTATTGCTGCGCAAATCCTGGAGCGTTCGATTTAGTGCTTTTACAGCTTTTTTATGCGACATTGTACTTTCGTCCCAAACTAAAAGTTTGCATTGTCGTAGCATTATACCTCGTGCACTATTTTTGCTAAAGTTGCAAATCGGCGATTCTTCCTGGGCTAGATTTAGAGGGAGTTTTAAAACAGAATGTGCAGTGCGGCCCCCGCTTAGCTGCGTGGCGGCTATACCAGAGGAAGCTACGGCCACAGCAATGTTTTTATCTTTCCGTACTTGCGCTAATAATAAATTTAACAAAAATGTCTTCCCAGTTCCTCCAGGGGCATCTAAAAAGAAAAGTGCACCATTTCCAGATTCAATTTGTCCTAATACTTTGTCAAAAACTCGTTTTTGTTCGGGAAGCAAGCGGGGAACAAATTCGGCTACTTGCTGCTGCAAAGCTTGTATATCGTAGTTTGTTTCACGTATAATTTCATCACTTAGTTCATTTTCGGTTGTTCGCTGAGGGCTTATCATTCCAAAGTCGCTTAATTTTTGCTTACCATTGCCATTACTTTATCTTCAATTTTTCCAAGTGCTTCATTATAAATGTGTTCATTGTATGTCATGTTCGCGTGTGTCTGCTGTAACCTTCGCAAAATATCTTCCGCCATGTACTCTTTATATTTGTCCCACAATTTATGTGCATTAGATAGCCCGCAAGATGATATGAGAGTTGCATAAGATCCCTAATTTTGGCTGGTGACTGGCACTGCACAGCTTCCTCCATGGTTTCATCCCAGTGATTATCGTTTTCTAAAAGATGCAGAGCTCACATGCTTCTCTATAAGTTGCGCATTCCTGACCGTTGACAGTTTTAAGGTCTTTATATCCTGTAGGACCCCGAACATGGTGCAGCAGCAATCGTAAACAGAAACATTCAAAATTAGTTACATGGACGGTATACACGACCAAGGGCATCTGATGACTTTACACCGGGCCAATTTGCAACAGGTGCGCCTTGAATACGGCGTTTCCACCTTCCTAGATGTGTTCCAAGTATAATAGCGGGGGACTTCAAAATATAACAACGTTTTTGCAAAGGGGTCGGTTTGACAAAGTTGAAAGAAGGCTGTTAGTGTAGTTTTGGCGGTGATGCAATTCTTTCTTGGAAATTTCTTTCGGTGAAATATACACGCTCTCCATTTTCTAAGTGCACAGCAAGGTGAGTAACTGTTGGGTGCCTTTCGTGTAAAGGAAGCCAAGGAGACGCCACGCTGCCTCGTTACTGCTGACATAACGCCCTGCTTGAAAGGTCTGTACTTCATTAACGGGATTTGCCTCACCTTCACTCCTGAGATTAAATATTGCTTGGTCGCTTCCTTTATTTATGTACTTACAGATATACTTGATTGCGCGGACAGAGCTTCATGCTTCTACATTAATGTGGGCATTAAACATTTTACATAGAATGGGCGAATACGGGACAATCCAGCTGTTATCTAAGGTTTCGAACGCTCCAGAGTGAGATTTGATTGTAACTTTCCTGCCACCATCTTCGGGAGCTCTGCGTCTGTATAAAGGGTAGCCATTGTCATTGTGCACTGTTTCTTTTAATTGCTGTTTAGGGAATTTCTTTGTACATTTTCCTTCTTTCATACATGGCGATATTGAATTTCGTGCTCCACATGGACCGTGAATCATATTTCGGACGATGGTATCATACAATTCTTTATCTTGCTCAGGATCCGGAATCTCGGCGCTTATTATGTCGTCTATATGGCTGGGCCGCAACTTCTCTTTAAGCCATATTAGAATGTGGGCATGCAGTAATCCTCTTTTTTGCCATTTAATTGAATACATGAAGCACTGCACCTCTCCGAAAATTTTCCCTTTGTTAATTACGTACATTAATTTTTGTACTTGTAATCTAAATACTCTAGCAATTAAATCGTGTCTGTCATTACTTTTTTTGCCCGGCATTAGCTCCTCGGTTATTTCTTTCCATGTGGGATTGCAAGTAAAAGTAACAAATAGATCAGGTCTTCCGTAAGTTCGTACATAGGCGAATACGTCCTGTGTGTACTCATGTAGGTAGCGGGGACTGTTAACGAATTATCAGGGCAGAATTACCATTTTACCTAAATCTCTGGGGTTTACATTGGCGTCGCTAGAAACTGCATCTTGTAAATGTATAAATTCTCAACGCGCAGCTTTTTTGATTTAAAGATATATGACGGAGACGTTCACTTTCACCTTCTACATGTCTACAAAAATTGATGAAATAATTGTCTACACCGGGCTAAGAGTTAAATCATTTTCTCGCAACATCATATGATACATAAAATCCATACATGATACTTTTTGTTCGAGTAGGGTCCTTTGTGGCGAGTTAATGAGTGGAATTTGAAAATGATAACCCTCTTGTCCTTTGCAATAAATCAATAGGTATTGCAGAAAGTCATAAAACTTGTGTGTATCGGCTACCGTTGCATCGTATCATCACGTGCTCGCAAGACAATGTCTCGTGAAGAAAATTGATCACCACTAATTACGGCTGCTATTTCGTTTATCAAAGGTGCATTGCGCCTTTCATGCTCTCCTCGAGGGGTCCGATCTGCGTGAATGACGACTTTATAATCCTCTTCAGTAGGTTTTCTAAAGCAGTTTTAAATGTTTTGACTAAAATGTTACGTTAATGCAAGAATCTTTGAATTTTGAACACTGTGTCTCTCTCAACTCCTGGATAAATTGGCAGCGACGGTCTACCTCAATTTCTTCGTCACCCATAAAATATACTTGTAAAAATTTATGCTGTTTGTTTTCAGCTGGAAAAAGTGAACCTATTCTATGATAAATTTGCCCTTGCACCGTAAATGTAGGCGAAAATCCGGCATTATTATTTCCCGGTCAACTCCGAAGGACGTCATTTGAAAGCATGAGTTATATTTTCGGATCCTGTTTAAACAGCGCCGTGACTCATTAGCATCATATAAAAGAGAGTTTTCAAAGGTTCTTCTGGTTCTAAGTAACGGAAGAGACACTTTGCCATTGGAACAGCACATGCCTGCGGTCTCATCTTTCCATTTTAAAGCGCTGCAAAATCGACACGCCTTGTCCATCAGTCCGATAACAACTAACCTGTGTTTTTTATAATCAATCAACGGATCATTATTGAATGCTGCGTCATTAAAACCGACCAATTGTTTCTTTGAAAATTTTGTCGACGTTCAGCTTGGAGCTGTGCATTTGCATCTCTTCGCGCCTGTGTCTGTTCTGGTGTTTCAGATGCCCTTATAGTAGATTGACGTTCAGCTTGCTCAATGAGTCTGTGTTGAGTTTCATCAGGTGTTTCCGCGGCTCTTAAGGCGGCCTGACGTTCCGCTTGTTCGATCCTTCGCTGACTTTGAGCAGGTGTTTCAGTAGCTCTTAAAGTAGATTGACGCTCTGCCTGTTCAAGACGCCTTTGCTGACTTTGATCAAGTGTTTCAGTAGCTCTTAAAGTAGCTTGACGCTCTGCCTGTTCAAGACGCCTTTGCTGACTTTGAGCAGGTGTTTCAGTAGCTCTTAAAGTAGCTTGACGCTCTGCCTGTTCAAGACGCCTTTCCTGACTTTGAGAAGGTGTTTCGGAAGCTCTTAAAGCAGCCTGACGCTCTGTCTGTTCAAGACGCCTTTGCTGACGTTGAGAAGGTGTCTCAGATGCTTTAAAGCAGCCTGACGCTCTGCTTGTTCTTGCCTTCTCAGTTCAGCATCTTCTAAAGATTCTAGCGATCGAGCTAATCTTTTCGCTTGTCTTTGAGAAGATACTCTTGAAAGGCTGGACTTACGTTTGCGAGGCATTATGAAGTAAGAAAAAACCTATTTATAAAAAACGATAAAATACCTAAAGGAATTAAATTTCCTTTTAAATATTTTTTAAAGAATCCAAAATATCTAAGAGGAATAAATATTCCTTTTAAATATTTTTAAAATCAAAACAACAAAACCAATTCAAGACACAACACGAATCCGAAAACGATAGCCAAAAAAATCGAATCAACTTAAACCAAATCAAAAAACAAATCGCAGAAAACCGAAATCGAAAGCAGTAGTCAATATAAATATAACCAACGAAAAAAGAAGTAAGTGTATAGGTACCGTATACACTATCTATACTATTAATATTCCTTTGAAATATTGTTAAACAACCTAAAACAACGAAAACCAATTCACGATTCTAAATAAACAAAATCCAAAATCAAAGCCAGAGTCTAAATATGTATAAAGGAATACCAACCAAATCAACAAAATCGATCCAAGAAAATACACAAATCTGAAAATGAAAGCCAATATAAATCCATTCAACCAAAATTTAACCAAATCACAAAGCAAATAACAAACAACCGAAATCGAAAGCAGGTAGTCGAATAAGCTACGAAATAGAAACAATTTAAGCGTATAGGTACCGTATGCACTATAAGTTGACGCGCGGCTCAACAGCGGAGTTAAGTACATGTCAGAAACATTTCGTTACCGCGTTTTAAAAACCTAGTAACGACATCTAGCGGAATCAATTTAAACTATGTATACGTTAGTTAATAAGATTACCAGACATTTAATTTTAGTTTATTTCTTAGACTTTGATTTATTGATAAAATTGTTAAAATTAGTTTAATAATAATCTAATTCGATAATGTGTTAATAATAATTTCACTTATTGCAAAATATTTATAATATTTTCATTGATTTATAGATTTGTACGCCACAAAGGCCAAACATGATTGATCCTTTTAATGTATCTGAACAACCTGCATGCTTTGTATGTATACTCATGTTTACACAAATAAATATCTTGTATCTTGTATCTTGTATAAATTCTCAACAGCTTTTTTTTATTTAAAGATATATAACGGAGACGTTCACTTTCTACCTTCACATACATGTCTACCAAAAATTGATGAAATAATTGTCTACACAGGCTAAGAGGTTAAAATTTTTTCGCAACATCATATGATACGCATAAAATCCATACATGATACTTTTTGTTCGGAGTAGGCTCCTTTGTGACCGGGTTAATGAGGAATTTGAAAATGATAACCCTCTTGTCCTTTGCAATAAATCAATGGTATTGCAGAAAGTCATAAAACTTGTGTGTATCGGCTACCCGTTGCAACGTATCATCACGTGCTCGCAAGACAATGTCTCGTGAAGAAAATTGATCACCACTAATTACGGCTGCTATTTCGTTTATCAAAGGTGCATTGTAGCGCCTTTCATGCTCTCCTCGAGGGGTCCGATCTGCGTGAATGACGACTTTATAATCCTCTTCAGGTAGGTTTTCTAAAGCAGTTTTAAATGTTTTGACTAAAATGTTACGTTCATGCAAGAATCTTTGAATTTTGAACACTGTGTCTCTCAACTCCCTGGATAAATTGGCAGCGACGGTCTACCTCAATTTCTTCGTCACCCATAAAATATACTTGTAAAAATTTATGCTGTTCGTTTTCAGCTGGAAAAAGTGAACCTATTCTATGATAAATTTGCCCTTGCACCGTAAATGTAGGCGAAAATCCCGGCATTATTATTTCCCGGTCAACTCCGAAGGACGTCATTTGAAAGCATGAATTATATTTTCGGATCCTGTTTAAACAGCGCCGTGACTCATTAGCATCATATAAAAAGAGAGTTTTCAAAGGTTCTTCTGGTTCCCCAAGTAACGGAAGAGACACTTTGCCATTGGAACAGCACATGCCTGCGGTCTCATCTTTCCATTTTAAAGCGCTGCAAAATCGACACGCCTTGTCCATCAGTCCGATAAAACTAACCTGTGATTTTTATAATCAATCAACGGATCATAATTGAATGCTGCGTCATTAAAACCGACCAATTGTTTCTTTGAAAATTTTGTCGACGTTCAGCTTGAGCTGTGCATTTGCATCTCTTCGCGCCTGTGTCTGTTCTGGTGTTTCAGATGCCCTTATAGTAGATTGACGTTCAGCTTGCTCAATGAGTCTGTGTTGAGTTTCATCAGGTGTTTCCGCGGCTCTTAAGGCGGCCTGACGTTCCGCTTGTTCGGATAGCCTTTGCTGACTTTGAGCAGGTGTTTCAGTAGCTCTTAAGTAGATTGACGCTCTGCCTGTTCAAGACGCCTTTGCTGACTTTGATCAGGTGTTTCAGTAGCTCTTAAAGTAGCTTGACGCTCTGCCTGTTCAAGACGCCTTTGCTGACTTTGAGCAGGTGTTTCAGAAGCTCTTAAAGTATCTTGACGCTCTGCCTGTTCAAGACGCCTTTCCTGACTTTGAGAAGGTGTTTCGGAAGCTCTTAAAGCAGCCTGACGCTCTGTCTGTTCAAGACGTCTTTGCTGACGTTGAGAAGGTGTCTCAGATGCTTTAAAAGCAGCCTGACGCTCTGCTTGTTCTTGCCTTCTCAGTTCAGCATCTTCTAAAGATTCTAGCGATCGAGCTAATCTTTTGGCTTGTCTTTGAGAAGATACTCTTGAAAGGCTGGACTTACGTTTGCGAGGCATTATGAAGTAAGAAAATACCTATTTATAAAAAAACGATAAAATACCTAAAAGGAATTAAATTTCCTTTTAAATATTTTTTTTTAAAAGCAAATCCAAAATATCTAAAAGGAATAAATATTCCTTTTAAATATTTTTTAAAATCAAAACAACAAAACCAATTCAAGACACAACACGAATCCGAAAACGATAGCCAAAAAAAATCGAATCAACTTAAACCAAATCAAAAACAAATCGCAGAAAACCGAAATCGAAAGCAGTAGTCAATATAAATATAACCAACGAAAAAAGTAAGTGTATAGGTACCGTATACACTATCTATACTATTAATATTCCTTTGAAATATTGTTAAACAACCTAAAACAACGAAAACCAATTCACGATTCTAAATAAACAAAATCCAAAATCAAAGCCAGAGTCTAAATATGTATAAAGGAATACCAACCAAATCAACAAAATCGATCAAGAAAATACACAAATCCGAAAATGAAAGCCAATATAAATCCATTCAACCAAAATTTAACCAAATCACAAAGCAAATAACAAACAACCGAAATCGAAAGCAGGTAGTCGAATAAGCTACGAAATAGAAACAATTTAAGCGTATAGGTACCGTATGCACTATAAGTTGACGCGCGGCTCAATGGCGGGAGTTAAGTACATGTCAAGAAACATTTCGTTACCGCGTTTTAAAAACCTAGTAACGACATCTAGCGGAATCAATTTAAACTATGTATACGTTAGTTAATAAGAACTCTCAAAAAATATTTTTCTTATAATTTTGCACAATTTTTCTTATTGTAATACCGATTCATTCATAACCACATATAAGAACTGTATTCATTTCCGTTCAATAAATATTACTAAGACTTATTAATAAGGCTTACTAAGAACAATAGTTAAGGGTGAAAGCGTGACAGGTGGTGATAGTATTTCTGATCCATACTTATAATCACGCCTGTAACCCTTGCGGGGTAGGCAGAGCATCAACGGATTACTTAATATCGTCTGCGAGGTTATCGCCTATTCTGTGAATTACGATGCACCAAAACATTTGAAGAAAATCAGCTGGTGAATTTATGTTTTTATCGCTCTCTTCCGGTCCTGCGTGGAAAATACAGATCCATACATTTTTATCTTAATTTTGGTAAAAGACACAATAATCCAGATATTCTGACCTTCTGTGTTCGTCCATCGTACCGTCGTCCGTCTTGTAGAATCACGGTGGCGCCACCTAGCTGAATTTAATTTTGCAACATATTCGATTTTCCCACGGGAATGATATATTTTTCCGCTGAAAAAAGTAGCCTATGTCACTCTACAGCCACCGAAATATCCCCATACAAATAATCATGCCATGCCGACGCTCTGTTGCGACGTAAAAGAAGGACAAACAAACAAACAAACACACTTTCGCATTTATAATATTAGTATGGATGGCGATTATGAGAAATACTATTTAAATCTTATGGCTTCCGGTTAATGACGTTATTACCATCTCGTTTAAGTAAGGCTCGAAATACTCAGACTGGAGACTGGACTGGATTAGTATGGATATCTGGCAATATCACTACTGCATCAGAAAATTAATCAAGTAAATCAATCAGTTGAAAACGTCAAGATGCGGCATCGTAGAAAATATCTGTTGCTATATGGTGTACCCGAATCCACTAATGAAGAAAATGTTGCGGATACAGTAGTTATTATCATGATGAATAATCTCCAACAACCTGAATTTTCTTTAAGTTCTATTGTGGTTTGTCATCGTCTGGGTGCAGTTTCTGAAAGCCGTACAAAATCTGTTCTGATTCGGTTTAGTGATCTTCGCATAAGTTCAAACATTTTGAATCAAGAAAACTCAGCTCAAGGGAACTCCGTATGTTCTTGCAGAGTTCCTTACTCGTCAGCTTCAAGCCTTATTTATTGCTGCACGAAAAAAATTCGGTATCAGACAAGTGTGGTCACTCGATGGTAACATTTACCTTAAGCTATCTAGAGGTAAGCGACACCGGCTCACGGACGACATAGACCTCGCTCAGCAAGGAAAATCTGCATTGGATACTCCTTCTGTTACTACGGATAACAACCTCCCAGAAAATAGCAAGAGTGACAGTGCACCTAAGTCTGCAGTGAGGTCTAAACGCGTAAAGCGAAACAAATAATTCATATTGCTTTGGCTTTTCTTTTAAATTTATATTAATTTCGTGTCTCAAATAAGTAAGCTATTGTTGTGTTATCATTTTCCTAATAATTTTAATTAGGTATCTTTTTCTCTGAAGGCAATTGACATTCAACATTGGCAACTTAAATTTATAATAATCTATGTTGACAACTAAACTAGTGAAAACCTAGAGCATATATACAGTAATCTATGACCTAGAGCACACAATCGCTACATCATTACACAGATTATATTTCTTAACTATTGGTATTTCCATAGACTTAGGATATACTAGCGTATAGACCAACATAGTGTGCAAGGGAGAAGAAAATTCCTAATGGCAAAAATGCAAGATAGAAAAGGATACCAAATCTCATGACTCTGTAACCGATTTTAAATGACAGGTCGGCACAATTCGGCACGCAAGAAATAGCTCCGAGATATTTTGTAATTTTTTAAAGTATAATAGTGGTTATTTTTAGTAAGTAACTTTTTTCCAAAATGGTTAATTATTCCGTGAGTGAGTGTGCTGTTAATAATAGAAATAATCCTGATAATTTCACATATCACAGGTAAATTCTCAAGACATCGTCAATGTTATGACGCGTTTATTTTTGGTTAAAATTTATGTTACATACTGTTTTAAATATAGGATATATTCAATTATTTTGTTAATTTTGATATTTTGCAAAGAAAAAAGTCACGTTGTTGGTAATTTGTATGAATTTGGTAAATACATTTTTATACAAAATATTTTACATGTACGCTAGGGATTGACTCAACTATATCAAAATTAATGTCGATATTTATCTTGAATGTTTGTAATGAATCGATAGACTTGCCCACACAACAAGAAAATAAATCCTCGGTTTGCGTTCTAAAATGTAATTTTATTTTGCCGTTTTTCAAACAGATTCCCTCCGGATTCTATAATTAGAAAAAGTGGTTAAGGTTCATTGGACGGGTTGGTTGGAATGCAAAGAAGAACTCAACAATTTGCAGCAAACATTTTCTTGAGAAGTATAAAAGAAAAAGTAGAATAAAAACAATTTTATTAAAAGGAGTCATTTCTACATTATTTGTACCAGTAAGTAAAATATTGTTATAATAAGACTTCAAAAATATAACTTTCAAAACTTTAGATAAATATAGAGACAGATTTTCATACATTATAAAACTGTAGTACATTAAAGACAAAAAAATCTTGAGATTATCCTCTTTAAGCCATTATGAACCCAACTAAGTATCTATTTATCAACCAAAATAAATGTATAACGTAGCTTAACCAACCGCACAGCCTCACGGTCACACTAGTACAATATTCATAGCATCATGCTATTTTCCCCAAGGGGTTGAGCGGAGCTTCGGAACTTCGGATTATATTCCCAAATCATAACGATAAAACTTTTAGCGTAGTTAGGTATAGATATTTAGTAATGCTCCTCAAGCGCTACTAGACGACCGCGTATGAGACGTGATAGTATAAATTCCATAGTATTTGATACTCACAACGGTCAATGCCCGATTCATGCTTGATGGCGGACGACATTGTCGCGAGGGCTTAAATAGTGTGGTTTATCCCCTACAGCGTTATTCGTATAGAAGAGGAATTCGTGGTTAAGTAATAGCTGCGCAGATCAATAGATCTGCGAAATTAAGTTGCACTTGCACTTGACCATTTTCTTAACATACCGAGATTGAGAGAATAGAGAGTGCATCTGTATCCTTAGACACTTAGTGCACTTTACTGTGTTAAGATCATTATGTTTTTAAAATTCATGCAGCTAAGATGATAATAAGTTTATTATTACTTTATACTTTTCAGGGACAGATGAAAGAATATAAACATGAAGCATGATGAAGCCTCATAAACATATTGGCCTTTAAACAGAGCAATCTTATTTAACTGATTCCTACAAGTTTCCTTCCTTAAATTATTAAGTTTACATTCATGTTTAAATCGAATGTTAAAATAAACTTCTATAATGTATTTAATTATTAATTATTAAATGTTTGTAATTATCACAAGTAATACTTATATGAAAAATAAAGCAGCCATTATGTTGTACTCCGTGTCCCCGTTTTTGTTTCCCCATCAAAACATTTTATAAAATATATAAAATATAAATAGGTATATACTTAGTTAAGGATCTACCTATTTATATTAACAATATGTTAAAAAATAAATTCCGGGGAAACTGCCCACGGCAGTAAATATTTTTCTCCAAAGATCATAGCTCGAAAATACAACATTCTGATCTGATTATTGGGGAGTTTTTAGGTTTTCGGTAAAGTCACCTGGGACCTGGGATATTGTTTGTGATAATGTGAGTAGAACAATGGTTATATACGAGTACGTAATCGATTCTGTTTTGTCCGTATTAACTCATACTTTTCGTTGAAGTATGGTGCTTTCCCAACACTCTGGTGTAAAGTCTTTGTCATTCCTCTTCCAAAATCCACCGAGTGCAGCCTTATTTCTTTCTTTCAAGGAAAAACTTTCTTTGGAAGCTGTTGCTCATAAACAAATTTCTACTATTATTTTCAAAAACAAGATTCTTTCATCATATCAGTCTGGATTTTGCCCTGGGCATAGCACTACAACCGCCTTTCTCAAGGTCACTGAATATATTCGAGAGGCTATGGAAAATTCCAAATTAACAGTTCTTATTTTAATAGATTTTTCTAACGCTTTTAATACTGTCGACCACTCTATCTTGCTAGCTCTACTCTCTCACTTGAATATCTTGTCTTCAGCCCAGGATTAGTTATCATCATATCTTCGAGGGCGCCAACAGGCCGTGTGTTCTGGCTATAATGTTTCCAATTGGAGTGATGTATTAACCGGTGTCCCTTAAGGCGGTATTCTCTCACCTCTTCTGTTTTAAATTTTTATCAATCTTATCACATTAAACTTCAAGTGCTCTTATCATCTGTATGCCGATGATCTACAACTATATGCACAAGCGGAACCATCCAATATTAATAATTCAATAGCGTTACTAAACGAAGATTTACATTATATCTTTGAATGGTGCACAGTGCTTGGAATTAACGTGAATCCTTCTAAAAGTCAAGCGATCATTTTAGGTAGTTCTAGATAGTTATCCAAATTAGATATCTCCACTTTGCCGTTTATTTCGTACAACAACAATGCTATCCCATACAATCCATATGTTAAGAATCTCGGTCTGTACGTTGATAGCTGTCTTTCATGGAACAAGCAGATCCTGAAAAATTTTCTTCCTACCGCTACAAAAGTTTTGCTTGTTCAATCTCTTACTCTGCCGATAATAGACTATGTAGATGTGTGATGCACAGACTTATCTCAACAGCATCTTAACACAATGGATCGTCTCCTCAAGAACTGCATCAGATACATTTATGGTCTTCGTAAATATGACCATGTATCATCTTTTCGTACTCAGTTTAACTGGCTGTCTATCCGTCAGCGCAGTTGTGTTAGAATACTCTGCACTCTTTTCACTATCCTGAACGATCCTTGTGCTCCTGAGTATTTGAAATCTAAATTTCAGTACCTAGGAGATACTCATAATTGTTTTCTCCGTTCTTCGGATAATTTATACATTTAATACTATTTAAGTAGATTTATGTATATGTGTACGTCTGTATTAATACATTTACATTTATATGATATATATATATATATATATATATATATATATATATATATATATATATATATATATATATATATATATAGAATACCTTCTATTATATAATATATTCTGGTTTATTCGAACTCCGTTACCTTTTTTTCTCATTATTAGTTTACTTTTGCTGCACTACGTCCCATATGTTTATCTCTGCTTAGCCTAATGGTTGACTGGAAGAGAATGCCTTATGGCATTAAGTCCGGCATATGTACGATTTTTTGTGCATATAAGTTTAAATAAATAAATGTATGTATATTATGTATGCGTTGTTAGATTAATCTTCACCTGCGGATAGTCGTAGTCTCCATTTAATCGTAGATACGAACACGATGCTCGTAAACCATAATGTTTGCTTGAATAATTAAGTATATTACGTCTCATATGCAATCTATATAACTTGGGGCCTCGCTAGACGTCTTTAAAATCGCACCTTTTCAAGGAGAATAATATTTTGACACTTCCATCGCTGTCTATTTTTGAAAACATTACGTTTGCACGGAAAAATTTAAAAGTATTTAATAAAAAAAACAGACGGTCTCCTGTACAATGTGTCGATGTGATTCGCTAGATGTACCTAAATTGATATTGGTTGAAAGAAGTAAGTCTTTTCTAATTAAATGCATAAAATTTGCTGAAAAATTGTGCAATATATACCGCAAATGTTAAGGGAGAGGTTGTTTTTTTGAAAAGACTTACCATATAATAGATTAATATATTGACGACAATGATATGTGGAACGAACTCTTATTCTGCACTTGTAAGTCCCCCGGCTACTGATAAATTGTTAAAATTGACATTTTAAAAATATTTATAAGGGCTTACAATATATTGTTTTTATTTTAAGTTGTGGAGGAATTCTGACATGACAGTTAAAACGTTATGATCATAGAATTATCACCCAGTAGAAACGCAGTCTAGTACAAAACACGAGCGTCAAAGTGACGCAAGTTTATTATGTTAGTGTGCCCGAGTCGAATGTGCCTACGCTCATCATACGCACACATACACGGCATTCAGTAATACCAGTTTCTAGCGTTTACAATCAAATTGTGCAAATCACAATTTTATTGATTAATTATAATTAATCGAGAAAATAAAGATTAGGTATTACGTACGATGACGTATTTTATGAGAATATAAAATGTAATAAAATAAACATAATAATGATGGTACTAACATAACTTTATTATACATATTTTAATGGTACAAAAATGCAGACGTAATAATCTTTAAGGATATTATGTTATACACAATTATTCGATCGAACGTAATAAGGACATCATGTAATGTTTAATTTTAACCAACTTCGAAAAAGGAGGAGGTTCTCAGTTTAGTGTATTTTTTATATTTGTTACCTCAGAATTCGGTCACTTATAAACTGATTTGGATTTTTTCTTATTTGAAAGAAAATGTACACGCTAAAATTTTAATGGTTGTTTTTAAAGTTACTCGCTTTTAATTGATAGTAAATATCTATAGTAAAGTCTTTATTCTGTAGTCTAAAACTTTTACTTGGTCAATGAACAACGCAATAAAAATAAAACAGTTAGCGTTAAAATGGCGTCAATAGATCGTTTAAAATAGGCACCCATGAGGCACTTAGATAAGTAGGTATCTACATTTAAATGTTTGAGTTTTACACAGAGCGTTGCGATTTAACGCTTAAAATAAATAATAGAAATTAAAGATTTTTAAATGAAAATTGTGGAATTTTTTTTCTGATAATTTCGTGGCACATACAGGTAAGCATTTGTACAGTAGAATAGATTTTAGTCAAGCATTGGTAGCTCACGGGCTAAGAAGTCGCTAAAAAAATTAAAGTGCGCGAGCAACACGGGTTCGATCCCCGCCAAAATTGAAATTGCTAATTGCAATTTCGAGCACTGATTTACCACTGTTCGATTTTAGCCCGCGATCGCAGCGCCGCAATCAAATTAACTACTGCAATATCGTATCAAAGAGTCATAAAAAAGTCAGGTCGCTCCCATTCTTTGAAATCTAAAGTGGCTCCCGGTTCTGAACAACTGCAGCTCGTTAAATAAATAAATTGGATATACATAATATTTACCCCTTTTTCACCGACTTCAAAAAGGTGGTATGAACACTGATCACTTGGAAGCGGCTGAACGAATTAATATAATTCCTTTCTTTAATTAAATTATAGGCTTATGACTCAATATTGGTTCCATATAAATTTGAAGAGAGAATTCCACACCTAAGAGTTAAAAACATGGGATGAACTTTTTATTGTAGGTATTTAAACGATATTTTACTTTTTACCTTAATCTTTTGATATTGCATAATTCACTCAAAAGGGTGAAGAAAAGATAACTTTTGAAATAAAATTAAAAACCGGCTTCTGAAACTAAAAATAATAATACAATTTCCTTAAAAATGGCTTCTGAAATCGAGGCTTTAATTCTTCGGTACTTTATGTCTTAACAGCGAACATTAAATTTTTTAAATTTTAGGACTCACATACTAAGATCTTCCAGTATCGTAGAGGCAGTTTACATACATAAAATTCACAAGGACAAACATCCAGACGGGGAGCAATTATTTGTAGGACATACAAACACTTAATTAATAGAATCAGGCGTTCATCATCATTACAGCCCTTCACAAGTCCACTGCTGAACATAGGCCTCCCCCACGGAACGCCACAAACACGGTCCCGAGCCACCTGCATCTATTGACTTCGCGCATGTCTTACCAGGTCGTCACTCCATCTAGTGGTCGTACTCCCTACAGATCGCCTGCCGGTATGAGGCTGCCACTCGAAAACCTTTCTTCCCCAACGGTTGTCGGTTCTTCGAGCTATATGGCCGGCCCATTGCCACTTCAGCTTACTAATCCTTTGGGCTATGTCGGTTACTCTGGTTCTACTGCGGATATCCTCATTTTTAAGTTTATCACACAGAGAAACCCCGAGCATAGCCCTCTCCATAGCTCGCTGAGCGACCTTGAGCTTCCTCATACGGCCAGTAGTGAAGGACCACGTCTCAGTTCCATATGTCATCACTGGCAACACGCACGTTGTACAATTTAGTTTTGAGGTTTTGAGGTATGCCTGACGAGAAGATGGGTCGTAATCTCCCGAACGCTGCCCAGCCGAGTTGAATCCGTCGAATCAGGCGTTACTTTGCGGAAATCCATTATATTAAAGTTGGAAAATTTCTCTACGTCAGTGTAGTAGAACTACGAGACGTAGGTAAGACAAATCATTTTATTTTATCGAGCGGATATTGGCAAAGTAAAATTTTTCCAACTTTAATACAAACACTTGTTTCGTATGGTTTTCGAACGCGCGACCCTCAGCTCCGCAACTTATTGCTAATTTCCTATTTTTTTGTTTATAAAATTTCGTCATAAATATTAAATTGTAAGAAATTAATTTATTTTCGGCCAAATTCACCAATTTGATGTGTACTGTGAACTGGACTGGATTGGTTTCTTTATCAGACGAATTTCCTTATCGGACTTTTTCTTATCTTGCCATGAAAGAAATATTATTTTATTTTAAATGACACTTCATTTTAATAGACGCTAGTAATTCATTTATTTGCATTTGTTAATCAATAATATAATACCGTTCCAACCGAGTGTTCCACAACACACACGCATATTTTTTTCCTTCTTCTTAGTAGTCTCAGACATGAGAAGATACTTTTGTAAGACGTATCTGGAGCGATGCTTGACTTACTTTAGAAATATCTGCTCCGGGTGAAGATCGAATAGTCAAACGACTTTCCAAATAGAATCAAATTGTTGTTTATCTTATAGTTGTTGAAGCAGTCAGTACTTAGTTCTGTCATCTACAATTGAAACACAGCTACGAAGTGATGGCAACTTGAGAACGTGCAATTATAGTCCCACTGCAGTAAGTACAAATTAATTCGACCACATGTCGGACGTCTAATTAGGAAAGGGACTTGAATGACACACGCTCCGTCGTATTTGGCCGT
This sequence comes from Parnassius orleans, assembly GCA_029286625.1. Lineage (NCBI taxonomy): Eukaryota > Metazoa > Arthropoda > Insecta > Lepidoptera > Papilionidae > Parnassius > Parnassius orleans. Next base: position 185,785 of record JAGSMP010000037.1, read on the forward strand.
TCTAAGAATAAACTCAACTTTCGTAATATACGTACTCGTTTTGTCTGCAGATGTTAAAGCTGGAAAATAGGAACGTTAATATTAATAAGTAAAAGTCATCATCGTTCCAATTCATCACAAGTCTACAGCTGATCGTGGCTTTTACTTGTAACCAAATTCAAAAAAAGGCGGAGGTTCTCAATTGGACTTTATTTTTTATGTGAGTTAGTTACCTCAGAACTTTTTTCTAGAAGAACCGATTTTGATGATTTTTTGTTTGAAACCTGTGCTTCTCATGCCACTGCTGTTGAAATTCCTTGAATACATTGTCCCTTAGACCACTTACACACAAATCCAACTCCCAACATACCAACAACCCACAACCGCCAATTCTGTCGACCACACAATATTCAGAGCAAAACTGCTACACTCATCACATTAGAACACAAAAAGGCCACTCATTCTTTCAATTCATAGCATGTTTAAAGTTAAACGTTTCCGTGGTATATCGCTAAATATTTCGAACTTTAAAATGTACACCATGTAAATCATATTTTGCATGTACATTAAACTGAAATAACAAATCCAGTAATAACAAGTGACTAATAGTATGAACGCTTGGAAATACCTCCGGCAACTTCTTCAATACTTAATTCTACTTCAAATTGATCAATTTAAAGGAAACTTTACTTATTATCATAAAATAAAATGTCCAAGAACCATAGCCTTTTTAATCGTTTGTTACGCAACAAATGTATACTACACTTCATTTTACTTTTACGAGCATTCATCTATGTTCAATCATCCCCGTTGCATCTCAACGACGACTAAACTAGACCTCTACAAACACCACACGCGCACCGCACCCACTCTCTCAGCTACGGCTACGGTATGGCTGTTGACATAGTTAAAACACAAAATAAAATGAAGTAAGCAACTTTACAATTTAACAGGTTCATTAATCACCCAAATGGACTCAGGCTAGTCAATGGAAATAAGCTTGGCTTTCAGGCCAATTAAAAAGAAATTAAAAAGTTAACCACTTGTTACTACAAAATATTTTTATCAAAGCAATATTTAAGACAAATTTACTTTCCTCACGCATCAAATGTCCGTTGGCAACAGCGGTAAATAATCCGCCCGAGGCGTCCCACGCCGATAACTTTCTTCCATTCAAGAGAGAGCGGCACAGCACCACGCCTTCATCACATTATTCGAAGATTATATGTATGCGATTACAGGAACTTAATCCCACTTCTGATGTAGGCGAGAGAGAATCATGATAGATGCACTCATGATGGATGGCGCAAATATGCGTGCGTTACAACATAAAATACAAGAAAATATAAGCAGATCGTCAGCAATATATGGTACGCTCCCCCAATGACGTTTTTCTCCAAAAATCCTATAAACAACAATGGTTGCAACGTTACCATAGATATGATGCTTCGCTATAGTAAAACCTTTACTTTCGATCTAACCAGTATTTTAAAGACGTGCCTACATATATAAATTAAACATCTAAAATGCAGCCGTTTACATCGATTACGTCATTATTAAGAAAGGCTTAAAATTGTGTAGACTTGCAAAGAAGAAGAAATTATGAGGAATCTTCCATTGCCCCACTGATGTTTCATGATGTCATTACTTCAATCTCCATACGTTACACTTGACTGGACAATGGCCCACACGAGGAACAAAGCGCTTTTCATTGATGTCATTGCATAATTTATCGAGAGGAATCGACTTAATTTGCGATTCTCGAATACCGTTATTATTCTGATTGGAATATATATTAATAATTCATTTATTCAAGCAACCAAGGCTCATATTTTATAAGTATTACTTATAACTAACTTATATCTAGGTTAGTAGGCATAATATTATTTATTACAGTATATGTGAAGAAAAAAAAAAATACATTTATATGTGCCATTTTTCACCACTCCACCCGATATGGCACTACAATGGCACATGTATAAGCAGTCCAGTCTGCTCGCGATCATTTTCAGGATGCTATTGTTGCTTCCCCGCACCCTGCGCACCAGAGACGCGCACCTCTTGCGCATAGTCGCTTAAAATCAGTCCACTAGTGCTTCCGCGAACATCCGTGATGCACTACAGAAGCGAGGATAAAGGCGGTGTTGTATTGTATTCGCAGGCCGTTATAATCCTTTACAGTATATCTAGCCCACAGGCTGCACGTGTAAAATAACGTGCAAAAAGGTCTGAATAGGGTTATTTTAACTTCCCTTGAACAGCGTGCAAACCTGCGAGCTATTATGTTCGCTTCTACTGACAACGCCCTCCGTTCCCTCTCTATGTCATCATCGGCCTTGAGATGGGTAATCAGAATGTGGCCAAGATATTTAAACTTAAACACTCTTTGTACAATATTATTATTCAATGAAATATGTGGCACTATGACATATCGTTTACTCCCGGTCTCAAAGACCATGACATGGCTCTTTTTTACATTATAAGCCAAACCATGAGTGAGGGAGTAAGTTTCACAAATCTTCAACAACCTTCGCAGGCCGCAAACAGATGCACTCAACAACACCATATCATCGGCGTAACTGATGTTGTTGAAGCAGACATCGTCTATGTGACAACTGACTCTGATGCTGCTGAGCTCACCTAACAGCTCATTCACATACAGGTTGAAGAGGGTCGGAGAGCTCAAACCCCCCTATCTCACCCACAATTCAAACCGTATGATCTAGATGGGGCCCTTCCCATCTCACATTATTGACCTGGTTCCCATACAAATAGTTGAAAATATTTATAAGTTCCACAGGTAGTTGGATCTTTTATAGTTTATCCCACAATAATTCGTAGGATACCAGGTCAAAAGCCTCTAAGAGGTCTAAGAAACAAGCGAAGACTGGCGTTTTGCGTGCCATGTAGTAAGTGACAATGTGCTTAAGACACAACACAGCGCTTTCTGTAAACAATTTTGATCTAAACCCTAATTGACGGTCCTATGGTTTTATATTTTTATTTCATATAATTGCGAATTAAGCACACTATCAAATACTTATAATTTTTTAGAATGTCTTAGATATTTTGAAACCATCTAGAACGTTCTAACGTATCTAAAATTATTTTTAAATAATATTGAACATTTCAATATATTTTAGAGCTTTCCTGATCAATCTATAAATATTTAGAATATTCTAGAACGATAACAATTATTCTTAATAAATAATTTTCAGTGTTTGAATATATGATGGAAATTTTTGGAAATTTTTTTTAGAAATTGGAATTTTGAGAACAATTTAGATCATTTTGGATCAACTACAATCACCCATTTTTATAGTTCCTTTTAAAAATTGTAAAATATTGTAGAAAAGTTCTCACATATATGATAGAAGTATCTCATTACACATTTTTACCACCCACATCCACCCACTTTCACCCACAGCAACCAAACTCCCTTACTTGCAAGTGCACACATGGGACCTTCTACCACTGTAACCACAAGTGGGTGGCAGTGGGTGGTCATGGAGAAAAAGCTGGACATACAGACGGACACTTTCCTTTTATATATATATATTAATATATATATATATATATATATATATATATATATATATATATATATATATATATATATATATATATATATATATATATATATAATATAGGCAGCGATTCAATTATAAATATAATAATACCCGAGGTAGATGCGGGCCAGCAAACTTGAGATGTTCGATACTGAGCCCATCATGGCCAGGGGATTTACCTCCAGACATAGATTTAACTACCTGAGCTATTTCTTTAACCGTAAAAGTTATTTTGTTTTTTTCGCTATACACCATATTCAGCACCGAGGGTGAAGGCCCAAAAGGTCAAAAGATCTACAAATAAGTTGGCGATCTTCACAGACTCGCTTACACCACCAATGCTTCGGGCAGACCCGGTTTACATTGTAACCTATTGGTATGTTTCCAAAAAGACGGAAATATTTTTATGAATGATGTGAGGATGAACTTAACTTGATTTTTGTGATCTTGACACAATTTCAAATGAGATTTGAATATTTTTCTAGCTTCACACGTTTGCTCATAAATCGTAACGGAAATAGGTTTCCATACCACTCCCACGGGTGAAACTTTAAACTGGCCCTCCGATGCGCTTCCGCAACATGCCTGCTTCAGCCCGCAACCACCTTTTTTTTTTATGATTTTTACAGTTACGGCCTACTACGGAAGATGCCTTCAGAGCCATTACAATATTTGTATACAATTTTTTTTATATAGGAGACGGGGCAAACGAGCAAACGGCTCCCCTGATGGTAAGTGACAACTGCAACACCAGGGGAATTGCAGGTGCATTACCGGCCTTTTAAAACGAGTAATCTCTTTTCTTGAAGGTCCCTAAGTCGTAGTAGTCCGAAAAAGTCGCCGGTGGTAAGCTATTCCACAAAGAGGTCGTACACGGAAGAAAACTCCTAGTGAAACGTACAGTTGTGGACCGCCAAGCATCCAGATGGTGTGGATGGCATCAGGAATTTTTCCGCGATGTGCGTTCGTCAAATTTGGCGGCTGGGATTAATCCGAACAATTCCTCAGAGCACTCCGCGTGGTAGATGCGAAAGAAAATGCAAAGGGATGCAACATCTCTTCGCAGCGCCAGTGAATCGAGCCGACCGGAAAGAAATCGATCGTTGACGATTCGAGCCGCTCTGCGCTGGATGCGGTCAAGTGGAAGCAGCTGGCACTGGGGAGCCCCAGCCCAGAGATGGGAACAGTACTCCATGTGAGGCCGAACCTGCGCCTTGTAAAGTTGCAGATGGTGTGCCGGCATAAAATACTGTCCCGCTCTGCTGAGCACGCCAAGTTTTTAGAGGCCGATTTGGCCTTCTCTTCCATGTGACCACGAAACTGCACGTCACTCGATATGTCGACACCGAGGATTCCGATACTGGCTAAGGCAACAAGGGAAGTGCCTTGAAAACGAGGAGATACGACAAAGGGTTCTTTATAGCGGTAAACGCGCAAACTTGTGTCTTCTGAGGATTAAACTGGACTAGATTTAGTCGCCCCCAATCCGAAACTTTGTTCAGCAAAGACTCGACTTCAGACACAAGTTTGTTCCGGTACTCGGCGACGTTTTCCCGAGAAATACTGGCACGGCCGGTGTATAGAGCATCACAAGTGCTGTCATCCGTATAGCAATGAATGTTACCGGTTTGCAACATATCATTGATATGCAGAAGAAACAGCGTTGGTGATAGCACGCAGCTTTGTGCAACACCAGTGTTAGGCTTGTAATCGGAGCATGCACGGTCTACTACGACCTTGATGCTCCGATCAACCAGAAAACTGGTGATCCAATTGCACAATTTCTCGGTAAGTCTATAGGAAGGAAGCTTCGAAAGAAGCGCTTTGTGCCAGACCCGATCGAAGGCCTTCGCTATATCCAAACTAACCGCCAAAGCCTTGGACTCGATCACCTGCGCCCATCTATATGTTAGGTAAACAAGAAGATCACCAGCTGAGCGACCCCGACGGAAACCATACTGGCGGTCACTAATCAGCTGGTGCTCCTCAAGGTACCGCATGAGATGGCAGTTAATAATAGACTCCATTATTTTCGAGAACAAGGAGGTGATGGCGACAGGCCTGTAGTTGGACGGATCAGAGCGGTTACGTTGTTTAGGGATCGGGTGCACGAAAGTTGTCTTCCATGAGTTCGGGACTACGCCTAGGGAGTAGGAGTACCGGAAAAGACGCGTTAGAACCAGTACCAACTCTGGAGCGCACGTCCTCACACAATTGGCGGGATTCCGTTAGGCACACTCGACATGTGGGTATCCATGAAGAGGAGTGCTTTGCGTACTGAGCACCGTGTAAATCGCGCACATCAGGCTAGAGCACTCACACTGTGGGATGGTTAGCGGTGTTCCCCCCGTCATCGAGAGTCGAGTTGGACACAAAATGGGCTTTTTCGTTTGCGGTGTGGGCCAGTGAGTCGACCTACATGTGCAGAGATAATAGTAATGGCTTACAGAAATTCCCTTGGCAGCCTTGGCGAGAGACCAGAATGCGCCAGTTCGCGAAGGAAGGCGAACTAATTTCTCGCCAATTCTGCCAGTTTATCATTATTTCTGCAGTGTATAGGCGGGATTTTGCTCCCCCAGAATACGCGGGACCGCCTGAGCACTCACGCTCAAGTAGAGGGTAGCTTGATGCTCAGTGAGGGATTCTCCATTACCAGGGGTGCTGGTACCCACCTGGGGTAGTCTTTTTGAATTCCGCTACAATGTTATAGGGGGGGGGGGTGATTGGGCCTCCGACCACCTACACTAACCTAGCGAAACGCAGAAGCAAAGCTTCTACTTTACGCTGGTATTCTGTGAGGTCGTGATACTTCCCCGGTTCGAGCCGGCCCATCCGTGCTACAGCGGAAGCTGCAGCGTGGCTCTACCACTGTTAATTATCTATAACAATTCTATTGCTAATATCAGAACACGTGCTATCACTACATTTATGCAATTCATTTGGTTAGTCAATGACTCGCAATTTTTTATTACATTCACTCGGATAGATGTCTATTTGTTCAGGCGTCCTCTTTCCCCAAAATACTACATTCTGACTAACACAACTCGGTTATTTCATAGGCGAAACGATATTTAAATTACATTCTATTACAAGCGGGTTTTAGGCTGACTAAAACACGTCATAAATAACATAGACATTTTGTATGGCATTTATCGCCGCTTTAGTCACTATACAGTGATGACGCCACCTCTTCGACACATGTACATCACTAACAAATGTAAACGTATTAGATGATATACCTAACATATCAATATCAATGCACCACTCTTGATCAATACAAAAGCTCGGTAATTCATTGTAAAATCGTTCATAGGGATGAGCATTAAAGTCCCCCAATACATATACACAGTCTATGCTACAGCTATCTACAATAGCACTCACCGAACTAAGTACATATTGTGGCATGACATCACTAAGAATGACCTTTCTTTTGACATTATGTTAATTGCACATATACGCGGTTTATCACACTAGATAACGGTAACATCGTTAAAAACATTATGCCTCTAAAGCAGAGCTACATTTCTGTATGGTCGACCTCGTATCAGGCCCGCCTTTGAATCCATCGCCGACACCCCCGTACAGCTGAAATCGTTACTTTTCTTCTGTGAATAACCATGTCTCTTGTAATCCTATAGTATCATATTGCTTACAAAGATCGCGTATGTTATCTATGGAGCGCTTCATCGTAATAAAAATACAGATTCTGTATGTATAAATTTATTTTTTTAATCTAATGAAGCCGTTTCCTTTGACAGAAGTTTCAGTTTTACTCTTTAGTTTAAAATTTATAAAGCGACGGAAAATTATCCTCTATGGCCCTATTTTCTCGTTCAAAAACAATGAAAGCTTATTTTGTGCCACGAAGAATTTATATGCGCAGTAGTCACATTGACGCCTAATGGATTTTTTTCTAATTTGACTGTTTCATTAGTCATCTTGTTAATATATCAAACAATGTCTGATTCCGACGTATTCTTATGGACGTTTGTTATAAACAGAGGTATTTTTCTTTCCGATGCTCTAAACATCTCATCCGATTCGACAACTACTATGACAAAATACTTCTGCGATGTCCTCTAAACAACTGTCTCTTCATTATTTGACATTAAAGTCACTTGCGTATACGATTATCCGTCGTTCCAATTCCAGCTGACTGGTGGTCAGGCGACAGCTGGTTACGAACACTTATGATACGCAGTGACTCATCGCATTTCGCATCGTCCCTTCCATGACCCGTCACCGAGCCGGGCGTTTGTTGAAATGTTGCATGTCTCACTACTGTCTTCGGAATGCTTTGCGTCAAATTTTTTATTTTTGAAACTATACTCCCTTGCTGTTGGCAGTTCACAGCTAGGTTTGCCTTCACTACTATTAACATTAGACTCATCCAAAAACGACAAACCTAAAGAGCCTCTGTCACGATACGTGCCTATCTTGATGTTGATCCTAGCCGCTGAGAAAGGTGGCGAGTGATATTTAAAGTTACATAACTCTTTATATCCTCTAGGTGCCCAACCGTCACATAGGTCGATTTAATCTCCTTAATTTCAGCCTGTATCCGTACAAGATCTTCTAAAAACTTAAAAACATCCAAATGGTCGAAGGTTATAGGTGGTAGCTTCTCAAGGTCACGAGCTACAAAAACAGGCAGCTTATCAGGATCCGTGACTTTGTAAAAGTTAAGCATGTCGTACAGCAAACGAGTTTCCTTTCCCTTTCCTTAACTAGGACGGCACCGATTCAAATAATAACGTATGGGTAAGCTTTCTTCGTCAGCTATCGATATTTTATTCTATACATAAGACAGAAGCTCATCAATTACGATATAAAAGCTAACACATTTCACAGTACACGACATTTTTGCCGATAACAAAATTTCGCATTCGATAACACGCACGTTACGGATGAATGCGCGCGCGTAACTAAATGCGCGTAATATAAGTGGTGAAATGTTTAATCGTTGTAGTGTTTTATTTATAATTGTTGCATTATCCAATTATTTTATAAGATTAAAGTTTAGTTAATCTTATTTATACATAAATTAAACTTGCGATGACCATTTTCATTTTTATATATTTATTTTTGTAAAGAAGATAATAATAATGTCCTATAAACGCTCTATTGTAGAACTACAGACCGATTTCCCTTCTGAGCCGCGTCTACGTGCTATTTTCGAGAGTCATTACGAATCGTCTCGCACGCAGACTCGACGACTTCAGCCTCCCGAACAACGTATGTAGACTATGAAAAAGCCTTTAATTCCGTCGAAATTTGGGCGTGCTACAATCCCTTCAGCGGTGCCAAGTTGTCAGTCGGTATATCGAAGTGCTGAGGTGTTTGTATAGTAGGGCTACGATGGCTATCCGAGCACAGAACCAGAGTAAGAAACCTATCCAACTGCAGAGAGATGTAAGACAAGTTGACCTTATATCCCCGAAACTCTTCACCGCTGCGTTTTCAAGTTACTGGACTGGAAAGGATATGGTATTAACATCAATGGCGAGTACATCACTCGCCTTCGATTTGCCGACGATATGGACTCCGACTTGGTAAGTCCAACTTCGACCGAGAGGTTAATCGACAGATTCAACTCGGCTGGGCAGCGTTCGGGAAATTACGACACATCTCGTCAGCAACAACTCTACAGCAGCTATCTCACGCAGTACCTTTATGCAGTTATCCATTTTCAGAAATTCCTGGTGTGTTAACTTAGTAAGCAACATACACCGGTTGAATATACAGGAAATCTGCTAACAATGAATCCATTCTCATTTATTGATTATTGCACCTACTCAATAGCAAGAGTCTTACACACAGATATATACAAGAGAGTATATTTAGGCTGATGGTTTAAGGAAATCATTCAATATTTTAGAATAGTGAAATTTTACAATTTTGTTTTCTATTTATGTATGTTTAAATTATAACTTAGCTTAATACAAGTTTAAGGTCAATTTTATACCAAATTCAAAATTGAATTAATAAACGGCGACTAGGGTAAAGACCAAAAAGAACTCGTGGTCTCCGTTAGACGTATTATGATTCTGTAACTGTAGATTTAAAATACTTAAGCCAGTGAGTACCATCAAAGGTGCGGTGCTATGATTGGCAATGCGAAAAAAATTACAATGTTATGAATATAGGAATGTGTTTCAAAAGGTAAAATTTTTCCAAAGGTTTTCTTTTAATTATAAAAAAAATCCATATCGTTAATAAGGTATAACGTTATTTTAGTTTTTTTAACGATTTATTTAAATTTTGCACATAAAACTCCACAACCCAATAGCAAATAGATTTAAATATATAGGTATAAATGTCTTTTCCCAATAGATATCCAGTGGAAACGCGATTTCCTAATAACATGCTAATCAATAAATGCTTTGCATGCGTGAATTAATTAGTAGTTAGAACAGGAAAATGCAAGGATTACCAATTGAATATTAGAAGAAGTCAGTAATTGACAAGATGACGTTCGTAACACGAGCGTGGGTGAAACTTACGCAAAATAAAGCCTTGGAAGAATATAGCGGCAGAATGGAGAAAATATTTTTTGAATCTATCTATAGGGCCTTTTATTTAACAGGTTTTTATGCAAATTTCACATATATTTATTATTATCCATTTTATTATTATTATAACATGGTTTGTTAAAATAGATACATTAATCCGTTGTTGGGATATTTTTTAAAGTAAATATTTAACTGTGTAAAAGTTACAACCTATATACGTCCCACTGCTGGGCTGGCCTCCTCTCATTTCTGGGAGGGTTTTAAGGCAAGGAAATGTCCGCCGCGCTGCCCCAATGCGTGTTGGCGAACTTCACATGTCTTCGAAAATATTTTTTTGATTTCTCAGACATGCAGGTTTTCTCACGATGTTTTCCTTCACCGCCGAGCACGTGGTAAATCAGCACTTAAAATTGCAATTAACAATTTCATTGGTGCCGGCGAGTTGAACCGGGTTGCTCGCGTACTGTGAAACTTACAGCGAGCGCTAACCATCTGAGCTACCACGGCTCATTTAACTGTGTATTTTTATCAAACTATTCACCTTCTTGTATATAAAAGCTGATTGCTTAGTATACTGATGACAAGCAAATTTAGTTTTTACAATTTTTTTTTATAGAATAAGGGTGACAAACGAGCACACAGTCCACAGTGATGGTAAATGGTTGCTGTGGCCATGGACGTCTACATCTATCTTCGTTTGCGAATTTAAATGCAGATGCGTTGTCAGCCGTGAGGACAAAGATAGAATGCCTCTTTTCCAGTAGTAACGGTGGTAGAGCCACGCAGCAGCTTTTGCTGTTGCACGTATGGGCCGGCTCGAGCCGGCTTAGTACCCGACCTCACAGAATACCGGCGTGAAGTGGAAGCTCTGCTTTTGCGTTTCGTCTGGTGAGTGCAGGTGACCGGAGGCCCAATTCTCCCCATCAACATGGTAGCGGAATTAAATCTTAGACTACCCCAGGAGGTACCAGCACCCTGGAGAATCCCTCACTGAGCATCCACGACCATGCTACTCCACTCCTGAGCGTGGGTGCTCAGGCTGCCCCGTATTCTGGAAATTCCGCTCAAAACAATAACTGCTCGGGGCAAACTGAGCAACAAGACCAAGGCGACCCCTGCCACGCTATCCGTGGTTTCTGCAACATCAGGGGACTTCACTCGAACCTAAACGCCGTCCACTACCATCTCGAGACGGCGAAGCCGGCCTTGCTCTTTCTGACCGAGACGCAGGTGTCCTCTCCGGCTGATACTTCGTATCTCTCCTACCCGGGTACAAATTGGAACACTCCTTTGTGCCTCAGGCTGGAGTTGCGTATACGTCAAAGAGGACATCTGTTCTCGACGCCTCGGCAGTCTTGAAGGTTCGGACCTGTCCATCCTTTGGCTACGCGTAGATAGCGACGACCATCCGCGCGTCTACGGGTGCCTCTATAGGTCCCATAGCGGTAATGCCGAAACAGACCGACTCATCGACCACGTTCAAATGGCTACAGATTCCTTGCTACAACAGGTCCCATCCGCAGAGATCGTGATCCTTGGCGATTTTAACGCCCACCACGCCGAATGGCTCGGTTCACGTTTAACCGATCATGCGGGGAGATCTGTTTATGACTTTGCCTTGGCATATGGTCTGACACAACTGGTTACTTCGCCTACGCGGATTCCAGATGTGAAGGATCATCACCTTCCCTGTTGGACCTTCTGCTGACTTCTCATCCGGACGGATATCAGGTTTCCGTCGATGCCCCTCTCGGCTCTTCAGACCATTGTCTGATACGGAGTGTGGTGCCTCTCACGCTCCCTCGCGGTTGCGTTCTGCAGGTTGCCGCCGTTTTGGCATTACAGGTCGGCGGATTGGGACGGAATGCGGTCTTTCTTTGCATCCTACCCATGGGGGCGGGTTTGCTTCTCGCCGGATGATCCCAGCGCTGTTGCTGACACTGTCACTGACGTGGTGTTACAGGAATGGAACTATTTATTCCATCATCTGTGGTACCCATCGGAGGCAGATCGCAGCCTTGGTTTGGTCGCTCCTGTAAGACTGCATTACGCAGTAAGCAGGAGTGCTATCAGGCCTGGGCTGAGGCTTCGGCGGCTCGGGATGTAAACACCAGCATGCTTAAAAAGAAGTATAACTTCGCCTCCAGGTCCTTCAAAGTGTTATTGCCAAGGCAAAGTCAGAAGTTCAAAGTTTATGGGTGGCGGTAGTCGCTTACCATCGGGTGAGGCCCAGGCTCGTTTGCCTCCTCTTCTATAAAAAACATGAGCTAGTGCGGTTGCCGACCCGCATGATAAGTGTGGCAACTATGACACATATCCCCCATAAAAAAATGTACAAAGAAACGGTGATGATGATAATGAAATACAGAAATGATATGTTTAATACATTCTTCGTTTTGTACAATGCCTGGCACTAAAGACACTAGATTGCACGTTTTCTTCTAATAAATTGTTTTTATTGCACATTACACAAATAGCTTGACTGACTTAACTCCGGACTGCATTCCTTTACCATATTATAAAATTTAGCGATGCCAAATCTCATACTCCTCAGTGCGCGCAATATGCTTAACATGGGGTAAAAGGCACATAGGCAGAATTGGCGAGAAACTATTTCGCCTTCCTTCGGGAACCCGTGCATTCTGGTCTCTAGCCAAGGCTGTCCAGGGAATTTCTGTAAGCCATCACTGCCATCTCTGCACAGGAGGACGACTCACTGGCCCACGCCGCAAAAGAGAAAGCCGACCTTTTAGGCTCACTTTTGGCGGTGAGAACACACCGCCAGCCATCCCGCGGTGTGAGTGCTCCATGCCGGATGTTCGGTTCTCACAGCGCTCGGTTCGCAAAGCACTCCTCCCTGGATATCCACAAGTCAGTGGGCCTGACGGAATCCCCAATTGTGCTGAGGACGTGTGCTCCGGAGTTGGCACCGGTTCTAACGCGTCTTTTCCGGTACTCCTACTCCCTAGGCGTAGTCCCGAAATCATGGAAGACAGCTTTGTCCAACCGATCCTAAAAAGGCGACCGCTCAGACCCGTCCAACTACAGGCCTATTGCCATCACCCCTTGTTCTCCAAAATAATGGAATCCATTATAAACTGCCAGCTCATGCGGTACCTTGAGGATCACCAGCTGATTAGTGACCGCCAATACGGTTTTCGTCGGGGTCGATCAGCTGGTGATCTTCTGGTCTACCTGACTCATAGATGGGCGGAGGCAGTAGAGTCAAGGGAGGCATTGGCCGTTAGTTTTGAACATTGCGAAGGCTTTCGATCGGGTTTGGCATAAAGCTCTTCTTACGAAGCTCCTTACTATGTGCTTCCCGAGAAATTGTGCAATTGGATCACCAGCTTTCTTGCAGATCGGAGCATCAAGGTTGTAGTAGACGGTGCATGCTCCGACTGCAAGCCTATTAACGCTGGTGTTCCACAAGGCTGCGTGCTATCACCAACGCTGTTTCTTCTACATATCAATGATATGTTGCAAACCGGTAGCATTCATTGCTATGCGGATGATAGCACTGGTGATGCTCTATACGCCGGCCGTGCGAATATTTCTCGGGAAAAGTCGCCGAGTACCGGAACAAACTTGTGTCTGAAGTCGAGTCTTTGCTGAACAAAGTCTCAGATTGGGGCGACTAAATCTAGTCCAGTTTAATCCTCAGAAGACACAAGTTTGCGCGTTTACCGCTAAAAAGAACCCTTTGTCGTATCTCCTCGGTTTCAAGGCACTCCCTAGTTGCCTCAGCCAGTATCAGGATCCTCGGCGCCGACATATCGAGTGACGTGCAGTTTCGCGGTCACTTGGAAGAAGGCCAAATTGGCCTCTAAAAGCTTGGCGTGCTCAGCAGAGCAGGACAGTATTTCATGCCGGCACAACGCCTGCAACTTTACAAGGCGCAGGTTCGGCCTCACATGGAATACTGTTCCCATCTCTGGGCTGGGGCTCCCCAGTGCCAGCTCCTTCCCTTGACCGCATCCAGCGTAGAGCGGCTCGAATTGTCAACGACAGATTTCTTTCCGATCGGCTCGATTCATTGGCGCTGCGAAGAGATGTTGCATCTCTTTGCATTTTCTTTCGCATTTACCACGGGGAGTGTTCTGAGAATTGTTCGGATTAATCCCAGCCGCCACATTTCACGAACGCACATCGCGGCAGAACTCGATACCATCCACACTATCTGGATGATTGGCGGTCCACCACTGTGCGATTTAGAAGATGTTTTCTTCCTCGCACAACTTCCTTGTGGAATAGTTTACCACCAGCGATTTTCGGACCGATACCACTTAGGGACCTTCAAGAAAGAGCTTACTCCTTTTAAAAGGCCGGCAACGCATCTGCAATTCCTCTGGTTCCCTTGGGAGATTATATCTATAGTTACTGTTTCATGCCTCTTTAGTATTAGTTGCAATATGTATATCTTTCTCACCCTTAATAAGTTGTTTATGGAGTATAGCTGTTTTGTAGGGAAACGATAAGGTTTACAGTACATAACTTTTAGTAAGGCTTGTTGACTACGTTCTAATTCAAGGAAATTATTTTTGATGCTCCTCCCCACACTGGAATACAGTAAGACAGCATTGATTCAACAAAAGCTGTATAAACTTGGGTTAGAACTTTATTTGTTACAACATGTTTAGGTGTTTTTTTTATAGGAGAGGGGGCAAACGAGCATACGGCTCACCATTGATGGTAAGTGATTACCGCCGCCCATGAACAACTGCAACACCAGGGGAATTGCAGATGCGTTGCCGGCCTTTTAAAAAGGAGTACGCTCTTTTCTTGAAGGTCCCTAAGTCGTATCGGTCCGGAAAAATCTATGGTGGTAGTCGATTCCACAAGGAAGTTGTGCGAGGAAGAAAACTTCTTTTAAATCACATAGTGGTGGACCGCCAGTCATCCAGATGGTATGCATGATATCGCGAGTTTTGCCGCGATGTGCGGTGGTGAAATTGGCAGCTGAAATTAGTCCGAACAATTCCTGAGAGCACTCCCGTGGTAAATGCGATAAAATACGCAAAGAGATGCAACATCTCTTCGCGGTGTCAGTGAGTCAAGCTGATCGGAAGGTTCGGTTGCCGACGATTCGAACAGCTCTACGCTGGATGCGATCAAATGGCAGGAGCTGGCACTGGGGAGCCCCAGCCCAGAAATGGGAACAGTATTCCATGTGCGACCGAACCTGCGCCTTGTAAAATTGCAGGCGGAGTGCAGGCATGAAATACTGTCGCTCTGCTGACCACGCCAAGCTTTTAGAGGCCAATTTGGCCTTCTCTTCTAAGTGACCACGAAACTGCACGCCACTCGATATGTCGACGCCGAGTTCCGATACTGGCTGAGGCAACAAGGGAGTGCCTTGAAACTGAGGAGATACGACAAAGGGTTCTTTATAGCGGTAAACTCGCAAACTTGTGTCTTCCGGGGATTGAACTAGACTAGATTTAGTCGCTCCCAGTCCGAGACTTTGTCCAATAAAGTCTCGACTTCAGACACAAGTTTGTTCCGGTACTCAGTGACGTTTTCCCGAGAAATATTAGCACGGCCGGTGTATAGGGCATCACCAGTGCTGTCATCTGCATAGCAATGAATGTTACCGGTTTGCATCATGTCATTGATATGCAGACGAAACAGCGTTGGTGATAGCACGCAGCCTTGTGGAATACCAGCGTTAATGGGCTTGTAATCGGAGCATGCACCGTCTACTACAACCTTGATGCTCCGATTAGCAAAAACTGGTTATCAATTGCACAATTACTCGGGAAGCACATAGGAAGGAAGTTTCGTAGAAGCGCTTTGTGCCAAACCCGATCGAAGGCCTTCGCTATTCAAACTAACGGCCAACGCCTCCCCTTTGGACTCTACTGCCTCCGCCCATTTATGAGTTAGGTAACCTAGAAGAACACCAGCTAAGCGACCGTGACGGAAACCGTACTGGCGGTCACTAATCAGCTGGTGCTCCTCAAGGTACCGCATGAGCTGGCTGTTGATAATGGACTCCATTATTTTTGAGAACAAGGAGGTGATGGCGATAGGCCTATAGTTGGTCGGATCAGAGTGGTTACCTTTTGGGGATCGGGTCTACGAGTTGTCTTCCATGATTTCGGACTACGCCTAGGGTAGGAGTACCGGAAAAGACGCGTTAAAACCGGTGCCAACTCCGGGCACGTCTTCAGCACAATAGGAGTGCCGCCATCAGACCCACTTGACCTGTTGACGTCCAGGAGAGGTGCTCTGCGCACTGAGCGTTGGGTAAACAGCACATCCTGCATGGAGCAGTCACACCGCGGGATAGTCGGCGGTGCGTTCCCCGTCATCAAGTCGAGTTGGACGCAAAGAGAGAGCCCAGCAGATCGGCTTTGTCCTTTGAGGCATGGGCCAGTGAATTGTCCTCCCTGTGCAGAGATGGGAGAGATGGCTGACAGAAGTTCCCTTGGACAGCCTTGGCGAGAGACCAGAATGCCCGTGTTCCTGAAGGAAGACGAACTAGTTTCTCGCCAATTCTGCCGATGTGCTCTGACTTTGCCTTGACAATGACACTTTTGAAGGACTTGGAGGCAGAATTATACTTCTTTTTAAGAGCGCTGGTATTTGCATCCCGAGACGTCGATGCGTGAGTCCAGGCCTCTTGCTTGGCGTAATGCAATTTTGCAGGAGCGACCAAACAATGGCTGGGTTCTACCTCCGATAGGTACCACAGATGATGGAATAAATAGTTCCATTCCTGTAGCACCACATCAGCGACAGAATCAGCAACAACGCTGGAATTATCCGGCAAGAAGCAAACCCGCCTCCAAGTGTAGGATACAAAAAAAGATCGCATCCCGTCCCAATCGGCTGACCTATAAAGCTAAACACGGCGGCAATCTGCAGAACGCAACCGCGATAGGAGCGTGAGTGGCACCGTACTCGGATCAGACAATGGTCCGAGGCCAAGAGGGCATCGACGGAGACCTGATATACGTCCGGATGAGAGGTCAGCAGAAGGTCCAACAGGAAGGTACATGAGCTTTGACATCTGGGAGCGCGTAGGCGAGGGATCAGTTGTGCAAAGTCATAAACAGATCTACCCGCATGATCGGATAAACGAGAACCAAGCCATTCAGCGTGGTGGGCGTTAAAATCACCAAGCATCACGACGGACATCTCTGTGGATGGTACCTGTTGTAGCACGGAATCTGCAGCCATTAGGACGTGGTCGATGAGTCGGTCTGTGTCAGCATTACCGCTATGGGACCTATAGAGGCACCCGTAGACGCGGGGATGGTCGTCGCTATCAACGCGTAGCCATAAGGTGGACAGGTCCGTACCTTCAAGGCTGCCGAGGCGTCGACAACTCCATTTTGGAGTTGCGTGTACAACAGATGTCCTCTCTGACGTACACGGAAACTCCAGCCAGGCACAAAGGTGTTCTAATTTGTACGGGTGGGAAGAGATCTGATATCAGCCAGAAAGAAAGAGCAAGGCCGGCTTTTCCGTTTCCAGATATTAGTAGATGGCGTTAAGGTTTGAATGAAGTCCCCTGATGTTGCAGAAATTCACGGATAGCGTGGCAGGGGTGCCTTTGACTTATTGCTCCGTTTGCCCCGAGCAGGTTTAGTCTCGAGCGGAATTTCGCCCCCCCCCAGAATACGCGGGGCAGCCTGAGCACCCACGCTCAGGAAGAGTAGGGTAGCTTGGGCGTGGATGCTCAGCGAGGGATTCTCCGTCACCGGGGTGCTGCTACCCTCCTGGGGTAGTGTTTTATTTAACTCCGCTACCATGTTAAGGGGGGGGGGAATTGGGCCTCCGGCCACCTGCACTCACCAGACGAAATGCAGAAGCAAAGCTTCTACTTCACGCTGGCCTTCTGTGAGGTCGTAGTACCACCCCGGTTCGAGCCGGCTCATACGTGCAACAGCAAAGGCCGCAGCGTGGCTCTACCACTGTTAAGTTAAAGTGTTGTTGTGTGTTGTTAAGGTTTTAAAAATCCAAATAAGTTATCTAATTCTACTAGCTAGTAGTACCAGATGAGAGTGCCAAGATAATCTTTGATCAATAATTATACCTAAATATTTATTTGCATCTATTTCACCAATGGTAGGACACGTAACATTTACATTCTGGTTGTTACATTTGTGTATTTGTAGATTTTATATTGTAGCTTGAGATTATTTATTTATTGAGTAACATATATAATTTGTCTTATTCATGTTTAGTGTCAGAACGAATATATAGAATTAAACCAACTAGATATTTTTTAAGCTTATTTTGGCAGTACTATGAACTTCTCCCCATGTTATCCCATGAAAACCTATAGCTGTATCATCTGCATATGAATAAATATGCCCATTATCAATTTTAAAGTTACATATGTCGTTTGTATGTATAAAAAACAAGGTAGGTCTTAAGACACTACCTTATGGTACACCGAAGGTCATTTCGAGGTCATTACTGGTATAGTCTTCTATTTTTACGCGCTGAGTCCCATCACTTAGATAGTCCTTCATCAAGTTAAGCATATTTCCTCTAATACCAATGTTTACTAGCTTTTTTATAAGGATGGGAATAGATACTGTATCAAATGCCTTCTTTAGGTCCAAAAAGATAGTCAGACATTTATTTTTACGATCAAGATGGTAAACAATACGCGAAGTTAAATCTAGAATGGCATCTTCCGTACATTTCCCTTGCCTAAAGCCATTTGCCTGTATTTATTAGCCAAGAAATTGGCCTGTATTTATTGATTTGAACTCTATCCCCATTCTTAGACACAGGAGTAATAATTGATTGCTTCATCAGCGAAGGGAAGACACCTTTAATAAAACAAAGATTTCCAAAATAAGTAAGAATGGGAAATATTAAGTCCTTTGGACGTTTTAGAAATTTTGCAGGGATATTGTCAAAATCAGGAGCACTATCTGATTTTAAATTCATGAGTATTGAAGTAACCTTTTCGGGATTGCTATATAAAATAACAAAGGAGGACAAATGATAATTAAGATTGGAAATTGGTTTGTTATGCTGTAATAATTGGTTATTAGTTTCAATTTATTTAGCAAGATTTGGTCCAACGTTAGCAAAGAAGTTGTTTACTAAGTTAACTGCCTTGACAGAACTCGGCTCAATATCTAGTAGCTCAATATTTGTTGTTTTAGTACGTTTTAAATTAGTTAAATGTTTAGTATTGTTCCATAGCACTTTAGGGTTTTTAGAAAATAATAGTTTTCTATCATATACATGCTTTAGTTTCTTAATTAAATTATTACAGAAATTGTGATACCTTTAAAGTGACACTATACAAAAGTAATTTTTTTTTTGAGGCACACGTATTAATGTATATTTTACCGTTTTGTCATTATGTACAAGCAAGTAGATCATGTTAGGTAGAGTCTACATGTTTAAAATAAAGTACCAATGAAACTTAGAGTCTATCACAAATTATAGTTTAAATACTTCTTTTTCATCAGTCTGTTACAGTCCACTTTTGTAGATAGGCTTCTTAGTACAAAACGATTGCAACGCTTGATTGGCAGATTGGCAATCGCGTATCGCTGCACACCTGACGTTGCTTCCGTCGCGAACTTGGGCAATATATATCTGGCACATTATTTTAATCAGCTTTTAATCTACTGCAGGAAATATGACGCATTTTCTCCATATTCAATAGACATGTTTGTGTGACAGTGATTAGTATATGAACGCGTTATACTCTTGCGAGGTATAATGCTGTACATAGGCCTCCCGCAATTAATGCAAAAAGCACGGTCCTGCGCCAGCTACATTAAGCTGGACCTGCAGTAAACTGAAACGGCAAGGGGCGTGCATATATATAGCTCGACGAGCCTACAGCCGATGAAGAAGAAATATTCTAGAGTGGCAGCCTGATACCGGCAAGCGGAGTCTAAGGCGGACCCCACTAGATCACCATGAGGCTCTGGGAAGACAAGCTTTACATTAATATAACATATTCAAAACGCTAAAACTACTAAGTATCGAATAACATTAGATGTGGTATTAGGTTCTATCATTGCCTCTTATTACAGTGATGAGACGGTATTTTTTTGATAGGCTACGTCCACCACCACACAACACAGCACTAGTAGAATAAAAATATTATTTATATTACAGGTTTATCTCATTCTTATACCAGTGTTGGATACTTTATATACAGCAGCATAATAAAGTTTTCAAATTTATTGCTGGTCTGTAACGAAATGGGGCATTTCTTTCATTTGACATGGACTGTGGATGTAATAATTGACAACATTAATGCAGTAATAATACAATTGGGTTCTATTTACAAGTACTGGAATATGGTAAGTATAAAATTATGTACAAATATAGGAAGTCTTTCTTTTTATTATGTGTTAATAATAATCTCACACTGTTTTGATCAACATTAAACAAAGTTACAATTTATTTTATACGCCCCGCTGGGCACAGGCTTCCCCTCATTTCTGGGAGGGTTATAGAGCAGTCAGCCAGTCACGCCGCTCCATTGCGTATTAGCAGACTTCACACGTCCTCGATATATTTTATTTCTTATACATCAGTTTCCTTACGTTGTTTTCCTTCACCACTGAACTTGTTTACCACATTTAATCAATCTTTTTTTTTATGGGAACCGCGGAATCGAACTTGGGTTGTTCGAGTAGTATAAAATTTAGCCAAGCTGCTACGGTTACCATTGGACTAAGGACTTCCTTGGAATTTTATTTAATAAACATCTATCTATCACGTATTAGAGTGGTGGCGTAAGATAATACATTCCGTGGATGTCGTAAGAGGGTTTTTAGGTGGAAGTACCATGCTGCAGCTATTTTATGGTTCTAGCAAAACTGGAGAAGGACCACGCTCTTACACATTAACACCGTATAATAGCACCTTAATGGTGCTGCGTTTCGTATGGCAAGTGTAGAAAACCGGAGAACCATTTTACTGAAAACGAGGCATTCCCTCTTAGTGCTCAGGGGTGACAACGCATCTGCATTTTGATTCTTAATCGAGGATGGATGAAGATGGGTTTCAAAGCCTGGGCAACAGTATGGGCTACGCCCCTTAACATCAGGTGCACTTTGCGCCCTTTTGTCACAATTATTATATAAAAAGGCGACAGAGCGAAACTGAAACAGGAGATAGGCAATAGCATCTTTATGGTAATTACGGTTGCCAACCCGCCTGGCAAGCGTGGTAACTTATCTTTGTGTACACAGGAAGTTTGTGAAACGCTCCCGAAAACGATGACAGATGATAGTACTAACGACACTTTTGATGATGGGTCAGAAAGAAAATCGATCCCGAGGAAAAAAAAGTCATCTTTTCACAACGTTTTATTGGCTTTATTCACGCTCCATCGTGTTAATACAGCTAAATGAAATGATAATTTCATTAAAAAATCAGGAAAATACTTAAACATCAAACCAGCAGTGGAATTACAATCACCTGACAAGGGTCAATATAAGCGAAGACGCTGAAATCGCGCGGCCCGCACTTAGCTATCGTACCACAATACCTAACAATTTACAACACTTGTCTAAATACCGAACTTATTTACTTAACTTACTATTTTGCCATTGTGCTTGTCTCCACCTAGCCACTTTAATTCGAATTCACAGGTTAAATAAACCAAATACCTGGTTCAATTCCTCGCTAATGAAAAAAATTACTTAAATGAAACGTTTACAAGGATAGTCATGCTTTTTTATCCATCGTGTAGGTGTATTTATTATTCTGATGTATGCAGTTATGTACTTATTCAGATTTATTTAAAAAAATAGGTATGAAACAGCTTACCGATCTAAATCCTCCATGGCCTTATGTCAACAAGGTCGACCAACACTAACCTTATTTTCTTCACTTTAGATCTAAAAGAAAAAAAAAAGATCAAGGCTTACAAGTTGACGCCATCTATACAGATTTTTCAAAAACCTTCGACAAAGTGAACTACAGCATATTGATTTATAAATTATACTTATTTGGAATTACAGATAACCTACTGGAATGGTGTAAATCTTAGATTTTAAATCGCTTTTCTAGGATGGTAATTGATGACGAATAATCGAGGCTATTTGAAGCATTTTTAGGAGTAACCCAGGGCTCGATTTTAGGACCGTTATTCTTTAACATCTTTGTCAATGACGTAACACTTGTGATTAATCACAGCGATGTATATCTTTTGCTGACAACCTTAAATTACAAAAACGGTATCAACAGCTTCAGATGCTCAACATCCCTAGAAAGACATTAATAATCTACAGGAAGGTGTTTGTAGCACTTAAGAACATTAATAAAATGTTCCTGAATGCTACGAAATGCTATCACATTAAGTATAGCAGAAACCGTATTAAATTTCAGTCGATATACACAATAGCAGGCACCAAGTTGGAAGAAGTGACTACTATTCGAGATCTCGGTGCCATAAAAGATGGCTATTTGAAGTTTTCGGATCATACTGACAAGATAGTAGAAAAGCATATAAGTCGCTAGGCTTCATATTGAGAAACTCAAAGGATTTTAAAAAAACAGCAACTGTCATTCAGCTTTACAACAGATTGTGAAAAGCAAGCTCGAGCTTGCTCCTCACAAACTGTTGTAAAGCTGAATGATGTTAAGTGACTACCGGTTCACCTGATGTTAAGTGCCTACCGCTGCTCATGAACAACTGCAACACCAGGGGAATTGCAGATGCGTTGCCGGCCTTTTAAAAAGGAGTAGACTCTTTTCTTGAAGGTCTCTAAGTCGTATCGGTCCGGAAAAATCGCTGGTGGTAATCGACTCCACAAGGAAGTTGTGCGAGGAAGAAAACATCTTCTAAATCGCACAGTGGTGGACCGCCAATCATCCAGATGGTATGCATCGTATCGCGAGTTTTGTCTCGATGTGCGATGGTGAAATTGAGCGCCTGGAATTAGTCCGAACAATTCCTCAGAGCACTCCCCGTGGTACATGCGATAAAATACGCAAAGAGATGCAACATGTCTACGCAGTGCTAGTGAGTCAAGCCGATCGGAAAGAACTCGGTCGTCGACGATTCGATCCGCTCTGCGCTGAATGCGGTCAAGTGGAAGGAGCTGGCACTGGGGAGCCCCTGCCCAGAGATGGGAACAGTATTCCATGTGAGGCCGAACCTGCCTCGCTCTACTGAGCACGCCAAGCTTTTTAGAGGCCAATTTGGCCTTCTCTTCCAAGTGACCACGGAACTGGACGTCACTCGATATGTCAACGCCGAGGATTCCGATACTGGCTGAGGCAACAAGGAGAGTGCCTTGAAACTGAGGAGATACGACAAAGAAGTTCCTTTTAGCGGTAAACGCGCAAACTTGTGTCTTCTGGGAATTGAACTGGACTAGATTTAGTTGTCCCCAATCCGAGACTTTGTTCAACAAAGTCTCGACTTCAGACACAAGTTTATTCCAGTATTAGGCGACGTTTTCCCGAGAAATATTGGCACGGCCGGTGTATAGAGCATCACCAGTGCTGTCATCCGCATAGCAATGAATGTTACCGGTTTGCAACACATCATTGATATGCAGAAGAAACAGCGTTGGTGATAGCAAGCAACCTTTTGGAACACCAGCGTTAATAGGCTTGTAATCGGAGCATGCACCGTCTACTACAACCTTGATGCTTCGATCAGCCAGAAAACTGGTGATCCAATTGCACAAATTCTCGGGAAGCCCATAGGAAGGAAGCTTCGAAAGAAGCTCTTTGTGCCATACCCGATCGAAGGCCTTCGCTATGTCCAAACTAACGGCCAATGCCTCCCCCTTGGACTCGATCGCCTGCGCCCATCTATGTGTTAGGTAAACAAGAAGATCACCATCTGAGCGACCCCGACGAAAACTGTACTGGCAGTCACTAATCAGCTGGTGCTCCTCAAGGTAACGCATGAGCTGGCAGTTAATAATGGACTCCATTATTTTCGAGAATAAGGAGGTGATGGCGATAGGCATGTAATTGGACGGATCAGAGCGGTTACCTTTTTTAGGGATCGGGTGCACGAAAGTTGTCTTCCATGAGTTCGGGACAACGCCTAGGGAGTAGGAGTACCGAAAATGACGCGTTAGAACCGGTGCCAACTCTGTAGCGCACGTCCTCAGCACAATTGGCGGGATTCCATCAGGCCCACTCGACTTGTGGATGTCCAGGGAGAGGAGTGCTTTGCGTACTGAGCACTGTGTGAATTGCACATCAGGCATAGAGCACTCACACTGTGGGATGGTCGGCGGTGTCCCGTCATCAAGAGTCGAGTTGGACGCAAAAAGGGAGCCTAAAAGGTCGGCTTTCTCTTTTGCGGCGTGAGCCAGTGAGTCATCCTCCCTGTGCAGAGATGGTAATGATGGCTTACCGAAATTCCCTTGTACAGCTTTGGCGAGAGACCAGAATGCACGGGTTCCCGAAGGAAGGCGAACTAGTTTCTCGCCAATTCTGCCTATGTACTCTGACTTTGCCTTGGCAATAACTCTTTTGACTGACCTGGAGGCGAAGTTATACTTCTTTTTAAGCATGCTGGTGTTTACATCCCGAGCCGCCGAAGCCTCAGCCCAGGCCTGATAACACTCCTGCTTACTGTGTAATGCAATCTTACAGGAGCGACCAAACCAAGGCTGCGATCTGCCACCGATGGGTACCACAGATGATGGAATAAATACTCCCATTCCCTGTAGCACCACATCGGTGACAGAGTCAGCAACAGCGCTGGGATCATCCGGCGAGAAGCAAACCCGCCGCCATGGGTAGGATGCAAAGGAAGACCGCATTCCATCTCAATCCGCCGACCTGTAATGCCAAACACGGCGGCAACCTGCAGAACGCAACCGCGAGGAGAGCCTGAGTGGCATCACACTCCAGATCAGACAATGGTCCGAAGAGCCAAGAGGGGCATCGACGGAAACCTGATATCCGTCCGGATGAGAGGTCAGCAGAAGGTCCAACAGGGAAGGTGTATGATCCTCCACATCTGGAATCCGCGTAGGCGAAGTAACCAGTTGTGTCAGACCATATGCCAAGGCAAAGTCATAAACAGATCTCCCCGCATGATCGGTTAAACGTGAACCAAGCCATTCAGCGTGGTGGGCGTTAAAATCGCCAAGTATTACGATCTCTACGGATGGGATCTGTTGTAGCAAGAAATCTGTAGCCATTTGGACGTGGTCGATGTGTCGGTCTGTGTCGGCATTACCGCTATGGAACCTATACAGGCACCCGTAGACGCGGGGATGGTCGTCACTGTCTACGCGCAGCCATTAGATGGACAGGTCCGTACCTTCAAAACTGCCGAGGCGTCGAGAACAGATATCCTCTCTGACGTATACGCAAACTCCAGCCCGAGGCACAAAGAAGTGTTCTAATTTGTACTCCGGGTAGGAGAGGTACGAAGTATCAGCCGGAGGGGACACCTACGTCTCGGTCAAAAAAAAGCAAGGCCGGCTTCGCCGTCTCTAGATGGTAGTGGACGGCGTTAAGGTTCGAGTGAAGTCCCCTGATGTTGCAGAAGTCCACGGATAGCGTGGCAGGGTTCGCTATGGTTATATTGCTTTGTTTGCCCCGTGTAGTGTTAGTATAGAGCGGGATTTTGCCGGGGCAGCCTGAGCACCCACGCTCAGGAAGAGGGTAGCTTGACCGTGGATGCTCAGTGAGGGATTCTCCATTACCAGGGGTGCTGTTTAAGCAAATTAATATATTATTTTATTATAATATTTTTATTAGTCTCTGCGTGATAAATTTAGAAATGAGGACTAACGTATTAGTAAGCTGAAGTGGCAAAGGGCCGGTCATATAAATTGAAGAACTGACAACCCATGGGGAAAGGTTCTTGAGTGGTAGCTTCGTACTGGTAGGCGAAGTGTTAGGCGACCCCCCACTAGATGGAGTGACAACCTGGTAAGAAATGCAGGAAATGATGGCTAATGGATGCAGATGGCTCAGGACCACTTTGTGGCATCCCTTGGGGGAGGCCTGTGTTCAGCAGTGAACTTGTGAAGGGTTGTAATGATGATAATGATGAATGGTAATTCTGACTACTCAGTCTAGCGTTTAGCAACAATAACGAAGCAAACCAGAAAAGTTTTGCGTATACGTCAGAGAGGATATCTGTTCTCGACGCCTCGGCAGTCTTGAAGGTACGGACCTGTCCATCCTTTAGCTGCGCGTAGACAGCGATGACCATCCCCGCGTCTACGGGTGCCTCTATAGGTCCCATAGCGGTAATGCCGACACAGACCGACTCATCGACCACGTCCAAATGGCTACAGATTTCTTGCTACAACAGATCCCATCCGTAGAGATCGTGATACTTGGCGATTTTAACGCCCACCACGCCGAATGGCTCGGTTCACGTTTAACTGATCTTGCGGGAGATCTGTTTATGACTTTGCCTTGGCATATGGTCTGACACAACTGGTTACTTCACCTACGCGGATTCCAGATGTGGAGGATCATACACCTTCCCTGTTGGACCTTCTGCTGACCTCTCATCCGGACGGATATCAGGTTTCCGTCGATGCCCCTCTCGGCTCTTCGGACCATTGTCTGATCCGGGTGTGATGCCACTCACGCTCTCCTCGCGGTTGCGTTCTGCAGGTTGCCGCCGTGTTTGGCATTACAGGTCGGCGGATTGGGATGGAATGCGGTCTTTCTTTGCATCCTACCCATGAGGCGGGTTTGCTTCTCGCTGGGTTTGATCAGCGCTTTTGCTGACTCTGTCACCGATGTGGTGCTACAGGGAATGGAACTATTTATTCCATCATCTGTGGTACCCATCGGTGGCAGATCGCAGCCTTGGTTTGGTCGCTCTGTAAGATTGCATTACACAGTAAGCAGGGTGTTATCAGGCCTGGGCCGAGGCTTCGGCGGCTCGGGATGTAAACACCAGCATGCTTAAAAGAAGTATAACTTTGCTCCAGGTCCTTCAAGAGTTATTGCCAAGGCAAAGTCAGAGCACATAGGCAGAATTGGCGAAAACTTCGCCTTCCTTTGGGAACCCGTGCATTCTGGTCTCTCGCCAAAGCTGTCCAAGGGAATTTCGGTAAGCCATCATTACCATCTCTGCACAAAACGCAGAAGCAAAGGTCCTACTTTACGTTGGTATTCTGTGAGGTCGTGGTACCGCCCCGGTTCGAGCCGCCCCATCCATGCTACAGCAGAAGATGCAGCGCGGCTCTACCACTGTTAATTTTTTTTGTTATTTTTTAGTTAACATTTTTTTGTTACATTTGTTTAACTTTTTGCAACACAGCAGCAGTTTATTATGTATAATTTATAATACTGTAATGTGACCAAACATTCATTGCTGTTTCTTATGTTGACAATCCAAATTAAAAAAAAAATTAAGCACATTAATAAAAGGTAACTCGGACTACTTAGTCTGGTAAGAATAACAGAGGAAACCAAAATACAATAATTTAGGTATTCAGCCTAACTTAATACCATTAATTTCTGATTTTATGTTGACCCTGCTATTGATTGGGTGATTATTCTGATCCTTGAGCCACAAAGTCATCGATACATGGGATAAGGTTTTGTCACTATGTTTCTTTTGTTTTAATCTCTGTTCAATATTCTCTTTATTATACTATATTATAATCTAATACCCATATAGTGAACTAATTTGGATTTTTATTTTTTTATGCATAGATAACTCACCGAAAGATTTTTAAAGCCTTGGCGATGGCGATGGAATCTCCTAATTTTGACATTTCAACTAAAGCAAGAAAAGACCTATTGGCCGTTTGGGTTAAGAGAAACAGGATCTATGCGAATTTTTTGCTGATTCTCGGCACCTTTACTCAAGCTGCTTGGTAACATTTACATTTTGTTTAAATATTAGAGTGATGAACGAGCAAATAGTTAACGTTTCTACATAATATTTTATAATCTTTTGCTGCATGTCCATGACACAGCTGTCTCTAACGTTGCTCATTTAACTTATTATATCGAGATCTATATATTGGAATTTTAACTCATATTTTCCTTTACACCTATTGTTTTTTCTTTAGTTAATATCATGTCCATATATTGTATGAGACATTAAAATTAAAGTAAAATAAAAAGTAAGCCTATGTACCTCTTAATACATAAATCTTTTATAGGTGTAGCTAAGGTTTCCTCATTATTGAAAGGGATCTGTACAGCATAATGACGGACTTTACATGTCCTCGAAATATTTAGTGAAACGTGGATATAAATTACATAAACTCTCACGTGGGAGTGATCGAAGCAATCATGAACTTCAGGGCTAATTAAGCCTGAATTGCTTTACTACTGTTAATTTGGCTCATTTTTATTCTAACTCAATGGATAATAACACCATCAACTAGAATAAGACCTAGGTCGATAACTGTCGCCTATTTTATTGCGTACGGCTTTAAAGATCAGGTTGATGAAGTCCGAACTTTTCTCACTGACTATCAGATATTGCTCGTGCAGGAGATTTTTCTCAAGCCGAGCATTAGAAGTCTAAAATAGCTAATTACAGATTAGTTAAGAATGACCGTAAAGTGCCATAGTTAGGAGGGACACTAATTTTTTTTTTATAGAATAAGGGTGACAAACGAGCACACAGTCCACCTGATGGTAAGTGGTTGCTGTGGCCCATAGACATCTACATCTATCTTCATTTGCGAATTTAAATGCAGATGCGTTGTCAGCCGTGAGGACTAAGATAGAACGCCTCTTTTCCAGTAAAAAGGGTATCCGGTTCTCTATACTCACCATACGAAACACAGCAGCATTAAGCTGCTATTTTACGCTGGTATTCTGTGAGAGCGTGGTTCTTCCCCGGTCGATCCGACCCATTCGTGCTACAACTATACTATTAATATAGCTGCAGCATGGCTCTACCACGTAAAAATTATAAATCATCTCTATTATGAGTCATCTCTACATGTTTTCCCCATTGATACGTCTCAATTGACGGCTTTAGAAGCCGTCTCCCATCTCACCTCTCACAACAAGGTATTCGTCGGAGAATCCTCGGGGCTGGTCAAGGCGACGAGCGATCGTCGTTTTGAACTCCTTGAGGATATGAGACTGCTACTGAGAAAGGAAAACGCTGCGGTTAGAGAATATGACCGTTATAGAACCCTCGACAATAGGTCAAACTTGCGCCGCCTCTATAGAGGTCAAGGAGCGCATGACCCAGCTGAGGGACACACGTTAAGACAGGCTGATGGAAGATATGGCACCCTCGCATACTGCCTTCTGGTGGTTGGTGAGAGCTCTGAAGTTAGAAAATGTCGCTTCGATGCCCTTATTACTTAGACCTGATGGTCAGTTTGCGTTCGATGACTCGGGAAAAGCTGAATTAACTAGCTAATATTACTCTTAACACTCTGCCTGTCGACACCATCCACCTGAATAAGGTGGACGAGGAAGCGGCTATTTTATCCACCACGTCACCAACGGATGCTTCTCTTTCCCCCGTTACCTTCGATGAGGTGAAGACCATCATCAGAATCACAACCCCGGAAAGCGCCAGGTGCTGATATTATCAATAATAAGGTGTTTAAAGGCTTCCCTTCCAAACTCATCCGCTTTTAGTGCTCTCTTTATAATATTTAACGTCCTATTATCCAACTGCACTTTCCCAGATATATGGAAAGAAGCAGATGTCATCGGTTTTCATAAACCGAACAAACTCAGAGATAGGACATCTAGTAATAGACCCATTAGTCTCCTCAGTGCCATGGGGAAAATCTATGAACGCAGCATCCTCAGCCGACTGAAGGATGTTGTGCTAGACAAAATGCTGATTCCCAACAAGCAATTTGGCTTTCGATCCAAATACTCTTGTGTTCAACAGGTGCACCGCCTCTCGGAGCACATCTTAGATTACTCCACAGATTCGAACAGACGCACTGCACAAAGGACTTCCTTGTCAATCGATCCTTTCGTTTTCGCGTCAAGAGGACCTTCCCCTCTTCCAGACCCATCAGAGCAAGAGTTTCGTGGGGCTATGTGCTCTCCCCGACTCTATACTCACTTTACGTGAGCGATATCCCTGAAGAATCGAATTAAATCTCGATAAAAGCAAAGCTTTCATGTTTAGCACGAAAGCTTGCTATAAAAAGTTATTCTTTAGACTTAAACGACTCAGGAAGAGCACTATCTCCCTTTACAATAGCCTAATCCCGGGGCTTAAGAGGTGAAATACCTGGGGGTGACGTTAGATAATGCGATGAGTTTCACTCATCACATTAATGCTATTGAAAATAAGGCGAAATTTGTAATATGTCCAATATACGCAGGTGTGTCCTTCTGCCCCCCCCCCCCCCCCTCAGAAGACCTCCCAAGAACGTTTTTCTTGATCCTAAAGATGAGATCACTTCTTTGAATGAATAGGTTGATCTCTCCCCTCCCGGGAGAGGGAATCCGCTTTGACACACATAATCCACCACATTCAGACACAAGTATAACAATAGAAGATAATCACTGACACATCCCGTACACGAGATTCACTACCCGTGATACGGGTTGTTTTTAGTTTCCCACATCGTGATAGTGGTTCAAGCTGAGGTTCGTACCTCGTTTTTGAATGGGCCCTTGAACCGTTTCGAGCCCCTAATTTTCTGTAATCACACAAATATAAAACATACGTGAGTGTCGTGGAACACTCGCTTGGAACGAAGTTCCTTTCGTAGTATGTTATTATTGATAAACGTATTATATTATTGATTAAGAAATACAAATAAATGAATTAGTGCAGTCTAGCAGAACAGAACTAGCGTATATTAAAATGAAGCGTTATTTAAAATATTTCATTCATCGCAAGATAAGAAAAAGTGCGAGGGAGATGGATATTATTCTATCTCGTTCGCACTATAAAAAGGGTCGTGACGGAGAAATCTTACACTTTTTCTTGCCTAGCCCCCATCCGTTAAATTCGTACCGTGCGATAAGGAACCTCGTTCCAAAATATTAAAAATTATAAACTATTTTATTAATTTAGAAACACTACTAATACTGCTTACAATTAACTGTTCTGTGTCGATGATTGTTTTTTTGTCAAATAGTTCGCAATTTTAATAATAATAATAAATAATAAAAAGTAGTGCTATTCCAGCCTGGAGAAAAAGAATTGAGGACCGTATCGCAAAGGCAAGGGCCCTCATCGGCAGACTGATAAGCTTCAGGTCGGGTAATAATAGGCCCAGAGTTGGGCGCACGGTTGGAATGGCGTTTGCTGAGACAAATATCAGTTTGTCCCAGCCAAATATCACGCAGAAGCTAACGTAGCGCATAGACGACCTGAAGCAAAGAATCGCTGCTTGGAAAAAGCGGATTCGACGATATACCGAGAGTTCAAGGCGGTTCAATCTTCTCCTCCAAAGTGATAAGAAGAGGCTCTATAAGTCATTGGAGCGACCAATGGTATGTAAAACGGGCCCAGTACCGAATCAGGCCGATACTGTTGCATTCTGGCGCAGCCTGTGGTCAGAGCTCGTAAGCCACAGCGAGGGCCCTTGGACGGAAGTTGTGGTGAGTCAGTGTGCGAGTGTTACGCCCATAAACCGCGTCATCATAAAGCCGGAAGACGTAGCTGAGGCAGTCCGTAGGGCCCCGATCTAGAAGAGTCCGGGACTCGACGGGCTGCATCACTACTGGCTGAAGTGGTTCGTGATGTGTCACGCTGTGCTGGCCCGACAGTTTCAAGAGGCTCTCGACCAGAAGTCGCTCCCGAGCCTCTTCACTACTGGAATCACTCATTTGGTTCCTAAAGATCAGGATACCACAGACCCAAGCAAATACAGCCGCATCATGTGTCTACCCACCATATATAAGACGCTGACATCCATTTTGAGTGCGAGAATCACTCGTCACCTGAACTTAAATCAGGTGATATCAAGCGCTCAAAATGGATGTCGGGGCGGTGGTCGTGGAACTAAGGAGCCACTCCTCATTGACGCGGTCACTGGCAAAGTGGTTAAACAAAACCGCCGAAACTTCTCCACCGCCTTGATAGACTACAGAAAGGCATTCGACTCGGTGCCCCATACATGGCTAAAGAGGGTCCTCGAGCTTTAAAAGGTTGACTGTACAGTTAGAGACTTTCTCGGGCAGTGTATGGGGCAGTGGAGTACGATCCTGTGTCATCTAGGCGAGCGGATGACGCCTGCGGAAACCCGCGTAAGTATAAGAAGGAGTATCTTCCAGGGCGATTGTTTGAGTCCAATCTGCCTCTCTCTGAACCCTCTACTGAGAGGGTTTAGAGAGCCCTTCAGTAAGGTACTGACCTTACTGGAAGGCTCCGAGAGGGGTTTTCAGCTTCGAAAAGGAGGGACAAAAGTGACCCACCTTTTTTATATGGATGATCTCAAGTTATTCGCCTCCGGTCGCTCTCATCTTGTGGAATTGTTAAAAATCACTTGTGAGTTTAGCAATTCTATTAGAATGGAGCTGGGAACGGATAAGAATGAGGTCCTCCATGTCGAAAGGGAAAAATTTTGAGAGCATAGACACCTGTGCCCATCTACATACAGACCCTTTCCGAGGCTGAAACATACCGATACCTGGGTATGTCACAGAACATCGGTTTATGATATCTTGAATGCTTTTTTGCTCAGCCCCCTCCTTCCTCTTCATGTACTTCTTAGTAGGCGCCAGTAGTTTATAGGCAACTTATCTCGCGTTCTATATTTCATCGGCGGAGTACGAGTACTCATACATATTTGCATAATTCCTGTTTCCGGCAGTGTGTAAACCTTATTACTAACAAAAGCCAACAATTCATCGATGACCACTTTGCACTCATTACATCTCAATTCACTATATATTTTGTTACTTCTACGTTTAACTTCGTCAGAGTTTGGAGATCATACCAGTGGCATGGTTGACACGTACGGCACGGAATCCTTTATTCCTTTCTTTCGTAGTGTGCATGTTTGTAGCTTGGTGTGCGTTTCTGCATGCTAGGGCTCCTTTTTGTCTAGAAATCCATCAGAAATAGTTATGGAGGTGACATCCCTCGTTAATATTTATGCATCAAAGTGCAGACCACGCGGTTATGAGTTCCGAACTAAAGAATTTAATTTAATTTTTAGTGGTAACGCACCTGTAGCTTTCTTAGTTCAAACTGGGTAGTTTACACCATCATTAATAAATTGCTATGTAATTTATAATTTGTATTTGTAAATTAAACTGAGATTAAAAACTAAATTTTTAAATAAAATAACTATTTTAAGTGATGACTTAATACGTGTTCTGTAGTTAAATTATACGTTTAGTAGCTATGTAAATTTATAGAAATAAGATGCTAAAGAGTATTTCAATTGATTAGTGTTTTAAATATCCAACTGGTTGCTAGTGTCCGCTGGCTGCGGCAGCCTCTTGGGGTAGACTGTTAACTCGTTTGACGCTCTAACATTGATACAAATATATTAATGTAACTGTTATAAAATGTCTTGCCTTAACTACTCTTGCTTAAATAAAACTGTAGCAATGATTTATATTCCAGGTTTGGTTTCCCATTGATGGATGATATTGACTACAATTTGATAGTGGCTGTATATGTTCCTTTCGATTATGAAAATCCTACAATCTATCCTATAGTTTACTTTATACTTATGGTTATGTTCAGTTATGTTTCTTACGGGGTTATAATTAACGATATCATTATGCAGGCATATTTAATGCAGTTGTTATGTCAATATACGGTGCTTAATGACTGTTTATGCAATATTGGAAGCGAATGTGCAGAAAATTTTAAAGGTAATTTTAATAACAGAATAATATATTATTTAAATACATACAAACATTAACTTTCACGCCTTTTGTACCGTAACAGGCGTGAAAGTTAATGTATGTATGTAGAGTAGAGGTGGGCAGAGACTAAGGATTTTGGACTTACGAGTACGGAACCAGGAATTCAAAAAGATTCTATTTATATTTCATTTGGCACGATCCTGACACACCTCTCTCGCTTCTTTCACATCCATATACGCATATATGCTCTTCGATTAAGGGTGCTCCTAAATTTCATCTTCAATATATCGACTATTTGGACTGAATGCCTACAGCAGTAATTTTACTTTCATGCATTTTCTGCCACACCCAACTTTCACAACCATACATTAATTTAAGGACTAATACAGCATTGTAAATTATCATACGTGTCATTTTGACACATTCTAACTTCACACAATTAGTCCAGTCAAATAAGGTCTGAAATCAAAATGTTGACACTTAACAAAAACAAAAACAAAACCAATGTGTAAAGGTTTTCGTGTCCGGAACCCCGGCAAGGTTAATTTTTTTTGCCAAAAGTGTTTTTCGCAATTACTCGAAAACGGTAAAAATTAGACAAAAAAGTTCTTATATCAATGTGCAGAGCTTAAAATTCTACAACATAAAAAAGGTTACATGCTTTTTTCCTCCGGTCAAATTTAACCGAGTTAGGGAGGTTTTAAGTTTAAGGGCTGAACGTAAATTCTAAAAAATCGTAGGTAGTAGAAAAATAAGCGATTTTTTTAAATTGCTTAAAAAATCTACTCGTAAAATTTCCTAAATTTACGATTGAAAAAAAAATTTTCTTAGTATATTTTGGCAGGTGTGAATTTATACAGGTATAAAATATTTTTGAAATCCTACGCCGTTGTATTAAGTACCGAGTTAAAAAGAGAGGACTATTGCTTACTCGTATACTACCATACGAGGTCCGAGTAAGAGTGAGAAGGCATCATCGGAAACCAGGAAGTAATTTTTTTTAAATATTTTTTTAACATTATTATTTCTTAAAAATATGTCGAAGATTTTTTTAAGTGTCCCGACGAGAGTAAATATATTATATCAATTCTAAATTCCATGATTCGTAAAAAATAACTTGACATGTTGGGATTGATTTTGAAACTTAACATTTTTTATAAACATTTGGCTTACAATGTATAAAAAAAATCATCCCGAAATGTCAGGTCAGTTTTTTTTGAATTTTGCAATTTCGAATCGACCCAGATATGCAGTTGATACAATTCTTCAAAGTTTTCTTGAATTGAATAAATTCAAAATCCTGATTTAATTTAAATTTTTAAGGGGTGATATAGTAAAATTTTCCTTGTATTATTTAAAAAGAATCGATTTTTGTAAAAGTTATTAATGTTATTATTAAGTTTATACAAAGATTAAAGTAACTAAATAAATATATATTAATTTAAAAGTCAAATTAATATATATATATTTATTTTGAAGTTCCCATAATTTACAAATTATGGGAACTTCAAAAGTAGACTAGCAGAATTTGCCGCTTTTAGAATGTGCTTGCTAAAAATATAATTGGCATAAAAGAAATGGTAAAAAAGTTTATTCATTAATAACCAAAAGCAAAATATATGCAAAACTATATTACTGTTGTATTAGCTTCTCTACCACCAACAGAAGCATTATTGCGTGAACACACAAAAGGTTTATATTATCAGATTCAAATATGGTTGGGCTATACTTTGAACTCTGAAGAATGGGGATGGAGAAAGACATTACTTATGATGCTGCCTATTATGTCAACTTCAGATCCAGCACCACAGGAACTTATTGAAAAAGTATGTACACTTCACTTACGTACTTACGTACATTCTTACTTCTTTATTATTCCGTTAATAATTACATGTTCTAATATGAATTAATTTTTAGGTGTTTTGTGGTTGCAAAACTAACTGCACATAGGCTAGATGTAGCTGTAAGAAAAGTGGTTTGAAATGTAACCAATTTTGCAAAAGTTGCCATGGCCAAAGTTGCGAAAACGCATTAACAACGCAAATTATTTTAGAAGATGATAATCCATTGAATGATAATGATGATGATGAAAGGGAATATTATCGTGAAGAAGATCAAATAAGGACTGAAAATTATACATTTTCTGCACTAAATGAATCAACCGAGGGATTCATTGAATCCATCTAATGATACAGAATTGGAATTTGATCAAATTTCAATTCTGTTATTAAAAAAAATGAACATGCTCATGTTTCTAACATTGTAAATGTCGAAAATATATTTTTGCATATATTTTACTTTTGGTTATTAATGAATAAACTTTTTACCATTTCTTTTATGCCAATTATATTTTTAGCAAGGAAATTATAAAAGCGGCAAATTCTGCAAATTCTGCAAATTCTGCTTTCAAATTAATATATATTTATTTATTTACTTTCTATCTTATTATATATATTATATATATTATATATATTATATATATTATATATATTATATATATTATATATAGATATAATATATATTTATTTATTTACTTTTATCTTTGAATAAATTAAACAATAAAATTAATAGCTTTTTACGAAAATCGATTATTTTTAAATAATACAAGGAAAATTTTACTATAACACCCCTTAAAATTTTTAATTAAATCAGGATTTTGAATTTATTCAATCGTAAATTTAGGAAATTTTCGAGTGATCTAAATATGGTAAAAAAATAAAAATAATTCATTAATTTTTAAGCATTGAAATTTCAATTTGAAAATTTCAAATTGTTATATTTTTTTAACAATAAAAAAATGTGTATCTCTAAAAATTTAATTTCTAAATTTAAAATCTAACCTTTAGGTTAGATTTTTAAGCAATTTAAAAAAAATCGCTTATTTTTCTACTTCCTACGATTTTTTAAAATTTACGTTCATCCATTAAACTTAAAACCTCCATAACTCGGTTAAATTTGACTGGAGGAAAAAAATCATTTTACCTTTTTTATGTAAAATTTTAAGCTCTACACATTGTTATAAGAACTTTTTTGTCTAATTTTTACCGTTTTCGAGTAATTGCGAAAAAACACTTTTGACATTTTTTTTTAAACCTTGCCGGAGGTTCCGGTCACGAAAACCTTTAAACATTGGTTTTGTATCATTAATACTACAATTTATCAAAAATGCAAAGTTGAGTGTCAACATTTTGATTTCAGACCTTATTTGACTGGACTAAATAGAGTAAAGAGCCTTTTTACTCTGTATCCTACATTTACTTCTATATCTTTGCCATACCTGCCATTCCTGCTGAAAACATAAATTTATGATTTATTGCTGAAACATACCTGTGAGCTTTGGTTAACCGGCTATACATACTCATTGCTTGTATAAATGATTATAATTTTCTTCAAAACAATTATTATAGTAAATAGATTTTTACTTCCAGGAATGAGTGTCAACAAACTGCTTTATAACGATCAATTCAGAAAGAAATATCGGAGGAGATTACGAGACTTAACTAATCAACACACATTTATCTTAGAGTAAAGTATTACTTATTTAGAATTTTAAGTATATAATTTAATTTTGTTTATAATATATGTGGTTTAATAAGGAAAATTTAAT
Source organism: Parnassius orleans (assembly GCA_029286625.1). Classification (NCBI taxonomy): domain Eukaryota; kingdom Metazoa; phylum Arthropoda; class Insecta; order Lepidoptera; family Papilionidae; genus Parnassius; species Parnassius orleans. The sequence continues at coordinate 223,131 of JAGSMP010000037.1, forward strand.
TATGAAGTTTCTATTTAGTTACTTGTTAGCAGAAATTGATACCAAAAAAGTTGACTGTAGAAAATAAGCTTTCCCAACTGACAAATATTGTGGTAAATATTGCATTCGCCAATCAGCCTGCGCAGCATGGTGATTATTTCAAATCCACAATACTTAAAGAGTAGCTCATTGGCTGCAAACGTATACTACTACTGTTTTTTGATAATATTGCCCACTAATCTTTATATATAAACAAATAAAATTTTAGTTATTAATATAGTTAGCTCACACAATTTGACTTTGACTTTCTGGCTACCGACTAAGCTTTTAGATCTCTTTTATATCCCCCAAAATTAAAAATTTGTTGAAAGGGATACAGTTTTCATCGCTTGGAGATGCGCCAGCTGCGTTCTTTGATTTGTGATTTGTGCTGCACAATTACTTTTTATTTAAAGCATATTTGCAATTCTGTTTTATTTAACTTCTCATTTCATGATTTTTTTTTAAATTACGGTGAGAAATAATATATGAAATGGCGACAACACAGGCATTTTTTTTCTTTAAGTAAAACAATGGAGTTACGTAAGATATTAAGTGGGCCGATGTTAGGACACTTGTGTGGAAGTACTGTACTAATGTGCTTAAGCGGTTATCAAATTGTCATGGTAAGCTTAAATGAATTAAACATTTTGCTAGTTATATTATGTACTTTTATAAAAATATTTATGAGATTACATAAGAATATTAACACTGGAATTCATAGTCAAGATAGGGGACGATTGAGCCGCTATGTGTGGAATTTAACCTTTAAGAATTTCATTGACAAAAGAAACCCACAATTTGACAGACGTCAAGGGTTGGTTGCTTACTGTCCGAATTTCGTCAACCAAATAATCCCCTAGCTTGTAACTTCGAAGAATTATAGAAAAAAAAACAATTAAAAGTTAAATAAGCTTTTAAATTGCTAGTTTATCAGCGCTTGCTTATCCGGTTTTCTTATGTAATAAATTTCACTTTGGCTGCCGTGAAATGAGTCGTACAAATAGAATCAATAATCTTTATAAAGTTGAAATACACTATTTAAGTACTTTGTATTAACTTTCAATAATACAAAGTACCTACAATACAATATATATATATGAGAATTTTCTTAAAATAACCAGCAAAATCATAAACTTTACTTTTATTTGTAAAAGCAAAAAATATGTATATAAAAATTAACAAAACCATTTACTGTCAAAGTGACACCTTGGAAGAATTTTCATGGTAAACTTAATAAAATAATAGACAACGACGCATGAAATTCTATTCAGATCATCGGATAGAGGGAACCCCTTCAGTAGTTGTTTATGAAAGACAAGAAATATTGATTCAACACTCAACCTCTAGGTAAATTTTTAATGATGGATTTCGGGGGACTGTTCACCCATCGACTACGAATTCCAGTGTAAGACGTTTAACTCGCCGTGTGATGAAGGCGTAAGTGAAGCAAGCACAGCGTTTCGTTTCGCGAATGTCGTGAGGCAACTATGGGAAATGCCGGTAAGATCTTACGTCGTCCAATATACTGCATTATAATCATCTGGTATATACCAGACTTAAAATATCCAGGCAATCAACAAGTCCACTGCTGAACATAGGCCTCCCCCAAGGAATGTCACAAAGCACGGTCCTGAGCCACCTGCATCCATCAATTTACTGCATATCTAATTTCTAAGTTCACCACACAGAGAAACCTCGAGCGTAGCTCTCTCCATAGCTCGCTGAGCGACCTTGAGCTTCCTCATACGGCCAGCAGTAAAGAACCACGTCTCAGATCCATAAGTCATCACTGGCAACACGCACTGGTTGTACAATCTCGTTTTCAAGTTTTGAGGTATACCTAACGAGAAGATGTGTCGTAAATTACCGAACGCTGCCCAGCCGAGTTGAATCCGTCGATTAACCTTTCGGTCGAAGTTGGACTTACCTAGTCGGACTATTTGTCCCAGGTAAACATACTCGTCAACAACTTCCAGCTTTATGTTCCCAATAACTACCGGCATAGGTGCGACATGGACATTAAACATGATCTTTGTTTTGTCCATGTTCATCTTAAGACCTATCCGTTGGGAGGCACTATTGAGGTCATTGAGCATAGTGCTTAGGTCCTCCAGTGATCCTGCCATAAGGACTATATCGTCGGCAAATCGAAGGTGAGTGATGTACTCGCTATTGATGTTAATACCGTATCTTTTCCAGTCAATTAGCTTGAAAACGTCTTTCAATGCAGCGGTGAAGAGTTTCGGGGATATAAAGTCACCCTGTCTTACACCTCTCTGCAGTTGGATAGGTTTCGTACTCTGGTTCTGTACTCGAATAGCCATCGTAGCCCTACTGTACAAATACTTCAGCAATTCGATATACCGACATTCAACTTGGCACCGCTGAAGATCCGCTGATCCTATGATACAGTTTGTGATAAATAAAAAGAAGAAGATGAGAGACAAACTGAATAGTCGTTGTCGATTGAATATATAAGATAATTAAGGGTTGATTTATTTATTTCAAAGTAGACAATCGTTTTAACTAGAAATTTTAACATAACTTAATTTTATTACACATAAAAAATATACCAATTTATCATAGTAAACGCCTAAAGATTTTATGAAAATCTAAACGGAATCATGAAATCTGAAAAAAAAAAGCAGTCGTTTTGTATGGACAAAAACCGAAAAACCAATCAAGGTTTTTATAATAGTAAATCATAATGGGTGTTATAATTTTTTAATTTATTAAATTTTTATATTCGCAGTCCATTTCAGTGAATATCATTAAATGTCTGATGAGTTTTTTCTTCCTCGGATATAACATGATGATACTTTATATCCTATGTCGCTGGTGTGAAGAAATTACTAAACAGGTTAGTAATAAAAGTGGAAACAGTCTAATAACATAATGTGCTTTATAAGTCACTTCAAAACAGAGAAGCTTATCAATTCGACTGTATCTTATTTTCTTATTTAGCACAATTTCTTCAAGGTTTGTTTACCGATTTAGGAATAATCTTTCAATCATTTGATAAAAGTAATTTATAGGATAAAATACTACATAAACAAATTATAAACTACAGTTTAATGAATAAAATATTTCATAATTTTATATTCAGTCAGGCAATAGTTTATTTGATGGATACATTTTACCAACTGCACAGTATGTATTATAGTGACCAAATTATGCGGGAACACAGACATTTATTTGTGCTTAGCCCCTAACGATAGGTATCAGAGGACGGCTTACAGTGTCAAGGCGTGTCCTTGACAGTGTATCTAAACCGTCCTCTCTGTACTCCGCGATAGTCACAATACATTTAAACCTAAAATGTATTTCTGAACAATAACTATGATTTCGGTTTAGATTTAAATACAGGTACCACAACTAGTCATTCACTCCGATAACGAGGGATTTGAGTGGATTAAGATGAGTAAATGAGTGTTTTCGTATCCCTGCAATGGCTCGGGTGCTGTCTATGTGCTAGTCAACAGGCGGTCTATTATAATTTTGAGAATAGTAAAGCACTCAGAACGAAATTACAATATGTATATATTATTTTAAAATCTCTTGAGCTTAAGTGCATGGTCTTCTATCAATTTACGGTATAATGTTTATTTGAGGTATTTTATTAATATCATTGTTCCTATTTATTGGCACCATAAAATAGATGTAGATATTATTTTTACGTTCGAGTAGATTTCAAAATTTCATAAATGCAGTTCTATAATAATGTATACTACAAATGGAATTCAACTAATGTTACGAATTTTATCACGTTTAATTTTAACTTTTTTACGTGCGGTTTTTTTTTACGCATCTTTGGATGAAAGTTCCATAAAAACCCGCGTAAAAGATCATATCGTTGATGTGAAGCACCGACGCTCCGGGAAGTCTAAACTATGTCAAAATGTTTAGTATCGTCCCAACAATTATATCGGATTTAATTGACAACAAATCCTTGCAATAGAACACCGATTCCTACCAATGATGATTCGCGAGGCTATTGAAATTAAAGAAAAACATCCTAATTTTAATAGTTAACATGACTGAATGACATCTACTAAAGACCCCATGATTAATAAAATTAAAATCAAACCCAAGCATACTACTGCATTTATTCTATTCTATTCTATTCTTATTCTATTCTATTCTAGAAGTGCCCAAAACATCGGGAATTAAAAAAGTTAAAATTAAATGCGATAAAATCTTTAAAATTAGTTGAATTCCTTACAAATTTTATTTACAGTGAACGTGGGAAGCACTACACTCATGAACGGGGGTAGAAAAATGTTCGCCTTGTTGTGGCGGTGAAAGAGAATCCGCCACATCATAATTATCGTACTGTCGTAAGAGGCGACGTAGGAAAACAAACTGGAGATGGGCAGCATCATATTCCTGACAGCAGATCAAAATAACTGCGGTTGCCAACCCACCTGCCAAGCGTGGCAACTATAGCAAATATCCAGCTACTTGACAATTTATGGGGGAGGCCTATGTTCATTTCAGTGGACTTTTGATAGGCTGACTATAATGAGTTCTACCCTTAATATTTACGATATATAAAGAATATCTTTTGATATTAAGGGTTGCAAAGATAATCTTTGCAACCCTTAATATTTACGATAGAGTGAAAACAAAAAAGTAACATACCCGAAAATATATGCAGATTTTCCTTCAATGCCGAGAACGTGGTAAATAGACACTTCAAATTGCAATTAAAAAATATGCTAAAATATTAGGTCCTTACATATGAATTTGGCGTTTTGTACGAGAGGAATGTAAAGTCAATTTTTTTTTGTAAAATATATTTAATTAATCAAAGTATGCACCGTTGCTGTCTATACACTTTTGCCATCTCATAGGTAGTTCATTGATCCCTTTACTTGTACCATAGGGGCGAAAATCAATAAACTCTTTGAAGGCGGTTTGGACTGCCGCATCGGAGTTGAATTTTTTTCCTTGTAAGAAGTTGTCCAAATTACGGAAAAAATGATAATCTGTTGAAAAAAGGTCCGGAGAATACGGTGAATGTCGCAGACATTCCAATTGTAGCTCATCTAACTTAGTGGTTGTTTGTTGTGCAATGTGTGGTCTTGCGTTGTCGTGAATCAGCAGTGGTCTAGAGCGATTGACCAATCTCGGTTGTTCAGCAGCTAGTTCTTCCTTCATGGTTTGCAGTTGCTGATAATAGATATCTGCCGTAATCGTTTGGCCAGATGTTAGAAAACTGTAGTGAACGACACCGGCGTTAGTCCACCAAACATTCACAAGTAACTTTTTCTGACTCAATTTTTGTTTAGGACAGGATTTGGCTGGGTCTCCAGGGTACAGCCATTGCGACGAGCGCTTCCGATTATCGTACAGTATCCACTTGTCATCACAAGTAACGATTCGATTTAAAATCCTTTCATTATTGTGTCGGTTGAGCAAAGTAACACAGCACTCGACGCGTGTTTGCAAGTTCGATTCACTAAATTCATGAGGTACCCATCGTTTAAGTTTTTTTACTTTCCCGATTTGCTTCAAGGGGATTAATACAGTTTTATCACTTACCCCAAAGTCTGCAGCTATCTTTGAAGTGCTTTGTGATGGATCCGCTTCCACAAAAGCCTTTAATTCTTCATTTTCCACTTTGGTCTCCGGCCGTCCACGGGGTTGGTTCTAAAGGTCGAAATTTCCAGAACGAAAACGTTGAAACCAAAAACGTACCGTGCTTTCTTTTGCAACACCAGCGCCGTACACATCATTAATCCTTTCGAGCTGTTTCTGCAGCACTGGTGCCACGGTAGAACTCGTACTCGTAAATATACCGATATTTCATGTTTTCCATTGTGCGGTAATAAGCGACGCCAAAGAATAAAATAATGAGGAAAAAACAGATGAATGACTGTTTTCAAAACTCAAATATTCCAGCTAAATGAATTTATAAATTTGAATTTGGAATTCTTAACCAAAGAGGAGATATTTCAGATCAAAGTGGTCAGTACGACAAGACGCTAATTTCATATGTAAGGACCTAATATATAATAATGCTTACGTACCATGAAATTTAAGTTTTAATCAGTTTGATTACTACCTTTGACAAGTAAAATAAAATGAAGTAAAATTTGCGTTCTTTAATTAAACAATTTTTCCGCAAGAGCCAGTTTATTTACATATACTCACAAGGGCTATGAAACCGGGACTGTCACAAATATCTTAATATGTCTGAAAATATGGAACCTATCTTTAATTACAAACTGATTTATAAGTCTCATTAAAGGTCAAAAAGTAAAGTAGCAGCTAATATACGTCTCACTACTGTGCACAGGGCTCCTCATTATCTATAGTGTTTTGTGGGCAGAAAAATAGAGTATGCTGCAACGCTCAATGCATTTGCACATTTCCACGACTATTCTAATTACTTAGACATCTAGGTTTCCGCACGAAGTTATTCTTCACCACTTTAACAGACACGTGTTTAGTCAGAACGTAAAATTTTCTATAACAGATTCATCCTCGAGGGAATCGTACAAGTTTTGCACCCGTGCCATGATGAAATCTCACGTTGAGCTACACGGCCCTCATCATCATCATCATCACAGCCCTTCACAAGTCCACTGCTGAACATAGGCCTCCCCCAAGAAATGCCACAAAGCACGGTCCTGAGCCACCCGCATCCATCGACTTCCTGCATGTCTTACCAGGTCATCACTCCATCTAGTGGGGGGACGCCCTACACTTCATCCGCCGGTACGAGGCCGCCACTCGAGAACCTTTTTCCCCATCGGTTGTCGGTTTTTCGAGCTATATGGCCGGCCCCGGTCACTCTGGTTCTACTGCGGATATCCTCATTTCTAAGTTTATCACGCAGAGAAACTCCGAGCATTGCCCTCTCCATAGCTCGCTGAGCGACCTTGAGCTTCCTCATACGGCCAGCAGTTAAGGACCACGTCTCAGTTCCATAGGTCATTACTGGCAACACGCACTGGTTGTACAGTCTCGTTTTCAAGTTTTGAGGTATACCTGACGAGAAGATGTGCCATAATTTCCCGAACGCTGCCCAACCGAGTTGAATCTGTCGATTGACCTCTCGGTCGAAGTTGGACTTACCTAGTCGGACTATTTGTCCCAGGTAAACATACTCGTCAACTACTTCGAGCTTAGTGCTCCCAACAACTACCGGCATAGATGTGACATGGACATTAAACATGATCTTTGTTTTGTCCATGTTCATCTTAAGACCTATCCGTTGGGAGACACTATTGAGGTCATTGAGCATAGTACCTAGGTCCTCCAGCGATTCTGCCATAAGGACTATATCGTCGGCAAATCGAAGGTGAGTGATGTACTCGCCATTGATGTTAATACCGTATCCTTTCCAGTCCAGTAGCTTAAAACGTCTTCCAATGCAGCGTTGAGGAGTTTCGGGGATATAACGTCACCCTGTCTTACACCTCTCTCCAGTTGGATAGGTTTCGTACTCTGATTCTGTACTCGGATAGCCATCGTAGCCCTACTGTACAAGCACATCAGCACTTCGATATACCGACAGTCAACTTTGCACCGCTGTAGGGACTGTAGCACCGCCCAAATTTCGACGGAATCAAAGGCTTTCTCATAATCCACATACGGAAGGCAAAGTGGCAGATTGTACTCTTCTGTCTTCTGTAAAATTTGCCGAAGCGAGTGTATGTGGTCTATGGTACTAAAGCCTTTCCGGAAACGAGCTTGTTCGGGAGGCTGGAAGTCGTCGAGTCTGCGTGCGAGACGATTCGTAATGACTCTCGAAAACAGCACGTAGACGTGGTTCAGAAGGGAAATCGGTCTGTAGTTCTTCAAGAGAGCGTTATCGCCTTTCTTGAAGAACAAAACCACCCCACTTCTGCTCCACGCCTCCGTGGAGCAGAAGTGGGGTGGTTTCACTTCCACCATGGAGGACGGAATCAAAGAGCTTCTGAAGGACTTCAAGTACCGGTTTTCCACCCGCTTCCAGAAGCTCCGCTGTAATTCCATCCTCAACTGGGGCCGTGCCGTTTTTAAGGTGCTGGAGAGCATTTCTAATCTCGCTCAGACTGACGTCCGGGATATCTTCGGAATAGTGTCGGATAAGACTCGCTCTTGGATCGTTACTCACTTTTGCGTGTGGCTCCAACGATGACGTGTACAGCTGCCCATAGAACCTCTCAATCTCACTCAAAATCTCAGGTGTCCCGGAAACGACGCTGCCAGACTCGGTCTTCAGCTTCGACAGTTGGCTCTTTCTGGCAGACAGATCTCTGGCAAAGACTTTGGAGCCCTGGTTCCGCTCGATCGCTTCTTCAATACGAGCTGTATTGAAGTTGCGCAAGTCCCGCCGCATGCATTTGGAGATCTGTCTGTTCAGTCGCCTGTATGCTATCAAATCTACTGAAGATTGCAGCTTCATTTCCCGTCTAACAGCCATGAGATTAAGAGTGTGATCGGAGAGTTTTTGTGTTCTTCTGCGGCGGGTCTTACAAAAGCTTAGCTCCGACCGCATGGACAGTTTCCACAAGCTTGTCATTCATATCGTCCACTGCATTGCAATCTTCTAGGCACTGAAAACGGTTTTGTAACTCGAGCTGAAAGGTTTCGGGACTTTGGATTAGAGCACGAGGGGGGACGGAGCGTTGACTTCATTAGACGACACCTCTCCAACTTAACGTTTAAGTTCAGTGTGCCTCTAACCATTCGGTGATCGCTACCAGTTTTCACCTCGCGATCACTGAGACATCACTGAACAGTTGGCGTCTAGTCGTCATAATGAAGTCAATCTCATTTTTGTCGAACCGTCGGGGCTCGACCAGGTCCACTTCCTGTGGGGCCGCTTCTGGAAGAAAGAGTTCATCATAAAGAGTCCTCTTTCTCCATGAAGTCGGCCAGCTGCTGGCCCCTTGGGTTCCGGTGCCCTAATCCGAATTTCCTACTTTCAGCTCACCGTTCTCTCTTGTGCCTAGCTTTGCGTTGAAGTCTCCATTAACACCGTATAGTGGGTTTTAGAGGAATGCATGGCTCTAGAGATATCCTCATACATTTCCTCTACCTCCTCATCGGGTGTGCCGAGTTGGTGCGTAAACCTGTATGACCTTCAGCGAATACCGTTTGGTGATTCTGAGTATAAGGTACGCAACCCTCGTCGACACACTCCCAATTTTTACAACGTTGTTAACGAGAGACTTGTGGACGATAAATCCGACACCTCCTTGGGACAGATGGTCGCCCTCCCGGTGATAGAACAAGTTGCCGGATTCGAGGATTACCGTGTCCTCCCCCTCTCTTCGGACCTCTGATAATCCTATAATATTCCAGCGCAACTTGTCTATCTCTTCTTCCAGCTCCAGGATCTTCTCGTCAGTCCTCAGAGTGCGTGCGTTATAAGTTGCCAGGTCGAGTCGTCGTAGGTGGCAACCGAACCTCCACCGGAGATTCTTAGCACCCCCTGCCCCGCCGTTACCATGGTCGCCACCGTAGCCAGGAATAGCGGGGCCGCCGGGGACTGGGGGCCGTCTCTTCGTAACTTTCTTCATTGGGGGGATATTGCCGTAGTTGCCACGCTTGGCGAGCGGGTTGGCAACCGCAGTTTTTTATTGTTATTTGCTGTTATCAGAAAGATGCTGCTGCCCATCTTCTGCCTCAGTTTCCCTCTGTCACCTCTTACGACACCCACGGGAAGATATGGGGTAGTGGGTATTCTAACCCGCCACTACACGGGGTAAGCTGCTACTCTTTTACTTTTCATGGGGCAATATATGCAGTTTTTATTTCATTCATATTTTCGGGTATGTTACTTTTCTGTTTTCACTCTATCGTAAATATTAAGGGTTGCAAAGATGAGTAGAACTCATTATAGTCAGCCTATCAAAAGTCCACTGAAATGAACATAGGTCTCCCCCATAAATTGTCAAGTAGATATTTGCTATAGTTGCCACGCTTGGCAGGTGGGTTGGCAACCGCAGTTATTTTGATCTGCTGTCAGGAAGATGATGCTGCCCATCTCCAATTTGTTTTCCTATGTCGCCTCTTACGACGGTACGATAATTATGATGTGGCGGATTCTCTTTCACCGCCACAACAAGACGAACATTTTCTACCCCCGTTCATGAGTGTAGTGCTTCCCACGTTCACTGTGAATAAAATTTGTAAGGAATTCAACTAATTTTAAAGATTTTATCGCATTTAATTTTTACTATTTTAATTCCCGATGTTTTGGGCACTTTACAGCACCCATGGTCACGGGAGGACTGAGGTGTTTGACGACCTGATCTCATAGTTAGAATAGAATAGAATAAAATAAATGCAGTAGTATGCTTGGGCTTGAATTTAATTTTATTAATCATGGGGTCTTTAGTAGATGTCATAACTATTAAAATTAGAATGTTTTTCTTTAATTTCAATAGCCTCGCGAATCATCATTGGTAGGAATCGGTGTTCTATTGCAAGGATTTATTGTCTATCAGATCTGATATAATTGTTGGGACGATACTAAACATCTTGACATAGTTTAGACTTCCCGGAGCGTCGGTGCTTTACATCAACGATATGATCTTTTACGCGGGTTATAAATTATTGTTATAAATTTTGATTCCAAGACAATTTATCTTTCTTATGGATACATTGGAAGACATGCCTGATAAAAAAATAGTAGGTGTTTCCAGACATATATATTCACGTGTTCCTGTAGCATATTATATCTATGCCAAATACCAATCATCTACGTCTAATAGTCTTTCAAAATTCAAAAAAAAATTGACAGATATAGAGACACAGACACCGAGGTGACTCTAAATGTGATCGAATTTGCTAAATTTGGCACGGAACAGCATTTAATGATGTGCCCAAATTTAAGCTCACGTATTATTTATATTTGTAATTTGTATTTGTTAATCAACAATCAAACGTATTATATTGTTGATTAACAAATACAAATAAATGAATTATGTACTAGCGTCTATTAAACTGAAGCGTCATTTAAAATAATATTTATTTCATGGCAAGCTAAGAAAAAGTGCGACGGAGATAGATATTATTCCATCTCGCTCGAACTATAGAAAGGGGTCGTGACGGAAAAATCTTACACTTTTTCTCGCCTAGCCCCCATCCGCCAAATACGTACCGTGCGATAAGGAACTTCGTTCTAAAAAATTTGAATCATCTCTGAACCTGCTATTTCACGAAAATGTGTTTAAAATAAGGTCAAGATGTAATAAAGGTTTTTGTTTTAGTTGGTGAAAACATCATACAGTGCTTTTACAATGATGCTCCGATTCCGCAGCGAGTGAAGGCATTTTGCTTTTTTCTTGCACACTATAAAACTATACGGCTTTTTAATATACAATTTAAATGAAATGTAAATCAAAGCAAAAATATTTGCACGTTCATTATGAACTGTAGCGTTATTTACTTTGAGATATTTTACAGTTTTATGGCTCGTTCGTACTTGTACGTTAGTATTTTAGATCCAATTTCTAATCGGATTACATAGGTAGTTATTACTCAAACCACACTTGGTAGATTTACGACCCGATTGAAGCTTAAACCATTTTATGCCGTCCAAGAGCCTAATAAAATATTATTTTAATTATTATTCAAGGAAATATTTCAGATCCTATTCACTGAGTTAGGGAATAAAGAATAAAATGTTTCTGCAATTATAACGAAGGTCGATGGTATTTGTAGCAGGAGAAGGATATCCCACTAACTAGTAAGAAAAGTTTCAAATAATCTCTTGGGTCCAACACGATTTTTGGCCAAGCATGAGGCGCTGGCTTAACTTAAAATAAAGTTGTGAACAGCTCCATACAATATATATTGCTAATAGAACATCCCTTTTTTATCGGGTCCGACCATTTTTTAAATAATTTGGCCATTAGTTAAATAGACAATAAGTACGATGAAAAAGCATGTAATAACTATGAAAATGAAATAATTTCAAGGTTACCAAAAATGTAATTGTAACACATCATTGACATTAATAAAATAATATTTCACGTTTTCTTTTTGATTGTTTTATATCCATTTACTCGTGTGCTGGCGGCCCAAGAAAACTCATCATTCTCCTTTTCTATTGGAGAAGTTATAACAGGCACTTAAGGCATGCGTTAGAAAAAAATTAGTAGTTACCCAAAGATATAGGGACAATCTTCTTAAAAAGCTGGAACAGTTCCAGCATGACAAATCAAATCAAATCAAATCAACAAAACAATAGAACAAAAGTACTGCCTACAATGGGATAGGTCTATTTTTAGCCGTGAACTGTTTCTTCTTCTTTTTCTTTTCAACAGTCCGTTACGATCATCACGCTTGGCAAGCGCATTAGTGATTGCAGTACAAAAGGTTCCTTGACGCTGCTCTCTATCGACGATCTGGATATTTTACATGTGGTTTTTTTTCTTCATCAGAATACTGCAGTTCACTGTTGGACATGGGCCTCTCCGATTTGGCACGCTTGGCAGGTGAATTATATATAGCATTACCAGACGTCTCGCACTTTTGACGCTGCTCCCCATCACCGGTATTTATAAATCTAGCTACCGATAGCGCTGCCGACATCTTTCATTGGCAGATTTCTCAGGCATTTGCCATAGTCGCCTCTTATGACACCCATGAGATGAAACTGGGTGGTGATTCTCTTTCGCAACCACACGGAACATCTGGCATTATGAGAAGGGTATACCGTCACCAATGGGAGGCCATGAGATGCCATCTAAATAAGGTGTGTGAACTCCTTCCTCTGATAGCTTAACACGTATTTACAGATCTTAGTTGGCTAGAAATATGAGCGCAAAATCAATACTGATGTGAAGAAAAATACGCCATGTCCATCTGCAAGACTTCAATATACTGTAAGGTCATTCTGCGTGCGAACCAAAATGTATAATTAATTACTGAACGTTGCTTGGTAAAAATGCATCCATGTTAGTCCTCAGAGGTAATGTAGGCACCTATGGGCCACAAAATACACTTAACATTAGGTGGATTGTGTGATGAATGCTTTGCAGCACTTATAGACAGGGAATAAGAATTAATCTTACGCAACAAGCTGCGTAAAATTAGTTTAATGTGTTTCAATGTATAGCCCTAATCGACTTCTTTTGAAACCTACGAAATAAGACGAGGTGGTTGATACTCTTTTTCCACCATCTCAAAGCACGTCCGTAATTAATGTTGCGTTAGTAGGATATTGAAGGTAATGCTATTAATACTATACAGGTATTCAGGTATTTCAGTTACCTATATTTTTAAATTTATGATCAGCGATACTTTTCGGAGTTTATTCTGTTATATACAGGATTATTTTTCAAAGAGTAGGCAAATTTTAAACTTAAGTTCAAATATATAAATAATAATATACCGTTACTGCAGGTTTTGAAAATACGAGTAAATAAGGCTTCCACTTTTATTTGAAATTATCCAACAACGTTTTTGCCTACCGATTACGATTACGAATATGTGTGTGCGCAGTAAAATCAATTAAAATAATGCATTACCACGCATTTTGAATTTAAAAGATAAAAGGGACAGAATGTTAGAGAGAGAATTTTTCTTCACCGTTTGCCTATATTACTTATTCTGAACCTTATCTGCAAATTTGGCCAGTTATTGCAAAATAACCCTGTATATAATCTTCTCGGATTTATTTGGACACAAAACAGGAAGGTCAGCCGCGGAAAGGTTTCTCTATTACTAATAAATCAATATACACTATGTCTAAACCTCTGTAATATTTAAGTAAAATTGAATCGAACAATAAAACTACAGAAAAAATCCATCATGTAAATTTGTAAGTGCGGTTACGGCATACTACATCTATCCTCAATTTAAATTAGTAAAGCAGATGAAACAGCATTATGCAGCTATTTTACGCTGGTATTGTGTGAGTGTAAGTGCGGGCCTTCCGCGGTCGAGCCGACCCATTTGAGCTGAGTCATAAAATATTGCATTGTAGCTCTGCCACAAATAAAATTTAGTACGCCGGGTTAATTTTCACTTAATACACTTTTTTTTTATAGGATAAGGGAGACAAACGAGCACACAGTTCACCTGATTGTAAGTGGTTGCTGTGGCCCATAGACATGTACATCTATCCTCGATTACGAATCAAAATGCAGATGCGTTGTCACCCATGAGGACTAAGATGGAATGCCTCTTTTCCAGTAAAAAAGGTCTCCGGTTCTCTACACTCACCATACGAAACACAGCAACGTTAAGCTGCTATTTTACGCTGGTATTCAGTGAGAGTGTGGTCCTTCCTCGGTCGAGCCGACCCATTCGTGCTACAACTATACCAGTAATATAGCTGAAGCATGGCTCTACCACGTATAAAACCATTTTTGCTGCGTAATGTTTTGAAATTAGGTATTGAATCCTACCTATATTAAAATGAATAAAACGTTATCGCTTAGTATAGAAATTCTAAACCGCAAGAAGATAAGCACCAGTGTTAGCAGTACATGAATCAATCATTCTGTGAACGAAATTAGTTTTATAGGCGGTCTGGGCTGCTATTTAGTGACAAAACAGGTGCTTAGAACATAAAACAATAAATTCAGTTTTATGACTCACAATAGGTGAAACTTTATGTTCATTTTAAAATTACAATATACACCGCCACTATACGGTTTATAGATAGTATTATATAGAACTGATTTGCATTTTCATAAATTCAACGCGCATGTAAATAGCCGCTGCAAGGTTCGCAATACATTTTCGGCTGAGAATAAGTCCTAATTCAATAGAAGATCTAATCTAATCTAAAGGATATAAGAGGTTAAGTTTTAATATCAGGATTGATAATATTTTTTTGGGTATTTTTATGTAAGTATGATGTAAGAGATCTAATTGTACTTTTAAAGTAATTTAACATCCTTTTTTATATAAGTAAGGGTGGATGACAAACGAACACACAGTCCACCTGATGGTATCTGGACACATCCCCGATAAAGAATCGAAATTCAGACGGGTTGTCACCCTTGAGGACTAAGATGAAATGCCTTGTTAATTGTAATAAGGGTCACAGTTTCTCGTCACACGCCATACAAAACTAGTGTTCTGTGCCCACTTGGTACTTCTCCAGTAGAGCCGACTAATTCATGCTGCAGCCTTTACTGCTTGGTTCTACAACGTAAATATGCTATAACGTTTCAAGATTCTTTTATATTTATATTAAAGGTAAAAAATAGTAAAGCTAAGCTCAATAAGAAATTGTGATTTAAATATAATTTCGTTCTAAAAGGGATCGGTTCCAATTTTATTTACTTCTGTATCTATCCGATGTAGTATTAGGGCTACATCGAATACAGACAGCATACATTTAATGTTCCACAAATCATTTAAGTCGACTTTAAAAAAGGAGGTACTCAATTTGAGTATATTTTTTGTATGTATTTTACGCAATACTTTCGTCAATATTACTTTTTTATTGAATAGGTGGGGTAGTGTCGTCCGGGGTGGTCTATTATAAGTTAAGGGAAAAAAAATTCCACCCCTAAGGGCAGGAAAATAGGGGTTTTCAGTGTAACTTTTAAACGACATTTTAATTGTGATATTTATTAGTACACTTAAAAGGGTTAAAAATATTTTTTTTAATAAAAAGTAAAATCGTAATTCAAAGAACGAAAAAGAATAAAATTATTTCCAATTTGCTTCGAAAGCCGGTGTATAGACATAGGGTGTAGAATAATTAAAGTCCCGACTTCAGAAGCTGTTATGTAAATTTATTGGTTTTTTTTTGGTGCCTTGAAGTCGGCGTTTTATTTCTATTACAAATTTGTCTTACATTTTAATTGAAACATTTAAAGTGATAAATAAGTGAAAAATCGTGTGATAATAGTTTTTCAGCTACGGCATCGTTCATTCCAGACTATATATGAACATTTCATTCCACGTTTATTCACGGTGTATTACCACGCACAGAGGTAGAGCCACGCGGCAGCTTTTGCTGTTGCACCGTGTTGTTGAAACGTCGGGAATATAAAATAAGTTAATATACGCGATAAAATCCGTAAAACTAGTTTTATTTAAATGATTACCGCCGCCCAAGAACAACTGCAATACCAGGGGAATTGCAGATGCGTTGCCGGCCTTTAAAAAGAGTAGGCTCTTTTCTTGAAGGTCCCTCAGTCATATCGGTCCGGAAAAATCGCAGGTCGTAGTCGATTCCACAAGGAAGTTGTGTGAGAAAGAAAATGTCTTGTAAATCGCTCAGTGGTGGACCGCCAATCATCCAGATTGTATGGATGGTATCGCGAGTTTGGCGTGATGTGCAATGGTGAAATTGAGCGACTGGAATTAGTACGAACAGTTCCTCAAATCACTCCCCGTGGTAGATGCGATAAAATACGCAAAGAGATGCAACATCTCTTCGCAGTGCCGGTCTTCATACTTTTAGTTCGCGTTTCCATCCTTTCATTGGCCAGCAAGAATGATTAATCATTAAAATGAGTGACCAACGCTGAGCCTACTATTTTATGCTCAACACAATATATTATTATATTTAACTTTATAATATTTTTATTGATACCTATAATTTTAATTTTTAATATTACTGACTACCATTTTCCGTGGAATTCCGTGGAAAACACATTTGAACAACATTTTACCGCGCATAGGATACGTTAAGCAAAATATTTATTTATGTTAACTAAGTATGTCATAATATGTGCAAGTGTATAACGGGGAATAATTATTTTTACCAGTATTCTTACCATATTTCTTGTACCACCATCCATATACCATCTTCTATGAAATATTTATTAAAATTTCGACAGTAAATATAGGAACTTACTAGAAGAAATCTATGCTTTCTTCTCCTCAAAACCAACTTATATTTTATATACGTTTTAACTTATATTTATTATACGTTTGATAAGAAGTATAATATTTATTTACAAATGTTTATACAAATATATTATTAGAGACAATGTGATGTTTAGAGACACATTAATGTATGTTTGGTGTAGATATTTTTGCGTAGTGCGTAGATCAAACAAGCGCTGGATCGAGGCTTAAGGATGAATATTTTAATAAGGTACCATCCCGATGAGTGGCTTTGCCTTTTTTTACGCGTATAGTAAACGTTTCCGGCATATATGACAAGCTCCGATAGCATTTCTTTCTTTTATTTATCGGCCTCTAAACGTCCACTTCTGGATATGGACCCCTCGCGCTATTTGGAGGTTTGGCCTTAATCACCACACTTGGCAGGCGGATTGGCGATCGTAGCACCAGAAGTCTCGCACCCTTGACACTACTATCTGTCGGAAGCCATGCGTGGTCAAAGTAGATCATGGGGATGTAATTGTTTTAGTAGGAAGAATAGTTTTAAACAGATTATTAATTCTACCAGTCCGCCAGTGAAATTTAACCGTCCGATGAAAAACTTTTACAGTCCTATTCCTAAGGAAGTTATATTGTTATTTTTTTATAGCAGAGGGGCAAACTAGCATGCGACTGACCTGATGGTAAGTGACTACCGCCGCCCATAAATAACTGTAGCACCAGGAGAATTGCAGATGCGTTGCCGGCCTTTTAAAAAGAGTAGGCTCTTTTCTTGAAGATCCCTAAGTCGTATCGGACTGGAAAAATCTCTGATGGTAGTCGATTCAACAAGGAAGTTGTGCGAGGAAGAAAACTTCTAAATCGCACAGTGGTGGACCGCCAATCATCCGGATGGTATGGACGGTATCGCGAGTTTTGTCGCGATGTGCAATAGTGAAATTGGGCGGCTGGAATTAGTCCGAACAATTCCTCAGAGCACTCCCTGTGGTAGACGCAACTAATACAACTCAACCTTGATTCCTGTGTGTATCTTTCAGGCGTCAATTAACAATTTTTTTTCTTAGGGTTATGTACTGGAACAAAATAAAATATCAGAAAGGATATTATTTTCCGTATCCATATTTTAACAGATAGTCAAATGAGGAGTGGCTTTATTGTTCAGAAATTACTCAACTAAGATGTTAGATAACGCAAACTTTGTCGGTTTTAGTATTGACATGTTAAAACATTGACGTGTCATTGTTTGAAATTATTTACATTCGAACAAGACGTTTCAAAGCGATGCGCCTTTTAGACAACTCAACGTTAAGGTCGAATACAAATTATCAGTTCTGAGAAAATGACGAATTGTAAACTTCTTGAAACTAAATCGATATATTAGGTAAGATATGCGTAATGAATGTTTTTATTGGTTTCCGCTTGACAAAGTACAGTAGCATATTAGGTGCAACAAAAATGTTCTCTCATAAGTGTTCTTTATTTGCCAAACGAAATTGGTTGTTTTATATATAGTGATCTCTCCGCTTTCGATCCGATGTGTGCAATATATGGTTAACTTTTTTGGATAAAACTGAAGTGAGAAACGAACCGAGTCCGAGTCCACCTGATGGTAAGTGCTACTGCAACCCATGGACACCTGCAGACAACTTCATACAAAGTAGGCTACGGGTGCTTTGTCACCGTGGACTAAGATGGATTGCCTAACAGCCTGTAATTATTCTGGCTAAATACCCTTCAGACCGAAACACTGCAATTCAAGCACTGCTAAGAAGAGTTAAGAAGTAGAAATAATTAAAAGTGTGGTTATTCAGACTTCTAGGCAAAAGAGGGTTCCTACCACCTATTTGACCAAATCTTTGAATTTCGTTCATTATCTTGTGGTATTTACTATATGCGCCGAGTACTGGCTGCGTACAGACACTATCCAATATCGACTATATCCTCTTTTTAACATAAAAGATGTGCACAGTGACTGACTGATCTATCAACGCACACTCCAAACCGGCGAAGAAACTTTAAAAAAAAAAGACTTTTATGACGTAGACATCCATTGAAAAAGTATTTAGGAAAATTCGACCCCTAAGAGGGTGAAATAGTGTGTTAAAGTTTGTATGAAAGTTATTATTTTACGGGGCGATTGACGGCGATTTCAGAGGTGGTTTAATTTTGTACGAAGAAAACATATTTAATGCTTTAAAACAATATGATTTACCCTTACGGGTTTAAAACAAGGGTGAAAATCTTAATATATAAAAATTAATGTTTGTTTGTTCATATTTTATGCGCAGCCATACCGTTCATCAGATTGCGGTAAAACTATGTCAATTTATTGCTGGCACTTGCGCGAAGGTTATAATGTAAGCATAGTGCAATTAAATTACAGTAGGTGGCACGCGTATCGTACCGATAACTTTATTCGAAGGCTATATATCATTCAACTGCAATATAATACATTCAGTAAATAATTCCTAATTAAACAATTTTTTTTTTTTTTTTTATATAATAAGGGTGACAAACGAGCACACAGTCCACCTGATGGTAAGTGGTTGCTGTGGCCCATAGACATCTACATCTATCTTCATTTGCGAATTTAAATGCAGATGCGTTGTCAGCCGTGAGGACTAAGATGGAATGCCTCTTTTCCAGTAAAAAGGGTCTCCGGTTCTCTACACTCACCATACGAAACACAGCAGCATTAAGCTGCTATTTTACGCTGGTATTCTGTGAGAGCGTGGTCCTTCCCCGGTCGAGCCGACCCATTCGTGCTACAACTATACTATTAATATAGCAACAGCATGGCTCTACCACGTTATAATCCGAAATTTAAAAAGATATTTCCGCAATTGTTTTTTCTGCGGTAGCGACGCGCCGGGAACCAGCTAGTTTTGTATAAAAAATATTGTATTTAGACGCACAGTTCAATCTGGTGGTTGTAAGAGGTGACATAGAGAAACTGAAACATGATAATATAATCAGCAGCATCATGACAATTCAAAATAATAAAAACTGCGGTTCCCAGCTCGCCTGCCAAGCGTGGCAAATATCTTCTCCATGAGGCAATCAATGGGGAAGGCTTATGTTCAGCTGTGAACTTCAATATATGATACGTCTTTAAAGAATATTACATTAATCTGCAAATTTGCATTTTCTCATGAATTTTACAATATAAATGTGTACGCCTACCAATTTCAAGTAAATATTATATTAATTATCTTGTTCCATTGTTACGCCGTAGTTTAACAGACTATAGGACTGTGCCAAGCGGATTTCAAACTCTGTACGAATTAACCATATGTCATTGTTTACTTTTATATTGCGAAATTGCGAAGATCTTCAAATCTTTTCAGTAATAATTTTTAAGTACATTTTAAAAATTATAAGCAAAATAGTAAGTTACATTACTTTTTTTTTTTATATTATGTAGAGTAGGCACTAGTTATTGCTTTAAACATATCATCATCCAAATTACAGTCCGTTCAGATAAATAATGGTATTAGAAATGGCGGTTCATCGAGCCCGTACCGTTAACATGCACAGTAGCGAAAACCCGCTAATAACGATACATCGTTATAACGTTATATTATTCAGTTAATTGGAAGTTTTTTTAATGAGAAAATATTTCAAAAGAATTGTATACCCAAGTAGGTACATTCATTTTAAAATAACTTTATAACTAGCGACCCGCTCTGGCTTCGCCTGGGTGGGATCTATTACTGTGGCGTTATTTGATTTCAATGACAAGTTGGAATGAAGTTATAGGACGTACGAAAAACGCATATCGCAACGTATTTACCGGCGGGTGTGAGTATAGATAGCGACAGTGTGTGAGCGAGAGGTGAATAGTGGTGACACCATTTTCAATCCCATTCTTTGACCGCACGGTTTGAGATACGAGGAAGAGATACGGGAAAGCGTAACGTCAGGCCTGTATACTATTTATGAGATGGTCTTAAAACTTTCAGACTCAAGGATGCTGCATATGCTCGAAGCTAATAAGCAGAAACTTAATGTATCACGAGAGTCAGAGAGACTAACCCAGAGACATGCTAGGTTCATGCACGAGACGCTGGGTCAATATGCTTTACTAAAGGATCTCATATAAAAATTGCAAAAAGAAGCGGAATCTATGAGAATGATTCTGTCGTATGATTTATGTACTGCAATAACGGAAACTAAACGCGAGGTTACTACAGTCAAAAAGGAAATATCAATGTCTAGCTCCGTCACCAACCAGCTAAAGATATTAATAGAAGAATTAAGAACTTTCTGTGAGAGCCTGGAACCTCAGCGTTATTCCACAACAAAAGAACCCACCATTCGTCCTCCTTTTGCTGAAGATTTACATGAAATACGCAGTATATCACGTGATTTAAAATCCTTAAGAGATGAACAATCTAACCAAAAGGTCCGTGAATCTCCAATGGATCAAGAAATGGATCTTGAGGAGTGTGTCTCTCAGGAGCTGCGGCAACATATCCTAAAAATGAAATCGCAGCTTCAGGGAGATATAATTGACCTCCGTCATCAAGTATCCAAAATCACGGAGAACGTAGCAAATCCTAATAGGAACCCTGTAGACTCTCTAATTACCTCGGTACAAGCCAGCATAGAGGAACTTCGGAGAGAAACCAGGGAGCTGCAAGACACAACTGTGGAATCAGCTGCCCCCATTCGAATGGCTATAGAGGGACTACGTAACGAAGTAAGACGTCAACCAGCTAAAGAGAGATCTCTTACTGACGAGGGTAAGCAAGTAGATTGCTCACCAGAACAACACCAAAGCGTCAAGGCAAACGAACAAAGGCACGACCACGCTAAGAAGTCCTCTCGCTCTTACTCAGAGGTAACGGCAAGATCGAATTACTCAATTATGATAGTTTGTCAGCTTGTTGTACATTCTTAGAACAGCCTATGGCCTATGCCTAACAGTACTTTCTTTTTTTCTTTTTTAAAAAACCTTGCCCCCACACCAGGAGTTTCTCCTGTATCGTGGAGGCAGTTTACAAACATAAATTGCTCCAGTACAAACATCCAGATCCGGAACAATTATTTGTAGGCCATACAAATACTTGTTCCGTGCGGGATTCATGCGTTGCAAAATAATATTGTAAGTTATCAACGAACTTTTAAGTCGTTGCTCCGTGGCGCAGTGTCTTAGCAATGAGTTGTTAAAGAGTGAGTTGGTAAGATTAAGTAGTTTAGAAGTGGGTCTCCTCTTCGTTTGTATGTAGTAGCGCTGGGTTATAGATATTTTTAATATAATTAAACATATTATATTACATCACTTTATAAATGTCAAAGTTATATTAAAATAACAACAAGTTATAAAATGAGTTAAATCTCAATACAATTATGGTATAGAGTTGAAGTTAACATTATTTATTACTATAAAGTAAAGTTATGATATTAAACAAAAAGTACAAAACAAAAATAAAATAAAATAATTTTCATAATATAATTGGTGTCGGTAAGTCGGTGCTGAGACATAGTATCAAAGAATTAAAGCAAGGTATCAACTAGAATGCAGTCTAAATAGTTATATTAAAATCTTTATCCCCAATTTTTCTCCCCTTATGCATGTTTTTTTTTTCAATTTTATATGGGTACCCCTGCAGTAATACGTTTAATAAAAGAGCATTTGGTTCAACCGTTTCCAGATATCAGTGAACATGCATTAAAAACAATCGAACAAATCGAATACAGAACCGTTTTTTGAACTCGATTAAAAAGTAGTTGATAGTTATTACAATCTCTGTGGTTGTAACACATTCCCTTTTCCCGTTTTTGTGGACAGTATAATATAATATATTGCAGGGTACATGTAATGTATAAGTTATGCGTTAATATGATGATTAACCAAATTTCAATATTATACTATGTATCTAAACGTATTTATCTCGTTCATATCTTGAGTTGTGCTCATATCGCTTAAATGACAAAAAAAGACCGATACCAGCATTCTATGAAACTAAAAATATTTCGTCATAACATGTTTTTTATTTATTTTGCACCAAAAACAAAATTGTACAACATAAAACATAATTACAACAGGTCTTCAATGTGTATTAGAATGGGGTGCACGAAAATAAAAGCTATTTAATTATATAAGCTCTCCGCTCTCCTGTTTTAGTTCCTCTTTGTCGCCTCTTACGACACCCACGAGACGATATGGAGTAGTGTATATTTTAAAAAATGAGCTAACTTTAGATTATTTCACATAATACATGGACGCATAGGACTTTCTTTGCAATCTTTGCAAATTAAAAACAAAGGGAGTCGCACAACAGTTCTATAACTCTTCTACAACAGTGGTAGAGCCACGCGGCAGCTTTTGCTGTCGCATGGATGGCCGGCTCAAGCCGGGTGGTACCACGACCTCACAGAATACCAGCGTGAAGTAGAGGTTTACTTCTGCATTTCGCCTGGTGAGTGCAGGTGGCCGGAGGCCCAATCCCCCAATCAACATGGTAGTGGAATTAAACAGAAGACTACCCCAGGAGGGTACCAGCATCCCTGGAGAATCCTCGCTGAGCATCCACGCCCATGCTACCCTACTTTTTGAGCGTGGGTGCTCAGGCTGCCCGCGTATTCTGGGGCGAAATTCCGCTCAAGACGAAACCTGCTCGGGGCAAGCGGAGCAAAAGACAAAGGCAACCCTGCTACGCTTTCCGTGGATTTCTGCAATATCAGGGACTTCATTCAAACCTTAACGCCGTCCACTACCATCTGGAGACGGCAAAGCCGGCCTTGCTCTTTCTAACCGAGACACAGGTGTCCCTCCGGCTGATACTGTATCTCCTGCCCGGGTACAAATTGAACACCCTTTGTGCCCCGGGCTGGAGTTTGCGTGTACGTCAGAGGACATCTGTTTTCGACGCCTCGGCAGTCTTGAAGGTACGGACCTGTCCATCCTATGGCTGCGCGTAGACAGCGACGACCATCCCCGCGTCTACGGGTGCCTCTATAGGTCCCATAGCGGTAATGCCGACACAGACCGACTCATCGACCACGTCCAAATGGCTGCAGACTCCGTGCTACAACAGGTCCCATCCGCAGAGATCGTGATGCTCGGTGATTTTAACGCCCACCACGCTGAATGGCTTGGTTCTCGTTTAACCGATCATGCGGGTAGATCTGTTTATGACTTTGCCTTGGCATATGGTCTGACACAACTGGTTACTTCGCCTACGCGGATCCCAGATGTGGAAGACCATGTACCTTCCCTGTTGGACCTTCTGCTGACCTCTCATCCGGACGGATATCAGGTCTCCGTCGATGCCCCTCTTGGCTTTTCGGACCATTGTCTGATCCGGAGCACGATGCCACCACGCTCCCGTCGCAGTTGCGATCTGCAGCTCGCCGCCGTGTTTGGCACTATAGGTCAGCCGATTGGGATGGATGCGGTCTTTTTGCATCCTATCCTTGGGGGCGGGTTTGCTTCTCGCCGGATGATCCCAACGTTGTTGCTGATTCTGTCACTGCTGTGGTACTTCAGGAATGGAATTATTTATTCCATCATCTGTGGTGCCTATCGGAGGCAGAACTCAGCCATGGTTTGGTCGTTCTGTAAAGTTGCATCACGCTATAAGCAGGAGTGTTACCGGGCCTGGGCTGACGCATCAACATCCCGGGATGTAAACACTAGCGCTCTTAAAAAGAAGTATAATTCCGCCTCCAGGTCCTTCAAAGTGTCATTGCCAAGGCAAAGTCAGAGCACATCGGCAGAATTGGCGAGAAACTAGTTCGCCTCCTACGGGAACACGTGCATTCTGGTCTCGCCAAGGCTGTCCAAGGAACTCTGTCAGCCATCTCTGCCATCTCTGCACAGGGTGGACGACTCACTGGCCCATGACGCAAAGGAGAAAGCCGATCTGCTAGGCTCTTTTGCTTCCAACTCGACTCTTGATGACGGGGAACATACCGCCTACCATCCCGCGGTGTGAGTGCTCCATGCGGGAAGTGCTGGTTACACAGCGCCGGTGCGTAAAGCACTTCTCTCCTGGACGCCAACAAGTCGAGTGGGTCTGATGGAGTCCCACCTATTGTGCTGAAGACGTGTGCCCGGAGTTGGCACCGGTTTTAACGCGTCTTTTCGGTACTCCTACTCCCTAGGCGTAGTCCCGAACTCATGGAAGGCAGCTTTGTGCACCTGATCCCTAAAAAGGCGACCGCTCAGATCCGTCCAACCACAGGCCTATCGCTATCACCTCCTTGTTCTCCAAAGTAATGGAAACTGTTACCAACTGCCAGCTCATGCGGTACCTTGAGGATCACCAGCTGATTAGTGACCGCCAGTATGGTTTCCGTCGAGGTCGCTCAGCTGGTGATCTTCTAGGTTACCTAACTCATAGATGGGCGGAGGCAGTGGAGTCCAAGGGGAGGCGTTGGCCGTTAGTTTGGACGTAGCGAAGGCCTTCGATCGGGTTTGGCACAAAGCGCTTCTTTCGAAGCCCTTCCTATGGGCTTCCTGAGAAATTATGCAATTGGATCACTAGTTTTCTTGCAGATTGAGCATCAAGGTCGTAGTAGACGGTGCATGCTCCGACTACAAGCCCATTAACGCTGGTGTTCCACAAGGTTGTGTGTTATCACCAACGCTGTTTCTTCTGAATATCAATGATATGTTGCAAACTGGTAACATTCATTGCTATGCAGACGACAGCACTGGTGATGCTTTATACACCGGCCGTGCCAATATTTCTCGGGAAAACGTCACTGAGTACCGGAACAAACTTGTGTCTGAAGTCGAGACTTTGTTGAACAAAGTCTCAGACTGGGGGCGACTAAATCTAGTCCAGTTCAATCCCCAGAAGACACAAGTTTGCGCGTTTACCGCTAAAAAGAACCCCTTTGTCGTATCTCTTCAGTTTCAAGGCACTCCCCTTGTTGCCTGAGCCAGTAAGGGAATCCTCGGTGTCGACATATCGAGTGATGTGCAGTTTCGTGGTCACTTGGAAGAGAAGGCCAATTTGGCCTCTAAAAAGCTTGGCGTGCTCAGCAGAGCGGGACAGTATTTCATGCCGGCACACCGCTTGCAACTTTACAAGGCGCAAGTTCGGCCCCACATGGAATACTGTTCCCATCTCTGGGCAGGGCCCCCAGTGCCAGCTCCTTCCGCCAGGCGCATCCAGCGCAGAGCAGCTCGAATCGTCGACGACCGAGTTCTGTCCGATCGGCTTGACTCACTGGCACTGCGTAGAGATGTTGCATCTCTTTGCGTATTTTATCGCATCTACGTGGGGAGTGCTCTGAGGAATTGTTCGGACTAATTCCAGCCGCTCAATTTCACCATTGCACATCGCGACAGAACTCGAGATACCATCCATACCATCTGGATGATTGGCGGTCCACCACTGTGCGATTTAGAAGAAGTTTTCTTCCTCGCACAACTTCCTTGTGGAATCGATTACCACCAGCGATTTTTCCGGACCGATATGACTTAGGGACCTTCAAGAAAAGAGCCTACTCCTTCTTAAAAGGCCGGCAACGCATCTGCAATTCCCTGGTGTTGCAGTTGTTCATGGGCGGCGGTAATCACTACCATCAGGTGAGCCGCATGCTCGTTTGCCCCTCTCCTATAAAAAAAAAAAAACGTTTCGTAGCTTAATTCGCCGCAGAAGAATCTAAAATTTCTACACAAGACAGCGTATTTTTATATAATAAAGGGTAACATACTAGCACACAGCTTACCTCTTAAATCTATCTTCATTTAACAATCAAAATGCAAACACAAATGCAAATTCTTTTATGGATTCTGTTTGGGTAGGTACCACCTATTTCTGCCGCCAATCAGCATAGCGTGCAACACAGCAGGTTCCTGTAGAAAGGGTATTGAGTGAAAGTAAAATTATAGGCTATGAGGCATCACATCTTAGTTGTTAGAGGTGACGACACATGTGTAGCCTTCTTCGTTTAAGGTTAGCTGCAGGTGTCCATGGGCTGCAGCAGCTACTTACCATCAGGTGGGCTGTAAGTTCGTTTGTTATTTCAGTGTTATAAAAAATACCAGTTCTCAGTAAAATGCTGCAAAACTCTTGTATTCTACAAAAGTTTGGTTCTTCTTCTTTGGTCAGGCTGATCTATTCATGCTGCAGCGATATTACGGGTATGTGTGGGCTCCACCATATAAAACTCAGTTTAGAAGAATTACAAACTAAGATATTTTCTATTTAAAACTATTCTGTAACGGTAAATGAAATGCGTTTAGTTAGAAATAATTAGTAATACGGATATATAATATGACTCTTTTAAACAGCTGTTCCTTTGTAGCCGGATGCAGAGACTATCGCATATATACAATTAACGTAATCGTATTTAAACGGTTTGCTCAAGTTATTATTTATAGTATAGTCTTTGTAGAATTTTTAGATAACTCCAAACAAAGGAGGATTCTTTCCTATTTTCCCATCCTTGGGGAAAGAAGTTGTAGTAAATTTGTTTTAGTTGTATTTGAATAATATGATGGTAACTATTTAGACAACATTCTAGTTTTTACATTGAGCTTGTGAAAATCCTGAGTACACTCAAAAGGGTAAAAAAATATAACTTTTAATAAAATGTAAAAGTCACCATCAAAGAACTAAATAGAATAAAATAAATTCAGAAGCATCTTTTCAGTTCTTTGAAGTCAGCTTTTACCTTATAAAAAGCTATTTTTAATAATGACGTATGCCTTTTTAATTAAATAAATTAGTTCGAATCTTACCAGTATAATGTTAGGTTTACCTGTTTTTTCTTTGTTTAGATTTATTTATCATGAACGTATATTTTTTAACGTTTACGTCATCATTTTAATGGGTCGATGTTGAATTGCCATAGGTGCAACGCTTGATTGGAGAAAAAGACTCATGTCAGGTAATTTCATATAATTTTATCAAAGACAGCTTTACTTAGAAAAAGCGTTTTCGGTATATTATCTAAAATCTACAATAAAGGTCCATCTATGTTTCATGAAATGAAAAATGTTCATAAATTTAAAAAAGAATTTAAAACATTTCTAATTGAGAAATGCTACTACTCAATCGATTAATATTTAAGCGACGCATCAGTAGGCATATTATAATGACATGCATAATATATCATTTTTGACATTCTATTAGAGTATATATTGTAAATATCCTATTCTAATTAATAATTAGATCATTGTTGAACATTATAGTATAATTATAATATAATTATAATATAAATAATATAATGAAATAATTTAATTGTTTAAATGTAATAGGTATAATTGCAACTATAATATTTGTATACCTAAGGGATTGCAGATAGCAGTTTTTGAAAATACGAGTAAAGAAGGCTTCTACATTTATTTGAAATTATCACAAATTGAATGTGATTTAAGGGCAACAACTTTTTTGCCTACCGATCGACCCTTACGAATCTGTGCGTGCGCAGTAAAATCAGTTAAAATAATGCATTACCACACATTTTGAATTTAAAAGATAAAAAGGACAGAATGTTTGAGATCTTTTTAATTATTTTTTCTTCACCATTTTACTACTACACCAAGTAATATATTTATTCTAAACTTTCCCAGCAAATTTGGCCGGTTATTGCAAAATAATCCTGTATATAAAAAATCAAACATTTTTACGCGTTAGTTAAGAAATTTATTCCATCCGACAATTTTGTTATGAATGCAAAGTGGTTTCTAAATATAGGTATTACAATTATATAAAAAAACAAGTTTTTGAACTTTATCTAGTAATAATTATTGCGTTTATTACCCTGCATAACATTAAGTAGTCTTTGTGTATTTATCTACTATGAATATTTGTTGTTTCTTTGTTTGTTTTTCGTCTCCTTTGCCAATCAACAGACTTTGGTAAGGTATAATGCGCGCATCCGATATGGTTTCTGACAAAAAAGCGATCGCAACACGAAGCGGCACAGTTTAAATAAAACAAAACTGTTCTATGATTATACCAGTCAGCATTCTTCAAAGTACGCCTCTGTTATTTAAAATAAAGATTGCTAACATTGGTAGCAATTTAAAAATAGTTATCATTATTTAGTAGCTAAACTATAAAGTTAGGTATAATCTAAATGGGGGGTGCATTTTGATGTAATACTATAATACTGTCTAAAATAAATTCCTTAAACATTTTTATTATCAAACAAAATTAGCTTTTCTAAACATTTAAATATATTTTTATTCATGATAATTATTACTCTATTTCGATTAAAATTAACGGGAAGTGATATGAAAATGTGCAATTATATTGTTGTTTGTTCTTTATATCAATAATAATATGTAATATATATATAATAAATTTTATTTTTTATTTACTAACAGTAATATTAACAAATTCATCCCATTAATTTTTAAATAAGTTGATAGCTTTTTTATATATACCGTTTCCGCGAGCACGTTTTAATTAAAATATATTAAGCCTTCTCTAAAAATTATCACTTCATACAACTCATTGCTTTGCAGAGTTATCTCTTTATCGATAATTTGCTTGCGCTCTCGGCTACTCGTCACAACGCTCTCACCGGTCACTCACCTGCCTTACGTATCCCAGTTCATGTCATGATACTCGGAATATGATACAAGCTTTTATACTACGATGATATCATAACTCATATTAATTTCGATGTGAAATATAATACGTTTATTATATGGACATAATTACATTCCTGGCGAGCTCTTCTATTCATTCGGTCGTTCATTACACGTCCGTAGTGCGAAATAAAAGAATAATATGTGAAATATCGAGGGTGGGTCGTGGTATTAATATCAATGTGGATTTTATATGATTTCGCGATTGTGTCAAATTTTTATGGTTATATATTCCGATGTCTCAAGTTCGCTTTGATAAAAAGCCCCGACAAAGATCTGCGCCGTTCTCAGAAAGCGAATCTAAAGTTAAAGTTATTTTACTGTGTTATTTATAGCAGCAGTTTTTTGGTATATTACTAAGAATGACACTAATCGTTGTAAAGTAAATAGATATTTCTCGGCAGGCTGGTGGGTACGACAATTTATTTATCAAACAAGACATTTTATTTCGTTAGGCGTACAACAAAAATAAATACGTATCTACCTAATTACACATGTGTAACACGCGTGGCGATTATAAAACAAAACAGGCGCTCGCCCTTTGTTTACTAAGTGACGCATGAGGCATGAGGCTCAATGCAATCTATAAACTGCGGAGTCGTTTACCTTCCAAGCGACGAGACGGTCGCCATGTGCGTAGATGCGTGAGCGCAACGCGGCATGCGGCTCCGGGCAGAGAGGCAGAGCCCGCGGCGGCGCGCGGACGATGGCGCGCTGGCTGTGGGCGGTGACGCTCCTGACTGCCGTGCAGGCCTGGCGACCACCGCCGAAGCCCCTTCTGCTCTCACCCACGACATCTACACGCTTGACAAGACACGGCCACTCGACCATCCACCATCTACATCTATTCGGGTGGCATCTAGAGCTCCAAGAAAATCGCGCCATCCGATCTCCCTACTACAACGAATGCCAGTTTTACAAGGGACGTGTACTCTACGAGGATGAATCCTCAGTGACTGTTACCGAGTGTGGTGGACAACTTTATGGACTGCTTCAAGTTGCCGGTGAAGATTTTGTGCTGCAGCCAACAAGACCTGATGGCAGCAGTTCTCATGTGCTGCGTCGGCGCGATGTCATGTTATCGGACTTACCTGCAGCTTACAACTTGACTGGTGATACGGTTATCGACCTTGATCTTGACTTCAGTGATGAACCACTTTTGCCCCACGTGCATCCACGACATAGTGAGCATTCGGAAAGTATTGATTACTATCGAAACGTGCGTCCAGTAACCCGACCAGTTTCAGGTGTGTGAATTGGTGCTTCTGTTTTGCTGTACTCCGTGATTGTGAATAGAATTGCATTGTTTTATTTTTATTCCAGGCGTTAAGGGATTATGGCTCGAAATGGCTATTGTGGCTGATCATACAATGTTGAAGTTTCACGGTCAAGAGCGAGTAAAACATTACATCTTAGCTCTAATGAACATTGTAAGTATAGTTAACTATATATGTGATGTTTCTCAAGTGCTCGAATTGATAACTCAGACCATTTATGTAATAATTTAAAGGTCAGTGCCATCTTCAACGACCCTTCGCTTAATTCAAACATAACTCTCGTTATCAACAATTTGTTCATGTACGAAGAAAAGGATCCAATCATAAAATACGGCAACGTAAAGAAATCATTAGAAGCAGCTAACAAATGGAACTACAGACATCTAATGAAGTTACCTGCTGGTAAGTATTTTTCTATTAATAACGTTTCTATATAAATTGGACATTAATTAGAAAAACAAGACAATTTGTAAATATTACATTGTTAAAATGAATATGAATATATAAATTTATTTAAATCAATTCTAAAACAAAAAATTCAGAGATAAGACAATAAATATTTAGCAAGCAAAGTAAAAATAAACTTTTAATTGGCAATAAAAACACGGCTATAAAGTTTACTTTATCGTGGCGCTATTTAGCAGTCCATAAAATATACCTAATATATAAAAAGTTGATAATATATCGATACAATTAAAGGATTTAGTTATTACATAAGTTTATTATTAGCTCTACCTTTACGTAATAACGTAGAGTACAGAGAAGTAGAGTTCATGACGATAATAAACATGTCTAAGGTTTACTGTGTTATAACTTTGGTAGTATTTAAAGAATTACTATTTTATGATGTTAGAGTGCAGTCCTTCCCCGGTCGAGCCAACTCATTCGTACTGCAGTCATAACATACCCTAGTGTGACTCTACCCGTGTGATAACAACTGCAGTGCCTATATCCAATCTAGTGCAAAATACGTGTTATTGGTTTTGGGTTCAGCACTTCGTCCCTGTTTCTATGACTTTGCAGTCCAGCCTACTTCCGAACTTATCTTATGAGCATTATATCAAGCACATGCTTAGAACGAGTGACTGTTGACTATATTGTGTTTTCTTGTGGCGTGACATTGACTCCAACGTAGTGCATAGCTTTATAAATCAGAAAGTGTCGCCGGGGTCTAAAATTGACCAGAACAACTTCATTGTTATAATGGAGTACTACAAAAACGGAAACTAAATCTTCTGAAGCTTTAACTTATAAAAACAATGTCTTTATTTCAATAATTTGTTGAAAGTCGATGGCATTCCTTGGGAGGCCTGCTCGTATGTTCAGCAGTGGACTTGTGAAGGGCCGTAATGATGATTATGATGAATAATTTGTTCAACTGCACTTGAACTTGAATATTTTGGACTACTTTTGTCCAATTTTAAAACTTAAAAAAAACAATAATTGGAAGTAAACGTCACTACAATTAAGTACTCGTTTTTAGTTATCATAATATTACTAATAAATACATAAATAAATAAAATCTGCAGTCGCTTCTTCAATTCCTATAATTTCAAAGAGTTGCTACATAAATCTATCATTAAAATTTTAAAACACTATTTCTATCTCAACCATTTGAATACAAATTGACCCATAGTTCAAATTATACGAACATACGAATTGATTCACTATAAACAAATTTAATCTTATCATTGCAAATGAGTGTTTGCAATGATTAAATTAAATTTAGTTTTTTCGTTCGTATGTTATTTTGGTATTTAGTAGCTTTTGACGATCGTGCAGCATTTATTGTAGGTGGTAAAGTACTAATAAGTAGGTAATTCATAAGGGTATAATTAGGTGGTATAATAGGAATTCATAAGAGGTATATTTAGGTGGTATAACAGGAAATCATAAGAGGTATGATTAGGTGGTATAATAGGAACTCATAAGAGATATAATTAGATGGTATAATAGGAATTCATAAGAGGTATAATTAGGTGGTATAATAGGAATTCATAAGAGGTATATTTAGGTGGTATAACAGGAAATCATAAAAAGTATGATTAGGTGGTATAATAGGAACTCATAAGAGATATAATTAGATGGTATAATAGGAACTCATAAGAGATATAATTAGATGGTATAATAGGAATTCATAAGAGGTATAATTAGGTGGTATAATAGGAATTCATAAGAGGTATATTTAGGTGGTATAACAGGAAATCATAAGAGGTATTATTAGGTGGTATAATAGGAACTCATAAGAGATATAATTAGATGGTATAATAGGAACTCATAAGAGATATAATTAGATGGTATAATAGGAATTCATAAGAGGTATAATTAGGTGGTATAATAGGAATTCATAAGAGGTATATTTAGGTGGTATAACAGGAAATCATAAGAGGTATAATTAGGTGGTATAATAGGAATTCATAAGAGGTATAAGTAGGTGGTATAATAGGAATTCATAAGAGGTATAATTAGGTGGTATAATAGGAATTCATAAGAGGTATAATTAGGTGGTATAATAGGAATTCATAAGAGATATAAGTAGGTGGTATAATAGAGAGAAATACACGCTTATCTGAAATACTTGTGCCTGATATAACGCTTAAGCAATGAAATCGGTATAGTATAGAGACAGAAGGATAGTCAATCATTACCTTCATACCTGAATACCAACAATTTCGTATTATGATAAAGTAATGTTTGCGCCGGTTGGGATTGAAACCCAAGGCCCACTACACTGTAGTCAGTTTCTCTGACCACTAGGCTAAACGAACCGGTTGAAATAATACAAAAACAGCAACGGGAAAACGAGAAATATGTTTTCAATTTTAAAATAGAAATTTAAATTTAGAACAAAGCGTTAGATTCCCAAGAATAATTGGAAATAGTTACGCAAAAAAGATTTAACGCAAACTCTGGTTGAAAATGAGTGACATATACGGTAAAATGATATTTAGGCTCAATAATTTTATATACTATGTTATATTATCTTAATATTATATCAGAAATGTGTCTATTTGTGGGTATGGGCATAGGCCTCAACTTATATGTGCAAGGGTTATAGAGCAATTAGGCTGAGATCTATAGACCGTACTTTGACTTTGCTCAGACTTTACTTACGAAAAACTTAGCTGAGTATAAGCTTAGCATAATCTTTGGTTCTGAATTTATAGTTGTATCGGGCTAAGATTAAGTTAAGCTTATGCTAAGGCCCAGACAGACAAAAAACTATAGATGCTTTATTTCATACATTATGTTCTTGATTTTATTGTATAAAATTTAAAAATATATATATTTAAATACCGAAAACAGTCCAAATTGTATTTCATAAATAAGTTATTATTATATAAAATATAAAACGGGCATATGAGAACGGGAACGAATGAGAAGAGTGCAAAATCAGAAAACAAATAAAAAGAAGGTTTTAAGAAATTCGAAATAAGTTTGAAATTACGTTAATAGAAAAAAAATGGATTAATGCTATTTAAAACTAGAAGGCGGCCTAAAACTATCTATTTATTGTTATAAATAATAAGAGTTACATAAATACAACAATTTAAAATGAATACGGTGGTTTCGGATAATATCCTGAGTTTTACGTAAGTCGTCGATTTCGTTGACTTAGGCTTTGCTAAGCGCGCACTCGGCACGACTTCGAAGTTATCTCTATAAATACCGACATTGTCTTAGCTCGAAAGTAAAGTCTGAGCAAAGTCAAAGTACGGTCTATAGATCTCAGCCTTAGTCTGCCACGCTGCTCCAGTGCGTGATGGCGGACTTCACTTCACATCGAAACATTTTATTTCTTATACTTGCAGGATTCCCCTCATATTTACCTTTGTCGCCGAACACGTGCATCACAAGTCCACTACTAAACATAGGCTTCCCTCAAAAAATGGTGCAAAGTACAGCCCTGACTCACCTGCTTAATCTTAAAATAACAATTTCATTGATGCATGCGGGCATCGAACTCGAGTTGCTCGCATACAGTGAAGCTTATGGCTATTTGTGAGATCCCTGAGCTACCACAGCAGCTCTTACAAATATTTAATTATTACGTATTTGACGAGATAATTAAATGATGGTTAATAATGTTTTCAGCTCTTTAAATACTCAGATAAGATAAGAATATTGCAAAAGAGTATGTAATATTATATACTAGCGACCCGTCCTGGCTTCGCCTTGTGCTCGATAAGAGGCTTGAATTGCGATACGAGTATAACACAAATACATTCCAATTTTATTTATATGTATAGATTATATACTGCACATATTCTTAGCTATTAATAATATTTTATTTCTTTGAGTAGATAACGTAACATATATTGGGTCTTGAAGTACCGGGTGCCTGTAAAACAAATTAGAAATCTTGCCAGTGTTGAAAAAGCTAGACTATTTAAGCTATTTCCATACCGTAATGTCGCATGGTATTTTGCTGTGGGGACACGCGACTGACAATGAAATTGTATTTATTTTTCAGAACAGGATCATAACAGCAATCTCTCTAAGACAAAAATTTATGGAAATTAATATATTAACTTTGGCCTCTCAATACATTTACGGAAATGTAATGGGAATGTTCCTAGTATTTGGAGTGTGATATTCACTCTCCAAATACTAGGAACAGACACGAGCTAGTAGTACCAGTTTCTCTACTCCACACAGTCATTAAGTCATTCTTGGGGCGATATATACGCTTTTACAACAAAATCCCAGAAAATATACAAAATCTAACTTCTGCCAATTTAAAAACTTTATTAAACAAATATTGTATAAAAAGGGTTACTATAATAATAAGGAATTTATGAATAATATAATATTATGGGAATGAGTTGGGGTGATCGCTACCAAACTATTTCTAATTTATTTTGTGTTGTTAATTAGTGTGGTAAACTGATCTTTTTCTTAAAAGTCTCGATGATTTTTTGCTGGTTCTTTCCAGGACAGAGATATTTTCCTAACCAGTGGTAAATTAAAGATAAGAGTGACTTTCAATAAGTATTATTTATAATCTAAGTATATTGAATAAAAAAGTATCTATTTTCATTTCCATTTCAAATTTATGAAAATAATGTTATTATCTATTTAGTGCCTGAAAGCAGTTCAAAGCTTTATATTCTTATATTTCTAAGTGAGGTTTACCATAATATCTACGCCTTATAGGCGTGTGTAGGCGTTTTATCAATTTCAATTCTAGGCGTTGTCACGTATCTTAGATGTTGCTTTCTGTCATAGGTCAGGATAATTTGAGTTTGGAAATTGTTTGAGATATTTATTTGGGTAACATTTCTCCTAGTCCTCTTTTATAACACTCACGTGGGAAATGGGGTGATCTATTTTATTGGTTCGCTACGGGTGTGACCCGTAATAAAAAAAATAAGCTTAGTATCCCATATGTCCTTTGGGTTTCGTGAGAGGCGACTATGTTAAAAGCCAGAAAGCGCTCACCTTAGATCTATGAATACCTACCTCAGAATAGATGGCTGTATAAGCAGCTCGTTTACGTAAATCATAAAATATGCAAACCGGTAACGGAAACAGCGTCAATGATGCTAGAAGTCTGGTACTGCGATCGTATATCCGCTTGCGAAGTGAAACAATTAATCCCTAGTAATCCCTACACAACACATTTTTTTATAGAATGGAGGTGACAAACGAGCACACAGTCCACCTGATGGTAAGTGGATGCTGTGGCCCATAGACATCTACATTTATCTTCGATTAAGTATCAAAATGCAGATGCGTTGTCACCCCTGAGGACTACGATGAAATACCTCGTTTCCAGTAAAAAGGGTCTCCGGTTCATTAAGCTGGTATTTTGTGAGAGCGTGGTCCCTCCCCGGTCGAGCCGACCCATTCGTGCTTCAATCATAATTTAGCTGCAGCGTGGCTCTACCACTTAAAAGTCCTCCCTATAAAGCACAGATGATACTAATAATTTATACTATGACGGGAGAAACTCACGTCCAGCTAGCCGGGACTTTTACATGCTGATGAAAAATAAGAAGAATATGTATTCAATTATATATAAGAGTTAAAATGTAAATATTAATACGGGGTTTCATGTTTCGTATTGCCTTTTGATAATATTAATATTTTATCGGATAAGAAATAGTCCCACAAGTAGCCAGTAGGTCATAATTTAATCCTTGTTTTGGTTTTTACTTGGTCTTATTCTTGCCATTAGATAGTACGGGATGGGACGCTACTATATGGTTGACGAGAGCACCACTCGGTGGACCTTCAGGCTTCGCTTCTGTTGGAGGCATTTGTACTCGCACTCGTTCCGCTGCCATTGACAGAGATGAGGGACTCACCAGTGCCTTTGTCATCGCCCACGAGCTCGGTCACTTGTGAGTACAGACTATATTTATTTAAATTGGAACATTTATGTTTAATGCACTTCAATTAATTGGTATTGTATGAAATTACTATCGATATTTGCAATCTTTTATTGTCACTAAGATACTACAATAATGAAAAAAATGCCTTGCACTTCTGATTATTAACAATTTTGGTTTTTAAGTGATTACAAATTTAATTTCAAATTTGGAAGAAGGGACAAAATTGAAAATTTTTTTTTTTTTTGGAAAAATAAAAACACGTATACTCATACTGCGGCCCAAAACACATACAACAATCCTCGATTAAAAATCAACATCTGTATGCATTATCACCCCTAAGAATTAATTAATTAATTTATTTATTTATTTAAAAAATTAAATGTAACACCTTAAGGTAAAGGGTACATAGGACGGACTTAATGCCATGTGGCATACTCTGTCAGTCAACCCTGATTTAGAATGCCGTAAAAAGGGTCTCCAGTATTACACCTACCATATGAAACACAGTAGTTACAGCAGCATTAAATTGATATTTTACGCCGGTATGCCGTGGAAACATGGTCTTTCTCCGGTCTAGCCAACCCATTCGTGTTGCAACCATAATGTAGCTGCAGCTTCGCTCTACCTCGTTAACAGGCCACAATTACTTGTATCTCTTACTTTGATAATAAATGACGGTTAAAGTTGTGATAGTGTGCCACAAATATTATATCTTAGTCTCCACCTTTGTTTGCGGTTATGATGATATTTTCCTTGTCAATTTTACCTATGGCGGTAACATACGACTTCAATCGACTATAATCTAAAGTAATTTTGTGCAGTAAGACAGCTACAACGTTATTCGGACGTTAAACATTATTATTAGTATTAGTATCCGATTCTGAATTTACTTATTGTTAAGGTAAGCAAGCTTTATTTAAAAAAAAATATATCTTTTGTTTACTTGGTAAACTAACCGTTTTTATTCACTTTAAAAAAAAGTTATTCCCAAAGTAGGATTTTCTTCTGTATCTTGGAACCGGTTTACATACATAAATTGCACAAGGACATACTTCCAACCTAGGAACAATTATTTGTAGGCCATACAAACACTTATTCCGTGCGGCATTCGTCATTGTTGACATGGTTATAGTTTGAAAAATGTTCAAGGTTATTGTCTTTCTTTTGTTAATACAATACACGAGTACAATAAAGTAGTTACACCCACATGTCTTGTTTCCTTGATTTACAATGCTTTGTTACAATAGTTTTGCGTTTTTGTTGAACAAATAACAATATGATGACTACACTGTGTTGATGGTATAAGTAAATAACAGAAATCTCCACGAAATATTTAGATTTCTAAATTTATACTCTTTGTTTTCATCACGAATGACGTATAACTAAAACAATTACAAAGTAACTATAATTTTGATTGTAACAAAGAGCTTTAAGTAATTTTCTTAATTGATTTTACTAAGTCGGGAGTAACGAGTCTAGGGCCCTTCTGACTTTTAATTAACAAAGAAATCGCTGAGCTTTGAACTGCCACTCTTTATACATTTTTTTACATCTCCGCGTTTTTAAAAGATTTGATTGTAATTGAGAATATATATATATAAAAAGAATACGAAATACAAAAGAAAAATGTCAATTATAGCCAAATGTCGTATTGATTTTTAATTGCTAAATAAATCATAAACGCAATTTAATAACCTCGTCGGGTTCAAAGGAACGCTCATCAATCACATAGGCTTACTCAATTGCTTTTTAATTTTAGGCCTGAGCTTCTTTAAACTGTTATTTAAGAAGGTATGTTATTATTTAATAATCAAAAAGACAAATTAACAAGGCTTAATGCGCAATGATACGAAAATTGGAGGAAAATCGAAAATACGTCTCGTCAGCTTAATTTAGTATTAACGAGAAATAGATTTCAAGCTTACGTCTATTTCTGTTTAGATTGATTCAAGCTGAGTGATGTCGACATCCAAGGTTATACACATTCGTATGTACAAATTCAGTGCAACCATGTTCTAGATATACGTACTCGTACCTAGATATACTAACGTCATTGCAACATGGCTTACGTTCAGCGATGTTTTATTAACTGCGATAAAACGCAATTCATTGATTTAGTGAAAATATTTCCATCGTAATGATTACTGTTTGCAAACAGTATAATATTTAATAGTCTATAAATTGCTTCTTCTGGCTACCATATTTTAAACAAAATAAAATTCTTGGAGCATTTAAGCCGCACACATTTACTAATAGTTTTCCATTTGTTGTAAATATTAACAATCGCTCTGTATGTGCGACGTAAGGGAATTCACTACCCGATATCATCGCGTGGAAGTTGTAAGTGACAGAAGGAAACTGAAACAGGAGACGGGCAGCAGTATTATACTGATTACAATTTAAAATAATAAAGAAAACCACGGTTGCCAACCCGCCTGCCGAGCGTTGCAACTATGACAAATATCCTCTTTATATTTTTTTAAATAAAAACAGACAATGCTATTAAAATTTGTGTTAATAAGTTCATAAAATACTTGTGTTAGGGTTTGCGACAGAAGTCGAATAGCTTATTCGAACCTACGACCTTTGAGTTCGCAATTCATATCCTATCATTAGGCTACTGTTGCTTAAAACCATATGAGGCAATTAGTGGGGCTATGCTCAGCAGTGGACTTATGGCGTTGTCACCCGTGAGGACTAAGACGGAATACCTCGTTTCCAGTAAAAAGAGTCTCCGGTTCTCTACACTCACCATACGAAACACAGCAACGTTGAGCTGCTATTTTACGCTGGTATTCTGTGAGAGTGTGGTCCTTCCCCGGTCGAGCCTATCCATTCGTGCTACAACTATACCAGCAATATAGCTGCAGCATGGCTCTACCACGTAAAATTGTATATTTATTGATTCTTAATTGAGTATAAATGTAGATGTCTATGGACCACAGTATCCACTTACCACCACGTGGACTGTGCTCGTTTGTCACCCTTATTCTATAAAAAAAATCCGCTTGTCAAGAGTAACTAATAAGGCAAATATGTTCTTAAATAGGAGAAGCCTTTCGCATAATAATTATCGCATAACCGTCAAAAAGTCACAATTTCAACGAGTATTACGTGCCCTGTAAATGTATTTTCGCAGCGGTCATCTGTCATCAGTTTAAACAAGGGTCCCCGAGCACAAAACTTCGCTACTGTGTCGGTAGTAATTGCGCACTTTGTGTTACTTATTTTTAGTTCTATGGTAGTTAAATAAAACATATTAAACTCAATTAAAATGGTTGCATTTTACGAATAAGTAATCCTTTCGTTAAAAGATCTTATAATTTAGATTCGTATGATGAGCTATTTTTGCTATTAAGGTTTTAATTTTAAATAAACGTTTAATTTATTTTGTAATTACTCTTCAATTAAAAGAGGTAATGAGTTTGTTACATATAACTTTTATTAAATATCATTTTAATTTCCGATATACTCACCTTTTAGTGTAATACACATGGGATGTCTTCTAATCTCATAATATTTCTTTTCTTAACAGTTCTTTCTTTAGCTGAGCACCTAAAAATTCTTGTTATCATTTTCAAATCTCTCATACTTCTTCGATCTTGGAAATAGATAGAAATCACGAGGTGCGAGGTCTGGTGAATATGTAGGATGCTCAAGTATAACAAAGCCAGCATCTTGAATCGCAGCCATCGCAACGGTGGTCTTGTGAGCCAGGGCCTTATCTTGGTGAAACAAAACAATATTTGCAAGTTTGACTCGCTGTTTCTCGCGGTTTTTGTTGTGCAATTTTTTATTTGTTCTGTAAACAAATTGCTAGTAACCGTTGCGCGAGATATTCAAGCATTACTACCCGCGTCCTACACCTTGACTATTCCAAAAAAGATCTTATCGTCGGAACGACTTGCCTTGAATTTCGTATGAATTGAAGATGAGAGCTATTTTAAAAATTTTGTTTCGGTATTGTAATAGTGAAACCACATTTATTTCATTGTTATAAATCAAAATAAAAACGAATATGATCTTGTTTCAATAGTTCCAAAAAGCCTCCAAAAATATTCTTTTTTTTTCTTCTCTGTGTACTTGTAAGCATTCTGGTTACTCAAGGCGCAGATTCTTTTATTATTCCCAAGCTATCATGTAAAATGTTAAGCGCTAGCAGTCGAAATCTTTATTTTTTCATCAACAAAACGTACGAACTACCAAAACGACCGAACGACTCCTAACAAAATACTTAGATAATGATTTCTTATATTTACGCGAACACTACACATTGAATAAATCACCTCAGTCCCCTGTGACCATGGGTGCTGGAAAGCACCCGAAACGTCGGGAATTTAATAATAAGTATAATTAAACGCGATAAAATCAGTAAAAGTAGTTTTATTCAAGAATACTTAGAGTTAAGGAAATCATAACTGCTTAATTTGTTAAGAACCATCTCAATCTTTTTCTGCAGTCCATAACTGTTTACTACTATATTATATGGCCTTCTCCCATTATAAGGTGAATTTATCACAATAGCCACGCTTAGCACGCGACATTAGATATCTTGCACATTTTTCGTTATATTACGTCGGAGTTTTGGGTATTTTACGAGAGTGACATAACTGCTATCTGCCAGAAATTAAAGATCTCGTGGGTGTCGTAAAAGGGTATGAGAAATATAGAAGATATAAATGTATGAGATTAAATGAGATGTATATAAAAATAGAAGAAGAAAAATATTCTGATAAGAATATCTGATGATGCTGTGAGGCGAAAACGGACGGTTTTTATTATTAGTAACTAGCGATCCGCCCCAGCTTCGCACGGGTGATTTCTGGATCACAACAACAGCGCCACCTACCGGGTCCAATTGTGAATCGTTTCGATCATTCAGGGACCCACTCAAACACACACAAAATTTCATCAAAATCGGTTCAGCCATATTCGAGTTTTTGCGAGACTATTTTTTATTTATATTTTTGATTATTTAAAATAAATATTGTGAAACAAGTACACGTGTTTAATCAAATTACAAAAATATATTATGATTGTAATAATAACAAGTAATTACTTTTTGCCGTGTGGTGAAGGCGCAAGAGTTTACGAGCTCATTTAATCTCATACATTTATATCTTCTATATTTCTCAAATCACAAGAATGAAGCTGAAGTTTCACCAAGTGATAACAATTGCAAGTATAAATTGTATCTCAATATATGATAAAGATAATAAATTTATATTAACATCGATTTAAATTAAACTTATCCTATACATTCGTTCTATAATATTTTTTTTTAATCTGCGCCTTGTAGAATTTTATGCAGTAACGCTATGCAAATTATTACCCAAATAATTTTAAACTCGGTCGTGTTTGCTAAGGGAAAACATACAGTAGCATCAGCCAAGGACACAGCACCGCATGAATTATGATTTATGTAAAAATCTTATCTCAACAACCTAAATATACATAAAGTAATAATAAGCCACTGATAAAATGCGCTTAAAGTGTTCACAAACTAATTCTTTGATCAACTATATCGCAGTGACGTAATTTTAAATTAGGTTAATTTTTTGTCTTCAAAATTATGACGAGCAAAATTAATGGGAGACGTTTCCTCATTTTCATTGCGGGCCATTAATTTACATCAAAAGGTCTAAATTTGCTGTTTAAAATTGATGTTTCAAATATTATCACTGTTCACACAACTGTTTTAATTGCAAATGTGTATCAACTAATTTTAGACTTCAGTATGAAATTAATCGGACCGGTAATGGAGAACAGCGCAAGGCAAAAAAGAGCAAATAAATAAAAAAAGAGCGGACTTCGCCGATTAAAGAATTGAGATCAGAACTGATGCCAAGCTGCACAACAGTTCCTTAAATCATAGCTACAAGGATATGAAAGATTTGTGACATTTTTTGTAAACGTAATTTATTGACTAGTAAAACTTGCTAAGTCATCGTCGTTGTGTTATCACTTGTCAATTTTAGTACCACGTTGTTCCTTACGGTCGGTAACCGCCACCATATGGCTCATTCATTCAGGTTTAAAAATAAACATAATGTATTAAAAACTAAATGCTATTTTTAAGTAGATCAAGATCTTATTTTTTGTTTGTATTACTTCACTGTTGTTTAATGAACTCGATACAGATTACGCAATCCTAAGATCAAATAATTTATATACATTAATTCAACGGTACATTACCGAGAGTTTATCGGTAAATGAAAACATAGTAAGGAAGTTGGGCCGAATTTATTTTCTGGGAAATGTTTTATTTTTACTCATTTTTTGTGGTGTACTGTAGTAGTTGTGATATTTTTTAGGACTACCTTTTATCGTATTAACTTTTTGTATATTACTTGTTATGCCCGCGAGATCGATTCAATTTCGATGCAATTTCATCATAAAATCCGATCAAGTGCATGAATGACTCCAACTGTAAAGGTTCCTTATACCGTATATATTTAAAAAATTAGTAACGTGTAATAGTAACGAGTAATTAAAACAGAGCTGAGAATTACTGTAATTTGCGGAGAAAACTATAATTCTTCTGATATTTTTGAGTTATAAAGTAATGCGATGAAGTAAATTGAAAAAAAAAAAACCTGTATTTTGATTCA
Source organism: Parnassius orleans (assembly GCA_029286625.1). Lineage (NCBI taxonomy): Eukaryota > Metazoa > Arthropoda > Insecta > Lepidoptera > Papilionidae > Parnassius > Parnassius orleans. Next base: position 266,710 of record JAGSMP010000037.1, read on the forward strand.
TTAAAGCAAGTCGGAAATCGGAAAATATTTTAGACTTTTGAAGTCATCATCGTCATCATCATCATCATCATCATATAGTTCATCAAAGTCCACTGTTGAATATAGGTCTCCTCCATAGATTGCCTCATACAGATATTTGCCGTAGTTGCCTCGTTTGGCAAGCGCGTTAGCAACCGCAAATTTTTGAGTTGTTATCAGGAAGATGCTGCCCATCTCCTGTTTCAATTCTCTCTTCTTCTCTTCTCTTACGATATCCATGCGATAATATGGGGTAGTGGATATTCTAGTAGCGCTCCCGCTAGTAGTGGTGTAGGAAGGAATTTTTTAAGCACGGAACCCTAAAATTATACACATGGGGTGGACATTTTGTTTTGTGTTGCAAAGAAAAAAAGCATCGGACAGCGCCACTTAGAGTTGATCAAGTAAGCAACAGCTGCTCATGAGGTCGACGAACTGAGTGCTGTTTACTGTCATTACAAAGATACTACTCACGTCACCAGCGCTTGAATTTGTATTACTGAAACTATATAATACCCCCTTTCATCCACATCATATTCGGTGGCAATTACTACCTTTAGCACGTTCTTTTAAGAAGCAACTAATTCGACCAGAGTACCATTATATAAATATTTCAGGATTTTTATTAAAATTGTACACGGCATACTAGTTACCAGTGAATAGTAACACCTCTAATAGTTAAAAAAAATATACGACTAAATAAGTTGAATACAGTGATGGTGTTTAATAAAGACAACTTTTTACTTTTACATTACCAAGACTGTGCAATATCAATGAAATTTCATTAAACGATATTTTGAAGGGCTTCTGTTAATATGGTTTAAGTCTACTTTTTAAAATTTCTTTATCAAAATAATAATACACATTAATAAAGACGAAATGATGTATCATTGTCACTATTTCCCCAAAAAAATATGTAGCGTAAGAGCCATGGCAGCTTAGGGGTAAGTGCTCGCTGGAAATATTACACTACGCGAGTAACTTGGGTTCGATCCCCGCCGGCACCAATGAAACTGTTAATTGAAATTTTAAGTGCAGATCGAAATCCTCAAATCTTTGGCGCACATCCTAGCTCTTCCACATTACATCATAACGTTTTTACGGGCTTTTCACCAAACAGCGACAAAAGTCGTGGCTTAAGTTCTTTCTAAAAATTCATCGTGCTTGGGTTCAAAGACGGATAGTTTCTAATCAAATGGAACGGTTACAGATCTCATCTCACTCATTTCGTATAATGTATTCTTGTAATGTTATTATTATATAGTATTAGTTTTTATTTTACTGATTTAGCTAAGAAACTTGATCTGATCAAAGAAACCTGGCTCAAAAACTAAAATTTGAAAGCATATTTTTAAGCATCAATAACTCGTATTTAAATAACCGTCTTCTTGTAACTCATTAATTTGTGGGTTGTTCACACGGGCAATTGGCTTCGTTTACGACTAATTAATTTGCCAAGGAGCAGTATCGCATAAAGGCTTCGACAAATTAATTGGTACTATTTTAATTATACTATTTAAGAACTTCATGATGATTTAATAAATAAAGGGTGCACAAAAGTGTTATGAAATCATAATATTTTTTTTTTACTTTTTTACACGTGATTTCTAAATTTGTTAATTAAGTTGGTAACATACAACCATAATTTTTATTTTCAATAATTCTTGTAATTTATTATACATTTATTATTTACTACCTTTTTACCCGCGGCTTTGCTCGCGTGGTCTTCAATTTAGAAACATCATTAAATGCTATTCCGTGCCAAATTTAGCAAAATTCGATCACTTTTAGAGTCCTTTATACCTTTATATCAGATCAACAAATCAACAAATTCTCGCAATAGAACACCGATTCCTACCAAGGATGATTCGCGAGGCTATTAAAATTAAAAACATCCTAACTTCAATAGAGAAGATGGCTGGGTGCTATCATCTACTTGGGATTCCATAATTAATAAAATTAAATACAAACCCAAGCATACTACTACAAGACTTCAAGATAAAGCTTGTCCTGCGTAGATCGGACCAAACATTATTAGTTAAAAGTTATTGTAGTCTTCGTAAACTATGACATCCAGACGTCAAACAACTCAGCCCTCCGTCTCCATGGGTTTTTTATAGTGCCCGAAACGTCAAGAATTAAAAAAGTTTAAATTAAACACGATAAAATCTTTAAGATTACTTTTATTGCAAATGAAGTTCTACTCGCAGTGAACGTGGGTAGAACTACACTCATGATCGGAAGTAGAAAAATGTTCCCTTTGTTGTGGAGGCGAAAGAGAATCCACCACCTCATATCGTTCCGTGTGTGTCCTAAGAGGCGACAGAGGAAAACAAACAGGAGATGGGCAACATCATCTTCCTGACAACAGTTCAAAATAGTAAAGGCTGCGGTTGCCAACCCGCCTGCCAAGCGTGGCAACTATAGCAAATATTCAGCCTATTTCACAATTTATAGGCGAGGCCTATGTTCAGTTCAGTGGACTTTTTATAAGTTGTAATGATAACGATGATGAGATCTATTCTTTCGAATCTTTGCTACCGTTAATATTTACGGTAGTGTGAAAACAAAAAAGTAACATCTCCGAAAATATTAATGAAATAAAAACAGCATAATTGCCCCATTAAAACTAAAAATGTAGCCGCCTACATACATGTCACTGCTGGGTACAGGCCACAGAGCTTTTGGCCAAAAATGTGCCAACGCTCGATCACATCAACTGGGGAACTTCTCAGATATGCATTTTCTTTCACCGCCGAGAACGTGGTATATCGACACTTCAAATTGCAATTACAAAAAAATGTAAAAATATATAATAATGCTTATTTAGTATGAAATTTACGTTTGGATCAGTTTGATTACCGCCTTTGACATGTTCATTTACATATCTCATGTGAGCTATGAAACCAGGACTGTCACAAAAATCTTGATTTTTCTGATAATATGATAACACAAAAATACAAAAATCTTAAATGACAAACTGATTTATAAGTCTCATTAAAGATATAAAAACTAAACTAGCAGCTTACATACGTCTCACTACTGTGCACAGGGCTCCTCATTACCTATAGTGTTTTGTGGGCAGAAAAGAGTATGCCGCAATACTTCAATGCGTATTAAGGGTGATCACATTTCCACGACTTTTTTAACTACTCAGACATTTAGGTTTGCCCTCGAAGTTATTCTTCACCACTTCACCGGATACGTGGTAAGTCAACACTTAAAATTTCCCATAACAGAATCATTTGTCCTCAAAGGACTCGTACACGTTTTGCTCCCGTGTCATGATGAAATCTCTCGGCGAGCTACACGGCTCTCATATTTGTTTAAATAAAATTCATAAAAACTGAAACAAAGCTTTTGTACGATTGTTGACCATATCTACCATATCATTAGTTTATTTAGCAGAAAGTAGAGGGCGCTATATTACATTAAAACTATGAAAGTAACAACTATACTATCTAGTAATATCAGCTATAAAACGGACTGGTTCAAGAGCCACCCCAAAGCCGCGAACTTTTATTTATTATATAAAAAAGGTATAAAGTGATGTTGATTCTGTTAAAAATCTGTTTCTGTTAAATAGTTTTTCGCCGCCAGCGGTGAAAAACTATTTAACGATATGCCCATATTATGATGAAATAGTAATGTTGTGTTCAGTTATGAATATCGTTAAACGATCTCTATTCATTCATTTGGCTAAGCTATATCATGACATGGTCAACAAACAGTGATAAATATCATGAAATACACCATTTCACGAAATAATGATTTAATGAGAATTTTGCAATAATTGCAGGCAGACCAGTTTTAATCAGTTTACATACAGGTATAGTATGAAACGTATAAAAATTTATGTGTTTTTAGTTCAAAAAAATATCAATTTTCATACGTTTGATAGATGTCACTATTATCTATTATTTTTTAAATTTTATTTATTACACTTTTAAAATGAAATGACGAAAAAACTAAAAAATGAAACGTTAGGATTTTTGAATAATTTTATAAATCTAATTATTTGAACATATAAATGTAAGTCATTTATATTATTTAATTTATTAGTTACTAAAGGCAAAATATGGGCTTTTTTCATTTGATGATAGATGGCGCTGTTTTGATAATTAAAACGTATATTGTCAGCGGAGTTTCAAATTGTTATGCAAAGGTTGAAACTAATTTTAAACTTTATTTACAAATATGATATTTATTTGGAAAAAAAAACACCTGTCATCCTGCCTATTAACTAACATAATCATATATAATAGAAAATTAACATCTAAATGAAGAAAAATACTTAACCTTCTTTTTTAAGTTCCGTAATCGGATAAAAAGTAGCCTATAAGTTGCCCCGAGTTACTAACTACCTACATATAAATTTAATGGAAATTAGTCCAGTAGTTTTTGCGTGAATCGGTAATACACAGACAGACAGACAGACAGACATACAGACAGACAAAAATTCTAAAAACCACCAATTTGGCTTCAGTAAGCTTTATTTAGTCCCCTGGACTTGTTTTTTCAAGAGTATATTAGAACTATAGACACGACTTTTCTACAGATTTATTATATGTATAGATAGATTGTTATTTATTGTTATATAATATCCACTACCCCATATCATCCCGTGGTTGTCGTAAGAGGCGACAGCGGGAAACAAATCAAGAGATGGGCAATAGGGGATTCCTAATAACGACTAAAAATAAAAAATTGCAGTTGCCAACCCGCTTGCCAAGCGTGGCAACTATGGCAAATATCCCCAATATGAGGTAATCTATGGTGAGGTCTTTGTTCAGCAGTGGACTTTAATAGGCTGTAAGGTTAACGATACGGTAATATTATAGCTATATTTTATTTTTGTATACAAAATTTTCTTCAATTGTCAACGTCACAAGCACTAGTAGAATCCTATTGTTTAATCTGGAGATTAATGGCATTAAATTCGCCTAAAACTTAGTACCTAAATTTATGTAGCCCAGTTCTAGCCTAGCTAGCCCAGTGAGTATGGGCATACCTTCCAAGAAATACACGCTAGCTGCCACTATCTTTGAAATATATATGTCAATGTATGTGAATAAGTTTTTTGGAAATAAATTTATAAATATTTATTCTGAACGCGAATGACATATTAATGATATTTCAACCACCATCATATAAAGCTTGAATTGTTCAAGACCTGTTTCAAGGACGACTTATCTCAAAGTGAATGGATTTATCTTTAAACTTAATTAAAGCTATTCTCTCGATCAGTGGTGATTCAAGTCCTAAATTTAATTTGAACCCCTCTTAAAATCTTACAAAGCGAAATTCGATAGGCATTTGCGTTAGTGGTTTGATATCGCTTTTAATCAGTTATTGTATGAATGAGCAACTTGGTAGAAATTTGGATTAATTTTAGATTAAGTTACTGCCGGAACATATTTTTATACGTATGTAAAATAATAAGAAAATGTTACAAAACCATGTCTCGGAAGCGAATGAAGGCCAATAATCCTATTTAGATACCAAGAGTATCATAGAAGTCAATTATGGTGACGGCGAAAGATCTATGCAACTATGATGAAAATGTCAGAAAATTTTTACGGCTTCCAATAGACGTCGGTATAACTATCTCGTTTACGCCCGAATTAAAGCACCCAGACCGGGAACGGGGAACAATGTCAAAGGTACGAGAAATCTGGTTCTTTATTTTCCAATCCACCTGTCAAGCGTGGCGACTTAGGTGAATCCAGCTTAACGATAGATTATCCAGCAATAGGATTTAACGATCTTATGCTGAGGAAAAGTGCAATATAAGAATTATCGAATTATAAACTGAAAGGATTCATTTACTGTGTGATTACAGTTACCTAGTGCTAATCAAATGTAAAAGGCGATCAGTGTGAAGTTTTCCTTTTTAGGTAGTTTCTTGATTGGTCAGTACGGTAGCAATGCACTTGACTGCGATGTTGTCGCAAAAAGTCAATATCATGTCGCGGTACCGACAACGGTATGATTTCGACGAAGTAGATCTCGTATCGACCAATAAAGAAAAGCCTTAATTAAAATGCTGAGACTATATTTTCTTACTTTGAAATTAATAGTATATAAAAAAAATCTTGTATTTTATTTAATATTGGAAAAAAAAGAATGTTAAAGGAAATACTGAGGTAAAAGAGCTGTGCTACCAAAAAAACCAGATGTGTCAGCTGATGTTCAAATGCTTTTGTCTGTCACGTTAATCACTTAAAAGACGTATGAGAGTAACATGCGAGTGGAACTAATTACTAGCGTTTCGCCTTTTATAAATTTATATGAGGCTGTCTTCAAAGCAACCGCAGCACTTAAGAAGGATTTCGTGCACGTCATATTTAGTATGAAAGATAATGGTGTCATGCGTCATGAAGTGCCAAGAACTTTAGTAGGGAAAATTAATTTTTAATACGCTTGGAAAGTGGCTGATGTCGGTAACCTTTTTGATTAACATTGAACTTTAATAACAGTACTATAGGATTGGAATTTTATTAGAGCAGTCGTAACATTTATTTTATGGTTGTAGAATTCAGTAACGAGTTTGGAAGTTGGAAACGTTACTAATTTCTGCCTTTTATTTATCTTATTTTGCAATTGGTGAGGAGCGCAATGAACTGTGGTACCTCAAAGAAATTTCGTAATAAGCGAGTAACCTGGATTCGATTCCTGTCGAATATTTTAATTTAAATTCTTTATTGAAGTATTAAATGCTAAATTAACACGTGCTCGGTGATGAAGGAAATATTTTAAGTACTTGTGATGTCTACCAACACGCATTGGTCAGTGTGGCAGAGTTATTGCTCAATACCCCCCACGTAAATGAAAGGAGGTCTGTGGACGTTCATAGTCCTTAACACTTTACTTGGCAATAGTAGTAAATATTATTTTTATATAATTAAAAGAGGCAATGGTATATACAGTAAAGACTAATATTACCGAACTTTTAAGGTTAGAATGAAAATGGGTTTTTATTTTTACGTCATGGTTTTATTGATTTTGTTCTAAATGATTTGGAGAAAGTTTTGTTTTACACATTGCAAGACACTAATGCAGGATAAGTGAATACTAAATGTCCTTAATCATAAGTGTTATGAATGACGTCACAGTTTATTATACTTTGTCCTTCATCGGCTCGTAATAGTCCACTGCTAGGCGTGAGCCTCACCTGTCCTGTTTTGTCTCCTCCTGTGTTGTAGATTTGCCCTAACCCTACCACCACGCTTGGAAGCGGATTGGTGATCGCTGCACCAGATGTCTCGCAACTTTGACGTTGCTCTCTATCGTAGGTATACATGGGTATTTACCGTATAGAGTAATAGAGATAGTTATACCGATATCTATCACCATGATATCTCTTAGGTATATCCCACAATCGTCTCTTACGCTACTTACTGGACGACGTGGGGTGGTATTATATTTAGCCAGCCCAGTATTATTCTATCCTCATATTTTTTATTCTTCAGATATTCTCCAAAGCCAACTTCACCTCTATCCCATGTAATCTTCTCATTGAATAAAAACCCAACTCGTACCAAAAAATCCACTCAAAAGGGCAGAGATAAAATTTTACATAAGGGTTATAGGTACTAGCAGGGAAATTGCAAGAGCGGGAGGGTGATTCCACTCTACATCCTCGCTCAATTCACCTGCGCAGCGTGGTAATAGACAACGCAGTTGCTTATCATGGGTTCGAATCCCGGACCGGGCCAAATCAGTTATTGTGTTTTTCTGTCAAGAAATTCTCAATAGCAGCCCGGAGTCAGGAAGTTTTCATTCCCGTGTCTTAGAAAGCATTTAAAGGTGTAGGTCTTGCGGCTGATCTCTCTACGGTCGTGTCCGATTATAGAGTGAGGGTATAAAGAGAGCACCTGTGTTTGCGCATACACTTCGGTACTATAATGCTGTCCTGCGCAGAGGGCTAGCCTCCGTTGAGACTAGCCACGGTAACCGAAATTCGGTCTGGAGGACATTATTATTAATAGACCTTATACGTAGTAGTGCCAAGCTGCAGCTATATTATGGTTGTAGCACGAATGGGTCGGCTCGACCAGGCTGGCAAATTAATGCTGCCGTGTTTCCTATAGTCAGTGTGGAGAACCGGAGACCCTTTTTATTGGAAACGAGGCATTTCATCTTAGTCCTCAGGGGTGTCAACGCATGTGAATTTTGATTCTTAATCGAGAAAAAATGTAGTTCTCTATGGGCCACAGCATGCACTTACCATCAGGTGGACTGTGTGCTCGTTTGTCACCCGTATTCTATTAAAAAAATAAGCAAATCTTCCAAATAATACGTGCCAGTTGGCGCCTTTTTGAAAAGGCATCAGTAGACCTAAAGAATATGATGATGATGATTTATTGAATATTAACGTACTCGTTTTTTATTCAAACAGTTTTTAAAGGCTTCATAAAATTTTATTTTTCTTAGACTTGGTCTAACCCACGACGGAGAAGAACAGTGTCAGTCTGATTCTCAACGTGGATCAGTAATGGCCCCTACTGTTCTCGCCACTCTGCATCACTTCGCCTGGTCCTCGTGTTCCAAGGAACAATTTCACGAAAAGTCAAAGTAAGTATATCTTTATTAAGCTTCATATTTATTATAGATTTAAAAAAACTATTTCGATGTTAATTTCGACAGAGTTAGATAAAGGTATTTTTTATTTTCTCGCCACCGATCACATTTTAGAAAAAATGTATAGTAGTAGGTACTTCTTTAGCGGAAAATTTCAGAAATTATGGAAGTTACCAGCACGAAAGCTGAGTAAATTCGATAGTATAGTTGGCTATCAAAGGGAAATATAAAAGTGACTAACTACACTCGTCACAACTTATAACAATTTGGTAATTTTCAAACTATCATTAGATACATACAAAGATAAATTTGATTTTACGGTCTGTATAAGAAAATAAAGATGTGAAGTTGATGAGAACTATTTAAAACTTAATGGGTACCCCAAAGATATCCTCATATTCTTTTATTTTTAGTTGTTATTAGGAAGATGCTGTAGCCCATCTCCTAGTTTGTTTCCCTCTGTCGCGTCTTACGACACTCACACACCAACACACACTTACACCGCAACTACGCGGTAAAAGTTAATGCTATTGTTTCGAAATTAGGTATGCACATTGAGATAGAATAGCAAAAAGTAATCATAAGGATGATCTTGTATTGTAATCAGGATCATGTCTATGAGGTGAACGGTCATTTCGTGTGTCACTCCATTATCATAAAAGAAGAAACTGTAACCATTTTAGATGTCATATATTATCTACCTAAGTAGGTATATGAAATTTCATATACTTTAAATACTAAGCGACAGTAGCCTAGTGGCAGGGTGCGGACCGCGCACTCAAAAGGTCGTGGGTTCGAATCCGCTATTCGACTACTGTCGTGAACCACTCCTAACACAAACATTTTAAGCTTACGAAGAGTGGTTAAAGGGAATATTAGTAACGTTAATAGTATTTTAATAAAAAAATGTATCCTATCCAGGAAATGGTGGTGTTTACACGAACGAAGCCAAGACGAGGGAGTTGAGCTCGGTGGCGCTAAAGAACTCTCAAACTACGCGTTCACTATGGATGAACAGTGTCGGACTGAATTCGGTGAAGGGTGAGTATATATGTAGTTCTATTCAAATGTATTTTTATAAAAAACTTATATTTTTATGGCAGTTACGTTTTCTCGAACGTCAAAGTTTTTTGCCGGCGATTAAAAGATAAATATTTTATATCGATTTACATAAAGTATTTTAAAAATCCTTTCGATTAAAAATTTAATTGAGTATTTTATGTATGAGCATATTTTTCTAAGCACATACGATTTCAAGAAGTATCAATTCTCGCGCGTCAAAATCGTATCTAAAATACGATATTTTGTCCAACCTGTTCTTAAATACCATTTTAATATTTGCTTGCTATTTTAATAATTACACATAAATATTTCTGAATCTCTATTTATATAACACCTTCTTCAGGAATATTTTTAGCAAATAAATTATTATTATTAACAAACACAAGCTTGTATTAGTAACTCATTCATTGGTGTTTTATTTTGTATTATGTTATTTAACCATAATCTATAGGATTTTAATAACGGTGAGGAATAGATGAATAATGATCGTTACATACAGCTTAAAATATGTAATACAAATTATTTAAAATATTAATCAATGTCAACTATTGTTTCTAAAAAATAATCCCGATATATTTCTTGCTAGTTCGTTTTCACGTCAGGTAGAAGTATTTTTGAACCAGAGGTAGTATAAAAAATGGCTTTTATTTTATATTATATATAAACTACACTTTTTTAATAGAAAAGGGGGCAAACGAACATGCGGCTCACCTTATTAGTAACTTACCAGAGGAATTGCAGATAAAAAGAAGTAAACTCGTTTCTTGAAGGTCCCTAAGTCGTGTTGGTCCGGAAAAATGTCCGGTGTTGAACGATTCCACAAAATTATCGTGTGAGGAAGAAAACTAATTGTAAAACGCACAGTGGTGGACCGCCAAGCAACTAGATGGCGTGGATGGTATCGTGAGTTTTGTCGTGATGTGCGTTGGTGGAATTTGGCGGCTGGAATTAATCTGAACAATTCTTCAGAGCACTCCCGTGGTAAATGCGATAGAAAATGCAAAGGGATGCAACATCTCTTCGCAGCGCCAGTGAATCGAGCCGATCAGAAAGAACTCGGTCGTCGACGATTTGAGCCGCTCTGCGCTGGATGCGTTCGAGTGGAAGTAGTCCCCAATCCAGACTTAGTTTACCAAGACTCGAGTTCCGGTACTTGACAATGTGTTCCCGCAAAATATTGGCACGGCTGGTGTAAAAAGCATCACCAGGATGTCGTCTGCATAGCAATGAATGTTACAGGCTTGCAACATATCGTTAATATGCAGAAAAAACAGTGTAGATGTATGAACATGAGCATTAGTAGGCTTGTAATCAGAGCATGCACCGCCTACTACGTTCTTGATGCTCCAATCTGCAAGAAAACTGGTGATACAATTGCGCAATTTTTTGGGAAGCCCATAGGAAGGACGCTTTGGAGAAGTGCTTTGTGCCAAACCCGATCTAAGGCCTTCACTATGTCCAAACTAACGACCAAAGACTCCCCCTTGGACCAATCTTCAAGCCGAATTTCAATTAAAATTCAGTCAGTATTTTTATTATTATATTGTATCCCCATTGTATGACCTCAAACCCGTTGGAACCCGGTCATTTAATAGGCTTACATGTGTCCAATACGCAGAGGCCATTTGGAGAATTCTACTATAATTTTTAAAGTTGTGTACATTGTAGGTCTGTCTCAAAATAATAATAATATATCAAAGAAGAGTGTCGGCCTATGGGATTGTTGGATGGCTCAATTGGTTGGGTTCTATTGGTTGGATGAGACTCAAAATACCTGCCACTATCATGTCTCAATGGATAAAAGATCACTTCACACTGCAGTCTTAACTGGCTGCGAGGCGCAACATTGGTGTGAATGGCTAAGGGCGTAGAGAGTTGAGTCTGCGGACTGAAGATCCTTATACAATCAGCATAGTCCCAGCGTTAAATTTTCCCTTAAAATAATTGATATACTGAAAGTAATCTGTGTATGAACAGCTTTATTTATGAAGTTTTAAAACGCAGGTGTTTGGTTTACGATTATCATACATTAGCACTTAGCATACATTATTGACGCCTGTCGATCTTATTTTGAAATTTAAAAGACCTAAATTTGAAATGTCAGTGGTAACCCTACAAATTTGATAACAACAATAGTAACAAAATCTGCCTAAATAAAGTTTAATTTAGGTTATTTCTGTAAACAAATCTAAATATTCACTATCCCTGACTTTCGTATGTCTAAAATATTTCCTTTATGCATTTCTCTCAACATCTCGAACGTTGCTTATCAAAATATTGATACGTTGTTTCCTGTTGATGTAATAGAATGAGGTTATTTCGAATGATTTATCATTTTAACTAGAATTCAGATGAATGTTGCAATCGTTACAATTCTGGATTTTATAATTATTGTTTTATATTATTACAAATCATTTTTTTTTGTATACAAAAGTTTACAATTTATCATCTAGGGCTTCAACGTCCCTTACCATCAGGCGAAATTGTAGTAAAGCACTGGCTAAATATATATAAAAAATATATCAAAATCTGGCTTTCCGCAGCCGTCATCCACTCGTTTAGATGATAACGTAGTTGATGATAAAGTACTCGGGCAGTTTGGATAATCTTATTCCACTATCCTGTAAACTGCCCGAGGAAGTAACGTTACTATCGCCCTTGTGCACAGTTCGAGGACCCTCTTGAGCCATATATGAGGTACCGTGTCGAATGCCTTTCTGTAGTCTATCCAGGTGGCAGAGGAGTTCATTTAGATGCCTTTAACCATTTGCCAATAATCACGTCGATGAGGATTGGTTCCTTGGCCTACGACTACCGTCGTGTGGAAGTATATATGTGATGGGTATGATATTTATATTTTATATAAAATAATGCTACTGCTGTTTTCGTAAAGTTAATAACGAGAAGCAGAGATCCTTTTTTTTACTCGTAAAAAACACTCCATCTTAGTCTCGAGAAGTGACAACGTATCTGCATTTTGAATATTGTAGATGTAGATGTCTATTGCATGTACCACGGCATCCGTTTATCGTCAGGTGGACTGTGTGCCGTTTTTCACCTTTTCTTCTATAAAAAAACTCAAAACTAAAATTGTCTGTCTGTTTAAACGCATCACTCAAAAACTTTAGAACGTATTTGAATGGCACTTGCTCTATTATCGTTACGTAGAGTTTGAACCATTAAAATGTAGTGATGTAGAGCTAAGGTGCACAACGAAAATATTTTTTTTAAATAAAATGGTGCTTGTTTGTCAAAAGTGCAAAAAGTGAGATGTCCTCGATAAGGTTATGAGTAAATTAACAGTCTTTATACGTGTGTTATTTGCACTTTTTTAATTTATATTTCCTTAAGATGTTTTCCTTAACTACCGAGCACGTGGTAAGGCAAATCTTAAAAGTGCAATTAACAGTTTCGTTGGTTCCGGCGAGATAAAACTGGGGTTACTCACGTACTATGCGGTTACCGCGGCTCTCCTTCTCTTAATTTTCAATTAATTTATCTGATCGATATGTTCTCGATTATTGAAAACCTCACCAAATGGGAGATCATGATGTTAAGTTTTGTACTAAATTTTTGTTTTACATGTCACATTGAAATCGCGTCGAATCGCGTACTGATATACTATAGTTCAGTAAGTATACGAGTGCTGATGCAACACATGCTGAGTCAAAACCCTTTCATTGTCCCTCTTTCATTATTATTTTATTAGTTTAACTTTTTATACGCTTCAATACTTTTGGTTAATGAATAAATATTTTGTTATTATATTATTATAAATCAAGTTATAAAATTGTATTTAAAAAGGAATAAAATAATTATTTAGTTAAAGTTGTCAATCCATTACACTAATGACTCACTTATTCTACACAAATGTGTAGAATAAGTGAGTCATTAGTGTGAAAAAAACACTAGTGAAAAAAACTTTATCACACTTAAACTTAACCAAGTTTACGAGCTACTCAGATATAAAATAACAACGTCGTGGCAATAACCTTAAAAACTAGAATAAGGGTAAACACATGTTACCTATAATTGTCTTATCAGAGAATGTGTCCATATGTCCATCTCAATAAAAGTTACCAAATATAGCGAAGCGCGTTACGAGGCGACATCTGGGACAGTACCGGAGATTTTTCCGATAATCTATTTACGTTGAATGAGATTTGCGCGCTCTCGTCAGCCGACCGAATAGTTAGCTTCGTCTATTACTTATAGAGATTTTTTTTCCTTTTTAGGATTCCGCACTCAAATGGTAAGACGACGCTTATTATTGTCCCCTATTAATGTCACTCTGCCGTCTGTTTGGCCGTTTCCTTAGACATGCACGTTCGGTCATGTTATTTTTTTATTGGTCGAGTACTACTTGATAGATAAACACTTCAATTAGATCAGTAGATCTGATTTCAGCTGGAGTTGCACTTTGTGGTTTGCGTACAATAAAATTTTATAGCAGTACCAACGGCTTTACGTGCTTCCGAGACACGGGGTTGAAACAGCACCGACTTTCCGACTCCAGGCGGCTACTGACACTTTCTTGACAGAAAAACCTAATAATTGATTTTGCGAGCCAAAATCCGAACTTACGTATTCAAACCCGGGACCACATGATCAGCATTTGTGCTTATGACCACTAGAACAACGAGACAGTCGAGCAGAGGCAGTAATATATGTCAAACATGACTATTAAACTAATCAAAGTTTTAAAGCGCTTTTTAAGATTGTATCTATTACAGCCCATAAAAGTCCACTGCTGAACATAGGCCTCCCCCATAGATTGCCTCATCTGCCATAGTTTTAGAATTTTGCCATAGCTGTCACGCTTTGCAGACTTGTTGGCAACCGCAGTTTTTTTAATTTTATTCAGCTGTTATCAGGAAGACGCTGCTGCTCATCTCCTGGTTTAGTTTCCCTCTGTCGCCTCTTACAACATCCACGAGACGATATGGAGTAGTGCGTATTCTTCCATGTACGTAATTATTTTATTTTTTGATCTCTGCATGTCTTTAAATAATATATTATTAGACTGTAATTTTTTTAAATGGTAATTCCGATAATATACCATGGCCGCGATTTTTATTTGATTTTACAACACATATAAAGCGAAATGAAGTTTGATTTTTGACGACACCATCAACTTATAAAGTTCTCCCAGTTGCTTCCGGTCATTACGACAACATTCCAATATTCTTCATTATCGTCATCATCATTATTACAACTCTTCACAATTTCACTGCTGAATGCCTGCACCAATGAATTCCACAAAACACAGTTCTGAGTCACATGCATCCACATATCTTACTAGGTCGCCACTCTATGGTTTTGGCCCATCCACACTTCGTTTACCGATCAGACTGCCACTCGTGAAAATCTGTTCTTTATCGGTTTTTTTCTGTGAACCATATAGACTTTTGTCACTTAAGCCTATTAATTTGTTGGCCTATAACAGTTACTTTGATTCATCAGAATATCATCGTTTTGGATTCTATCACACTGAGGAAATACAAGCAATGCCAAAGCAAATCCAAAAATAATGGCTATCATGTCGATAGCTTGGTGAACGACTTTAAGTATTCTCGTAAGGTGAGTAGTGAGAAAACACATCTCTGTTCTATGCCATTATTGGCAAGTTCAAGTATTACCGGAAGCTATTATCAGCACAAGAGGTATAACAGTGCCATACGTGGAAAGAAAACACACTTAATGTATAGCTTTATGCATAAGAGCAGCTTAATGCGAGGTGGGTTAGGATTTTATATATACTGGGACAATCACACTCACCTACTCACTCACTACTCTACACTCACCGTACGAAACACAGTCAGCGTTAATCTGCTAAATTACGGTGCTATTCTGTAAGACCAGACTTTTACAATCTTAACAATCGATCAAAGATGGTAGTTACTGGTACTATCCACGGATCTACTATGATGATAATGTAATACATGATTCCTTCATCTGTTGGAGGCCACAAGATAATATCGGAATTTTCCATAATTGGATATTCTAAAATTCACGAGACGAGGTAATAAATTCTCTTATGCTACGACTATACAAATCGAACCGGCAATTTATGTTTTACAATTTTAATGAACCAACTATTTATAAACTACTAAGTATTCAAATACAATGAAATTACTTCGATTTTAAGTTCTCTGAAATGAATAAAGATGTTACAATGGCGATGAATGATTTGAAATTAAGATAAGAAATAATGGTTATGAGCTATATTGTAATACAGTACGGTGATTAGCGATGAGACGAACTACTGGCTCATTTCTGTGTAAAAAGTACAAGAAAGTGACTAAACGTGATACAGCGATGCTGCAGATGTACTATGAAATACGAATCGGTCAGCTCGATCGGATACAGACCACGCTCTCACAGAATACTAACGTAAAATAGCAGCATAATGCTGCCACCTTTCGTATCGTAACTTTTGAGAACCGGAATTCCTTTTCACTGGTAACGAGGTATGATCCATCTTAATCTCTAATTTAATCGATAATAGAATAAGGGTGAGAAACGAGCATACAGCAAAACCTGATAGTAAGTGGATGCTGTGGCCCATAGACATCTATTTCCGGATAAGAATCAAAATTCAGATGTGTTGTCACCACTGAGAACTAAAATTGAATGTCTCGTTTCCGGTAAAAAGTCTCCGGTTCTTTACACTCACCGTAAGAAACACAGCAGAATTAAGCTGCCATTTTACGCTGGTATTCCGTGACCGCGTGGTCCTCCCCTAGTCCAATCTGTTCATGCTACAATCACAATATAGCTGCAGTATGGCGCTACCCCGTAGAATAAGTATTTATAAACATAACGATTACTCCCGCGCATAACCCTAAGCAAGCGGAATCGGGATGTCGTGACGACCCTGAACTCATTGCTGGCAACCTACTTGGAAACCAGCCGGGACCTTTGCGATGCGGACTCAATACCCTTTGGCGCTGCTTTGGCAGTTTGCCGCATTGTTGGTGCCAAACTTACCACGTCTGAACGCGCTACTGGGCAAATTAGTGCTATCCCAGCCTGGAGAAGAAGGATTGAGGATCGTATCGAAAGGCAAAGGCTCTCATCGGCAGACTGATAAGCTTCAGGTCGGGCAATAATAGTCCGAGAATTGAGCGCACGATTACGTTGCACGAAAATAATTTTTAAATGGCCTGAAAGTAATTGATCCGGATCTGGTTGTTTATCCACACGTAATTTATAAAGATTTCTTACATACACCTTCACGATACAGGACAAATACTATAGAAATAGATAGGTATAGATATAATCCATATTGAATAGAAATAGACATTCTTTATTCAATATGGATTATACAACGTGTTACAAAATACCCCGTAAAAAATATAATTAATTATCAAAGCCAAAAATTTTGTCAACCCTAGTAAGCGGTCATGTCAGGTAACCAGATTATTTAACAGAAAGGCCTACGTACCTATTTTACCTAATAATTGTCTACTTTAACTGTTTTTCTATTTTTCATTCATAAATGTTTGCTACCTCAACACAAGGATGTCATTATACTCAAGTACTGGCTTCAAAAAATGTCAAATTGGAAAAAAAAATATGTTGTCAATTTCAAATCTTCTAATCGATATCCTACACTGTTTCGAGTTTTTTTTCCAACATTTTTAGCAAAATAACGATGCTTTCTAACTCGAAATATTACGATATGATGTTATGCGTAGGCCATGAAGATAGCAATTTAAATCGTGCTCGCGAACTGTATCGGCAACGATTTATCGATGGTAGACCCCCACTGAACAGCAACGGCTGCCTTCGTACCAGTGTATTCTGAACATGTCAAGACGACTACATTCCAGCGGCTCTTTTTATCGGTCTACTGGAAGTGGACGTCCAAGCACAGTCGACGCCAGGCAGGCTGAATTAATGTTAGAGCATTTTGAAGAAGAGCCGACCACAAGTACGAGGCGAGCCGGAACAAGATTCGGTATAAACCATGTTGCAGTTTGGCGAATTCTTCGTGACGACAATCGTCACCCTTATCACTATCGCCGTACACAGAAGCTGATGCCCTCCGATTTTGCACCCAGAAGGAACTTCTGCGAGTGGTACCTCAGGCAGTTAGAGGAAAACCTAATTACGTAAACTATGTTCTTTTGAAGGCCACATTCACGAGGTCAGGACTTTCAAATATGCATAACGATCACGTTTGGGCTCGCGTGAATCCACATGCTTCACGGCAGGGCAGATTCCAACGCCAGTGGCGGCTGAATGTGTGGGCTGACCTTTATGACGGGCATGTCATCGGTCCCGTCATTATGCCATCACGACTGAACGGTAGCAACTATCTAACGTTTTTACAAACGGAATTCGTAGAGGCGATTGACGACTTTCCTGTGGCTTGCTGGGATTACTTTGAGAACCAAAGGAACATGGTGTTTCAGCATGATGGAGCTCCGGCACATTTTGCTCGCAACGTACGAGAACATCTTAACGTTCGCTTTCCGCGAGGATGGATCGGCCACGGGGGACCGGTGCTATGGCCTGCTCGTTCTCCGGACCTTACACCCCTGGACTTCTTTTTGTGGGGTTATTTGAAGGACAGAGTATATTTCTCCGATTGACCAACGGTTGCCGAGATGGAACAGCGTGTTAGATCGGTTTACGCATCAATAACACCGACGATGGTGCGAAATGCCATACAAGCCATATCCCGACGAGCGAGGTTGTGTATTGAGCAAGGCGGAGCACACTTTGAGACGTTTCTGTAAATTTGACGTTTATTATGAAAAAGTAAGTGTTCGTTTAGGTCGTTTCGTTAGGTTAGGTCTATTAAAATTTTTGTCGTTCCGCGAATTAGGTAGAAATGTAGGTACATTCTGCGTAGTTTACTCTTTAATTTTACTGAAATAGGGTTTGCATATCAGTGAAAATAATAATATTTTTTTATTTTTTTGGGGTATGCTATACAGCGATACAACGGTTCTTAAATATTATGAATGGACTCGTTATTAGGCCCCATTTAACCTCCTTTCGGCTTTACGGGTAGTTTTGTAAAACCCAGTATAATTCGTCCATAAAAAACATGCAACAAAAAACATGAATTGCAGCAAAAATGGTATAATTCAAATTTATTAATTCTTTAACGACGTTGTAATAGTTAATTTGTCAATTTACTATTTAGGTATATTACTTAAAAGCAAATTAAAATATTAACTTTAAAGACCATATCACAGTGATTACAGTACCTCGACAAAATCCTGTTATACATAATAATAACACTCTAGAGATTAGCGTAAACTCAGGTAAACTTCCTTTTTATCTACCCACATCTGATATACCAGAGCTCATAGGCTGGATGTTCACCTTATACTTCATACACTATACACTTGCAATGAAGTGCAATTACAGCTGTCATCACTGAAATTGATGATCGCAATTTTAAGCGCTAATGCCACGTAGTACTCGACCGAGAATAGAAACAGATGGATCCTGTTTGTCTAAGAAATCAAAATGTAATATAATATATATATATATATATATATATATATATATATATATATATATATATATATATATATATATATACGTATAAGTTGATCAATAAATTTTTGGAAACGAAATTCTAGGAAAAGTATATGTAAATTGTATTTATTTTACGACGTACTCGCCTTTTTAGCTAATGCAAGTAGAATAGCGTTTTGCAAGATGGTTAATTCAGTTTAAAAAAAGGTTTCATCCTGGGACTTCAATAAGGCCTCTACAGCACACGTCACCTCTTTGCTGCCGTCGAATTTTATACCACGCAAGTGATTTTTCAGGAGATTAAAATGGTGAAAATCACTCGGAGCTAGGTCCAGAGAATATGGTGTGTGCTGCATCAACTGAAACACAGTAATTCAGATGGCAGCACCTGCAACATCACTTCGAGGGACAGGGGCATTATTATGATGAAAAAGCACTCCTGCACGCAATTTTCCTCGTCGTTTATTCCTTAGTTCTTCACATAGTTTTTTTGGTTAATGATGCGTAATAATCTCCGGTTATTGTTTCTTCTTTACTCAAGTAGTCGATCATTATTATGCCTTTCGCATCCCAGAAGAGAGAGGCCATTACTATTTCAACGGACGCAGACACCTTGAATCTCTTGACTGGCAGGGAAGATGGTCTTTTCCACACCATACTTTGGTTTTTCGTCTTACTTTGGTTTTTGGGTTAAAATGGTGTACCCACGTTTCATGTACGGTTACGAAACGAGCGCAAAAATAATCTGGATCTTCTTCAATTATTGCTCAATTTAGCTTTGAAATATCAATTCTTTATAATCCTTTTTATCTTTTAAATTCAAAATGCGTGGTAATGCATTATTTTAACTGATTTTATTGCACACGCACACATTCGTATGGGTCGATCGGTAGTCAAAAACATTGTGAATTGAATCGCACACAGAGAAGCGTGCGTACGCGTAGTTGTTGCCCATAAATCAAATTCAATTTGGGATAATTTCAAATAAAACTAGAGGCCTTATTTACTCGTATTTTCAAAAGCTGCAATAACAGTATATCATTATTTATATATTTGAACTTAAGTTTAAAATTTGGATACTCTTTATAAAATAAACCTGTATTCATAAATTTATTTAAGTAGATATTTATATACGTATATGTATATAATTAAAATATTGTGTTTATTTATATATATATATATAATTTTACCTTTTATCAACCTTCTCTATTTTAATTTCTGCTGCACCGCCTCTTTTATGTCTATTTCTGTCTGGCCTATGATTGACTGGGAAAGAATGCCCTGTGGCATCAAATCTGCCATATTTACTACTTTGTGCATGGAAGTATAAATGAATAAATAAAAATATGTAAGTCCTTACTGGAATATCTTGGATTATTTGAAGATTTTTTCATTATGTATTATAGTCACCGCAAGTTAGGGCTTGCAATTAATACCTTGTAGCAATATGTGCCAGACTACTTTTGATTTGAAGCAAAATGTTGCTTGTGCAAACCTTAGTGAGTAATAATATTTTTATACCTAATATTATGTTAAAATACATAACCATAAAATATAAGTATTTATAATAAATAAAAAATTAATAAATCTTCTAATAATTAGAGGTCAGAACAACAAGGACATAATATGTATAATCTCCAGACATATTGTGGCCGTGCCTGGGAAATATAATGTCATTTTCTTTAGTAAAAACAAATAATATACATAATTTGTTTCGCCATCAAAAGCTTATTTTAAAATATAAAATTGTCAAAGTTTCAAAATTTCAAATTTCAAATTTTCAAATTTTCAAATTTCAAAATTATAAAGATTTCCAATAGGTGGTAGAACTCCTTTTCTGCCCAAGAGTCTGTCTGGGTAGGTTACCTAACTCACCTTACCTTACAAGCCTCTTACCTATTTCTGCTGGCAAATAACAGTGCTTGAACTGCTGTGTCCGTTCAGAAGAGTATAGAGAGCCAGTATAATTAGGCTGTGACTGTAAGGCATTCCATCTTGGTCCTCAGAGGAGACAACGCATCTGTAGCCTAATTTACTGAAGTTTCTGCCTTAATCGTTACGCTTGGCATGCGGACAAGACATTTGGCATCTTCAACGTTGTTCGTCGTTGCCATTCTGGGCTATACTAATATTTGTTATAAATTTTAACGAATAAAGAATAATAATAACTTTCAGACCGAATTTCAGCCACGGTCCGCGCAGGACAAAATTATAGTGCAAGAGTTTGTGCGCAAGCCTGGTGCACTTTCTATTCCTCAAAGCCCGATAGGACGACAATTCGATACGACCGGAAAGAAATAAAACCCAGGACTTTATGTGCTTTCCGAGGTACAGGAGTAAAACAACGCCAGCAACATACCCGGAGTATGTTATTTGCTGCTACTTAGAATTTCTTGACGGAAAAACCCAATAGCTGATTTTGGCTTAACCCGGGAATCGAGCACGGGACGAAATTATCAACAGTCGTTCTTACGACCACCAACCACAAGACAGACCAACGAAATACCAACGAGATATCGAATAAACAGTTATATTTTAACTCATAGTATTTATTTATCATAAAAATATGTTAGTTGTTCTTTTTATTTTTTGCAATAAACAACATTTTAAATGGAATTAAAAAGTTTTTCAACAATTGCTTCAAATCTCTGTTGTTTTCAGGCATTAAACCTTAGATTTTATAAAGAAAGAATTATAATAATTAATTTACAGTGGATAATCTCGTATGTGTACTAGACGTGTCCATGATTTCGTGGTGCTGTTAATCATGTACATAATGAAAATGTTAGGACTGTACTTTTTTTACAAAATTAAATGTCATGTCGCTATAATTTTCAAAACATTCCTATAAACTTATAACAATTAAAACTACGGTTGCCAATCCGCACTTTGCCAAATATCCCCCTTGTAAGGCAATCTATGGGGGAGGCCTATATTCAGCAGTAGACTTTAATAGGCTATGATGATGATGACGATGACAGTGAGATCTCACATATGTCTTGCTCCCCAGGTTCTCAGTGTGTAAGTCCGTTAAAGTACGGTCGGTTTGTGCAAGGCTGTGGTGCGCTCATCGTGGCATACCCCACGTGTGCCGTTCGAAACGTGCCCCGCCACTAGAGGGCACTCCATGTGGCACCAATCGGGTAAGCACAACTTATTTTAATTTCATATAACTATATTCCTACTGTAAGTCTGTAAGCAACAATACTCGCTGGGCATGGGTCTCCAGTTTTAGAAGGATTTGCTAATTGCCAAGGATGGGGATTAACAAACTTAAATTTTCAAATTCAAAATATTTATTGTTAGAATTAAGTGTTATAAAGGTGTATGTATTTTATATGTAATTTATTATATTACGTGTCTTACAACTTAACCACCCTTTTCTAACTTGAGATAACTAAATTAAAAATATCAAATAAAGTTGTTAATTCTATTATATTAAAAAATATCATATTTTAAATTACGTATTTAAAAAATATGGAATACATAAAAGGAATTACTGGAGAGTAATTTAATTTTCTTAATTTTTTAATTGACTTGTCGCACTAAGTATTTGCGTTTAGTGTATATATATGAGTACGTACCTCGTACCTCGTACGTAGTGTATATACGCTTTTCCACCATCTATCGACCATCCGGCGGTGATATAAGAGAATCCACCACCTGATCTCGTCCTGTGGAAGTTGTAAAACGCAACTAAAAAACAGATGATCTTGTGACCTGACATGATGTCAGATCAGATGCTTAGCCACTACGCCACAAAGCCGACAAAATAAAAAATAAATCTTGTAAATGCATACAAAGTCTCTGATTCAATGCGTTATGGTTAATGAAATCGAATACGTAATAAGTCGATCTATATTTAGCTAACGATGTACAAATACGAACGTGACCTTTGCAAATCCTGTTAATACGAAGTAATATCATGTGATACGCAGATTCAAATAATTCCTTGTACGGTCTACATTACCAAAGTAAGTTAGCATTTACACTTTGTGCTTGCTTAAGCAGAAATATATTTTAAATATATTGGATATTATTTTTAGCCGTGTTCCAAAAACGTGAAGTAGGTACCTACTATATTCGACGCGTATGATGTTTAATGTATGTTCACGGATTTCTTGGAAACGGATAAACTGATTTTAATGATTATACCTTTTTTTTTTAAATAACCTCTAGTGGTGGGGAAATATAGAAGACATTCTAGTTGTTACCTTGAATTTATGATAATCCTTAGTCCACTTAATATCATATAATAAACTAATTAAAAAAAGTAAAACAGACTTAAAAAAAAATTCAGTTAATAGCTTCTGAAACCGGTGCTTTGTTTCTTTGATACATTTTCTTGCCACCGACTTCAAAATTCAAAATTATTTTATTCTATTTTTGAAATTGGTTTTACTTTTTTAAGGAATTAAATATTAGATCAGATTATCAGTACTTGGATCTCTACACTCACCAATGAAACAGCAGCATTAAGCTGCTATTTCTCGCTTGTTTTCTGTGAGAGCATGGTCCTTCCCCAATCAAGCCGACCTATTCGTGCTGTAACCATAATATAGCTACAGCGTGATTTTACATGTTAAAATCTACCAAATCTGAAACTAAGAGATTATCGGTCCAAAGGATCCTCGCGCGGTATTTTTTTTAAAGGAATTGTATTCGCGACTTATCACTGTCGCTGAATGACAAAAACTGATTGACTGAATGCTGATTATTTTCTAGCTCAAAGGCTTCGCTTTTTAGGCTTACAGAGGAGTATGTTAATAATTTTAGTTATTCATCTTTTAACAACCCTATGTAAATAATGATATTTAATTTATGTGCGACCTAGTTTCACACGACGTTAGGAAAAATTTTGTTAGGGCTAAAAAAACTGTCAAAAAAATTGGAAAGTAAAACATTATATTTATTATTTATTAAAAAAAAATTCATGCAAATCGTTACAGCCAGTTTTGAGAAACCAATAACATACATATAGGTAAACAAAAATAACTCGTTTAAGGTAGATTACATATTATAAAATTTTAATTTAGTAAATAAATGGATTTAAGTTTTGTTTCTTATTTATAATCGCAATAAAATATAGACTTAAAAGCTACGATTGCACTTTCCAACTACAGTTATTTAGGATCTACAAAGAAAACCCATTAAAATCCATTACACGTATAGAGTTGATGTATGATGCCTACGAAGAATGAATAATAGAAAGGATACATAGGGTCCTGTGTGTTTATGGTAAAAGTTAATAAATATTAAAAAAAAAGAATATTTCCATCATACACTTACACTTTGTGTAAATAATGCGAATCATATAAACAATATCTGAATACAATAACTAATACCTAATTTAATAATTCAATTGCTTTTAACAGTTTCTCTAAATGTGTCTTACATTTTTATAATTCATACTTTATCAGAAAGACTTAACAGCAAAATGTTTTGTAATATTTTAATGAAATGATAGTGCGACCACTGAATAGATTTGAACGCAGTATAACGCCAAATGTAAAAAGAGCAGAGACCGGTGACGGGGAACTACATCAAAGTCGCTAGAAGTCTGGTACGGCTACCGCCGGGAGAGGGAGGCTCATGTCCAGTAAGACTTTCACAGACAGATGATGATGATGATATAAAACTGTGTAGTGGCGTTGTAAGAATATCAA
Source organism: Parnassius orleans (assembly GCA_029286625.1). Classification (NCBI taxonomy): domain Eukaryota; kingdom Metazoa; phylum Arthropoda; class Insecta; order Lepidoptera; family Papilionidae; genus Parnassius; species Parnassius orleans. The sequence goes on from JAGSMP010000037.1 coordinate 291,540, forward strand.
CTACCCCATATCATGCCGTGGGTGTCTTAAGAGGCGACAGAGGGAAACAAATCAGAAGGAGGGCAGCAGCGTCTTCCTAATAACGACTAAAAATATAAAGCTGCGGTTGCCAACCCGCTTGCCAAGCGTAGCAACTATGGCCTAGAGAGCATGTTCAGCAGTGGACTTTAATAGGCCGTAACGGTAACGGTAATAATATATAAAAATAACTTTGTATTTTATATATTATACCTTAAGCTTCTAAGTTTATGTCCCAACTAAAGCATAAAAAAGCGTATATTTATACGATTATTTTAAACCAATTTCAAAGGCAATCGAGTGGCTGCGTGGTGTCGTTGAGACTTCTTCAAACATTCGTACGTACCTGGAATTGCTAACTGACATTGTTTGTTGTATAAACATTATAGCCGGAGAGCTGTCGACAAATTTCGGAATAGTACTTAGGCACTCTAAAATTTGCAAAGCATATTACTAGGTAACGGCACAAATATTAACGTGGTAGACCAAGCTATTGTGTATTATGACTGAAGCGCGAATGGGACGGCCAGTTTGGGAAAACACCACGCTCGCACAGATTAATAGCGTAAAATATGAACATTAGGCTGCTGTGTGTTATACAATGAGTGAAGAGAAACGGAGTCTGTTTTTACAGGCAACAAGGTATAGCATTGTAGCTCAAGGGTGACAAAGCCACGGCACCCACAATGTATGTAGTGTTCTGTCTATCTTTCTTTGTTAGTCTGAGGTATCAAATGAATAGGAAATCCCAGTCAGAGTTCCCATATCCTATTAGTTTTCCTTTTTATAGAAGAGGGGCAAACGAGTCTATTATTTAATTACATTTTGAATAATCATCCCTAAATATAGGTATCCTAAATTTATTAAAGTAAATTTTGAATCATGATAGATATAAAATACCTATCCAAAATTCGTCACCAGCTCTCAGACACTTATACTGTCGTTGCCGAGTTGTGTGTGTGCATACGGTCAATCGTTTTCTCAGGAAAGTTTAACGTCCTGTTGAGTGAAACAAAAACAAAGAATACTTGATACTGATTGTAACCGATATAAGACATGGTATACTTCATAGGAATTTATACAAGCTGTGCAATTGAACTGGTTTTTCTGCAACTAAGATGGTTATCGTACTAAACACTTACTGAACACAAATATGGCTATCTCTTGGCAAACACATCTATATATTGTATGTAAGTAAGTGGCCTTAAATACATTTTAAACATGTCAACTAAGTAGTGTCAAACATCTGGTACTGTGAAAGATATCTGGTACTGTGATTCCTAATTCACCTACCAATTTTTTTAGTTAATTGAAGTGACAACCGAGTATACACAGCGCATCTGATGGTAAGTGGATGTTGTGGCCTATAGACACCTACATCTATTCACGTCAATCGAGCCATTCCTGCTGCAAACATAACAAAGCAGCAGCGTGGATTTACCACGTTAAGATATCCAGATAAAACCTATGTCCAACTAATTTTTCTTACGAGTACAACAGCGTGTTCCAGACATCAATAGTGGATTCAGAACAAAGAAAGCATTCCATCTTAGTCACCAATACCTTTAGTGACTTAAATGGAATACCTCATATTCTGGAATTAAACTGGCTCACTTATCCTTCAAATCAAATCGCAACAGGAAGTGCATTGTTTCGCACTCTCGACAAAGTACATTTTTTGTTTATGTTTATATTTTATAGCTGAAGTCTGACGGAACAGTGAAGGTAGCTTTAACTATATCGACGAATTGTATAACATAAATTCCCAAAAAATAAATGTTATTTATAACAATCATTCATCTAGATTCATATGCCGGCCGTTTTTTACTGGATATTTTTTGATCAATCTCTAAGATTTCTCTGTAATTGAATGCATTTATGTATTTAATTCCAAAATAGATTTTGCCCCAATCGAAAACATTGGTAAAGCAGACGTGTAGAACAGTTGTTCTTAATAATATATAATATTCTTTTTTATGTGCGCTTTGTACTTTGATTATTAATGCGTAATATAATGTGTATTATTATCATAATAGCAATTGTTACGTTAGTGATAATTTACATATGACTGCCTCATTGGTTTAGTGGCCGTAAGCGCTACTGCTTTTCATGTGGTCCCGGGTTCGAATCCCAAGTATGGTCAAAGTCAATTGTTGGGCTTTTCTGTCAAGAAATTCTTAGGAGCAGTCCGGAAGTTGACAGTGTTTACATTCCTGCGCCTGAACTCTCTTCAGCCGTGTTGGAATGCTGTCCCATCGGACTGTGAGAATGAGGGTGTATAGAATGCACCTGTGCACTCGTGCACTATAATCCTGATGACGATTCTCTTTGTTGCGATTGGCCGCGTGAAATTCGGTCTGGCGGACATTATTATTAAGTGTAAGTAAGACAGTTAAAAGGTTCAAGTGTTTTATTTTAAGCGCTTTAATAGCAAAAATGTTAAGTATTCAAGTCTCTTTACCCTGATATTAGAGCTTAACATTTATTAGACTTGAATTAAGAACTTTAATATTAGAATGAATTAAGATCTTTAATTGAAGTTTTAAGAGCAACTCGTATGGAGCAAGCCTCAGTCGCCTAATATAATCCATATTAGCGCCGGTGGCCTCGGTTATTTTGTCATAAACGTTTAATGTTATTTTTCTATATATAAAAAAGGTTATAAAGGAGAGTAATCTAACCGTTACCGTTACACCCTTATTAAGTCCACTGCTAAACATAGGCCTCCCCCATAGAATGCCTCATAGGGGGGATATTTGCCATAGATGCCACGCTTGGCAAGTGGGTTGGCCGGATTTGTTTCCCTCTGTCACCTCTTACGACATCCACATGATATGGGGTAGTAGATATTCTTACACCGGTACTACACGGTGACAATCTTGCAATTAAATTTTATTAAAACCGTTTAAGATAACATTCGCACATGTAGATATGTGTCTCTTAATCTATACGAAGAGCGAGTAAGAAGTCTTAAAGATCATCTGTATTTACTACGCGAAGTGAGTAAATTGCAATCGCAATGAAATTTTATTGCAAACATTAGAAGGAAATTTTAACCAATTCTTTAGTATTATATCTTTTAATATTTGTCTGAACTTTATATAAAAGAATTGATATTTAGTAGACCCAGCTTGAGAATGGAAATTAATTAAGAAACGAAAACAGAGTATAAATCAAAATTCAGCTTTTAATAAAATGTAAAAGCCGACTTTAATGAACTAAAAAGAATAAAATAAAAGAACGTTATACGTGATAGAGCCACACTGCAGCTATATTATGGTTGTAGCATGAATGGATCGGCTCGACCGGCAAGGGACCACGCTCTTACAGAATACCAGCGTAAAACAGCAGCTCAATGCTGCTGTGTTTCGTATGTTGAGTGTAGAGAACCGGAGACTCTTTTTACTGGAAACAAGTCATTTCATTTTAGTCCTTAGGGGTGACAACGCACCTGGATTTTGATTCTTAATTGGGGAGAAATGTAGATGTGTATGGGCCACAGCATCCATTTACCATCAGGTGGATTGTGTGCTCGTTTGTCAACCTTATTCTATAAAAAAAAGATTTAGAAGTCTGCGCTAAAACATAACTTGGTTGTGGAAATTATTTTATTCTTTATTGTTAATTTGAAGCCGACTTATATTTTTTTATTAAAAGTATAATTTTGGAACGAAGTTACTTATCGGACGGTACGAATTTGGCGGATGGGTGCTAGGCGAGAAAAAGTAAGATTTTTCCGTCACGACCCCTTCTGACGTAGTGTAGACGGCCTTGGCTGCTATAAGGAAGCGAGATGGAATAATATCCATCTTCCTCGCACTTTTTCTTATCTTGCCATGAAAGAAATATTATTTTATTTTAAATGACGCTTCATTTTAATAGACGCTAGTAATTCATTTATTTTTATTTGTTAATCAACAATAATATATACGTTATCAATAATAATATACTACGAAAGGAACTTCGTTCCAACCGAGTGTTACACGACACTTACGCATGTTTTTTTGACCTTTTTGAGTGGACTCAGAAATATAACAAGAATTTCATCTAAATAGTTTCATTAAACTTCACCCCTATTTTCTCATTCCTAGGCGTGGAATTTTTTCACCCCATGGTGGTCTCCCTGAGCGCTGATAAGGGATCACAGGATTTCCATAAAGAACGTGACTAAGGTCCTCTACCACTGAGCTGCTAATTCGGGCCGTTCCGAGTAGATTCATAAACCCCAATCATCGCGTAACTGTAGCGATTTTAAAAGACCACCTCGAAACATCGTCTTCCTCGGAGCCGGTATCTTACAGGATGGTACCTGTAACTAAATAAAAGAATAGCGGCCTTTTCACAGAGTAGGTTCCCGTACCCGCTTAGAAGTCTATTTCTGGACCATTATGGACTCACAAAAAGAAGCTACGGCTCTTAAAGCCCATGATATGCTTGCTGAAGAAGTCCCACTCGATGCGGCTCATCGGAATCTGCTGCTCCAGTTCCCAAGCTGAGCACACTGTGAGCGTATGTTTAAAGAGTCCTGATCCCTCTGAACCAAAAATTATAGAATCAAGCATATCCGGGAATTATCTGCATAAGACGGTAGATAAGTCTACCACCAAGCGTCGAAGTGTTGTAGGACTGCTCAGATTAGACACTTTTTCTCATAAAGCTCCGTGCGAAGCCGAACGCGCCACGTCTTTAGAGCGTTAAGTCATTCCTACTGCTTAATACTTACTATTACCTACACTTATGAGACTTTAATATATCCAAGACAGTAGATTGCTCGATTAACCAACGGCTTAATCAAAATCGGCCAGGCAAGCATCATATCTCAGTTGTACACAAGTCTAGAGTCTGTACATCCGATACTCGCCACACTAAAATGAATTCCAACAATACAATGATGCATATATCACGTGGCACCTACTCGGGATTCCATCAACGTACCGATTCGCATGCACTGCACGTGTTCGTGAGTGTGCATATATTCAATGAAATCCTGTTTGAATGCGTTCCGGGCTGCAAACGTCGAGAGCCGAGTTCATTGGATAACTCACGAGTGAGTGTACAAACAAGGGGAATGTCAATACCGGTTCTGCTTTATGTTCGATTTAAAATCACTTTTGGACCGTCATTTCAAAATGTTTGGATGATTGTGGGAAAAAGAGCAAATGTGGGATTTTTTACTGTATTTTGTTTTAAAATAAATTTATTTCACTGTAGGTTTAAATTATTCTTCTTCTTCATTATCAGCCGGTAAAAATCCAATGATGGGCATGGGCCTCTCCCACTGCAGGAGAACTTACCATTAACGCAAGCCTGGCTATTGCAATAACGCGCGTAGTGCTAGAAGCACCTTTGACAGTGCTCCCCACCACTATTCTTTGTATATTACAGCTGGTGCAAACGAACTAGTTATCACCACCATCTGTTAGAAGTCATAGGATCTTTCTGACCTTTCCCAAAGTTTCTTATCACAGCCACAGGACAAAATGAGATGATAACATTTAATTTACAACTTTCTATTATATTTTTTCTTTAAAAAATAATTTTTTCGTCAAAAAAATATTACTTAGGCTGGTTCTACATTTGATCAACTTGGTGTATCGTATCTCCGTCAGGCGCAGACATGTATTCAAGATCACTTGTTTGGAGTTAAAATCATTTATCTAAAGTTCCCATGTCAATAAAATCGCCCTTTTTAAACAGCAGCTTAATTATACATGTCTTCAATTATTTGGGTTACTGCCTTGGACGACATATTTATGATATCGATGCATGAAAGGCAAAATTACTTTTATAAAGGAGAAGTTTAATTACCGCAATTTACAATTTAAGAACCGGTAAAAACCGGAAAAAAGCGTCAGTAGACTAATGGCAGAGCGCGGACCGCGAACTCGAAAGGTCGTGGGTTCGAATCCGCCATACGACTACTGTCGTGAACCACTTCTAACACAAGCATTTTAAGCTTACCAGAAGTGGTTAAAGGGAATATTAGTAATGTAATGTTAATAGCATTACTAGTAATTTTTTTAAATTCAAAAAAAGAACCGGTTGATTATTTTTTCATAACTTACTTATATAATAAGTGCTAATAATGGTGGTTATTTTCGATGAGACAAATCTTGAGATTTTATTGTAGAATAAGGGTGCCAAACGAGCACACAGGCCACCTGATGGTAAGTGGATGCTGTGGCTCATATTTATTTCCAAATACTCGAACGCTAATCAATTTTAAGGCGCCGTTAAGTATCGTGCTGTCTCTATCACTTTAAGTCAAAGTGACTGTGACACCACGAGGCTTAACAGCGTCTTAAAATTGAGCGTTTGAATATTTGGGCAATAGACACTTACATTTATCCTCGATAAAGAGTCAAAAAGTAGAATGCGTTGTTACCGCTTAGGACTAAAATAGAATGCCTTGTCATCAGTAATAAATAAAATATGAAGGTTTGAAAAAATTAAACTACAAACATTGATCATGGGCTGTGGTGATCCTGATCAGAATACTAGGATAAAGCATAAATTATTATGTAATAGCATAAATTATTAAATTGTTATATTGTCGTTGGCGGAGGAAATTTTCAAATCAATCGCCCATCTACAAGTTGGTGAAAATTAAGTTAAAAGATTCCGTTACATTGATAGATAGATAGACGTGAAGCTAATAAAACGTGTTAAATAAGGTTATCGGTTCTCTATACTCACCATGAAAAACTCAGCACAGCATTAAACTTTGAAGGCATGGTCCCTCCTCGGTCGAGCCGACCGACCATAATTCAATATTTCCAAAATAAATGTCACTTGGTACAAAGTGAACTTAATCACCGCAGATTCAATTACTGGATGTAATTAAAAGGGTTAGTTTGTTTATACCGCCCTCTTTTAGAGAGAAGCCAAATTCATGAACTACCATACAAAAGCAAAGCTTTATAAAGGTTTTCAATTTAAGTGACAAAAATAATAATTACTAAGAAAAAATTATAATGACAAAACAGATTCATACAAGATCTTTTGTTGCTATTCATATCTTGCTGATCTTGTCTTGGTTTACTTTAAAATACTCTTCAGATAGATCATTGAAATTTAACGAATTTCAGATGTCTTTAGGCCTCTCGTTAGGCGACAATTGCAAGCGAAAAGACTTAAGAATGTTGTAAGCGAAATCTCTTTTGCTTTTTTTTAAAGCAAAAAGTTTTATTTATTGTTCATTATATTTGTTTTATTTATAGTTATATAGCTTACTAGCTACTCACCCCGGTTTCGCATAGGATCTATTAATGCGAAGTTATTTAAGATAATCATCAAACACGATTTATTTTATTAATTTTTCTATTTCTCAAATAAAGTTCTTTTCGAAAAAAATATAGTACCGATCACTTCTGGCATTGCTCTCTATCTGTTCTTGAAGTTTCATTACAATCGGTTCAGATGTTCCGAAAATTAGTCCAGTTAGTTTTAAAACAGAACAATTTTAAAAATGGTTATTAATGTTGCATGAAATAAAAGAAATTCGTTCAAATCCTCATCAGCACGTCTAGTTCAAGTCAACTTTTACTGAAACTTTGCCAATGCTATCACGTTTAGTTCATATTTTTTTTTAATTTTTCTCAGAAATGTTGACTGGCTTAAGCGCCAATAAAGTGCTCAGAGCTTAATGGGAACCGGCGCAATTGACGCAGAAAAATTTCTTGATTAAAAAATATATTTCGATATCGCTCAGGGTGTCGCTTAAATCATTTTGCTTTTCCGTTCCGTTAATATGTTATTAAAGTGGTAGAAATATCGCTTGTACAATTCATCAAATGTTTTAGTTGCAATTTCTTTAATTGTGTAATATCTATTATGCATACCGTGTAGTTGCGGTGTGAGAATATCCACTACCATACCATATCATCCCGTGGGTGTCGTAAGAGGCGACAGAGGGAAACAAATCAGGAGATGGGCAGCTGCGTCTACCTAATAACGACTAAATAAAAAACTGCGGTCGCCAAGCGTGCCAAATATGGCAAATATCCACCCTATGAGGCAATGTACTGGGGAGGCCTATTTTTAGCAGTGGACTAATAAGCTGTAACGACAAGGGTAACTGCTATTGTATATTACCGCATTCGAGATTTTGGTGAATATTACTTTTAGTTATTAAAAATCTATTAAATATTCAATTGCTTTGAACACAAGTAACACGAGTCTAAAAAATTTTGCTCAACATAAAATTCTCAAAAAAAAGAAACTCTTTGTTCATGTACATGATTTTTTTTTTCAAATTATAGTAACGACAGGATAGTTTAATTAGATATATATCCAATAGGCAGGAAGTTACAATTTATTCACTTATTGATATGCAACTCTTTTTACGTGGTAGAGCCATGCTGCAGCTATATTGGTAGTATAGTTGTAGTACGAATGGGTCGGCTCGACCGGGGAAGGACCACGCTCTCACAGAATACCAGCGTAAAATAGCAGCTTAATACTGCTGTGTTTCGTATGGTGAGTGTATAGAACCGGAGACCCTTTTTACTGGAAAAGAGGCATTCCATCTTAGTCCTCACGGGTGACAACGCATCTGCATTTTGATTCTTTATTGAAGATAGATGTAGATGTCTATGGGTCACAGCAACCATTTACCATCAGGTGGACTGTGTGCTCGTTTGTCACCATATGCTATAAAAAAAACTCAGTGAATAATGCTTATGCATCTTGCTTTATTATTATTTAATATAGTTAGTACATTAAAATCATCCATTCACCAACATCTTGTGGTTTAATACGTTGCACTCCTTAGGTGTTAGGTTACAATTCACCGAGAAATGCAATATCCGATCTTACGCTCGGCAAAATAATGAAAATCATTCTTTTATGACCACCCGCGGTAAATCATTTAGTTTTAACCGTGAAAGGAGTAAGTAAAGTAGTAAATCCTTAGACGGTTTGCATTTTTAAATTAATTATTTGGACTACACTGTATACTAGGTAATATACGTTTCATCGAGGTCACATAAGAAGAATTTTTAACCTAAGAATTACATTCACAAATTACAAACAAATTTTTATATAGGTTGAATATTGAATACGTTATGAATCCATCAATATTACGGTAGAGCAACAAGATATTAACTTATTTTGATGATCATGAAATTTTATGATCAATTCCTAAAATGAAGAAGTTAAAAGAATTTATATTTATCCACATTAATCGTATCCATATAATATCATAACATACCTCTATAAATATAAAGTTGAATTTGTATTGTCTTCCAACCTAGTAAGTACAGACTAGTGTCCGATTTTTTGCAATGGGTAATGTAAAAATTTAAATAACATCCTTTTAATGACTTAACTGCTGGCCATCACGCCTGAGAGTAGTTGGGGACCACCGCGCTATTGAGTACGGATTAGCGAGTAATTGATCGAACTTTATTAATAAATAATATAATATATATGCACAATTATATACACTACTAGATAATTAAAGAAAATTTAAAGAAAAGCAGGAATCTACTAACTTCTTCTGCAATATTTATATTTTGTATATTAAATATATCTAGGTTTTATATAATAATGTGCACTAGAAGTGAAAAACAGCCTGCTTATTATACACCTAGATACTTTTGCAAAAGGAAAATTTTACTCTCGCCTCATTAATATTAATAATAGTATTTTTCAAATGAATTATATGCAATGGTTATAGCACGAAGTGCATTTTAGATTAGAGATTCATCATCATCATCATCATTACAACCCTTCACAAGTCCACTGCTGAACATAGGCCTCCCCCAAGGAATGCCACAAAGCACGGTCCTGAGCTACCTCCATCCATCGACTGCCTGCATGTCTTACCAGGTCGTCACTCCATCTAGTAGGGGATCGCCCTACACTTCGCTTACCGGTACGAGGCTGCCAGTCGAGAACCTTTTTTCCCCATCGGTTGTCGGTTCTTCGAGCTATATGGCCGGCCCATTGCCACTTCAGCTTACTAATCCGTTGGGCTATGTCGGTCACTCTGGTTCTACTGCGGATATTCTCATTCCTAAGTTTATCCGTCGATTGACCTCTCGGTCGAAGGTAAACATACTTGTCAACAACTTCGAGCTTAGTGCTCCCAACAACTACCGGCATAGGTGTGACATGGACATTACACATGATCTTTGTTTTTTCCATGTTCATCTTGAGACCTATCCGTTGGGAGACATTATTGAGGTCATTGAGCATAGTGCTTAGGTCCTCCAGCGATTCTGCCATAAGCACTATATCGTCGGCAAATCGAAGGTCAGTGATGTACTCGCCATTGATGTTAATACCGTATCCTTTCCAGTCCAGTAACTTGAAAACATCTTCGAATGCAGCGGTGCAGAGTTTCGGGGATAAAACGTCACCGTGTCTTACACCTTTCTGCAGTTGGACAGGTTTCGTACTCTGGTTCTGTACTCGGATAGCCCTCGTCACCCTACTGTACAAACACTTCAGCACTTCGATATACTGACAGTCAACTTGGCACCGCTGAAGGGACTGTAACACCGCCCAAATTTCGACGGGATCAAAGGCTTTCTCATAGTCCACATACGCCAGATAAAGATACGCTATACAAAGTGGCAGATTGTACTCTTCAGTCTCCTGTACAATTTGCCGAAGGGTATGTATGTGGTCTATGGTACTAAAGCCTTTTCGGAAACCGGCTCGTTCGGGAGGCTGGAAGTCGTCGAGTCTGCGTGCGATACGATTCGTAATGACTTTCGAAAACAGCACGTAGACGCGGCTCAGAAGGGAAATCGGTTTGTAGTTCTTCAAGAGAGCGTTGTCCCCTTTCTTGAAGAACAAGACCACCGCACTTCTACTTCACGCCTCCGGAGTAGTCCCTCCATGGAGGACAGAATTAAAGACCTTCTGAAGAACTTCAAGTACCGGTTTTCCACCCGCTTTCAGAAGCTCCGCTGTAATTCCATCCTCGCCTGGGACCTTCCCGTTTTTAAGGTGCTGGAGAGCCATTCTAATCTCTCTCAGACTGACGTCCGGGATATCATCGGAATAGTGTTGGATAAGACTGGCTCTTTAATCGTTACTCACACTTGCGTGGGGCTCCAACGATGACGTGTACAGCTGCCCATAGAACCTCTCAATCTCACTCAAAATCTCAGGTGTCCCGGAAACGATGCTGCCACAATTGGTCTTCAACTTCGACAGTTGGCTCTTTCTGGCAGACAGATCTCTGGCAAAGACTTTGGAGCCCTGGTGCCGCTCGATCGCTTCTGCAATACGAGCAGTATTAAAGTTGCGTAAGTCCCGCCGCATGCATTTGGAGATCTGTCTGTTCAGTTGCCTGTATGCTATCAAATCTACTGAAGACTGCAGCTTCATTTCCTGTCTAACAGCCATGCGATTAAGAGTGTGATCGAAAAGTTGTTGTGTTCTTCTGCGGCAGGTCTTGCAAAACTTAGCTCCGACTGCATGGACAGTTGTCATTTATATCGTCCACTGCATTGCTATCTTCTAGGAACTGAAAACGGTTTTGTAATTTGAGCTGAAAAGTTTCGAGACTTTGGATTGGAGCACGAGGATATCGGCGCGTTGACTTCATTACACGAGAACACTCCAACTTAACGTTTAGGTTCAGTATGCCTCTAACCATACGGTGATCGCTACCAGTTTTCACCCTCGCGATCACTGAGACATCATTGAACAGTTGGCGTCTAGTCGTCATAATGAAGTCGATCTCATTTATTGTCGAACCGTCGGGGCTCGACCGGGTCCACTTCCTGTGGGGCCGCTTCTGGAAGAAAGAGTTGATTATAAAGAGTCCCTCTTTCCCCATAAAGTCGGCCAGCTGCTGACCCTTTGGGTTACGTTGCCCTATTCCAAATTTCCCTACCTTCAGCTCACCGTTCTCTCTTGTGCCTAGTTTTGCGTTGAAGTCTCCCATTAACACCGTATAGCGGGTTTTGGAGGAATGTATGGCTTTAGAGATATCCTCTTATATTTCCTCTACCTTGTCATCGGGATGTGTCGAGGTTGTTGCGTAAACCTGTATGACGTTCTACGAATACCGTTTGGTGATTCTGAGTATAAGATACGCAACCATCGTCGACACACTCACAATCTTTACAACGTTGTTAACGAGAGACTTGTGGACGATAAATCCGACACCTCCTTGGGACAGATGGTCGCCCTCCCGGTGATAAAACAAGTTGCCGGATTCGAGGATTACCGTGTCCTCCCCCTCTTTTCGGACTTCAGATAATCAGATATCAAAGCGCAACTTGTCTATCTCTTCTTCCAGCTCCAGGATATTCTCGTCAGTCCTCAGGTCGTTGTATGTTGCCAGGTCGAGTCGTCTTAGTGGCAACCGAACCACCACCGGAGATTCTTAGCACCACCTGCCCTACCGTTACCGTGATCGCTACCTTAGCCAGGAATAACCGGGCCGCCGGGGACTGGGGGCCGTCTCTTCGTATTTTTTTTCATGTTTGCCATAGTTGCTACGCTTGGCGAGCGGGTTGGCAACCGCAGTTTTTTATTTTAGTATTTTTGTCATCAGGAAGACGCTGCTGCCCATCTCCTGCCTGTTTCCCACTGTCGCCTCTTACGACACCCACGGGAAGATATGGGGTAGTGGATATTCTTAACCGCCCCTACACGGCAAAAGGTTAAACTAAAGACTAAGAAAATTAAGCCGCTTATTTATATCTAATAATAAAGACTAAGAAAATTAAGCTGCTTATTTATATCTTATAATAAAGACTAAGAAAATTAAGCCGCATATTTATATCTAATAATAGAGACTAAGTAAATTAAGCCGCTTATTTATATCTTATAATAAAGACTAAGAAAATTAAGCCGCTTATTTATATCTAATAATAAAGACTAAGAAAATTAGCCGCCATTGATGTAACGAAAAAAGGAACAATTTTTGACACAAAGTTTTTCTTGTTTTTTTTTATAGAATAAGGGTAACAAACGAGCACGCAGTTCACCTAATGGTAACTGGATGGTGTGGCCCATAGACACCTACATCTATAATCGATTAGAAATCAGAATGTAGATGCGTTTTTAACCTAGAGGACTAAGATGCCTCATTTAAAAAAAAGGGTCTTAAGTTATCTTCACTCACCATACGAAATACAACAGTATTAAGTTGCTATTTTACGCTGGTATTCTGTGAGAGCGTGATGTGTTTAATATCATGATTGTAGAGGACCAGAAACTTTTTACTGGTGGCATTTCATCATTATCTTAGTCCTCAGGACTAACACATCTGAATTTTGTTTTACATTGCACTTTTGTGTAATGTAGTGCAATGTCGAACAAATAGTAAGGAAAACAAAACTTTATTCTTTATATGTAGAAACCACACCTAAAAGTTTTTAGTGCACTGTTATGTCATTTTTGCAGTGGTGCGTTGATCGTGTTTGTGAGTTAATGCCGGGTCATGGTGGTGAGAGCAAAAGTCGAGATGACCACAAGGGTTCAAGTACACCGGAATGGGGGGAATGGGGGGAGTGGAGCGAGTGCAGTGCCGACTGTGGCTATGGGCTTCGCACTCGTACACGACATTGCCGGTATAAAGGGTAAGTAGTTAACGATAAAATAAATATGCTATCATTATTTGAAAAGTTTAACTTAAAGTGAAGTGTATTGAGTAAATTTATACTTAATATATAAAATCCCGTGTCACGATGTTCGTTTGCGCTAATCTCAGAAACCACTCAACCGATTTTAATCAAATTTTGTAAATGAGAGATAGTTTTAATATCGATAACTGACCCTCAATATTTTTTATTGCGAATTTAAGGATTTCTATTAAAACAAAGGGTCATTGGAAAAGGCACAACGACGTTTGCATGGCCGCTTTTAACTAAAGTGCTAAAATAATATTACCTACAAACCTACAATACGTTGAGAAGCTGTAACATGTTTTATCAAATAGTAAGGAACTAATATGCATTGTTTTCAATTAATCTTATTTAACGACATTTTAATTAAAGAATATAAGTACAAAAAGCATAAAATTTTACCGGTAATTGCGGTGTAAGAAAATCCACTAGCCCATATCATCCCGTAGGTGTCGTAAGAGGCAACAGAGGGAAACAAACCAGGAGATAGGCAGTGGTATCTTCCTGATAACAACTAAATAGCAATTACAAACTGCGGTTGCCAGTCCGCTTGCCAATCGTGGCAACTATGAGGCGATCTATGGGGGAGACCTATGTAGACTTTCATAGGCTGTAATGATGGAATAGTAGTGTAAAAGGCTAACTACGTTCCCCCTTATTCCTTTAAAATATTGTAGGTGACATGTTTTAACAACGAAACTGAACAACGAAGTTAATCATTAATATTATATCGACATTTCCGCGTAATTTTCATTCTGTCAATTAAAACATACCAGTATTTGTATGGTAGCTTAAAAATGAACTGTTATTAAAAAAAATAACGCTCGATTTTGTTTCAGATCCACATCGGACAGCGCATGCGAAGGCGCTGGTTCTCAAGTGTCAGTATGTTGGAAGGGGTCCGCATGCGCCGCCACGCGCGACATCCGCACGGACGTGTGTGTGCGTCAGGCCAGTCATCTCATACCCCACGTGCACCCAGATGGTACTAATGCAACGCTTCAACCTATTATTTTATTTTTATGAGCCGCCTCAACGATGATTGACGTATGTCTGATACGAACATGATACTGAAAGGAATAAAAAGTGCACGCGAAAGAAGATTCGAAGAATAAGAATCTGACGATGAACGCATTATTAGCATTTATGAATTTAATTTAAGAGTAATTTTTAATTGATGACTACAGTTTACTTAAGCATAAAAGAAAGCACCGTTATCTACATTTGCAATTATCATACTTGAAACGTAAAGCTGTAACAATTTGTGACTATCGTCTAGAAAAACGCTCAAAATGTTTGTAAGGTTGTAATCTGTTATCCATCCATACATTGCAGCCTATAAACGCCCACTGCTGAAATATAGGTCTCCCCCATAGAATGCTTCATAGGGGAGATTTTTCAACCGCAGTATTTTATTATTTTATGTCGTTATCAGGAAGATGGTGCTGCCGATCTCCTGTTTCAGATTTCCTCTGTCGCCTCTTACGACACCCATGGGACGATATAATGTGGTGGATATTTTTACACTACCACTACACGACTTACCTTCTAAAATATAAAACATGGTAATATAAAACTCATGGTAAAATAAAAACATTGCGTGGCAAAAGCCTAGTGTAGGTACTAGTTAATCATTACCGTATTGTTTCCTTACCAATATTCCGATATATGCTAGAACCACACATTTTTGAACACAAAGGCAAAGTTTTCACTACTAGACCGTAACATCAGATTGTAATGGAAATCAAATTGATAATAATTTCTTATAATTCCTATTTATTTTATAAGAGTCAAAAAACTGCGAAACATGGTGCGTGGACTACGCGGGCGGCAATCCCTCTAAGTTCGGTGTTCTTCCTGATGGCTCACCTTGCAGTTATCAGAGGCCTTTTGACCTTTGTTCACAGGTAATTTGAATAAAGGTTTTGAATAATTAAGAAGTTATTTATTTGAAGAGTAAAAGTTGCGTAAACAACTTTTTTATTTATATCGCCCTTGATGTAACTGTGATATTTAATTATAAGTCAAGTAAATAAGTGTAGCTGATAGTAAAAAAGCAATTCATTTGTTTAAATTTACTCAAGGTATAATTCTTTAAATTATCAAAGATATAACAAATTTTACAGTACAATTTTTTTATAATATTATATATATATATATATATATATATATATATATATATATATATATATATATATATATATATATATATACAGGGTATTTTGAAACGCTCCCGAAAACGAAGACAGATGATAGTACTAAGGATACCTATGATGATGGGTCACAAAGAAATTCGATCGAGGAAAAAAAATCATCTTTTCACAACGTTTTATTAACTTTATTCACGCTCCATCATGTTATTACAGTTATTTGAAACGATATTTCACACAAAAATCATGAAAATACTGAAAAATAAAACCAGCAGTGAAACTTTAAAAGAAAATCAGCTGACAATAGGGTCAATATCCTCGCGGGCGCCGAACTCTTTCCTAGATCGGTACGAAACAATGCATTAGGTTATACTACTTACTCACTCTACCCTTCCTTTCACACACACGCTGCTTCGTGTCGCCTCGCGCTGTGGAATTTACACATGCTTCAAGGACATTACAATAATTTTAGTTTTGAGACAGTGCCATGTTGACTATCACGAGCGATAGTTGAATTGTTTTGTTTATTAAATTATTATCGTTATTACTTGTTATTTATTAACTAATGATGTTGTTCTTGTTGTTACGTTTTGTGTTTTTGTTTGGTTTTAATAATGTCTAACGCGTAGGTACGTTTATAGTGCTCGTGAATACGGCAACATGTTAATGTGCCTTGAAGAATCTCATAAGGTCACGGAGGATCGGTAAGCTGTTTCATACCTAATTTTTTTAAATAACTTAGTACTGAACTGATCTGAATAGGTACATAACTGAATACTAACTTATTCTGGACTATAATTTTTTTATAGTATGGGGTGACAAACGAGCATACAGTCTACCTGATGGTATGCGGTTACTATAACCCAGTGACCCATAGACATCTAAATCGATCCTAAAAAAGGAATCAAAATGGAGATGTGTTGTCACCGGTGAGGAATAAGATGGAATGCCTCTTTTCTAGTAAAACGGGTCTCCGTTCCTTTACACTCACCATACGAAACACAGCAGTGTTACGCTGCTATTTTACGATGGTATTCTGTGAGAGCGTGATCCTTCCCCGGTCGAGCCGCCCCATTCGTGCTACAACTATACTACTAATATAGCTGCAGCATGGCTTTACCACGTAATCAGAATAATAAAAATACCTACACAATGGATAACAAAGCATGACTCTAACCTTGTAAACATTTTATTTAAGTATTTTTTTCATTAGCGGGGAATCGAACCAGTTATTTGGTTTATTTAACCTGTGAATTCGAATTAAAGTGGCTACGTGGAGACAAGCACAGTGGCAAATTAGTAGGTTAAGTAGATAAGTTAGGTATTTAGACAAGTGTTGTAAATTATTAGGTATTGTGGTACCATCGCTAGTTGCGGGCCGCGCGAATTCGGCGTTCGCGCGTACATTGACCCCTAGTCAGCTGATTGTAATTCAGTAATTCCACTGCTGGTTTTATTTTTCAGTATTTTCATGATTTTTTTTTTGTGAAAGATCGTTTCAAATAACTGTAATAACATGATGGAGCGTGAAAAAAGTTAATAAAACGTTGTGAAAAGATGATTTTTTTTCCTCGGGATCGAATTTTTTTGTGACCCATCATCATAGGTATCCTTAATACTATCATCTGTCTTCGTTTTCGGGAGCGTTTCAAAAATACCCTGTATATATATATATATATTACAAAACTCGTAAGCTTCAAATGTATAATGAATAATTTCTTTTAGGGAGTGTGCGTTAAAGGGCAATGTAACACCACCGATCCAGCTTGTAACTGGTGTCCAGACGGATACTGTAATAATAACACACTTTTGTATACAAGACAACTTGGAAAAGGTAAATAGCAACAAACAATAATTTAGTACATTTTATTTTACCTACAATAAAAATTTTGTATAATGTTTTTATCTCCACAAATTTTTTCGTTAATAATTTTCTTTATTCTATATTCCAAAGGTTGGACGCGTTTGACGGTTATACCGCATGAAGCTCGTCTCATGTCTGTACACATTTCGACACCAGTAGCGCTCAGTATTGCTATTCGAGAGCGTAAAAAGAACAGACCGATCCTCGAACTGACGAAACACCACTCGAAACGTTATGAATTGGACAACAAACAGGACAGATATTTGAAATACGACCCGAACGTACCACAGAATTTGCAAATAATAGAAGTTGATAGTAATATAATTAACATTAAAGAGGGGGAACGCTATGGTTGGGAAGGGGAAGTGGTGGCTGCGGGGAGTCTGGTGCGGTGGAAACAGACAGACACAGACGTGTTTGTAACATCACCATCTCGTCTACAGACCGACTTAATGATTATGGTAAGTGACATTGGCATAAGAAGCTCAATTTAACTCAAACTTGATTTGTTTGAATTTAGTCGATAGTTGTATATTTCGTTACCTTCTTTTGTAAAATCCGATAGCAGCTGGAACCTGTGGAAAAGGCAGAAGAAAAGTAGATTTTGGAAAATACAAAAGTGCACACCTCCATTTTTCATGTTATTAAAAAAAATATAGAAAAAGAGTAACATTTTATATCCTAATAGTGAAATTCAAAAATCTTTAATATTGTTTTTTTTTACTTTTCATTTAATACCTTTATTTTCATTATTTTCTAATAAATTAGGGTCGATTTTTCAATCGTCAGATAAAAGTTATCCATTAAATAAATTATAACCTGGTTGAATATAAAAGTAAAACATTCCAACTATCTTATTCATAAAACTGTAATTCTTAATTTGTTAGTGTTGTATTTTATCCTATGAATAAATTTTATCTTACGATTGAAAAATTACACCTAAATCAAAATTTAATTATTCGAGAGTCATTATGACTTCATTCATTGAATTGACGCAGCCTATCCGTCTCCGGAAAAAGGTAATTTTTGAAAAGACTTATTAGAGTAGACTATATTATTTACACCATTCGTCATATTGTACAGTAAAATAGACCGAATAATATAAACTGCCGCAATGTCTTGCGTAGGTATTAGGATTATAAATACAAGAATCTTTATTCATTTGCTAATGAACAAAGAATGCAAGAAGCAAATGAAATATCACTTTTCCCACATTAAAAAAACAATTTCATATGAATAAAAATTTAATTCTAATATAATATAGCCAATATGATACATATGGCTCAGCTTGCGCTGATACAAAATTGAGATAAGTACGAGTATCATAGGACGAAGTATAAACTCTTTTCAATAAATCTCTACTAATGTTATAAATGCGATGTAACTGAGCAACAGATCGGCATTTGACATAATTTTTTGCATATTGGCACTCGTAGTTAAAAGGCCGGAGAGTGACATATGAGTAGGTTACTTTTAACCCGGGAAAATTCTCGATTCCTGTGGAATATATCTGAAGCGTAATTTTTAAAATGTTAGATTATGTAATAAACGAACTCAATTGTTAATGTGCATATTTCCATGGTTGTTCAGCATAAAATAATTATTATTTACCTATATATCAATATTACTGATGTCAGATTTATTTTTCGCAATAAGTTATAAATTCCTTGAAGTCGTAAAAACATTTTTCCTTTGCATTGAAGATTATAACTTAGAATTTAAAAAAATTACATTAATAATAAACCATTAAACTGGATATTGTGGAATTCCTTGAGGGAGACCTATGTTCAGCAGTGAACTTTTGAAGGTACTGTAATGATGATGATGAAGCTTTTAATTGAAGATAGAATGATATCAATATCTGGCAAATAATTAGCTGATTTCGATTTGCCCACACTACAGCGATGTGGATGATTGTTAATCATTATCGTGAGGAATCTCAGCTATGCCGCCAAGTATTTAAAAATCCACGAGAATGAAATGGCGCTATGTACCCCGAGCAACGGCTCGTGATTTCCCAGACGATTCCCCAGTGCATAAATAGTGGAGACTGGGGGCTCTTTTTCAACGCACCTCCTGTACCCTGTACCCAATTTTGTAAAGTCCTTTGGCCTTTTTTTTATGACCTTGGCTCGTGCTCCTTTGGGTGTCGCTGAAATATTGCTAAGCTTTGAACCGATTGCATATTCAGTATTCCGATTGCTACTTAATCTTGCAAGTGAATAAACGCCAGCGTGTAACATTAGCAAGAGTTGTCACCGCAACGCTCTCTTATAGCAGTACAAGTTGAACGTGTGGGATGAGCCACACTTTCGCAAAAGCGTGCCTTAAAGGCATTAAAGGCAATCTGCAGGACATTCGCAGCAACCAGGTTGTGAAAGGTGGTGTTGTCATTACGCTCTTAGGCGAGTTTTTACACAGACCTTTTGTTATTGAAAGGGACATACCAGCGGATAAAATTACCGCATGTCTAAGGTATTTCCACTGTCGTCCAGGGTGGAAAAACTACATCTGACGCGCTACATGCACAAGCAGTATTATAATGATCAATAATTGGGTATAACTAAGCTGCTAAACACAGAGTCGGCTGGAAACGGGCGCAGATGACAAAACTTATTGCACACGTCTTACCAAATTTTATGAATGATATCCATAATGAAGTTGGGTTACGTAATCAGTCAGTGCTGTAGCCAAAACTGAATCTGTTAACAAATAAATAACAAGAATAATTAGACGTTATAGCCGACGAGTAGTACCACACAAATATTTACTTACTTTATAATAATGTCCTCTAGACCGAATTTAGGTCACAATGGATAGTCTTTAACGGAGACTAGCCATCTGCGCAAGACAGGATTAAAATGAACGAGCGTGTGAACAAGCACAGGTGCATACTCCATAGCATCACTTTTATATGGACGGTTTCCAAATGGGACGGCAATCCGGCAAGACCGGAGAAAGATCAGACCAGGACCAACGGCGTTACGCGCTTTGCGAGGAACGGAGATGAAACACCGCCAACTTTCTGACTCCGGGGTGCTTCTGACACTGATAATTGACTTCTGTAACTAATTCTGCCCCAAAACGGAATTCGAACATGGGATCAACAGTTGCGCTTACGATCACTACACCAACGAAGCAGACATCAATGTACAATGCCAGTGACGACAGCATATCTGCTCAATCAAGTTCGTTAGGATAAACGGGTGTGTTTTCGCTTAAGCTGGAGCTAAAAGTTGCCGTCCCAGCTCTGCTGATGGTGTGCGCTGAACATGATGTGCTGCCATTGCAATTGAGGAGAAATATTATAAATGCCACTATTCTGATTGGAGCAGCTAAAATATAATGTGTTTTGATGCCGCGGATTCCTATTAATCCGAATAATTAATTATACAATGTGGTTTAAATAAATAAGCCAGTTTTTGGACAGTCCTTCTAAAGTCAAGTTAAAGCGCTTCGATGATAAAAATTTTCTTTTATAGAATAAGGGTGACAAACGAACACACAGTCCAGGTGTGATAAATAAACAACCTACTTTAGGTATTAATGTTACAGTATATTATAAATGACATGTCACAAGAAATTGAACGCCACGTGAAAGAAAAAAAACTGAATACAATCACTTTTTAAAAAAAATGCATTTAGTGTTGTGTTGTAGCAAGAAAAAAACATGCGTTAGTGTCGTGGAACACTCGGATGGAACGAAGTTCCTTTCGTAGTATATTACTCGTATTATTGTTAAACGTATTATATTATCGATTAACAAATACAAATAAATGAATTACTAGCGTCTAATATAATGAAGCGTCATTTAAAATAAAATAATATTTATTTCATGGTAAGATAAGAAAAAGTGCAAGGGAGATGGATATTATTCCATCTGGCTTCCTTATAGCCGGCAAGGCCGTCTACACTACATCAGAAGGGGTCGTGACGGAAAAATCTTACACTTTTTCTCGCTTAGCCCGCATCCGCCAAATTTGTACCGTCCGATAAGGAACTTCGTTCCAAAATATTATTTCCGACTATTTTCGGAAATAAAATAGCGGTAGTAGTAGTATAACAAGTGGTAAAATTAAAAATTTTGTATAAATAAAATGAGAACGTCATCAATGTAGTCGAAGTCAATTAAATACGCATTATTAAGGATAACTCAAAAACTACTGATCAAACTACTGATCTTGATCTAATTTATATGACACTACATGAGAAGCAACCGCTTTCAAAAAGAAAAAAAAATCATAAAAAATTAAAAAAAAAGAATCATCAAAATCAGTTCACCTGGAAAAAAGTTCTGAGGTAACATACATAAAAAATACAGTCGAATTGAGAACCTCCTCCCTTTTTTTCGGTTAAAATATTAGTAATGGTGGTAGTAGTAGTAGTAGTAGTAATAAGTATAGATTGAATAAAAGTAGTAAGAAATAAGGGGGTGCGTGTGCGTGAAAGAAAAAATTTTGTAAATAAAAGACTAATTTGATAATTTGATTATAAATAAAAGACTTATTTAATACCTACCATAAGAGACACATTCTCAACTTTTGTAGCTTAAATTCCCTGAAAAATAATTCGTCTTACTTCGACAAAGGATCCAACTACTAAATGCTTAACGAAGCGAAACGGTTGATGACACGGGTTGGGAGGTTTAATTATTCAGTAGTGCTTTCAACTTGGGTACTAAACTTTGTTAGGGATTCACTATTATATCTTTAATGTGATAGAGGATAAATGGCGTTGTTTTGCCGTTACGTATTGTTAAAGTTTCAGGAGTTTTAGTTTTGAAAATATTTGATTTGAATAAACTAACAATAGGTTTTTAACGTGACATAACCACGGTGCAGCTAGAATATGGTGCAGCACGAATGGGTCGGCTCGACCGGAGGACCACGCTCTCACAGAATACCAGCGTAAAATAGCACCTAAATGCTGCTGTATCTCGTATGGTGAGTGGTGAGAACTGGAGACCTTTTGTACTAAAAACGGGCCATTCAATCTTAGCCCTGAGGGGCAACAACACATTTGAATTTTGATTCTTAATCGAGGATAGTTGTATCGTGTGCTGGTTTGTCACCCTAATTCTATAAAAAAGGCACATAAAAATAATCGCAACATATATCTTACATAATTAGATAGATTGAAGTATTTTCTTTATTAAAATTAAAATTTTATGAGAAATTTTTTAATTAGGGAACACCTGTTTGATATTCGTTTCCTCCACACTTTTAATATTCTTTCTGTACAATCATTAATTTTCATCAAAACAGCCTATCAAAAGACCATTGCTGAACACAGGCCTTCCCAATAGACTGTTTAGTAGGGGGGATATTTACCATAGTCGAAACAGTTGGCTGGCTAGGGTTGGTTTTCTTATTACTATTAAGTTATTATGAATAAAATGCCTCCTGTTTTAACCCTGTAACCCGCGTTCGAGCCGCACCGACAAAAATGTATTTCCGGTTAATTTAGGTCATAATAATACATATCGGATAATGTGTCGAACTTATTTTCATTTGTATTATATTTTCCCTTTATATTTTTTTCATTAACAGTGTTTTTTTCTTTCTACAGGCTATCCCCGAAAGTCAAGTTGTTACCGATGAGGAACTTACAGTAGAAGTATCAGTAAACTACAGTACACCGGCAGAGCGCTCACGTCCGATGGAATACAGGTATTCCAATAGAACTGTTTTTATCTGGATACGTCCCACCGCTGAGCACAGCCCTGCTTAGGCTATGGGATAGTAATTCCGCCGTGCTACTTTATTGCTTATCTGCATTCTTCACATGTCCCGGAAAAAATATTATTTCTCAGACATGCTGGTTTCCTCATAATTATTTCCTTCGCCGTCAAGTTCGTGGAAGATCAGCCTTAAAATCGCAATTAACAATTTAAGCTATGAAAACTACTATTATATCGTTGCAGTTGCGTTAGAGCTGTAAACATTTTTACATAATAAATCTTGATTGTTTCTTGATATTTATTGGATCATTTAAATCATTTAATAAACATTGTAAATAACAAAATTTGGAAGCTGTAATTTTACTTTTTTCCAACTTCTAAAGATTTTAATGGTGAAAAACTCTTTTTTTCTTTGCTTCGATTCCTTACTTTATTTTCAAATTAAGCCAGATAAATTTACACTCGATTTATATGTGAAGTTTCGTCACAATCGGTTCAGCCATTTCGAAGTTTAACCTGGACAGAGAAAGATAGACAAAGAGACAGACAAAAAAATTTCAAATAGTTATGCATGTCTTAATGGCATGCAAATAACCACCCGAGCTCGATAAAAGGCAGTTTTTTTATATTACATACAGACACTTCAATATTATTTAAATAAAATAAAAACAATTATAGCGGTTTTAAAAAATTCCCAGATGTAAATAAAGTTTACAAATGAATACGACAAAAAGTCTTATTCGTAGCCATAAGTACGAGAAAGATAGTTTATCGTATAAAAAGATAGTAGCTCTATCACAAGGTAGTTCTACGTCTACCACGAGGTTTAAGAAAAAAAAGTATTTCCAAAGAATTACGTTTATTAGAACCTCCTTATCTGGAGTGCTCCATCAGAAAATGTTGATAACCCACTGTCTTATTTCCAACAATAATATGTGGATGATTTACTAGTTGTAAATCGAATTGTTGAGAAAACTAATAAATCTTCTGTTCTGAATGGTGGACGTAGTTTAAATATCAGTAAAGAAAAGCTTATTTATATAGGTATTAGCTTTATAATGGCAGGCTTATTTCCGAGTACACCCTGCATGAGAATGTACTGGGAAAAAAGATGGCGAGACACTATGGTTCCAGATCTTATGGCATGGAATCATTTTACTAAAATTTTGAAATTTATGAGGTTTCAGTTCAATTGGAAAGTCAATTAAGGCTGGGTGTTCCAAGCGCATTAGGTATTTATAAGCGGTCGTCGCAAAGATCGAGTCGAGCCGCGCATATGATCGTGATTTTTACAAAATAATCACAATAATATTGTTTTAAAGTTATAAACAAATATTTACACATTGAGAAATAAACACACAAACAAAAGCTTAACTGTAGTCTATAAGTCCCATAAAACTATAGTTATTTACAATTAATTTTATTTCCTAAATATTATTCACGTAGCAGAAGAGAAGTGCGCGCGCAAAAATTTGGCACAGTTCTTACCTCGGCAACGTCCCGCGGGACACTGACAAGCGATACGCGGATCGAAAATCACTTGAATAATCGACAATTTTTTTAATACATGTAATGAAAAAAAAACGATCGAGTGGAATCGACTCTAAAATGAATTACCTATAAATTGATATTTTTATAGAAAAAAAGGAGTATCGGTTCTTGTTTGAAATGAAATTTGGCTTGTAAAAAAACTGCAAATCGAACGTAGTTCGGTAATTTTTTCTATCAAGAAAATTGTATTGTATCGTACATTGACCGGGTGCATCGTAAGGTAAAAGAATGCATCTAAAATATATATTTTATTCAGATTCTAAATGTAATAATTTGGCTATCAAAAACCAGTCTTAAAACGGACAAAAACAGGAACACCCAGCCTTAACTCATTTTAGTTTTTTACACTATTTGATGATAAGAGTAATGTGATTTTGTTTAGTCTTTTCTTTGTAATTGATAATAAAAGTATGTTCTCTAATATCTTTTATTTAACTTATTACATAGCTATCGGCTTAATGTGATATTTAAAGCACAGCTTAAAATACCTACTGTAGGACGTATTGCCCGATGTCCTATAAAAAAACATAATAAAACTACATTTAGGTTGTTCAAAAGTCATCTATATTTGTACCACATCACTGTGAAAAAATTTACGGCTGTAGAAAACGTGCAACCTGTTATTTTTTCCACCTTCACCTCTGGGCGGTAAGCACTTTATACATATATACATACATGTTCTTTTTTAAGAACATGGGGCGGTAATTAATAAAACATATTTTTTGCCAAGTCCAAGCCTTACGAAATTAAAATTAATAGCTATTATACAAATTATTACAGCACTGATCTAAAACAATTCAAACTATTTACACAGATATTTTAAAAAAAGATATAAATACACGAGATAATTTTTCACGATGCGATGATTGCTCTCACACAAAATACTCTGTTGTAAACGCAGAGCCGGAACTATACTCGAAACACGTGGTTTCTCAATAACCAATCCAAGCGCGAGGAGCTTGGGCCCCCATCAACTGCCGGCATACCTCGATAAGCTATTTTTCTCGTACTTATGGCTGCGCATGAGACTTTTTTGTCGTATTCATTTGTAAACTTTATTCACGTCAGGGAATTGTTTAAAACCGCTAAATTTGTCTGGCGATTTGCAGGTATTATTAAAATTACTCAATAAATACGTAATTAAAATTTGAGATTGCCAAAAGTACATTTTTTGGGAATTTTGATAAAATATTTTTGGAGAGGTCTGGTAATACTTTGTAACCGACAAAACTGTCTGGGACTATTTTTTTTTAAATTTATAAAAACTAAATTAAAAGATAAAAAAGAAATCATGTTGCAAAAAAAATTTTTTTTGGATAATTTTTTGTAATTGTTATATGCTGCGCAGTAACGAAATAACCGCAAACTCTCTGCCAGACTCGCGGGACTGGATTCGCCAATTGATGAAATTATATTTTTTCACAATTTCAACTTGCCAAAAGGACCTTCTCAAAATTCGTTGCCAGCTCTTGGACTATTATTATATGCGACAAACAGGATCTTCCGTAATATTTCGTATTATGTTCGCATAATCCGCATAATGTTATTTGACGTGTAATTTCTATTTTGTACTGGCGACCCGCCCCAGCTCGCCAGGTTGGGATCTGTTAATGTGGAGTTATTTAAATTGAAGATAATCAAAGAACACTTATTTTATCGATTTTTTTATTTATTTTTTATATATCAAAGTTTTTCGGATAAAATATAGCCCAAGATCACCTCTGGCATTTCGCCCTATCTGTTCGAGAAGTTTCATCGTAATCGGTTCAGCCATTTCACAGATTAGCCCAGACAGACAGACATAAAAAGTTAAAAAATGGTTATTTATGTATTGATAGTTTGCAAATAACACCTAAAGCCTAAAAGAAGTCATTTGTTTCGATATAACGGACAGACATTTCAATTTTATTTATATGTATAGATAATATATTAAAAACTATACTACCGCGGTTTTACCAGCATCTCGTAAAATATATTTGCTCAAAGAAATTGGCATAATGCCATACCAATGATCGCACAATCGCAAACCATGTGGTACTCTTACGAACGTTAATAGCAAATACGAGTATATAAATAGTTTCAAGATTTTGCGGGAAAGGAAATAATATTTACCAATACGACGAAAACTTTATCGTCTTGTATACCTCAGTATTTTAAAAATAATGCGTGCCAGTGATGACTTTGAGTGAGCAATTACTTTCAAGAAAAATGTGTTTCTTATAAAGGTGTACTAAAGAAAAACTACAACACATCCGACCATAAACTAAACACTAGTTAATAAAATTGCCTAATAAAACCTATTTTATAATTAACCCATTCGCTGTCCTGTGTATTACATATAGTTTATGGCTATTTCTTACTATTGTGTCTGCAAATCGGACATTGAAAATGTAAAAATAATGCGTGCTGGTGATGACTTACGGACCCGAAACATGGTCCGCTACTGGCGGAATACCAATAAGGAAGGTCAAATTTATTCAGCAAGCTATGAACAGGCTACCAACTATCTGCAGTAAAAAATGAAGCTAACACTGCTTGACGATTCTGTTACGTAAGGAAAGGTAATAGGAAATGTTGTTGTTAGAACTACCCACAATCGATGGGGAACAAAGGTTCTCGTGTGACAGCCTTGTACATGCAAGCGTAGGCTAGAGTGAACCCCTGTATTATGGCTGCAGCATGAATGGGTCCGTAAATCCTCGGCAAAAGGTGAAAATTCGTTAATCTCGTAGAATATTAAAATATCAGCATAATGCCGCTGCGTTTCGTTTAATTTTAGTGACGATAACTTGAGACCCTTTTTACTGGCAACCATTCCCTATTATTTTAGTCGGCAGGGTATTCTACATTTTGATTCCAAATTGACAGTGGGTAGATGTAGCTGTCCATAGGACACAGTGTTCACTTATCATGTAAATTATTTGCTCACTAGTCACACTCACTTGTTTAAAAAGAGAGCAGAACGGCGTTTTGTCACAAATTTTGGGGAAATTCTATTTTCAATAGTAGATTATTTGTCATAATCATCATCGTAACAACTTATCAAAAGTCCATTGTTATACATAGACCTTACCCATAGTTTGTCTCCAGTTGCCACATTTGGTAGGCTGGTGGTAGATTTTTTTATTATTTTGAGTTATTATCAGGAAAATGCTACTTGCCTCTTATGACACCATGGTATAATATGGGGTAGTGAATTCTTTTACGCCGCCACAATACTGTGATGACGATGGTGAAATCTTTTTTATTTAACTCAACCTTTCTTAAATAAAGATGGTCAACGGAGCGAGGTCCGTGCTCGGCATCATGCGGCGGCGGGGTGCGCGTCGTCAGACAGCGATGCCCTCGGGATCAGCACTGTGCACCCACGCGATATGAACGTTGCAACTCTCACAGGTAAAATATCGAGAATTTAATGAAATTATAATTTATAAAGGCATTCCTTTATTTATAGAATAAGGGTGACAAACGAGCACACAGTTCACCTAATGGTAAGTGGATTCTGTGGTCCTTAAACATCTACATCTATCCTCAATTATGGATCAAAATACAGATGTGTTGTCACCTATTAGGACTAAGATGGAATACCAAGTAAGAAATGAGTAGTTGTTACAAAGTGCTACAAACGTATTTTATTTCCAGCACAAGATATTTCAACAAACAGTTCATTTTGGCGTTTCTTTTGATAATTCGTCCATTACTAAACATACAAATATGTGTAATAACTATTTAATAATTCTGCGTTAAAAATCAATCATACTTATATACGTTTTATATCATCATTGTTGCAGCTAATCACAGGTCTACTACTAAACTTTTTACAGATTATGGGTGACAAACGACCACACATTCCACCTGATGGTAAGTGGATGCTGTGGCCTATAGACATCTACATTTATCCTCGATTAAGAATCAAATGACGGTTCCGTGGCGCAGTGGCTTAGTAATGAGTTGCAGCGCTGAGGGCCGCGGGTTTGAATCCCCCACGGAACAAGTATTTGTAATACAAATACAAATTTTGTATGGTCTATAAATAGTTGTTCCGGATCTGAATGTTTGCCCTTGTGCAATTTATGTTTGTAAACTGCCTCCACGATTTAGGAGAAAATCCTAACGTTTTTTTAAGAAACAGGAAAAAAACAAGAAAAAATGCAGATGCGTTTTCACCCTGAGGACAAAGATGGAATGCCTCGTTTTCAGTAAAATGGGTCTCCAGTTCTCTACACTCACCGTACGAAACACAGCAGGCTTAAGCTGTTATTTTACCCTGGTATTCTGTGAGGCCGTGGTCTTTTTATTATAGGATAGGGTGACAAACGAGCACACAGTCCACCTGATGGTAACTGGTTGCTGTGACCCATAGACCTCTACATCTATCCTCAATAAAGAATCAAAATGCAGATGCGTTGTCACCCCTGAGGACAAGATGGAACGCCTGTTTTTCAGTAACAAGTGTCTCCGGTTCTCTACACTCACCATGCGAAACACGGCAGCCTTAAGCTGTTTTATTTTACACTGGTATTCTGTGAGAGCGTGGTCTTACTACGGTCAAGCCTACCCATTCGTGCTACAACTAATATAATAGCTGCAGCGTGGCTCTAACACGTACACTTATCCCAAATACTATCACAAAGCACGATCGCGAGCAACCTGCACCCATTGACTTCTCTGCCAAGTCGAATATTCTATGTATTTTATTATAATTGGTATACGTAACTCGATCGTTTTTATAAGCCATAACAGATGGAATTTTGCGGTGACAATTCTAAATACCTAAATACCGACTCGTACAGTAATTACAAATTACAATATATATTTTTGTATACTACCTACATATTATTTCCTTAAATAAATTCTATAAAGTACCTCAAGGCGCCTAATAACATTAAATTATGACTAACTAAACATATTATGTGTGTCATAGGCAGCAGGCGACGAGGTTCTAGAATAAAAGCTTAATTAAACTGTCATAGAATTCATTTTGTTGAGTGGAATATAGTAATTCATATTATGTCGTATGAAAGTTGTATATTATATGTACTACTGTATTATAACTAACGCTATATAGATAAAGTCGATTGTTGGTATATATATTTAATTTTTTTTGTTTAATTTTTTATTTATTTGTCACAGGATATCAAAAGTACATTGTTGGAAATAGGACTCCCGCGTACATTGCCTCATTA
This sequence comes from Parnassius orleans, assembly GCA_029286625.1. Lineage (NCBI taxonomy): Eukaryota > Metazoa > Arthropoda > Insecta > Lepidoptera > Papilionidae > Parnassius > Parnassius orleans. The sequence goes on from JAGSMP010000037.1 coordinate 321,584, forward strand.
GGGGAGATTTTTTATCCAATCTTTTGCGGGCGAGTTGGCGACCGCAGATTTTTATTATTCTGAGATATATCCGAATGATTGTACTCCCCATCTTCTGTTTCAGTTTCTCTGTCACCTTTTACGACACCTACAAGATGATATGGATTAGGGAATTCTCGTACGCCATCACTTCACAGCAAAAATATATAAATATATAATCAGAGCCAATATTTCTTATTCAGGAATAGTCTACGTTATTTACGCTAACAACAAAATAAATGGATCAAATAATAGCTATTATTTGCTACTAAATCTATTTAGTACCTAGTAGGCTTAACTAATAGCTTTGTTAATGGACATTCATTGGAGTTTACAACTTGCTGTTCTGAAATTTGGGAACAAATTTTAAAACTTATTCAATAACTAAGCGTTCATATTTTAAAAGTTCTTAGTTTAATAATATAAGATTGAAGATTAACAAATATATACATCTTTACCTTTTATCCAATATTTGAACAAATTAATTGAAGCCTCCTTGGATTTGGATTGAAGGTCCTGGAAATAAACTTCGTAGATTTTTACACTGAGGGGCTTGGGCGCTCGCTTATATTTATAAAACAAAATAGTAAGACGAGTTACATTCCAGTAGAAATACCACAGCTGGGGAGAATTTTCTATATTATTTATCACATGGCAAGCCATTATGAATATATTTGTATGTGGTACAGCCAGATTTTAGCATTTGGCATTGTAGCACAAATGGGTCGTCTAGACTGGGGAATGTTGTCCGTCCTCGCATTTCTGGTATTCTGTATACCAGATTGATATAGCAACATAATGCTACTGTGGTTTATATGGTGAGACCAGAACCGGTGAACATTTTTCCTGCTAACGAAGGCCTCGTTACCAGGAGTTGTCTGGTTCTGGTACCCATCTCAGTCTTTTGTCCAACGTATTTTGCATTTTAGTTCTCATCCGAAGATAGATGTTTAGATGTTAATCATCATCACATACACAGATGGACTATGTGCACGTCTGCCACTGTCTTAAAGAAAATATAATAGAGTTTTTGCTCTTCATCCTGCATATTTTATAAATAAAAATAATACGGAAAATACTAACCTCTCTGAGTCCTGTTATATCGGTGTCAAATTTCCGTTTATATAAAGAAACTATAACCCTTAAGTGAAAAGTAAATTTTAACATGTAAACTACCTATGTTCAGGGTACTAACCTTGGGCGCAGGTGTTTATTCCGTACAATGCGTACTTTAGTAGGGTCGGGCTGGATTGAGACATTTTTATTTGTTAATTTACGCTTGAAATCTGTTACTATTTTTATTAGAATACTACACCTACGATAAAATCCTTAAAAAACTAGTTTCATTAAACCTATATAGAAAATACGAACGAAATTTGTTATTCTTAGGTGTGCGATAGCCCTTAGGGCACGACACCCTTCTCGATGAAAAGTCCAGATAACGATACACTGGTTTCTTTGAGAACACAAATGGGATGTCTTCTTTATTTTATTCTGATCTCCGGTCCTTGTCAACAACCACTATACCTAAACATCAACGTATTATGTTGCTTATTTACGCTGATTCTTTCTGGGACCATTTACCAGGTACAAGCAGGATCAAAATTGCGGTGGCGATGTAAGAGAATCTATCACTTCATTTCATCAAGCGGGTATCCTAAGAGGCGACTGTGAGAAACGCCAGGAAGATATTATGTCTTGCGATGGGTGGAGGCATAACCAGCCCTTTATGCCAGATGGAAAATACCCAAACCAGAGACGAAGAGCAGTTTCAAATGTGCGAGACATCTGGTACTGCGATCGTCAATTTACTAGCCAAGCGTGATAAATAAGGCAAATTCTTCCTACAATGGAAAAGATCCAGGTCCAGCAGTGGGTTTTCACAGGCCCGCCTTTTTTCACAGAAAAATCAGAATAAAGTTCCAGTATTGCAGTAGCGCGTATAAACATTCAAAATATTGTTCTTTAATACGTTTTTAAAATAATATTAACTTGCATTCTTCGTACTTCTACGTTTCTCCGTCTTAAAATTTGTAATCAAGTTTTGAAGCACTCGTTTACATCCATTTGAGCTGATATTTGGCTGTACTTATGTAAATTCGATGACAATGCAATGAAATGAAATGTAAAATGTATTTATTTCTTCGTAAGAAAATAAAGTTCGTTGTTAATAAGTACTATACAATTGGATGTAAGTACCGTGGAGCTGATGATGGACCCGGATGCTGACCCTAGCAACGCCTATAAAGATTTTTTTATAGGCGTTGCTAGGGTCAGCATCCTATACTTTCCATAGATTTTTAATTAGTTCGTTTTGTTCTTATTTAAATTATGTGCAAACATTAGCATCTGCCTGTTACAGTTGCGAATTCACATGGACTCCCGGTGAATGGGAAGAGTGCAGTGCCACATGCGGTGAAGAAGGCGTTCAAGAGAGACAGCTGTTTTGTGTGCCTACGAATGTGAGGTATGCGATCCTATACTATAAGCGAGCAGTTCTCTTATTTTTGTAATCGCTTTCACGGAAATGGCTTAAACGTTTTGGATGAAATTTGTAAATATATTTTACTTCCGAAATTGGCCTAAATAGGTGTCATCTCTGAGAAAATTATATAATTTTTTTAATACGAATCTCGAATTTGTTACAATTCTAAATAAAAGAACAGCCTATATACGACACACTGATGGGCATAGGCCTCCTCTTATTACTGAGAGGATCTGTTCAACGCGCTGCAACAGTGTCTTCACATGATGTCTTAGAAATACTTAACTATACAGCATTAGTTGATTATTATAACCTCGTAGCAACATAGAATAAATATTTTTTTTCTATAAAATTAATTAAAACGAAATATGCACGTGTAAGCATGTATGTTATCACATTAAAATGAACCTTTTATTTTCATTGCAGCGTATCCGCAAGAAGAGACCTTATAAGGCGCAGCGTGTCACCGGCTCTATGCCCGCCGACCAAGCCAGACAGACAGCAACCATGTAACCGCCTGCCTTGTCCAGTTTACTGGCAAGAGATGCCGTGGACTCCGGTAGTTATCTTTAAATTACTTACAACACTGTAGTTGACATTTATAGAGAGGTACTTCATCGTAAGAAACACGAAACAAATCATACATTCGTGGTGGAGTAACTATACAACGTATTATTCTTTTTTCTTTCTTTTTTTTATAATGTTACCTCTACACTAGAATTTTCTTCTGTATCGTGGGGTCAGTTTACATACATAAATTTTACAAGGACAAATATCCAGACCCGGAACAATTATTTGTAGGCCATACTGGTACTTGTTCCGTGCGTGTTCGAACCCACGGCCCTTGGGGTTGCATCTTATTGATAAGCCACGGGGCCACGGAGCCGCCAGTATGGTTGCAGCATGTATGTGTTGGCTCGACAGGGGAAGGACCACGCTCGCACAAAATACCAGCGTAAAATAGCAGCATAATACTGCTGTGTTTCGTATGGTGAGTGACGACAACCGGAGACCATACATCTAGGAGGTCTACGGATCATCTGCATGTTAACTTATTATTCTTAGTCCACGTCAATTATGGCCTGTGACCAGTTGTAGACTGTCCATAGATGAATATGATACAGAAATGTCTCAAATAACAATTTTTAAGTGTTTTATGAATGGTTGTCCCTAAGCATCAGAAACTTTAAAACACTATTCTGTATACACAGTAAATGGGACAAATTCGAACTTACATATTTTGAATATTTGACACGACCGGAGAGAGATCAGGCGCAGGACCTACGGCTTTACGTGACCTTTACTATTGCGATATTGTAGTGTTCGACGACGTGCGGTCGCGGGATATCCCACCGGCCGCTGGTGTGTCCGGCGGCCGATGAACTGCTGTGTGGGCCGAAGCCGCGCGAGCGCCGGCGCCGCTGCCGCACGCGCCACTGCCCCCCGGCGCCCCGCCCACACCCCACCTGCCCCGACTCCGACGGCACGCACCACCAGTACTGCGAGCTGTTCACGCGGGACCAACTCGAGAGGAACTGCATGGTGCCGCCATTCAGGAAGTATTGCTGCAACGCCTGTCGCAACGTTGACACCAAACATTACGACGCTATTAGACGCTAGTTGTTTGGAACGCGATATATTTTATTGTGATTTGTAAAATGTAAAAGCATGTTGGAAAATGTGAAGTGGGTCCTCAAGTTGCGGTCGCTTTGTGTTCTCGTATTAAGAATTAGTGCGGTTAGCACAAACGGTTGTAGTTTCAGTGGCCACAAAATTAACTTACGTATTTTATAACTTTTATACCTTGCTTGAACACAATTAAACGGCAAAAGCATTCATATCCCTATAATGTTCGTCTTCTGTTATAGATCCCGATGAATATTCGTTATTTGATTTCGTGACAAATTTGACGAGCCAATTTTCATCGCGTAATAATACGAGTATTTCACGTCAGTCTATCATACCCTTTATTGTACACTAAAAAAACAAATAAAATAACAAGAAACAAACAGAGAGAAAAACAAAAGGCGGTCTTATTGCGATATAGCAATTTCTTCCAGACAACCCAAAAAGGAAATAAAAGAAGTGAAAAGTTAATTAATGGGTAGAGTATATAAATAATTAAACATGCCGAAATTTACTTAAATTACAGACTAGTGATCATAAAGTGACAGGAAAAGATGAAAGGAGGGGGGAGAAATTAGAGGGGAAATTAGAGATTACTACTATTATTTTTCTTCAAACAAATAAGATGAAGATTAGGGAATTTCTAACTTGAGGTCCTATTATTAGTACCTAGCGTGTTTTTTCATTGTATTTACTTTTAGATACAATTTCAATGGAGCTAATTTATAAATGAACAAGAATAACACAACTTTAGGCTTATTGTCTATTTAAGTAAGTATTAAATTTTAATCATATTAATAATCATATACTTCTTGTATGTTTAACACGTAAACATCATACAAGCAAAAGACCTGACTAATGCAAGAAACTAAGTCTCTACAAAGATTTTTTTTTAAATATGGTAGAAAGGAGGCTTTAAAATAAGTCTTTGAAAGATTTAAATCGATGTAACCAGTATTTCGTTATCTGTTATCTTTTATAAATATTTATATAAGTAGTTATAAGTTTTTTGATATTATGTTCTCTAATATAATAGATAATTAGTTTCGGAACGAAGTGCCATAATGTAATGTACACGACTTCCACTTTTAAATAAATGTTCTATTTAGGAATAATTAATGATTTTAATTTAAACCTTTTTAAAAGTATAAAAAATATATACTCGAATTAATGATAGTAGAGCCAGAGTGAACTCGAACGGAAAACGACCACGCACGCTCAGATTACTTTTTTTTATAGAATAAGGGTGACAAACGAGCACAGAGTGTACCTGATGGTAAATGGGTGCTGTGGCCTCCTATCCTCAATAAAGAATCTCCCCCCCGCTTACTGTATGCATCAACTTACTGCGGGTTGAATGTTCATAGAACTGTAATAACGCAAGTTCGGCAACGATCAACTTTTTTTTTATGAAAAAGTAGTTTATTTTTAAAATACAAAGTTAATAGATTTTTTTTTATTTTATATACTATACAGGCATGTGGTAAATGCAGGCTTTTATTAAAAAGTAAATCAGCACTTAAAATTGCAATTAACAATTTCATTGGTGCCAGCAGGGATTGAACCCGGGTTACTCGCGTACTGTGAAATTTACAGCGAGCGCCAACCATCTGAGCTACCACAGCTCAATCGCTAATCATCTGAGCTAATTATGCAAACAAAACTGTCTAATGAACAAAAAGTCGGTTTGTCTCAGTTGGCAAACGCAAACTAGGTCATACTCTTCTAATAAATGGTCGATTTACTGCCATCAGCGCCAATCACCAGGCCAGCTCAGGCATATCATTCCGCAAACCGCACATTCCCATATCGAGTGTGGGACAGATAGGGAGTTGGACGATCTAAGTAGTCCAGATAGCATTTCCTTTTACATACTTGTAATAGCAGCTGAACCATAAGTAATTTATTTTGTACTAATAAAATTGGTATACTACGTTTTTTTCTCTACTTTCAAGTCTCTAGCTCATCGGGAATGCTCGAAATTTGAGTTGCAAGATTCCACCCGGAACGACAGACATACAGACAAACAAGAAAGTGAATTAATAAAAACGTGGTAAAAAATGAAAAAATGTGTATGTATGTGAGCACTGAGGGACCATGCCGGGAATTCACGAAATGAATTGCTAAGGATTTAGTAGAAGGCCTGTAACAATTGTAGAACGAATCCTGGATTTTGTAAAAGAATATGACGGCATGACGGCGGCGTCGTTGTACACCGATCACGCCACCCAGCACGTCACTCGATTTCCCCCACCGCCCCACTACTCGATTTGTTTTGCGGCGGATATAAAACGACCGCGCAGCGACGGAGCGGGTGAAAATTTCAAAAAAATATCATGTGTTCATCCCTACGAGCACTTAACCCTAGCTCCTAGGTTCATCCTAACGGGTGTATTCGCATCGAATTAATATAATTTGATTATCTTAATTAATAAGTTAGCAATATACATTCAAAGTTTTCTATTATTTAGTAGAAGCCTTTTACTAAAAGGTAAAGAACACTACACCTTCTTATATTCCTTTCGTCAAACAGTTGTCTCGAGACGTGTGGAATGAGTGACCAGTTTTAACAGTAGCTATCTTTAAAGCGCGCCAATATTTAGCCCTATTTCTTTTTCTACAAAATCCTTTAAGGCATCGACTAAAACCTTAACCGAAAAAGTAAGATTTAAATAATTTAATTAAGAAATATTCACAAATTTATAAAAAAAATTGTGTGGACTGAGGGACCGCAGTTTAGATATTTGTTTCTTTTATCTTTAACACTTTATGTCACGTTACTTAATAAAATAAGCTTTACAAATTCTTTAATAAATACATGTCATCATATTAACTTCATTTTTAAGATACTTTCCGTGATCTGGCTGACAGACTGTGTCAACTGAGGGACCACACTTTAAGGGAGACCTTTTTATATATTCTTTTACAAATTCCAGGATTCGTCCTCAATTGTTTTAGGCCTACTACCAAATCCTTAACAATTCATTTCGCGAATTCCGGCATGGTCCCTCAGTGCTCACATACATGAAAAAATTAGTATTAAAAATGGAAAAATAACGTATGAGCTTTAAATTAATTGAGTCTATTGTAGTAGGATTGTAAATGTTAATATAACGCGCCGCCAGTGCATTTAATTAGAGTTTCACATGAATTCGCAATGATAGTAGTTATTAATTGACATTTACGAGCTCGTTTCGAATATGTATGAATATTATACCAAAAAATTTAAATTAACTAATAGAAGGAATAAAAATGTTCGTAAAATTTGTTGTTTAATTTCAGTTTAGTTTATGTTAACAAGTCAAAGATTTTCGATAATTGTTTACAAAGAGAATATTAATTTTTAGTTTGTTTGCAATAACCACTCCCAAGTTAGATTCCGATTTCAATGAATGAGATTTGAGAATTGAACTTAATGGTTAACCATTGATTGGATGATCATGCTTATTTTTATCTTTTATAGAGAAAGAGTGAACTGAATAAAGATGACTTTCAAAGCTAGCTAGCACCAGCGCCTGGATATTTAATTTATTTTTATTTATTTATTTGTTTTTAATAACGTTACCTCCACGCTAGGATTTTCTCCTGTATCGTGGGGGCTGTATCGTTTACATACATAAATTTCACAAGGACAAACATCCAGACCCGGAACAATTATTTGTAGGCCCATACAAATATTTGTTCCGTGCGGGATTCGAACCCGCGGCCCTTAGCGCTGCAACTCATTGTTGAGCCACTGCGCCACGGAGCCGTCCTAATAAAATTGTACAATTTTTTTTAAAGAAAATAAAAGGTCGAGGAAAAAGTTTCTTTGTATTTTATATACAAATTCAAGACATTTTCTTAAAAGTTTAATTACATTTAATTAGTCTAGTTTCTGTAATGTTAGTGCTGCCTAGCCTTTTGGCTCTTACAGTTTCATCGGCCTCAGGGCTCACTTAAAAGTGAGTGGAGATTATTTATATTAGTGCGACGCTACGAATGTAACGTTCCACTAAAAATAATAATCTTCTCAAGTTCTTAAGTCTTGACATTGTTGAGTTACCTTAATATATATGTGCCATTTTATTCCATAATTGTTGCCATCTTGTAGGTAGTGACATGATCCCGTTGCTGTAGAAATATTGGGGTTTTTGATCAAAAAAATGCGGCAAGTAGTTTTGACTGTCCTCTCTTGATGTTAGGTTAACACTACCCAAAGAATACTGAAGAGACCGAAACAGGTGAAAATCTGAGGGTGCGGACTATATGGTGGATGCATTAACACTTCTCAACCAAGCTCTCAATTTTTGCTGAGTGGCCAAGGATGTGTGTGGTCTGGCGTTATCATGATGAAAGACCACTTCTTTTCTGTTGATCAATTCCGGCCGATTCTTCTTTTCTTCTCAATTTCTTGCTTAAGTCTCATTAGTTGTTGGCAGTAGGGATCCGTATCGATGGTTTTGCCCGGCGGTAAAAGCTCATAATTAACGATCACCTTATTCAATATCATTTATAAATATCACCTTATTGCGTGTTAAGCCGGGTTTCGCTACAGTCTGTGTTGCTTGACTACACTTTGACCATGATCTTAGTCGTACGTCCTTGTCGTAGGTGATTCACTTTTCATCACCAAGGATCAATCTTTTCAAAAATGGTACGTTTCAATAGAGAATCGCAAATGAGTACTCGATTCATTAGGTTTCTTTCAGTGAGCTCGTGTGGTAGTTTTTTTGTATAGCCAGACTTTTTCAAATGGGTCAAAACTTGACCAACTTTGTTTTACTCTTACTGACATTGCATTAGGTCCATAAACACCACAAATTTTTTTCGCGTCTTGAGTCGCATTTTTTCCTTTTTTGTATTAAAACTTCAGAATGTATCGAATTTCTTCGTACTCATTTTGGTGGACAGGAAAACAATTGAAATATGGTGGGAAAGTGTTTTTTACTTTTTATTTTTCTTTTCCTTAATTTCAATTATGTATTGATATTAAAACCAGCAATTTTATACAAAAAATACGAAGAAACTTTTGCCCGACCTATTGTAAAAATAATATAAAAAATCCATTTTATTTTATATTTCATATAGGTTGATTTTTTTTCAATGATGATGATGATGATGATAGGTTAAAGCATCGTAAAAAGTATTGTATTAAAACTGTGCATGTAATTCTATCTCTCTACCTGTGCTCTCGATTAATATGCTTCTATTGTATTTCTCATTCTATTGTTTACGTAAATCTGTAATAAAACGAATGGAAGCAGTAAAAATGTAAAGACCATTATTAAAATGTTACAATATCGATAAGCTAGACTCATATTTAAAGCTCAAATGCTAAAACTGCGTATATTTAAAAAGAATGAGGTTTTAATATATAAAATAAAAAAGCTGATAAAAAACACTAAAAAAATATAAATTTGCTTTTGAAAAAAAATTAAACCTAAATTTTATCTCACACTAAAATTGATGCTTTTGAATACATCAAGATTAGTTTAAAGTTTTAATAAAATTACTAAAATTACAAGTGACTTATGCTAGAAGTGTTTCTGTCAACTTTTTTCGTAATGTGTGGGGAGGTTTCAAGAAAGGCTAAGCTACAGCTAAACCATGATATACTCAAACAATGGCCTTGAAGAAACCCTACGTATCTTTAGGTTTATTATTAATGCAGTAATTTTACGTTAATTGAAATAAAGATGAACGTTATTTAAAAAAAATATAACGCCAACGAGTATTTAGATTGAGATTCTGGGAAATTATTTAAACATATTTCAAAGAAAGAAATCAGAAAAATATCAACCTTTTTAAATTGCTGATAATAATAAGTGTTCTTTTAAAATTCAGAAAGGTAAGAAAGGAAAGTTATTACTTTGCAAATATCGCTTTTTTACGTTGTATGAAGTTTCAAATTAAATTTCATGCTAATTTACGGCAAGTAATAACAAGTGTTCTTTTAGAATTCAGAAAGGTAAGAAAGGAAAGTTATTATTTAGCAAATATTGCTTTGTTACGTTGTATGAAGTTTCAAATTAAATTTTATGCTAATTTACGGCAAGTAATAACAAGTGTTCTTTTAGAATTCAGAAAGGTAAGAAAGGAAAGTTATTAATTTGCAAATATCGCTTTGTTACGTTGTATGAAGTTTCAAATTAAATTTTATGCTAATTTACGGCAAGTAATAACAAGTGTTCTTTTAGAATTCAGAAAGGTAAGAAAGGAAAGTTATTATTTAGCAAATATCGCTTTGTTACGTTGTATGAAGTTTCTAATTAAATTTTATGCTAATTTACGGCAAGTAGTATACAGAATCTGCTTTTATACTCTATGCCCTGTATTTTGTTATGTTCAGTGTCAAATCGCAAGTAATAATATTTAAAAATTGCTTTCTTAATATTTTTATTACTAGCTGTTACCCGCGGCTTCGCCCGCATGGTCACTGGGAAATGAACTATCCATTGCTTTTTGAATTGTTTTATAGATTTGTCAGAGATGCAGCCATTAAAAGGAAACTGAGCAAAATTGATTCGTCAGTCTATTTAAATGTTTTGAAACGCAGCGTATAGGAAAGTATGAAAATAGCCTGTTTATTCCAAATGGAAATGGGATATTTTTTTAATTAAAGGAAACTGAGCATAATTATCCGTCAGGGATGCAGACTTTTGAAAAGAAACTGAGCTAAATTGATTCGTCAGAGATGCAGTTTTCTGAATTGAAAGGAAACTGAGCCAAATAAAAGATCCGTCAGAGATGCAGCCTTTTGAGTTGAAAGGAAACTGAGCTTAATAGGTCCGTCAGAGGTGCAGCATTTGGAATTGAAAAGAAACTGAGCTAAATAGGAAATTTTGAATTGAAAAGGAAGATCTGTGGGAATTCTGATTAATTGATTGTGGGAATTTTGGAAAAAAAACTAACTGAACACTATTTTAAGACGCTACTGTACACAATGTTATATGTTTTTCCATTCGGGGAAAGAATGTGGAGATTCTGGGCATTTGACACACGCGAACATGCTACATACAGCTGACCATGAGAGAAGCACGGTTTTTCTAAGTTGACCCCCGCTACCTGTAACGTTTGCCCTTGCGCTTTATTAATTGTCATTGCAAAACTGAGCTTAATAGGGAACTGCAACCTTTTGAATTGAAAAGGAAGATCTGTGGGAATTATAGGTATAATAACATTTTCACCTTTTCCTACGCCTGTCAAAATTGTAGCACCGATTATGTTCCGTCCAAGATGTGTCACACGCAGCCTTGTCCCGTTACATAACCGAGGAGCATCTAAATTTCGCATTAGCATGACTGGGACGCCTAATTTTAATTGAAGCTTATGTGAGGGCACACCTGACAACTCTAGAGAATTTAGAAACTCTACGGGATATGAAGTGCTCTGTTCTGTGTCCATAACTGTGTCTACTGACAAATACTCTGTTATTTCTCCTGCTACTTCGCTTAATATATCTGAATTTATTTTGGTAACGCTCTCATTTTTTGGTGCAAGAATCGCCCTTTCACATAACCATTTGTCTTCATGCATGTTGTCGTTAAATCTGAATAAACGCTCGCAATTAATTCGGAATGACTCTGTACTAAATTACAAAAATCTCTCGTCAATTTAACGCAGCCCTCAGCATCCGTTTTCAACCGCCCATCGCCAATTTTTAATAGTGTGTCAGCATAATTTCCAGCATTGATATCATTATACAAATGCACTCTCATATTCGTAGTTAAACTGAATTTTGTCACCTTGTTCCATAAAATAGACGACTTGAGGCATGCTTTAATTTCATCTGCAGGTGTACCCTTTTGAATGACAGGTAAAGTTTGGCGAAAGTCACCAGCCAGTAAAACCACCATTCCTCCCATTAAATCGGTATTGCTGCGCAAATCCTGGAGCGTTCGATTTAGTGCTTCTACAGCTTTTTTATGCGACATTGTACTTTCGTTCCACACTAAAAGTTTGCATTGTCGTAGCATTATACCTCATGCACCGTGAATCATATTTCGGACGATAATGGTAATGGTACAATTCTTTAATGGTATTATTAATGGTATCATACAATTCTTTATCTTGCTCAGGATCCGGAATCTCGGCGCTTATTATGTTGTCTATTTGACTGGGCCGCAACTTCTCTTTAAGCCATATTAGAATGTGGGCATGCGGTAATCCTCTTTTTTGCCATTCAATTGAATACATGAAGTACTGCACCTCACCGAAAATTTTCCCTTAGTTAATTACATACATTAATTTTTGTACTTTTAATCTAAATACTCTAGCAACTAAATCGTGTCTGTCAGTACTTTTTTAGCCCGGCATTAGCTCCTCGGTTATTTCTTTCCATGTGGGATTGCAAGTAAAAGTAACAAAAAGATCAGGTCTTCCGTAAATTCGTACATAGGCGAATGCGTCTTGTGTTTACTCATGTAGGTAGCTGGGGACTGTTAACGAATGATGAGGGCAGAATTACCATTTTACCTAAATCTCTGGGGTTTATATTGGCGTCGCTAGAAACTGCATCTTGTAAATGTATATAATTCTCAACGCGCAGCTTTTTTTGATTTAAAGATATATAACGGAGACGTTCACTTTCTACCTTCACATACATGTCTACCAAAAATTGATGAAATAATTGTCTACACCGGGCTAAGAGGTTAAAATCATTTTCTCGCAACATTATATGATATGCATAAAAATCCATACATGATACTTTTTTTTTCGGAGTAGACTCCTTTGTGACCGGGTTAATGAGTGGAATTTGAAAATGATAACCCTCTTGTCCTTTGCAATGAATCAATGGGTATTGCAGAGCGTCATAAAACTTGTGTGTATCGGCTACCCGTTGAAACGTATCATCACGTGCTCGCAAGACAATGTCTCGTGAAGAAAATTGATCACCACTAATTACGGCTGCTATTTCGTTTATCAAAGGTGCATTGTAGCGCCTTTCATGCTCTCCTCGATGAGTCCAATCTGCGTGAATGACGACTTTATAATCCTCTTCAGGTAGGTTTTCTAAAGCAGTTTTAAATGTTTTGACTAAAATATTACGTTCATGCAAGAATCTTTGAATTTTGAACACTGTGTCTCTCTCAACTCCCTGGATAAATTGGCAGCGATGGTCTACCTCAATTTCTTCGTCACCCATAAAATATACTTGTAAAAATTTATGCTGTTCGTTTTCAGCTGGAAAAGTGAACCTATTCTATGATAAATTTGCCCTTGCACTGTAAATGTAGGCGAAAATCCCGGCATTATTATTTCCCGGTCAACTCTGAAGGACGTCATTTGAAAGCATGAGTTATATTTCCGGATCCTGTTTAAAAGCGCCATGACTCATTAGCATCATATAAAAGAGAGTTTTCAAAGGTTCTTCTGGTTCCCCAAGTAACGGAAGAGACACTTTGCCATTGAACAGCACATGCCTGCGGTCTCATCTTTCCATTTTAAAGCGCTGCAAAATCGACACGCCTTGTCCATCAGTCCGATAAAACTAACCTGTGATTTTTATAATCAATCAACGGATCATAATTGAATGCTGCGTCATTAAAACCGACCAATTGTTTATTTGAAAATTTTGTCGACGTTCAGCTTGAGCTGTGCATTTGCATCTCTTCGCGCCTGTGTCTGTTCTGGTGTTTCAGATGCCCTTATAGTAGATTGACGTTCAGCTTGCTCAATGAGTCTGTGTTGAGTTTCATCAGGTGTTTCCGCGGCTCTTAAGGCGGCCTGACGTTCCGCTTGTTCGGATAGCCTTTGCTGACTTTGAGCAGGTGTTTCAGTAGCTCTTAAACTAGATTGACGCTCTGCCTGTTCAAGACGCCTTTGCTGACTTTGATCAGGTGTTTCAGTAGCTCTTAAAGTAGCTTGACGCTCTGCCTGTTCAAGACGCCTTTGCTGACTTTGAGCAGGTGTTTCAGTAGCTCTTAAAGTAGCTTGACGCTCTGCCTGTTCAAGACGCCTTCCTGACTTTGAGAAGGTGTTTCGGAAGCTCTTAAAGCAGCCTGACGCTCTGTCTGTTCAAGACGCTTTGCTGACGTTGAGAAGGTGTCTCAGATGCTCTAAAAGCAGCCTGACGCTCTGCTTGTTCTTGCCTTCTCAGTTCAGCATCTTCTAAAGATTCTAGCGATCGAGCTAATCTTTTCGCTTGTTTTTGATAAGATACTCCTGAAAGGCTGGACTTACGTTTGCGAGGCATTATGAAGTAAGAAAAAACCTATTTATAAAAAAACGTTAAAATACCTAAAAGGAATTAAATTTCCTTTTAAATATTTTTTTTTAAAAGCAAATCCAAAATATCTAAAAGGAATAAATATTCCTATTAAATATTTTTTAAAATCAAAACAACAAAACCAATTCAAGACACAACACGAATCCGAAAACGATAGCCAAAAAAAATCGAATCAACTTAAACATAATCACAAAACAAATCGCAGAAAACCGAAATCGAAAGCAGTAGTCAATATAAATATAACCAACGAAAAAAGAAGTAAGTGTATAGGTACCGTATACACTATCTATACTATTAATATTCCTTTGAAATATTGTTAAACAACCTAAAACAACGAAAACCAATTCACGATTCTAAATAAACAAAATCCAAAATCAAAGCCAGAGTCTAAATATGTATAAAGGAATACCAACCAAATCAAGAAAATCGATCCAAGAAAATACACAAATCTGAAAATGAAAGCCAATATAAATCCATTCAACCTTAACCAAATCACAAAGCAAATAACAAACAACCGAAATCGAAAGCAAGTAGTCGAATAAGCTACGAAATAGAAACAATTTAAGCGTATAGGTACCGTATGCACTATAAGCTGACGCGCGGCTCAACGGCGGGAGTTAAGTACATGTCAGGAAACATTTCGTTACCACGTTTTAAAAACCTAGTAACGACATCTAGCAGAATCAATTTAAACTATGTATACGTTAGTTAATCAGAACTCTCAAAAATATTTTTCTTATAATTTTGCACAATTTTTCTTATTGTAATACCGATTCATTCATAACCACATATAAGAACTGTATTCATTTCCGTTCAATAAATATTACTAAGGCTTATTAATAAGGCTTACTAAGAACTGTTTCTACCATTGTTAAGTAATAGTTAAGGGTGAAAGCGTGACAGGTGGTGATAGTATTTCTGATCCATACTTATAATCACGCCTGTAACCCTTGCGGGGTAGGCAGAGCATCAACGGATTACTTAATATCGTCTGCGAGGTTATCGCCTATTCTGTGAATTACGATGCACCAAAACGTTTGAAGAAAATCAGCTGGTGAATTTTATGTTTTTTATCGCTCTCTTCCCGGTCCTGCGTGGAAAAATACAGATCCATACATTTTTATCTTAATTTTGGTAAAAAGACATAATAATCCAGATATTCTGACCTTCTGTGTTCGTCCATCGTACCGTCGTCCGTCTTGTAGAATCACGGTGGCGCCACCTAGCTGAATTTAATTTTGCAACATATTCGATTTTCCCACGGGAATGATATGTTTTTCCGCTGAAAAAAGTAGCCTATGTCACTCTACAGCCACCGAACTATCCCCATACAAATAATCATGCCATGCCGACGCTCTGTTGCGACGTGAAAGAAGGACAAACAAACACACTTTCGCATTTATAATATTAAGTATGGATTAGTATGGATTGATGGCAGTTATATCATCTCAATTATAAAATTTAATAAAGTTACAGCATATATTCTCCCACTGCTGGTCACAGGCCTCCTTTTATTTCTGAAAGGGTTAAGGATCAGTCCGCTGTTAAACCGCCGAGCTGCTCCGGACTAACTTCAATTGTCCCTAAAATATTTTTATCTATATATAATGAAGAATTTCCACATTCTTTCCCCGAATGGAAAAACATATAACATTGTGTACAGTAGCGTCTTAAAATAGTGTTCAGTTAGTTTTTTCCAAAATTCCCACAATTAATTAATCAGAATTCCCACAGATCTTCCCTTTCAATTCAACATTTCTATTTAGCTCAGTTTCTTTTCAATTCCAAATGCTGCACCTCTGACGGACCTATTAAGCTCAGTTTCCTTTCAACTCAAAGGCTGCATCTCTGACGGATCTTTTATTTGGCTCAGTTTCCTTTCAATTCAGAAAACTGCATCTCTGACGAATCAATTTAGCTCAGTTTCTTTTCAAAAGTCTGCATCCCTGACGGATAATTATGCTCAGTTTCCTTTAATCAAAAAAATATCCCATTTCCATTTGGAATAAACAGGCTATTTTCAGGCTTTCCTATACGCTGCGTTTCAAAACATTTAAATAGGCTGACGAATCAATTTTGCTCAGTTTCCTTTTAATGGCTGCATCTCTGACAAATCTATAAAACTCAGTTTTCTTTCAATTCAAAAAGCAATGGATAGTTCATTTCCCAGTGACCATGCGGGCGAAGCCACGGGTAACAGCTAGTCTGTAATAAAACGAATGGAAGCAGTAAAATTGTAGAGACCATTATTAAAATGTTACAATATCGATAAGCTAGACTCATATTTATTAAAGCTCAAATGCTAAAACTGCGTATATTTAAAAATAATGAAGTTTTAATGTATAAAATAAAAAAACTGATTAAAATACACTAAAAAAATATAAATTTGATGCTTTTGGAAAAAAAATTAAACCTAAATTTTATCTCAGACTTTTGATGCTTTTGAATACATCAAGATTAGTTTAAAGTTTTAATAAAATTACTAAAATTACAAGTGACTTATGCTAGAAGTGTTTCTGTCAACTTTTTTCGTAATGTGTGGGGTTCAAAGGGTTTCAAGAAAGGGGGTTCAAAGCTACGGCTAAACCATGATATACTCAAACAATGGCCTTGAAGAATCCCTACGTATCTTTAGGTTTATTATTAATGCAGTAATTTTACGTTAATTGAAATAAAGATGAACGTTATTTTAAAAAAAATATAACGCCAACGAGTATGTAGGAAAAGATTCTGGGAAATTATTTAAACATATTTCAAAGAAAGAAATCAGAAGAATATCAACCTTTTTAAATTGCTGATAATAACAAGTGTTCTTTTAAAATTCAGAAAGGTAAGAAAGAAAGTTATTACTTTGCAAATATCGCTTTGTTACGTTGTATGAAGTTTCAAATTAAATTTTATGCTAATTTACGGCAAGTAGTATACATAATCTGCTTTTATACTCTATGCCCTGTATTTTGTTATGTTCAGTGTCAAATCGCAAGTAATAATATTTAAAAATTGCTTTCTTAATATTTTTATTATTGATGGCAGTTATATCATCTCAATTAAAAAAATTTAATAAAGTTACAGCATATATTCTCCCACTGCTGGTCACAGGCCTCCTTTTATTTCTGAAAGGGTTAAGGATCAGTCCGCTGTTAAACCGCCGAGCTGCTCCGGACTAACTTCAATTGTCCCTAAAATATTTTTATCTATATATAATGAAGAATTTCTCACGATTATTTCCTTCACTGCTAATATAAACATAGTCAATTAGTAATTGAGATTTTACAAGTTAATTAGTGCATGGCATTTCAAAAACGAACACCCCAAATTTTTACAAGTTTAAACTTTGAATTTGAGTGACAGTGGGTATTTAACACTCATGGTTTATATTATAAACTAGCGACTCGCCCTGGTTTCGCCTTGGTATGATCTATTTAGATGATGTTATTAGATTTAACATAGTCAAACACCATTCATTTTAACAGTTTTTCGTTTTTTTTTAAAAACTTCAAGTGTTTCGAATAAAATATAGCAGTGTATTACTCCTTATGTAGCTCTCTATCTGTTATCTAAGGGTTATTTCTGTCTTAATGGCATGCAAATCACCCTATCAGCTCAATATAAGGCAGTTATTTTGATATTACAGACAAACACTTCAATTTTATTTAATAGATTTACAATGAGCACTTTTCCCTGAGCTACCACACCTCTTCATCATCATCTCATATATACCAAATGCAGAATACCATATCGGCAAAATAATCAGTGCCTACCTTAATTAATTTTAGTTTAAGGTAAGGTAATGAGAAATTATACTGTGATTTACTATTTAGAAGCGAATATAAGTAAGTACTGAAAATTAAAGGAATAAAAACGTAACTTGTTCCAACTCCAGGCAATACAATTATCTCTTTGAGCTCCGTGCTTTGATCTTGACCTTTGAAACAAAAACCAACAAACCTGCTTTTATTCAGCGGTCTAAAATGAATTTCCATTTTAAATTAGCTCGCAACACAAATATGTTGGAACTCAATATTGGATCCAAGTGTAAAAAACTGAGTTTATCATGCAATTTCTCTATATAGCAAGTTCAACTACACTTGATGTATCTTCAACGGATCGAAAAGGTCCACTGCCGGACCTGTACCCCCCCCTTCTCCCTTTTGTAGGGAGAATATTATTGACGATCACTGCACCAGACGTTTCGCGTCTTTGACGCTGATCTCTGTCGCCAGTCTGAGTATTTTATGCCTGATCTAAAGAAATGGTTATACCGCATTCTTTTCTTTTTATAGAAGAGGGGTCAAACGAGCATGCGGCTCACCTGACGGTAAGCGACTACCGCCGCCCATGAACAACCTATATTCTATTAGAATACGTGAGGCAACTTCATTATCTAATATCTGTATCTGTCATTTTTAATTAATTCTCGCAATCTGTGTTCGACAGGGCGTGTCCTTGGACAGTGACGAGTCGTGCGCGAACTTAGCCTGATATGGTTAAGTTTTAGTTGCCTAATTTTTCTTGCTTCTAATAGGTATCTAGTCGTTATTATTTGTAAAGTTTAGTTAAGTTGTATTTATAATCTTGGTTTTTATATAGCTTATTCTAACAGTAATTCTTTCAAAGGCAATGCACACGCTTTTTAATTGAAATTAAGTCCTAGAAAATATACAAGAACTCTTTAGAAAAAACTGTATTATATATAAAAACTGTAGAGTTAGTATATAGTGTTGACACATACATGGCTGACATATTCATGATGAATAACCCCAAGAATTAGATATACGCTACCAAACTGTTTCTAAAACGCTTACTCCAATAAGTGTGCAACATATATTCTAAACTATTTTTCTTTCTACCGAATAGTTTCTTATTGGTTCTCCCACCTAAAAAAGATCATCTTCGAACGAGAAAAGCATAAATGACTTTCAATTAAATATTTATATACCTATTTATATATTTCCTACAGTGTCAAAATTGTACCGACGGTAGGCTGTTTAAAGGTAAAAGGATATTAAATATACATACTAAGCGATGCCATAGTAAAAGTATTTCGGCTTCATAGCCTACCGTAGAATTTCATTACTAATTAGTAATTTCCTTAATGACACAATTTTTTTTCTTTTTTCGGAGCAAATTTACAATTATCATCGTATCAGTGGTTAAAAGAATTTCTAGAGGTGCGAGGATGCAGCTTGCTAAAACATTGTCATGCACTATTTATTGCAAAATTGTTTCACTAACAGTGAAAAGAGTTAGCAAAAATTATTTACTTTCGCGTTTTCCCATTTTCATTTTGATAAAACTATAAATAAATCAGTTACGTCTCAACTAAAAGAAGTGACTTACAGTAGCCCCGAAATTTATCATTACATTTGACAATGTTACAAACAAAATACTAATTTGTTTTACGAAAACCATATTATCGATTCTGCTGCCGGTGTTCAGGGTGACCCACTAGGTCCAACACTTTTCAGTTTCGGAATTCAACCCATTATTTCAAATTTTAAATCCAAGCTGAATGTCTGGTACCTGGACGACGGTACACTGGGAGGTAGAGCAAATAACGTCAAAATCAAAAAAAATAGTGATTTTACTCATATTTTTCGAAATTTTAAAAATATTGGTCTTGAACCAAATAGCAATAAATGTTATTGAATGAATGAGTTACTCGTCAAATGTTTTTGACCAAGTACTATTTGCGTCTTCGGCCGAGGAGTTGCAGGAGATGGTAACTGCTACGAGTGGAGCTTTTGTTAGAAAGGGAATAAAGATGAATGTAAAGAAGACGAAAGTGATGGTGTTTGAAAGAGATGAGGCAGTGACAGACTCCAATATCGTGATTGGAGATGAACAAATTGAACAGGTGAAGGAGTTTGTGTATCTGGGTTCAAAGTTTACAAGAGATGGAAAGTGTGAGAGTGATATTGAAAGAAGAGTGAATGCAGGAAACATGGTGAATGGAGCTTTGCACTCCTTTATGAGCAGTCGGAAGTTGTCTAACAAGGCTCGTTTGGCTGTGCATGAGGGGGTATTGGTTCCGACACTCATGTAGTGAAAGTTGGGTATGGCAGAAGAAACATGAAAGCAGAATAAATGCAGTTGAGATGAGAGCGTTAAGAAGTATGATAGGAGTTAAATTGAGTGACAGGATAAGAAATAGTGAGATAAGGAAACGTTGTGGTTTGAAAGAAGATGTAGTGACAAAAATTGAGAAAGGTATGCTGAGATGGTTTGGCCATGTCGAGAGAATGAATGAAGAACGATTGACGAAAAAAGTGTATAAGGCGAGTGTGAATGAAAGTGTTGGAAGGGGTAGACCTAGGAGGACGTTTCTCGACCAAATCAGGGACGTCTTGAAAAAAGGCCAGGTCAAGAGTACCCTAAACCGAAGAGCATGTATGAAGGGAATAATGAAAGTGGACGAAGCGAAACAAGTATGTAAGGATCGTAGCAAGTGGAAAGAAGTGGTCTCTGCCTACCCCTACGGGAAAGAGGCGTGATTATATATATGATTATATATAATAAATGTGAAATATTTTTTTCCAATAATTTATCTAGTTTAATTTTAATTCAAAATTTCAATCATATTTCTCCAGGAATAAAAACTGTCAGTACGGAATCGCTTTACCTGCTAGGTGCCCCGTTGTTTTTCGATAGTATTAAACCTGTTTTAAAAACAAAATTTGATCAGTTTTTAAACCACGTTGATAAATTGTATAACTTAAACCCCCACATTGCTCTTACTATTTTAAAATATTGTCTCCTTGTACATAGATTTAAATACTTACTCCGCTCGAGTCCAGTCTGGAAATGTTCGGATATTTTAAAAGATATTGATAATAATCTTAAAATAGCTATAGAAATAATTCTAAATTTAATTTTAAATACAACAGCCTGAACTCAAGCTACTTTGCCTATAAAATTTGGTAGTATTGGTGTAAAAAATCTTTCTAGCATTGCATTGCCTGCTGTCCTATCTTCCGTGCATAGTGTCAGTGACTTATGTAACATAATCTATACATATAAAATGCTTTGTCCTGAATGACTGACTGACGGACCAACGCACAGCCTAAACTGCTGATCGTAGAGACCTGAAACTTGGAGGGTGTGTTCTTTGTATGACATGGGCATCCGATAAGAAAGGATTTTCCGAAATTTTCACCCCCTTAGGAGTAGAAACCTTAAGGGGGTGAAAAACGGGGGCAAAGTTTGTATGGGATAACGTGATTCCTTAGTCCAATCTACTTCAAATTATGCATAAACATTCTTTAACAGAATTGATGGAAGACGTATTTCGTATTTTATTGAAACCCATCGCCTAACGGGGTTAAAAAGGGGTAGAAAGTTATTTTCGGGGTGATTTGCATCGATGTTGATATCAATACTCCTTAGTGCTTTTGATTTAAATTACATTTTATTTTGACACATGTTTGAAAACTCAAAACGTTGATTTCACATAAAAGCTTGGTACAATGCATTACTCTTTAAAATTGGAATGTCAAATATAAAAGAATATTTAAACCGGATTAGAATTCGAAATTTCAATCGTTTATTTGTTCTCAGATGAATGAATGAAAAACTTCCCTTATACCTTGATTTTCCTTCCAAAATTCCTTGGAAATCTCTTAGATTATCTACTTAGCGAATATTTGCGATTGTTGTATAATTTGTTTGGAAGTTCATTTTAACTATTTTATTACAATATTTAGAGTGTAGTAGTGTAGTATTTCTTTTTCATTTGTTGTTATATAATAATTAAATAAGATTCTTTGAGTTTGATTTGTTAGTGCATAATATAGGTATTTAGTTTTAATTGTAAAAATATCTGCGTTTGATTTGTTGTGTATAACTATATATGTAGTTTTCTTTTTGTTTTAACTTTAATATTTGAGTAGGTTGTAGTTTGTCTTAGAAGTTTAATTTAGTGTGTATTATTGAAAGACATTGAAGAAGACAATAGGTAGGTGGTCCCCTATAATAAGGTTCTGTCACGGACATTTAAGGCACATATTAATGTAGAATTTTGCAGTTCTGTTAAATCAATAAAGAACATTTGTAAGTACATTAATAAGGGCAGTAATCAGGCGGCTTTCGTGCTAAAAAACAAAAAGGACGAAGTCAAATTATATGAGAGTGGGCGTTATTTGAGTAGTTCGGGGGCAGTTTTAGGGTTTTCCTTACATGAAAGGTTTCCCGCAGTCATACATTTAGCTGTCCACCTTGAAAATGGCCAACGGGTCTATTTTAATTCCAACAACCTCGCCGACAAAGTTAATAGCCCACCAAAAACGACACTGTTAGCATTTTTTGATTTATGTAAAACAGATGATTTTGCTAAAACCCTTCTTTATGCGGAAGTGCCTTCATATTTTGTATGGCAAAAAATAAATTTGTGACAAGGAAAAGAGGAAAACCCGTTGATGGCTGGCCAGTAATAATGAAAGAACACGCTCTAGGTAGAGTGTACACGGTTCACCCGAATAACACAGAGTGTTACCATCTTCGCTTACTTCTGCAAGAGGTTAGGGATCCATCATCCTTCGATGACTTGAAGGCTGTCAACGGTGTCCTCCAACCAACTTTTCAATTAGCTTGCATGAAACTTGGCTTGCTAGCGGACGACAAACATTGGGATTCTACCCTAGAGGAGGCAGCCTTATGTGAGTCACCATTTAAAATGCGTGAACTTTTTTCTATAATGCTGGCATTCTGTCAGATTACAGACGCACTAAGTCTTTGGGTAAAATACAGAGATAGCCTATCAGAAGACTACAAACGACAAGTGGAAGGCTTTCTGGCATTATATGAACATCTAGCAGGTGAAATTTACAATTAGTGTCTGGTCACGATAGGAGAAGCTGTATTAGCATTAGCAGGACAAAGCCTATAGCAGTACGGGTTGCCTCAGCCTCAAAGGTCTGAAGGCTTACACAATAACCGGGACTACCTGAAGGAAACAAGTTACGATATCAATTCCTTAGCATAACTGGTGTCAAGTAGTGAAGGCTTTACCAATGAAAAAAGACATATCCATTGTAAAATACTTTCCAGTATCGACGCAGGTGTAGGTGATATCTTTTATTTGGATGCTCCTGGTGGAACAGGCAAGACTTTTCGATTAAATTTACTCAGTGAGAAGCAATCGTGATACCGCCTTAGCGGGCGCATCGTTCGGAATAGCTGCCACTCTGCTGGAAGGAGGTAAAACTGCACACTCCGCGTTTAAGCTTCCTCTTGATTTGATACAAAACGAAACCCCACTCTGTAATATACTCAAACAAAGTAATATGGCAGAAGTACTCCGCAAAACGAAATTAATTGTTTGGGATGAGAGAACTATGGCTCATAAAGAGGGTTTCGAAGCCCTAAATAGATCTTTATAAGATATTAGGAATAATAATTGTCAAATGGGAATAATTGTCAAATAACTGTATTGTTAGCAGGCGATTTACGGCAGACTTTACCAGTAGCCAGAGGAACGCAAGCGGACGAAGTGAACAAACACAGTCAAAATACCCATAACATTCATTTTCATTGATATGTCAAAGGCATTTGACTTTATTAACCACGAATTATTGTTACAGAAACTCAACAGATATGGTATAAGAGGTAATGCACTAAAATTAATAGAAGATTATCTAAGTCAACGAAAACAGTGTGAGGTATCAAGCTACTCTGGACATCGTAAAAAAAATTATAAATCACGATATTGCGAAAATAAATGCGGAGTGCCGCAAGGAAGTATACTAGGACCTCTATTATTCATAATCTAAATAAACGATCTGTCCAACTTAACAACACACAAACGTGTGCTGCATGCTGATGACATTACCATTAATATTGAAAATAATAATAAAATTTTTGACTACGAACACGAAATAAATAGGACTTTAGAAAAAATAATAGATTGTATAAGGCATAATAATTTACAAATTAACATTGGAAAAACTAAAATGATAACATTTTAAACATATAATAATAAACAAGCACCATTTAAAATCGAATATGTGAAAAACGTCTTCGAAGACGTTCACCATACCAACTTTTTAGGTGTAGCAATAGACAAGTACTGTAATTGTAAGATACATATTGATAACCTATGTAGAAAGTTAGCTAAAGGAGACAGTTTCTTTTTGTATGGAGAATGGGCCCACCACGAATTTTAGTGAACCTCAATGAAATGTATGTTGATTTATTTCTTATAATCTATAGATTACAAAATTAATATTAGTTTTATCGCTTCTAAAGGGAATTCTGAAAAATTAAAAACTAAAATATGAATATCGCAATAACCTTAAAACAAACTAAAAGCGATTTTCTAGTAGTTTTCACCGATATTATGAGTTAGAATAGTGTATATAGAATGTACATAATGTATAGAAGGTACATTCAGCAATTATAGATATTTTAAGATAGATGGAAAATCCTTTTAGCAGTTCCGGCAAAACAGTGCACAGACAAACAAACGTGGTGTGGAGACTATTTTTTACAGGTATTAATTAATTAGTGAATATACATCACACACACCATTACAGTAATTAAATAAATATGATTAAAGCCAAGATGAATAACGGATAATATGTCTATTTATAATATTACCTTTAAATGCTATATAGTAAGAAAGCTGTTTTGAACTGGTTGTATAAGGATAAACACACAAAGTAAAAGGCCACTGCATATATTGTTGTAATTATTTCCAAAGCAGTCTATAGTGTAATCTAATAGTGGAACAGACATACAGACAGGTGCGGTGTCTTGAAGACTTTGTTTTAATATGTTTTGGTTGATTAGTAAAGGTGCAGTGTGTAAACTTTGTTTTAAAATATATTAACTGATTAGTTATCATACCCCAAACACCATTAAAGCCAAAATGACTAGGTAATATCATGTTTATCTATGTTATTACACACTGATAAATATGAAGTAAGATGTTTTAAACTGGTTGTGTAAGGATAACAAAAACACATGTATAATTTAATTGTATTTATTATTGTCAGTCATTATCATTTCAAAAGATATTTTCAAAATAACTTGATAATAACATGAATCAGAATGATATTATCAATGTTGTGAGATATAATATAAGACTGTTGTATTCAATATCCATATACTTTTGTCTTTGCTACGAGCAGCTCGGCAAGATTTCAGCTTCATGACATACACATTTATTCTAAGCGATCCACCTGAAAAAATTAATGAATATTGTATAAGACTATATATATACTATACTTCAATGTCAATAAACTACATTTCCATATTTCTGTCACTATTTTGTTGTCTCTGCCTGTATGTTAAATAAATAAGAAATTATTATAAAATATACACCATTAATCAGCTCCATATGATCAAATACACAAATGGTAGTTATGGATTTACAACAATATTTGACTATGTAAAAGTTGTCTGATTTCTTATTTTCACTAGTTTCATGTAGGGGAAAAGGATATTATTTTTATATTAATTATCTGATAGTAGATGACAAAATAATATTCCTCTCTGCAGAGTTAACAACACATCAGTCTAAGGATAATAGAAGCATCTGATCAACAAGAATATAACCATTACACAAGTAAAAATGGCTTAACTAAGTTACAATACTTATGCAAACTGTATATTTGCTTCTAGTACAAGTAATAAGTACTTATTTACACATAAATATATGTACTATCTATACTGTCTATCTACTATGGCTGGCATAAATTCAGGATCCATGTTTGATGCCATTTGGTATTGTCAAGTTTATGAAGCAACTTGCTGAATACATAAGGTATTTATACCTAAATGCAGTTAAATAAACGCTCTTCAAAGCCGATGAAGCTACATCAAATAGAGAAATCTTTAAATCCCTCGACCCATAGATTCTAATTTTCTTATAACATACAGAAAACTTCATTTATGTATTTATTCTATCTATTATTTAATTTAGATTTTACTAATAACATAAAACTTTAATACTTTGTCACTTTTAACATACTAATAAGGTTCTAAGACCTGTGTTTGTCATTTTTTTTAAGTAATTCATCATAAATTATAGATCTTATTTAGATTTTCCAAAATTCTAGGTGTAAAAGTATACTCTTGTATTACATACATACCTTAGAGAGTAATTGTGTTCTGTGATACATACTCTTATATTAATTAACTAAACTCATTAGTTTTCATTTTTCAATTTTGAATGTCATTGGCAATTTTAGCATGCGACCACAAAAAAATAAAAGGGAAAAATAGATATTATCCATTATATGTTAAACACTTGTGCATCGATGAGACGATATTTATTTTATTGTCTTGTAAACAAACACGTATAAACTTTTTAGCTATTAATTAATTTTGCTAGTTTGCTACTAAAAATTATTTTAAAGTATATAACAATTAACCACATACTTTAATCTTAAAGTAGTGATGCAACTAGAACTCTGTTTTCACTCGATTCAATCGAGTGAATCTGTGTAACTCGTTACTCAAGTGAAAATAAATTTTACTCGAGTCCGCTTGCACTCGAGTTACCGAGTCAACTCGACGCACCGTGTGGATTCGGAGAGAGCTAGATAGATGTCAGTTCACTAATTCATTAATTCTATCATCTAATCAACTAATTCACATAGCGCCGCGGGCGTGAAACTTGCATCTGGCATGTTGTAGTCAAATATGAACTTAGTTTGATTTATAATATCGTGATTGTGCTATCATTGTTATTTTTTTTACTTGGTATAAGTAGTGCATAACATAAAAGGTGATTTAAATATACTTGTTTGTTTAAAGTATGAATGATAACAATGAAACAACAAAACAAAAATCGTCAGTGTGGCTTATTTTGAAAAATGGAAGCGATTTGTAAGATATGCGAAAAGCAGTTTATAGATTTTGAAATGCTACACATGTCTGCAGTAAATAAAAAACATGGAAATACTACAAATAAATAAATAATAAATATTTGTATTTTATTTCATATTGTCACATATGACTTATTTAATAAAGGTACCTATTTAAAAAGTATATTAATATAGAAACTCCACTTTATATTGTATTAAAAACTATAATAAAAAAAAACTTAAACTAGTAATTTAATTATCAAACAGTATTATTATTATTATTATTTTAAAATGCTTTAACTAAGGTAATCGCTATTATCAACTCGAGTGATATACTTCAATCGATGCAGGAACTGTAAATAGTTAATTCGCATAACTCAAAAACTCGAGTACAACTACAGTGACATGATAAAACCCGAGTGACTCGAGTCACAAAATTCTACTCGAGTCGCATCTTTATCTTACTGTCAATTCAGTGTCTGTCTACAATTTAGTGATGAACTCGACTTACTAATTCGAACAATTTATTGATATATTATGTAATATCAACAAGCTGATTAAGTATAATACGTGATAGTTAAATTATTAATAACATTAACTATACGCTACGTCATAAAGTTAGAGTGATATTATTTTATGAAAATTGTCTATACACCAATAAAATACCTACCTATTAAGTTAAGTAATAATAATTATCTTGGATGGAGGAACAAATATAAAAATAATTTGTAACAAACTGACACAACTTCGTTCCGCCAATTTGAGTTGCGTAACTCGAGTACTATTCGAGTTACGTGAATTTCAACTCAAGTTAACTCGAGTCGAGTTTCTTCCGAGTTGGCACATCTCTACTACAATTTTTTTTAATATTACATTATCTGAACCAATGACAAGAACACAAATATCAAAACAACTCTTTTTTTCAGATTTCTTAATTCCGTTTAGATTTTCACAAAATCTTTATGCTATTTACAATAATAAATTGGTATCTTTTTTTTGTATATAATACCATTAAGGGTCGCGAAAATTTCTAGTGGGCCCAAAAACGATTGACTCCTTTGTCTTTGTTCTAATATCGTTTAAGACGAGTAGCTAACATAGAGGACGCACTTTCTGCCTATCATGGATATGTTTGTTCGATCTTACTTTTCGGCTTAATAATTTGGGGTAATTCTGTCTATTTCATTAGAGCTTTTCGCGGGCAGAAAAAATGTGTAAGGTCTTTATGCGGAGCGCACCTATTAGATAGTTGTATTCCCTTTTTTCGCAAACATAAAATATTGCCGCTTCCAGCATTATACATTTACGAAATCTGTGTCTTTGTTCACAAAAATAGTAATTTATTTGAAAAACAGAACAACGTCATAATTAGGACTAGTAAAAACATACATAAATTGTGTATACCAAAGTAAAGAATACAACTATACTCAAAAAATGTATATTGTATGGCAATACATGTTTACAAAAAATTGCCTGTTTGTTTCAAAAAAATGAATATAGGAATCTTTAAAAGTAAATTATTTCAATTTCTTTCAAATAAATGTTATTACTCTATAAATGACTTCTTAAATGATAAATTTGACTTGAATTGTAATTATTGAAATTAATCTCGACTTAATTTAATGACATGTTTTAACTAAAAAATATTATGAATTAATTGATTGACATTTTTGTTTTTATATAGATGCTATTTAGTTTCCTCAAGTATAGCTGCAAGTATATTTATATTTTATAATAATGAATGTCTTGATTTATTATATTCTAACATAATCTGTCTGAAAATATTTGTACGCCGGAAACGGCAGAATATTTAGGATCCGAATTATTTTGTAACAACTTTAATGTACCATATTCTAACAAATAAATCATTTTATCTTATATTAAAGCATGCGTGAAGCGGTCTCATTTGTGGCCTTCAGTGACAAAACTGCGCCTTACCAAAAATATGAGAGTCCATCTTAGGGGAGACGTTACTGTCGGACAGTTCTCAGACCTGTTGCTTAAAATAGGAAATGGTGATTTCCCGGAACTGGAAAATAATATAATTCTCCCTCCACTGTAGAATAACTTATAACTAAAATTTACACAAACATTAATAATATTACACATACAAATTTACCCAAACATTAATATATTCACGATAAACCTGTAGAATGGTTATGCGAGCGTGCCATCCTAACACCAAAAAACGAACAAGGCTCAACAAAAAAATAATACCCCCGTGTCACTTTCACCAGATCAAAGGCTCGGCCTCGGCTTCGTGTTCATAGAATATAACAAAATTTTATTTTATTTTCATGTTTATTTCACCTTTAAATCCCTACACTATAAAAAAGATTGTTATATTTTATAAGTATCCAAACATTTTAACATAATAATTTATATGTTATAACAAAATTAATAACGTAAAAAACGAATAAAAAATCCTATTAGAACCGTTTTCTTCTACGCGGATGAAGTCGCGTGCAAAAGCTAGCTTTAAATAATAAAGTAGACCTGTGTTTTGCTACGGAGGCAGGGCAGACGTGGCGGACGCTATGTCCTGGCGAGAATGTTCCACTGGAAGTTAACCAACAAAAACAGTGGGATATTCCGTTGGTACAGAGTGTGCAGAAAGATTTGTTTCATAATTTCTATAGTGACCAAGATCAGGCACGCCTTCTAGCTCTTTCGACTAAGGAATCTAGTCACTGGTTACACGCTTTACCACCAAGTAATCTCGGCACATTACTTGATGAGGAAAGCTTGCGCATCGCCTTAGAAATCCGACTAGGAGCGGCGATTTGTCAACCCCATCAGTGCCCCTGTGGTAGCAGCGTCGACGAGTTTGGGCTCCACGGACTTTCATGTAAGAAAAGTGCTGGTAGGTTTTCACGGCATGGTTCTTTGAACGATGTCATCCGAAGGGCTCTTGTCTCTATAAATGTTCCCTCGGTTTTAGAGCCTTTTGGAATATTTAGAGAAGATGGCAGGAGACCCGACGGTATGACATTGGTCCCTTGGGAGAGAGGTAAAGCCCTAGTGTGGAATGTTACTTGCGTAGTCACTTTGGCGGCCTCTTATCTTAGGGGTACCTCGTTTAGAGCCGGGGTGGCGTCAGGGGCAGGGGCACTGAATAAATGGCGCAAATATAAATCTCTGAGAGATGACTACATATTTGTGTCATTTGCTGTAGAGACTATCGGTCCGTGGGGTCCACGTGCGGTGAAGTTCCTAAAGGAACTCTACCCGCGACTGTTCGTTGCTGCTGGTGATAAGAGGGCTGGTTTTTTTCTCGCTCAAGGGCTAAGTATAGCCATTTAGCGAGGAAACGCAGCCAGCGTTCTTGGCATGATGCCACGCAGAGTAGGACTGTATGGTAATTAAGTTATTGGTTTTAGTTTTTTTTTTTATTATAGTTTTTTAATATTGTATATATACTATAATAATTAAATATTATTTATAATCTATATGAAATGAAAATATTGTACTTTTTCATCTTTACATACTAATAATATTAGTCATTTAAACTTGGAAATCTACTTTAACCGTTCAATTAAATAAAATATATAGTTATATATAGTTCTTTCCTCTTAAGTAATTCCAATTTTAGCTAAGAATATGGTTAAACTATATTAAAATTTTTTAATAGTGCTGGCACTAGGGATCGACCCTAAATTATTTGTGTTCTATAAAGTTTAGGGCAAGCGCCCTGCTCCTGGGCTACTACGGCCGCCATTAATCTAATCGACATTCATTTCTACCTAATAAAACGCGCTTTGTAGATTACGAGCTTAAATAGCTTGACTATGGCTCATGGATGCAGAATTTAATAAACGTCTGCCGCCTCGCGAGCACCGGTGCGTTTTATTACAATTTGATATAAATTTGCTAGGAATTCGCAAGTGAAATGAGTTAGCATTTAAGAATAATTTGTCTTTTAAAAAGAAATTAGTTGGATCAAAATTTTAGTAAACGGTTCTTCTTACCAAGAGCACCATTTGCTTGACTTATTAAATTATTCCAGCTTATGATAGAGTGGACAGGAATGTGTTATGACAAACACTTAACTCATTTGGTTTGAGCGCTGGTTTGATACAGGCATTAAGGTCTCTTTATAGGGACTCTAGTGCTTGTGTCAGGATCAATGGGGTCTACTCGGACTGGTTTGGCATTCAAAAGGTGTCAGACAGGGCTGTAGCTTCCCGTGGCTGTTTAACCTATTTATGGACAGTTGTTTGCAAACTTTGAAAGTTGAAGAATGTGGGTTGAGAATGGGTGAGTTAACCGTCAAATGCCTTTTGTACGCCGATGATCAAGTCATATTAGCATCGTCGGCGGCCGAGTTGCAAATGATGGTTACTTTAATGAACTGGTCATTAAAAGAAAGGGGTATGAAAGTGAATGCAAGTAAGACGAAAGTGATGGTTTTTGAAAGAAAAGTGAGTAAAACGTTATGTGAAATAAGAATAGTAAAACGTAATGTAAATAGCAAGTGGATGAGTTTGTATATTTGGGATGTTTATTTATCAGGGATGGTAGATATGATAAGGATATAGAACGACGAGTGAACGCAGGAAATAGAGTGAACGGGGCTCTACACGCTATTATGAAAAGTCAGAATGTTTCAAAAAAGGCACGTATGGCAATTCATAATGCTGCGTTAGTCCCTACTTTAATCTATGGTAGTGAAAGTTGGGTGTGGCAGAAGAAGCATGAGAGTAGAATAAATACTGTAGAAATGCGGTCATTAAGGAGTATGTTAGGGCTGAATCTGAATGACAGGGTGAGAAATAGTGTGATAAGAGAAAAGTATGGTTTGCAAGATGACGTTGTGACCAGGATTAAGAAAGGAATGCTTCGATGGTTTGGTCATGTAGAAAGAATGAACGAGGAAAGAGTGA
Source organism: Parnassius orleans (assembly GCA_029286625.1). Lineage (NCBI taxonomy): Eukaryota > Metazoa > Arthropoda > Insecta > Lepidoptera > Papilionidae > Parnassius > Parnassius orleans. The sequence continues at coordinate 353,612 of JAGSMP010000037.1, forward strand.
CAAAGCAAATTTATTTTGCAGAAGTGAACGGAAGAGTCGGGAAGGGACGCCCTAGACGAAGGTTTATCGACTAAATTGGCGATATATTGGAAATGAGCCAGATTAGGAGTACCCTTAACCGACGAGCGTGTATGCGTAGATATATGGATGTAAAGGACGCGAGAGAAGTGTGTCAGGATCGTGCCAAATCGAAGTCTGTAGTCACTGCCTATCCCTCTCGGTGACAGGCGTGAGTGTTTATGTATGTTTTATGTATGTATTTCTTCGTGTATTATGACTGTTACCCGGTTTTGCGAAACAAAACATCCGTCACATGCTTAAAATAAGCGCAAAATATTGCTGTTTGATGAGCAACGCTGCAGCTATGCTATGGTTGTAGTATCAATGGGTTAGCTCGGCCAAAAAAGGTCAACGTTCTCACGGAATATCACCATAAAATAGTAGCTTAACACTGCTGTACTTCGTATGGTGAGTGTAGTGAACAAGAGCCACTTATTACTGCAAATGGGACAGTCCTTATTTCTTGGGGTGATAACGAATCTGCATTTTGATTCTTTATCGAGGATAGATGTAGATATATGATCTATGGACCACAGCATCCACTAACCATCAGATGGACTGTGTGCCCGTTTATCACTCTTATTATAAATTTAAAAAAAATTTGGAACGAATTTTCCAAATTTTTTTTAAATATATAATAAGAGTATTCCCTATCGTACGGTACGCATTTGGCGGATATAGACTAGGCGACAAAAAGTGGAAGATTTTTCCGTCACGACCCCTTCTGACGTAGTGTAGACGGCCTCGGCGGCTATAAGGAAACGAGATGGAATAATATCCATCTCCCTCGCACTTTTTTTATCTTGCCATGAAAGAAATATTATTTTATTTTAAATGGCGCTTCATTTGAATAGACGCTAGTAATTCATTTATTTGTATTTGTTAATCAATAATATACGTTTATCAATAATAATATAATACGAAAGGAACTTCGTTCCAACCGAGTGTTCCACGACACTCACGCATGTTTTTATTTTTCTCTACTAAAATTATTATGGTTTAAACTGGTATTTATAATAATATCGCTTGAAACAATTACGTGGTTTAGATTAATCACCTCGACTGAGTAATTTTCTTTCCCATGGAGGAGAAATTTCTTTCAAACATTATAAACAGTTATAAAACAACAGTTCAACAGCAAGTCAGACATCATTACAATTTTAGCTTTTATAAAGTGACAATGAGTTTTTTCAGTAAAAAAAAAACGACTGCTCACTACCATTTAGCTGGACTGTAAAAACCGGACAAAATGTTACGTGCAAAACATCGCGGTGAAAAAATGAGGTAATCGGCCAAGGCGTTGAAGATTGGTATCCAGTTTTTTTTAATGATATGCTACTAATCGTTGTATCTTATTTCGTGATTTATGTTGGTTTCGATTTATGAAAACTTTACTGTGATTTATTTGTCATCAAAAACAAATAATAACGAAAAGACGAACGAAATTCAATAATTAACCAGCACGTTCTATGCTATTTGTGTAAAATTGTTGTGTTTTCTGCGCTAATTATTTCTAACTTGTTATCGGTGCTTAGCTCTTAGTTCAATTCGACTGCCGGCGACTATGATCCATGATATGAAGTGAAGCCACGTGCAGAAGAAATCAACCGACTGTATTTAAATGTATATAAATTGGACTTTATATCACTACAATAGTGTGTCTTCTGTACTCAATTTAAATTCTACTCGTACTATCGTGCTAACCTTACTTCTTGGGCCTCTATCTCTAAGTTCCGTCACTTTAAGTTAAAATGGAGTGGAGTATCCTCTAAATAAGTTAATAAGTAAAAAATATTTCTAAAATGATAGGTTAATTGACATAGAAAACCAATTAAAATGGGTCGACTTTGAAACATTTCAATAATCAATAAGTTAACCAAATAAGTGCTAGTGCGACTCGGTTACTAAGGTTATATACTGGTTACTATGGTTATATATTTAGCTACCGAAGTATGTGGTGTAAGTAAGAGAACGAATGAAAAGAAAAATAACACTTTATGGTGGGATGATGAGGTACGGATGGAAGTAGAAGCAAAGACGAGAGCATGGCTAGATTTACTAACAACCAAGGCTAGTTATTCTAGCGGTATGAATGATGATATTGAAAGAAAAAAGGCAGTCTTTAGACATCTAAATAAGAGAGTAAAAGAAGTAGTTGAAAGGAAAAAGCAAGAAAGAACGGATAAGAATGATAGAAGAATATCGGATAACTTCCAGGCAAATATTAAAATGTTCTGGAAACTCGTAAGAACTGCCAGGGACATTCAAACAGCCTAGAATGGATGCTATACGAGACCAGAATGGCTGTATTCTGAATGACGAAGTGTCGAGTTTAAGGAGATGGAAGGAATATTTTGAAAGCGTGTTTATGAGTGATGAGACGTTTGAATTAAATGAAATAGAAATTCCGAAAGAAGAGGAAAGAGATAGAGAGATAAGTATAGATGAAATAATGAAAGCAATGAAAAGTATGAAAGCAGGTAAGGTAGCCGGATATGATAGAGTATCACTCGAAATGCTAAGAGCTGGAGAGGAAGTGGTGGCAGACCTGCTGTACTGTGGGAGACTGGTGCAAAGCCGTGATAGTCCCACTATATAAAGGAAAAGGATCGCAGCAGGACTGTAAAAACTACCGTGGTATCAGTCTTCTTAGCATTGTGCGAAAACTGTATGCCAAGGTACTAATTGAAAGAGTTATGAAAGATACTGATGGAAAAATTTTGGATGTGCAAGCGGGATTTAGAAAGGGAATGGGATGTACGGATCAGGTCTTTTCATGTCATGTCATGATCACGGAGAAGTTTTTGGCCAAAAACCAAAAGGTTTTTTTGTGCGTTCGTGGACTTGGAAAAGGCTTATGATAGAGTGGACAGGGATGTATTATGATGCAAACACTGAACTCATTTGGGTTGAGTGCTGGGTTGATACAGGCATTGAAGTCTCTGTATAGGGACTCCAGTGCTTGTGTCAGGATCAACGGGGCCTACTCGGACTGGTTTGGCATCCATAAAGGGGTCAGACAGGGCTGTGTGGCTTCCTCGTGGCTGTTCAACCTATTTATGGACAGTTGTTTGGAAAATCTGAAAGTTGAAGAATGCGGGTTAAGAATGGGTGAGTTAACCGTCAAATGCCTTTTGTACGCCGATGATCGAGTCATACTCGCGTCGTCGGCGGCCGAGTTGCAAATGATGGTTACATTAATGAACATTTCATTAAAAGAAAGGGAATGAAAGTGAACGCAAGTAAGACGAAAGTTATGGTCTTTGAAAGAAAGAAAGTAAAACAATATGTGAAATAAGAATAGAAGGGGAATTGGTCGAGCAAGTAGATGAGTTTGTGTATTTGGGATGTGTATTTAGCAGGGATAGTAGGTATGATAAGGATATAGAACGACGAGTGAACGTAGGAAATAAAGTAAATGGGGCTCTATACTCTGTTGTGGAAAGTCAGAATGTGTCCAAAAAGGCACGTATGGCAATTCACAATGCTCTGTTAGTCCCTACTTTAACGTATGGTAGTGAAAGTTGGGTCTGGCAGAAGAAGCATGAGAGTAGAATAAATGCTGTAGAAATGCGGTCATTAAGGAGTATGTTAGGGCTGAATCTGAATGACAGAGTGAGAAATTATGTGATAAGAGAAGAGTGTAGTTTGCAAGATGATGTTGTAACCAGGATTAAGAAAGGAATGCTTCGGTGGTTTGCTCATGTAGAAAGAATGAATGAGAAAAGAGTGACAAAGCAAATTTATGTGGCAGAGGTGAACGGCAGAGTCGGGAAGGGACGCCCTAGACGAAGGTTTATCGACCAAATTGGCGATATACTGAAAATGGGCCAAATTAAGAGTACCCTTAACCGACGAGCGTGTATGCGTAGGTATATGAATGTGGAGGAGGCGAGAGAGGTGTGTCAAGATCGTGCCAAATGGAAGTCCATAATCTCTGCCTACCCCTCTGGGTGACAGGCGTGAGTGTTTATGTTATGTTATGTTATGTTATATAACTAAGTTTACTGAAATTATCAAATTATAGGTCGAGTAAGCACCGTTCATTGCTCTAACAAAAAGGTATAAGACGTGGTAGAGCAATGCTGCAGCTGTATTATAGTTGTAGCACGAATGGGTCGACTCGACTGGAGAAGAACCACGCTCTCCCAAAATACTATTGTAAAAAAGCAGCTCAATGCTGCTGTTTTTCTTATGGTGAGTGTAGAGAACCGGAGGCCCTTTTAACTGGAATCGAGGCATTCCGTCTTAGTCTACGCTAGATGAAAACGCATCTGCATTTTGATTTTTAATTGAGAATAGATGTAGATGTCTATGGGCCACAGCAGACATTTACCATCAAGTGGACTGTGTGCTAGTTTATCACCCTTATTCTATAAAAAAAGTACAGTCCGACTGAAGGACAAACTTAACTTTGCTGTTGAAAAACTGTTCTAATCTTCATTCCATTCATTCCATCAAAAACTTCAATTTAGCGGTCTACATTACGGTCAATGCTCGGACTACAAATGTAATTTTGTAGTCGTAAAAATATATTGTTTGTTGATTCTACAAATTAACAATTTCCATATATTTTATTTTATTTTATTTGTTTTCAGAGACCTAGCTTCTTGTCAAATTTCAAATGTCAATGTGTCAACGCTAAGTTCTCTGTAAATTTAGATGAGTAATAAATACCCCGAGGATCAAAATATGTAACGTACTCGTAAATGGCCGAATCTTTAGAGCGCGTTGACTTAGAAGCTTGAATTTTTCACGACTTCAGGAAACCGTATACCTTGGTATTTTATATTTATTTCAACTTAATACCTTTACCTGTTTCTAAGAAAAGAATCTTGATAGACGAACAACAAAGTGATATTTATATTTTAGATGTACATTAAAGGTTCCGTTTTTTATTTAAAAGTTCGATCCTCTAAAAAGACAATAAAAAGTAACAAAGTCAAATTATACCTTTGTTATGGCGAAGCGGTTTTGTTAAATATTAAGACGACATATTTTTTTTGAAAATAAACTATTGTATTTTTGTCATTAATTTTAATAAAATATTATTTATCAAGTTTATTTTTACAATGGTTGCCCTGCTGTTTAGCGGCAAGGCTGACTACAAAGATGTTCCTTGACAGAAAGGGAGTCCTATTACTTTACTATAAATAATTAGAATAGAATAGAATATTTTTTTATTCAATATAGATCAGCTTATTGAAAGTCATTTTTACTTTACCACTGGTTCGAAAAAAAACCTCTGTCCTGGGAAGAACCAGCAAGAAACCCAGCGGGACTTTTTATTTTAAAGTAAATTTTACATTAATGGTTGTACAAACTATTTACAAAATTTATTTTAGAAACTACTTGGGAGCGACCATCTCATTCCCAGGGGTTATTATCAACCATGTATTCATTTATATTACAATAACCATTTTTATACAGCTTCAGCTTAAAAAACATTTAAACTTAGTAATAGAGAGAGCCTGTACACTTTCCGGGACACTTTTATATTAGCGTATACCAATGTATCATATGACATTATGTATGTCATATGTCAGTAATTCATTCTTGGGGCAATCCCCAAGAATGAATTACTGACTCTGTGGAGTCGAGAAACTGGTATCACTAGCTTGTGTTTGTTCCTAGTGTTTACAGAATGTATATCACTTTTTTTAATAAAACTGCCTTTGTTTATGTGAACATACGAGTACATTAAATTTTCGTAAATATACTGAGAGGCCAAAGTTAATATATTTATTTCTTTAAATATCTAAGAGACTCTCTCGGTTTTAGGTTGTAAATAGCTCTAATGACCTTTTTCTGTAAAACAAAAATAGTTTCTGAATCAGCCGCATTTCCCCATAGCAAAATCACATAAGACATTGTGCTATGGAAATAACTGAAATAAACTAATCTAGCTGTCTCGACACTAGTGAGACTTCTAATCTTTTTTACAGCATAGGCTGCAGAACTTAGTCTGCTTGCTAGTTTGGATATATGGGGGCCCCACTGAAGCTTTGCGTCGAGAGTGATGCCAAGAAAAAACGTGGATTCAACAGGGCTCAGTTCTTCCCCATTTCAAACACATTTGTATTCAGATTTTTAACATTCGATATTGCAAATTTAATACATTTAGTATTAAGTTTGCACTATCGAATGTTAAAACGATTTTTAAATCTGTGCCTTGTCATCCTAGACCTGTCTCCGGAAGGCAAGGAGATTTTTAACGTTCAGAAATCAGCACCCGGCATCGATGGCATTAGTAACAGGGTGCTGAAATCTCTCTCCGCGCCACTGGTATGCCTCCTAGTGGGCATATTCAACGCTCTTCTTTCCCGGATGCCTGGAAAGAGGCAGATGTAATAGGAATCCCGAAACCAGGGAAACCGCGCAACTTAGCCACTAGTTACAGACCAATCAGCCTTCTCATCACACTGGGGAAAGTTTAAGAGCGACTCATTGAATCGCCTTCGTAAATACATACATCTTCGCTAATAAACTTCTGTACGGCCGCCAGATCTCCTAGCAATCAACGGCCAAATACCTAGGGGTCACATTTGACCACGGTATGACATTCTTCGCGAAGCACATTCGTGATGTCCGAAACCGCGCAAAATTCGTCACCAGTCGCCTCCACCCGCTAGTTAACAGCAAGAGTAAACTGTCCTTAAGGGACAAGCTCCACCTTTATAAAGCGTGCGTAAGACCCATCTTGTCTTACGCAAGCGTAGTTTTCGCGCACGCGGCCAATTGACATTTGTACGACCTCCAAGTAGTCCAAAATAGATTCATTCGCATAGCCACCGGAGCTCGGTGGTACCAGTGAAACTCCGAATTACACAGAGACTGTCAACTTCCGGCGATCTCTGAGTACTTCAAGGAGATGTCTCGGCGCTACTTCGAGAGGGCCGAGACACATCCCAACCCGCTAGTGGTAAGCTCAGCCTCATACGTTCCGACTCCGAACGTCACGGAAAGCCTCCGGAGGCCCCGTAACGTTCTCATAGAACTTTCCGTTCCGCTAGATGCCGACGACCGAAGTGTCGTCGGCCATTAACACATAAACACTACTCACTCACCAAGTGACACAAACATTGTTAGGACTACAACGGATGGAACGCAGCGGGTCCGCAGACGGGCGCGCCGCACACCCCTCCACATCGCGTACACACCGTACACCCGCGTCCCTGGGCGGTTCTTACCGCCCAGAACATCGAACGTTACGAGTTAGCCGTCAGAGCCGGGGCCCGCCACCCCCTGTTCGGACGGCCGTCGGATAACTCACCCATGTTATGTTAACGTAATCACTGAAGTGAACGCAATATTATCCCACTCCCCCAAGATTATCGATTTTAGTGCAACGTCGCGTCCGCAACGTTGCACTAAAATAAATAATCTGAGTTCGATGAAGGTGTAAGAGCCGCATAGGCTAACAGCATTAACATCACAGAAACTAGACTAAGAGGGATCAGTCTGTAATTCTACGAGACTCATGTCGTTATTATGCCCTTCGGGCCAAAACATTACCTCCACACTGAGATTCTGCCTAAATAAGACAAGTGATGTGGTTCTGTTCGTAAATTAGTTCTTCTAGTGTAAGCAAGGAAGGTGGTATTGCTGAGAGGCTGCCCTGTGTTATATTGAGTTGCTGTTACTTTACATACTTTGGTGTTATCATGTAATTATGTCCTTCACGTTACACCAATGTGTGATTGTGACGGGTACATATTACGGTTGGTTGAACTGTATTTGCTCTATACTGAATGCGTAGGTGCTGTACGCTGTCTTATTCCTGATAATGATTAATTGCGTAAACAAGAGAGCAACTTGAACATTCGCTGTCACACTTTTATTATTTTTAATAATTAACCTTCATAGTAAATTCTAATACGAGTAACATTCTTTTATTTAAATAGTTTTGAGAATAATTTCTAACATCAGAAGTGGGATAGTTTCTAAAAATAATGTTACCAATTGAAGATCCAAATTATTTTAATAAGTAATAAATTATTGTTGGAGTTCTAATAGGCAGATTTTATGTTTTAAATTCCTGTCAAAATAGAGTAGTTAATTATGAAAAATATGTAATTGAAAAAGTATTTATTTATATAGCATATACTAGGTCATAAAATAGATGACAATTATGACCTCTCGGTAGAGAGTAATTGTGTTCTGTGGTTATGACTGAAAGAAACATTAAATAAGTACTAGTGATTTGACTATTTGGAAACTATGAGTATTTTCTTAATTAACAAACCCTTATTCGATTAATATCATTCCTTGCCTTAGGTACTTACTTATGTTGTACATGTATGAATAATAGTAGTTTAATCTATTTATAAAGTTATGTTTAGATCTAATTCACTCCCCCGTATTGTTGTCAAATCCCATTATATCCATAACGACCTGGATCATCTCATCCTTTTATATGATTTAATTAAAACGGACTAGATCTCTCCCCTCGTCTCTGATTTAGTTGCTTTGATTAATTATTACAACTTACGTTGAATTATTCATTTGATAACCACCAACGTTTAAGTTATTATCATCTAGTTACATAAAGCAACACGTACCACCGGAGAGGTAGCCATAGCGTTTTTCCACGATACAGAAAGTCTGTAATTTTTTACGGGGGAAAATCTGCGCACACAAAAACAATCTTGTCTCACTACGAAACTCACACATAACAATTAAAACAATAAACTAACGATTTCGCACACAGATACATTATAACAGTATTGCTGGGTGACAGCGACAGCTCGTATATACTTGCTAAACCGATCCGCATATTCTATGAGGGCAAGCGTCCTGTGTTGGTAAGCGAATGTGAAATAACACGACGTAATTTTTAAGTTTAAAAAGAAGTAAATAGTAATAATGTGATTAAAAACTATCTATCGCTATCTTTTTGTAAATTTGACGTGGCTGGTGTCTTTTCGCAGCAAAAAAAGTGAACAATTCGGCATTTTAGTAGGACATCGATTGGCAGGCTGCAACTTATTTTATTGTACGCATAGGACCGCGTGAACTTATGCTTTGACAGAGGGGAACGCCTGCGTATGGCTACTCCCCTCCGATCCACAACATGACCCGTGTTACTCTATGTCTAGTAATGACATTTTTGATATTATTTATCCCTAAAAGCAATAGCATGTTAACACAAACAATTTTTACCATACCACCTTTATCATATACAGGGTTATTTTTCAAAAAGTAGCCAAATATTAAACTTAAGTTCATATATATTTAATAATGATATACCGTTATTGCAGTTTTTGAAAATACGAGTAAATAAGTCTTCTTATTTTATTTGAAATTATCCGAATAGTTTTTGCTTATCGGTCTACAATTACGAATGTGTGAGTGGGCAGTAAATTCAGTTAAAATAATGCAAAAAATAATAAAAAGGACCGAATGTTTGAGATTTTTTAAATTAATTTTTCTTCACACTTTGCCTATATTACTTATTCTAAACCTTCTCTGCAAATTTGGTCGGTTATTGCAAAATAACCCTATACATAATCCGCATAAAACGACTATCTCCGTAGAGATTATTATTGTTCATTATTTGAAGAGACATTTGAAGTAAACTTTGCCAGTTTCAATTGCAGAGACGGGGTTTTGGCGGGAACTGCCGCAGAAGCAATAATACCGCCCGGGGATTGTTGCTTCTGTTTTATCGTTTAAATAATAATTTTGAATGATTTTTATACGTACAAGTAATACGATTTTTGTGACTGCGCAAGTGAATATTTGTGAAAACGACTAAACAAGTGCTCCGATGTTGATATAAACTTCAAGTTATTTTGTCCACTTAAGCGCCATAAGAAATTGAGATACGGTCGTCATCGACCGTCAGCTGGCTTAAGCAGTAAAAGAAATCTCCCAAAAATGATATTTAATGCATCAACCTATTGTAGAGAAGTTTTTGAACAAATTATTATAACAGATTATTTCCTATTACTTGATACTGGTAAAAGTCAGCGTATAAATCCATGACCAAAGACAAAAAACAATAACACGTCGGTTTGACAATCAACAGTAGTTAGTTGTACACAGGATGATGAAACTTTGTATGCAAGCTGAAAAATCTGCACACAATCATGATTTTGTCAATGTTTATGTTGGGCTTGTAAAAATAAAGCGAGAAAAAAATATCGCTGTTTCTTTCCTTCATGTTGTTTTAGATTTCCATTTTAAAAATTAGATACAAAAATTCATATTACATCGGAAGAAACTAAAAATGTTAATTCTGTGTTAAACTTTTTTGGTTTGCTCTTTAAAGTATAATTACATACATATTACTCTGAGATTTGCACAACTAATTTACCTATTAATTGATTAAAATTAAATTATTAAATATTAGCAGAATTCTATCAAAAGAAGCCATGAATTAATAGAAGAAAAAAAATGACATTTGTTTGTCAACGTCTTTCATATTGAAAATATTTTCTGAAATTTATTCTAATTTATTTTATAGGTTTAGATTTTAATATTTATTATTGATTTTCGCTTAAATTCAGTTATTATGGGCTCAGAATACTTCATTTTCGTTTGTAGGCGAATACACAGTCATAATGTCGTCGTGAATATACAGTAAAGATTTTTTGTGAGATGTTAACTCTGTATAAGATATTGACTATAAATGAATTCATTATTTCAAAATTTTATGCACGATGTGTGATCATCATCGAAAGTAAGTTAAGTGTTGTGCAAATAAAAAGCACAAAATCATCTGATCACTTTCTGCAGGTTTCCTATAATAGGAAAAGAAAAACTTATGACAATATTGTGGTAAGTCTATAAACATTTTGAATTTATTGACTGTTATTTGTAGGGATTATTACTATATTGACTCGAATTGTATCTGTTTCAGATCACGTATTTGGGCTGAGTTAAGTTTTCACAATGAGAATTTTGTTGATTTAAATTAACGTTAATGTTCTGTGAAGAATAACTCTCTGACAATAACATGTGTTATATATCAGTAACAAGCGTGGAAATATTATGTGCAAAAGCAATAAAAAACATCAATAATAATGTATAGTTTATAAAACAATCTGTCTTCCAGAAAATAAAATTACATAACTATACTTATTTATAGTTTTATTTTATCTCACATATTAATCTAAAATATACTCAAGTAATTTTGGTGCAACCTCTCAAATGTATGGGAATTTACCCCATAGGTTTGTGAGGCTTGAGCCAAAATTACTCGAATATGCCTTAAATAAAAAGTTCAAAGTTACAGAATACAAAGGTTTGAAATTCCCGCTAAAAAAGTTTTATGTGGGCGCCCACCGTAGCGCTTTTAGTGTACACTCATAAACATGTGTTTCCGTTTTTTAGTATGAAGTTGGCGTTCTTCTCTTGGTAGAGAGTAATTGTGTTCTGTGGTTGTGCAAATTAACTACTGTTGAGTTAACTACTGTAAAATGTAGTGTGCTACACAGCTAAGGCTTTATATTTAAGCAACAAAATTAAAATTGCATCCAAAAAAATTAAATGACCTGTAGAATAATAAATAGTGAAACGGAAAAGGTCGAACCGCGCTACTCGGATTTTCAATTGAATATTAACAATAATTTAACTCGATCTGATCAAGAAGATGCTATGGCTTTTGAGAAACATTTTACTGATGTTCCTTTTTGACAAGAAAATCATTAAATTCTTCTCCTACTGTCGCCGAATCATTGCTTAAACAAAATGTAAAGGCTTGTTCAAATACTTTTAAATTCCATAGAGTATTGCCAAAAGATATCGTTAAATATTTTAAAACTATTGATGTTAAGAAAACGGCAGATTTATGGGGCATTTCCGTTAAAGTTATTTAATACAAGCGTCGAAACTGGTGTGTTTCCTGATTTAATGAAACAAAGTAAAGTTATATCTTTATTTAAATCTGGTAGTACATTAGACCCCGCCAATTTTAGACCAATTTCTGTACTACTAACATTTGAAAAAATAATTTTAGATCAGATGTTAAGTTTCTTTAATATTAATAAATTGCTACATAAAAATCAATTGGGTTTTACAAGGGGTCGCTCTACAACTGACGCTGGAGTTGAGCTTATTAAACATATTTTTTGTGCGTGGGAGAATTCAGAGAATGCTTTGGGTACATTTTGTGACCTTTCCAAGGCCTTCGACTTGTTCACCATGAGACATTAATCAGGAAGCTACAGTACTATGGTGTCAACAACACAGCGAATAAACTTACTATTTCATATTTAATTAATAGAACGCAGAAAGTTATTATCAATGGTAAAAGTTCTTCCGGGTCATCTGTACTAATGGGTGTCTCTCAGGGCTCGATTCTCGGCCCATTCGTATTTCGAGTATATATTAATGACTTACCTTCCCGTGTAGGGGATAGTCATGATATAGTATTATTTTCTGATGATACTTCTTTGATTTTTATACTTAAACGTCAAACATTTAAATGTGACGAAGTGAATAATGCTATATCAAAAGTAGTGCATTGGTTTAACGTTAATAATCTACATTTCAACGGAAATAAAACTAAAACTACTAAACCTCACCTCCCAGACCGGGAGATTTTGTCTTTTTGGATATGTTCCGTTTCGAGCTCCTTGGGGAGCCCGCGGACGACTACGCTAAGGTTACGCTCCTCTGGGAGGGCGTATGTATGGAAACTTATTTGCTGGTTGCGCAGGTGATTTGTAATGCTGCGGAATTCCTCGGTCAAGTTGACGAAAATTCTAATGCCCTGACCGGCGTTTTGCACCTTAGGGCAGTAGATTTTTTTAGAGTCCAACCAGTATGATAGGTTGCTCCATTTAGGTTTATCTTGTATGATGATAGGCGGCGGCGGCTTTTCCCTACGTTCGGCAGGGGACCCTTTTGCTGCAGAATTGACCGCAGTCTTAGGTGGTTGAGCAGGAGCTGGCTTTTTTGCCGGAGTGGCGTTGGGGGACGGGGGTGCTGAATTAGGCTCGGCTGCCTTTTTTGGGGCTGCGCGTTTGCAATTTTTGCCCTGGACGAGGGTGAGGCCTTCATCTTCGGGCTTGAGCGGGATGCGCGTGTCGGTCTCCATGTCGAAGCCTGATTCCGGCATCCGAGAAGACCGAGGACGGGCCGCGGGTGGACATTGCGGAAGGCGCGGGAGACGCGGCGTCGTAGAGCGTGTCTATGGACACGGGGCTCGAAGGTCCGGTGCTTGGCGACAAAGGGTCGTCAATTCGGACAATCGAACGGTCGGCAGGGGGTCAGACATACTGGGTAGAGGGGCCGGCTAGAGGCGCGGGTTCGGACGCGGGACGCGCGTTGCGCTGTGCGAGATACACAGCCCAAATATCGGGGCAAGCACGACTGAAAAAGTCGGCGAGTTCGTCGATCTTTATAGACGCCATCTTGTTTGTACTACACCTAGCGCGTAGGTACACTAGGGTGAGTACCTAGCTGTTGCCTAATGCAACAAGCAACACAAAAATTAAAAACGATGGCCGCCTCTAAGGCGGCGGGTGTGTTTCACTCTACTTACGGTTGCCGATACCAGTATCAGGAAGCCAGGAAGGAGAGTTACGCACAAATATACTTTGCACTACAACAAGCATCCGAATCACTTCACAACAACACAGTGAGACCGCTGTCTCCCGGGACAGCGTGCTTCGCGCACCACAGTGAGGACACCAAGGCAGCAACCAAACACAGAGCACCATGCAATATGGCGTATTCCGGTGAATGTAAAAATTATAATAATTCATGCGCAGGGGCAATGAGAGTGGAGTGACGGGAGTGAACTCGACCGACACGTCCGAAGTCTACAGAGCCCAAGCGCATAATCTATCTAATCTTGTAATGACTGATCCCTCTTAGTCGACTGCGCGATGCTTTATACTGCTAAAACAAGTGGGAGATTATAGTTCCACCCTCAATTCTTCTTATTTTCTTTTATTATTTTACCCTCATTCCTAAAATTATATATTATATTATTATTCGACAAATATGCACACATTCGACATACCAGCATTATATAGGAGCACATCAAATCAAATTCATATGAATGTATATATGCAGGATGTAAAATACACCGACGCAGGCGGCAGGAAACCGCGTCAAACGTGCGAATATTTGATACTGCAATCGCCAAACCGTTTATGGCAAATTCCTGCAAATGGAGACGCCCATGTCTGTCGTAATTTCAAAAGAACCAACTAGGGACTCCTGACAAATCTGGCGTTGCTAATACTCTTTTTATGGCGGATTTGTTTGTAATTGAGACGTCGGTCGGTCATGCGAAGTATATTATAGTTTTAAGATTCACCGAATATATTTAACTAGCCATGGTAACTCAGGCGCTAAACGCTCGGCATAAATTACACAGACTCGGGTTAGGGTCCCCGCCGGCACCAGTTATTAGTTTTGCAATTTCAAGTGCTGATTTACCACGTTTTTTTTTCATAGAAGAGGGGGGTGAAGTTCGCCAACACGAATAGGGGTAGCACGGCGGGTATTTTCTTTACAATTTTTTATTAAATCTTATAATATATATTTTTTTGGTTTTAAATTATATTGCATTCGATGTTTAGCTTAAACGTTGATGTTGTTTTGTACGTGGTAGAGCCATGCTGCAGCTATATTAGTAGTATAGTTGTAGCACGAATGGGTCGGCTCGACCGGGGAAGGACCGCGCTCTCACAGATTACCAGCGTAAAATAGCAGCTTAACGCTGCTGTGTTTCGTATGGTGAGTGTAGAGAACCGGAGACCCTTTTTACTGGAAATGAGGCATTCCATCTTAGTCCTTACGGGTGACAACGCATCTACATTTTTATTTGTAATCGAGAATAGATGTAGATGTCTATGGGCCGCAGCAACCACTTACCATCAGCTGGACTATGTGCTCGTTTGTCAACCTTATCCTATAAAAAAATACTGTAGCATTATTTAAGAACTTAATACAACTAAATACAGCACAATACCTTGTTAACTTGATTTGTTGTATAGAGATATAATCGGCTTAAAAGGTCGTTCAGTCTAACAAAACAAACCACTAGAGTTGTAATTAGTAATTAGAATGTCTAAGCTCCAATTATTGTCTAGTGCTTTGTAAAGGAAAGTTATAAAGATGACTTGTTATTTAAAGTCTTAGAAAATTAATTCATTACAGCCTCTCAAAAGTCTACTGCTGAACATAGGATTTTCCCGTAGATTACCTTCTAGGGGCAATACTTGCCATAGTTTCCACGCTTGGCAGGTGGGACAACCGCAGTTTTTTTTATTTTGAGTTGTTATCAGGAAGATGCTGCTGTTTATCACCTGTTTCATAATAACAAATTGTTCTTAAAATTTGATTTGCTTAAGTTATAGATTAAAAGTAAAAGCTTTTGTTGGCGTTTAAATAAATTTTATCCAGGTCCTTTTTAATAAGTTTAAAGCCATGGATGAGGGGCTAAGCTCTCGCTGTTAATTTTACAGTACGCGAGCAATCCGAGTTCGACCCCCCGCCTGCACAAATTAAATTTTAATTTCAGTTTTAAGTGCAGATTCACCACGTGATCATCGGTAAAAGAAAATATCGTAGGGAAATGTGTATGTCTGATAATAAAAAAACAAAGTATATTGCGGACATATAAAATGTACCTATATGGGATAGGACAGTGTAGAGGCGGTGTAAGAATATCCACTACCCCATATCATCCCGTGGGTGTCGCAAGAGGCAACAGAGGAAAACAAATCAGGAGATGGGCAGCAGCGTCTTCTTAAAAACGACTAAAAATAAAAAAACTGCGGTTGTCAACCCGCTTGCCAAGCGTGGCAACTATGAAAAATATCCCCCCTATGAAGCAATCTATGGGGGAGGCCTATGTTCAGCAGTGGACTTTAATAGGCTGTAACGGTAACGGTAACGGGATAAGACAGAGGTCTGTGGTCATAATGTTACTTTACTTGTTGATAGTGGCGACTGCAGTCCATGGACGCCTGCAGCCGACTTCAAACAAAGAAGGGTACAGATGCGTTGTCACCTCTGAAGACTGAGATGGAATGCCTCACAGACTGTAATTATACTGACTCTCTATAACCTTTAGAAAAGAACACATCAGTGCGAGCACTGCTATTTGGCGATTGAAATAGGTAAGAGTGTGGTAACTACTGTGGTCCTACTGTCGCCGAATCATTGCTTAAACAAAATGTAAAGGCTTGTTCATATACTTTTAAATTCCATAGAGTATTGCCAAAAGATATCGTGAAATATTTTAAAACTATTGATGGTAAGAAAACGGCAGACATATGGGGGATTTCCGTTAAAGTTATTTTATCTATAATACATACAATAAAACTTAATCTTATCTAGCCACTATATTTAATACAAGCGTCAAATCTGGTGTGTTTCCTGATTTAATGAAATATAGTAAGGTCACACCTTTATTTAAATCTGGTAGTACATTAAGCCCCGCCAATTTTAGACCAATTTCTGTACTACCAACATTTAATAAAAATTTTGAAAAAATAATTTTAGATCAGATGTTATGTTTCTGTAATATTAATAAATTGCTACATAAAAATCAATTCGGTTTTACAAGGGGTCGCTCTACAACTCACGCTGGAGTTGAGCTTATTAAAAATATTTTGTGCGTGGGAGAATTCAGAGAATGCTTTGGGTATATTTTGTGACCTTCCCAAGGCCTTCGACTGTGTTCACCATGAGACATTAATCAGGAAGCTACAGTACTATGGTGTCAAGAACACAGCGAATAAGCTTATTATTTCATATTTAAGTAATAGAACGTAGAAAGTTATTATCAATGGTAAAAGTTCTTCCGGGTCACCTGTACTAATGGGTGTCTCTCAGGGCTCGATTCTCGGCCCATTCCTATTTCTAGTGTATATTAATGACTTACCTTCCCTTGTAGGTGATAATCATGATAGAGTATTATTTGCTGATGATACTTCCTTCATTTTTAAACTTAAACGTCAATCATTTAAATGTGACGAAGTGAATAATGCTATATCGAAATCAGTGCATTGGTTTAACGTTAATAATCTACATTTAAACGGAAATAAAACTAAATGTATTAAATTTACAACATCGAATGTTAAAAATCTGTATACCAATGTGTTTTAAATGGGGAAGAACTAAGCCCTGTTGAATCCACTGTTTTTCTTAGCATCACTCTCGACGCAAAGCTTCAGTGGGGCCCCCATATATCCAAACTAGCAAGCAGACTAAGTTCTTTAGCCTATGCTGTACAAAAGAGTAAAGGTCTCACTAGTGTCGAGACAGCTAGATTAGTCTATTTCAGTTATTTCCATAGCATAATGTCTTATGGGATTTTGCTATGGGGAAATGCGGCTGATTCAGAAACTATTTTTGTTTTACAGAAAAGGGCCATTAGAGCTATTTACAACCTAAAACCGAGAGAGTCTCTTAGAGATAAATTTAAAGAAATAAATATATTAACTTTGGCCTCTCAGTATATTTACGAAAATTTAATGTATGTTCACAAAAACGAAGGTAGTTTTAGTAAAAAAAAGTGATATACATTCTGTAAACACTAGGAACAAACACAAGCTCATTCAAGCTTCATTCTTGGGTCAATGTATACGCCATTACAACAAGGTCCCGGAAAGTGTACAGGCTCTCTCTATTACCAAGTTTAAATGTTTTGTTAAGCTGACTGTATAAAAAGGGTTATTATAGTATAAATGAATACATGGTTGATAATAACCCCTTGGAATGAGGTGGTCGCTTCCAAGCAATTTCTAAAATAAAATTTTGTAAATAGTTTGTACAACCATTAATGTAAAATTTACTTAAAAAAAAATTCCCGCTAGGTTTCTTGCTGGTTCTTCCCAAGGCAGAGGGTTTTTTCCAACCAGTGGTAAAGTAAAAATAACTTTCAATAAGAATTACAATGTGATCTATATCGAATAAAAAATTATTCTATTCTATTCTACTACACAGACGCATGCTAGGTAGAAAAGTGTCCTACGACCTTGTAATTTTAAAGCTAATCAAAACGTTTTTAACAGCTAAATAGTGCTATAAGGTACAAATGAATTAAACTGTTGCGCTTGTTTTTATATAGGAATAAAGGGATAAGCTGACAAGGACAGACGTACAAAATTAATTTATATGCGCTCTTGTATGATATCGGAAGCCTAAAAAGGGTCGGTATTCATATGCGAAAACAAAACACAATTTATTACAAACAGCACTATCGGATTGGATCCATAGCTTCATTTTCCATAAGCCGCATATCGCAAACGAACATATTTCGCGCAAATTATCCACAAGTAGTAGACTTTAAATTAAAATTTATATTAAAATTAAAGTATTCTAATCAAGTGTCGTCATCGAGAAACGTTTCATTCCACAATGAAAACTTAGCTTGTAGCCTTAGGCACTTAATTAAAATTCAACTTAGAATCAATTTTGCCTACTAGTATAGGTGACATACAAAACATAGTAGTTATCAGGAAAAGGCTGCTGTTCATCTTATTTCGGTTTCCTCTGTTGCCTCTTACGACACCCACGGGTTGATGATATTGGGCAGTGAATTCTCTTACGCCGCCACTACAAAATTAGCAACATAGCAATGCAAGCACTACTATGTGGCGGCAGAAATAAACTTACACATTCTTTAACTATTTTATAGTATGTATATCTATATCACTGTATGTCATATTATTTCTTTTCTATATTAGTTTTTGATTAAATCCTCTTTGTTACATTAGAGATTTAGACATTATAGATAAAGAGGTAATCTATGGTGAGGCCTATGTTTCTATGTACAACAGTGGACTTTGACAAGCAGCAAATCTAATTTTTTATCGATAAAAAGGTACTTTATTTGATACTACACATTAATGATGCCGGATTTTTTTCTTTACTTGTCCTGTCAACGGGCGGGTACCCTAAAGGTTTTAATGAGAGAGTTGGCGAATATTTATCTTTGGAATGTGATGGCTTTAGAGCTTAAATTTTTACACATCCAAAGGACCATAGACCTTAGTGTTTGATATTAATTTCAACTTGATACCTCTACTCGTTCTTTATGAAAATGTGCCTTGACATGCGGGCGGATGGATGGAGGGACGAACAACAAAGAGATCTTATAAGAGGATGATTTTCCTTTTGAGGTCCGGAACCTTAAAAAGGCAATAAAGGAAGACACACAAAAAAGGATACTAAAAATAATTACTTTTGAAGTGAACACAATCACTATACGTTTAAAAAATTATACGCGGTAGAGCCATACTTCAGCTACTCGTATATTATATTTGATGCACGAATGGGTCTTATCGACCGGAGAAAGACCACGCTCTCACAGAATACCAGCGTAAAATAGCAGCTTAGTTCTGCTGTGTTTCGTAAAGTGAGTGTTGAGAACCGGAGAACATTTTTAATGGCAACGTGCTCGTTTGTTACCCTATTTCTAAATTAGGAAAATATTAACTCACACCGTGAACACCCGACGAAGCCTCCTGCTATTCTATTTCGGTCAGGATCGATTTGACCTAGTCACAGGGATGACATTGATATTTTAGAGTTTACACAGTTTTAACTCGAGCATAATATTTAAAAAGGCTTAGCCGTGTGTTGACTGTGTAAAAAATACATCACCACATATTACCCCGTGATAAATAAATTAAAGCTATTTCGATTTCATTGTATATTTTATATAACACATCCTTGGTGTTGAAGAAAAATATCCTACATGCTTGAAAAAAAAAGTCAAAGATACATTAATTTGTTACAGCATGACGCAAGTTTTCCGGCTCCAAAACCCTCCAAAATGAGATGAAGGCCTTGCAGTGGAACGTACAGGGCGTTACTTTACTTTTATTTTTTATTTTATTTTTAGCCTCTACTAAAACTCCCCAACGCAGAAATAAAATAATAAATAATGTGCCATTTATACCTACCGATTGTGTAAGGCCTTAAAGCGGCCTTAAATGTACAAAATAAGGCCGTCCGTATTGACCACTTTAAGTTGCGATAGTGAAATGCAATCTTCCATTAGGGTGGGTTTCCATGGATGTTGTAAAAGGCAACAGAGGGAAACTAAAACAGGAGATTGGCTGCAGCATCTTCCTGTAAAAAAGTGGATGCTGGTGCTCATACACATCGAGCCGATCCATTCGTGATACAAACATTTTACAGCTGCAGCATGACTTTATCACGTATAGTACTGAGCTACTACACGCTCGACGATAAAATAACATCGTAAGAAAGCTTGCATGTCTGAAATATTTAAATATGTATTGAGAACATATTATTATGAAGTATGTATTTAAACGTGGTAGGGTTGAGCCATGCTGTAGCTATCTATATTGTTGTTGTAGCACGAATGGGTCGGCTCGACAGGTGAAGCACCACGCTCTCACAGAATACCAGCGTAAAATAGCAGCTTAATGCTGCTGTGTTTCGTATGGTGAGTGTAGAGAACCGAATACCCTTTTTACTAGAAACGAGGTATTCCATCTTAATCCTCAGTGTTGAAAACGCACCTGCATTTTAATTCTTTATCAAGGATAGATGTAGATGTATATGGGCCACAGTATCCACTTACCATCAGGTGCACTGCATGACCGTTGGTCACTTTTATTCCTATTTTACTTGTATGTTGCACTGTTTGTTACTTTAATTTTATTATTTTAAAAAATAACTACAATTTTCCTCCTTTACTTCATAAATGATAAATGTGTAGCTAAGGCACTAGTTTCTATATTAAATACAATTTGACCTCTTTTACGTGAATTGAATTTTTCCATTCGATTACGTCCCGTCTAGAGGCTCTCGTGAAAAGATTTACTTGGTCGGCCACTAACTGATTTTGAGTAAGAATGAAAACTGAGAATAGATGTCAAAATAAATATTATTACAAATAGAATATAATATTTTTAAAGAAGGTAACAAAGGAGCACATTGTCCACCTTTTTTAAACCTAAGCCACTGCTAGTCTATTAATGCCGCTGGTGCCATGCTGTTTCTAAATGCTTTCATATTTAATTGTACAACATATTATTATATTATTGTAAATTATTCCTTAAATAACAATAGTCCCGCTGGATTTCTTGCTGGACAAAATATGTCATTACGTAATGTATTATTAAAATTCATTGTATTTTCGTTTTGTAAAGTTAATAAACAACATAGACACATGGAGTCGTGATACGTCGCTGTTTTTTAGTTCCAAACTTGGCATAAAACCTTTTGAGGCTTCTGTAACTACTGTTTTTATATCACACATTATTTTAGTAAAATTTTTAGAGATATTCAATTGCATAAATGTGAATCATGATTATTGGTGTGCCGTGGTAGCTATGGGGCTAAGCACGAGCTGTTAATTTCACAGAACGTGAACAACCCGGGTTCGATCTCTGCCAGCACTAATGAAATTGTTAATTGCAGTTTTCAGTGTTGATTTACTCGACGCTGACGTAAAACATCGTGAGGTAAACATGTCTGAGAAATAAAAAGAAATACGAATATATGTGTAATCCGCCAACACGAATTAGGGTAACACAATAAACATTTTCTTGCCCTAAAACCCTATCAGAAATGAGAGAAGACCTATACCCAAAAGTGGGACATTTTTGGTGGGAGTTTTTGGTGATGGGCAATAAGCATAAAGTGAACATGTTCTTTTTATTATGAATGCTTGTGGCTTCATTGAATCATAGAAATAATGTCCTCTAGACCGAATTTTGGTGACGGTGGCCATCATCAACGGAGGCTAGCCCTCTTCGCAGAACAGGATTATAGTGCCCGAGTGTATGCGCAACAAGCACAGGTTTACTCTACATATAATTATTGAATCATAGTGTATGTACTATTAAATTAATATCTCTTTAAAGTCAATATATCCAATATTGAAAAACATCAAAAAGGTATCTACAAGCGGATTGAGAGCTCTTTGAATAATTAAACCAGATTATCGCTCACCGCATACCCTTTTTGGTAAATGGCATAGTTATTATTTTAACCATCAAGTTATTATTTTCACTCAAAAGAGCTGATAAAATATCTGCTTATTCATGTTTGACTAAAATTGGGTATATTATGTGTACTTGAAAATGAATTAAAATGAAATGATAAGGTTAAAAAAATTAAAATTAAAATTCTTTTCCATTTTTAAGTAGTTTACTTACTTTATATTTTAATTTTAGTCAGAGCAACTTACCATCAAGTAAACAGTTAGCTTATTTGTCACTTTATTACGGTCTATCTATCATTTTATAACGGCCTTACTCACTCTCTGTCTCTCTGTCTCTCCACTAAATGACCATAGAAAGGGACGTGTATAGAGATAATTGGTTAATTTAAGTTACAGATAATCAACACAGTTACATCACATGTCGTCGGAATATTTTATTCCTCAGACATGTAAATTTCCAAAAGGCGTTTTCCTTCGCCGCCGAGTTCGAGGTAAATCGGCATTTAAAATTGCAATTAATAGTTCCATTGGTATCCTTGCGGATCGATACCGGATTATACGCGTACTGTGAAATAACATAATATATAGAGTGCTATGATACTTATATTTGATAGATATCATAGCACTCTATATATTATGTAATTCATCACAGGTAGCGGCAGAAGTTGGCTGGTTCTATTTCAATCTCAATCGATTGCCCTAGTTACTGACGCTCCCCGCTGACAATAAATTGCAAAATATGTTACAATAATTTTATTTTCCATTGCATTTTTAGTAACATATCTATAATTATTGGGTGTGGCAGAACAAGCATGAAAGTAAAGTTAATGCTGTAGTAATGTATTAAGAACTATATTAGGGCTGACCGTGAATGGTGACGATGACATGAAATATGACGAAGTGAATTATGCTATATCAAAAGTACACTGGTTTAACGTCAATAATTTGCTTTTAAACGATAATAAAATGCAATATATTAAATTGACCACACCTAATATTAAACAGGTTGAATACCAGTGTTCTTTTAAATGGGGAGGAGCTGAGCATTGTTGACTCCACTGTTTTTTTCGGAATCACAGTTGACGCGATGCTTCAATGGGGCCCTCATATATCTAAACTAGCTAGCAAACTTAGTTCTGCGGCATATATTGTAAAAGATTAGAGGCCTTACATTTGTCGAAACAGCATAATTAATTTATTTTAGTTGCTTCCATAGCATAATGTCATATGGAATCTTGCTATGGGGTAATGCGACGAATATTAAAACTATCTTTGTTTTGCAAACGAGAGCCATAAGAGCAATTTATAATCAAGGTCCTAAGAAATCCCTTTTCGAATTTAAACAAATAAATATAATATTAACTTTGGCCTCTCAATATATTTACGATAATTTAATGTATGTACACAAAAACTAGGTCCTGAGAATGTTGTAACAAGAATTGAGAAAGGAATGCTTCGGTGGTTTAAACAAGTAGAAAGAATTAATGAGGAAATAGCGACAAAGTAAATTTATATTGCAGAAGTGAGTGAGAGAGTCGGCAGGGGACGGACCTATACGGAAGTTTATCGACCAAATTGACAACATATTGAAGATGTGCCAAATCAAGTGTACCCTTAACCTACGAGCATGTATACTCCGTATATACTTGGATTATTACCTTAACGATTTATATACAAATATAATTCCTATTATATTATAAGTAATTGTTCTCCTCCTTAACGGCTTGATGAAACTTTTATGGGATACTTTTGTGGTCACCTAGTGTATTTTAAAATGCCGGTGTAAAATCATTAATTCGTTCATTACAGGTCATCAAAAGCCCACTGCTGATCAAAGAGCTCCCTTTAGACGGTGAGAATTAAAAATTAAGTAAAACGATAATGGTGTTCAGAATACTCAGATGCTATCAACTGAACATGATACACTAAGGTGCTCTGTATTATTCATTTCAACTATCTCTTTCACTCCCTTTTCGACTTCTGTTTATGTGTGTGGTTTCGAAAAGTGCGCGTGTCGCTTACAAATTAATTGGTTTGTGCTATTAACTTAATAAACACACTCATAAACAATAATACTAGTCCTTTTCCTATACCACCCGTTCCTGATTTTACGCTGACGTTTAGCCTGGGCAGTTTTACAGAAACAGGGACAATATAACACAACTAAACTACAGAAACAACAACTTGTGAATAATGCTTGCTGAGCGGTCATCATATTTTGAATTATAAGTTGACAAACAAGCAGACAGTCCACCCGATGGTAAGTGTGCGTTGTAGATTAGAGATATCTTAACATCTATACCTGCTTAATAATTAAATTGTAGATGCGTTTTCCCCTGAAGGCTAAGATAATGTCTCGTTATCAGTATAAAAGGGACTCCGGTTCTCTACATTTACCATATGAAACACAGTAGCAGTTAAGTAGTATAAGCAGCATTAAGCTTCTATTCTACTATACTATTCTGTGAGTGCATGGTCCTTTCCCGGTCGAGCCAACCCTTTCATACTACAACCGTAATATAGCTGAAGCGTGACTCTACAACGTAAAATTATATTATTCATTACAACTGGTGGTCGCAGCGTTGCCAACGTCGAGTATTAAAAAAGAAGCCTACGTAAAAAAGACTTCACTGCTGGCCGTATTAGGAAGCTCAAGATCGCCCAGCGAGCTATAGAGTAGTAATATAATTAAATCTCGACGTAAATTCGATAATACCACTGTGTACCAAACCACCGAAATTTGTGTATTTTGGGTAACCCATATAGGTTACCCAAAATACACAAACCGAATGCTCTACTACGTCCCATAGTGAGCCAAATTGATTCACCAACGCAAGCAAGCTTGATTATGAATATGGTCTCTCTAACATAGGACAAACAAATAGATTCCACGTGAAACCCGCGTGAAAGAACATATCGCTGATGTGAAGCACCAATTCTCCGGGAAATATGAAGTATATATGTCAACATGTTCAAGATCGTCCCAACCATGATATCAGATTTGATAAACCACAAATCCTCGCAAATGAACACCGATTCCTACCAAGGATGAATCGCGAGGCTATTGAAATTTAAAAAAAAATCCCAATTTCAATAGAGAAGATGGCTGGGTGCTACCATCTGCTTGGGATCCAATAATTAATAAAATTAAATCCAAAACCAAGCATACTACTGCAAGAATTCAAGATACTGCAAGCTCGTTCTGCGTAGATCGGGACCAAAAATTAATAATTAAAAGTTGAAGGTAGCCTTCGTCAACTATGACTTCGGGACGTCAAACACCTCAGTGCCTCCCCCCCCCCCGTATCCATGGGCGCTGAAAAGTGCCCGAAACGTCGGGAATTAAAAAGTTACAATTAAACGCGATAAAATCCGTACATTTAGTTTTATCCCATGTGTAGTATTCGCGTAAATATAAGAAATCATTATATTTTTAGGTATTTAACGGACTTCAAAAAAAGGAGGAGGTACTCAATTCGACTGTATTTTTTATGTGTGTTACCTCAGAACTTTTTTCTAGGTGAACCGATTTTTATGATTCCTTGTTTTTGAAAGCTGGTACTTCTCATTTGGCGCCAAATAAATTTGATCAAGATCTGACCAGTAGTTTTTGAGTTATCCTTAATAATGCGTATTTAATTGATTTCGACTACATTGATGATGTTCTCATTTTATTTATATTGAAGTCGGTTGAACAAAATTTTTAATTTTACCACTTGTATCTGCACTAAGTATAACTGTTACTAATTACGTGATTTTTGACTATTGTTCTACGTCCTCCTCAAAATTCAAAGTGACAAAAATCTATATCAGATTAATATTTGACCCAATTGTGTATCTAGCTCGTGCACATAGTGCTAACATATATAGGGCAGATTGAGGAAGAAGCCAATAGAAGCTTTCAGTATGATTGAGTTCTACTGAAAAAGTGTTTCCCCGCTATCACACTGGCATTTACCCTTATCTATTGTACATAAATTGCACAAGAACAAACATTCAGACCAAGAACAATTATTTGTAGGCCATACACACAATTATTCTGTGCTGGATTAGAATTCACGGCCCTTAGCGCCGCAACCCAATGGGGCATGCTTAGACACTGCGCCACCGAGTCTCTTTGTTTAGTCGATTTAGTCGAACTATTCAATAAGTATTTAGAGGAAAGACTATTCAAAAAAGAAATATATTTTTCTGAAATCAATTTCCAATACGTATGCAATATAATTGTGACGCAGCCAATGACGCAAAAGCAATATCGGGTGAAACTCTGTTGCAATATGCAATCAGCGATTCAAATTAGCAGCTAAATAGCCTGTTACTGTGCTCAATCATTAGCAATTCTATTAAGCGTTTTTTGATTTGATAAAATAGTTTTTTTAGTGTACCTTCCCAATAACAACTCACGATAATAAAAACTGTGGTTCCCAAACCCTTCTGCCAAGCGTGGCAACTATGGCCAAATCCTCCCTATGATGCAATTTATGAGGGAAGCCTATATTCAGCAGTAGATTTTATAGGCTGTAATGGATAGATGGATGGAAACTAGTTTGCTTATTTCCACACAACTAAAACAACTGAAAAATTAATACGTAATCAGCGAAGCGAAAATAAATAACAAAAATTTAAAATAATTGGACGTTGTCACGCAAAAGGATACAACCCACACTCAGGCTCTTGAACCCAATTTTCTTTATATCCTGTTACCATTGCTTACCTATTTATATTTAAAATTTAGCGCTGCTGCTTGCTGAGGCTATATAAGTATTACAGTGAGATATAAAAAAAATATTGCAAATTTCAGGAGTGGAAAACAATTGTTTCCAAAAAATGGCATTTAAATTAGACCTGTGCGTAATACTAACAAGCACTCTGCAAAATAAATTGAAAGCCCTTGAGCGACATTTACGCAAGAATTTAGCAAAAATATAACTCATTTATGAAATATAGAAGCGTGTCTTTTCCTCCGAATCCATCCAAATTTTCATTCTATTATCACTCGTATATTTCTTCGTGTTACTTTAAAAACTCATGGTTTTTTTGAAGTTATTAAATAAATTTCACTTCCTGATAATAACAATAACATCAGGGTAAATTTACAAAGTATTTTTGTTCTAAAGTATAGGTTACATCACTTTTTATTTGTATAATTTATAGCAAAATATAACTTTTACTAACCTATAAAAGTTGAGGAAAAGTTTTTGCAATTTATTTTCTTTATAAGAGAAAGAAATTTCGCAAAAGTAATGAAATATCTTAACCCAAAAATGTTGAGTTAATTTACTAAAGTGTTTTGTGTCTTTTTATTTTTATAATTTGTAGCAAAAATTATAAAAATAAAAAGAAGTTAAGTTTTAAAAACCTATAAAGTCGAGGAAAGTTTTTGCAATTTATTTTCTTTATAAGAGAAAGAAGTTTTGTAAAAAGTAATAAAATATCTTTAATGTGTTTTGCGATGGGATGCTACACGATCGATGTACGCTTCACTTTATCCCGTCTACCGTTTCCTGTTTTCTATCAAGTGACCGAGATCTATAATCAGTATTGACTCCTCTTCACCCGTTCACAACGCAGATTTACAATTCACTGAATTATAGATTGTAGTCAAACCTAATTTTATAAACTCGTTTCTAAGATTTGTGGTAATTTCTTAGTGGTACCGTTACCGTTTTAGCCTATCAAAGTCCACTGAACTGCTGAACATAAGCTTTCTCATATATTGCCTCATAGGGGAATTCGCCATAGTTGCCACGCTTGGCAGGCGGTTTGGCTAAGCAGTTTTTTATTGTTTTGATGTTATTAAGAACGGCCACCCATCTCCCGGCCTGCTTCCCTCTGTCGCCTCTTATGACACCCACGGGACGATTTGGGGCAGTGAATATACTTACACTGCCATTACATGGTTAGCGGTACGTCTTGTGAAATAATGTTAACTATTGTATTTTTTGAAAATGTTTCGGCCTATTGATGCTATAAACTAATGTAAGCATGAGCTTGCGGTCTTACTCGCGTTATTTTCAAAAACAGCAAGTAGACAGGAGGGAAAAAATCAGAAAGAAATATGTACTTTTCGAAATATAAAAATCGACCAAGTGCATACTTACATTTATTAACCGTACCATCAGCTCCCGCTTATGCCTATTATAACAATCATACAAAAGTAAAAGTCAACATTTAGATACTATCGAATGTAAAAATTAATTAACGTATTTTACGTTAGCAGGACAGTAACTACCTACCAATAGGATAGGTTCCATCAGGCCGTATTTCTGCCGCCAAGTAGCATTGTTTGCACTGCTGTGTTTTGATCTGAAGGGTAGTGAGAGCCAGTATAATTACAGGCTGTGAGGCATTCCATATTATCTTCCGAAGTGACAACACATCTATAGCTTTCTTTGTTTGTAGTTGGCTGCATGTGTCCATGGACTGTACTAGCCACTAGGTTTCAGGTGAAGAACTTACTTACACTTCGTCTTTTGTCATTCAGAAAGAACTTAAAGTCTTTTGTCACTTCAGTTTTATTTAAAAAAAAACAGATTGTGAGTGAATACTGCTCCAAGATACTTATGTACATTTATCCTTAATTAAGATTCTAAACCCAGATACGTTAGTCACCTCTGAGGACTAACATTGAATGCCTCGTTGCCATTAAAAAGGCTCTTCGGTTTGCGTCACTTACGAAACACAGCAGCAATATGGTGCAATTTTTCGCTGGTGTACCATGCGAGCGTGGTACACGGTCGAGCCGACTCATATGTACTGCAGCCTTATTACAAACGGGTGGATTATCACGGTGCCGTGTCGATTACCTCGCACTGATAATGCTACTCTCGATTGCTGGTGTATGAAATTTAGGTTTTGTTGTTGGTTAGATCCTAATTTATTAGGAAGACCGAAGCAAGTCCTCATACCAGGTGACAATCATTAACATTTTTTACACCTTATATAAAAAAAATACTGAACCTCTAGATTTGAAATATACACTCTCACAATTTTAAATATAAACTTTAGACTTGTATACACTGCTGTTATACATAGGGTCTAATTATACACTGCTGCATTTTTTTATTAGTTAACTTCAAAAATATTTTTTACAAACAAAATAATATAAAATATTTAGTTATGTACTGTTAGAAAATTTAGAACATTCGTATGAGCATGGCTTAGCATGCATGAGTTTTTAAATTATGTCATGAACTCAAAGGATCTTTTTAAATTTATTTATCCTTTATTGCAAACACCTTCTACTAGGGGTTAGAAAGAGTGGACTTAATGCCCTATGGCATTCTCTTGCAATCAACCCTGCAAAATTTTTAGATTGCCAGATCATGGCAGTCATAAGATAATTAGATTGATAATTATCAACATAAAGCTCCGAGAGCAATGTTAGTTCAGGGGGTAAATTTTACAGCACTCGAGCAACCAAAGTTTCGATCCCCATCGGCATCAATGATTATCAATGGAATTGTTAATTGTAATTTCAAGTGCTAATTCCACGTGCTCGGCTGTAAAGAAAACATCGTGAAGAAAACTTTATGTCAGAGGAATGAATTTCGAGGACATTTGAAGTCCATTAGAGTATAATAGAATAGAATGGAATATTTTTTTATTCAATATAGGTCACATGTAATTCTTATTGAAAGTTATTTTTTACTTTACTACTTGTTCGAAAAAAAACCTCTGTCCTGGGAAGAACCAGCAAGAAATCCAGCGGAACTTTTTTTTAAAGTAA
The DNA here is from genome assembly GCA_029286625.1 of Parnassius orleans. Taxonomy (NCBI): domain Eukaryota; kingdom Metazoa; phylum Arthropoda; class Insecta; order Lepidoptera; family Papilionidae; genus Parnassius; species Parnassius orleans. The sequence continues at coordinate 383,296 of JAGSMP010000037.1, forward strand.
ATTTTACATTAATGGTTATACAATTTTAATTAACACGTACAGAAGCAAAGCGACAGACAAATTACTCCATAACCTTCCACAAGTTAATAGAGGTTATGCCAAACAGTGAGACGTAAATTGACTGTTACTTTAATTAGTTCATAAATATAAATTTAAATCAATTAATTAAAATAAAATAAATAATGTAAATTACGGAACATAAATAAAAGCTCCTTCTTGACACATTTTAATCGGTGTCCAGACTAGGTCATAACACAGTTAAAGCTTTACTTAAAATCACAGATGATTTCGCTAGAGCATGGAACAAAAGCAGCTCATTATTCTTACGTTGCTAGATTTCGGTAATGCTTTTAATACCGTCGTTTTCGACGTATTGCTGAGTCTGCTACGTTCTATTACTCATATTTCCAACGGCAATTGAATGGTTTCAAAGCTATTTGCATGGCCGCCGGCAGCGTGTTATGTTAAAGGGTGCCACATCTACGTGGTGTGAACTGTTTGCTGGTGTACCACAGGGTGGCGTGCTATCTCCACTCCTTTTTCTGCGTTTATTTTTTCTGTTACTTCACGAATTTCTTCTCTCTACCATTTTGTGCAGATAATCTCCATATTTACTCATACACACTTATACGAATCTTGTTGCAATACATGATTGGAGCAGGTCTACCCATTCCCACTAGAAAATTACTGGCACAGTTCTTGTTACTCCCTATCCTTTATTATGCTGATGCATGCTACTCTAATCTTACTGAAGATCAATTAAATAAACTTGAGCGTCTTCAGAATTTCGCTATTAGGTTGATATTTGGCCTTCGCAAATATGATCATGTTTCCGAGTTTCGTACTAAGCTCAAGTGGCTCCCTATCAGACTTCGTCGGAATAGACAGTACAGTAAAGATAGAATCTCTACTCTACTGTGTACTATTTGCTCCTAAAATACCGAGATATCTTAAAGAAAAATTTGTGTTTGTGGGTGCAGATAAAGATCATTCCAGATTAGCTGATAACATTATTTTGCGAATGCCTGCAACTCAAAATCTTTTCATTTCTGCTTTTGTGTCAAAGCAATCAAATTATGGAACTAGCTTCCTTTGACAATAAAGAAACCCTAAAGCATCGAGTGTTTTAAAAAAATGGTCAAAAACTATTATTTAAATATTTGTTCTATTTAATATATTTTATGTCATTTTTACTTTTTTCTTGATTAGGTTTGTGTATATGATATATAGCTATAGAGCAACACAGGAGGGGAGAAGCCATAGCGGTATTTTTCGATACCACACTATCTGTCATTTTTTGCGGGGGGAAATCAGCGCTATGCACACTTTATCAGACTCCCACACAAAAATAATCGTTTGTCGCTACGAAACTCACACATAACAATTAAAATAATACATTAACGATTTCACTCACACATAGATATATTCTGTATCATAACAGTGTACTGAAGTGACGCAACTACATTGACAAGTTGCATACAGCCATGGGTGTAACAACTGTCGATACGCATTATCGATGAAAAGGTGGATATTGTAATAAAGATAGGGCTTTATTTATTACTACTATAATTACCTACCATTTAACAAACAAATTTAAATTTATTTTAAAACAGTGTACATGCTGGCTTACAGTATGCCCAAAAAGCCAGCATGCTAATTTACAAATTACAGTTTTAAATAATAAGTAATATTACAAGATACATATCAAAAAGGTCAAATAAATTAAAAAATATATGTTCAAATAAATAAAAAAATTAAAACAAACTCAATGTTTATATAATTTTAAAAACCAGTGATAGTTTTATCTATCACTGCTCTTTAAAATAGATTAGTTTTGTATACAACTCTGTAAAAAGTATCAGGAATATGTCAATAAAAGACCCGCGTAAAGAGGTCGTTCTAATTTTTACTGCATGTTGGTAGCTGTACTGATTTAGCGCAAAGTTTGAGCAGGATCTGTCATTTAATTTGTTTTAAACTACACTTTTGTTGGTCATAGTTTTGAGTTATCGGCGATTTTACAATGGAAAATATTGTTGAACAAAGGTGTGTAAATTTTGTGTTTCGAATGATATTTCATGTGGTGAATCACTAAAAATGTTGCGAAATACCTACGGCGAATCGTGTATATCGAAAACAAGGGCTTATAAATGGTATAAGGCTTTAAAGAGGCCAGTAGTAGTAGACTTGCCTCGTTCTGGTAGACCTTCAACCGCTACGACCAAAGAATCGACAAAATCAAGCTGGTGCTCGAAAATCGACGTATGGTCTGAGAGGTTGGCTAGTGAGGTGAACATATCTTTTAAGTCCGTCCACAACATTCTCATTGACATTTTAGGCATGAAACGTCGCCGCTCGACTAGTTCCAAAAGAGCTCAATTTTGTTCAAAAGCGCAGCGAAAGCATGTCGCTGAAGACATGGTTTCCCAGCTTCTGGATCCGACCTTTATGAAACGTATAATAACTGGCGCGAGACATGGGTTTATGAGTACGATATGCAAACAAGCCAACAGTCTTCAGAATGGCGTCTCGAAAACGAGAAAACCAAAAACCGCGGCAAAGTCGCTCCAAAATCAAGGTGATGCTGACAGTTTTTTGACTACCGTGGTGTGGTTCACTCGAATTCCTTCCAAAGGAGAAACAGTGAATAAAGAATATTATTTAGGCGTCATGAAGCGTTTGCGTGAGTATCCGCCGAAAATCCAGATTTGTGGCAACAACTCATGGATGCTGCACCATGATAATGCACCATCACACACAGCCATTATAGTGAAAGAGTTTTAGCAAACATTCAACAAAAGTTCTCGACCAGCACCGTATTCACCTGATATGGCTCCGTCTGATTTTTTTATTTCCCAAGTTAAAATTACCACTTCAGGAAAACGTTTGAGTCGATAGAAATAACAAAAATTCGCTGAATGAGCTAAAGGCCATACCGCAAATAGCCTATGAAAATGTATGGAAGACTGGGTGAAGCGTTGGAGATGTTGTATTGCAAGCGATGGGCCTACTTTGAAGGCGATAAAATAAATTTAGATGAATAATTTGTATTTTTGTTTTATTGACAAATTCCCGATATTTAGTACACAGAATGTATATATAACGAATACATTTTTGTGGGTTCGCTTTTTTCATTAAGAAAGAAATTCTTGTATCAGTATAGAGAACAAGACATCGCAGTTGTGGTGAATACTTAGTTCGTGAGAGCTTCCCACTTTTACAATTTTTCTTAAGTTGGCGCTTAATAAGTTCTATTTCTTCAACGACAATTTTTTTCAAAAACCATCCATTCTTCTTTATCTATCAAAGATTTTCATCCAGATTCTTTGATAGATAAAGAAGAATGGATTTTTTTCAAGTCAGCCACTTTTTTCTTTAAAAAAAGAGGTTTGGCTTGGAGTCTTTTAATATTTTTTTTTCTGATAATATCTGTTGCTGCATTTTTCTTTTTCTTGATGTCAAACATATTATCTGCAGTAAACTATTAAAAGGAAACTCGCACGTGGAGGAGTTGATGTTGTACACATGCAGATCAGTCAACGAATCAGGAATGGTGAGAGTGCCACTAATGGCATCGTAAGAATCGATGGCTATGGAAAATTACATTCAACATTGTACATTTTTTGAAGTGGACAAATCTGAGCTTCATCTCATAACTATGACTAACCACATACTACACTATACTACATATTCAACATTTTACGGGTGGCACGGGGTATTACATCTTAGTCCTCAGGGTTGGCGATGCATTTGCAATCTGTAGCGGTTTGTTGGCCTTGAGATCGTAAATGTCCATGGGCCATAGTTTACTTACTATCAGGTTGACTGTACGCTATTTTGCCTTCTCTATGATCTAAACTTACGAGACAATAATATGTGTTGTGGATTGAAACTGGAAACATGATCAAACCGTGGCTTCACTGTTTCTTGAAAGCCATTAAGCTGTTGGTAAAAGTACTTCCATATATCAATTAAACTCTGACCTTTGAGCCTGCAATAAATAAATAAAAACAATAACAGATCAAGTTCACACATAGTTATTTTATTTGTATTAATACTCGTAAGTATTGTATTATATTTAATTTGATGCAATTTTAATATTAAACTATATTATAATGAAGCTCACAATATATATTAAATAAATCAGAAAACATAATCTCAGAAATGATTATATGCACAAGAGACATGGCTGTATAGATCATATTTACCATTTGCAATTTATATCGATAACTATTTAGAAACTGGTATATCAAAACAATGGCCCAGTGACAGTACAGACTCGGATCAGTCGCTCGACCGAACCGCATATTGAATGAGCGGCCTGTTTGTAAACAAATCCGAAACAACACGACCGTTGGCATATGGCAACTATGGACTGTTATTATTGTAAATTTTAAGATTAAAAAGAAATAAATAGTACTAATATTATAACGAATTACTTACATATGAAAGGTAACGGTATCTTTGTGTAAATTTGACTTGGCAGATCTCTTTTTGCAGCAAAAAAAAATTTGGCATTTTTGTAGGACTTCGATTCAGTCGCGCAACTAAATTTAGTCTAGTGAGCAGTGCGGTTGCGACTAGTTTTATTGTCAACATAGGGCCGCTGTGTCATATTTGGACTTGTATTTTGGCACAGGGGAACGCCTGCGTATGGCTTCTCCCGTCCCGTTCTTTCGTCGGCGGCCCGTGTTGTTTTATGTGTATATATGTATATATACCACTATTTTGTAAGTACCAAAAAAAATATTAAACGACTAAAAATACTTTTATTTGTGATCAATTGCAACTTTCCCTTCATACTTTTACGGGCTTAGGACCAGCAAAATTAATTTCCAATGAAACAGGTAGTAAGCAAATAACAAAATTAAATGATTTACAGAGCAGACACGGAAATTAATTTTGGCGTATTTGAAAAGTGGCAATCAGCTATTTACAACAATTAAATTATTTACAGTATGTACTAACATCTACGCACGCACTTATTTACACTATCACTAACCTACAAGTATTTAAGTACATGCGCACGTTTTAATAAATTGTTTTTTTAGCGACAATAAAGCGCCTTGCCGTTTCACTTTATCAAAAGCATTATGCACTGTTTTAGGTCCTGCATATTGGTGGGCTCACTCACATACACTAGTCTTTTTATTTCGCTTCACAAAATATCCATAAGCCATCGTAACAACCAGAACATAAATGAAAAGTAGTTACATTACAACGCGTGCTTCGTAGTGTAAATTACAAACTAAACTAAAAATGCTAAAAATAGAATTGGGGCCCGACAGCTTGGCCAAGCCGAGACGATTTATGAATGGATCGAATTGGAGTCAAAATTCAGTAATTACGTATAATAAATGAGTGACTAATTATTATCCTTTTCTTGATATACTTTTTTTAATTATTTAATTTTTCAAAATCACAGGCACATCGAATACGCCAACAAGAGGGTTTTCACCAATATCATATTCCAAAAGTGCAGCAGCTTAAGCCCACAGACTACCCGAAAAGAGTGGCGTTTTGTCAAGAAATGTTGCGGCGTCAAGCTGAACGCGAAAATTTTTTCAATAGTATTTTGTGGACCGATGAATCTCATTTTTACCTATGTGGGATTTTCAACATCCACAATTATCATTCTTGGAACATTGAAAATCCACACCTGACACGTGAATCTAATTTTCGAGAGCAATTTAGCGTGAACTACTGGTCAGGCATCTTAAACGGACAGCTGATTGGTCCGATCGAAAAACCTGACCGATTAAACAGCGAGGCCTACTTGGAATTTTTAAGACATGATCTCAACGGCTTACTAATAGATGTAGACCTGTTATCACGTTAGAACATGATTTTCGAAAACAACTAAAAGAAAACGTTTTAAGGCGATGTAGGATTTGTGTCGATCAAGAAGGTCCGACATTTTGACAACTTTTTGTAGTAAAATAATTAATCTATACATATAATAAATCTGTAGACAAGTCCTGTCTGTAATTCTAATATATTCTCGAAAAAAAACAAGTCCAGGGGACTAAATAAAGGGTTCTGAAGCCACATTAGTGGTTTTCAGAATTTTTGTCTGTCTGTCTGTCTGTGTATTCCGGATTCACGCAAAAACTGCTGGACCGATTTACATGAAATTTTGTTAGTTAGTAACTCGGAGCAACTTATAGGCTACTTTTTATCCGATTACGGAACAAAAAGAAGAAGAAGGTTAAGTATTTTCCTTCCTTTAGATGTTAATTTTCTATTATATCTTAGTTATAGGCGGATGACGGGTGTTTTTCAAATAAATACCATATTTATAAATAAACTTTAAAATATAGTTATATAACCTTGGTAAAATAAATTGAAATCGGTGTGATTTAGTTATCAAAACAGCGCCATCTATCATCAAATGGAAAAAGTAGTATATTTTGCCTTCAGTTACTAGTAAATGAAATAATATAAATAACTTACATTTATATGTTTTAATGATTAGATTTTTAAAATTGTTTTAATATTCTAACTTTTAGTTTTTATGGTATTTTTGTTATTTTATTTTAAAAGTGTAATAATTTCAAAAGATAATAGTGACGTCTATCAAAAATATGAAAATTGATAAGGTTTTTATTTCAATTACTAATATATATGCAAAGTGATTAAAACTGGTCTGTCTGCAATTGTTGCAGAATATTCATTGTCATTATAGTAGAATTGATCATATATCATAAATAAGTCTATCATTTCGTGAAATGGTGTGGTCATTTCATGATATTTAACACACTTTGTTCACCATGTCATGATATAGCTTGACCAAATCAATGAATAGAAATCGTTTAAAGATATTAATAACTAAACAAAACGTTGCTATTTCATTATATGGTCATATGACGATATCATTAGATCGTTTTTCACTGCTAGCGGCGCTGATAGCGTATTTCTTAACAGAAAGAGAACTTTTAACAAAATTGACATCACTTTACGCCTTATTGATATAATAAATAAATGTTCGCTTCTATCGCTGATATTACTAGATAGTATAGTTTTGGCTTTCATTATTTCAGCTAATAATAGCGCCATCTACTTCTAAATAAACTAAAATGGCAAGTCACTGATAAAATAAAATAATAGAATGCTACTGAATATACGATGTAAATAATTGAATAATTTACATTACATTCATCCCGCGTTGGAATCAGCGCAGCGAACACTTTTTTGGGCAAAAACTCTGCGGCCTGTGCCCAGTAGTAACATGTATGTAAGCTGCTACTTTCTTACTTTTCATGGGGCAATACCTATATGCAGTTTTTATTACATTCATATTTTCGGGTATGTTACTTTTTTGTTTTCACTCTACCGTAAATATTAAGGGTTGCAAAGATGAGTAGAACTCATTATCGTCAGTCTATCAAAAGTCCACTGAAATGAACATAGGCCTCCCCCATAAATTGTCAAGTAGCTGGATATTTACTAAAGTTGCCACGCTTGGTAGGCAAGTTGGCAACCGTAGCTATTATTATTTTGAGCTGTTGTCAGGAAGGTGATGTTGACCATCTCCTGTTTGTTTTCCTACGTCGCCTCTTACGACGGGACGATATGAGGTGGCAGATTCTGTTCCACTCCCACAACAAGGCGAAAATTTTTGTACTCCCGTTCATGAGTGTAGTGCTCCTCATGTCCATTGTGAATAAAATTTATAAGGAATAAAACTATTTTTAAGGACTTTATCGCGTTTAATTTTAACTTTTTTAATTCCCGATGTTTTGGGCACTTTACAGCACCCATGGCCACGGGAGGAGCGGGAGGAATGAGGTATTTTACAACCTTATGTCATAGTTAAAATAGAATAGAATAAGAATAGAATAGAATAAATGCAGTTGTATGCTTGGGTTTGAATTTAATTTTATTAATTATGGAGTCCTTAGCAGATGGTAGCACTCAGCCATTTCCCTATTGAAATTAGGATATTTTTAATTCCAATAGCCTCGCGAATCATCATTGGTAGGAATCGGTGTTCTATTGCAAGGATTTGTTGTCTATCAGATCCGATATAATGGTTGGGACGATACTAAACATGTTGACATACTTTAGACTGCCCGGAGCTTCGGTGCTTCACATCAACGATATGTTCTTTTACTCGGGTTTTTATGGAACTTTAATCCAAGATGTGTAAAAAAACCCCACGTAAAAAAAGTTAAAATTAATCGTGATAAAATCTGTAACATTAGTTTTGTTCCATGTGTAGTATTTATTATTATAGAACTGCATTTATAAAAGTTTTAAGTCTACTCGAAGCAAAAAAAATTATCTACATCTATTTTATGGTGCCAATCAATATTAAATAGGAACAATGATATGAATAAAATATCTCAAATAAACATTATACCGTAAATTGATAGAAGACCATGAATTTATCATTATTTTATTATAATAATAAATTTTTATTCCAAGACAATTTACCTTTCTTATGGATACATCGGAAGACACGCCCGATATAAAAATAGGTGTTTCTAGACATATATATTCACGTGTTCCTGTAGCATATTATATCTATGTCAAATACCAATCATCTACGTCTAATAGTCTTTTAGAATTCAAAAAAAAATCTTTGACAGTCATAGAGACACAGACACCGAGGTGACTCCAAAAGTGATCGAATTTTTCTGAATTTGCCACGGAACAGCATTTAATGATGTTCCTAAATTCAAGCTCACGCGAGCGAAGCCGCGGGTAAAAAGCTAGTAATTAATAAAAACCTCCAAAGGTTAATTAAATCATATCTTTCATGCAGTCATTTTTAACCTCCAAATGTTTAAATCATAGCTTTTCTACAGTTAACAAACATCATGAACAATGAACAAATGAAGCTTCGGTTGCACCCCTCTCACCAACGACAGTGAGAGATATAGCAACAATCTGGTTTCTTATCCTCTCGGCCCATTGTTATTGCAGGTAAAAGAGTTGCGCCCACGTTTACAACCCATGATCCGCAAGAACGAATCGCGCAAAATTAATTAAACTTAAAAAAAAAAAACTCCAAATGCTTAAATCTTAGCTTTCTTTCAGTCATTTTTGGTTAGTTAACAAACTATAATTAACCTTAGGAATGATAAATGGCCAAAAAAATTTGTAATCAGATGGCTAATTTTAAGAATTTTTCACCTCGCTGTTTTGAAAGCCTATTTTAGCTAAAGTAGCTCATTAAGTACTACTTTTTTTTACGAAAGATGAAAATCTGGAAAGTTCTTGAGACCTACTCACGAGGCACCTTTTTAGATTTTTAATTTAAAGTTCAAAATTTAAGTCATAATTCACCGAGCGTAAATTTTTCATTTTACACCAACATTTTCATAATTTTCATCAAAGTTACCAAGCTGATTATTTTAAGCATAAAAGTACAGCGCATGACGAATCAGTTGCAAAAAATCTCGAAAAGGCCTTCTACTTTTTTTTTTGGAATTGTTTTAATTTTGAGAAATTTCGACCTGTACAGGTCGAAATTTCTCAAAAATTCAGAAAAAATCATAACTCGAAAACTATGAAAAATCGCGCCACATACATGGAGGTGATTGGGGTACCTTACGTGCTCTTTTTTTATATATGATAAGGGTGACAAACGAGCACACAGTCCACCTGATGGTAAGTGGTTGCTGCGGCCCATAGACATCTACCTAGTTGTCACCCGTGAGGACTAAGATGGAATGCCTCATTTCCAGTAAAAAGGGTCTCCAGTTATCTACACTCACCATACGAAACACAGCAGCGTTAAGCTGCTATTTTACGCTGGTATTCTGTGAGAGCGTGGTCCTTCCCCGGTCGAGCCGACCCATTCATGCTACAACTATACTATTAATATAGCTGCAGCATGGCTCTACCACGTAAAAATGCTCTATCTCTGGACTTCCGTTTGACACTATTTTTTATGACATCATGTATGTATGTGTGTATGTATATACCGGGTGTTTGTGAAACGCTCCCGAAAACGAAGACATATGATAGTACTAAGGATACCTATGATGATGGGTCACAAAGAAATTCGATCCCGAATAATCATGAAAATACTTAAACAAAACCAGCAGTGAAACTTAAAAAAGAAAATCAGCTGACAATAGGGTCAATATCCTCGCGGGCGCCGAACTCTTATCTACATCGGTACGAAACAATGCATTAGGTATACTACTCACTCTACCCTTCCCTTTCACACACACGCTGCCTCATGTCGCCTCGCGCTGTAGAATTTACACATGCTTCAAGGACATTACTTCATGCGCATTTGTTTTGGCGGGATTGATTAATAATTTTAGTTTTTGAGACAGTTCCGTGTTGACTATCACGAGCGATATTTCAATTGTTTTGTTTATTAAATTATTGTCGTTATTACTTGTTATTTATTAATTAATGATATTGTTCTTGCTGTTACGTTTTGTGTTTTTTGTTTTGTTTTAATAATGCCTAACGCGTAGGTACGTTTATAGTGTTCGTGAATACGCCAACATGTTAATGTGCCTTGGAGAATCTCATAAGGCCACGGAGGATCGGTAAGCTGTTTCATACCTAATTTTTTTTAAATAACTTATTACTGAACTGATCTGAATAGGTGCATCAGAATAATAAACATACCTACACAATGGATAAAAAAGCATAACTCTAACCTTCTTAACATTTTATTTAAGTATTTTTTTCATTAGCGGGGAATTGAACTAGTTATTTGGTTTATTTAACCTATTTTTTTTTAAATAACTTAGTACTGAACTGATCTGAATAGGTACATAACTGAATACATCAGAATAATAAACATACCTACACAATGGATAAAAAAGCATGACTCTAACCTTGTTAACATTTTATTTAAGCATTTTTTTCATTAGCGGGGAATCGAACCAGTTATTTGGTTTATTTAACCTGTGAATACGAATTAAAGTGGCTACGTGGAGACAAGCACAGTGGCAAATAGTAGGTTAAGTAGATAAGTTAGGTATTTAGACAATTGTTGTAAATTATTAGGTATTGTGGTACCATCGCTAGTTGCGGGCCGCGCGAATTCGGCGTTCGCGCGTACATTGACCCCTAGTCAGCTGATTGTAATTCAGTGATTCTACTGCCGGTTTTATGTTTAAGTATTTTCATGATTTTTTTTACTAAAATTAACGTTTTATTTAACTATACTAACACGATGGAGCGTGAATAAAGCTAATAAAACGTTGTGAAAAGATGATTTTTTTTCATCAGGATCGATTTTATATTTCACCCATCATCAAAGATATAGTTAGTACTGTCGTCTGTCTTCGTTTTCGGGAGCGTTTCAAATATACCCTGTATGTATTTGTGTGTTTATGTGTATATGTATATATAATTTTATATATTTGATTTGAAACAAACAATATATATATTCAATTATTAGAATAACAAGTAAAAAGACACCCATAAATGTTCTCGCTTATTCAGAAATTCTGCATATGACAGCTTCGCACTGGCGCCATTTGAATTAATAAAGCATTTCATATTCAGGTCACAGATATACTTATTGAAAAAGCGACCTAATGGTAGAGTACGGACCGCGGACTCAAATCCGAAGGTTTTGGCTTTGATTCCGCCATTCGACTACTGCGATGAACATAATACTAATACTTATAATAACTAATAACATAATACTGTTTACATAATAATTTCTTATATTAACGCGAGTAGTACACATTGAATAAAATTATTTTTGACAGATTTTATAGCGTTTAATTTACTTATTTTTCATTCCCGACGTTTCGGGTGCTTTACAGCACCCATGGTCACGGGGGGACCATGTACTGTATGTCTAGGCATTCGTTCCTGATAAATTATTTTACAATATATTTTACGTGGACGGCTACGATGCAGTTATATTATGACTACCGTAGAATTGGGTCGACCGGAGGACCACGCTCTCATAAAATATTAGCGTAAAATAGTAATATTCCTCGAGGGTTAGAAAGTTGGTTGTTTATGTGTTTTATTTTTTATTATTAATTTTTCAGATAAAATATAACCTAGATCACTCCTGGCATGTACTTGAAGTTGTGTTACATTTGGTTCCATCCATTCCGAAGAACAGGCAGACAGCAATGCATTTTTGAAGTGCTAGAGCCACGCTGCAGCTATGTTATGGTTGTAGCACAAATGGGTCGGTTCGGCCGGGGAAATACCATGCTTTCACAGAATATGAGCGTAAAATAGCATCTTAATGCTGCTGTGTTTCGTATGGTGAGTGTAGAGAACCGGAGACGCTGTTTACTGGAAACGAGGCATTCCATGGTAGTCCTGAGGATAGATGTCTATGAGCCACAGCATTCACTTACCATCAGGTGGACTCTGTGCTCGACTGTCACTCTTATTCTAAAAAAACCCTTAGCTCAATGCTATTTCGATATTAGATGGACACTTCAATCTTATTTATATGTATAAATTATCAACTTACTGACAGCGTTGTCAAGCAGCAATAAATAGCTGCGTGCACTTTTTTCGCTTTTTCAATTTTTTCCAGATTTCGTTTTGATTTTTAATCCAGGATAAAAACACTGTGTGTTTGTTTGTCAGCTTTACTTAAAAAAATACCAAAGAATATACGAGTATATAAAAAAAAAGCTCTTAAATTCACAAAGAGGAACGAAGGGATAATAGATGCATTAAGCTATACAAGTTTACGCAATCTTAAACCTCTAATCCTACTATACGGTTCAAGGTTTAGCCCGTAGTAAAGGTTTATCGCTTATACTCTGTTATAGATTGTCCGTTTTCGATATTCTAGCTGTTGATTGAACCCGCTATCCAGTTACTTAAATAGAGAAAATAAAGTCATATATTATCTGTTATATTCATTTCATTTTAATTAAAGATACAAAACTAGGACCCTTTTCACTGGAAACGAGGCATTCTATCGTAGTCCTGAGGATAGATGTCTATGGGCTACAGATTCCATTTACCATCAGGTGGACTATGTGCTCGTTTGTCATCCTTATTCTATAAAAATAAAAATACTTATTAAAAAATTGTTAATATAAAGTTATGCAGTTAAGGTATGGTAAATGATCTATTAAATATTTATAAAATAATAAAGGATTTAATACTTCAACTCACATTAACACCATCATCATCCCCTATCCAAAAATTATCCACTATTCAGAGGTTCAGACCTTTAACTAGTTTTTTTTTTATAGAATAAAAAGGTGACAAACGAGCACACAGTCCACCTGATGGTAAGTGGTTGCTGTTACCCATAGACATCTACATCTATCTTCGTTAGCGAATTTAAATGCAGATGCGTTGTCAGCCGTGAGGACTAACGGTTCTCTACACTCACCATACGAAACACAGCAGCATTAAGCTGAGAGCGTTGTCCTTCCCCGGTCGAGCCGACCCATTCGTGCTACAACTATACTATTAATATAGCTGCAGCATGGCTCTACCACGTACCTAGTTGCAAGGATTAGGCGTAACTATCACTCTTGCCAACAATAGGCCATAAGTAAACCAAAAATCTTGATCGTTTGCTGCCACTCTTCGACACTGGACTGCGTCATACTGAGACTACTAACCTTACTTGTTTTTCTTTTTTTATAGAGGGGGCAAACGAATATACGGCTCACCTGATGAAAAGTGACTACCATCACCCATGAACAACTGCAATACCAGGGGTTTCGCAGCTGCGTTGCCGGCCTTTTTAAAAGGAGTAGGCTCTTTTGTTGAAGGACCCTAAGTCGTATCGGTCCAGAAAAATCGCCGGTGGTAAACTATTCCACAGAGAGATCATACGAGGAAGAAAACTCCTAGTAAAACGTACGTGATGGACCGCCAAGCATCCAGATTGTGTGGATGGTATCGGGAGTTTTGCCGCGATGTGCGTTCGTGTAATTTGGCGGCTGGGATTAATCCGAACAATTCCTCAGAGCACTCCCCGTGGTAGATGCGAAAGAAAATGCAAAGGGATGCAACATCTCTTCGCAGCGCCAGTGAATCGAGCCGACCGGAGAGGACTCGGTTGTCGACGATTCGAGACGCTCTGCGCTGGATGCGTTCAAGTGGAAGGAGCTGGCAATGGGAAGCCCCAGCCCAGAGATGGGAACAGTGTTCCATGTGAGGCCGTTCCCTTGGAGTTCCCTTGGATAGCCTTGGCGAGAGACCAGAATGCACGGGTTACCGAAGGAAGGCGAACTAGTTTCTCGCCAATTCTGCCTATGTGCTCTGACTTTGCCTTGGCAATGACTCTTTTGAAGGACCTGAAGGCGCAATTATACTTCTTAATAAGAGCGCTGGTATTTACATCCCGGGACGTTGTTGCATCAGCCCAGGCCCAGTAGCACTTCTGCTTATAGCGTGATGCTATTTTATAGGAGCGATCAAACCACGGCTGAGATCTGCCTCCGATGGGCATCACAGAAGAAGGAATAAAAAGTTCCATACCCTGAAGTACCAAATCAGTGACAGAATTAGCAACAACGGTGGGATCGTCCGGCGAGAAGCAAATCCGCCCCCAAGGGTAGGATGCCAAAGAAAGACTGTTTCGGCATTACATTATCCCTATGGGACCTATAGAAGCACCCGTAGATACGCGGATGATCATCGCTGTCTACGCGTAGCCAAAGCATGGACAGGTCCGAACCTTCAAGACTGCCGTGGCGTCGAGAACATATGTCCTCTCTGAAGTACACGCAAACTCCAGGCCGAGGCACAAAGGAGTGTTCCAATTTGTACCCCGGGTAGGAGAGATACGAAGTATCAGCCGGAGAGGACACCTGCGACTCGGTCAGAAAGAGCAAGGCTCGTCTCGAAATGGTAGTGGACGGCGTTTAAGTTCGAGTGAAGTCCTCTGATGTTGCAGAAATTCACGGATAGCGTGGTAGGGGTGGGGAGGGGAAGAGCATTCCTTTGATTCATCTTCCTTCGATTCGAATACTTGGGCCGAGTAGCGAGAACATCCGAACAAGGCGTTTACATGTTCGTACTCCTGCTTATTCGTCTGTGCTCGGCGAGTATCTAAACGTTGCTTTAAGAGCAACAGCTCGTAAGTCTCTCAGTCTCTAGCAAGAGAACAAATATGTGAAAAAATAAAAACAAGTAATTGTTTTCAAAAATCATTAAAATTTTCAATATAAACGTAATAAGCATTATTGAAGCAATAAAACCATTTTAATGAATCTACTACCCGAAGGAAAACTAAGTCAAAGGACAAATATGTCTCGAGTGGCTTTTACTCAACACAACATGAAATAATAAATGGCTTTTCCATCGTCTAAGCCTGCAGTGAATATAAAACTACAAACGCTAAATAAACATCAATATTTATCATTTGTATTTAATTTACTACATTGTTTTTATAGCTTTCCAGCCTCATCAAACCCAGGCTTTTTTTTTTTTTGCGGATGGAAAATCATCTAATGACGCCTTTCGCTGTGGGTGGAGCGGAAGGAGTGTCAGACTTTACTGACTAAAACCATCCGTGTTCCTTCAGTGCCCTTACGTTCCGGAGCCGCGGTATCTCTTTCGAACAGCCCGCAGCCCCGGCAGGCGTCGGCCCTTGCGGGCCCTTCACGCTGCTGACAGCTCTTTGAGGCGCGCGTGGAACAAAACGCGCCGTCGACACGGCCTGTCGTCGTTAGACGGACGGACGGCGAGCTACCCATTGCTCGCCGTCCACAGGTCCGCGCCTACGGTGGTCAGGGGCCACGACGTAGCCCCCGACGCCCGGGCGTCTCCGCGGCGGCCGGGAAGGAAGCTGTTGCTCTTTCCTTCTCGCTCCGCCACCTCCTTCGCTAGCATCACTGCTTCGCAGAAGGTGGTGACGGCATCCCATTCCGTCTCGCTCCGGACCATGGCTTCGACCAGGGCCGGACGCGAGAGTCGTCGCCGCCTATCGCCGCTACGGTACACGGCGGTGCTCCGCCAAGCAGGGCACACCTCCACGGTGTGCTCACCGTGTCCTCCGGTCGATCCTCGCAGTGGGAGCACCGGGCGTTTCCTCCCGCCCGATTCGGTGCAGGAACCTCCCGAACACACCGTGTCCGGTGAGGACCTGCGTCAGGCGGAAGGTGAGACACCGTGGCGTCTCTCAAGCCACTCCTCAAAGAGGTCTTATCGCCGCTATAGTGGCGTGCCCAGCACGGGTTGCGACAGTCGCTCTCCATGTCGCCATGAGATCATGCCGGAAGTCTGTCCGCTGCGCGACGACTTGCCGCGGCAGCGGGTTTCCCCGGCAGTGCCTCCGCGCGCCATTCGTGCAGGCGCGCGAGGACTATCGCCCAGATCCCATGGCGGCAATCCAGAAACCCAGGCCGAAAGATATATTGTGTTCGTTCATCTAAGCCAAATACAGCTTTTGTTTGAAGGACGGATTTAATTTGTTTTCCGTTTATTACACATCATATTATCATTCTAAGTTTGCGCTCATTATACGAGTAACATACAATGCTATATTAATAGAATAAAATGCCCAATGTAATGGCCAAATTGAAAATTTTATTACCATTGTCTTCATAATTAGTGATGCCAGTCTCGTACTGGTAGGCGAAGTTAAGGGCGGCCCACAACTAGACGGAGTTACGACCTCGTAAGACATTTTTTATAAAACTGTAATGACAAATTAATTTAGAGCCCACCTGCTGGTAAATGGCTACTGCAGTCCATGGACACCAGCAGCTAGCTTCAAACAAAAAGGCTATAGATACGTTGTCGCTATGACTAAGATTGATGTCTCACAGCCTGTAATTATGTTGGCTCTCTTTACATTCTAGACACAACAGGCACTGAAATTTGGTATTTGGTAGGTGTATAGGCAACAAAATATTAAAATAACTGTGACAAGGTCGAAAAAACGGATAAGACACCAAGTGGAAAGAAGACCTAATTTCTGGCACATTATAATTAACAAGTATTCGGGAAACTTCCATTAAAACGCATCATAAATACTTCAGTACGCAGCGGCACCACCAACCACCCGTATCCTACCCATACGCACTCCTATGTTTATTTCTATGGATGCGGTGGTCCCAGGACCGTGTTAACGTCGGTGGTGTGCCTTTCCTAGAAAAGTGGTGGTATTCACTAGTGAAGTGATGGTGGGAGTAGTGGTGCTGGGGTTAGTGGTGACGGGGATAGTGCACGCCATTGAGGGAGGGCGGGAGGTGCTCTTCAAACTAGGTAAAACACATGATTTTATTTTATTGACCGGATATGGGCAAAGTAATGCCTGATTCTATTAATTATATCTACTATGTTATATCATGAGGGTGATAATGTACAATGTGTGAAAATTGTATATACTTGCATATAAAACATACATATATTTACCAAAATACTACAATCTGTTACTGCTTTTATAAATGCGGACACTGCGTAAACAGAATATCGACTTTTTACTTTCGCCCGAAAAAAGATCTAAATTACTCTTGAGTTGTGCCTTAAATTGTTTTACTTCAGAAATAAAGCTGCTGCTTAAAAATGCTGTTAGCATGCATGTGTCCCACGACTGGGCACAATTCCCTTCTCGTTTTTGTAAATGGTTTTGTTGTTGGATATTTTATTAATAAGTAAAGAGTTAGTAATAAATTAATAATAACAATACAAATAAATGTGTAATTTAACGGAAATAAAATTTGATTTAATAAATTTTACTTCAATTGCGCGTAAAGGTTATTCGCACTCATTTTAGGGTTCCTTCCAATGAGGAGCGCAGTTGTAGATACAAGGGTTTACCGGGGGTCCAACGTAGGGACGGATCATTACTTGGTCTTATACCGAATTAATGGTATATTCAGGCGTTGGCGGCATCGGACATCTGTGTCTACCACTACGTTACAGCGTATAAGAATAGAGAGGTTACAAGATGAAGGTGTGAAAGAGAAGTTCAAATGTAGACTGAGGGAAAATATAAGTGCTTTGAATGAATTATGTATGAATGATTTAGACTTGAAGACTGTATGGAATAATGTTAAGAAAGTTTTGGTGGATGCAACCACCGAAGTATGTGGTGTAAGTAAGAGAACGAATGAAAGGAAAAATAATACGTTGTGGTAGGATGATGAGGTACGGATGGAAGTTGAAGCAAAAAAGAGAGCATGGATAGATTTACTAGCAACCAAAACTGGTAATTCTGGCGGTAAGAATGATGAGATTAAAAGAAAAAAGGCAGACTTTAGACGTATAAATAAGAGCGTAAAAGAATTTGTTGAAAGGACAAAGCAAGAAAGAACTGATAAGAATGAAAGAAGGATATCTGATAACTTCCAGGCAAATATGTAAATGTTGTGGAAACTCGTAAGAACTGCCAGGGGAAATTCAAAACATGCAAATAATTTAATTATTCAGGAAACAACGTTCGTTTATAATGTAAATTATAGTTGGTGTCATAAAATTCAACAAAATTTCGTGCTTTAGTATCAGAATTGTTTACCTAATGAATCAACTTATATATGTTACGGCTAAAAGCCGAAGTGCGGTTACACCTAGTTCTAGCCGGCTAGAACTAGGTGCGGCCAGCAGTAGTTGGTTAAATTTAGGTGTACTGTTGAATTTGTAAAAACACAGATATACGTATCAAGTAATATCAGCGACAATAGGTTAAGGTGCGGTTGGGGTGGCCCAAGGGCCATAAAACCATAAAACCGCAGACATTTATCTAATTTATAAATTATGTATGATACACCTAAGTTTAACCAACCGCAATAGGCTGCACCTAGTAGCAGCCGGGTAAACCTATGTGTATCCGCACTTCGGCTTTTAGCCGTAACATATACATAACTAAAGTACAATAAACAAATATCATTTCTCGTTAACACTTCACAAAATAAGTTTTTTGTAAGCAACTCATTTGCTAAGGGATGTAGTAAAGAGAATACTAAAAACTAAGTCAACAAATTAAGCAACTGCATGACCATCACCATCATCCGTAAAAGTTCACGATTGGGCATGAGCCTCTTTCTCTATAGAAAGGATTTGCCATAATTACTGCAGCATGACTCTACCACGTTTAACCGTCACTTTTCTTATTCTTTTGCATATTCAACGAAATGCTATCTCAATCTACACGTGGTAGAGCCATGCTGCAGCTATATTATAGTTGTAGCATGAATGGATGGGATCAACCCGGGAAGGACTACACTCTCACAGAATACCAGCGTAAAATAGCAGCATAATACTGCTTTGTTTCGTATGGTGAGTGTAGAGAACCAGGGACCATTTTTACTGTAAACGAGGCATTCCATCTAAATCCTCAGGGGTGACAACTGATCTGCATTTTGATTCTTTATTGAGGATTGATGTAGATGTCTATGGGCCACAGTATCCTTTTACCATTAGGTGGACTGTGTGGTCGCTTGATACTCTTATACTATTAAAAATGTCTTACCGCTATTACACCTCCACACTATGTGTATTACGATTTCATATATAAATGAATTATGAAAAATATATTTATTTTAAATTTTATAAATCAGGCTTTCTCAAACTTACCACGTACCCCTATTAAATTTTCCAAACAATGGCGTAACCCTAAAATAAAACAGTTTATTATTTAAAAATATACTGTCGTAAAGAGGAAAATGTTTTAATTAGTGTGATGTTGACAAATAGCAAGTGCGCAAATAGGCGTGTAACGCCTTCGCCCTGCGGATCCTGCACCATTAAAACTGTGTCACATTGCAAAGTGAAGCGCGGTGGTGTTAGTCGCGCGTATACTATAGACACAACCGGGCGTAATATACTATACAACTGGGCGTGCACCGTCATGCGTGTAGAATGCATGAACCAACAAGTCAGCAGCTATAACGTAAATCTTGTCGCAAACCCGCTACGATTAACTCGCAAACCCAGTTCGCGAAACCCAGGGTTCGCGTTCCTCACTCTGAGAAACCCTGTTTTAAATTATGTGTAACATTTAAATTGTGTTACATTCAAATTTACTAAACTGATAAAACGTTTTAATGACACCTACTCGCCTTATTAATTTATGAGTTTAATCGCTTTTCACTTAGCGGTTAACGAGCTTTCTTTACTTTTCATCAACTTTGACAGTTCCGCTGACGGGTTATGTAAATTTAATTATTATTGATTTTTTTAATAATTATGTTACATAATTGTTAGTGTGTAATATATTTAAAAATACATTGACTAAACTCAATAAAATAAAAATATTTATTGGCTAATTAATATTTTATTTAAACAAGTTAAAGACAACTACAATAACGCTTATTAACAGGTTTTATTTAACACGTTACGAAAATGATCCTTTATATAAATATATTTTTTATAAGGGCGACGAATGAACAAAATGTCAAGCTGCTGCACACAGTGGATGTTAAGGCCCATAGACACCTTCATCTATCTCGATTAAGAATCAAAGTGCAAACTTTATCAACCCTGAGAATAAATAAAAGTCTTCGTTCATATTTAGAAGGGTCTCCGGTTTTCGTCCCTCACCGCACGATACACAGGTATTTTATATTATTTAACTACTGTAATTTATTATATTCTTGTACATAAGAAGAATTATCAAAAAATTGTGATCAAAAGGGCACTGCTGAACATAGGTCTTTTTTTATATAGGAGAGGGGGCAAACGAGCATGCGGCTCACCTGATGGTAAGTGACTACCGCCGCCCATGAACAACTGCAACACCAGGGGAACCAGAGGAATTGCAGATGCGTTGCCGGCCTTTTAAAAAGGAGTACGCTCTTTTCTTGAAGGTCCCTAAGTCGTATCGGTCCGGAAAAATCGCTGGTGGTAAACTATTCCACAAGGAAATTGTGCGAGGAAGAAAACATCTTCTAAATCGCACAGTGGTGGACCGCCAATCATCCAGATGGTGTGGATGGTATCGGGAGTTCTGCCGCGATGTGCGTTCGTGAAATTTGGCGGCTGGGATTAATCCGAACAATTCCTCAGAACACTCCTCCTGGTAAATGCGAAAGAAAATGCAAAGGGATGCAAGATCTCTTCGCAGCGCCAATGAATCGAGCTGATCGGAAAGGCCTCGGTCGTCGACGATTCGAGCCGCTCTGCGCTGGATGCGGTGAAGTAGAAGAAGCTGGCACTGGGGAGATGGGAACAGTATTCCATGTGAGGCCGAACCTGCGCCTTGTAAATTTGCAGGCGTTGTGCCGGCATGAAATACTGTCCCGCTCTGCTGAGCACGCCAAGCTTTTTAGAGGCCAATTTGTCCTTCTCTTCCAAGTGACCACGAAACTGCACGTCACTCGATATGTCGACGCCGAGGATGCCGATACTGCCTGAGGCAACAAGGGGAGTGCATTGAAACTGAGGAGACACGATAAAGGGGTTCTTTTTAGCGGTAAACGGGCAAACTTGTGTCTTCTGAGGATTAAACTGGATTAAATTTAGTCGCCCCCAATCCGAGACTTTGTTCAACAAAGACTCGACTTCAGACACAAGTTTGTTCCGGTACTCGGCGACGTATTCCCGAGAAATATTGGCACGGCCGGTGTATAGAGCATCACCAGTGCTGTCATCCGCATAGCAATGAATGCTACTGGTTTGCAACATATCATTGATATGCAGAAGAAACAGCGTGGGTGATAGCACGCAGCCTTGTGGAACACCAGCGTTAATAGGCTTGTAGTCGGAGCATGCACCATCTACAACGACCTTGATGCTCCGATCTGCAAGAAAGCTGGTGATCTAATCGCACAATTTCTCGGGAAGCCCATAGGAAGGGAGCTTCGAAAGAAGCGCTTTGTGCCAAACCCGATCGAAAGCCTTCGCAATGTCCAAACTAACGGCCAATGCCTCCCCCTTGGACTCTACTGCCTCCGCCTATCTATGAGTCAGGTAGACCAGAAGATCACCAGCTGATCGACCCCGACGAAAACCGTATTGGCGGTCACTGCATGAGCTGGCAGTTTATAACGGACTCCATTATTTTGGAGAACAAGGGGGTGATGGCGATAGGCCTGTAGTTGGACGGGTCTGAGCGGTCGCCTTTTTTAGGGATCGGTTGGACAAAAGCTGTCTTCCATGATTTCGGGACTACGCCTAGGGAGTAGGAGTACCGGTAAAGACGCGTAAGAACCAGTGCCAACTCCGGAGCACACATCCTCAGCACAATTGGGGGGATTCCGTCAGGCCCACTCGACTTATGGATGTCCAGGGAGAAGAGTGTTTTGCGAACCGAGCGCTGTGAGAACCGCACATCCGGCATGGAGCACTCACACCGCGGGATGGTCGCCGGTGTGTTCCCTCCGTCATCAAGAGTCGAGTTGGACGCAAAAAGGGAGCCTAAAAGGTCGGCTTTCTCTTTAGCGGCGTGGGCCAGTGAGTCGTCCTCCCTGTGCAGAGATGGTAGTGATGGCTTACAGAAATTTCCTTGGACAGCCTTGGCGAGAGACCAGAATGCACGGGTTCCCGAAGGAAGGCAAACTAGTTTATCGCCAATTCTGCCTATGTGCTCTGACTTTGCCTTCGCAATAACTCTTTTGAAGGACCTGGAGGCGAAGTTATACTTCTTTTAAGCATGCTGGTGTTTACATCCCGAGCCGCCGAAGCCTCAGCCCAGGCCCGATAGCACTCCTGCTTACTGCGTAATGCAGTCTTACAGGAGCAGCATCGACGGAAACCTGATATCCGTCCGGATGAGAGGTCAGCAGAAGGTCCAACAGGAAGGTGTATGATCCTCCACATCTGTAATCCGCGTAGGCGAAGTAACCTGTTGTGTCAGACCATATGCCAAGGCAAAGTCATAAACAGATCTTCCCGCATGATCGGTTAAACGTGAACCGAGCCGTGGTGGGCGTTAAAATCGCCAGGATCACGATCTCTGCGGATGGGACCTGTTGTAGCAAGGAATCTGTAGCCATTTGGACTTGGTCGATTAGTCGGTCTGTTTCGGCATTACCGCTATCTACGCGCAGCCAAAGGATGGACAGGTCTGAACCTTCAAGACTGCCGAGGCGTCGAGAACAGATGTCCTCTCTGACGTATACGCAAACTCCAGCCCGAGGCACAAAGGTGTTCAATTTGTGTCCTGGGTAGGAGAGATACAAGTATCAGCCGGAGAGGACACCTGCGTCTCGGTCAGAAAGAGCAAGGCCGGCTTCGCCGTCTCGAGATGGTAGTGGATGGCGTTTAGGTTCGAGTGAAGTCCCCTGATGTTGCAGAAATTCACGGATAGCGTGGCAGGGGCCGCCTTGGTCTTGTTGCTCAGTTTGCCCTGAGCAGTTATTGTTCTGAGCGGAATTTTGCCCCCTCCCCAGAATACGCGGGGCAGCCTGAGCACCCACGCTCAGGAGTGGAGTAGCATGGTTGTGGATGCTCAGCGAGGGATTCTCCAGGGGTGCTTGTACCCTCCTGTGGTAGTCTATTATTTAATTCCGCTACCATGTTGATGGGGGAGGGGTGGGCCTCCTGTTACCTACACTCACCAGACGAAACGCAAAAGCAAAAGCTGCTGCGTGGCTCTACCACCGTGTATTGGTGGTCTACCCCAATACTGACTCAAAGTGGGGATATTTTCCATATTTGGCACGCTTGGCAGGCGGGTTGTCGACAAGTAATTACGCAGTTTTTTTATTATTTTGATTTTTTATCAGGAAGATGCTACTGCTCTTCTCTTGTTTCAGTTATCTGCGTCACTTGTTATGAAATTCACGGGATGATATTATAGAGTAGTGAAATCTCTAACACAGCCACTACACGGCACTATATATTTAAGTATATAAAATGAATGTTTTTTGTTTGTCGTATGTTTGTTTGATTGTATGTTTCATATATGTCATGTTTTGATGTTGTAGAGCCATGCTGCAGTTATATTTTGGTTATAGCATTAATGGGTCAGCTCGACCAGGGCAGGACCACGCTCTCACATAATACCAGCGTAAAATAGCAGCTTAATGCTGCTGTGTATCCTATGGTGAGTGTAGAAAAACGGAGACCCTTTTTACCGGATACGAGGCATTCCAACTTAGTCTTTAGGGGTGACAACGCATCTGCATTTTGATTCTTAATAGAGGATAAATGTAGATGTCTAAACCAGTATCCATTCACCATCAGGTGGACTGTGTGCGCGTTTTCACCTATTCTATTTAAAAAATACAGGAAACGACAAACAAATAAACCTTATTTCTTTTCCTTACTTAAGTTCTTATATCATTCCGATTATGAGCATTGCAATGCATGCCAGGCAGTTCTAGTCAGTAATACAAATGGTTCATTTTATTCTTAATTATCGTTTGAGATAATCAGTCAGTGTCCCATCTCTCGACTCTTGAATGATTTCAAGTCGAATAGAAATAAAAAAAGATTAAAAAGTTAACGCTTTTGTCCATTACTGTACGAATATTCATGGAATGAAACAATAACAACTTTTCCCTTTGAATCAAATTTCCTGAAACCTTTTTAAAACTTTCTGGAAATGACAAAATCAAAGTAAATCTTTCAAATGTTTCTTGTTTATTATACAAATTACGACTTTAAACGTTTCAGATATTTTTTGTCTTCTATCCATACATATAACAAAAATGTTAATTGCCAGAGTTTGTACAATTTATAATTTTGTGACAAAATTATTGAGAGGGACTAAAAATAAGTGATTAAATACATTTCTCTCATATTTAGAATTGCCTGTCTGTCTGTTTGTTTATGAACGCATCACGTCTAAAGTACTAATTTTTTGGGGTAGTCTTACCAAGTAGTCTTACTGGCAAGACCATTAGAATTTCCTAATGGGAACTTCCCAACAGTCTTACTAGTAAGACTATTGGGAATCTTCGTGGCGTGTTGTATTCTCAGTAGTCTTACCAAATAAACTTATAAAACTACTGGGAATTTTTTTACCAAGTAGACTTACACCGCGAAAGAAAATTCTCAGTAGTCCTACTTTAAAAAAAAATACCGCGTTTTTGATCATATTCATGCATTGTCATTCGAATTTGAGCTATATTCGAAATTTCAAGTTTCCAGCTCATTGAGAAGTTAGTTTAAAATCAATTACTAAATTCCACCCGGAATAACAAACAAACAAGAAAGTGACTATAAAAACGTGGTAAATAAATACATGGAATTTTTTATTAGTTTAGTAGTTACTACCTCTAACGAACCTACGCAATTTAAAACTGATTATGAAGATGCTATGATGAAAGCCTTATGAACCGTTTTCCCAAAAATATTAATAAGCGGATGCTATTTTCACTATTGTGAGAGTCTAAAAAGAAAATCAAAATCTCTCAAATTAAAGGCATACAGAATCACTTTGCAAAATGCTGCCACTTTTGCCCGAAGAACGGATTGACGGTTGATGAGATGGAGGAACGCAATGATATGTCCATAGATTAAAGCATAGTACTGCAGATTTTAAACGTAATATGTGACACTATAAAATCTGCAGAAAAAAATGTGAAGAATATATCCCATCGGATCTAATCAATACACAGATTTCTTAAGAGAGATTCTTCACAAAGTCATGCTAAATTATTGTAAATATTTGGTCTTGGGTTCGAATTCTGGGTCGGGCCAAAGATCTGTTATTGATTTTTTCTATTAAAGAAATTCTCAGTAGCAGCCCGGTGTCAGAAAGCACGTACAGCTGTTAGTTCTGCCCCTGATCTCTCTCCGGTCGTGTCAGATTACCGTTCCATCGAACTATGAGACTGAGGGAATAGAGAGTCCACCTGTGCTTGCGCATACATTCTGGCTCTATAATTCTGTCCTGCACATATATAGTCTCCGTTGGCACTGGCCGCCGTGACCGAAATACGGTCTGAAGAACTATTCCACTGCCTCTTTCACGTTTATGCCTACCTAGTACTTTTCCTACTATTTATAAAAACAAACATCAGGCAAATCAGGCCGAAAAATGTTAACACGAAACGCATCATTATGACAAAAATAAAATAAAGTAGTTAGGTACTGATGAAAATATTCTACTAGACTACTGAGTATTTTTTGCCCTGGTATTTCTTACCAGTTATTTCTACTTGGTAAAAGAATTCCCAGTAGTTTTACTAATAAGATTATTTGGTTAGACTACTGGGAATACAACACGCCACGAACATTCCAATAGTCTTACTAGTAAGACTACTTGATAAAACTATTGGGAATACTCTTTTTTTTAATAGAATTGTTAAGAAAATCATAAAACGTATCTTCGAGTAACATTTAGCATAAATTTAACATGTTTTATTAAAATCGGTTCATTTTATCAAAATTTATGATTATTATTTTGAAATGTAGATACGAATTTGTTTAATGATGGCGTTTCAAGTGCATTTCAATTGTTCCAAAATGACATACTTAAATCAAGTTACAAAGATTAACGTCTTCTTTTACGTCTACGATCTTAGGAAAAGTACAATAGTTAACCTGTGTCATCGAAAGATAGTGTTGTACAAATATAATGTAAGGCGGATTGTATTTTTTCCTGTAGATGTGTCCTTATAATCGCTGTTGATCCTTAAATTAATCATAGGGAGAATAACTTTTATACCAATGTGAGCACTATTTTAACTTATAATACCAGTGAAAACTACTACACAATCGCTTTTAGTTTGTTATTTAGGTTATTGTGATATCCATACTTTAATTGTTAATTTCTCAGTATTCCCGTTAGATACGGTAAAACTAATATTACTATTGTAATCTATAGATAATAAGGGATAAATCGACATGCATTTCATGAAGTTACGCCACAAATTGTGTTGGGCCCATTTTCCATACAAAAAGAAATTTTCTCCTTTGCTTATGTTAATTATAAATAATTAGTTTTCACATATTTTATTAACGTATCAAATGTAAAGTTTTATAGAAAAATTTTGGGTATTTTTATAGAAGAGGGGGCAAACGAGCATGCGGCTCGCCTGATGGTAAGTGACTACAGCCACCCATGAACAACTGCAACACCAGGGGAATTGCAGGTGCGTTGCCGGCCTTTTAGGAAGGAGTAAGCTCTTTTCTTGAAAGTCCCTAAGTCGTATCGGTCGGAAAAATTCGCCTGTGGTAAACGATTCCACAGGGGGGTCGTACGTGGAAGACAACTGCTAGTAAAACATACAGTAGTGGACCACCAAGCATCCAGATGGTGTGTATGGTACCATGAGTTTTGTCGCGATGTGCGTTCGTGAAATTTGGCGGCTGGAATTAATCCGAACAACTCATCAGAGCACTCCCCGTGGTAGACGCGATAGAAAATGCAAAGGAATGCAACATCTCTTCGCAGTGCCAATTAATCGAGCCGATCGGAGAGAACTCGGTCGTCGACGAATCGAGCCGCTATGCGCTGGATGCAGTCAAGTGGAAGGAGCTGGCACTGGGGAGCCCCGGCCCAGAGATGGGAACACTATTCCATGTGTGGCCGAACCTGCGCCTTGTAAACTTGCAGGCGGTGTGCCGGCATGAAATACTGTCCCGCTCTGCTGAGCACGCCAAGCTTTTTAGAGGCTAATTTGGCCTTCTCTTCCAAGTGACCAAAAAACTGCACATCATTCAATATGTCGACGCCGAGGATTGGGATACTGGCTGAGGCAACAAGGGGAGTGCCTTTTTTTGAACAAGGGTATTATTACATTTCTTATCAAATTTGTGCGTAGTTTGTGAAGAAGCGTATTTTATTTGTGGCGGCGCTGTCGTCGCGCCACAAGCGAAATACATCGAAGCCTAAATCACGCTATCAAAGTTCCGAATTAAAACAGTATATAGAATAGCTCCGAACTACCACTGGAGCATGGCCACCCTGGGCAGAACACCTTGCCCGGCGGGAGATCTCCTTTCCTTCCACCGGCGAAACTGGAGACCCCGACGTGATATGAACACGCAACCAATAACCTTCGGAAACTTCAACTGAAGCCTTCGTCATTATCCTCAAGAACCCTACCATTCACTCCCAAGAATCGTCTTCTGCAGTCTTCAGCTTCTGCAAACCAGTCCACTTTGTCTTCATCTCGACTCACCGCAGATTTATAAAGCAGACTTCTTGCACTTGCTCCGGCACATCGTTCTCACCGGCATCACTTGCAATTGCGTAGTACGGCATGCATTACACCGGCATATCGTTCGCACCGGCGTCACTTGCCTTGTGGCGGCGCTGTCATCGCGCCACAAGCGAAATACATCGAAGCCTAAATCGTGCTATCAAAGTTCCGAATTAAAACAGTATATATACAATAGCTCCGAACTATCACTCGGGCGTTGGCCTTCCCAGGCCGATCACCTTGCCCGGCGGGAGATCTCCTTTCCTTCCACCGGCCACACCCTTACGCACACAGCATGCATTCCCCACCGGCATTAACGACACACCGGCAATCGGACTGCACTATCGACCTCCGGTCTGAGCAGGGGGGTGATGTGGCGGCGCTGTCGTCACGCCACAAGCGAAATACATCGAAGCCTAAATCGCGCTATCAAAAATCCGAATTAAAAACAGTATATACAGAATAGCTCCGAACTACCACTCGGAGCGTTGGCCGCTCCCCGGGCAGAACACCTTGCCCGGCGAGAAATCTCCCTTTTCCTTCCACCGGACAAATATTTTTTTCTATTTTATTATTTTATTTTAGTTTTGTTAATTTTTTAGATAATATTATACTTTTGATTATACCTCACACTTTCATATACCTTACATGTTATTTCATACTTTTTAATTGCTGTTTATACCACTTTTTATTATATTTTTATTCTGCAGTAGTTTGCAGTAGCAGTAGTGTATGTTTACCAAACAGCTCTAAAACGCGTTTGGAAAAAACAGAATATTTAACAAGTAAAATAGTATATTTAAATAATATAAGTTAATAGTATATTTAACCTTATGTGCTAATAAAGCTTCTGTCCTGCAGAATATATATTATTACGTAAACATTTTTATGATTTTGGTAATTTCTATGGAATTGTTTACCGTAATTTTAACTTACTTAATTAGTTCTACTTACTTTGTTTTGTTAGCTAGTACAAGTATAGAAATTTGTTGTTTTTATTTTCAATATTATTTTAATAATTATTTTTACCTTTTTTTATTGCTATTTTTGTGCGAATATTTTGTAAACGTTTATGCTTTTTTGGTGATATTTTGAAAATGATTTTATTTTTAATATAAATACCGATACTAGCCAGTTCAAGTTATAATATAATATGTTCCTATAAATATTCCTTAATTATTTGTGTTGAACATATAGACGATTATATACATGAAACGATTATACTTACAAAAATATTATTACAACATGGCTACTACTAAAAGTAAAAGTTTAAGAGTTGGCTTTTATAATGCTGGGTCGATCAGAAGCAAAAGCGATGAGTTTCAGGCAGCTCTGCTACGTGAATCTGTTGATATCATGGCGATAAACGAAACGTGGTTACGAGCTGATGAAGATGCGAGCGCTCCGTTAGTTCCCGGCTATCGCTTCAGTCATATTCTTCGTTCTTGTAACCTATCCAGGACACGTGGTAGTGGTGTTAGTTTTTACATCAAACGAGGGATTAATGCTCGTTCTTATTCCCATAACATTATCTTTGATGAGGTGGAGCAGCAGTGGCTGTCGCTATCCATTAACAAAGATAAGCTTTTAACTGGAACGGCATACAATGGGTAAATGTAGAAAGGTTCTTTGATTCTCTTACGGATACTTTAACTTCGTATGCAAATTTCGATAATATAATTTTATTAGGAGATTTTAATATAAATATTTTGGATGAAAGTGACAACAAAACGCAACAGCTTAATCATTTTTTGCAGTATACTAGGTTGAAAATCTGTATTTTTCAACCCACCCATTTTACACAAGAGAGTGCTACATTAATTGATTTAGTAATTACGAACGCCGGTGTGACAAATACTCGTGTAAAATATACTCCTGAACTTGGTGGTCATGCTATCGTTCTGGTCTATTTTAAAATTAAAAAGCCTAAGGTAAGCTAAAGCAGCAAATTATAACACCTATAAAAATATCAACCTGTCAGATTTTGAGTCGGAAGTTGAATCCATAAACTGGGATAGCATTACTAGGTACAATTGTGTGAATGATATGGTTTCTGTTTTTTCCAAACGCGTTTTAGAGCTGTTTGGTAAACATGCTCCAGAGAATCTAATAACTATCCGTAAGTAACAACTGCCATGGTTCACGAGTAATGTTAAGTACATTATGCAGCTCCGGGATAGCGCTCACAATAAATATCGTCGCACAAAAACTGAACAGCAGTCTCTATGCTTAAAAGAAGGCATATTTTGATTACCACATTAACCAACATTTACATAATACAAATGTTCTATGGAAAAATTTGCGTTACCGTCATTTAAATCGAATGACTTACCAGAATATTTTAGTGATCCTGGCGAAATTAATCGTCACTTTTTGAGTATACCGGGAACAAATATTGCCAAATCACCTAATGTAAGGAATCTGGAAAGGAGAAACCGTATCTCTGATACCTTTAGGATAATGTCAGTTCAAGAAAATGTGGTGGCAAAAATCATAATGGGTGTTAAGTCAAATGCTCAAGGTGCTGACCGCAATACTATGAATATGATAATTCTAACGCTTCCGAGAACTTTAAATATTATCATTGCAATAATTAATGAATCTATAACAGAATCCGTTTTCCCTTTTTCTTGGAAAACTCCGCTTATTCGTCCAATACCTTAAAAAAGTAACCCAACACATGTCGGTGACCCATTAGTATACTGCCTTACTTATCAAAAATACTTGAGAAGGTTGTTTCATCTTCATCTTTACAGCCCTTCACAAGTCCACTGCTGAACATAGGCCTCCCCCAAAGAATGCCACAAAACACGGTCCTGAGCCATCTGCATCCATCGACTTCCTGCATATCTTACGTGGGGGACGCCCTACACTTCGTCCGCCGTTACGAGGCCGCCATTCGAGAACCCTTTTCCCCATCGGTTGTCGGTTGTTAATATTAATGAAATTAACATAAAACATTAGAATTGATAATATTTAAATTATTTAATGCATTTTTAAATTTTGCCAGTCCTATTTATTCCCGTTGCGGCTTTCCTGACATTTCACACGTTTTCGTGTGATGCTGTTTGATCGGTATTATTTTGATCTGCAAAGAGAAAAAAAATATATTCATATATATGTATTATTTTTCTTATTTTTTTCGTTTACGATAACATTCTTTTATTTTTGGCTCGTATCACATTATTTCCACACGTCCCGGGTTGACTGGGAGAGAATGCTAAAGGCATTAACTTCACCCTTAATCCTTTTAGTTAAGGTGTACAATTAAGAATAAATAAATAAATAAAATTAATCCAACCCTTACACACCACTAAAGGACTTCAGGATACTATAAGGTCATTCTGTGTCGGCAATTTGGACAAAAATAATTAAAAGGTGAAGCATGTTGACTCTTAATCGATGAAAGATGTAAATATATACGCGCCATAGCATTCACTTACCATCACGTGGGCTGTGGGCTCGTTTATCACCCTTACTCTATAAAAAATATTTAAAAAAATGAATTCCATCTTACACAGTTTTATAAAGATCCACTGTTCTCAATAAAATAATCTGCGTTTTTCTTAAAGGTCAGTGATAGCGCTACTTAAATTCCAAGTGAAAATATTTATAATTAATCAAATTAAACCGACTATATATTTATATTTAAACGTTAAAGTACTCCAATCTTCTTACCTTTGTCCTTAGAGACTCAAGAACTTATATTTCTTGGAAGATTTCTCATAATTTAACATGAGCTGATACCTCGCTTTGATAAAGCTGCTCCTGTTACCAATCACAGAGCTGTATTGTCCAGTCTCAATACAGCTCCACGATTGGTAACTGGTTTCGGCATTATTGAGTGAATTTTCGGTAGATTCGATACATTGCAATAGTTTGTTGGTAAGCTTGATTAATCGCATGCGATGACTTAACCGGCACGTGGACAAAATGTTGGGATTACACACGTAATGCAACACACTAATATAACAAAAATATAACATACTATGTACCTACTCGTAGTTATTGTAAAATTGAAAATGTAAAATATTTGCATTAAAAATCGACCAATCTTTTTTTGAAGACTGTAACTCAACAAATGGCTTGATAAGTTTTAAAATACAATCATAATAGTAAAGTAACAGCTTATATACGTCCCACTGCTGGACACAGGCCTCCTCTTTTTTTTCGGAGGGTTTTACGCCAAGGAAATGTCCGCTGCACTGCCTGCCCCTACGTGTTGGCGGACTTAGACATGGAGGCTTACTCACGATGTTTTCCCTCATCGCAGAGCTCGGTCAATCGGCATTTAAAATGGCAATTAACATTTTTAATGGCACCGGCGAGGATCAAACCCCTTGAGCAGTAAAAGACTAACACGGCCCTGAAATCTTAATAAATATTTAAATTACCGCAATAAAATATAAACATTTTAATGCATTATGCGACGCGTTTTAATAATTTCTACTTTAATTAAATTTGCTACTAAAGCAGGTTTGTGCTTTACTTAGAATGTTCTCCAAAGTAGGAAACAAATAATCATAGACACATTATAATCGCTTTAAATAATAGGACGGGCCAATCAGACTAACTAACTAATCAGTCTGAAGGATTTTATTATATAAATCTAGCTTGGCACTGTTCAACATATTATTATACTCATTTATATCATTTCACATTTTAAAAAAGGAATAAAAAAGTACAATCTATTCTGAAATATCTTTTGCTAGTAAATTACAAGTTTCACGCAGGCACGTCGTAGTAACTTTTCTTTAGTTTGCATTGTTTGCTGTGTTCTTTCTATGTAATTATAGTTAAAAAGCAATTCCGACATTTAATGAAAAGTTTAAAGTTTGCAAGATCCTAAGTTGCTTAACCCTTGTTTAAAATAACTTCCTTAAGACATACTTCGTTGTAAAAACATTCATAATAGTATTGCTTCATAATAGCAGATATTTTTATACTATATAGACACCCACGATATAAGCACAACATATTTCACAAGGACACGCATCCAGATCTTCCAGATCCAGAACAATTACTTGTAGGCCATACACACAAAATCCAATCAATCCCACACAAAACACTTGTTTTGTGTGGGATTGATTGGATTCGAACCAATTACAAAATAAGCTACAAAAAAGTGTTTTAATGAATAAGTTACTAAAATGAAACCGTAAGATACCTATATTTTATCTATGCAAATAATAAAAAAGTGTCTGTTTGTAACGTCAAAATAACAACTTTTTACGAAATGCATATAAAAGTATGCAATAAAAAAAAGTACGAGTATAACAAAATAGTTTGTAAAATCCAAAAGTGCACGCCTCATGAGCGTTCAGTTAATTTTGACCAAAAAAATAAATTGTATTCCTGAAATTTTATATATTCACTAAAATATATTATTTACGTGTATTAAATTTAGCGGTCTGTTATTTTAACAGGGAAAAAAATATTCACCAAAATAAATCAATTACACAAAGTATAAAATCGATATAGGCTGTATGGTATATTTGTACTTTGTCTATCAAATGCTAAAAAAATATATGACAGCGCCTTTAAATTTTTAATAGCAATAAAAGTTATATAAGTTGTATGTTCGTTGATAAAATCATTTTATCAACAAACTACGCATACTAGGCTATTGATATGAAATAGGAAACCAGTTGATGTACTTCTGAAGCTAATAAAAAAAACCCGGTCTCGATTCGGACGTCCACGTAAAATTTTTTTCAAACCGTTATTTTTTCAAAGTAGCAATATAAAATGATTTTTTAGAAAATATAAGATGGATTAATAAGTGTGTTTTCTTGATATAAAGCTACTCATAGTATCGTATAAGTGCAATATGGTTATGATAGAGGCATTTTAAGAACACAAAATTGCTTGACCTTGACGTGTCGAGAGTAGAACACATTTATAACGCTTCGCGTTATGAGTCATGCAAAACAATTTTTTTAATTTTTGTCTGTCTGTCTGTCTGTATGTTCCGGCTAATCTCCGAAACAGCTTGACCGATTTTGACTAGACCTTCACTGGTAGCTGATGTTATAAGCAGTAACTTAAGCTATTTTTATTTTAGAAAAAGAATTAGGTTACCGCGCAAAAAGAAAATTAAACCCATGAACATTGAGTTCTATGTACTACGTACTAGAGAAGCTATTTCAAACAAAAAATGTGCACTACTCTGTTTTCGCGCATGCGCGGGAGATAGTACAGTTGCGCATGCGCAGTTGATATAAGCGCGTTGCGCCTGCGAGGTCAGTTTTTATCATCATAGATTAGGTATACGTAGGTAGAATGATCAGTATATAATAATCGTTTATTTAGATCTAACACACCTACACATCTTCTCCCCCAATGTACTTTCCTCAAAATTTTTCACGGTTAATTGTACCCCTTCTTCTGTTTATATGGCACTCTCCCCTTTAATACCAAAATACTCCAATCAATTTTACTCGATTTCCCATGACTTCCCTAGGATTGTTAGATGCCATAGATAATTCATCTCAGATAAAGTGCCATAACATAACCGTCCTAGAGGATTGTAAAGACGTTCTGTCTAGATTTTCATTTAGGATTTTAAGCATGAACATAAGAAACATGCGTAAAAACCTTCTAATAACCCTAAAAATATTAGATCTTGATTTCGATGTTATTGTTTTCAGCGAGTGCTGGCTTGATGAGTATGCGACGGTCCCTCTATTGCAAGGCTTTACATCATTTACCGCTGTAGTATATTAATAGGGCAGGAGGAGTCACTATCTACATAAAAGATAGGTGGACAGCCAACTTTTCTGAGCTGAACGTTGACGAGGGTAATTGTATTCTCGCAGAAGTTGCAAATCATTTCTCAGTAGTAGCCGCTTACAGGTCACCTGGTTACACTAACCCAGAAACATTTATTTGCTCTCTTGACGCTAACGTAAAAACGGTAAGTCCCTCTCCTTGTCTTACTTTTGCTGGAGACATAAATACAAATATTATTGAGTCCGCAGCTGACAAAAATTTACACACGGAGTACTTAGATGTATTAGCAGAGTATGGACTTTCTCCAGCCATAACCAAACCAACTCGGGTCAAAACCTGCATAGATCACATATACCTCGTAATATCTAATACACCCACCCGTAATAATACATCCGTAAGATCTAATGCGGAGTCCGTAGTGCATCTCAATGATGTCACTGACCATGCTATCACTATGGCAGGCATAATGCAAAAGACACACAAACCAAAAAGACCAAAACCTATTCGATCAAGAGTTATAGTTGACATAGACTCAATAAGATCAGAGCTGGAGGAAACGGACTGGTCCCCAGTAATGAACTGCAGCTCTCTTGACGAGTCTGTGAGTTATTTCACTAAGACGGTATCAGAGACAATATTGAGATACTCTAAGACTTGTGTAATAAGCCGCTCTAGAACCATCTTACACCCTTGGATGACTCCTGGACTAATCGGATGCTCTAAGCACCGCGATAAGCTTCATATTGAATATCTTAAGGACCCAAACAACCCCACTAAAAAACTTGTATATACGCGTTATATAAATTTTTACATAGGTCTAATCAGAAAACTAAAACGTGATTACAACAATAAAGAAATAAATAAAAATAAATGTGCTCCAAAAAACCTCTGGGGTACTATTAACCGCATAACTGGCAAAGACACTAGTTCAAGTTCTCCTCTGGCTCTCATCAACTCAAGGCCCTCTGTAAAGGAATCTCTCGATGTTTGCAACTCTTACTTTGCCTCTGTAGGTAATAAGCTGGCAAATTATATCATGATGAAATTAAATGAGACTCAGGAATAGAGTGGCATAGCCTCCTCTACGTTGCTAGTGCTGGAAAGGGCCCAGAGGGCAGTTTTGCAGTAAACCAAGGCGCTATCATACGTCAGATCTCTTTAGAGAAGCTCAAGTCTTAAGTGTCCGTAGATTGTATCTTCTGAGGTTTTTTACATTTATACACAGGGAAGCTTCGAAACTGACGACATTTGATACTTTAATAAATAAAAGAGTGTTTAAGACCTCCACAACCTTGGTTAAAACATCTTTCGCTCATCATTTCAGACTGTTCCTATTCCCACGCATCTACATCAAATTAGTCAATTTATACGGCTTAAAACGATCCCAACATTACGAGGCTAAAACAAAAATGAAGAGCTATTTATTGACTTGGGACTATGAGAAAACAGAAGAAATATTGATGACCCTTAAATAGGTGTTAAAACGGTAGTGGGCAGCAATGGCGCCAGCCCTGCCGTCCGATCCCAAGAATTTAATCGTAGGGCTACCTCACCACTCAAACTTATCCCCAATTGCAAATTCTCACTCTTTTACTTATAATTCTTAGAGATCTATGTTATAGGCATGCTAGCATTACTCTCTCTCACACACACACACTCATACACACACTCACACTCATACACACTCACCCTCAAGTACACGCGCGCTCCTTTAAATCAGAATTTGTTTGTTATGTCTGTAATTTTTCATAACTTTTAAGTCAGTTTTGCTTTGCTACGCATAATTGTTTTATGTAATTTCGACAAATAGCCACTTTGTTCTATTGTAAAATCTTTTGTTTGACTCCCACGAGACAGGCCATGCCTAGTGTGGGAGTCACAGAACTTTTTTTTGTATTTTGGCTAAGTGTTTTCTGGTAAATAAATAAATTTATTATTATTATTATTATATCGAGTTCAATTTTTTTATATGTCATTTATTTTGCATATTATGTGCTAATTTAATATAAAATATGCTTATTTTAATCTAAACAAACATATTTATAAATAAAATGTAATAATAATTATCTTTGATAATAAATGTATGTTTTTATATTTTACATAGTTATCTTTTAAAATCTTCAAAAAAATGTTATTAAAATGTAATTGTGACATAATAATAAGGTTTCGTTCGCCGTTCGTTAGTCGAGGCGGGTGTTGTACTTATTAATTACTTGTAAGGAAACTAAAAGAAAATGAATTGTTATGCGTTTATTCCAGCTAAACAAATAAAATAAAAAATAAAATAAAATGGTTTTGTATACAAGTACATACACATAATATACATATATATATTTTACCTACATTCGGTATTGTAATGGAACATCTGCATGTTTTAGTCTATGATTGTAGATAGCGTGGCATACAAATGAAGAAATTTGTTTTTTCTATTGTAATATTATTACCTATTTATTCACTTGAACAACAAATAATTTTAATTATTTGACTACTGAATTATTAATTACGTTCAGGTTTAAACTCTAATTTGAAATCTCGTATTATTAGCGCAGCTCCACACTAAAGGTGTACGGATTGCAGTACAGTTCATTTGAACATAGTGAATGTTCGGAATGCCAAATCTAGTACGTAGTACATATATATCGATGCCCATGAAATTGTGAACAAACTCCTGTTCAAATAGGGAATTATAATTATAAACTACTAAAAACTATGCGTACGCAGTCGCGGGCATTGTGAGTAATTGATAAATTAGCTAAGAATAAAACCACTAAAGTCAAACAGGCAGCAACGTTTTATGTGCATACTAACTTAGAAAGCCCATTAGGCACAAAGTATTGATGTGAAGGAGGCCAAGTTTATCGTTGAGTGAAATATACGACACCATTTCTGTGCGTTTTTATGGAATTAGCATTGTTGTGTATAGGTTACAACTAAGCAACATTTTAAATAATTTTTCTCTAAACAACTTAAGTAGTTTATGCAAGCGTTGTATTGCCTGCTTTCCTTGCTTCCGTGCATAGTGTCAGTGACTTATGTTGCATAATTTTAAATAATAAAGCAGACCTGTGTTTTGCAGCAAAGGCAAGGCCGACATGGCAAACGCTTTGTCCCAGCGAAAATTTTTCACTAGAAATTAACCAACAAAAACAGTGGGTTATTCCGTTAGTACGGTGTGAGCAGAAAGATTTGTTTCATAATTTCATAATTTCCAGCTCCTCAGGCTTCATGTAAGTTAAGTGTTGATAGGTTGTCCCGTCAAGGTTCGCTGAACGATGTTATCCGATGAGCTCGTGTCTCTATAAATGCTTCTTCGGATTAAGAGTCTTGTTGAATATTTAGAGGCGATGGCATAAGAGCCGAAGGTATGACTTTAGTCTCTTGGGAGAGTGGTAAAGACCTGGATGCAACACGCATAGACTTTTTGGCAGCATCTCATCTCAGGGTTACCTCCTTTGGAGCCAAGGCGACATCAGAGGTAGCCGAACTAAATAAGTGGCGCAAATATGAGTCACTGAGAGATGACTACATGATTTTGCCATGGTAGAGACTATCGGTCCATGGGATCCATGTGCAGTGAAGTTCCCAATGAAACTGCTGGTGATAAGAGGACTGGTTCTTTTCTCACTCAAAGATTTAGCCATTCAGCGAGGAAACGCAGTCAGCATTCTTGGCACTATACCACGGGGAGGAGGACTGTGTGATAACTTATGTAAGATTTTAGTTTTTATTATGGTAATAAATTTTGTATATTTGAATGTTATGTAAATAAATGGTTTTATTTTGAAAAAAAAAGAAAAGAAAAGTAAAATTTAATAATTAACCGGCCGCTCTTTAGGATCTTATCATAATATAACAACAGAAGACTATTTTATTTAATCTGGTGAATGAGGACAAGCCTACACACAAAATAATAGGTAGGGGAAAAAGTTTCTTCGTATTTTATATACAAATTGAAGACACTCCTTTTCTGTTGATCAATTCCGGCCGTTTTTTCTCAATTTCTTGCTTGAGTCTCATTATTTGTTCCCAGTAGAGATCCGATTCAATGGTTTTGCCCTGCGGTAAAAGCCCATAATAAACGATGCCCTTCCAATCCCACCATACACACAGCATCACCTTATTGTGTGTTAATCCGGGTTTCGCTACAGTCTGTGGAGCTTGACTACCCTTTGACCATGATCTTTTTCGCATGTTCTTGTCGTAGGTGATCCACTTTTCATCACCAGTAATCAATATTTTCAAAAATGGATCGGTTTCATTACGTTTCAATAGAGAATCGCAAATAAGTACACGATTCATTAGGTTTCTTTAAGTGAGCTTGTGTGGTACCAAAATATCGAGTTTTTTTGTATAGCCAGACTTTTTCAAATGGGTCAAAACTGTTTTTTTGTCAATCCTCAATTCCTCGGCTATGTCGTAACTACTAACATGCCCATCTTGCTCCACTTTCAAAAATGGCATAGACTTTTTCGACGAGCGAGCTGCATTTTTGACATCAAAATTCCCGGACTGAAAATGCTTGAACCAACTTTGTGCTACTCTTACTGACACTTCATTAGGTCCATAAACGTCACAATTTTTTTCGTAGCTTGAGTCGCATTTTTCCCTTTTTGTAATAAAACTTCAGAATGTATCGAATTTTCTTCGTTAGATTCACTCATTTTGGCGGACAGAAAAACAATTGAAAATGGCGGGAAAGTGTTTATTTTTATTTTTATTTTTCTATATGTATTGATATTCAAACCAGCCAAATACAAACAGTACAACCAAAGAGATTTTTCTTCAATTTTACATAAACAAAATACGATAAAACTTTTTCCCCGACCTATTAGAATAGCACATATTATTATCAACCGTAAAGTCCGATTAGGCTGTAATTTTGCAAACTTATGTAACGTCGATGACAATGCTATAATATGGTACCACGGAGATGATCTGCAACGCCTATAAAAGATTTTTAAATAGATTTTATAATATATTATTCACAATTTGTGTTGTTTTAAACATGTTTGTTATCGTCTCATGAAAACTACTTAAGAAAATTCTTTAGGTTGTTACATACCGTGTAACTAAATTTCTTACAAGCTACCGCTTTACTATACTAGATAATAGTCAACCACTGGCTTATAAATAAAATAAATTAAACATTCAAAATTACAAAAGATCAATAAAATGAAATAATAAATTTTCAAAGGGCTCTCAAATAGACAATTTTAGAGAATAACTTAATTTATTACTTAAGCTTGTGCAATTTAATTCATCATCATCATCATCAGCATCATTACAGCCTCTCACAAGTCCACTGCTAAACATAGGCCTCCCCCAAGAAAAGCCAGAAAACATGGTCCTGACTCTCATGCATAGATTTTCCGCATTATTTACCAGGTCTTAATCTTAGATCACATAAGCATAATATGAACTATAAATCGTAGTTCAATTATTCTAAAAAACTAAAGACCAAAAACCTCCATAATTTTTATTTCCTAAAACACCTAGAATAGTACTGAAGCAATTCCAACGTGATGTTCGCTATTTGATAATTATTATTATCTTTTTGATTTGTAAACTTGGTTGACATTAATGTCAACCAAGTTTACAAGTTCTTGAATAAAAATTTAATCACAGTCTCGTTTCATTTAAAATATAAATCAACTGCGAAGTCACTTTATTATTGTCGACGGGAAAAGAAAGCGTTCAGGCGAATGGGTCTTCAAAGTGATTTCTTCTTGCCATTTGTTACCTTTTCTGTAGAATGAAAGTTATTTCGCATAAGGCGTTTCAATATCACTGGTATTTTTAATTGTGAATTTTATGTTCCAAAAAGACTGAGCAGTAAGTGTTGGCCTACAACAGTTGAAGACCACTACCAACAATAGTACAGTAGTAGCAGTTTGTTTCTCCCTATTAAAGTGCAAGAGATACAGTCTACCTAAGTGACTCCTTTTTCGGAAAATAGCATCTAAATGATGAGGCATAAATATCGCTTAGAGAGCAATTATCGCTTTGTTATTTCGTAATTTTTATATAAAGTTTCAAATTAAATTTTATGTTAATTTACAGCAAGTAGTATACAGATTTTTTTTTATATAGGATAGGGGGCAAACGAGCATGCGATTCACCTGATGGTAAATGACTACCGCCGCCCATGAACAACTGCAACACCAGGGGAATTGCAGATGCGTTGCCGGCCTTTTAAAAAGGAGTAGGCTCTACTCTTGAAGGTCCCTAAGTCATATCGGTCCGGAAAAATCGCTGGTGGTAATCCATTCCACAAGGAAGTTGTGCGAAGAAGAAAACACCTTCTAAATCGCACAGTGGTGGACCGCATATCATCCAGATGGTATGGATGGTATCGCGAGTTTTGTCGCGATGTGCGATGGTGAAATTGAGCGGCTGGAATTAGTCCGAACAATTCCTCAGAGCACTCCCCGTGGTACATGCGTGAAAATACGCAAAGAGATGCCATATCTTTACACAGTGCCAGTGTGTCAAGCCGATCGGAAAGAACTCGGTCGTTGACGATTCGAACCGCTCTGCGCTGGATGCGGTCAATTGGAAGGAGCTGGCACTGGGGAGCCCCTGCCCAGAGATGGGAACAGAATTCCATGTGAAGCTGAACCTGCGCCTTGTAAAGTTGCAGGCGGTGTGCCGGCATGAAATACTCTCCCGCTCTGCTGAGCATGCCAAGCTT
Source organism: Parnassius orleans (assembly GCA_029286625.1). Lineage (NCBI taxonomy): Eukaryota > Metazoa > Arthropoda > Insecta > Lepidoptera > Papilionidae > Parnassius > Parnassius orleans. Next base: position 424,630 of record JAGSMP010000037.1, read on the forward strand.
TGGGTGTTTGGCCTTCTTTTCCAAGTGACCACGAAATTGCACGTCACTCGATATGTCGACCCCGAGGATTCCGATACTGGCTGACACAACAAGGGGAGTGCCTTGAAACTGAAGACATACGACAAAGGGGTTTTTTTTAACGGTAAACGCGCAAACTTGTGTCTTCTGGGGATTGAACTGGACTAGATTTAGTTGCCCCCAATCCAAGACTTTGTTTAACAAAGTCTCGACTTCAGTCACAAGTTTGTTCCGGTACTCGGCGACGTTTTCCCGAGATTACTGGCACGGCCGGTGCATAGAGCATCACCAGTGCTGTCATCCGCATAGCAATGAATGTTACCGGTTTGCAACATATCATTGATATGCAGAAGAAACAACGTTGGTGAATGCACGCAGCCTTGTGGAACACAAGCATTAATAGGCTTGTAATCGGAGCATGCACCGTCTACTACGACCTTGATGCTCCGATCAGCCAGAAAACTGGTGATCCAATTGCACAATTTCTCGGAAAGCCCATAGGAAGGAAGCTTCAAAAGAAACACTTTGTGCCAGACCCGATCAAAGGCCTTCGCTATGTCCAAACTAACGGCCAATGCCTCCCCTTGTACTAGATCGCCTGCGCCCATCTATGTGTTAGGTAAACAAGAAGATCACCAGCTGAGCGACCCCGACGGAAACCGTACTGGCAGTCACTAATCAGCTGGTGCTCACCAAGGTGCCGCATGAGCTGGCAGTTAATAATGGACTCCAATATTTTCAAGAATTTTTAGGGATCGGGTGCAAGAAAGCTGTCTTCCATGAATTCAGGACAACGCCTAGGGGTAGGAGTACCGGTAAGACGCGTAAGAACCAGTGCCAACTCCGGGCACACATCCTCAGCACAATTGGGGATTCCGTCAGGCCTCGACTTATGGATGTCCAGGAGAAGAGTGTTTTGCGAACCGAGCGCTGTGAGAACCGCATCCGGCATGGAGCACTCACACGCGGGATGGTCGCCGGTGTGTTCCCTCCGTCATCAAGAGTCGAGTTGGACGCAAAAGGGCCTAAAGGTCGGCTTTCTCTTTAGCGGCGTGGGCCAGTGAGTCGTCCTCCTGTGCAGAGATGGTAGTGATGGCTTACAGAAATTTCCTTGGACAGCCTTGGCGAGAGACCAGAATGCACGGGTTCCCGAAGGAAGGCAAACTAGTTTATCGCCAATTCTGCCTATGTGCTCTGACTTTGCCTTCGCAATAACTCTTTTGAAGGACCTGGAGGCGAAGTTATACTTCTTTTTAAGCATGCTGGTGTTTACATCCCGAGCCGCCGAAGCCTCAGCCCAGGCCCGATAGCACTCCTGCTTACTGCGTAATGCAGTCTTACAGGAGCGGCATCGACGGAAACCTGATATCCGTCCGGATGAGAGGTCAGCAGAAGGTCCAACAGGGAAGGTGTATGATCCTCCACATCTGTAATCCGCGTAGGCGAAGTAACCTGTTGTGTCAGACCATATGCCAAGGAAAAGTCATAAACAGATCTTCCCGCATGATCGGTTAAACGTGAACCGAGCCGTGGTGGGCGTTAAAATCGCCAAGGATCACGATCTCTGCGGATGGGACCTGTTGTAGCAAGGAATCTGTAGCCATTTGGACTTGGTCGATGAGTCGGTCTGTTTCGGCATTACCGCTATCTACGCGCAGCCAAAGGATGGACAGGTCTGAACCTTCAAGACTGCCGAGGCGTCGAGAACAGATGTCCTCTCTGACGTATACGCAAACTCCAGTCCGAGGCACAAAGGAGTGTTCCAATTTGTGTCCTGGGTAGGAGAGATACGAAGTATCAGCCGGAGAGGACACCTGCGTCTCGGTCAGAAAGAGCAAGGCCGGCTTCGCCGTCTCGAGATGGTAGTGGATGGCGTTTAGGTTCGAGTGAAGTCCCCTGATGTTGCAGAAATTCACGGATAGCGTGGCAGGGGCCGCCTTGGTCTTGTTGCTCAGTTTGCCCCGAGCAGTTATTGTTCTGAGCGGAATTTTGCCCCCCCTCCCCCAGAATACGCGGGGCAGCCTGAGCACCCACGCTCAGGAGTGGAGTAGCATGGTTGTGGATGCTCAGCGAGGGATTCTCCAGGGGTGCTTGTACCCTCCTGTGGTAGTCTATTATTTAATTCCGCTACCATGTTGATGGGGGGGGAGGGGGGGAATTGGGCCTCCTGTTACCTACACTCACCAGACGAAACGCAAAAGCAAAAGCTGCTGCGTGGCTCTACCACCGTGTATTGGTGGTCTACCCCAATACCGACTCAAAGTGGGGATATTTTCCATATTTCGCACGCTTGGCAGGCGGGTTGTCGACAAGTTATTACGCAGTTTATTATTATTTTGGGTTTTTATCAGGAAGATGCTACTGCTCTTCGCTTGTTTCAGTTATCTGCGTCACTTGTTATGAAATTCACGGGATGATATTATAGAGTAGTGAAATCTCTAACACAGCCACTACACGGCACTATATATTTAAGTATATAAAATGATTTTTTTTGTTTGTCGTATGTTTGTTTATTGTATGTTTCATATACGTCATGTTTTGATGCTGTAGAGCCATACTGCAGTTATATTATGGTTATAGCACGAATGGGTCAGCTCGCCGGGACAGGACCACGCTCTCACATAATACCAGCGTAAAATATCAGCTTAATGCTGCTGTGTATCGTATGGTGAGTGTAGAAAACCGGAGACCCTTTTTACCGGATACGAGGCATTCCATCTTAGTCTTTAGGGGTGACAACGCATCTGCATTTTGATTCTTAATAGAGGATAAATGTAGATGTCTATGGGCCACAGTATCCACTCACCATGAGGTGGACTGTGTGCGCGTTTTTCACCCTTATTCTATAAAAAAAAATACAGGAAACGACAAACAAATAAACCTTATTTCTTTTCCTTACTTAAGTTCTTATATCATTCCGATTATGAGCATTGCAATGCATGCCAGGCACTTCTAGTCAGTAATACAAATGGTTCATTTTATTCTTAATTATCGTTTGAGATAATCAGTCAGTGTCCCATCTCTCGACTCTTGAATGGTTTCAAGTCGAAAAGAAATAAAAAAAGATTAAAAAGTTAACGCTTTTGTCCATTACTGTACGAATATTCATGGAATGAAACAATAACAACTTTTCCCTTTGAATCAAATTTCCTGAAACCTTTTTAAAACTTTCTGAAATGACTAAATCAAAGTAAATCTTTCAAATGTTTCTTGTTTATTATACAAACTACGACTTTAAACATTTCAGATATTTTTATGTCTTCTATCTATACATATAACAAAAATGTTAATTGCCAGATTCTGTACAATTTATAATTTTGTGACAAAATTATTGAGAGGGACTAAAATAAGTGATTAAATACATTTCTCTCATATTTAGAATTGCCTGTCTGTCTGTTTGTTTATAAACACATCACGTCTAAAGTACTAATTTTTTGGGGTAGTCTTACCAAGTAGTCTTACTGGCAAGACCATTAGAATTTCCTAATGGGAACTTCCCAACAGTCTTACTAGTAAGACTATTGGGAATCTTCGTGGCATGTTGTATTCTCAGTAGTCTTACCAAATATACTTTTAAAACTACTGGGAATTTTTTTACCAAGTTGACTTACACCGCGAAAGAAAATTCTCAGTAGTCCTACTTTAAAAAAAAATACCGCGTTTTTGATCATATTCATGCATTGTCATTTGAATTTGAGCTATATTCGAAATTTCAAGTTTCCAGCTCATTGAGAAGTTAGTTTAAAATCAATTACTAAATTCCACCCGGAATAACAAACAAACAAGAAAGTGACTATAAAACGTGGTAAATAAATACATGGAATTTTTTATTAGTTTAGTAGTTACTACCTCTAACGAACCTACGCAATTTAAAACTGATTATGAAAATGCTATGATGAAAGCCTTATGAACCGTTTTCCCAAAATATTAATAAGCGGATGCTATTTTCACTATTGTGAGAGTCTAAAAAGAAAATCAAAATCTCTCAAATTAAAGGCATACAGAATCACTATGTAAAATGCCACTTTTGTCCGAAGAAAGTTGACGGTTGATGAGATGGAGGAATGCAATGATATGTCCATAGATTAAACCATAGTACTGCAGATTTTAAACGTAATATGTGACACTATAAAATCTGCAGAAAAAAATGTGAAGAATATATCCCATCGGATCTAATCAATACACGGATGTCTGAACAGAGATTCTTCACCAAGTCAAGCTAAATTATTGTAAATATTTGGTGTCGGGTTCGAATTCTGGGTCGGGCCAAAAATCTGTTATTGATTTTTTCTATTAAAGAAATTCTCAGTAGCAGCCCGGTGTCAGAAAGCACGTACAGCTGTTAGTTCTGCCCCTGATCTCTCTCCGGTCGTGTCGGATTACCGTTCCATCGAACTATGAGACTGAGGGAATAGAGAGTTCACCTGTGCTTGCGCATACATTCTGGCCCTATAATTCTGTCCTGCACATATATAGTCTCCGTTGGCACTGGCCGCCGTGACCGAAATACGGTCTGAAGAACTATTCCACTGCCTCTTTCACGTTTATGCCTGCCTAATACTTTTCCTACTATTTATAAAAAACAAACATCAGGCAAATCAGGCCAAAAAATGTTAACACGAAACGCATCATTATGACAAAAATAAAATAAAGTAGTTAGGTACTGATGAAAATATTCTACTAGACTACTGAGTATTTTTTGCCCTGGTATTTCTTACCAGTTATTTCTACTTGGTAAGAAAATTCCCAGTAGTTTTACTAATAAGACTATTTGGTAAGACTATTGGAATACAACACGCTGAAGATTCCAATAGTCTTACTAGTAAGACTACTTGATTTAATAAATTGTTAAGAAAATCATAAAACGTATCTTCGAGTAACATTTAGCATAAATTTAACATGTTTTATTAAAATCGATTCATTCTATCAAAAGTTATGATTATTATTTTGAAATGTAGATACGAATTTGTTTAATGATGGCGTTTCAAGTGCATTTCAATTGTTCCAAAATGACATATTTAAATCAAGTCACAAAGATTAACGTCTTCTTTTACGTCTACGATCTTAGAAAAAGTACAATAGTTAACCAGTGTCATCGAAAGATAGTGTTGTACAAATACAATGTAAGGCGGATTGTATTTTTTCCTGTAGATGTGTCCTTATAATCGCTGTTCATATTTAAATTACTCATAGGGAGAATAACTTTTATACCAAAGTGAGCACTATTTTAACTTATAATACCAGTGAAAACTACTAGACAATCGCTTTTAGTTTGTTATTTAGGTTATTGTGATATTCATACTTTAATTGTTAATTTCTCAGTATTCTCGTTAGATACGGTAAAACTAATATTACTATTGTAATCTATAGATTATAAGGGATAAATCGACATGCATTTCATTAAGTTACGCCACAAATTGTGTTGGGCCCATTTTCCATACAAAAAGAAATTTTCTCCTTTCCTTATGTTAATTATAAATAATTAGTTTTCACATATTTTATTAACGTATCAAATGTAAAGTTTTATAGAAAAATTTTGGGTATTTTTATAGAAGAGGGGGCAAACGAGTATGCGGCTCGCCTGATGGTAAGTGACTACAGCCGCCCATGAACAACTGCAACACCAGGGGAATTGCATGTGCGTTGCTGGCCTTTTAGGAAGGAGTAAGCTCTTTTCTTGAAGTCTCTCTTTTCCCTAAGTCGTATCGGTCCGAAAAAATCGCCGGTGGTAAACGATTCCACAGGGGGGTCCTACGTGGAAGACAACTGCTAGTAAAACATACAGTAGTGGACCACCAAGCATCCAGATGGTGTGGATGGTATCATGAGTTTTGTCGCGATGTGTGTTCATGAAATTTGGCAGCTGGAATTAATCCGAACAATTCCTCAGAGCACTCCCCGTGGTAGATGCGATAGAAAATGCAAAGGAATGCAACATCTCTTCGCAGCGCCAATGAATCGAGCCGATCGGAGAGGAATCGGTCGTCGAGGATTCGAGCCGCTCTGCGCTGGATGCAGTCAAGTGGAAGGAGCTGGCACTGGGGAGCCCCGGCCCAGAAATAGGAACAGTATTCCATGTGTGGCCGAACCTGCGCATTGAAAACTTGCAGGCGGTGTGCCGGCATGAAATACTGTCCCGCTCTGCTGAGCACGCCAAGCTTTTTAGAAGCTAATTTGGCCTTCTCTTCCAAGTGACCAAAAAACTGCACATCATTCAATATGTCGACGCCGAGGATTGGGATACTGGCTGAGGCAACAAGGGGAGTGCCTTTTTTTGAACAAGGGTATTTTTACATTTCTTATCAAATTTGTGCGTAGTTTGTGAAGAAGCGTATTTTATTTGTGGCGGCGCTGTCGTCGCGCCACAAGCGAAATACATCGAAGCCTAAATCACGCTATCAAAGTTCCGAATTAAAAACAGTATATATAGAATAGCTCCGAACTACCACTCGGAGCATGGCCACTCCCTGGGCAGAACACCTTGCCCGGCGGGAGATCTCCCTTTTCCTTCCACCGGCGAAACTGGAGACCCCGACGTGATATGAACACGCAACCAATAACCTTCGGAAACTTCAACTTCAAGCCTTCGTCATTATCCTCAAGAACCCCTACCATTCACTCCCAAGAATCGTCTTCTGCAGTCTTCAGCTTCTGCAAGCCAGTCCACTTTGTCTTCATCTCGACTCACCGCAGATTTATAAAGCAGACTTCTTGCACTTGCTCCGGCACATCGTTCTCACCGGCATCACTTGCAATTGCGTAGTACGGCATGCATTACACACCGGCATATCGTTCGCACCGGCGTCACTTGCCCTTGTGGCGGCGCTGTCATCGCGCCACAAGCGAAATACATCGAAGCCTAAATCGTGCTATCAAAGTTCCGAATTAAAAACAGTATATATACAATAGCTCCGAACTATCACTCGGAGCGTTGGCCGCTCCCCGGGCCGATCACCTTGCCCGGCGGGAGATCTCCCCTTTCCTTCCACCGGCCACACCCTTACGCACACAGCATGCATTCCCCACCGGCATTAACGACACACCGGCAATCGGACTGCACTATCGACCTCCGGTCTGAGCAGGGGGGTGATGTGGCGGCGCTGTCGTCACGCCACAAGCGAAATACATCGAAGCCTAAATCGCGCTATCAAAAATCCGAATTAAAACAGTATATACAGAATAGCTCGAACTACCACTCGGGCGTTGGCCGCTCAGGCAGAACACCTTGACCGGCGAGAAATCTCCCTTTTCCTTCCACCGGACAAATATTTTTTTCTATTTAATTATTTTATTTTAGTTTTGTTAATTTTTTAGATAATATTATACTTTTGATTATACCTCACACTTTCATATACCTTACATGTTATTTCATACTTTTTAATTGCTGTTTATACCACTTTTTATTATATTTTTATTCTGCAGTAGTTTGCAGTAGCAGTAGTGTATGTTTACCAAACAGCTCTAAAACGCGTTTGAAAAACAGAATATTTAACAAGTAAAATAGTATATTTAAATAATATAAGTTAATAGTATATTTAACCTTATGTGCTAATAAAGCTTCTGTCCTTTTTTTTTTTTTTTATAGGATAGGGTGACAAACGAGCACACAGTCCACCTGATGGTAAGTGGTTGCTGTTACCCATAGACATCTACATTTATCCTCAATAAAGAATCAAATGCAGATGCGTCGTCACCCGTGAGGACTAAGATGGAATGCCTCTTTTCAGTAAAATGGGTCTATTCTATTTAAACACAGCAGTGTCAAGCTATTTAGTGGTATATAGTGGTCCTTATAACCTGTGCTACAACTATACTACTAATATAGCTGCAGCATGGCTCTACCACGTAAGAGAGTAAGTGTCCTGCAGAATATATATTATTACGTAAACATTTTATGATTTTGGTAATTTCCATGGAATTGTTTACCGTAATTTTAACTTACTTAATTAGTTCTACTTAATTTGTTTTGTTAGCTAGTACAAGTATAGGAATTTGTTGTTTATATTTTGAATATTTTTTTAATAATTATTTTTACCTTTTTTTATTGCTATTTTTGTGCGAATATTTTGTAAAAGTTTGTGCTTTTTTTGGTGATATTTTGAAAATGATTTTATTTTTAATATGAATACCGATACTAGCCAGTTCAAGTTATAATATAATATGTTCCTATAAATATTCTTTAATTATTTGTGTTCAACATATGGACGATTATATATGAAACGATTATACTTACAAAAATATTATTACAACATGGCTACTACTAAAAGTAAAAGTTTAAGTCTTGGCTTTTATAATGCTGGGTCGATCAGAAGCAAAATCGATGAGTTTCAGGCAGCTCTTCTACGTGAATCTGTTGATATCATGGCGATAAACGAAACGTGGCTACGAGCTGATGAAGATGCGAGCGCTCCGTTAGTTCCCGGCTATCGCTTCAGTCATATTCTCCGTTCTTGTAACCTATCTAGGACACGTGGTAGTGGTGTTGGTTTTTACATCAAACGAGGGATTAATGCTCGTTCTTATTCCCGTAACATTATTTTTGATGAGGTGGAGCAGCAGTGGCTGTCGCTATCCATTAACAAAGATAAGCTTTTAATTGGAACGGCATATCAACCACAATGGCTAAATGTAGAAAGGTTCTTTGATTCTCTTACGGATACTTTAACTTCGTATGCAAATTTCGATAATATAATTTTATTAGGAGATTTTAATATAAATATTTTGGATGAAAGTGACAACAAAACGCAACAGCTTAATCATTTTTTGCAGTATACTAGGTTGAAAATCTGTATTTTTCAACCCACCCATTTTACACAAGAGAGTGCTACATTAATTGATTTAGTAATGACGAACGCCGGTGTGACAAATACTCGTGTAAAATATACTCCTGAACTTGGTGGTCATGCTATCGTTCTGGTCGATTTTAAAATTAAAAAGCCTAAGGTAGCTCTAAAGCAGCAAATTATAACACCTATAAAAATATCAACCTGTCAGATTTTGAGTCGGAAGTTGAATCCATAAACTGGGATAGCATTACTAGGTACAATTGTGTGAATGATATCGTTTCTGTTTTTTCCAAACGCGTTTTAGAGCTGTTTGGTAAACATGCTCCAGAGAAACTAATAACTATCCGTAAGAAACAACTGCCATGGTTTACGAGTAATGTTAAGTACATTATGCAGCTCCGGGATAGCGCTCACAATAAATATCGTCGCACAAAACTGAACAGCAGTCTCTATGCTTAAAAGAAGGCATATTTTGATTACTACATTAACCAACATTTACATAATACAAATGTTCTATGGAAAAATTTGAAGTCATTTGCGTTACCGTCATTTAAATCGAATGACTTACCAGAATATTTTAGTGATCCTGGCGAAATTAATCGTCTAATGTAAGGAATCTGGAAAGGAGAAACCGTATCTCTGATACCTTTAGGATAATGCCAGTTCAAGAAAATGTGGTGGCAAAAATCATAATGGGTATTAAGTCAAATGCTTAAGGTTTTGACCGCATTACTATGGATATGATAATTCTAACACTTCCGAGAACTTTAAATATTATCACTGCAATAATTAATGAATCTATAACAGAATTCGTTTTACCTTTTTCTTGGAAAACTGCCCTTATTCGTCCAATACCTTAAAAAGAAACCCAACAAATTTAGGTGACCCATTAGTATACTGCCTTACTTATCAAAAATACTTGAGAAGGTTGTTTCATCTTCATCTTTACAGCCCTTCACAAGTCCACTGCTAAACATAGGTCTCCCCAAGGAATGCCACAAAGCACGGTCCTGAGCCACCTGCATCCATCGACTTCCTGCATATCTTACGTGGGGGACGCCCTACACTTCGTCCGCCGGTACGAGGCCGCCACTCGAGAACCTCTTTTCCCCATCGTTTGTCGATTGTTAATATTAATGAAATGAACATAAAACATTAGAATTGATAATATTTAAATTATTTAATGCATTTTTAAATTTTGCCAGTCCTATTTATTCCCGTTGCGGCTTTCTGACATTTCACGTTTTCGTGTGATGCTGTTTGATCGGTATTATTTTGATCTGCAAAGAAAAAAATATCATATATATGTATTATTTTTCTTATTTTTTCGTTTACGATAACATTCTTTTATTTTTGCTCGTATCACATTATTTCCACGTCCGGGTTGACTGGGAGAGAATGCTAAAGGCATTAACTTCACCCTTAATCCTTTTAGTTAAGGTGTACAATTAATAATAAATAAATAAAATTAATCCAACCCTTACAAACCACTAAAGGACTTCAAGATACTATAAGGTCATTCTGTGTCGGCAATTTGGACAAATATAATTAAAAAGGTGAAGCATGTTGACTCTTAATCGATGAAAGTTGTAAATATATACGCGCCATAGCATCCTCTTACTATCACGTGGGCTGTGGGCTCGTTTATCACCCTTACTCTATAAAAAATATTTAAAAAAATGAATTCCATCTTACACACACTTATAAAGATCCACGGTTCTCAAGAAAATAATCTGCGTTTTTCTTAAAGGTCAGTGATAGCGCTACTTACATTCCAAGTGAAAATATTTATGATTAAAAAAATTAAACCGACTATATATTTATATTTAAACGTTAAAGTACTCCAATCTTCTTACCTTTGTCCTTAGAGACTCAAGAACTTACATTTCTTGGAAGATTTCTCATAATTTAACGCAGAGCTGATACCCTCGCTTTGATAAAAGCTGCTCCCTGTTACCAATCACAGAGCTGTATTGTCCAGTCTCAATACAGCTCCGCGATTGGTAACTGGTTTCGGCATTATTGAGTGAATTTTCGGTAAATTCGATACATTGCAAGAGTTTGTTGGTAAGCTTGATTAATCGCGTGCGATGACTTAATCGGCACGTGGACAAAATGTTGGGATTACACACGTAATGCAACATACTAATATAACAAAAATATAACATACTAAGTACCTACTCGTAGTTATTGTAAAATTGAAAATGTAAAATATTTGCATTAAAAATCGACCAATCTTTTTTTGAAGACTGTAACTCAACAAATGGCTTGATAAGTTTTAAAATACAGTCATAATAGTAAAGTAACAGCTTATATACGTCCCACTGCTGGAGACAGGCCTCCTCTCTTTTTTTTTTTTTCGCCAAGGAAATGTCCGCTGCACTGCCTGCCCCTACGTGTTGGCGGACTTAGACATGGAGGCTTACTCACGATGTTTTCCCTCATCGCAGAGCTCGGTCAATCGGCATTTAAAATGGCAATTAACAATTTCAATGGCACCGGCGAGGTTTAAACCCCTTGAGCAGTAAAATTTACGGCGCTAGAGCCCTGGACTAACACGGGCCTGAAACCTTAATAAATGTTTAAATTACCGCAATAAAATATAAACATTTTAATGCATTATGCAACGCGCTTTAATAATTTCTACTTTAATTAAATTTGCTACTAAAGCAGGTTTGTGCTTTACTTAGAGTGTTCTCCAAAGTAGAAACAAATAATCATAGACACATTATAATCGCTTTAAATAATAGGACGAGCCAATCAGACTAACTAACTAATCGGTCTGAAGGATTTTATTATATAAATCTAGCTTGGCACTATTCAACATATACTTATTTATATCAACATTTTAAAAAGGAATAAAAAAGTACAACCTATTCTGGAATATCTTTTGTTAGTAAATTACAATTTTCAAGCAGGCACGTCGTAGTAACTTTTCTTTAGTTTACATTGTTTGCTGCGTTCTTTCTATATAATTATAGTTAAAAAGCAATTCCGACATTTAATGAAAAGTTTAAAGTTTGCAAGATCCTAAGTTGCTTAACCCTTGTTTAAAATAACTTCGTTAAGACACACTCCGTTGTAAAAACATTCATAATAATATTGCTTAATAATAGCAGATATTTTTATACTATATAGTAGGACCCACGATACAAGCTCAACATATTTCACAAGGACACGCATCCAGATCTTCCAGATCCAGAACAATTACTTGTAGGCCATACACATAAAATCCAATCAATCCCAACCAATTACAAAATAAGCTACAAAAAAGTGTTTTAATGAATAAGTTACTAAAATGAAATCGTAAGATATATTTAATCTATGCAAATAATAAAAAAGTGTCTGTTTGTAACGTCAAAATAACAGCTTTTTACGAAATGCATATAAAAGTATGCAATAAAAAAAAGTACGAGTATAACAAAATAGTTTGGAAAATCCAAAAGTGCACGCCTCATGAGCGTTTCAGTTAATTTTGATGAAAAAAATAAATTGTGTTCCTGAAATTTTATATATTCACTAAAATATATTATTTACGTGTATTAAATTTAGCGGTCTATTATTTTAACAGGGAAAAAAATATTTACCAAAATAAATCAATTACACAAAGTATAAAATCGATATAGGCTGTATGATACATTTGTACTTTGTCTATCAAATGCTAAAAAAATATATGACAGCGCTTTTAAATTTTTAATAGCAATAAAAGTTATATAAGTTGAAAATCATTTTATCAACAAACTACGCATACTAGGCTATTGATGAAACCAGTTGATATACTTCTGAAGCTAATAAAAAAAAACCCGGTCTCGATTCGGACGTCCACGTAAAATTTTTTTCAAACCGTTATTTTTTTCAAAGTAGCAATATAAAATGATTTTTTAGAAACTATAAGATGGATTAATAAGTGTGTTTTCTTGATATAAGGCTACTCATAGTATCGTATAAGTTCAATATGGTTATGATAGAGGCATTTTAAGAACACAAAATTGCTTGACCTTGACTTGTCGAGAGTAGAACACATTTATAACGCTTTATGAGGCATGCAAAACATATTTTTTATTTTTGTCTGTCTGTCTGTCTGTATGTTCCGGCTAATCTCCGAAACAGCTTGACCGATTTTGACTAGACCTTCACTGGTAGATAGCTGATGTTAATAGGAGTAAATTAAGCTATTTTTATTTTAGAAAAAAAATTAGGTTACCGCGCAAAAAGAAAATTAAGACCCATGAACATTGAGTTCTATGTACTACGTACTAGAGAAGCTATTCCAAACAAAAAATGTGCACTACTCTGTTTTCGCGCATGGGCGGGAGATAGTACAGTCGCGCATGCGCAGTTGATATAAGCGCGTTGCACTTGCGTGGTCAGTTTTTGTCATCATAGATTAGGTATACGTAGGTAGAATGATCAGTATATAATAATCGTTTATTTAGATCTAACACACTACATCTTCTCCCCAATGTACTTTCCTCAAAATTTTCACGGTTAATTGTACCCCTTCTTCTGTTTATATGGCACTCTCCTTTAATACCAAAATACTCCAATCAATTTTACTCGATTTCCCATGACTTCCCTAGGATTGTTAGATGCCATAGATAATTCATCTCAGATAAAGTGCCATAACATAACCGTCCTAGAGGATTGTAAAGACGTTCTGTCTAGATTTTCATTTAGGATTTTAAGCATGAACATAAGAAGCATGCGTAAAAACTTTGATAACCTTCTAGTAACCCTAAAAAGATTAGATCTTGATTTCGATGTTATTGTCTTCAGCGAGTGCTGGCTTGATGAATATGCGACGGTCCCTCTATCGCAAGGCTTTACATCATTTCACTCTAAGAAGTATATTAATAGGGCAGGAGGAGTCACTATCTACATAAAAGATAGGTGGACAGCCAACTTTTCCGAGCTGAACGTTGACGAGGTTAATTGTATTCTCGCAGAATTTGCAAATCATTTCTCAGTAGTAGCCGCTTACAGGTCACCTGGTTACACTAACCCAGAAACATTTATTTGCTCTCTTGACGCTAACGTAAAAACGGTAAGTCCCTCTCCTTGTCTTACTTTTGCTGGAGACATAAATACAAATATTATTGAGTCCGCAGCTGACAAAAATTTACACACGGAGTACTTAGATGTATTAGCAGAGTATGGACTTTCTCCAGCCATAACTAAACCAACTCGGGTCAAAACCTGCATAGATCACATTTACTCCGTAATATCTAATACACCCACCCGTAATAATACACCCGTAAGATCTAATGCGGAGTCCGTAGTGTATCTCAATGATGTCACTGACCATGATATCACTATGGCAGGCATAATGCAAAAAATACACATAAACCAAAAAGGCCAAAACCTATTCGATCAAGAGTTATAGTTGACATAGACTCAATAAGATCAGAGGTGGAGGAAACGGACTGGTCCCCAGTAATGAACTGCAGCTCTCTTGACGATTCTGTGAGTCATTTCACTAAGACGGTATCAGAGACAATATTGAGATACTCTAAGACTTGTGTAATAAGCCGCTCTAGAACCATCTTACACCCTTGGATGACTCCTGGACTAATCGGATGCTCTAAGCACCGCGATAAGCTTCATATTGAATATCTTAAGGACCCAAACAACCCCACTAAAAAACTTGTAGATATGCGTTATAGAAATTTTTACATAGGTCTAATCAGAAAACTAAAACGTGATTACAACAATAAAGAAATAAATAAAAATAAATGTGCTCCAAAAAATCTCTGGGGTACTATTAACCGCATAACTGGCAAAGACACTAGTTCAAGTTCTCCTCTGGCTCTCATCAACTCAAGGCCCTCTGTAAAGGAATCTCTCGATGTTTGCAACTCTTACTTTGCCTCTGTAGGTAATAAGCTGGCAAATTATATCATGATGAAATTAAATGAGACTCAGGAATAGAGTGGCATAGCCTCCTCTACGTTGCTAGTGCTGGAAAGGGCCCAGAGGGCAGTTTTGCAGTAAACCAAGGCGCTATCATACGTCAGATCTCTTTAGAGAAGCTCAAGTCTTAAGTGTCCGTAGATTGTATCTTCTGAGGTTTTTTACATTTATACACAGGGAAGCTTCGAAACTGACGACATTTGATACTTTAATAAATAAAAGAGTGTTTAAGACCTCCACAACCTTGGTTAAAACATCTTTCGCTCATCATTTCAGACTGTTCCTATTCCCACATCTACATCAAATTAGTCAATTTATACGGCTTAAAACAGTCCCAACATTACGAGGCTAAAACAAAATGAAGAGCTATTTATTGACTTGGGACTATGAGAAAACAGAAGAAATATTGATGACCCTTAAATAGGTGTTAAAACGGTAGTGGGCAGCAATGGCGCCAGCCCTGCCGTCCGATCCCAAGAATTTAATCGTAGGGCTACCTCACCACTCAAACTTATCCCCAATTGCAAATTCTCACTCTTTTACTTATAATTCTTAGAGATCTATGTTATAGGCATGCTAGCATTACTCTCTCTCACACACACTCATACACACTCACACTCATACACTCACCCTCAAGTACACGCGCTCCTTTAAATCAGAATTTGTTTGTTATGTCTGTAATTTTCATAACTTTTAGTCAGTTTTGCTTTGCTACACATAATTGTTTTATGTAATTTCGACAAATAGCCAATTTGTTCTATTGTAAAATCTTTTGTTTGACCCCCACGAGACAGGCCATGCCTATTGTGGGAGTCACAGAACTTTTTTTGTATTTTGGCTAAGTGTTTTCTGGTAAATAAATTATTATTATTATTATATCGAGTTCAATTTTTTTATTTGTCATTTATTTTGCATATTATGTACTAATTTAATATAAAATACGCTTATTTTAATCTAAATAAACATATTTATAAATAAAATGTAATAATAATTATCTTTGATAATAAATGTATGTTTTTATATTGTTTAGTTATCTTTTAAAATATTCAAAAAAATGTTATTAAAATGTAATTGTGACATAATAATAAGGTTTCGTTCGTCGTTCGTTAGTCGAGGCGGGTGTTGTACCTTATTAATTACTTGTAAGGAAACTAAAAGAAAATGAATTGTTATGCGTTTATTCCAGCTAAACAAATAAAATAAAATAAAATAAAATGGTATTGTATACAAGTACATACACATAATATACATATATATATTTTACCTACATTCGGTATTGTAATGGAACATCTGCATGTTTTAGTCTATGATTGTAGATAGCGTGGCATATAAATGAAGAAATTTATTTTTCTATTGTAATATTATTACCTATTTATTCACTTGAACAACAAATAATTTTACTTATTTGACTACTGAATTATTAATTACGTTCAGGTTTAAACTTTAATTTGAAATCTCGTATTATTAGCGCAGCTCCACACTCTATGAATATTGAAGCCACACTAAATGACACTAAAGGTGAACGGATTGCAGTACAGTTCATTTGAACATAGTGAATGTTCGGAATGCCTAATCTAGTACGTAGTACATATATATCGATGCCCATGAAATTGTGAACAAACTCCTGTTCAAATAGGGAAGTATAATTATAAACTACTAAAAACTATGCGTACGCAGTCGCGGACATTGTGAGTAATTGATAAATTAGCTAAGAATAAAACCGCTAAAGTCAAACAGGCGGCAACGTTTTATGTGCATACTAACTTAGAAAGCCCATTAGGCGCAAAGTATTGACGTGAAGGAGGCCAAGTTTATCCTTGAGTGAAATATACGACACCATTTCTGTGCGTTTTTATGGAATTAGCATTGTTGTATATAGGTTACAACTAAGCAACATTTTAATTAATTTTTCTCTAAACAACTTAAGTAGTTTAAGCTAGCGTTGTATTGCCCGCTTTCCTTGCTTCTGTGCATAATGTCAGTGACTTATGTTGCATAATTTTAAATAATAAAGCAGACCTGTGTTTTGCAGCAAAGGCAAGGCCGACATGGCAAACGCTTTGTCCCAGCGAAAATTTTCCACTAGAAATTAACCAACAAAAACAGTGGGTTATTCCGTTAGTACGGAGTGAGCAGAAAGATTTGTTTCATAATTTCATAATTTCCAGCTCCACAGAATTCATGTAAGTTAAATGTTGATAGGTTGTCCCGTCAAGGTTAGCTGAACGATGTTATCCGAAGAGCTTGTGTATCTATAAATCCATCTTCGGATTAAGAGTCTTGTGGAATATTTAGAGACGATGGCAGGAGAGCCGAAGGTATGACTTTAGTCTCTTGGGAGAGAGGTAAAGACCTGGATGCAACACGCGTAGACTTTTTGGCAGCATCTCATCTCAGGGTTACTTCCTTTGGAGCCAAAGCGACATCAGAGGCAGCCGAACTAAATAAGTGGCGCAAATATGAGGCACTGAGAGATGACTACATGATTTTGCCATGGTAGAGACTGTCGGTCCATGGGATCCATGTGCAGTGAAGTTCCCAATGAAACTGCTGGTGATAAGAGGACTGGTTCTTTTCTCGCTCAAAGATATAGCCATTCAGCGAGGAAACGCAGTCAGCATTCTTGGCACAATACCACGGGGAGGAGGACTGTGTGATAACTTAATTTTATTGTATGTTATGTAAACTAATGATTTTATTTTGAAAAAAAAAGTAAAGCAAAGTAAAATTTAATAATCAACCGGCCGCTCTTTAGGATCATATCATAATATAACAACAGAAGACTATTTTATTTAATCTGATGAATGAGGAGAAGCCTACACACAAAATAATAGGTAGGGGAAAAAGTTTCTTCGTATTTTATATACAAATTGAAGACACTCCTTTTCTGTTGATCAATTCCGGCCGTTTTTTCTCAATTTCTTGCTTGAGTCTCATTATTTGTTCCCAGTAAAGATCCGATTCAATGGTTTTGCCCTGCGGTAAAAGCCCATAATAAACGATGCCCTTCCAATCCCACCATACACACAGCATCACCATATTGTGTGTTAATCCGGGTTTTGCTACAGTCTGTGGAGCTTGACTACCCTTGACCATGATCTTTTCGCATGTTCTTGTCGTAGGTGATCCTTTTTTCATCACCAGTAATCAATATTTTCAAAAATGGATCGGTTTCATTACGTTTCAATAGAAAATCGCAAATAAGTACACGATTCATTAGGTTTCTTTAAGTCAGCTCGTGTGGTACCAAAATATCGAGTTTTTGTATAGCCAGACTTTTCAAATGGGTCAAAACTGTTTTTTGTCAATTCTCAATTCCTCGGCTATGTTGTAACTACTAACATGCCCATTTTGTCCACTTTTCAAAATGGCACAGACTTTTCGACGAGCGAGTTGCATTTTGACATCAAAATTCCGGACTGAAAATGCTTGAACCAACTTTGTGCTACTCTTACTGACACTTCATTAGGTCCACAAACGTCACAATTTTTTTTCGTAGTTGAGTCGCATTTTTCCTTTTTTGTAATAAAACTTCAGAATGTATCGAATTTTCTTCGTTAGATTCACTCATTTTGGCGGACAGAAAAACAATTGAAAATGGCGGGAAAGTGTTTTTTTTAATTTTAATTTTGATTTTTCTATATGTATTGATATTCAAACCAGCCAGATACAAACAGTACAACCAAAGAGATTTTTCTTCTATTTTACATAAACAAAATACGAATAAACTTTTTCCCCGAATATAGCACATATTATTATGGATGATAATAAAGTCCGATTAAGCTGTAATTTGGCAAACTTATGTAACGTCGATGACAATGCTATAATATGGTACCACGGAGATGATCTGCAACGCCTATAAAAGATTTTTAAATAGATTTTATAAGATATTATTCACAATTTGTGTTGTTTTAAACATGTTTGTTATCGTCTCATGAAAACTACTTAAGAAAATTCTTTAGGTTGTTACATAACGTGTTACTAAATTTCTTACAAGCTACCGCTTTACTATACTAGATAATAGTCAACCACTGGCTTTTAAATAAAATAAATTAAACATTCAAAATTACAAAAGATCAATAAAATGAAATAATAAATTTTCAAAGGGCTCTCAAATAGACAATTTTAGAGAATAACAATTTATTACTTAAGCTTGTGCAATTTAATTCATCATCATCATCATCAGCATCATTACAGCCTCTCACAAGTCCACTGCTAAACATAGGCCTCCCCCAAGAAAAGCCAGAAAACATGGTCCTGACGCTCATGCATCGATTTTCCGCATTATTTACCAGGTCATAATCTAAGATCATATCAGCACAATATGAACTATAAATCTTAGTTCAATTATTCTAAAAAAACTAAAGACCAAAAACCTCCATAATTTTTATTTCCTAATACACCTAGAATAATACTGAAGCAATTCCAACGTGATGTTCGCTATTTGATAATTATTGTTATCTTTTTGATTTGTAAACTTGGTTGACATTAAGCCTGAATAAAAATTTAATCACAGTCTCGTTTCATTTAAAATATAAATCAACTGCGAAGTCACTTTATTATTGTCGACGGGAAAAGAAAGCGTTCAGGCGAATGGGTCTTCAAAGTGATTTCTTCTTGCCTTTTGTTACCTTTTCTGTAGAATGAAAGTCATTTCGCATAAGGCGTTTCAATATCACTGGTATGTTTAATTGTGAATTTTATGTTCTAAAAAGACTGCTCAGTAAGTGTTGGCCTACAACAGTTGAAGACCACTACCAACAATAGTACAGTAGTAGCAGTTTGTTTCTCCCTATTAAAGTGCAAGCGATACAGTCTACCTAAGTGACTCCTTTTTCGGAAAATAGCATCTAAATGATGAGGCATAAATATCGCTTTGTTATTTCGTAATTTTTATAAAAGTTTCAAATTAAATTTTATGTTAATTTATGGCAAGTAGTATACAGAATTTTTTTATAGGAGAGGGGGCAAACGAGCATGCGATTCACCTGATGGTAAGTGACTACACTCGCCTATGAACAACTGCAACACCAGGGGAATTGCAGATGCGTTGCCGGCCTTTTAAAAAGGAGTAGGCTCTACTCTTGAAGGTCCCTAAGTCATATCGGTCCGGAAAAATCGCTGGTGGTAATCCATTCCACAAGGAAGTTGTGCGAAGAAGAAAACACCTTCTAAATCGCACAGTGGTGGACCGCATATCATCCAGATGGTATGGATGGTATCGCGAGTTTTGTCGCGATGTGCGATGGTGAAATTGAGCGGCTGGAATTAGTCCGAACAATTCCTCAGAGCACTCCCCGTGGTACATGCGTGAAAATACGCAAAGAGATGCCATATCTTTACACAGTGCCAGTGTGTCAAGCCGATCGGAAAGAACTCGGTCGTTGACGATTCGAACCGCTCTGCGCTGGATGCGGTCAATTGGAAGGAGCTGGCACTGGGGAGCCCCTGCCCAGAGATGGGAACAGAATTCCATGTGAAGCTGAACCTGCGCCTTGTAAAGTTGCAGGCGGTGTGCCGGCATGAAATACTCTCCCGCTCTGCTGAGCATGCCAAGCTTTTTGGAGGCCAATTTGGCCTTCTTTTCCAAGTGACCACGAAATTGCACGTCACTCGATATGTCGACCCCGAGGATTCCGATACTGGCTGACACAACAAGGGGAGTGCCTTGAAACTGAAGACATACGACAAAGGGGTTTTTTTTAACGGTAAACGCGCAAACTTGTGTCTTCTGGGGATTGAACTGGACTAGATTTAGTTGCCCCCAATCCAAGACTTTGTTTAACAAAGTCTCGACTTCAGTCACAAGTTTGTTCCGGTACTCGACGTTTTCCCGAGATTACTGGCACGGCCGGTGCATAGAGCATCACCAGTGCTGTCATCCGCATAGCAATGAATGTTACCGGTTTGCAACATATCATTGATATGCAGAAGAAACAACGTTGGTGAATGCACGCAGCCTTGTGGAACACAAGCATTAATAGGCTTGTAATCGGAGCATGCACCGTCTACTACGACCTTGATGCTCCGATCAGCCAGAAAACTGGTGATCCAATTGCACAATTTCTCGGAAAGCCCATAGGAAGGAAGCTTCAAAAGAAACACTTTGTGCCAGACCCGATCAAAGGCCTTCGCTATGTCCAAACTAACGGCCAATGCCTCCCCTTGTACTAGATCGCCTGCGCCCATCTATGTGTTAGGTAAACAAGAAGATCACCAGCTGAGCGACCCCGACGGAAACCGTACTGGCAGTCACTAATCAGCTGGTGCTCACCAAGGTGCCGCATGAGCTGGCAGTTAATAATGGACTCCAATATTTTCAAGAATTTTTTTAGGGATCGGGTGCAAGAAAGCTGTCTTCCATGAATTCGGGACAACGCCTAGGGAGTAGGAGTACCGAAAAAGACACGTTAGAACCGGTGCCAACTCTGGAGCGCACGTCCTCAGCACAATTGGCGGGATTCCGTCAGGCCACTCGACTTGTGGATATCCAGGGAGAGGAGTGCTTTGCGTACTGAGCACTGTGTGAATCGCACATCAGGCATAGAGCACTCACACTGCGGGATGGTCGGCGGTGTGTTCCCCCCCGTCATCAAGAGTCGAGTTGGACGCTAAAAGGGAGCCTAAAAAGTCGGTTTTCTCTTTTGAGGCGTGGGCCAGTGCGTCATCCTCCCTGTGCAGAGATGGTAGTGATGGCTTACAGAAATTCCCTTGGACAGCCTTGGCGAGAGACCAGAATGCACGGGTTCCCGAAGGAAGGCGAACTAGTTTCTCACCAATTCTGCCTATGTGCTCTGACTTCTAACTCTTTTGAAGGACCTGGAGGCGAAGTTATACTTCTTTTTAAGCATGCTGGTGTTTACATCCCGAGCCGCCAAAGCCTCAGCCCAGGCCTGATAACACTCCTGCTTACTGCATAATGCAGTCTTACAGGAGCGACCAAACCAAGGCTGAGATCTGCCTCCGATGGGTACCACAGATGATGGAATAAATAGTTCCATTCCCTGTAGCACCATATCGGTGACAGAGTCAGCAACAGCGCTGGGATCATCCGGCGAGAGCAAACCCGCTCCCATGGGTAGGAAAGAAAGACCGCATTCCGTCCCAATCCACCGATCTGTAATGCCAAACACGGCGGCAACCTGCAGAACGCAACCGCGAGGAAGCGTGAGTGGCACCACACCCGGATCAGACAATCGTGCGAAGATCCGAGAGGGGCATTGACGGAAACCTGATATCCGTCCGGATGAGAGGTCAGCAGAAGGTCCAACAATGAAGGTGTATGATCCTCCACATCTGGAATCCGCGTACGCGAAGTAACCAGTTGTGTCATACCATATGCCAAGGCAAAGTCATAAACAGATCTCACCGCATGATCAGTTAAACCGAGCCATTCGGCGTGGTGGGTGTTAAAATCGCCAAGTATCACGATCTCTACGGATGGGATCTGTTGTAAAGAAATCTGTAGCTATTTGGACGTGGTCAATGAGTCGGTCTGTGTCGGCATTACCGCTGGGACCTATACAGGCACCCGTAGACGTGGTGATGGTCGTCGCTGTCTACGCGCAGCCAAAGGATGGACAGGTCCGTACCTTCAAGACTGCCGAGGCGTCGAGAACAGATATCCTCTCGACGTATACGCAAACTCCAGCCCGGGGCACAAAGAAGTGTTCTAATTTGTACCCGGGTTGGATAGGTGAAATATCAGCCGGAGGACACTTGCGTCTCGTTCAAATAGAGCAAGGCCGGCTTCGCCGTCTCTAGATGGTAGTGGACGGGTTAAGGTTCAGTGAAGTCCGCTGATGTTGCAGACGTGGGATAGCCTGAGCACCCACGCTTAGGAAGTAGAGGGTAGCTTGACCGCGGATGCTCAGTGAGGGATTCTCCATTACCAGGGGTGCTGGTACCCTCCTGGGGTATTCCTTTCTTTTTAAATTCCGCTACCATGTTATAGGAGAAGGGGTTGGGCCTCCGGCCACCTGCACTAACCAAGCGATGCAGAAGCGTAGCTTCCTACGTTGGTATTCTGTGAGGTCCACACCAGTAGTGATCTAGGAAATAAAATATACCCTAGATCACTTCTGTTGTGGCTCTCTATCTGTTTGTGAAGATTCATTACAAACTGTTCGGCCATTCCGAAGATTAGCCCGGACAGACAGATAGACAGACAGACTGACAGACAGACAGACAAAAATAAAAAAGGATTATTCATTTCTTAATGGCATGCAAATAATCCTCTCAACTCAATATAAGGCAGTTATTTCGATATTACAGACAAACACTTCAATTTTATTTAATAGATTTACAATGAGCACTTTTCCCTGAGCTACCACACCTCTTCATCATCATCTCATATACCAATACCAGATGCAGAATACCATGTCGGCGAGATAATGAGAGAGAGAGCCCACCTTAATTAATTTTAGTGTAAGGTAATTTAATGACAAATTAAGCTGTAACTTACTTTTTAGAAGCGAATATAAGTAACTACTGAAAACTAAAGGAATAAAAACGTAGCTTTTTCTAACTCTAGGCAATACAATTATCTCTTTGAGCTCCGTGCTTTGAGCTCGAACTTTGAAACAAAAACAAACAAACATCCTTCTATTGAACGGTCTCAAATGAATTTCCATTTTAAATTAGCCCGCAACCAACATGTTAGAACTCCAATATTGGATCCAAGTATAAAAAAGTGAGTTTATCATGCAATTTCTCTATGTAGCAAGTTCACCTACACTTGGTGTCTCAAACTTGTTTCTTTAATGTTAGTGCTGTTAGCTTACACGGCTGTTACAGCTGCATTGGTCTCAGGGCTCGTAGCCTGAAAGGCCCCCTCTATTCGATAGCGAAAGTGGCGATTGGCAAAAAAGGCTCTGATGATATAGGTAAGCCTATCAGGCACGTTGAGTTTATACAGTTTGTAAAGCAAGCCGTCGTGCCAGACTTTGTCAAACACTATTGCGACATCGAAGAAGAGGGCACCGGTCATAGTGGTTCTAAAACTTCTACCGCAGGTGGTAGTGCAGACTTACGCTCGACCTCCGCTTCGACCTCTACAAGGTGAGCGGAATCTATAAGTTCGCTAGAGCTTAGCTATTGGCTCTCTAAACTGTCCGCGAGGCATTCGGCCTTTTCAGAGTCGTCAAAGGCGAGATCGGGGTTTCCTGGCCTAATGAGAGGCGGCATGGGTCAGGATTGTTCTGCTTTCAGAGCTCGGGTCAGCTGCCGGGAGTCAGTTTGAGATAGCTCGATACCCTCCAGCAGATTATCCCACTTATTATGTCTAAATTCGGTAAGGCGTTGTTTCACCTCGTTTTAGAGGTTGCGTAGTCAAAATTTATTGTCTGTTGTACGATAGTGATCGTATTGTCTTAGGACCGCATCCTTTGCTCTGATCAGCTGTCGAATATCACTCGGAAACTTCAAGTGTCGTTTTATTACAATTTGATATCAATTTGCTAGGAATTCGCAAGTGAAATGAGTTAGCATTTAAGAATAATTTGTCTTTTAAAAAGAAATTAGTCGCATCGAAATTTTAGTAAACGGTTCTTCTTACCAAGAGCACCATTTGCTTGGCTAATTAAGTTATTCCATCTTATTTTCTTTATGTATTATGACCATTATCCGGTTTTGCGAAATAAAACATCCATCATATGCTTCAAATAAGCGCAAAATATTGCTGTTGGAAGAGCAACGCTGCAGCTATGCTATGGTTGTAGCACCAATGGGTTGGCTCGGCCAAAAAAGGGCAACGCTCTCACAGAATATCAGCATAAAATAGTAGCTTAATGCTGCTGTACTTTGTATGGTGAGTATATTGAACAAGAGTTATTACTGCAAAGGAGACAGTCCTTAGTTCTCGGTGTGATAACAAATCTGCATTTTATTCTTTATCGAGGATAGATGTAGATATATGATCTATGGACCACAGCATCCACTTACCATCAGGTGGACTGTGTGATCGTTTATCACTCTTATTATAAATAAAAATAACTTATATTTTATTTTTATCTACTAAAATTGTTATGGTTTAAACTGGTATTTATAATTTATAATAATATTGCTTAAAACAATAACGCAGTTCCGATTAATCACCTCGACTGAGTAATTTTCTTTCCCATGGAGGAAATATTTCTTTCAGACATGATAAACAGTTATAAAACAGCGGTTCAAAAGCAAGTTAGACACCATTACAATTTTAGCTTTTATACAGTGACAATGAGTTTTTTCACTCAAAAAAAAAACGATCACGCTCTAACATTCAGCTGGACAGTAAAAACTGGACAAAATATGACGTGAAAAACATCGCGGTGAAAAATTGAAGGCAGCCATGGAGTTGGATATTGGTATCCTGCTTTTTAATGATACTTTACTAATCATTGTATCTTATTCGTGGTTTATGTTGGTTTCGATTTCATGAAAACCTTACTGTGGTTCATTTGAAATCAAAACAAATAATAACTAAAAGACAGTTATCGACGGACGAAATTCAATAATTAACCAGCACGTTCTATGCTATTTGTGTAAACTCTAATTGTTGTGTTTTTGCGCTGATTATCTCTTACTTGTCACTGCTTAAATCGGTGCTTAGTCTTAGTTCACTTCGATTGCCGGCGAATATGATCCGTAATCTGAAGTGAAGGCACGTGGAGAAGAAATAAACTGACTGTATTAAAGTTTTTTGAGCAGGTACGCCTTAAATTTAAATTGGATTTTATATCACTACAATAGTGTGTCTTCTGTATTCGATATAAATTCTACTCGTAGGTACTATCGTGCTAACCTAACTTCTTGGACCTCTATCACTAATTTACGTTACGTTAAGGTGAAATGGAGTGGAGTATCCTGTTAATAAGTTTATTAGTAAAGGAGAATTCTACAATGTTAGGGTAATTAACATAGAAAACCAATAACAAGGGGTCGACTTATCGGTGAAATATTTCAATAATCAATAAGTTAACCCGAACAAGTGCGAGTGAGACTCGCGCCCTGAGAGTTCCTTATAAACTCAGTTTACTGAAATTTACAAATTATAGATAGATTAAGCACCGTACATTGCTCTAACAAAAGGTATAAAACGTGGTGAAGCCATGCTTCAGCTATATTATTAGTTGTAGCACGAATGGGTCGGCTCGACAGGGGTAGAACCACGCTCTCACAAAATACCAGTATAAAATAGCAGCTCAATGCTGCTGTGTTTCGTGTGATGAGTGTAGAGAATCGGAGGCCCCTTTTACTGGAAACGAGGCATTCCATCTTAGTCCACGCTGAATGACAAAGCATCTGCATTTTGATTTTTAATTGAGGATATATGTAGATGTCTATGGACCACAGCAGACACTTACCATCAGGTGGACGGTATGCTCGCTTGTCACCATTATTCTATAAAAAAAGTACAGTCCAATTGAAGGACAAACTTAACTTTGCTGTTGAAAAACTGTTCTCCCATTTATCGGTCTACATTACAGTCGATGCTCGACTACAAATGTAATTTTGTAGTCGCAAAAATATATTGTTTGTTGATTCAACAAATTAACGATTTCCATTTTTTTTCTTTTATTTGTGTTCAGAGACCTAGCTCCTAGTCGAATTTCATGATTTTAGGTCAACGGTAAGTTCTCTGTAAATTTTGATGAGTGATACTCTGTAGATCAAATTATGTAACGTACTCGTACGAGTAAATGGCTTTTTCACGACTCTAGGGAACCGTATACCTTGGTATTTTATATTTATTTCAACTTAATACCTTTACCTGTTTCTAAGAAAAGGACCTTGATAGACGGAAACAAAGTGATATTTATATTTTAGATTTACATTAAAGGTCCCGTTTTTTATTTAAAGGTTCGAACCTCTAAAAAGACAATAAAATGTAACATATTCAAATTATACTTTTGTTATGGCGAAGCGGGTTTGTTAAGTATTAAGAAGACGTAATTTTTTTTTAAATAAATTATTTTATATTTGTGATTAATTTTAATAAAATATAATCTTTCAAGTTTATTTTACAATGGGTGCCCTGCTGTTTAGCGGCAAGGCTGACTGCAAAGATGCTCCTTGACAGAAAGGGAATCCTATTAACTTACTATAAATAATTTGTACGACTAACTACTGTTGATTGTCAAACCGACGTGTTTTTGTTTTTTATCTTTGGTAATGGATTTGTACGCTGACTTTTACCAGTATCAAGTAATAGGAAATAATCTGTTATAATAATTTGTTCAAAAACTTCTCTACAATATGTTGATGCATTACATTGCATTTTTGGGAGATTTATTTTACAGCTTAAGCCAGCTGACAGTCGATGACGACCGTATCTCAAGTTCTTATGGCGCTTAAGTGGACAGAATAACTTGAAGTTAATATCAACATCGCAGCACTTGTTTAGTCGTTTTCGCAAATATTCGCATGCGCAGACACAAAAATCGCATTACTTTTACTTATCAAAATCAACTCAAAATTATTATTTAAACGGAAAATCAGAAGCAACAATCCCCGGGCGGAATTATTGCTTTTGCGGCAGTTCCCGCCAAAACCCCGTCTCTGCAATTGAAACATTGACTTTAAATGTCTTTTCATATAATTAACAATAATATTTTCTATGGAGATTGTCGTTTTATGCGGATTTATGATAAAGGTGATCTGGTAAAAATTGTTTGTGTTAACAAGCTATAGCTATTAGGGATAAATAATATCAAAAAATGTCATTACTAGACATAGAGCAACACGGGTCATGTTGCGAATCGGAGGGGAGTAGCCATACGTAGGCGTTACCTCTGTCAATGTATAAGTCCACGCGGTGCAAGGCGTACAATAAAACTATTGCAGCCGCACTGAGACTAAATCTAGTTGCGCGGCTGAATCGACGTCCTACGAAAATGTCGAATTGTTCAGTTTTTTGCTGCAAAAAGACATCTGCCACGTCAAATTTACAAAAAGATTAATGTTGCCTTTCACATATAAGTAATTTTTAATCACATTTTTGCTATTTACTTCTTTTTAAAATTAAAAATTACAATAATTGTGGTTTTGGATTTGTTCACCAACACTCGCCGCCCGCCTTCATACAATATTATGCAAATCGGTCAAGCAACAGATCTGAGTCTGTATCCGAGTTGTCATTGTCACTCAACGATACTGTTAAGCTGTGCAATGTTATCTATGTGTGTGTGAGATTATTAGTTTATGTTTTTTATTGTTATGTGTGAGTTTCGTAGTGATAGACGATTGTTTTGGTGTGCGCAGATTTTCCCCCGCAAAAAATGACAGACTGTTCTGTATCGGGGAAAAACGCTATGGCTACTTCGTTCCGGTCCGCCGGTGGCACGTGTTGCTTTATGTAACTAGATGATAATAACTTAAACGTTGGTTGTTATCAAATGAATAATTCAACGTACATTGTAATAATTAATCAAAGCAACTAAATCAGAGACGAAGGGACAGATCTAGTCCGTTTTAATTAAATCATATACAAGGATGAGATGATCCAGGTCATTACGGATATAATAGGATTTGAGAACAATACGGGGAGTGAATTAGATCTAAACATAACTTTATAAATATGTTCAACTACTATTATACATTCATGTTCAACATGCATTTCTTTTAGCTTGATTAGAGTAAGTACCTAAAGCAAGGAAAGAATATTAATCTAATAAGATTTTGTTTATAAAGAAAATACTTGTAGTTTCCATCTAGTCAACGCACTATTACTTATTTAAAGTTTCTTTCAATCATAATCGTTATCTACTGTGTGAACTATTATATGTTAAAGAACTAAATACTTTTTTCAATTAATTTTTTTCATAATTAACTATTTTATTTTAACAAGAATTTAAAAAAAATCTGCCTATTAGAATTCCAATATTAATAACATTCATTCAAATTTACCGCCTATTAAAGTTAATTTGGCTATTCAGTTGGTAACATTATATATTATGTTATTATTCGACAAATATGCATATATTTGGCATACTAGCATCATTTAAGAGCATATCGAATTAAATTTATATCAATGGTATGTGCAAGATGTAAACCACAGCGACGGGCGTCAGGAAACAGCGTCGAACGTGCGAACATTTGTTTTTTGATTTTTCGTTTATGGCATATTCCTGCATATGGAGACGCCCATGTCCTGACGTAATTACAAAAAATAACGAATGACTTAAAAATAAACCTGGCGTTGCTTTTGGCTGCTCTTTTAATGGCGGAACTGGGTGTAATTAAAACGTCGGTCGGACACTCGAAGAAATATATTATAGTTTAAGGTTCACCAAATATATTTAACTAGCCGTGGTAGCTCAGAGGCTAAACGCTCGGCGTAAATTACACGGTATACGAGCAACTCGGGTTAGATACCCGCCGGCACCAATAAAGTTGTTAGTTTTGCAATTTTCAGTGCTGATTTACCGCGTGCTAGGCAGTGAAGGAAAATATCGTGAGGAAACCTGCATTTCTGAGAAATTATAGAAAATATCTCAAAGACGTGTGAAGTGTGTGACCTTTACAATTTTTTACTCAACTTATAATATTTTTTTTGTTAATGAAAAATTGTTTCAGAAAAATTATACTGCATTCGATGTTTGGCTTAAATTTACTGTAGCATTATTTAAGAGGAACTTAATACAATAAAATACAGCACAATACCTTGTTAACTTGATTTGTTGTACAGAGATATAATCGGCTTAAAAGGTCGTTGAAACAAACAAAACACAACAACAAAATAAACCACTAGGATTTGTAATTTGAATTTATAAGCCACTCAGGTTCTCCAATTATTGTATAGTGCTTTGTAAAGGAAAGTTATCAAGATGACTTGTTATATAAAGTCTTAAAACGTTAATTCATTACATCCTCTCAAAAGTCTACTGCTGAACATAGGCCAATCCCGTAAATTGCCTTCTAGGGGCAATACTTGCCATAGTTTCCACGCTTGACAGTCGGGTTGACAACCGCAGTTTCTTTTATTTTGGTTGTTATCAGGAAGAAGCTGCTATTTATCACCTGTTCCATATTAACTAATTGTTCTTAAAATTTGATGTGCTTAAGTTTTAGATTAAAAGTAAAAGCTTTTGTTGGCGTTTAAATAAATTTTATCCCGGTCCTTTTTAATAAGTTTAAAGCCATGGATGAGGGGCTAAGCGCTCGCTGTTAATTTTACAGTACGCGAGCAATCCGAGTTCGACCCTCGCCTGCACAAATTAAATTTTAATTTCAGTTTTAAGTGCAGATTCACCACGTGATCATCGGTAAAGGAAAATATCGTAGGGAAATGTGTATGTCTGATAATAAAAAACAAAGTATATTGCGGACGTATAAAATGTGCCTATATGGGATAGGACAGTGTAGTGGCGGTGTAAGAATATCCACTACCCCATATCATCCCGTGAGTGTCGCAAGAGGCGACAAAGGAAAACAAATCAGGAGATGGGCAGCAGCGTCTTCTTAATAACGACTAAAAATAAAAAAACTGCGGTTGTCAACCCGCTTGCCAAGAGTGGCAACTATGAAAAATATCCCCCCTATGAAGCAATCTATGGGGGAGGCCTATGTTCAGCAGTGGACTTTAATAGGCTCTAACGGTAACGGCAATGGATAGGACAGAGGTCTGTGGTCATAATGTTACTTTAATTGTTGATAGTGGCGACTGCAGTCCATGGACGCCTGCAGCCGACTTTAAACAAAGAAGGGTACAGATGCGTTGTCACCTCTGAAGACTGAGATGGATGCCTCACAGACTGTAATTATACTGGCTCTCTATAACCTTCAAAAGAACACAATGCGGCTGAAATAGGTAAATAGTTACATAGTGCTATAAGGTACAAATGAATTAAACTGTTACGCTTGTTTTATATAGGAATAAAGGGTTAAGCTGACAAGGACAGACGTACAAAATTAATTTATATGCGCTCTTGTATGATATCGGAAGCCTAAAAAGGGTCGGTATTCATATGCGAAAACAAAACACAATTTATTAGAAACAGCACTATCGGATTGGATCCATAGCCTCATTTTACATAAGCCGCATATCGCAAACGACTTTAAATTAAAAATTATATTAAAAGTTAAAGTATTCTAATCAAGCGTCGTCATCGAGAACCGTTTCAGTCCACAATGAAAACTTAAATTTAGAACTTGATGGATGGGATGAGTAGCTTATAGCCTTAGGCACTTAATTAATATTCAACTAAGAATCAATTTTGCCTACTAGTGTAGGTGGCATACAAAACATAAGTCTATAAGTATCTATACGAGATTTTTAACTATTTATTATTTTAATTACATCAAATACCCCCCTATTTGTCATAGTTATCACATTTGGCAGTCGGATTTATCACAGTAGCTTTATTTTTTATTTTTTGAGTAGTTATCAGGAAAATATTAAATTACCGTGTAGTAGTATATCGTAAAATACCGTGTAGGCCTAGAATATCCACTAGAATAGAATAGAATAGAATAGAATAGAATAGAATAATTTTTTATTCTTCTATTCTAAAGTAAAAAAATATTATTTAGAAAGTCATTTTTTACTTTACTACTGGTTCGGAAAAACCTCTGTCCTGGGAAGAACCAGCAAGAAACCCAGCGGGACATTATTTTAAAATAAATTTTACATTAATGGTTGTACAAACTATTTACAAAATTTATTTTAAAAACTGCTTGGAAGCGACCACCTCATTCCCAGGGATTATTATCAACCATGTATTCATTTATATTATAATAACCCTTTTTATACAGTTTCAGCTTAACAAAACATTTAAACTTGGCAATAGAGAGAGCCTGTACACTTTCCAGGACCTTGTTGTAATAGCGTATACATTGCCCCAAGAATGAATTACTGACTCTGTGGAGTCGAGAAACTGGTATCACTAGCTTGTGTATGTTCCTAGTGTTTACAGAGTGTATATCACTTTTTTTACTAAAACTTCCTTTGTTTTTGTGAACATACATTAAATTTTCGTAAATATACTGAGAGGCCAAAGTTAATATATTTATTTCTTTAAACTTATCTCTAAGAGACTCTCTCGGTTTCAGAATGTAAATAGCTCTAGTGGCCCTCTTCTGTAAAACAAAAATAGTTCCTGAATCAGCCGCATTTCCCCATATCAAAGTCCCATAAGACATTATGCTATGGAAATAACTGAAATAAACTAATCTAGCTGTCTCGACACTAGTGAGACCTCTAATCTTTTTTACAGCATAGGCTGTAGAACTTAGTCTGCTTGCTAGTTTGGATATATGGGGGCCCCACTGAAGCCACTACCCTATATCATACCGTGGGTGTCGTAAGAGGCGACAAAGAGAAACTAATCAGGAGATGGGCAGCAGAGTCTTCCTAATAATGACTAAAAATAAAAAACTGCGGTTGCCTACCCGCTTGCCAAGCGTGGCAACTATGGCAAATATCCTACCTATGAGGCAATCTATGGGGGAGGCCTTTGTTCTGCAGTGGACTTTAATAGGCTGTAACGATAACGGTAACCGTATCAGGAAAGTGCTGCTGCTCATCTCTTGTTTCAGTTTCCTCTGCTACCCCTTACGACTCCCACGGGTTGATGATATTGAGCATTAAATTCTCTAACACTTCCACTACAACATTAGGATCATAGCAATGCAAGCACTGCTATTTGGCGGCAGAAATTAACTTGCACATTCTTTAATACCGAGGTTAATAGTATGTATATCTAAATCACCGTACGACAAATTTCTTTACCTATGAGTTTTTGAATAAATCCTCTTTATTACATTTCGATAATTCTATATTATAACAATTCAAAAATCGGGCATAGATCCCTATGAGGCAGTCTGCGGGGAGGCCCGGGAGGTCTATGTTTCTATGTTCAACAGTGGACTTTGACAGGCTGCATTTTTAAGTTTTTAATGGAAAAAATATATTTTTATTTGATACTACTAATTAGCGATTATCGGATTTATTTATTTACTTGTCCTGTCAACGGGCGGGTACCCTATAGGTTTTCATGAGACCTTAGTGTTTGGTATTAATTTCAACTTGATATCTCTGCTCGTCCTTTAGAAAAAAAGCCTTGACAGACGGACAGATAGATGGACGGCCGCACAACAAAGAGATCCTATAAGAGGACGATTTTCCTTTTGAGGTCCGGAACCCTAAAAAGGCAATAAAGGAAGACACACAATAAAAGGATATTAAAAATAATTACTATTGAAGTGAACACAATCACTATACGTGTAAAAAAATATACGCGGTAGAGCCATACAGCAGCTACTCGTATATTATATTTGATACACGAATGGATCTTATCGACCGGAGAAAGACGACGCTCTCACAGAATACCAGCGTAAAATAGCAGCTTAGTTCTGCTGTGTTTCGTAAAGTGAGTGTTGAGAACCGGAGAACATTTTTAATGGCAACGTGCTCGTTTGTTACCCTATTTCTAAATTAGGAAAATATTAACTCACACCGTGAACACCCGACGAAGCCTCCTGTTATTCTATTTCGGTCAGGATCGATTTGACCTAGTCACAGGGATAACATTGATATTTTAGAGTTTACACAGTTTTAACTCGAGCATAATATTTAAAAAAGGCTTAGCCGTGTGTTGACTGTGTAAAAAATACATCACCACATATTACCCCGTGATAAATAAATTAAAGCTATTTCGATTTCATTGTATATTTTATATAACACATCCTTGGTGTTGAAGAAAAATATCCTACATGCTTGAAAAAAAAAGTCAAAGATACATTAATTTGTTACAGCATGACGCAAGTTTTCCGGCTCCAAAACCCTCCAAAATGAGATGAAGGCCTTGCAGTGGAACGTACAGGACGTTACTTTACTTTTATTTTTTATTTTATTTTTATTTTATTTTTAGCCTCTACTAAAACTCCCCAACGCAGAAATAAAATAATAAATAATGTGCCATTTATACCTACCGATTGT
Source organism: Parnassius orleans (assembly GCA_029286625.1). NCBI lineage: Eukaryota > Metazoa > Arthropoda > Insecta > Lepidoptera > Papilionidae > Parnassius > Parnassius orleans. The sequence continues at coordinate 458,263 of JAGSMP010000037.1, forward strand.
GTAAGGCCTTAAAGCGGCCTTAAATGTACAAAATAAGGCCGTCCCTATTGACCACTTTAAGTTGTGATAGTGAAATGCAATCTCCCATTAGAGTGGGTTTCGATGGATGTCGTAAACGGCAACAGAGGGAAACTAAAACAGGAGATGGGCTGCATCATCTTCCTGTAAAAAAGTGGATGCTGTGGCTCATAGACATCGAGCCGATTCATTCGTGATACAAACATTTTACAGCTGCAGCATGACTTTATCACGTATAGAGTACTGAGCTACTACGCGCTCGACGATAAAATAACATATACATATTTAAATATTTCAGACATGCAGAAAGCTTGCATGTCTGAAATATTTAAATATGTATTGAGAACATATTATTATGAAGTATATATTTAAACGTGGTAGGGTTGAGCCATGCTGTAGCTATCTATATTGTTGTTGTAGCACGAATGGGTCGGCTCGACAGGTGAAGCACCACGCTCTCACAGAATACCAGCGTAAAATAGCAGCTTAATGCTGCTGTGCTTCGCATGGTGAGTGTAGAGAACCGAATACCCTTTTTACTGGAAACGAGGTATTCCATCTTAATCCTCAGTGTTGAAAACGCACCTGCATTTTAATTCTTTATCAAGGATAGATGTAGATGTATATGGGCCACAGTATCCACTTACCATCAGGTGCACTGCATGACCGTTGGTCACTTTTACTCCTATTTTACTCGAATGTTGCACTGTTTGTTACTTTAATTTTATTTCGAAAATGTATTAATTTCTAAAAAGACATAACTACAATTTTCCTCCTTTAGTTCATAAATGATAAATGTATAGCTAAGGCACTAGTTTCTATATTAAATACAATTTGACCTCTTTTACGTAAATTGAATTTTTCCATTCGATTACGTCCCGTCTAGAGGCTCTCGTGAAAAGATTTACTTGGTCGGCCACTAACTGATTTTGAGTAAGGATGAAAACTGAGAATAGATGTCAAAATAAATATTATTACAAATAGAATATAATATTTTTAAAGAAGGTAACAAAGGAGCACATTGTCCAACTTTTTTAAACCTAAGCCACTGCTTGACTATTAATGCCGCTGCTGCCATGCTGTTTCTAAATGCTTTTATATTTAATTGTACAACATATTATTATATTATTGTAAATTATTCCTTAAATAAAAATAGTCCCGCTGGATTTCTTGCTGGACAAAATATGTCATTACGTAATGTATTATTAAAATTCATTGCATTTTTGTTTTGTAAAGTTAATAAACAACATAGAAACATGGAGTCGTGATACGTCGCTGTTTTTTAGTTCAAAACTTGGCATAAAACCTTTTGAGGCTTCTGTAACTACTGTTTTTATATCACACATTATTTTAATAAAAATTATAAAGATATTCAATTGCATAAATGTGAATCATGATTATTGATGAGCCGTAGCTCTGGGGCTAAGCACGAGCTGTTAATTTCACAGAACGTGAACAACCCGGGTTCGATCTCTGCCAGCACTAATGAAATTGTTAATTGCAGTTTTCAGTGTTGATTTACTCGACACAGACGTAAAACATCGTGAGGTAAACATGTCTGAGAAATAAAAGAAATACGAATATATGTGTAATCTGCCAACACGAATTAGGGTAACACAATAAACATTTTCTTGCCCTAAAACCGTATCAGAAATGAGAGAAGACCTATACCCAAAAGTGGGACATTTTTGGTGGGAGTTTTTGGTGATGGGCAATAAGCATAAAGTGAACATGTTCTTTTTATTATGAATGCTTGTGGCTTCATTGAATCATAGAAATAATGTCCTCTAGACCGAATTTTGGTGACGATGGCCATCATCAACGGAGGCTAGCCCTCTTCGCAGAACAGGATTATAGTGCCCGAGTGTATGCGCAAGAAGCACAGGTTTACTCTACATATAATTTTTGAATCAAAGTGTATGTACTATTAAATTAATATCTCTTTAAAGTCAATATATCCAATATTGAAAAACATCAAAAAGGTATCTACAAGCGGATTGAGAGCTCTTTGAATAATTAAACCAGATTATCGCTCACCGCATACCCTTTTTGGTAAACGGCATAGTTATTATTTTAACCATCAAGTTATTATTTTCACTCAAAAGAGCTGATGAAATATCTACTTATTCATGTTTGACTAAAATTGGGTATATTACTTTTTACTTTTTTTTGTAAAATGAATTAAAATGAAATGATAAGGTTAAAAAAATTAAAATTAAAATTTTTCCATTTTAAGTAGTTTACTTACTTTATATTTTAATTTTAGTCAGAGCAACTTACCATCAAGTAAACAGTTAGCTTATTTGTCACTTTATTACACTCTCTGTCTCTCTGTCTGTACACTAAATGACCATAGAAAGGCACGTGCATAGAGATAATTGATGCTTAATTTGAGTTACAGATAATCAACACAGTTACATCATATGTCCTCGGAATATTTTATTCCTCAGACATGTAGATTTCCAAAAGGCGTTTTCCTTCGCCGCCGAGTTCGAGGTAAATCGGCATTTAAAATTGCAATTAATAGTTCCATTGGTATCCTTGTGGATCGTAACCGGGTTATACGCGTACTGTGAAATAACATAATATATCTAGAGTGCTATGATACTTTGATAGATATAATAGCACTCTATATATTATGTAATTCATCACAGGTAGCGGCAGAAGTTGCCTGGTTCTATTTCAATCTCAATCGATTGCCCTAGTTACTGACGCTCCCCGCTGACAATAAATTGCAAAATATGTTAGAATAATTTTATTTTCGATTGCATTTTTAGTAACAAATCTATAATTATTGGGTGTGGTAGAACAAGCATGAAAGTAAATTTAATGCTGTAGTAATGTATTAAGAACTATATTAGGCTGACCGTGAATGGTGACGATGAAATGAAATATGACGAAGTGAATTATGCTATATTAAAAGTAGTACACTGTTTTAACGTCAATAATTTGCTTTTAAACGATAATAAAATGCAATATATTAAATTGACCACACCTAATATTAAACAGGTTGAATACCAGTGTTCTTTTAAATGGGGAGGAGTTGAGCATTGTTGACTCCACTGTTTTTTTTTCGGAATCACAGTTGACGCGAAGCTTCATTGGGGCCCTCATATATCTAAACTAGCTAGCAAACTAAGTTCTGCAGCATATGCTGTAAAAAAGATTAGAGGCCTTACATGTGTCGAAACAGCATGATTAGTTTATTTTAGTTACTTCCATAGCATAATGTCATATGGAATCTTGCTATGGGGTAATGCGACTGATATTAAAACTATCTTTGTTTTGCAAACGAGAGCCATAACAGCAATTTATAACCAAGGTCCGAAGAAATCCCTTTTCGAATTTAAACAAATAAATATAATATTAAAGGAGACAGTTTCTTTTGTATGGAGAATGGGCCCATCACGAATTTTAGTAAACCTCAATGAAATGTATGTTGATTTATTCCTTATAATCTATAGATTACAAAATTAATATTAGTTTTATCGCATATAACGGAATTTGAGAAATTAAAATTAAAATATGAATATCGCAATAACCTTAAAACAAACTAAAAGCGATTTTCTAGTAGTTTTCACCGATATTATGAGTTAGAATAGTGTATATAGAATAGAATAGCTTAATAATTAATAGTATTAAACAAAGTTATAGGTACATTCAGCAATTATAGATATTTTAAGATAGATGGAAAATCCTTTTAGCAGTTCCGGAAAAACAGTGCACAGACAAACAAACGTGGTGTGGAGACTATTCTTTACAGGTATTAATTGATTAGTGAATATACATCACACACACCATTACAGTAATTAAATAAATATGATTAAAGCCAAGATGAATAACGGATAATATGTCCATTTATAATATTACTTTTAAATGCTATATAGTAAGAAAGCTGTTTGAACTGGTTGTATAAGGATAAAACACAAAGTAAAAAGCCACTGCATATATTGTTGTAATTATTTCCAAAGCAGTCTATAGTGTAATCTAATAGTGGAGCAGACAGACAGACAGGTGCAGTGTCAAGACTTTGTTTTAATATGTTTTGTTGATTAGTAAAGGTGCAGTGTGAAAGCTTTGTTTTAAAATATATATCATACCCCAAACACCATTAAAGCCAAATGACTAGGTAATATCATGTTTATCTATGTTATTACACAGATAAATATGAAGTAAGATGTTTTAAGCTGGTTGTGTAGGATAACAAAAACACATGTATAATTTAATTGTATTTATTATTGTCAGTCATTATCATTTCAAAAGATATTTTCAAAATAACTTGATAATAACATGAATCAGAAGGATATTATCAATGTTGTGAGATATGATATAAGACTGTTGTATTCAATATCCATATACTTTGTCTCTGCCTACGAGCAGCTCTGCAAGATTTCAGCCTACAAGACATACACATTTATTCTAAGCGATCCACCTGAAAAATTTAATGAATATTGTATAAGACTATATATATACTATACTTCAATGTCAATAAACTGTATATTTGCTTCTAGTACAAGTAATAAGTACTTATTTACACATAAATATATGTACTATCTATACTGTCTATCTACTATGGCTGGCATAAATTCAGGATCCATGTTTGATGCCATTTGGTATTACATATTGGTTATTTTTATTGTCAAGTTTATGGAGCAACTTGCTGAATACATAAGGTATTTATAACTAAATGCAGTTAAATGAGTCGCTCTTCAAAGCCGATGAAGCTACATCAAATAGAAATCTTTAAATCCTCGACCCATAGATTCTAATTTTCTTATAACATACAGAAAAACATTTTATGTATTTATTCTATCTATTATTTAATTAAGATTTTACTAATAACATAAAACTTTAAAAATTTGTCACTTTTAACATACTAATAAGGTTCTAAGACCTGTGTTTGTCATTCTTTTTAGGTAATTCATCATAAATTATAGATCTTATTTAGATTTTGAAATTCTAGGTGTAAAATAAACTCTTATTATACATACCTTAGAGATAATTGTGTACTGTGATACATACTCTTATATAAATTAACTAGACTCATTAGTTTTCATTTTTCAATTTCGAATGTCATTGGCAATTTTATCATGCGACCACAAAAAATAAAATGAAAAATAGATATTATCCATTATATGTTAAACACTTGTGCATCGATGAGACGATATTTATTTTATTGTCTTGTAAACAAACACGTATAAACTTTTTAGCTATTAATTAATTTTTTTTAGTTTGCTAAAAATTATTTTAAAGTATATAACAATTTACCACAGACTTGTGCAAGACAGTGATGCAACTCGAACTATGTTTTCACTCGATTCAATCGAGTGAATCTGTAACTCGGTACTCAGTGAAAATAAATTTTACTCGAGTCCGCTTGCACTCGAGTTACCGAGTCAACTCGACGCACCTTGTGGATTCAGGCGAGATAGATGTCAGTTCACTAATTCATTAATTCTGTCATCTTATCAACTAATTCACATAGTATAAGGCGCCGCAGGCGTGAAACTTGCATCTGGCATGTTGTAGTCAAATATGAACTTAGTTTGATTTATAATATCGTGATTGTGCTATCATTGTTATTTTTTTACTTCGTATAAGTAGTGCATAACATAAAAGGTGATTTAAATATACTTGTTTGTTTAAAGTATGAATGATAACAATGAAACAACAAAACAAAAATCGTCAGTGTGGCTTATTTTGAAAAATGGAAGCGATTTGTAAGATATGCGAAAATCAGTTTATAGATTTTGAAATGCTACACATGTCTAGTAAATAAAAAACATGGAAATACTACAAATAAATAAATAATAAATATTTGTATTTTATTTCATATTGTCACATATTACTTATTTAATAAAGGTACCTATTTAAAAGTATATTATAGAAATTCCACTTTATATTGTATTAAAAATTATATTTAAAAATTAAACTAGTAATTTAATTATCAAACAGTATTATTATTATTATTTAAAATGCTTTAACTAAGGTAATCGCTATTATCAACTCGAGTGATAACTCTTCAATCGATGCAGGGACTGTAAATAGTTAATTCGCATAACTCAAAAACTCGAGTACAACTATAGTGACATGATAAAACCGAGTGACTAGAGTCACAAAATTCTACGAGTCGCATCTTTATCTTACGGTCAATTCAGTGTCTGTCTACAATTTAGTGATGAACTCGACTTCGAACAATTTATTGATATATTATGTAATATCAACAAGCTGATTAAGTATAATACGTGATAGTTAAATTATTAATAACATTAACTATATGCTACGTCATAAAGTTAGTAAAATTTTATGAAAATTGTCTAAACGCAAACCAATAAAATATAACTACCAACTATTAAGTTAAGTAATAATAATTATCTCGGATGGAGGAACAAATATAAAAATAATTTGTGACAAACTGACATTCGTTTCGCCAATTCGAGTTGCGTAACTCGAGTACTATTCGAGTTACGTGAATTTCAACTCAAGTTAACTCGAGTCGAGTTTCTTCCGAGTTGGCACATCTCTACTACAATTTTTTAATATTACATTATCTGAACCAATGACACGAACACACTAACTATATATTGTTTTTAGACCTAGAACTTAATCTTATTATAAAAAATCAATGCGCACCTTGCACCCACTTTCAATTGACTGATTGTTCAATTGTTTTGGCACTCTCGTTCCTTAAAGTCGGGGAATCCCCGTGACCCCACCCAGCTTGCGTCGCACGCATCGCATCGGGTTACGTTCATAATTCATTCAAACAAACTCACGGCGGTTCTTTTGATGTTAACGCTGAGCTCGTAACTAATGTTAACTAAAACCCAAAGCGTAAAATTAAACCACACACGTGAATATTATCTTAGAAGACTTGTTACAATAAGCGCATTATAATTATGTTTTGTTATTTACAAGGCATATGTTGCGCCTAATGTACCTACTTACTTATCGATACTCCACTACAAAAAATATGTTGTTGTGTAAGTGTAACAAAAATAATTTCGATGGCGGCGCCTCTATTGTCTTGGCACCTGTGTGCGCCGCACACTTCGCACACAGGGGCGGCGCGGCCCGAGGAGCTGAGCATTGTTGACTCCACTGTTTTTCTCGGAATCACAGTTGACGCGAAGCTTCAATGGGGCCCTCATATATCTAAACTAGCTAGCAAACTCAGTTCTGCAGCATATGCTGTAAAAAAGATTAGAGGCCTTACATGTGTCGAAACATCATGATTAGTTTATTTTAGTTACATCCATAGCATAATGTCATATGGAATCTTGCTATGGGGTAATGCGACTGATATTAAAACTATCTTTGTTTTGCAAACGAAAGCCATAAGAGCAATTTATAACCAAGGTCCGAAAAAATAACTTTTCGAATTTAAACAAATAAATATAATATTAACTTTGACCTCTCAATATATTTACGAAAATTTAATGTATGTACACAAAAACAATTTTTTTATTAAAAATAGTGATGTACGTATGCGATAGATCCTGAGAATGTTGTAACAAGAATTAAGAAAGGAATGCTTCGGTGGTTTAAACAAATAGAAAGAATTAATGAGGTTACATAAGTGAGTGAGAGGGCCCTATACGGACGTTTATCGACCAAATTGACGACATATTGAAGATGTGCCAAATTAAGTGTACCCCTTAACCTACGAGCATGTATGCTCCGTATACACTTGGATTATTTTCTTAACGATTTATATACAAGTATAATTCCTATTATATTATAAGTAATTGTTCTCCTCCTTAACGGCTTGATGAAACTTTTATGGGATAATTTTGTGGTCACCTACTGTATTTTAAAATGCCGGTGGAAAATTTATTTAAGGTTCATTAAAGGTCATCAAAAGCCCACTGCTGAACATAGAGCTCCCCATAGACGGTGAGAATTAAAAATTAAGTAAAAAGATAATGGTGTTCAGAATACTCAGATGCTATCAACTGAACATGATGCACTAAGGTGCTCTGTTTTATTAATGTCAACTATCTCTTTCACTCCCTTTTCGACTTCTGTTTCTGTGTGTGGTTTCGAAAAGTGCGCGTGTCGCTTACAAATTAATTGGTTTGTGCTATTAACTTAATAAACACACTCATAAACAATAATACTAGTCCTGTTCCTATACTACCCGTTCCTGATTTTACGCTGACGTTTAGCCTGGGCAGTGTTACAGAAACAGGGACAATATAACACAACTAAACTACAGAAACAACAACTTGTGAATAATGCTTGCTGTGCGGTCGTCATATTTTGAATTAAATATATGTATTGAATATTTGTAAAAAAGACATAGCTTTTAAAGTAATATAAAATAACATCCTTTCCTAGAATAAGTTGACAAACGAGCAGACAGTCTACCCGATGGTAAGTGTGCGTTGTAGATTAGAGATATATTAACATCTATACCCGCTTAAAAATCAAATTGTAGATGCGTTTTCTCCTGAGGACTAAGATAATGTCTCGTTATCAGTAAAAAAGCGACTCCGGTTCTCTACACTTACCATACGAAACACAGTAGCAGCACAGTAGTATACGCAGCATTAAGCTTCTATTCTACTATACTATTCTGTGAGTGCATGGTTCTTTCCCGGTCGAGCCAACCCTTTCAAACTACAACCGTAATATAGCTGAAGCGTGACTCTACAACGTAAAATTATATTGATCATTACAACTGGTGGCCGCAGCGTTGCCAACTTCGAGTAATAAAAAAAAGCCTACGTAAAAAAACCTTCACTGCTGGCCGTATTAGGAAGCGCAAGATCGCCCAGCGAGCTATAGAGTAGTTGTATAATTATATATATAAATCCCGACGTAAATTCGATAATACCACCGTGTACCAAACCACCGAAGTTTGTGTATTTTGGGTAACCTATACAGGTTACCCAAAATACACCAACCGAATGCTCCACTACGTCCCATAGTGAGCCAAATTGATTCACCAACGTAAGCAAGCTTGATTATGAATATGGTCTCTCTAACATAGGTCAAAGAAAAAGATTCCGCGTGAAACCCGTTTGAAATAACATATCGCTGATGTGAAGCACCGATACTCCGGGAAGTATGAAGTATATATGTCAACATGTTCAAGATCGTCCTAACCATTATATCAGATTTGATAAACCACAAATCCTCGCAAATGAACACCGATTCCTACCAAGGATGAATCGCGAGGCCATTGAAATTAAAAAAAACATCTCAATTTCAATAGAGAAGATGGCTGGGTGCTACCATCTGCTTGGGATCCCATAATTAATAAAATTAAATCCAAACCCAAGCATACTACTAGAATTCAAAATACTATTAGCTCGTTCTGCGTAGATCGGACCAAAAATTAATAATTAAAAGTTGTAATTAAAGGTAGCCTTCATTAACTTTGACTTCGGGACGTCAAACAACTCAGTCCCCCCGTGACCATGGGCGCTGAAAAGTGCCCGAAACGTCGGGAGTTACAAAGTTAAAATTAAACGCCATAAAATCCGTACATTTAGTTTTTCCCATGTGTGGTATTCGCGTAAATATAAGAAATCATTATATTTTTAGGTTTTTAACGGACTTCAAAAAAAGGAGGAGGTACTCAATTCCACTGTATTTTTTATGTGTGTTACCTCAGAACTTTTTTTTAGGTGAACCGATTTTTATGAATCCTTTTTTTTTTTTTTGAAGCTGGTACTTCTCATGTGGTGCCAAATAAATTTGATCAAGATCTGACCAGTAGTTTTTGAGTTATCCTTAATAATGACTTCGACAACATTGATGATGTTCTCATTTTATTTATATTGAAGTCGGTTGAACAATTTTTTTAATTTTACCACTTGTTTTACTTATTTATAATTTTAAGTATATTAGTTTCATGCTCTGCACTACAGTTATATAAGTAACAGTTATACTTATATAACTGTTACTAATTACGTGATTATCTACTATAGTTCTACGTCCTCCTCAAAATTCAAATTGTCAAAAATCTATATCAGATTAATATTTGACCCAATAATATATCTACCTCGTACACATAGTGCTAACATATGAGGAGTTAAAATTAAAAACGTGATGTGTCACTTTACAAAAAAAAATGTATACGCTAATCGTATTCTCTATGGTTACTTGTAACTAAAAAATATCATGTATCCGCGCAAAAACAAATTTTCCCTTTAGAAAAAAAATATATAGGTTGTTTGAGCAAAAAAGGTTTTGTCCTTTGACTGTTGGCCTTGAAGAAGAAATTGCAATTCATATTTGACTAATTTTTTTAATAAAGAATACTATAAGGAAAAAATATATTGTAATTTATTAATTGTTACCTAGAATAAGCTGAGCAGATTCACCTTTTTTCCATAGAATCATAAAGCAAAACGTGATTTCTCCATACCTATTCATTCAAAACATGATTTGTCCAAATTGTTTTAAAATAAAGCAATCTAATTTTGTATGGTACAATATTTAAAACTTATTTGTAAAATGAAAATGTCTAAGAACTACCAGAAAGAGATAAAAAAGGTCATAATTAGTTTTTTTAATTTATTAATATAAAGTTTTTTTGGATTCCCAACAATCTGATCTGAGTGACAAATCACGTTTTGAATTTTAGCTCCTCATATAGGGCAAGTTTGAGGAAGAAGCCAATAGAAGCTTTCAGTATGATTGAGTTCTACTGAAAAAGTGTTTCCCCGCTACCACACTGGCATTTACCCTTATCTATTGTACATAAATTGCACAAGAAAAACATTCAGACCAAGAACAATTATTTGTAGGCCATCCATGCGAGCGTGGTACACGGTAGAGCCGACCCATATGTACTGCAGCCTTATTACAAACGGGTGGATTATCACGGTACCGATAACCTCGCACTGATAATGCTACTCTCGATTGCTAGTGTATGAAATTTGGGTTTTGTTGTTAGTTAGATTCTAATTTATTAGGATGACCGAAGCCAGTCCTCCTACCAGGTGATAATTATTAAATTTTATTACACTTTATGCATAAATAAAATAAAATAAAACTATCGGTAAAAAATCCAATTGTGCATGCCTTAAGCGCATTAAAAAAATTACGTATAACATGATTATACGTAAATTTTTAAATTAGTTTAATTACGCACAAGTTTTCACTAAAAACATTATAATTATTACTGCATTTCAAATTTTCCGATAATTTTATGTCAAATTTCAATTTAAAAAAAAAGCTTGGAAAATCCAAAAGTGCACGACTCATAATGCTCATATGATCGTGAAAAAGTTAAAAAAAAATGTAAATTGTAGTTCTATTCGTCAAAGGGTTCCAGTAGCAGTCACCGAAGTACACCTTCAAGTCACTCCATCAAGTCCGGAGGTAAGGTCTATACATAACTAACAAAACGAGCCCAAACTCGGGACACCTAGTTCTCCCCGTCGAGGAGTTCCAGTAGCATTCACCGAAGTACACCTTCAGGTCATTCTATCAAGTCCGAAGGTAAGGTGTCATCATAACTAACAAAACGAGGCCAAACTCGGCACATTTAGGTCTACTGTTCGAGGAATTCCAGTAGCATTAACCGAAGTACACTTTTAGGTCATTCTATTAAGTCCAGAGGTAAGTTCTCATCATAACTAACAAAACGAGGCCAAACTAAGCACACGTAGTCCCTACTCTTCGAGGAGTTCCAGTAGCATTCACCGAAGTACACCTTCAGGTCATTCAATCAAATTCAGAGATAAGGTCTCATCATAACTAACAAAACGAGGCCAAACTCGGCACATTTAGGTCTACTGTTCGAGGAGTTCCTGTAGCATTAACCGAAGTACACTTTTAGGTCATTCTATCTAGTCCGGAGGTAAGGTCTCATCATAACTAGCAAAACGAGGCCAAACTCGGGACACCTAGTTCTCCTCGTCGAGGAGTTCCAGTTGTACAGTCATCAAAGTACACCTTTAGGTCACTCTATCAAATCCGGAAGTAAGCTCTCATAACTAACAAAACGAGGCCAAACTTGCCGCATTTAGTTCTACTCTTCGAGGAGTTTCAGTAGTATTCACCGAAGTACACCTTCAGGTCATTCTATCAAGTCCGGAGGTAAGGTCTCATCACAACTAACAAAACGAAGCCAAACTAGACACACCTAGTCCAACTCTTCGAGGAGTTCCAGAAGCATTCACCGAAGTACACCTTCAGGTCATTCAATCAAGTCCGGCGATAAGGTCTCATCATAACTAACAAAACGAGGCCAAACTCGGCACACCTAGTTCTACTCTTCGAGGAGATCCAGTAGCATTCACCGAAGTATACTTTCAGCTTATTCTATCAAGTTTGAAGGTAAGGTCTCATCATAACTAACAAAACGAGGCCAAACTCGGCACACCTAGTTCTACTCTTCGAGGAGATCCAGTAGCATTCACCGAAGTATACTTTCAGCTTATTCTATCAAGTTTGAAGGTAAGGTCTCATCATAACTAACAAAACGAGGCCAAACTCGGCACACCTAGTTCTACTCTTCGAGGAGATCCAGTAGCATTCACCGAAGTATACTTTCAGCTTATTCTATCAAGTTTGAAGGTAAGGTCTCATCATAACTAACAAAACGAGGCCAAACTTGGCACATTTAGTTCTACTCTTCGAGGAGTTCCAGTAGCATTCACCGAAGTACACCTTTAGGTCATTCTATCAAGTCCGGAGGTAAGGTCTGATCATAACTAACAAAACGAGGCCAAACTCGGCACACCTAGTTCTACTCTTCGAGGAGTTCCATTAGCATTCATCGAAGTACACCTTCAGATTACTCCATAAAGTCCAAGATGTATCATCATTATCGTCATCATTAGAGCCCTTCACAAGTCCACGGCTGAACATAGGCCTCCCCCAAGGAATGCCACAAAGCACGGTAACGACCCACCTGCATCCAGTGACTTCCTGCATGTCTTACCAGGTCGTCACTCCATCTAGTGGGGGGACGCCCTACATTTCGCCTGCCGGTACGTATAAGTATATTTATATATAAATCCTACGTACTTTTAGCGACAAAATCTATACAAATAAATAAAATTGAAGTGTCTGTTTGTAATGTCAACATAACAGCTTTTTAATAATTGCATATGAAAGTATATACGGTACTTATAACAAAAAAAAATTAAATTTTTGTCTGTCTGTCTGTCCGTCTGTTTGTTCCGGCTAATCTCCGAAACGGCTGGACCGATTTTGACGGGACTGTCACTGGTAGATAGCTCAATAAAGAAACACCCAGACAGCAGTTAGCGTAAAATAGCAGCTTAATGCTGCTGTGTTTCGTATGGTGAGTGTAGAGAACCGGAGACCCTTTTTACTGGAAAAGAGGCATTCTATCTTAGTCCTCACGGCGGACAACGCATCTGCATTTAAATTCGCAAACGAAGATAGATGTAGATGTCTATGGGCCACAGCAACCACTTACCATCAGGTGGACTGTGTGCTCGTTTGTCACCCTTATTCTATAAAAAAAAAAATGTTATAAGGAGTAACTTAGGCTACTCATATTTTAGAAAAATAATTAGGGTTCTGCGCAACAAAATTAAAACCCTAAATTACACGCGGGCGGAGTCGCGGGGAACAGCTAGTATTATAATAAAATCTGTGATTATAAAAATAGTAACCTTGGTCGAGTATGTATCAAATTTGGTTTTTGGAATATTTTGTATTTCTACAGCGATCCATATTTTTGCTGTCTATTACCGCTGCTGTAAGCAAACGATACAGCAATCCACTCACGATGGCGGCCGAATGCGTAGTAAGGCAGAGCAAAGTGTATTTAATAAAATAAATTAATACAAAGCTGCTAAAACACCGAAAATTTCGAGATTTCGCAGCCGAAAAAAATTAATTATAACTAAACAAAACAAAATTAAACTGCCATTTACATTTCATGGCTTCCCACATGATAGATGAAGAGATTAAAAAATAGATTGAGTTAAACAATTGATATTTTCAAAAGTTATCGTGTTTACCACTCATGCGGACTTGATAAATCTACACCATAAGCCACTAAAACCACATTTTTATGTAAAAATAGCAATTAATCGATTTAAAAAAATTATTAATAAGTTCAACAATCATTAAGTCATTAATCTTTCTGACAATGTGCTTTTTATATAATTTGTATGTTCAATATGATTGTTAGATACGATTTTATGCAACAAAACGTTGGAATCTTGATTTTTAGGCGCTAGTAGAAAATACCTACGCGCTTTGCGCTTAAGACATGCAATACTGAACCTCTAGACTTGAAATATACACTCTCACAATTTTAAATATAAACTGTAGACTTGTATACACTGCTGTGATAACAGCAGTGTATACACAGGGTCTAGATGTGTTATTAATGTCTTTTTAATTAGTTAACTTTAAAAACATTTTTGCAAACAAAATAATGTAAAATATTTAGTTACTTTAGGAAATTTACAGAATGTACGAGGAGCGTACAATTTATATGCATGAGTTTTAGCATGTCTCAGCATGCATGAGTTTTTAAATTAAGCCATGAACTGAAAGGTGCCTTCCTTTAGTCAAATAAGGTAGAAATATACTTCATATTTTTTAATTTTTTTATCCTTTATTGCAAACACCTTCTACTAGGGTTACAAAGAGTGGACTTAATGCCCTACGGCATTCTTTACCCTTCAGCCCTGCAACATTTTTAGATATATATAACCATGTTAGTCATAAGATAATAAAATTGATAATCATAAACATAAATCTCCGAGAGTAATGTTACGAGGTGACACTGAAAGTTCTTAGAAAATCAAAAACTGAACAAACTAGCAAGTTATTAGTTTTATTCAAATATATATTAATATTTAATCAAAATAGTGTTAAACCACTGAGAAAAGCACTTTGCCCACTCGTCCTTAGGGGTCTCTTCGACGGCATTTTGAAACGCAGCCACTGCTTCCCCTGCGTCCATAAAACGTTTTCCTCGAAGTTTTTCTTTTATTTTCGCAAATAAATAAAAATCGCAAGGTGCGAGGTCGGGGCTATAGGGCGGGTGACCCAGTAATTCCACATCTGATGTCGTCAAGTAGTCGATTGTTTGCTTGGCGGTGTGCGACGAGGCGTTTTTGAGGTGAAGGAGGATCCTACTGCGAGGTCGTTTCTCCCGAACTTTTTCCAAGACAAGTGGCAAACAATTGTTAGTAAACCACTCTGCAGTAACTGTTTTTCGATCCTCTAAAACAATTGTTGCGTAATGACCTGTCCTTCCGAAGAACCATGCCACCATCTTTTTTCCCACGCTTTGACCTTTCTTCACTTTAGTTGACAACTCCTCGGAAGGAAACACCCAGACAGCAGACTGTCTCTTAGTTTCAGGATCATAACAATAAATCCAGCTTTCGTCACACGTAAGTATATCGAACACAGCATTTGAGTCACCTCCGTCGTGTTGATTGGTGTCGTGAATTTGAATCATTTCACGACACCAATCAACACGACGGAGTTTTTGGGCCTCTGTCAAATTATGAGGTATCCACCGGGCACAAAGCTTCCTGACCGCTAAATGTTCATGGAGGATTTTGTGCACTTAACTCATACCGATGCCTAAGCTTGTCCAAATCTGCTGATATGTCACTCTTTTGTCAGCCTCTATCATACGCCGCACAACACTGATGTTATCTTCAGTCGTCGCCGTAAAAGGCCGTCCCTCACGTAGATCATCGGTGAGATTAGTGCGACCACGTTTAAACTCATTAAACCAGTTGTAAACAGTGGCACGAGATGGGGCTTGATCGTGAAAGGCCAATCGAAGTCTATCATAACTTTCTTGTTGACTTAAATGACATCGAAAGTCATAAAAATCATTGTACGAAAATTTTCTCGCGTTAAATTCATGCTGACGTGACACAGACAATTTTCAATTTGCCGCCAAATCGTAAACAAATGACAAATTCATATAATAAATACACAATAATATTGGCAAAGAGTTCCATTTTTAAAATTTGAACTTATTTTTTCATTATATCGTTTACAAGTGGCCAGTTCTAAAAACTTTCAGTGTCGCCCTCGTAGTTCAGGGGCTAAGCAGTAAATTTTACAGCACTCCAGCAACGTAGGTTCGATCCTCACCGGCATCAATGAATATGAATGGAATTCTTAATTGTAATTTTAAGTACTGATTCCACGTGCTCGGCGGTAAAGAACACATCGTGAAGAAAACTTAATGTCAGAGGAATGAATATCGAGGACATGTGAAGTCCGAAGCAGACAGAAATAGACGACAGAAGCAGAGCGACATAAAATTACATGAAATTTTTGTGTGTTTTGAATGGGTCTCTTTTGAATGGGCCCATCCGTGCGAAGCCGGGGCGGACCGCTAGTTTGAATATAAATTTCGTAGTAATTTTTTTACTTCCTATTTCTATCGAGACAGAATAAACAATAGCTATATCCAATTATTAGAATAACAAATAAAAAGACACTCCCGCACACCTTTAAATGCCCTCAGTTATTCAGAAATTCTGCATATGACAGCTTCGCACTGGCACAGTTTGAATGAATAAAACATTTTAGTAAATATCAATTAACATTTTTGTTATTTATACATATAACAAAAAAGGACCGCAATATTAAGGTCACAGATATAATTATTGAAAAAACGACAATAGCATTTATACGTGGTAGAGCCATGCTTCAATATTAGTAGTATAGTTGTAGCACTAATGGGTCGGCTCGACCGGGGAAGTACCACGCTCTCACAAAATACCAGCGTAAAATGGCAGCTTAACACTGTTGTGTTTCGTATGGTAAGTGTAGAGAACCGGAGAGCCTTTTACTGGAAACAGAAACAGAAACAGAAATTTTGAAACAGAAACAGAAACTGTTTTATTCAATATAGATTATAAATAATACTTATTGAAAGTCACTCTTTTGTTTAATTACCACTGGTTCGAAAAAAAACCTCTGTCCTGGGAAGAACTAGCAAGAAACCCAGCGGGATTTTTTTAAAAATAACAGCTTACAGGCATGTATGTTACACAATTAACAACACAAAACAAATTAGAAATAGCTTGGTAGCGATCACCTCATTACCAGGGGTTATTATCATCCATAAATTCCTTAATATTATAATAACCCTTTTTATACAAACTTTGTTTAATAAAGTTTTTGAACTTTGAGCAGATCAAATTTTGCATATTTTCTGGGATTTTGTTGTAAAAGCGTATACATCGCCCCAAGAATGAATTACTGACTCGATGGAGTCGAGTAACTGGTACTACTAGCTTGTGTCTGTTCCTAATATTTACAGAATGAATATCACTTATTTTTGTAAAACTACTTTTATTTTTGTGTACGTACATTACAATTTCATAAATGTATTGAGAGGCCAAAGTTAATATATTAATTTCCTTAAATTTTTGTCGCAGTGACTCTTTAGGCTTTAAATCATAAATTGCTCTTATGGCCCTCTTCTGTAAAACAAATATCATTTCAGTGTCAGCTGCGTGTCCCCATAGCAAAATACCATACGACATTATGCTATGGAAATAGCTAAAGTAAACTAGTCTAGCTGTTTCAACACTGGTAAGATTTCTAATCTTTTTTACAGCATATGCTGCAGAACTAAGTCTGCTTGCTAGTTTTGATACATGGGGGCTCCATTGAAGCTTCGCGTCTAGTGTGATTCCAAGAAAAATGGTGGTATCTACAAGACTCAGTTCCTCCCCATTTAAAATCACATTAGTATTTAATTGTTTGACATTTGGAGTCATGAATTTTATACATTTCATTTTAGTGCCATTTAAATGCAAATTATTAACATTGAACCAATTTACTAATTTAGATATAGCATTATTTACTTCGTTATATTTTAGTAATTGTCGTCTTAATTTGAAAATTAAAGAAGTGTCATCAGCAAATAATACTATATCATGGTTATCCCCTACTATGTAAGGTAAGTCATTAATGTATACAAGAAACAGAAAGGGGCCGAGAATTGAGCCTTGAGGCACGCCCATTTGTACCATCGACCCGGAAGAGCTCATACTGTTAATGACAACTTTTTGCGTTCTGTTACTTAAATATGAAATAATTAATTTAAGAGCATCACTTCTTACACCGTAGTGTTGAAGTTTCCTGATTAATGTTTCATGGTGAACACAATAGAAGGCCTTGGATAGGTCACAGAATATACCCAAAGCATCCTGTGAATTCTCCCATGCATTAAAGATATATTTAATCAACTCAACACCGGCATCAGTTGTCGAGTGACCCCTTGTGAAACCAAATTGATTTTTATGAAGTAAATTATTTATTTTAAATAAATTTAACATTTGATCAAGAATAATTTTTTCAAAAATCTTACTAAGTGTTGGTAGTACAGAAATAGGTCTAAAATTGGCGGGGTCTAATGTATTACCAGATTTAAATAAAGGTATTACTTTACTATGCTTCATTAAATCACGAAATACACCAGATTCGATACTAGTATTAAAAATAATAGCTAGATGAGGCGCGATTGTATCTATTATAGACGCAATAACTTTAACGGAAACCCCCCACAGATCCGCAGTTTTCTTAATATCAATAGTATTAAAATATTTTATAATATCTTTTGATGATACTTTATGAAATTTAAAATTCTTTGTACACGCATTTAGAGTTTGTTTAAGTAATGATTCGGCAACGGCAGGAGAAGAATTCAGTGACTTAGTGGTTAAGATCGGAATATCAGTAAAATATTTCTCAAAAACCATTGCAACGTCCTGATCTGATTCAGTTAATTTGTTGTTAACACTCAACTGGTAGTTTGAATACTCCATGTCATTTTAATTTTATTAGAAGCCGTCTTAATTTTGTTGCTCAAATGCAAATACTTGGCTGTGGAGCACACTCTTTTAAATATTTTTTAATATTTTTTACATATTCCCTAAATTCCACGCTAGAATTATATGACCTTTCATGGTAAAGATCATATAACCTTTGTCTGCTCTTATGGACTCCTACTGTCGCCCATTCATTGAATGACTTTCGACTGTTCAAGGAAAATGTTTTAGAAGTAAAATTATTATTAAATCCATTGCAAATAAGCTTAAACAATGTTCCATACAAAAAATTAGGATCATTTTGGTATGAAAGTGATGGAAGTTTTTTCACTATGTTACTTCTAAACTTCTCCAAGCGTCGTGCATTTATTGGAATAAACACAACATTCTCATCTAATTGCTTTTTGTGAACATAAGGTAACGAAAATAATTGTCCACAGTGATCAGAACTTAATTTTTGAATTATACATTTATGCAACGGCTTAACATTTGTAAAATTTTTATCTATACATGTTGCACTAGATTGAGCAATACGCGTTGGCTCTAAAAGTACTCGTAAATTAAAAAGACCATATGATTTAAGCAATGATCTAAATTTAATATTGGTGGAGAAAGGAAGGATATAATATTGGTGGGGAAGGTCTTCTAGGAGATTGATATTAAAGTCTCCACATATTACAACAGATTTATTCTGTTTATTAAGCTTAACAATAACTTCCTCCATATTTTTTTCAAAAGTATCGTATATAGAACATGGGGGTCTGTAGACGCTCACAACAATGAGGTGCTCAAACTCAACACATGCCATTTCTACAGTTCTCTCAACAGAGAGGCTCACAATATCTTTACGTACTCTTTACATGATAATAATTTACTAGCTAATATTAAGGAGCCACCTCTTAAAACCGTTTCTCTATTGAACGAACTGACCACCTGGTGATTACTGAAGTTAAACATTAAGTTATAAGCTTTTAACCAATGTTCAGTAATACATAAAATATGAATGTTGTTGCTATTTAAGAACAATTCAATTTCTAGCTCTTTGCCTATCATTCCTTGTATATTTTGATGCACCAGGTGTAAACAATTTTTCTTATCACTCTGTGGAGTCATACAATTAAAGATTTGTAAGCTACATTCTAAATTATTTAAATTATTATAACTGCTTGAGATTACCTCTATTGTCTGATTTTCTAATTTAAATTACTTGGAACTGATTCCAAATTACATATTAAGTCATTATACTGCTCAAAAGAAGCAGATGTCTGTGTAGCCAAGTCCTTGGCTGAGTTAATATATAAACAATAAGATAGCACATTTGCTATCTGTCTTAAATTATATTTAGATAGGTATTAACCTATCACTAGTCAAAAATTTCTTAATTAAATTATTTATGTCTAATAAATTAATTCTATTATTATAATTATAACAATTAAATGTCAAGTTTAAATTATTATTACATGAAAAGTTATTAATTAATAAATTTAAATCATATCTTATTTTATTTTCCTGTGGCCAACCCTGTATGTAAGGCAATGTAAACAAGATAACTCTATGTACATTTAAAGTATTCAGATTATCAATATATTTTAATAATTGATTTTTGTTTACATTGTCTCTTCTCCCAACAAGAATTATTAATGTGCTATTAGGGCAAATTTTACTAGCTAAAACTTTATTCATTATATGACTAAAGAATGCTCCAGGCATGCAATAATTACTGATCAGATGTCCTTTTAAACAGTTATTTAACATCATGCCCAAATTTTTCCTATGTCATCACAATACATAATTTTTTTTTAAATATTCAAATTACTTTTTACGTTTATATTCTTTGTCATGGCACTGTCATAGAGTGTAGGTGAAAATAATGAGTCCTTATTGTTTACATTATTATTTACACATATTGTCCCCGATGAACCTGGTATGGAGCGTTTGATACTCATTGTGATGTTTTATTAAGGAGTCAAAGCGCTCCTCATTATATTTACAAGACTTTACCAGATCAGTCATGGCCAATATGTGTTCTTTTATCTCATCCTGGAAACGAGGTATTTCATCTTAGGCCTCACGGGTGACAACGCATCTGCATTTTGATTCTTTATTGAGGATATCTATCCTCAATAAAGAATATAGATGTCTATAGATCACAGCAACCACTTACCATCAGGTGGACTGTGTGCTCGTTTGTCACCCTATCATAGAAAAAAAAGCGGAACTCAAAGGTCGTGGGTTTGATTCCGTCATTCGACTACTGTGTTGAACCACTCCTAACCTTTACCGTTACCGTTACAGCCTAGACGATATGGGGTAGTGGATATTCTTACATCGTTACTACACATATATACGTATGCGTAGTAGCGTGTATATACAGGGTCATTTTTAATTTACTAAAGAACCTTTGGGAATATATTGGTTGCATCATTACAAACAATTTTAGCGAAATCACTCTTTACAGAAAATAATACATTTACAAAAAAACTACTTTTAAGTTTTTGTTGTCATGTCTGACTCCTTTTAAGTCTGTATTTTGTAGTACCTAAACAATTTCTGAATAAATCGTCAAAGAAAATGCCTTTTTTGTTTTACACTTGATATCAGTATCACACATCGTGTTGAAATCATTATACATAATTCTTAATTAATAAGCAAATAACATTAAAAAAATCACAAATATTAAAATTTATAATAGGTAGGTAATTAGAAAGTATGATCTCTGCGACGCTAATTTTCGACGTTCGCAATATTAATCTCACAACGGTAGGACAAGCGTCGCGGGCGCATCAAAGGCGACTGACAACACAGATAATTACATAGGGTAATTAGGTCAAGTTCCAATAAGAAAGCGCCGCCTCCTACACCTCTCCACCCCTAATCCGCCACGCGCTTTCTTTTGCTAATTCTAGGACTATTACCGTTTAGAAGGTCCAATTAAAATATTTTTATTTTTGTATAAAAATAAAAATTGAAGAAATATATTTTTTTTCTTACAAATGTTGTTGTTATGATGTAAATAATATATTCCAAAAAGGTCTTCAGTAAATTAAAAATTACCCTGTGTATATATTTATGTGTGTGTGTCTATTTACTATGATAAGATATTTAACAATATATTTAGTAATAGTCCTCGAGGGTGACAACGATTGACTCTTACCATATTTTTTTATATGGTGGACTGTATGTTCCACGTTTTATTTTATATTATAAATTTTTCACATAAAATCAATATCATAAAAACAACCCAGATCACTTCTAGCATTGGTCTCTATCTGTGCGTGAAGTTGTATTTCAATTGGTTCTATTCTTTCCGAAGAACAGACACACAGACAGACATGCATTTATTGACGTGGTAAAGCCACGCTGCAGCTATATTATGATTGTAGCGCAAATAGTATTATGGTTGTAGTGTAGTTGACCGGGGAAGGACCACACTCTCGCAGAATACCAACGTAAAATAACAGCTTAATGCTGCTGTGTTTCGTATGGTGAATGCAGAAAACCGGAGACGCTTTTTACTGGAAACAAGGCATTCCATCTTAGTCCTCAGGGTTGGCAACGCATCTACATTTTGATTCTTAATTGAAGATAAATGTAGATGTCCATGAGCTACAGCTTTAACTTACCATCAGGTCACTGTGTGCTCGTTTGCTATCCTTATTCTATAAAAAAAAACTCTTTGCTCAGAATAACGCAGCTATTACGATATTACAGACAGACGTTAGTGGCGGGTTAGAATACCCACTACCCCATTTCTTCCCGTGGGTGTCGTAAGAGGCGACAGAGGGAAACTGAGGCAGAAGATGGGCAGCAGCATCTTTCTGATAACAGCAAATAATAAAAAAACTGCGGTTGCCAACCCGCTCGCCAAGCGTGGCAACTACGGCAATATCCCCCCAATGAAGAAAGTGACGAAGAAACGGCTCCCAGTCCCCGGCGGCCCCGCTATTCCTGGCTACGGTGGCGACCATGGTAACGGCGGGGCAGGGGGTGCTAAGAATCTCCGGTGGAGGTTCGGTTGCCACCTACGACGACTCGACCTGGCAACTTATAACGCACGCACCTGAGGACTGACGAGAAGATCCTGAGTTGAAGAAGAGATAGACAAGTTGCGCTGGAATATTATAGGATTATCCGAGGTCCGAAGAGAGGGGGGGGACACGGTAATCCTCGAATCCGGCAACTTGTTCTATCACCGGGAGGGCGACCATCTGTCCCAAGGAGGTGTCGGATTTATCGTACACAAGTCTCTCGTTAACAACGTTAAAGATTGGGAGTGTGTGGACGAGGGTTGCGTACCTTATACTCAGAATCACCAAACGGTATTCGCTGAAGGTCATACAGGTTTACGCACCAACTTCGACACACCCTGATGAGGAGGTGGAGGAAATGTATGAGGATATTTCTAGAGCCATGCATTCCTCTAAAACCCACTATACGGTGTTAATGGGAGACTTCAACGCAAAGCTAGGCACAAGAGAGAACGGTGAGCTGAAAGTAGGAAATTCGGATTAGGGCAACGGAACCCGGGTTAGCAGCTGGCCGACTTCATGGAGAAAGAGGGACTCTTTATGATGAACTCTTTCTTCCAGAAGCGGCCCCACAGGAAGTGGACCTGGTCGAGCCCCGACGGTTCGACAAAATGAGATTGACTTCATTATGACGACTAGACGCCAACTGTTCAGTGATGTCTCAGTGATCGCGAGGGTGAAAACTGGTAGCAATCACCGAATGGTTAGAGGCACACTGAACCTAAACGTTAAGTTGGAGAGGTGTCGTCTAATGAAGTCAACGCTCCGTCCCTCGTGCTCTAATCCAAAGTCCGAAACCTTTCAGCTCGAGTTACAAAACGGTTTTCAGTGCCTAGAAGATTGCAATGCAGTGGACGATATGAATGACAAGCTCGTGGAAACTGTCCATGCGGTCGGAGCTAAGTTTTGTAAGACCCGCCGCAGAAGAACACAAAAACTCTCCGATCACACTCTTAATCTCATGGCTGTTAGACGGGAAATGAAGCTGCAGTCTTCAGTAGATTTGATAGCATACAGGCAACTGAACAGACAGATCTCCAAATGCATGCGGCGGGACTTGCGCAACTTCAATGCAGCTCGTATTGAAGAAGCGATCGAGCGGAACCAGGGCTCCAAAGTCTTTGCCAGAGATCTGTCTGCCAGAAAGAGCCAACTGTCGAAGCTGAAGACCGAGTGTGGCAGCGTCGTTTCGGGACACCTGAGATTTTGAGTGAGATTGAGAGGTTCTATGGGCAGCTGTACACATCATCGTTGGAGCCACACGCAAGTGTAAGTAACGATCCAAGAGCGAGTCTTATCCGACAGTATTCCGATGATATCCCGGACGTCAGTCTGAGCGAGATTAGAATGGCTCTCCAGCACCTTAAAACTGCAAGGCCCCAGGCGAGGATGGAATTACAGCGGAGCTTCTGAAAGCGGGTGGAAAACCGGTACTTAAAGTCCTTCAGAAGCTCTTTAATTCCGTCCTACATGGTGGCACTACACCGGAGGCGTGGAGCAGAAGTGCGGTGGTCTTGTTCTTCAAGAAAGGCGACAAAGCTCTCTTGAAGATTTCCCTTCTGAGCCGCGTCTACGTGCTGTTTTCGAGAGTCATTACGAATCGTCTCGCACGCAGACTCGACGACTTCCAGCCTCCCGAACAAGCCGGTTTCCGAAAAGGCTTTAGCACCATAGACCACATACATACCCTTCGGCAAATTGTACAGAAGTCCGAGGAGTACAATTTGCCACTATGTCTGGCGTATGTGGACTATGAGAAAGCCTTTGATTCCGTCGAAATTTGGGCGGTGCTGCAGTCCCTTCAGCGGTGCCAAGTTGACTGTCGGTATATCGAAGTGCTGAAGTGCTTGTACAGTAGGGCCACGATGGCTATCCGAGTACAGAACCAGAGTACAAAACCTATCCAACTGCAGAGAGGTGTAAGACAGGGTGACGTTATATCCCCGAAACTCTTCACCGCTGCATTGGAAGACGTTTTCAAGCTTCTGGACTGGAAAGGATACGGCATTAACATCAATGGCGAGTACATCACTCACCTTCGATTTGCCGATGATATAGTCCTTATGGCAGAATCGCTGGAGGACCTAAGCACTATGCTCAATGACCTCAATAGTGCCTCCCAACGGATAGGTCTTAAGATGAACATGGACAAAACAAAGATCATGTTTAATGTCCATGTCACACCTATGCCGGTAGTTGTTGGGAGCACTAAGCTCGAAGTTGTTGACGAATATGTTTACCTGGGACAAATAGTCCGACTAGGTAAGTCCAACTTCGAGCGAGAGGTCAACCGACGGATTCAACTCGGCTGGGCAGCGTTCGGGAAATACGGCACATCTTCTCGTCAGGTATACCTCAAAACTTGAAAACAGGCTGTACAACCAGTGCGTGTTGCCAGTGATGACCTACGGAACTGAGACGTGGTCCTTCACTGCTGGCCGGATGAGGAAGCTCAAGGTCGCTCAGCGAGCTATGGAGAGGCTATGCTCGGGGTCTCACTGCGTGATAAACTTAGAAATGAGGATATCCGCAGTAGAACCAGAGTGACCGACATAATAACAGATTAGTAAGCTGAAGTGGCAATGGGCCGGCCATATAGCTCGAAGAACCGACAACCGATGGGGAAAAAAGGTTCTCGAGTGGCGGCCTCGTACCGGCGGACGAAGTGTAGGGCGTCCCCCACTAGATGGAGTGACGACCTGGTAAGACATGCAGGAAGTCGATGGATGCGGGTGGCTCAGGACCGTGCTTTGTGGCATTCCTTGGGGGAGGCCTATGTTCAGCAGTGGACTTGTGAAGGGCTGTAATGATGATGATGATGAGACAGACGCTTCAATCTTATTTATATGTATATATTAACAACTTACTGACAGCGTTGTCAAGCAGCAACAAATAGCTGCGTGTTTTTTTTTTCACATTTTCATATTTTTTTTGATGCTAAGAAACGCATATTTCGTTTTCATTTTTAATCCAGGATAAAAACACCGTGTTCGTTTGTCAGCCTTTCTTTAAAAAATAAACAATATAAATAAAATAAAGATTTTGAATTCACAAAGAGGAACGAAGGGATAATAGATGCATTAAGCTATTACAGAGTTTACGAAATCTTAAACCTCTAATCCTACTATACGGTTCAAGGTTTCACCCGTATTAAAGGCTTAGGTTTGTCGCATATACTCTGTTATAGATGGTCAATTTTAGCTGTTGATAGAACTCGCTATCCAGTTACCTACATAGAAAAAATAAAATCTTATAACTCTTATATTCCTTTCATTTTAATTAAAGGTATAAATACTAGACCTTTTTCACTGGAAATGAGGCATTCCATCGTAGTCCTGAGGATAGATGTCTATGGGCCACAGCATCCACTTACCTACAAGTGGATTGTATGCTCACTTGTCGCCCTTATTCTATAAAAATAAAAATACATATTAAAAAATTTCGGTAATATAAAGTTATGCAGTTAAGGTATGTGATGTATTAAATATTTATAAAATAATAAAGCATTTAATACTTTAACCCACATTAAC
Source organism: Parnassius orleans (assembly GCA_029286625.1). Classification (NCBI taxonomy): domain Eukaryota; kingdom Metazoa; phylum Arthropoda; class Insecta; order Lepidoptera; family Papilionidae; genus Parnassius; species Parnassius orleans. Next base: position 484,606 of record JAGSMP010000037.1, read on the forward strand.
ACCATCATTATCCCCTGTTCAAAAATAGTCCACTATTCAGATGTTCAGACTTTTATTTAGTTGCAATGATTAGGCTTAACTATCACTCTTACCAAGTGAACCAAAAATCTTGATCGTTTGCTGCTATTCTTCGACACTGGACTGCGTGATACAGCGACTGCTAGCCTTTCTAGTTTAGGGTGTGGAAGGAACAGGCGAGATCTCCCGCGCGGGTTAGTTGTTCAGCCCGGGGAGCAGGAAATAGTGTAGTCCTTTTAATACCAATAAAGCACACATAATAAAGCTTTGATTTGATTTATGATTTAATTTTCTTTTAGCCTGTAGTTATAAGTTGTTTAGTGTATAATATCTATCCTAACATGTGTATTGGTGTTTGTTGTATTAAATAATTTGTCTTTCTTTCTTTTTTTCTTTCTTTCAATTAGTCCCTACAACAGAAGACACCCATATCCATCAGTGGACTCTTACGGGCAACAATCTCTCAGTCTCTAATGTATAACAAATGAGAATAAATAAAAATAATTAATTGTTTTCAAAAATCTTTAAAATGTGCAATATAAACGTAATAAGCATTATTGAAGCAATAAAACCATTTTAATGAATCTACTATCCTAAGAAAACAAAGTCAAAGGCCGTCAAATATGTCTCTAGCGACTTTTACTCAACACAACATGAAACAATAAATGGCTTTTCCATCGTCTAAGTCTACAGTGAATATAAAGCTACAGGCGCTAAATAAACATCAATATTTAACATCTGTATTTAATTTACTACTGTGTTTTTATAGCTTTTCAGCGCCGTCGAACACAGGCCGAAAGATATATTGTGTTCGTTTATTTATGCCAAATAAAACTTCTATTTTTAAGAGGAATTTCCTCACGAAATAAAACACAACCTTCGTTTTCAGTTTCTTACACATCATGTTATCATATAAGATTACGCTCATCATAAGCGACAGAAGAAAATGCTCAATGTGATAACCACATTTTCGAAGTCTTATCATCATTCTGTCACCATAATTACTGGCAGCTACGTACTGGTACGTGGAGTTAAGGGCATCCTAGAAAAACTAAACAGAAGTGATAAACGAGCTCATAGTCCACCTGATAGTAAGTGGCTACTCTATGGACACCAGCAGCCAACTTCAAAAAGACTAGAGATGCGTTGTCGCTAGGACTAAGATGAAATGCCTCACAGCCTGTAATGATACTGGCTTTCTTTATCCTTCAGACCGGAACACAGCAGTGCTGGCACTGAAATTTGGCGGCAGAAATAGATTAAAGGGTGGATCTTTGTATGGTAGTGAAAATATTACAATAACTGTGAAAAGGTCGAAAAAACGGATAAGACACCAAGTGGAAAGAAGACCTAATTTCTGGCACATTACAATTAACAAGTATTCGGTAAACTTCCATTAAAACGCAACATAAATAATTCAGTACGCAGCGGCACCACCAACCACCCGTATCCTCTGTTATCCCTGACGAACTCCTATGGTTATTTTACGGACGCGGTGGTCCCAGGATCGTGTTTCGTGGCAACCCTTGTGAATCCTATGTTATAACATGATGATGATAATGTCCAACGTGTGAAAATTGTATATACTTGTAGATAATACATATATTTACCAAAATACTATAGCCTGTTACTGCTTTTATAAATGCGGATCGCATACTGCATAAACAGAATATAGACTTTTTACTTTCGCCCGAAAAAAGATCTAAATTACTCTTGAGTCGCGCCTAAAATTGTTTTACTTCAGAAATAAAGCTGCTGCTTAAAAATGCTGTTAGCATACATGTGTCCCACGACTGGGCACAATTCCCTTCTCGTTTTGGTAAAGGTTTTTGTTATTGGATATTTTATTAATAAGTAAAGAGTTAGTAATAAATTAATAATAACAATACAAATAAATGTGTAATTTAGCGGAAATAAACTTTGATTTAATAAATTTTACTTCAACTGCGCGTAAAGTTAATCGCAGTCATTTTTAGGGTTCCGCACCCAAAGGGTATCCAACGGGACCCTATTACTAAGCGTCTGCTGTCCGTCCGTCCGTCCGTCCGTTCGTCCGATTTTTTTTTAAACGTTACCCCCCACACTAGGATTTTCTCCTGTATCGTGAAGGCAGTTTACAAACATAAATTGCACAAGTACAAACATCCAGACTAGGAAAAATTATTTGTAGGCCATACAAATACTTGTTCCGCGCGGGATACGAACCCGCGGCCCCCAGCGCTGCAACTCATTGCTAAGCCACTGCGCCTGTCTGTCAGCGAACTGTATCTCATGATCCGTAATAGGTAGACAGTTGAAATTTTCACAGAATGTGTATTTCTGTTGCCGCTATAACAACAAATAATAAAAATTAAAATATATTAAAAATTAAAAGGGGCTCCCTACTAGAAACGTGTATTACAATGGTACGGAACCCTTCATGCGCGAGTCCGACTCGCACTTCGCCGGTTATTTTAATTAAATCTCTAAAAGTCTGCATTACATAAACAATTTTTAAAAACTCATGATAAAGTTAAAAAGTAATTTCACCTTACAGCTTTCGTAACTTTATTAATTTAGGAATTTCTTCTTGTTGTATTTTATTTGTAGTATGTCCTCAAATAGGTCAGCGACCGGGCGCTCCAAAAAATTGATGTTTCGTGTAATTCTTACTGAATTTTTAGATCAGGCTAAATGTATTTTATCTTATAAAAGTAATATCGTGAAGCAATCTCCGTAACTGACCAATTGAATAAAGGTAGTTCAAATACATGTGATGTCAACTTATTACGGAACAAACAGCGAGGAGGATTTTTCCGTTCTAGTGTTCAGTCTGAGCTAAGATAGGGATAAGATAGGGGGATGCTTTTTGTGTTTTATCTTTACTTTTTATCACAAAACCTTTTATCATAATTTAAAAAAATCAATACCACTATATTTGCTGTGAACATCCATTGATATGTATTGATGTCGTTTTGGTCCTAGGAGCATTTAGTCCTAAATTCATAGTATTGCTGCCTAATGTCCACAAAAACCGCTGTACAAGTCTGTCGCCTCTTACGACACCCACGAGATGATATGGGGTAGTGGATATTATTACACCGCCACTTCACAGTATTCCATAAAATCATATAATAATAAAACACACTGTCTATTTATTTGTATATGTCATAAATATTAGCTCCGGCTGAGTTTAAAATTAGGTCATGTGCTCATTAAGCTTGGCGGTTATAATTAGTCCGGTATAATAAGTAAAAAAAACGCATCAGGCACGGAACACGGTCATAAAAGAGGCTTAAGCTATTATTGATATATGAATGATATTCCATCATCTCTATATCCGTTAAAACGTATAATCTAACGAATGTGGTTTCTTAGAAATATCTATCGAAATAAAACTATCTTGAATTATTTCCGGGTAGTAAATATGTAATGTAAATACAGCAGTATTATTATCTTTAAAAAATACGTGATTATCATTATCATTTCTATGATTATGACTTACACGTATTTTTTTCTAATATATTTTGTAAAACTAAAGTAGTAAACTAACCTACGTACTACGTAAGTGGCCAATGCAGTCTATGGACACCTGCGGCCAACTTAAAACAAAGAATGCTACTGATGCGCTGTCACTGTTACACCTAAAACGATTGTTAATTTTTCGAGCTATAATTTACTCGATAACTAACAGACGCACTCACCAACGATTATAATAATACAAATCATCATCGCTATCACTACAGCCCATCACAAGTCCACTGCTGAACATAGGCCTTCCCCATCAAATCGTCATTCCATCGGGGGTTTCCAATACAGCGTTATATGGGATGGACGGACTATATGGATGGCCCATTACCACTCCAGCTTATTAATCCGTCGGGCAATGTCACTATACCGTGTAGTAGCGCTGTAAGAATATCCACTACCCCATATCATCCCGTGGGTGAGAGGCGACAGAGGGCAACTGACCAAAACAGCTTCATAAAATAAAAAAACTGCGGTTGCCAACGCGCTTGCCAATCGTGGCTACTATGGCATATTCCCTCTATGAAATAATACTAACACGAAGATAATATTTTTTCTTTTATTCAATTACTCACTGTGTCTACGTCACTGTTTTCAGAATTTGCAGCGAGCGCAAATTAATCTACCTTGATTTCATGTTCATTAATGAGTAATCAGTGTTCTAATTAAGTTTTAACGAGCTATCTATTACCTCCAACAACTCTTAAAATTTTCAGTGCTATATTTGAGTTTACAACAAGTGACTCCATTGAGTTATTTTAAATACATAAAAGACGACATTTTATACCTCGAACAAAGAAAAGGACTTAATGTATTTTGAATTTTGCCAAATAAACTGTGTATTTGATGAAAGCTCAGCTATCGTATTATTATTTTTAAATTAACAATAATTATTATTTTTTTCGACCATTATTTTGGCGACCATGGTAAAGGCGAGGCAGGGGGTGCTAAGAATCTCCGGTGGAGGTTCGGTTGCCACCTAAGACGACTCGACCTGGCAACATACAACGCACGCACCCTGAGGACTGACGAGAAGATCCTGGAGCTGGAAGAAGAGATAGACAAGCTGCGCTGGAATATTATAGGATTATCTGAGGTCCGAAGAGAGGGGGAGGACTTGTTCTATCACCGGGTGGGCGACCATCTGTCCCAAGGAGGTGTCGGATTTATCGTCCACAAGTCTCTCGTTAACAACGTTGTAACGATATAAAGATCGTGAGTGTGTCGACGAGGGTTGCGTACCTTATACTCAGAATCACCAAACGGTATTCGTTGAAGGTCATACAGGTTTACGCACCAACCTCGGCACATCCCGGTGAGGAGGTGGAGGAAATGTATGAGGATATCTCTAAAGTCATGCATTCCTCCAAAACCCACGGTGTTAATGGGAGACTTCAACCCAAAACTAGGCACAACAGAGAACGATGAGCTGAAGGTAGGAAAATTCGGAATAGGGCAACGGAACTCAAGGAAGCTAGCTGACTTCATGAATAAAGAGGGACTCTTTATGATGAACTCTTTCTTCCAGAAGCGGCCCCACAGGAAGTGGACCTGATCGAGCCCCGACGGTTCGACAAAAATGAGATTGACTTCATTACGACGACTAGACGCCTACTGTTCAGTGATGTCTCAGTGATCGCGAGGGTGAAAACTGGTAGCGATCACCGAATGGTTAGAGGCACACTGAATCCAAACGTCAATTGGAGCGGTCTCGTCTAATGAAGTCAACGCTCCGTCCCCCTCGTGCTCTAATACAAAGTCAGATAGATCGTGCGCAAACCTAACAGAATGGACGTGTCGCGAGTTGCATTCGTAAATTGTAAACACGGCCGCACGCAAAAGTGCCCCGTAAAGGACTACTAAATTGCAAGTTCGGAGTGTCTATAACCTTGGGCACCTGTAAGAACACAAACATTATCACTTGCTTATTAGTCACTCCGCGCGAAGAAGACGGCATTAGCGAAAATAATTGCCCTCCTGTATGCGCACCGCATCTCGAGGCAGCCGCAGCGGGGAGCCGCACTTCAACCCCGGTACAGTGAGAGACAGTTGCTATTGTTCGTCCCTATCAAATCAACGAACCGCACTTCGCTCGCTGCTGTGTCGCCGGCGCAGTCTAGCTGTACCTACCTATTACCTATTAACCAAGATGATTACTTGCGTTGGTTGTTTGAGCGAAATACATAATAACAGCGGACGCATTGACTGCGCGCATTGTAAACAATGTTATCACAACCTATGCGTTATCATTCCTTACAAAAACCTTAAAAAAATGTCGGATACTCAAAAAGCCAGTTGGCAATGCCCCAATTGTTACAGTAAGCAGCCTAGAGGCGACAATGCAAATACGCCCGTCAAGCAGACGGCATCGTCATCGTCATCCGCGACCGCCTCCAGTAACATTACGACACGTAAAGCAACCAAAGCGGCAGGCGAGTCGTCCATCCCACAAGTACTAAGTAGCGGCGCACATACACCGCGCGCAAAGATACGTGACATCATAAACGAGGCACTGAGGGAATGGGCCACTGGATTTGTAGTCAACTAAATGAAATAAGAAGTGAGGTTGTCAGTCTCAAAGAATCAATGCCATTTTTTAATGAACAATTCGAGCAATTAAATGCCGAGGTTTAAGGCCCAAAAAGCAGAGGTCGGTCCATTGTTCTTTCTAATTTTCATAAACGACCTAGCCAATATAATCTTAATTATAATTGCAATCCAAGCGGCGGGAATCATCTGATGTCATGTTGCTCTATAAAATTATCCATGGTCTCATCAACTGTCTGGACATTTTAAATCATTTAGATGTATCGGTCCCTAGAGCTGGCAGTCGCTTGGGCCGCAAAAAGACTTTTGTCACGCCACACTGTAAAACAGTGGTGGGCAATTACTCGCCATTGTACAGAATGACAAATAGTTATAATAATATTCGTGATTTGTTCGACATCTTTCATGTTTCTAAGGTCTCAGCAAGGGCTAACATTAGGTTAGCCATTAATTAATTAATATTTATTACTTTAGAGTTTTTTCATTTCTTAATTTGTATTTGTTATCATGTCCACTTGTCGCTTGCTGTGTTCACTGTTATTAGAATGAACGTTTGTTTGTTACTTTTTTATGTTAATTGAACCATGTAAACGTTACATTCCATTTGTGAACCAAATATTTAAAAAAAAAGTTCCGAAACTTTCAGCTCCAATTACAATACCGTTTTCAGTGCCTAGAAGATTGCAATGCAGTCGACGATATGAATGACAAGCTCGTGAAAACTGTCCATGCGGCCGGAACTAAGTTCTGCAAGACCCGCCGCAGAAGAACACAAAAACTCTCCGATCACACTCTTAATCTCATGGCTGTTAGACGGGAAATGAAGCTGCAGTCTTCAACAGATTTGACAGCATACAGACAACTGAACAGACAGATCTCCAAATGCAAGCTGCGGGAGGCTGGAGGACCTAAGCACTATGCTCAATGACCTCAATAGTGTCTCCCAACGGATAGGTCTTAAGATGAACATGGCCAAATAAAGATCATGTGTAATGCCCATGTCACACCTATGCCGGTAGTTGTTGGGATCACTAAGCTCGAAGTTGTTGACGAGTATGTTTACCTGGGACAAATAGTCCGACCAGGTAAGTCCAACTTCGACCGATTGGTCAATCGACGGATTCAACTCGGCTGGGCAGCGTTCGGGAAATTACGACACATCTTCTCGTCAGGTATACCTCAAAACCTGAAACTAAATAGTACAACCAATGCGTGTTGCCAATGATGACTTATGGATCTGAGACGTGGTCCTTCACTGCTGGCCGTATGAGGACGCTCAAGGTCGCTCAGCGAGCTATGGAGAGGGCTATGCTTGGGGTTTCTTTGCGTGATAAACTTAGGAATGAGGATATCCGCAGTAAAACCAGAGTGACCGACATAGCCCAACAACTTAGTAAGCTTAAGTGGCAATGGGCCGGCCATATAGCTCAAAGAACCGACAACCGATGGGGACAAAAGGTTCTCGAGTGGCAGCCTCGTACTGGTGGGCGAAGTGTAGGGCGACCTCACACTAGATGAAGTGAAGACCTGGTAAGACATGCAGGCAGTCGATTGATGCAGGTGGCTCTGGACCGTGTTTTGTGGCACAACTTGGGGGAGGCCTATATTCAGCAATGGACTTGTAAAAGGCTGTAATGATGATGATGATTATATTTTTTCCGTTTTGGCTTTGTGGGAGTTGAATTCATTATACATTTCGTCTTGTAGGTGGCGTTAGAGCTGACTGCCATAATAATCACGCTACCGATATCTTAAACTCCCAGATCAGTGACGGGAGCAGTTTCAAAAGAGCGAGACGTTTAGTGCTGCAATCGCTAAACCGCCTGCCAAGCGTTGCGATCCAAATGGATTTCCGTAGCCTCTGCCTTCCCCTCTGTGTGCCAGGCGTGAGTGTTTATGTTTGTTATATAACACGTTTGTTTTATATATATAATATTGTTTCTTAAACTACCTGCTTTGCTTAGACCACTATCGGATGCCAGCCCTTTTTGACATACTCACCACTCTGCGTTAGCAGGAGATTTGATGGCTAGCAATCCTTTATTTTCTCGTTAAAAAACGTTTTCCATAAAAGAATTATCTCTTGTATCCTGGAGGCGGCTTTCATACAATCCTCCTCCCCATCACCAGCCAGTGAAATTTAGGTCCAGAGGTTTGGATTTTCCGCCATCACATGCTAGAGCATCATCACATCAAAAATTCATTTCGCTATTTATGTAATGTTGTGGTTCAGGTAACGGGTAAAGGGGATGAACACGTAGCATGTAGCGTCGCAGTGTTGTGTTATATTTTTGTCAGTGTTGTGTGTCATCTGTTGGTGATGCAAACACAGAAAAAAACATGTGTGCAGTTCACACGCTGTAGAAGTGCAACCTTATTAATTTTTTATTCATAAAAATGTGTTACTAATTCTAGTTGTATTATTAATTTATTGAGACCGGTATCATAGGAAACACTCTATAATGTAATCTCATTTTCTCACAGGCTCAATCGTATAGATGTTAATGTTTGTTTCTTTTTAGTGTTGCTTTTTCGTTTCGTCGAGTTTCAAATCACAACAATTCTAAAGAAGTTCTCACTTCAAAAAAACAATATTATCTATGTATAGCCTCTTCTTCGGATCAAAAATCTACAGTACGTTACTTTTTGCCGACGGAAATAGTTAAGACACCTGCTTATTATATAGGTACCTGCTTATATCGACTCTTTACAGTAAAAGGACTAGTAAATCAACATTGATCATAATCGTCATCGTTGTTGAATATAGAAAGTCTTATTTTTTTTAAAACGTAACCTCCACACTAGGATTTTCTCCTGTATCGTGGGGGCAGTTTACATACATGAATTTCATAAAGACAAACATCCAGACCCGGAACAATTATTTGTAGGCCATACAAATACTTGTTCCGTGCGGGACTCGTACCCGCGGCTCTTAGCGCTGCAACTCATTGCTAAGCCACTGCGCCACAGAGTCATTCTAATGTTTATCTAGAATAGATAGATAATTGTTAATTTAATCTTAGTTTAGCATATTAGGGCAATTTATTCATTCATTTATTATGATCTATCAAAAATCAGACACCAGAGATTTTTCCGGACCGATACGACTGAGGGACCTTCAAGAAAAGAGCCTACTCTTTTTTAAAAGGCTGGCAACGCATCTGCAACTACCCTGGTGTTGCAGTTGTTTATGGGCGGCGGTAGTCACTTACCATCAGGTGAGCCGCATGCTCGATTGCCCCCTCTGCTATAAAAAAATCCACTGCTGGACATAGGCCTCCCCGTAAATTGCCTCATAGGGAATTTCGCCATAATTGACACGCTTAGAAGGCGGGTTGAAAACCGCAGTTTGATTAATATTTCGGTTAATATCAGGGAGTACTGCTACTCATTCGTGTTTGTTGCCCTCTGTCGCCTGTTACATCATCTAAGGATAATGGATATTGGATATTCTTACGGCGCTACTACACGGCGAATTTATTAGGGCGATATTACAATATAATTAAATATCATAATTACATACATCTTTATGATAAGATGTGTGAGATATTTAATAAAATATTTTTCTTGCTTTTACCATAAATTTCTATGCAAGAGATAAAACGTTTCATATGTCCGCCATAATAAGGGTTTCAAGTCGCGTACAGATCGTGCCCTAAATCGCCGTATAAGTTTTAGGGGGCATTTTTTGTATATCCATAATACATTGATTGCTAAATTATGCAAGTTAAATTCCACATTATCAACTTTGCTTTAACACTGTCTAAAAGGTCTGATATTTAGCCACCTTAAATTTCTTTCATAAATCCATCTGAACCCATATTTTTTAGCTAAAAGTAATCCAAATAGTCCGTTGCTATTTGAACTCTAGATCACCTCGGGGATACCAAGCGTGACGCTATGTATTTATATGTTTACGCATATAATAATACACATCGAATAATTCAATAACTATAGCAACTAACTAATTTAGTTACATACTTAACCATTTCACTGTCCCATGAGTCATATATGAACATTTCAATTGTTTAACTATTGTGTCTATTTCTCGGACAGGGAATTTGTTAATGCACACAATGTGATGATGAAATTTTTCTGTCTATGAATTCAATATAAAGGCAAGATGAACGTTTCTTCGCATATTATTTACGCCTGCGTCTACTGGTATGATGTAGTTAGATGTCTTTGGGCCATATCATACACTTACCATCAGGTGGACGGTGTGCTCGTTTGTCACCCTTATTCTATATTTAAAAAATTAAACATATGCATACCAACTGCAATTTAATAATATTAATTGCTGGATATGGATATGCAAATAATTTAATTATTCAGGAATCAACGTTCGTTTTTAATGTAAATTATAGTTGATGTCATAAAATTCAACAAAATTTCGTGCTTTGTATCAGAATTGTTTACCTAATGAATCAACTTATATACATAACTAAAGTACAATAAACAAATATCATTTCTCATTAGTACTTCATAAAATAAGTTTTTTGTAAGACTAAGTCAACAAATTAAGTAACTGCATGACCATCACCATCATCCGTAAAAGTTCACGATTGGTCATGAGCCTCTTTCTCTTAGAAAGGATTTGCCATAATTGACACGTTTAGCAGATGGATTGGCGATCTTATTACGAAACACCTCGCACCTTTGACTCTGCATAGTACGAGTATGTAACAATTGTTTACAAATCATATAATACTCAATATTCAGGACGAAGAAAATAATACAAAATAATATTAAAAACCTGTTTGAGATTCATAGCATACCATAATACATACACAATTGAGATTGACGGCTTTGACGCAAAACACCTAGAAATGATTAATATATTTTCTGTCATGTAAGCCTTTACTTCGAATGGAAAATAGCGAAAGCCTTTGATATATTTTTTAACATTTGCTGGTTCGCAATATTTAATTGCATATAAAAAATATTATTTTTGTAATAAATAAAATGTAAAAATAATATTTATTATATATAATAAATATTATTTTTGTCATATTTATGTAATGAATAGTAAATAAATATTATTTTATTATTACTATTTTAGCTCGTAGAAAGATAAAAAAATATATTTTATTAATGCTATGGTTCATACACACCTACATACTCGTATATCTCGATTTAGATTGTCATCTGTCGAATCGATCGGGGAAGGACTACAATCTTAAAAAATTCTAGCGTAAAAGAGCAGAACATTCCATCTGTATCCTGAGTAAGGTAAGTAGGCATTCAGGGTGACAAACAAGCATACAGTCCACCTATATCTATCCTCGATTAAGATTCAAAATGTAGATACGTTGTCACCCCTGAGCGATAAGATAGAATGCCTTGTTATCATTTAAAAGGGTCTCCGGTTCTCTACACTCACTAACCGATTTGATCCGATATTCTTCATTCGTGCTGATACCATAATAGCTGCAGCATGACTCTACCACGTTTAACCGTCACTTGTCTTATTCTTTTGCATATTTTTTACCTGGCATCAACGAAATGCTATCTCAATCTACACGTGGTAGAGCCATGCTGCAGCTATATTATAGTTGTAGTTAAATGGGTCGGCTCAACCGGGGAAGGAGCACACTCTCACAGAATACCAGCCTAAAATAGCAGCATAATGCTGCTATGTTTCATATGGCGAGTGTAGACAACCAGGGACTATTTTATTGATCTGAATTTTGATTCTTTATTGAGGATTGATGTAGATATCTATGGGCCACAGTATCCATTTACCATAAGGTGAACTGCGTGGTCGTTGGTCACTCTTGTACTATTAAAAAAATATCCTACTGCTATATATAATACCTCCAAACTATGTATTACAATTTCATATATAAATGAATTATGAAAAATATATTTATTTTTAATTTTATAAATCAGGTTTTCTCAAACTTACCACGTACCCCTATTAAATTTTCCAAACAATGGCGTAACCTTAAAATAAAACAGTTGTTACTTAAAAATATACTGTCGTAAATAGGAATATCTTTTTAATATAATATAAAAGGCAAACCTGACTGACTCATCTATCAACGCACAGCCGAAACTACTGAACTTACGACTTAGGCATCCGCTAAGAAAGGATTTTTGAAAATTCGCCCCCTAAGGGGGTGAAAAAGGGTTTAAAAGTCCGTCATTTCTAGATCTAGAAGCCTAAAACTTTGTTTTGAGGTTAACGATTAGAAATAAACAATCACGTGTCCTAGTGTTTTTGAAAATTCAACCCCTAAGGGGGTGAAAAAGAAGTTGAAAGTTTGTATGGGGAAACAAGATTAGTTAAACTATTTTATTCGAAACTTCACAGGAGTACTCCTATCAATAAATGAGTTAACAAATGTTTCAGGCTCTTTCAGAATTCAACCCTTAAAAGGTGGAAAAGGGGTGACAAATTCTGAAAATCAACATGGGTATCGTTTTTATGGTTTATCGGGTCGCTGATAACGAAAACAACAACTATTTCAAAATCCATCGTAGCAGACGGGAAATACCTACCATCATCCCCTGTGAGGATGCAATGTGGTTGAAATGTCAATATGGGTGTCGTTTTATGGTTTTTTGGGACGTTAATTACGAAAATGGCATCGATTATGGTTTGAAACCAACATGGATGGAAGGATGGATGGATGTATGTTTGTATGTAAAAATCATCATGGGTACAGAAACTCTTAATATTAAAGGAAAAATGGAAGAACATACTGTCCTCCCCATTATAGGTGACGGCGCCTGTTTGTTTCGTGTTCTTTCATTTTTAATGTACGGAACCCAAGAAAATGCGATGGTGGTGAGTTCACAAATTGTTAGATTTGTGGTAAATGATTGGCCTAGGTTTTCAGTTATAACCCACGACAGAAATGGCGATAATTATTCAACAGCAAATGAATATTCAGCCGATATGTTAAAAAATGAAACTTACGGTGGACTTTGTGAATTGGTAGCTGCAGGATTAATATTTCCGTTTCGGTTTGAAGTATATCGAAACGGTCTGCTATAGACAGAGTCCGGAACAGATATCTGTCCAGTAAGGCGATTACGATTTAGCCATGATTTATCTAATGGACATTTTGACGCCTATCTGCCTATTGTTGCGAAGAAAATTCCACAGCGTCGCATGGAGGTACCTGTCGAAGAGAGTGATCCTTTTTCAGAGCTTGACCATTTAACCGTTAAATCATTTGTAAATAGTGAAATATCATCTCCAACCAGCGGAACAGATCAATCTGTATCGTCGACATTAAAATATGAAAAAATGAAATATTAACGAAGGTCGAGATTTATTAATTACACAAGAAAAAGTCAATTAAAAAGTGCACAAGAAAGATATAGGCAGAACAAGCCAGATTCAAATCGTAAAGCTGTGTCCGCTTATCAGAAAAAAAATCCCGATGTACACAGGCAAGCTGTTGCAAATTACCAAACTGCGAATCCACAAGTGCATAGAGCAATTCAGTCACGGTATGAGGAAAACATTACACTGCGTTTATGGAAAAACAAGGTCCATTCCGCTATGGAGTATGACCCTGATATTGCTTATAGAACTGACAGCAGTGTAGCCTTGGGTTCTATGACATACAAGTGTCAGTGGTGCAATGCGCTGAAATGGAAGGATGAGCCACCTAGTATGTGTTGCAGCGCTGGAAAAGTGCAACTTGATCAGTTAAAACAACTGCCTGAACCACTCTTTTGTTTGATTAATTATCTACACCCAGATCATGACCATTTTATGGGTAATATTCGTAAATATAATGCCTTTTTCCAGATGACTTCCTTTGAAGGTAAACAGGTAACAGCAGATGGTTTTTCATCGACTTTTAAAGTACAAGGCCAGGTCTACCATTTAATTGGAAGTATATTACCAGAAGCCGAACATGACGCTCATTACCTTCAAATATATTTTGTAGGTAAAGATGATCGAGAAGCAAAGATTCGATATTCTAAATTTCCTAACTTAAAGCCAAATTTAATCAAACAATTGCAGAATATGCTGCATCAAGTGAACCCGTATATAAAAGATCTGAAAAGTGCCATTGATAAAGCCCCTCCTTCAGAGTCATACAAAGTTGTCATACATGCTGATAAAAACCACCAGAAGAACATAGAGATCGGTACAATGCACCAACTACAAATGAAGTGGCTTTAGTGTTAGTGGATCAACAATTTGATCGAAGGGACATCATCCTCGAGAGCCGAAGTAATTCTCTTCAGCGTATTAGTGAGATACATCGGGCATATGATGTGCTACAGTATCCATTGATGTTTTTTGGGGGGATGATGGGTATTCAATCAACATACCACAACGCGATCCCACAGCTCAGTTGCCGCTTAATAAAACTGTCTCTTCTGCAAGTTTCTATTCGTATAGAATAATGATTAAATAAGGAGAAGATAATTATTTAGTCAACTATCGTGCCCTTTTTAGTCAATATTTGGTGGTCAAAATAATCAAGTCAAATTACGTGCTGATAGTTACATCCATTTAAAAGATGCTATTAGACGACAAGACGCAGAACCCAACCAACTAGGACAAATGGTTGTCCTTCCATCATCTATTACGGGGGACCTAGGTATATGCACGAAAGAACACAGGACGCTATAACCTATGTTAGGAATTACGGCCGGCCTGATCTTTTTATCACTTTCACATGCAGTCCTCGCTGGGACGAGATAAAAGAGCAATTGCTTCAAGGACAACAATCTCATGATAGACACGATATAATTTCGAGGGTGTTTCGACTAAAGGTGAAAAAGATCATGAACTTATTGACAAAGGGCAAAATATTTGGTGAAGTGCGATATTATATGTACTCAACGGAATGGCAAAAGAGAGGTCTTCCACATATTCATATTCTTTTATGGCTTCACAAACGTATTACTCCAGATCAAATCGACAATATAATTTGTGCTGAAATACCGGATCCCAAACGTGACCCAGAGCTTCTTGAAAACTTTTCTTGGAACTTTAAATCGAAACTCACCATGTATGAAAGATAACATGTGCAGTAAACGATACCTCAGGGCTCTCATAAGGGAAACTCAAACTGGTGAAGACGATTATCCGCAGTACAAGAGACGTTTACTAGATGACGGTGGGTTCTCTGTTGATATCAAAGGCACAACCATAGATAATCGCTGGGTAGTCCCTTATAATCCAGTATTATTAAAGACATTTAACGCTCACTTAAATGTGGAATAATGTCATTCGGTGAAATCAATAAAATACGTCTGTAAATACGTAAATAAAGGTTCAGACCAGGCATCGTTTGCTTTAGAGAATGAGAAGGATGAAGTTAAAACCTACACAAGTGGAAGATATATAAGTTCATCAGAGGCAGTATGGCAAATCCTTTAATTTCCCATTCATGAGCGTTTCCCTTCCTTAGTCCACCTCACTGTTCATTTGGAAAATGGGCAAAGGGTTTATTTTAATGAGCAAAATCTGAGTGAAAAAGTGAATAGTCCTCCAACAACCACACTCCTATCCTTTTTCGATTTGTGTAAAGTGGATAACTTTGCAAAAAAATTGCTGTACCTAGAAGTACCTGCATACTACGTTTGGGATAAAAGAAAATTCCAAAGGAGAAAGAGAGGAGCAAACGTTGAAGGCTGGCCAGGGGTCAAAAAAGAGCACGTTCTAGGCAGGGTTTATACTGTGCATCCGAACAATATAGAATGCTATCACTTATATACTACACTATATATACTTCTTCATAAGATCCAGGGCCCAATTTCGTTTGAAGCGTTAAAAACTGTAGATGGTCATGTATATTCCACGTTCCTTTGCCTTTGAGAGAAATTCAAAGAATACCTATCTGAAGATTTTAAAAGGCAATTAGAAAGACAGGGAGATGTGAATTACTAGTAAAATGTACAGTGGTGGACCACCAAACATCCAGATGGTGTGGATGGTATCATGAGTTTTGTCACGATGTGCGTTCGTGAAATTAGGCGGCTGGAAGTAATCCGAACAATTCCTCAGAGCGCTCCCCGTGGTAGATGCGATAGAAAATGCAAAGCAATGCAACATCCCTTCGGAGCGCCATCGAATCGAGCCGATCGGAGAGAACTCGGTCGTCGACGATTCGAGCCGCTCTGCGTTGGATGCAGTCAAGTGGAAGGAGCTGGCACTGGGGAGCCCCAGCCCAGAGATGGGAAGAGCATTCCATGTGTGGCCGAACCTGCGCCTTGTAAAGTTGCAGGCGGTTTGCCGGCATGAAATACTGTCCCGCTCTGCTGAGCACGCCAAGCTTTTTAGAGGCTAATTTGGCCTTCTCTTCCAAGTGACCACGAAACTACACATCATTCTATATGTCGACGCCAAGGATTAGGATACCGGCTGAGGCAACAAGGGGAGTGCCTTTTTTTCAACAAGGGTATTTTTACATTTCTTATCAAATTCGTGCGTAGTTTGTGAAGAAGCGCAATTTCTCATTACCAGACTATTCAATGTAACTGAAAGGAGCGGGAACATTTCTGAGTATACTTCTAAAATTTCTTTTCAACGACAATCCCTTCAACGCGATAAAAAATACTATTATCATCTACTGCGTCTAGTTCAACTATTTCACTTTTCACTATTTAGTTCATACACTACTAATTATACGACTATGCCCCGAAATATGTCTGACTAACTGTGCCGTTACCGTCATTAGTCCACTGTTGAACATAGACCTCCCCCATAGATTGCCTCATAGGAAGGATATTTGCCATAATTGCCACGTTTGACAACTCCATGGATATAGGCTATATACCACGTACCTAATAATATATATATTATATGTCGAAGAAAAATCGCTTTCATTGACGCCATTATTATCAATACTTCTTGTGGGCGACATTTAGGGTAAAAACAAGCACAAAATAACAAACGTGTTTACACTTTCACTAATTTAAATTTAATTTAAATTAGTGAAAGTGTAAACACGTTTTATATGTGGTAGAGCCATGCTACAGCTATATTAATAGTATAGTTGTAGCACGAATGTGTCGACTCAACCGGGGAAGGACCACGCTCTTACAGAATACCAGCGTAAAATAGCAGCTTAATGCTGCTGTGTTTCGTTTGGTGAGTGTAGAGAACCGTAGACCTTTTTTACAGGATTAAAGGCATTCCATCTTAGTCCTCACGGCTGACAACGCATCTGCATTTTATTCGCTAACAAGGATAGATGTAGATGTCCATAGGCCACAGCAACCACTTACCATCAGATGGACTGTGTGCTCGCTTGTCACCCTTATCCTATAAAAAAAATATTTAAACTTCACAGAAAATAACATTAACTAAATTTTACTAAATTTGAATATTAAAATTAATTAAAGAGCAGCGAGTTCGTAATGCGACATGGACATACACAATCACTGGGGAAAAAACAAAATTACACGCTACGCTGATGTTTTCATCTATCCGCTCCTCTTTTGTGTTTTTCATCCAGTCGCACCACTACGGTTTATTTACTCATGTGCCACGACTCCGCTCGAGGCGCTTCACCAGCGAACCTCCCCTTTGATTGATTGTTGTGATCACCGCATTAATCAGGCCATGAACCTCTGGCTTCTGATTGGTTCATAAAAAAATACAATAACAATAAATAATCCTAAATTCTTAAGCAATTTTCTGGCTTATTTAATCTTAATGAAATTAACATAAAACATTAGAATTGAAATTATTTAAATTATTTAATGCATTATTTTTCCAGTCCTATTCATTCCCGTTACGGCCTTTCTGAGATTACACACGTTTTCATGTGATGCTTTTTGATCGGTATTATTTTGATCTGCAAAGAGAAAAAAAATCTACGATAACGTACTCTCTTCACTCATAAATATTAATTGTTACTTTCCAACAGCTTCCACTATCCAAACAGCCATGTTGCCATATTATCAGCCTCTGCTATAAAAGCAGTCTCCGCTTACAAAGCCGCTTCCGCGGTCAAAGCAGTCTCCGCTTACAAAGCCGCTTCCGCGGTCAAAGCAGCCACCGCTGTCAAAGCAACCTCCGCTGTCAAAGCAGCATCCGCTGTCAAAGCAGCCTCCGCTGTCAAAGCAGCATCCGCTGTCAAAGCAGCCTCCGCTGTCAAAGCAGCCTTCGCTGTCAAAGCAGCCTCCTATGTCATAGCACCTTATATAATACCCATGCTACCAAATATATGTAGTCTCCGCTATCAATCCAAATCATACTTTCTAATAATTTTTAAGTATATAGGGACCTTTATATTTAGGAACTAATTTGATTTGATCGCGCTCATGATTTTCAATCAATACATAATCTCCTACAGCAAATGATGTAACTTTTGCTTTACTGGCATTAAAACTTTTTTGTCGATGCAAGCGTTTTAATGCATTAACTTTTCAGCCCTCCCTCGCAACTCTTCCAGGTTAATTTCGATTTTATGATCATCGACTGTCATTATACTTAAAGGTCTCGCAACTTTCCCAATCAACAATTCTAGCGGACTTGCCTTCGTCACTCTATGTTCATAAAACCAGCTACTTTCTAAATCTATGTCATCGTTTTCAATTTTATAAACGCTCCTTTCAGTTACATTGATAATATCTTTACATTCGGGATCTAGCCTTTGCTCTGCTTGCAACAATTTGTTGACAACTCAGCAATATTAATATGTTTTTGCTTTACGTCTTTTTTTATAACTTCATTATTTACGACTAGCTTTTTACCCGCGGCTTCGCTCGCGTTTGCTTCAATTTAGAAATATCATTAATACTACTATAATTAAACTTAAAATTTCATAAATGTAGTTCTATTCACGATGAACGTGTGAGGGGAACTATATTCATGAACGGGTGTAGAAATATAGAGAAGATGGGCAGCAGCGTCTTTTGATTACAGCTCAAAATAATAAAAAGATGCAATTGGCAACCCGCCTGTCAAGCGTGGCAACAACGGCTAATATCCAACTTATTTCTTAATCTATGGGGGGAATCGTAATGATGAACGGGAGTAGAAATATATTAGCAATGTAGAAGCGGCGAAATAGAAACCAATACCTCGGTGGGTGTCGTAAGAGGCGACAGAAGGGAAACTGAAACAGGAGATGGGTGGCAGCATCTTCCTGATAACAGTGCAGAGTAATAAAAAGCCGCGGTTGCCAACCCACTTGCCAAGCGTGGATACTACTGCAAATATCCGGCCTATTTGACAAACAATGGGGGAAGCCTATGATCAGCAGTGGATATGCCTATAAAAAGTAAAAAAGGAGCAGCCTACATACATCTCACTACTGGGGACAGGCCGCAGCGAGTTTTAGGACAAAAAAGAATTGATTGAGTTGGCTCCAACGCGGGTTGACCGACTTCACATAAGTATACCTAAAAATGTATATTTAATATTTTTTTTTACTTCTCAAATATGCAGGTTTTTTCGCGATATTTTCCTTCACCACCGAGAACGTAGTAAATCGAAACTTCAAATTGCAATTAAAATATGAGTGGTGTCGGCGCGGATCGAATTTGAGTTGCTTACGTACTATGAAATTTACGTTTGGATGGGCTTGATTACCGGATAACTTTCAAGATTCTATCAATGCAGTTTTACTCATAGTCAAAATAAAAAATTTAAACATGCGTTTAAAATTTCCTGCCTTTGATGAGAGCAAAGAGCCTGTTCTTTTAGTCATGTCAGCTATGAAACCGGGACTGTCACAAAAATCTCAATAGGTAGGTATGTCTGAAAATATGAAAACTATCTTATTATATGATAAACTGTTTTATAAGTCTCATTAAAATTATAAAAGTGAAGAAGCAGCTTACATACGTCTTACGACTGTGCAAAGGACTGCTAATTACCCATGTGTAAAATAGTGGTTTCACATGTCCACGATTTTTTTTAAAACTACTTAGACATCAAGGTTTCGCCGCCAAGTTATTCTTTACCACTTCACTGAGCACGTGGAAAATAAGCAAATAAATTTTCCTTACCAGTCTCATTGGTCCTCGCGGGAATCGAACACTTTTCTTCCTGTGCTTTGAAATCTTACGGCGTACTACACGGCTCTCGTATTTGCTTAAATATCACTCATAAAAACTCAAAAGAAGCTTTTGCACTATTGTGGATCCCATCTACCTTGTAATTAGTCATTCAAACTATTCCATCATTTAGAGATGAAAATCTTACGGTCCCCTTAATTTTCAATTACTTACATCGGACTTGATACAAAAAGATGTTGGTGAAATATTGCTATGCTAATAGACACCCAACATATTCAACTAAAGACATTCTGTCTTAATCACAGTTTTTCTATTGTAATGTAGTTTTCCATTAACTCTTTGAAAAAGAATAGCCCCATAGCCTTCGCTACTAACATCAGTAGATAGCTCCACAGGATATTTCGGGTCAAATATCAATAAAACTGGTGAGTTAGATAGTACTCTAACAATTTCTTGCCGAATCTTTCTAAATTATCATTCCTATTTATTTTGTAATTGTTATTAGGTATAAAACGATAAAATGGAACCATTTTAACTGAAAAGTTAGGCACAGATTGACGGTCTTTGGAAGCATAGAACTGGTTAATGCTACAATTTTACGAGGGTTTGATCTAATTTTACCCTCTGAAACTTTATAATCTAAAAACTGATCCTTTTCCCTATGAAAAGCACATTTATTTAAATTAAATGAGAAACCGGCATCGCTCAAAGTTTTTAAAACGTTTTGTAGCCTTTTCAAACCTTTAAATCATCCATACAAACAATAGCATATGAATGAGTTAACTCTCCTAAAGCTGTATTTATTGCTCTTTGATACACAGCAGGTGCATTAGGCAATCCAAAAGGCATAGAGATAAATTCATAATGTGTATCTGGCGTAATAAAAGCACTTTTCTTTATGGAATTTGAATTTTCATTGATTGGAATTTAGTAAAATCCAGTAGCCATATCTAAACAAGAGTAAAGTTTAGCTCCTGCCAACCTTTAGATTTAATCATATATAAGAGGTAAAGTTTATCAGGAACTGTATTAGAATTAAGTTCTCTATAGTCAACACATATGCGGTCTGATTCATCACGCTTCTTAACCAACAAAATAGGACTAGAGAAAGAAGATTTGCTTGGACGAATTACACCCGCTGCTAAAAGTTCACTACACTTATTACGAACAATTTCACGTTCTTCTATACTTAAATGATAAGGTCTCCTTCACACAATTTTATTAGGATCTACTAATCATATTTCTAATTCTCTCGTTTTTACTCTACTAGTTGGTGTTCTTTCAACAAACGACTCAACAACAACAAAACTATAAAGAATTTCTCTTAAAGTATAAATAGAATGATTTTTAATATCATTGTCCAAATTATCAAATATAGTCACAGCCCTACCTACTTCGCAAATATTAACAACGCTAGACTTCTTAACTGTTAGATTATCGGATGAAAGTTCTACTATAAAACCTAGCCCTAATAAATCACGTCCTTTTAATATATATCATTATTCAAATATTCATTGGGTATAATGTGAAATAATATTTCTACACTGTAGCCGCAAAGAGTAACTTTTGATAAAATTTGTGATTTACATATTACTTGAGACTTGCCTACGCCAACAATCATCACTACGATAGCATGCTGTAGTTTGCCAGAAAATTTGTTGGCTATAGTTTCTCTAATAAAAGAACAATCAGCTCCGGAATTAAAATAAAATTAAAATTTCTCACCGAACTATGTAATAACTCCAGTGACAGGTTTCAAGCCGCACAGATTAACTCTTCTCCTACATTTGTCGACGTTGTTGGCTGTTGTTCTATACTACTACCTGCAGACGACCATGTTCTTAAGCATCGTGACGCCGCGTGACCCTTGACCCCACACTTGTAGCACTTAGTTACATGCTTGATCATTGTTTCACTTTTATTAAGATTATCGAAAATTGAGGTAGGTTTAGTCTTCTCATTTGATCAATTGAAACATTCATATGATCTGTGAGCAAGTTTTCAGCAAGCATAACAATTCATTGCAGTAGTTGGAAATTTTAAGCGTTTGATATCCAGAATATAAGTATCTCTGTTCGTATGTGTTTCTTGAACCGTCCGTTTTCGATAAGAAAATGCCATCAATTCGCGTTGCATTTTATAGCGATTATTTATTTCTTCAGTAATAATATTGCGTTGTATGCGTGGTTTAAACTGACCAATATGAGCAAGAATTGTACTCGTAGATATATATATAGAGATATATATATATATATATATATATATATATATATATATATATATATATATATATATATATATATATATATATATATATATATATATATATATGTATACAGGGTATTTTGAAACGCTCCCGAAAACGAAGACAGACGACAGTACTAACTATATCTTAGATGATGGGTGAAATATAAAATCGATCCTGATGAAAAAATTCATCTTTTCACAACGTTTTATTAGCTTTATTCACGCTCCATCGTGTTAGTATAAATCATCGTGTTAAATAAAACGTTAATTTCATTAAAATAAACATGAAAATACTTAAACATTAAAGCAGCAATGGAATTTAAAATAAATAAACCATAAGATCAGCTGACTAGGGTCAATATCCGCGTCGAAGCCAAACTCAACGTCACGTAAAAAGAACGCTGAGCGATAGTGGAGGGGTGTCTGCGCATGGGTACAGTCGCGTTCTAAAGTACTACATGGTACTAGGCTGTTGTTTTATAATATTATAATAGTAATTAATGGTTTTATTGTAGAATCATAATAGGTACTTTACTAGCTACTTAGAACTTTGGAAGAGGTTGAAATTCAAAATGGATAATGTTTGCTTGAGCATTATTTTTATTTCTATCGTAAAATAAAGTAGTTTGTAACAAGAAAACTTAAGCTAAGGGTGACACGCTGTCCATTATACCATTGGAACATGGAACATGGAAGCCAAATGTCGATGGTGTATTGGTGTTACTAGATGCTACTTCATCATCACTCATCAGAATCATCATCATCAATGTGAATGATAAATGTTTCCGTCATCAGGTTGACCACATGGTAATTTTTTCGGTATTCTTCCTCCATACATTTAACTTTACTGCACAATTTTCCCATTCACCTTCTATTTACCTTTTCGTTCACTAGTTCAGTCATAAAACAATAGATATAAATAATTTTTCTTTCCTTCCTTTTAAAACCATCGTCGCGCGTCGCAAAGAAAGCTGTGTGTGCGACTGTACATTGGGAAACATCGCTTTTCAAAGCGCGGGAAGAATGAGGAACCAATAGCGTGCGCGCACAGTAATACTGGCGAGCATTCCCGTCGCGCCCCTTCGTACCACGCGCTGCCGCCGCCCGGCCGACTGTGTGTCACCTCGCGTCAGCGCCAACATATGGGGAATTTCAAATTTACCTACTAAGATTTGTTTGCAAGCGACATAAGAATTAGAGGCAATTACAATAAAACTTGCAAGTAATTTTAATAGTTTTGACGTACCTCTTTTCAAATCAAAGTATTGGATGGATTAAAACGGAAAGTCAATAAAAGTAAAGTAAAATAATTATTTTTAGATTAATTACCTGTCGATCATAATTGCAATTGATTTTAACTATTAAATTATTCAATACCATTTTATTTCTATTTTCTTGTACAAAATCAAAGATAACCAAACCCAAGTAAGTACGTTTATTAATTTCAATATCATTTTGTAGTAACGAACTGCTTGTTTCGTCAGGGTACAATTGATTGTCTAATTGTATTAAAAATTACAACTATAACTTCTAAATTCCATATGAAAGAGTAGTCGTAGGGATCATATGGAAACTAAACTTATAAAATAAAAGTTGGCAATGTCATAACATTTGACGGTCTGTGGAATGTTCAAAGTGTAGGCTTCAGTTTTGGCGGGATTAATTATTGATTTTAGTTTTTGAGACAGTTCCGTGTTGACTTTGGACACGCATGCGCAAGCGACAATTCAATTGTTTTTTTATTAAATTCTTATTGTTATTACTTGGTATTACCTACTTGTTATTACGTGTTATTCTTGTTGTTACGTTTTGTGTTTCTTTTTGTTTTAATAATGCCTAACGCGTACGTTTATAGTGCTCGTGAATACGGCAACATGTTAATGTGCCTTGGAGAAGCTCGCGGAATGCTTCGCGTGCATTACGAATTACCGAGAGAAATTCCCGACCGCTCGACATCCAGCTGACTCTCGTCTGATAACAGCAGCATTTCAGCGAGTGTTGGAAAATCGGCCCATTGCTCCAGTAGCGGCAGGAGGTGGAAGTCAAATGACTGTTCACTCCGAGGAGCGCATTTTAGATGTCGTTCGCCGGTATCCGAACCTAGGTACACGAAGTATCGCTAAATTGTTAAGACGTCGGATGGAACAAATGTGTCATACTGTTCAGTTCACAAAGTGTTAAGCGTAACCGAATGCGGCCATACAAAGTGCACAAAGTGCAAGCTTTAGTTCCCGGCGATCACGACCGCCGACGAGTTTTCGCCGTTGGTTATTAGACCAACAACAACGTGTGCCTGGTTCCATTGAGCACGTTATCTGGACGGACGAGTCGACATTTACCAGAAACGGCATGTGGAACCGAAGAAATACACACGTGTATTCAGAGGTTAACCTGTACGCTGTTCGACAAACCGGGCACCAAACCCGATGGTCGGTTAACGTATGGGCAGGTTTATTTAAGGATCGCATACTGGGACCAGTGTTTCTGCCACAGCGACTTAACGGACAGGGATACCTAAACTTTATAAATGAACAGTTGGTTGACATTTTAGACGACCTATCGTTGGATGAATATCGCCGTACATGGTTCCAGCATGGTGGTGCACCTCCACATGTCGTGAGGTTCGTCCGTGAGCGCCTTACCGAATTATTTGATGATCGCTGGATTGGCAGACTAGGACCACACGCTTGGCCACCTCGCTCACCAGATCTGACCCCGTTAGACTTCTTTCTGTGGGGTATGTGAAAGAAAGGGTTTTAATCGTGAGTGTGATAGTGCTGACGAAATGCGCCAAAGGATCGTGGATGTTTTCGACAAACTACGTGCGGACTGTGTCGAAGACCACACGATAATGCCCCGCCTGCATGAGGAGACGCAACACCGAGCCCACATCTGCCTCGAAATGAATGGAGCACAATTTGAGCCGCATCTCATAAGACCACGGAGGATTTAGAGCGGTAAGCTGTTTCATACCTATTTTTTAAATAACTTGGTACTGAACTGATCTGAATAGGTACATAACTGAATACATCAGAATAATAAACATACCTACACGATGAATAAAAACGCATAACTCTAACCTTGTTAACTTTTCATTTAAGTATTTTTTCATTAGCGGGAATCGAACCAGTTATTTGGTTTATTTAACTGTGAATTTGAATTAAAGTGGCTACGTGGAGACAAGCACAGTGGCAAAATAGTAGGTTAAGTAGATAAGTTAGGTATTTAGACAAGTGTTGTAAATTATTATGTATTGTGGTACCATCGCTAGTTACGGGCCGCGCGAATTCGGCGTTCGCGTACATTGACCTAGTCAGCTGATTGTAATTCAGTAATTCCACTGCTGCTTTTATGTTTAAGTATTTTCATGTTTTATTTTAATGAAATTAACGTTTTATTTAACACGATGATTTATACTAACACGATGGAGCGTGAATAAAGCTAATAAAACGTTGTGAAAAGATGATTTTTTTCATCAGGATCGATTTTATATTTCACCCATCATCTAAGATATAGTTAGTACTGTCGTCTGTCTTCGTTTTCGGGAGCGTTTCAAAATACCCTGTATATATATATATATATATATATATATATATATATATATATATATATAGAGATATATATATATATATATACATACATATTCATATACAATGTGTCCGGTTACCGGTGTCGGAGCTTTTAATGCTATAAAATATAATCAATTTCTTCGACAAATCATGTCTCAAATCTCATTTAGACCTAGCTGTATTTAAATGGCAGCCATTTAAATTTTTCAGTGTCACCACCTCGACCCCGCGCATTAAAATTACAATATTCACCGATGTAGAAGTCCTACATTCTTAAAAGATCATTGGGTAGATAAAGATACGCGTAATAAAATAAAAGCAAACTTTTAACTGCAAAATTGTATTTAGATCCTAAAAGACTAAGAAAAGAAAAAATGTAAAAAAAAAATCGGTTATTTTTTCACATTTTCGACTTTAATGAAAAAGTAGGTCATTTACCTATCAATTTTGTACATTTATTAGATAGAGCAAAATATTTCCTTAACATAAACGTTAAAATCTTAAGTGTAAATTAAATAGTTTAAGAATTGTACTTTATCAAACACGACCTCTTAAAAGCGCAAGCTGCAATTTGGACAAAAATAATTAAAAAGGTGAAGGTAGTCCGGGTTAACTATGACATCAGGATGTCTTCCCTTCACCATGGGCTCTCGAGAGAAAGTATTATTGGTCTGTTACCATGGTGTTGCAAAATACTCAAAACCTCATGAATTATCTTAGGGTGCATTTTGATTCTTAATCGACGAAAGATGTAAATTTATACGGGCCATAGTATCCACTTACCAAATCATGTGGACTATGTGCTCGTTTATCACATAAAAAATATTAAAAAAATGAATTCACACTTATAAAACTCCATGGTCCTTAAAAAAATGATCTACGCTTTTCTTAAAGGTCTGTGTGTACCTAAAAGTCCTCTGGCGTTGCAGATGTTGCAGACCAAGAAAATAAAGATAAAAAAAAGCGCTACGTACATTCCAAGTGACGCCGAAACCACGCTCAACTTCTTGACACGAACTCACGCATACATCTTTCTTCTTTCTTTCTTTAACAGACCGTAAAATTCTACTGCTGGACGCACACACAAGCACCTAAAACAATGTTAGTTGCAAATTATTCTAGAAGCATATGTATGCGTGAGTCGTTTTTACATTAAGTTGAGCATGATACGCAGCGCTCCGTCTATCGTTGTTTGTTGGTCTGAGGGGTGGCGGCGGTTAATTACTATCAGTTGAGTCTCATGCTCGTTTGCCTAATTTTCAAAATCATTTAACCTGGTGAAAATTGAGATAAGGTGCATTATCATCTGTAGCAGACCCAGTACAGTTTATTACGATTTAATTTTTTTTTTATCAAAATCGATTTTAACCGAAAATATTCAAACGCATAGTACGCACGATGTATTTGCCTGCCTTCATAATTTTCCCATAAATTCCGTCTGTCTGGTTGAGCTGTTTTCATTATATGAAATCCTTAACGTAACAGATCACGTAGTATTTAAATTATTCATTCAGGGCATGCACGATAGGAAAATATTTATGATTAAAAAATTAAACCGACTATATATTTATATTTGCAGGTTAGAGTACTCCAATCTACCTTTCTCCATAGAGACTCAAGAACGTACATTTCTTGGAAGATTTCTCATAATTTAACGCAGAGCTGATACCCTCGCTTTGATAAAAGCTGCTCCCTGTTACCAATCGCAGAGCTGTATTGTCCAGTCTCAATAAGCTCTGCGATTGGTAACTGGTTTCGGCATTATTGAGTGAATTTTCGGTAGATTCGATACATTGCAATAGTTTGTTGGTAAGCTTGACTAATCTCGTGCGATGACGTAATCGGCACGTGGACAAAATGTTGGATTACACACGTAATGCAACACGTTAATACAACAAAAATTTAATATATTATGTAGCTACTCGTAGTTATTGTAAAATTTAAAATTTAAAATATTTGCAATAAAAATCTTTTTTGAAGACTGTTAAAACTCAAAAATGGCTTGATAAGTTTTAAAATACAACCATAATAGTAAAGTAACAGCTTATATACGTCCCACTGCTGGGCACAGGCCTCTTCTCTTTTTTCGGTGGGTTTTACGCAAAGGAAATGTCCGCTGCACTGCCTGCCCCTACGTGTTGACGGACTTAGACATTGTGGTGTAGGTACTATTACAAAGCAATATAACTGGAATATTAAATGATATCATCACTCAACGTGGACTCCATATAAGGAGTAGAAATAATATCTATTTAGTTCAGTAATATCATATTATATTTATAGAAGAAGATACCATTCATGTGGCTCTACCCGTAACACAAACCCTACCCCCTACCTATGGACCTACGTCAGAATTACTATATATAAGTCTCCAAATTAATAAAGGGAGAGTTATTAAACTGCATCAGTGAGTCTTAATTTATTGCAGTGTCCCAACATTACAACATGGAAGTTTCCTCTCGATCCCTTATCGCAGAGCACGGTAAATCGGCATTTAAAGAAGTAATTAACAATTTCAGTGGCGCCAGCGATGATTAAACCCCTTGAGCATACAGTGAAATTTACGGCGAGCGCTAGAGCCCTAGACTAACACGGCCCTGAAATCTTAATAAGTATTTAAATTACCGCAATAAAAATTTTTTTTTATAGGATAGGGTGACAAACGAGCACACAGTCCACCTGATGGTAAGTGGCTGCTGTGACCCATAGACATCTATATTTATCCTCAATAAAGAATCAAAATGCAGAAGCGTCGTCACCCGTGAGGACTAAGATGGAATGCCTCTTTTCCAGTAAAATGGGTCTCCGGTTCTCTACACTCACCATACGAAACACAGCAGTGTCAAGCTGCCATTTTACGCTGGTATTCTGTGAGAGCGTGGTCCTTCCCCGGTCGAGCCGACCCATTCGTGCTACAACTATACTACTAATATAGCTGCAGCATGGCTCTACCACGTATAAACATTTTAATGCATTATGCAACGCGTTTTAATAATTTCTACTTTAATAAAATTTGCTACTAAAACAGGTTTGTGCTTTACTTAGAATGCTCTCCAAAGTAGGAAACAAATAATCATAGGCACATTATACTCGCTTTAAAAACAGGACGGGCTAATCTGACTGACTAATCGGTCTGAACGATTTTATTATATAAATCTAGCTTTGCAGTGTTCAACATCTACAAATAGCGCATAATAATTTATATCAACGTTTTAAGAAACGAATTAAATAATTTCAAAATATATGGTAGTTAAATAAAAAAGTACAATCTATTCTGAAATATCTTTCGCTAGTAAATTACAATTTACAAACAGGCGCGTCGTAGTTACTTTTCTTTAGTTTGCATTGTTTGCTGCGTTCTTACTATGTAATTATAGTTAGAAAGCAATTCCGACATTTCATGAAAAGTTTAAAGTTTGCAAGATCCTAAGTTGCTTAACCCTTGTTTGAAATAACTTCCTTAAAACATACTTCGTTGTAAAAACATTAATAATAGTATTGCTTCATAATAGTAGATATTTTTATATTAGGTCCTTATATAATATGAAATTAGCGTTTTGTACGGGAGGAATGTAAAGTCAATTTTTTTTTGTAAACTATATTTAATTAATCAAAGTATGCACCGTTGTTATCTATTCACTTTTGCCATCTCATAGGTAGTTCATTGATCCCTTTACTAAAAAAACCATGGGGGCGAGAATCAATAAACTCTTTGAAGGCGGTTTGGACTGCCGCATCGGAGTTGAATTTTTTCCTTGTAAGAAGTTGTCCAAATTCGGGAAAAAATGGTAATCTGTTGGAACAAGGTCCGGGGAGCACGGTGGATGTCACAAACATTCCAATTATAGCTCATCTAACTTAGTGGTTGTTTGTTGTGCAGTTTGTGGTCTTGCGTTGGCGTGAAGCAGCAATGGCCTAGATCGATTGACCGATCTCGGTTGTTTAGCAGCTAGTTCTTCCTTCATAGTTTGCAGTTGCTGACAATAGATATCTGCCGTAATCGTTTGGCCAGATTTTAGAAATCTGTAGTGAACAACACCGGCGCTAGTCCACCAAACACTCACAAGTAACTTTTTCTGAGTCAAATTTCGTTTAGGGCAGGATTTGGCTGGGTCTCCAGGGTTCAGCCATTGCGACGAGCGCTTCCGATTATCGTACAGTATCCACTTTTCATCACAAGTAATGATTCGATTTAAAATCCTTTCATTATTGTGTCGATTGAGCAAAGTAACACAGCAGTCGACGCGTGTTTGCAAGTTCGATTCACTCAATTCATGAGGTACCCATCGTTCAAGTTTTTTTTTACTTTCCCAATTTGCTTCAAGTGGATTAATACAGTTTTATCACTTACCCCGAAGCCTGCAGCTATCTCTGAAGTGCTTTGTGTTGGATCCGCTTCCACAATAGCCTTTAATTCTTCATTTTCCACTTTGGTCTCCGGCCGTCCACGGGGTTGGTTCTGAAGGTCGAAATTTCCAGAACGAAAACGTTGAAACCAAAAACGTACCGTGCTTTCCTTTGCGACACCAGCGCCGTACACATCATTAATCCTTCGAGCTGTTTCTGCAGCACTGGTGCCACGGTAGAACTCGTACTCGTAAATATACCGATATTTCATGTTTTCCATTGTGCGGTAATAAGCGACGCCAAAGAAAAAAATAATGAGGAAAAAACAAATGAATGACTGTTTTCAAAACTCAAATGTACCAGCTAAATGAATTTATAAATTTGAATTTGGAATTAGAATTAGAATAAGAATTCCAAATTAGAGAGGATATATAGGAGATATTTCAGATCAAAGTGATCAGTACGACAAAACGCTAATTTCATATGTAAGGACCTAATACTATATAGTGGCCCCCACAATACAAGCACAACATATTTCACAAGTATATATAATATATATAATATGTTGCTGAAATAAAACCGTAAGATATATTTAATCTATACAAATAATAAGAAAGTATGTGTTTGTAATGTCAAAATAACAGCTTGTTATTAAATGCATATCAATGTATATATGATACTTATAGCAAAAAAACAATTTTTAAAATTTTGTCTGCCTGTCTGTCTGTTTATTCCGGCTATTCTCCGAAACGGCTTGACTGATTTTGACGGTACTTTCACTGGCAGATAGCTGATATTATAAGGATTAACTTAAGCTACTTTCATTTTAGAAAAAGAATTAGGGTTCCGCGTAAAAAAATTAAAAACTATGCGTACGAAGTCGCGGGCACAGCTAGTAATTAATAAATTAGCTAAGTATAAAGCCGCTAAAGTCAAACAGGCGGCAACGTTTTATGTGCATACTAACTCAGAAAGCCCATTAGGCGCAAAGTATCGAAGTGAAGGAGGCCAAGTTTATCGTTGAGTGAAATATACGACATCATTTCTGTGCGGTTTTATGGAATTAGTGTTGTATGTAGGTTACAACTGAGCAATATTTGTAATCATTTTTCTCTAACAAACTTAATTAGTTTAAGCGTTAAGTTTTCTGACATTACATTGGCCGCTTTCCTTGCTTCCGTGCATGTCAATGACTTATGTAACACAATTTTAAATAATACGAGTAAAATGTGTTTCGCCGCGAAGGCAAGGCTAACATGACAAACGCTCTGTCGTAGCGAAAATGTTCCACTAGAAAATAATCAACAAAAACAGTGTGTTATTCTGTTGGTACGGAGTGAGCAGAAAGATTTTTTTCATTATTTCTATAGTGACCAATATCGGGACCGCCTTCTAGCTGTTTGGACTAAGGAATTTAGTTACTGGTTATACACTTTACCTTCAAAAAATCTCGGCACATTAACTGACGGGAAAAGCTTGCGCAAAGCCGTAGGAATCCGACTTATGAAAAGGAGGAATCCGGCGATCTGTCAACTTTATCGAGTTTGGACTCCACGGACACAAAGTGCTGGTAGATTGTCCCGTCACGGTTCTCTGAACGATGTTAACCGAAAAACTTGAATCTCTTGTCTCGGTTTAAGAGTCTTAGAATAGTACAGTAGTAGCAGTTTGTTTCACTCTATTGAAGTGTTATTACAAAAAATATTTAATGAAATTAAAATGAAGACGACTGCCAACAATAGTACAGTAGTAGCAGCTTGTTTCACCCTATATAAGTGTTATTACAAAAAATTATTAATTAAATTAAATTTATCAATCAAAAATTCAAAATTAATTACAATTTAATGAAAAAAAATAAACAAAGAAGGCGAAGGGTAAGGTTTTGCATTAAATTGTGTTATGACACCTTTATTTATATAAGATAACCCAAATACAATTGAAATGTTGCAATAATACTAGTACTCTTTCTACTTAATACATCGTCTCCGTAAATTTCCATTCAAATTATGTCGGCAAAGAGAGTAGTTGCTCGCAGTTATTATTCCGCAGTGCAAAAGCGCTTTGAACTGTCGCAACAGTCATTTTGTTCATTTTGAATCGCAACGCTGAATGATTGCTATTTAACTGTCGTTTGCGCTAGGCGCTTGAATACAGTTTTTAATCAAACTTAAGTGCTTAGTTGTGTGTTAAAAGTAGATCGCAATGTATGGAGGTCCGCATATAATTCTCGATATTTATTCGACAAAATATCAAAAGACCACATCGATTGCTTTTAGATTTTTTTCTGAAAGTGTATGCTGTTGGCCCTGCGGCCTTTAAAGCCTCATCGAAATAGGCTCATAAGCGAGGACTTACGACCTATTGAGTGCAACGATTCTGCCGGCGGCGACGCGTCACAGATACATGCGTGTACTTTTTTTCTGGTTTCTAATGATGCTATAAAATGGGATCGGCGTTCAGCAAGGGACCCTTTCGCTGCGGGCTTAGCCGCGGGCTTGGGGAGTTGAGGAGAAAAGCTTTTTTGCCGGAGTGGCGTTGGGGGACGAGTGGGCTGAGTTAGGCTCGGTCGCCTTTTAGGGGGCTGCGCGTTTGCGCTTTTTGCCCTGAACGAGGGTGAAGCCTTCGTCTTCGGGCTTGTACGGGGCATGCGTCTCGGTTTCCGACATCCGAGAAGATCGGAGAGGGGCTCATGTCGAAGTGTAGAGCGGCTCCCAACTAGATGGAGAGACGAACTGGTAAGACATGCAGGTAGTCGATGGATGCAGGTGGTTCAGGACTGTGCTTCGTGGTATTCCTTAGGGGAGGCTTATGCTCAGCAGTGGACCTGTGAAGGGCTGTAATGATGATGACGATGATGATAATGACTACTTAAAAATTAAGAAATCAGCCTACAATCAAAATCTAGCTATTACAATATAAATACAACATAAGTAAATTTAAAAATATACATTTATAAAAAATAATTTTCTGACAATAATTAATAGGCTGACGATGATAAGGCTGACGTGACATACTCGTGCATGCTATTTATAATACAAGTGATTGTTTGAAGAAACAAAAGCAAGTTATTAAAGTGGAACGCTCACCTTTTTTCAAATTAGTAATGGAAAAGGTGTTTTATTTGTCCGCATTTTACTTTTAGACGAGCTCAACATTTTCTATTCAGCATATAAAATGGGAAATACAAACCCAACTTTACATTGATGCGACATTTAAAATGTAGTAAAACTGAAGTTGGAAATTTTGTTTAGTAGAAACTGTTATGAGATGACATTTCTATTGAATCCGTAGAATACACACGTCTTGGAATTTGACGCTTCTTACAGGTTTTATATTAATCTATGTGTGTACTAATGAAAATTATTTTTGTAATTCAGCTTTCACCTACTTCGATACGTTTAAATAATCTGAAATTTTGCTGACGTATTAACAACAAAAAGCATTACTAAAATATCATGACACACATAATCAACGCGGCTTGTTAAATTTTTTACTCCCATATTATCTTATTACATTAAATAATTAACCAGATAACAGTCTACCTAACGCAGGTTGTAAGTGCCTGCTGCCCATAGACACCTGCAACCAATTTTAAACAAAGGCATCAGGTGCGTTATTATCTCCGAGGGCTAAAATGGAATACGAGACAGCATGTAAATGTGGTAGCCATTCATAGTCTTCGAACCGGAAAACAACAGCGTATGCATTGTTGCTTTGCGACAGAGTTAATTAGCATGCATTATCTAAATAATATTTATAAATAATATTTAATGAAATATTTCATATTTTGTAGCACGAATGGGTCGGCTCGACCGGGAAGGTCTTCCTGCCGTTCTTCCTGTCGTCTTTCCTGCCTGCCGTCATGCTGCCGTGTTTCGTATGGTTAGTGTAGGAAACCGGAGACCCTTTTTACTGGAAACAAGGCATACACCATCTTAATCCTCATAGGTGGCAATGCATTTTCATTTGGATTCTTAATTGAGGATAAATGTAGATGTATATGAACCACAGCATCCACTTATCATCAGGTGGACTGTGTGCTCGTTTGTCACCCTTAGTCTATAAAAAAAAGCTTGTTTTTCGACGATAAATGTAGTAATCGAGGATTAATGTAGATTTCTATGGGCCACAGGCCACTTACTACTAGGTGGACTATGTGCTCGTTTGTCACCCTTATTTCATTAAAAAAAAAATTTGCGTTTCGAGCGTAGCGAGCAGAATACGTATAGAATAATTTCGGTGTCCGTATTACCATCCATCGCGGGCGAAATTATAAATAATTTATTTCTGGCTGAAATACGATGTCACTCAATATTCAGGTAATCTGGACACTGAGCCAGGGTCTTTATGCATTATCTTCGTCAAATATGAAGTTACAAAGTATTTCTCAACTTTTCAACGCTCGCGCACATTCTGCTTTCTTGCACTTAACCTTCACGTAAGGTTCAAATGTATTTGGTAACGAGCACGCATTATTTTGAAGAATCCGTTTTGGCTTACTGTTTTCAATACAGATAGCTCATGTTATGATTATTTTCAGTATAAATATGCTCTTTACCTAACACTTCATAACATAATCTAATAGGTGGCAGTACTCCTTTTCTGCCCAAGAGGCTGTCTAGGTAAGGTACCAAACTTTCACCTGTTTCTGCCGCCAAATGACAGTGCTTGCTCTGCTGCGTTCCGATCTAAAGGGTATAGAGAGCCAGTATGTTTACAGGCTGTGAGGCATTCCATCTTAGTCCTCAGAGGTGACATTGTATCTGAAGCCATTTTTATTTGAACGTGGCAGCAGTTGGACTGTAAGTTCGTTTGTCACTTCTCTTTTGTAAAAGTAAACATCAAGTACACATTATGAAAATCCACTGCCAGACATAAGCCTCTTCCATTTTAGGTAGAATTTGCCTTAATCGCCACACTTGGCGGGTGAATTTACGATCTTAGTACCAGAAGTTTAGCACCTATATAACGCCGATCCCATTCGCAGGCCCTGTAGTCGCCTCTTACGATACCCACGGGGAAAATGCAGAATGGATTCTCTTACGCCGCCACCACACAGTACGTTTGATCATGTAAACCTTTTTACATTTCGAATAGAAGAGGGGCAAACGAGCACGCGGCTCACCTGATGGTAAGTGTCGACCGCTGCCCATGAACAACTGCAATACAAGGTGAATGCCGCTGCGTTGCCGGCCATTAACACATACACTGCCGTCAGTCATCCTTTAAATGCAGTACTCCGTGCAAAGTGACTGACACGGCAGCATAAGGGTTAATATCAAGATTCAGTCTAATTCAGTCAGATTCAGACTGTGTACTGGCGGTGTAAGAATATCCAATATCTCATATAGTCCCGCCGATGTCGTAAGAGGCGACGAAGTAAAACAAATCAGGGAATAGACTGCAGCGTCTTTATAAAACAACAAAAAAATTGAAAAACAGCGATTGCCATTCTTCTTGCCAAGCTTGGCAAATACGGCAAATATTATTAGCAAAGGACTTTTGATAGGCTGTAATTAAAGATTTGGTAGTGTTAATTGAGTCATGTACAGAAATATATTACTTTAATTATACATAGACCTATCTAAAGGAATTTATAATAAATTACGTAAAACGCAATAATATTATGTAGTCTACATTTGAATACATTTTACGTCACATGTTCATAAGGCTTATATCCACTATCATATTAAAATTTTGTACGAGAATATGAAAGCTCGCGTTACGTTCATTTCGTTGACATCTGAATTGCGGATTGTATTTTCCACTATGTTGAAGCACGCAAAACTTTTAGGGCCAATTTGGCCTTCTCTTCCAAGTGACCGCAAAACTGCGTCCTCGATATGTCGACGCCGAGTTCCGATACTGGCTGAGGCAACAAAGTGCTGAAACGAGGAGATACGACAAAGGGTTCTTTTTAGCGGTAAACGCGCAAACTTGTGTCTTCTGAGGTTAAACTGGACTGGGTTGGTCGCCCAATCCGAGACTTTGTTCAGCAAGACTCGACTTCAATTTAAGTTTGTTCCGGTACTCGGCGACGTTTTCCGAAATATTCGCACGGCCGGCGTACAGAGCATCACCAGTGCTATCATCCGCATAGCAATGGTACTACCGGTTTGCAACATATCATTGATGCAGAAGAAACAGCGTTGGTGATGCGCAGCGGCCTTGAACACCAGCGTTAATGGGCTTGTAGTCGGGTATGCACCGTCTACAACGACCTTGATGCTACGATCTGCAAAGCTGGTGATCAAGTGCACAATTTCTCGGAAGCCCATAGGAAGGGGCTTCGTAAGGCGCTTTAAACCCGATCGAAAGCCTTCGCAATGTCCAAACTAACGCCAATGCCTCCTTGGACTCTACTGCCTCCGCCCATCTATGAGTCAGGTAGACAGAAGATCACCAGCTGATCGACTACAAAACCGTAATGGCGTCACTAATCAGCTGGTGATCCTCAAAATACCACATGGCTGGCAGTTTATAATGGATTCCATTATTTTGGAGAACAAGGGGTGATGGACAAACCCTGTAGTTGAACAGGTCTAAAAGTCGCCTTTTTAGGGATCGGTTGGACAAACTGTCTTCCATGATTTCGGGACTACGCCTGGGGTAGTGCCGGAAAAGACGCGTTAGAACCGGTGCCAACTCCGGGCACGTCCTCAGCATAATTGGGGATTCCGTCAGGCCCACTCGACTTGTGCATGTCAGGGAGTGCCTTGCAGAACCGAGCGCTGTGAGCCAGACATCCGGCATGGGCACTCACACCGGGATGGCCGGCGGTGTTCTCCATCATCAAGGTCGAGTTGGACGCAAAAGTGAGCCTAAAGGTCGGCTTTCTCTTTTGCGGCGTGGGCCAGTGATCATCCTCCTGTGCAGAGATGGTAGTGATGGCATACAGAAACACTTTTGAAGGACCTGGAGGCGAAGTTATACTTCTTTTTCCCAAGCTGGTGTTTACATCCCGAGGCCGCCGAGGCCTCAGCCTAGGCCTGATAGCACTCCTGCTTACTGCGTAGCAGTCTTACAGAACGACCAAACCAAGGCTGCGATCTGCCTCCGATGGGTACCACAGATGATGGAATAAATGGTTCCATTCCTGTAACACCACATCAGTGACAGAGTCAGCAACAGCGCTGGGATCATCCGGCGAAACAAGCCCGCCCCATGGGTGGGATGCAAGAAAGACCGCATTCCGTCCCAATCCGCCGACCTGTAATGCCGGCGGCCTGCAGAACGCAACCGCGAGGCGTGAGTGGCACCACTCGGATCAGACAATGGTCCGAAGAGCCGAGAGGGCATCGACGGAAACCTGATATCCGTCCGGATGAAAGGTCAGCAGAAGGTCCAACAGGGAAGGTGTATGATCCTTCATCTGGAATCCGCGTGGCGAAGTAACCAGCTGTGTCAGACCATATGCCAAAGCAAGTCATAAACAGATCTCCACGCTGATCGGTT
The DNA here is from genome assembly GCA_029286625.1 of Parnassius orleans. Classification (NCBI taxonomy): domain Eukaryota; kingdom Metazoa; phylum Arthropoda; class Insecta; order Lepidoptera; family Papilionidae; genus Parnassius; species Parnassius orleans. The sequence continues at coordinate 522,246 of JAGSMP010000037.1, forward strand.
AAACGTGAACCAAGCCATTCGGCGTGGTGAGCGTTAAAATCGCCAGGATCACGATCTCTGCGGATGGGACCTGTTGTAGCAAAGAATCTGTAGCCATTTGGACGTGGTCGATGAGTCGGTCTGTTTCGGCATTACCGCTATGGGACCTATAGAGGCACCCGTAGACGCGCGGATGGTCGTCGCTATCTACGCGTAGCCAAAGGATGGACAGGTCGAACCTTCAACACTGCCGAGGCGTCGAGAACAGATGTCCTCTCTGACGTATACGCAAACTCCAGCCCGAGGCACAAAGGAGTGTTCCAATTTGTACCCTGGGTAGGAGATACGAAGTATCAGCTGGAGAGGACACCTGCGTCTCGGTCAGAAAGAGCAAGGCCGGCTTCGCTGTCTCGAGATAGTAGTGGACGGCGTTTAGGTTCGAGTGAAGTCCCTGATGTTGCAGAAATCCACGGATAGCGTGGCAGGGGTCGCCTTGGTCTTGTTGCTCATTTTGCCCCGAGCAGTTATTGTTTTGAGCGGAATTTTAGAATACGCGGGGCAGCCTGAGCACCCACGCTCAGGAGTGGAGTATGGTCGTGGATGCTCAGCGAGGATTCTCCAGGGTGCTGGTACCCTCCTGGGGTAGTCTAAAATTTAATTCCGCTACCATGTTGATGGGGGGGGGGGGGAGAATTGGGCCTCCGGTCACCTGCACTCACCAGGCGAAACGCAAAATCAGAGCTTCCACTTCACGCCAGTATTCTGTGAGGTCGTGGTACTAACCCGGCTCGAGCCGGCCCATACGTGCAACAGCAAAAGCTGCTGCGTGGCTCTACCACCGTTTAGGTAGGATTTGCCCTAATCGCCACACTTGGCGGGTGAATTTACTATCTTAGTACCAGAAGCCTAGCACCTTTATAACGCCGATCCCATTCGCAGGCCCTGTAGTCGCCTCTTACGATACCAAGGGGAATTCCATCTTAGTCCTCACAGGTGACAACGCATCTGCATTTTATTCGTAATTAGGATAGATTTAGATGTCTATGGGTCACAGCAACCACTTACCATCAGGTGGACTGTGTGCTCGTTTGTCACCCTATCCTATAAAATAAAAGTGATTAAAGACGCCCTTATAATAAATAGGTCAGATAATATTTCTGTAAATTTAATTTCTGTGAAGTAAATCCATTATAAAATACAAAGTTTTTTTTTTTTATAAAACTGAGATGACAAACTAACTAATAATCCACCCGATGGTATAATTAAATTATAGTTAGAACACAATAGATCAAAGAATTTATTAAATATTTTTAAAATTATATTTTACGAGGTCGACACGCTGAAGTTGTATTACGAGTCGAGTATTGTTGAAGCACGTCTGGGTCGGCTGGACTGAGGAAGATATGTTTCAATCGTGAATGATTCGTTTATTTGACCCTGGTCGCATCAAAGTATTGATGATTGCAATTACATTTTTGGACGTTCCGGATCAAACGATTGACAGGACATATGACCAAAGAGTATAGTAGTGTCCGACGACCGACATAATGAACGGATCCCACAGATCATAGAGTACTGAAATTCGAAACGATACATTTGAATGATTGACCCGAATGACGCGGTTCGTAAGGCGAATCAATACTTGAATGATTGGTCAACTAGAAACTAATAAATGACACATGTCTACAGCGTAAATTACTCAGCATAATGCAGCTGAGTTTTGTGTGGTATTGAGGCATTCAACTTAGTCCCCAAGGATGATATCGATTCCTAAACTATGATAGAATATCTATGGGCCACAGCAACCACTTAACATCATGGACCCTTTTTACTGGTAACGAGGCATTCTATCTCAGTCCTCAGGGGTGACAAAGTGTCTGAATTTTGATTCTGAATCGAGTGTAAATGTAGATGTCTATGGGCTTCAGCATCTACTTACCTTCAGGCGGACTTTGTGCTCCGCAGTTTTTTATGTTATAGTTGTCATTAGGAAGACGCTACTATCCATCTCTGGCTTGTTTCAATCTGTCGTCCCTTACGACACACATATGGTGATATAGGGTAGTGGATATTCTTAAACCGATACACGATCGTCACTTTATACCTTCTTTTTTATAGAAGAAAGAGTGAGTTAACGTTGTAGTTAATTGTATAGTTGTAGCACGAATGGGTCGGCTCGACCGGAGAACGACCACGCTCTCACAGAATAGCAGCTTAATGCTGTTGTTTCTTATGGTGAGTGTAGAGAACCGGAGCCCCTTTTTAATGGAAAAGAGGCATTCCATCTTAGTCCTCATGGCTGACAACGCATAAACACACAAACGAGCATAGATGTAGATCTCTCTCTGTAGAGCCACAGCAACCACTTACGATCAGGTGGACTGTGTGCTCGCTGGTCACCCATCCTATGAAAAAGTGACAAATGAGCAGTTCATCTACTGACTACTACCCATAGACACCTATATTTTTCCTCGATTAATAATCAAAACCCGGATGCGATGTCGCCGGTGAGAATAGAGACATTAGCAAGAGTCCCCGATTCTCGTCAGTCACCATCTAAAACACGTACAGTAGTATATACATATATATATATATACCCAATTGCCTCATACCCCCCGTATTTGCCATAGTTGCTACGCTTGGCAAGCGGGTTGACAATCACCGTTTTTTTATTTTTTGTCGTTATTAGGAAGACGCTGCTGCCCATCTCCTGATTAATTTCCCTCTGTCGCCCCTTATAGTGGATATTCTTACACCGCCACTACACGGTCTTTTAGATCTCTTAACTATCTTCTTTTAGAACGTGATTACGGCATTATAAGCAATAAATTTTTCGCAGAAAGTCTAATTTTAATCGCGTTATATTACGTTTTAAACGAAAAAAGTTATTTTATAAGAGGTAATATATTTGTCTTTTTTAAAAAGACAAAAATAACTTTGAAGTAAAATTTTAATTTCGTAGTATTTGTCGAGGCGCCAATCGCACCTTATTGATGAAAGTCAACTTATATAAACGAATACCGTTAAGTTAATTTGAATTAAGAAAGATGTTTCATAACACGCACCTATTATAATTAAGTCATATTAATAGCATAATTAAGGCGATAGCAAGTAATTTAGAGGCATAGGTCGTATTTCAATGTATGTAATGCTTAACCGCTTATTATATATAATTTACAGCGTAAAATAACAGCTCAATGATGCTGTGTTTCGTATGGTGAGTGTAGAGAACCGGGTCATTTTACTTGATACGGGGCATTCCACCTTAGTCCTCAGGAGTGACAACGCATCAGCATTTTGATTTTTAATGGAAGATAAATGTAGATGCCTTAGGCCCACGGTGGAATGTGTGTTCGTCACCCTTAATCTATAAAAAAAAACGTTATACTTTTTGCCGTCTCTTGCATTTTTTAAACGTGGGGAAAATTTTATACATATTTACATTGTTAAAAAAATAAAACATTCGTCTCTGTTCTTAGTAAGGGCTAAGTGACGCGTTCTCTACATTATCGCTATTTTTAAGACTCCACATAGAATGATGGAACACATGTCAAATCCTCATTATGAAATAAAATAGAATGCCCATTTTCCTACTCTTATGTATCTTTTCTTCCCTTTCGGTTGTCGTCTACAACTTCCAACTGACAGCGAATGTGGAAGAAAGGGTCTCAAGTTACAGTCTCGTACCGGTAAGCGAAGTGCAGGGTGGCCCCCAACTAGATAGAGTGACGACCTGGCAAAAGATGCAGGAAATCAATTGATGAAGGTAGCTCATGTGATCGTGCTTTATGGCATTTCTTGGGGGAGCCGTATGTTCAACAGTAGATCCATGATAAGCAGTAATGGCGATGATGATGATGATGATGATGTGTCGATGTGCTAAGGGCCGCGGGTTCGAATCCCGCACAGAACAAGTATTTGTATAACCTATAAATTATTGTTCCGCGTCTGGATGTTTGTCCTGAGCAATTTATGAATGTAAACTATACCACGATACAGGAGAATATCCTAGTGCGGAGGTAACATTTTTTTAAAGAGTATGGTTTCACCTACCTCGTTAGAATAGTGGTCGTAAGCAAGACTGGTGATTATGAGGTCCCGAGTTCGAAACCCAGGTCAGGCCAAAATGAGTTATTGGGTTTTCTATAAAAATAAATCTTAATAGCAGAGCGTAGTCGTAGTCGGGTGGTGGTATTTTACCCTGTGCTTCGGAAAGCACGTTCTCAGATTATTACTTTGTAGGTCTACACACACTTCTTCCAAACCTCTCATTTTACTTATTTTAAATTTATTACGGTCAAAACCAACTGCAATTTCGTAAAAGGAAAATTTCCTTTATTCTTTAATAACAATTTATATTTATTAATACATTATTAATGTTGTTTTTGTGATTTGTGGTTTAACCACTGTTATCTTAAGAATATAAACTATAATTAACTACGATAATACATTAATAACAAAAAAGTTACTTTGTTTTATTTATCAGTGTTTAGCTATATTCTAATTTTATTATTAGTACTATATTATTCTAGTCCTTATTTTCTCAGTTTTTACCTACTATATCTCACAGACAAAGCATATTTCGCGAGTGCTCGTGAGTAGATGTAAAATATCAGCGCTGTGATTATTACACTGCAACAAAATGTAATGTCGGATGTCGGATGTCGGATGCCCATTTGTTGCTGCACAATTATAATGATATACATATATACAAAATTATGTATCATATTTCTCTCTTTCTTTCTTACCAATTTTTTTTTAATTATTATGACTGAAATTATTATAATTTTAATTTGTTACATCACTTAAATTAATTATCTAGGATAAAATATTAATTAAGCTAAGGTTACACAAGTTGATGGACATTGGAAAACTGTGGTTAGAATCGTATTTGATGGAATATTTAAAATAGTAGTTTAAATTTTCGGATATGGTTGCTTAACTGGAAAGTTTGTTAAAACGGCGTTCGTACAAATTTCTCAAATCATTTACTCTGTTGAAGTTTAGCAACTTCCCGCGACGTCTACTTTTCTGAGTAGTTATTTTCTTACAAACAATAAAACATAAACTTCAGCTTATAGCTGCAATTTGTAAAATTATTTTCGTACATCTAGTTTTTGATCATAAAAAATACTCATAGACTATTGAATGTAATAAATAATATGACTAGTGAAATGATTACTAATAATTATATTAATGATTTAATGTTGAATTTGTCGGATTCCTCTCTGCGTTTTGCTTTGATACTTCACCTTTACAATTCTCTAAAGATACTATTAAATAGAAATAAAAATATATAAAATAAAAGTGAGTTCATTATCATCATTTCAGTTCAAACTCATTTATTTCTGAATATAAATGGAACACGTATGTAAGTTTTAAAGGCATAATAAGCTTTTTTACGACCTAGAGGACATAACTTTTCCGATAATGCCCCAGCTAGCAAGCATCACGTGAAAGATTTATCTAAGTTAACCGTCTGAACGGGCGAGTTGGTAAATGCATCCGACATCCTTGCAGTGGTAATGATGCAAGGCACAAGTTTGTATGTCAAATATAATTTGGGTTAATGTCAAAATATGTCAGATTTTTCTCGTAAAATGCTACCCTGCACGCGTTTAACCGACTGCTAATTTATGGACGAGACCCTAGCAACTGATTTTTGGCAAAAAATCTATCCGAAAAACACTGTAACCAAATTTCTCAACTGATTAGTTGGACAAATCATTAATTTAACGCTTGTTTGAATATGCAGTATTGCGGTTTGTTCCCTATCGCTGATCTTCATATTTTTCGTATGATATGATAAACATCATCTAACGGATGCCAAGAGATCTTTGTGGCATTTTGCTTAGTTGCTTCTCACAACACGTGATTCTCCATTTCGGAATTTCTATTACCCCATTTCGGATTGTTTTACTCCATTTTGTCGTCTTCGTCACAGGGCAATTTCGTAAAATAATATTTTTATTTAATAAATAAATGAATCCACAATATCAATATCAATAGCAGAAAGCTATCACCGAAATCATTTTCTTAGGTTTCATACTAAATAAAGTCCAAATTTTAACTGAAACATTTAGAACAGACCTAGCGAAAACAAAAAACATAACAAATACGCCAGATGCCAATAACGCTAGTTCCATTATTTCTGCTATTGAGCGTCGTCGGGCGACGGACTAAGGAATGATTTACGAAAAGAAATCTTATGGAAATAAAGAAAAAGCGTTTAAAATCCTTCTTTTTATTTTTGTTAAGTTTGAATAAAAATATGAATACACATATAAGTACAGGTAGCTATAGTCTTTGCGTTATAGCTTGGTGCGGGTGACAGCTTTTGCCTATGAAATTTCGTATTTTTTTAGATAAACTGTCATACAGATATTGTTGTACTTCATGGATGGGTACCGCCTACTTACGACAGTGATGTGCCACGCTAAACTATGCCATGCCATAACGAACAACCACTGACTATCAAAAATCGGTTTTGAAATATATCGAATATGTAAAAATCACGTAATTATGTGTTGGAATTGGAACTAATCGTTCAACAAATTCTGATTTACGGAAACAAAACTCACATAGACGAATATGCAGTGTTTCCGATGCATGGACGATAAACTATTCGTTGGTCAGCTCAGGCAAAAAAAATATTATAAAGCAAATTACGCATTGTGTCAAAAAGACTATAATAACTCATGGGCAAAAAACCTATTTTTTATTTTTATTTCATTAGATTTGTAAACTAAATTCTCGATTATTTTTACCTTCCGTCCCGATATTTGGCCCATTGGACCTGGCAAAGCTAATACACATATAGCAAAAGGCGCTAGCACTTGTACCTTGAAAAGCTGCCGGTGCAGTCTACGCCGTACTGAAAATTACACATACTGGCAGCCATTTTATTTGTATAAATGTCAATATGAATGTTGCAATCAACATGAAATAGAAGATGATTTTTATTTTCAAATTAATACATAGTATAATCTATACATTGAAGTGTCTGTTTGTAATATCAAAATAATATTTTACTAAATACATATGAACGTATATACGGTATTTATAACAAAAAGACAAAAACAATTTTTAAAATGTTTGTCTTACTGTCTGTTTGTTCCGGCTTATAGCTGGCACTGACAGATAGCTGATGTTATAAGGAGTGACACAGGCTAATTTTATTTTAGAAAAAAATTAGGATTCCGTGCAAAAAAATTAAAACCCATGAAATCCCATCGTAATAAATACCAAGCGGGCGAGGTCCGGGAACAGCCATTGTGTAACTATTATGTCATAATTTGTATTAAACTTTAAATTAATTTTACATGTATTGTAGTTTATAAAGAAATATATGTGTTTCGGTTTTAATTTTTATATCGATAATTTTTGCTTTGCTTTGTGTATCGTTAATCGCCTTTTTTAAATCGATTTAACAATGTTCCATCTCTAGACACGCTAAAAGTGTAAGCTGTCACCCGCACCATGCTATAACGCAAAGACTATAGTAACTACCTAAATACTTCCTACACACCGCACAAATAAAGCCTAATTACTGAGAGGGTTATGAATCAATTAATCTGCTGCACACCTTCACTGCGTTCGTAGATTTCACTCACGATCTTTACAACGTGTAAATAAGCGATTAAATTGCAATTGCTTTTTGATTCTTAACTGGGGATAGGTGTAGATGTCTATGGGCTGCAGCATCCACTTCACATCAAGTGGACTGTGTTCTCGTTTATCACCCTTATACTATACAAAAAAATAACTAGTTTTAGTGGTCCCGGTGGCGGATTTATCGCGGGTTGCGCACGTTTCATTTACAACTAATGTGTAACTCTTTTTAACTTTTTTTTATAGAATAAGGGTGACAAACGAGCACACAGCCCACCTGATGGTAAGTGAATGCTGTGGCCCATAGACTACTTCATTTATCCTCAATTAAGAATCAAAATGCAGATACGTTGTCACACCTGAGGACTGAGATGGAATGCCTCGTTTCCAGTAAAAAGGGTCTCCGGTTCTCTACACGCACCATACGAAACACAGCAGCATTAAGCTGCTATTTTACGCTGGTATTCTGTGAGAGCGTGGTCCTACTCTGGTCGAGCCGATTCATTCGTGCTGCTAACACAATATAGCTGCAGCATGGTTCTACCACGTAAAATAATATAAGATATTATAATTTTAAGAAAAGTTGCTGATTCTGTTCATTAAGACGCATAATAATGTACTTATTTATTTTATATGGAGAAAAAATGAAATAGGGTACGACAATATGTCTTATACACATACCTTCTTACCTATCATTAAGATTTGTGGTAATTACAATAAATGCTAAGTGAAAAAACATTTAGAAAAGTTTATTTACAGTAGAACAAGACAATCATATTATGGAATATTAATAATCAAACGTTTTAACTCCTGAAATAACCATCATATAAACCGAAAATAATAAAATATACTTCAAATCCAGGAAAATATAGATGTCATGATAGTCACTTCGAGCAGAGTATCCAGTGCTGTGTTCTAGTTGTGACATATTATAATGGTGGTTACGATAATATATAGGATTATGGAGGGTTAGAACATTGTTTTGTGAAATTTTTAATAAACAATATTTTAATTTGTACGTTTTTATTGAAAACGTTGTTTTCATTCTCATATTTGGCAGGCTAATCCGCAATTAGTTGTTTTTGCGGAGACATCTATAACGTGGTACTGCTACTCTGTAGTTATATTATGGTTGCAGCACGAATGAGTCGACTTAACCAGGGAAGGAACATGCCAGTAGAATGCTGATTAATATGCTGATGCTCACAGAATACCAGCGTAAATTAAGCGAAATATAGCACTTTAATGTTGTTGTATTTCGTGGTTTTAGTATATGGTGACTATTTTTACTGGTGACGAGGCATTCTAACTTTGTGTTCAGGGACACATCGCATCTAAATTTTCATTCTGAATCGAGGATAGATGTAGGTGTCTTTGGACCACAGCTTCCACTGACCATCAATTGGTCTGAGGCCGACGAGTTGTAATTTAAAAAAACGTTATGCATTATTCCCCCTTCGACATGGAACCGGAAAAATGTTGGTGTTTTGGAGCTAATATCTTAAAACCAATATCTTAACCGGAACCAGAGCCTGAACCCTATCTAAAAGTCAGGCATTCATCAAAGTCGAAATAAAGAACCGTTACAAAAATTAGAACCAGTTTTCCAGTGCGGTTTTCAATCCCTAACTATAAAAAAGCGTGTTGTTTTAGCTGTGTACGCCGAATCCCATCACGTTGCATATTCGTCACTAATTTTCTACACTAAGTTTTAACATAACATAACATAAACACTCACGCCTGTCACCCAGAGGGGTAGGCAGAGATTACGGACTTCCATTTGGCACGATCCTGACACACCTCTCTCGCCTCCTTTACATCCATATATCTACGCATACACGCTCGTCGGTTAAGGGTACTCCTAATCTGGCCCATTTTCAACATATCGCCAATTTTGTCGATAAACCTTCGTCTAGGGCGTTCCTTCCCAACTCTTCCATTCACTTCTGCAACATAAATTTGCTTTGTCACTCTTTCCTCGTTCATTCTTTCTACATGACTAAGTTTTTAATAGTATGAAATGGGTTATAGGCCTTTGTACAGCTGTGAGCTTCTGACGTTATGTAATCACAATTAAATGACGATCTAGGACGAGTTTACTTACTCAAATAACATCGCAAATTTATATTAGGTAACCTAGTTTAGGTATCTTAGTATAGCGTATCCATCCATGCTTGGCCTAGTTTAATATAACTTTAGCCTAGCTTAAAGTGCCTGGAGGTAAACTATGAGTTACTATAACTTAGAGAAAATGTATAATTTCAACTGTAGAAATAAAATGCAAGTTTAAATTTAATTTTTGAATTTTATTTAACAATTATTTGCTGGAGAGCCATCTACACACTTTTAATACGGTGTTCAGGAGGAAAGTTACCAATATAAAAATTAGTAAACTTAAATCAAAGTGTTGCAAGTAAAAAATACAGAAAATAATTAATACATACAGAATACGATATTATCTTATTATTGTATATTAATATTTGTTTGATATAATGTTTATATTCATGTTTGATAATTTATTAAACATCAACGATAAGTATCATACTCTCACGAGCAATAAAAACGGCTCAGTCACAAAAATTATAAAATATTATCTTAATAAAAAAAGTTAATCTACAGGGGGAAGCCTAAGTTCAGCACTGGACTCTTATAAGCAGTAATGGATAGAGGAAAAGAAAAGCAATTTTATTTTAAAAAAACAGTAATAGCAGTACTGCTTCAACAGCTAATACTTTCTTTAACTATACCACACCGCAACTACTTCCAAGACCAGTAGTCGATGGCGAATTCGAACCCACGACTTTTGAACTTCGTGGTCCGTATACTTAAACATTACGCTATTGTCACTTTAATGTAATATGTATGTAATATGTGTTTCTTTATAAACTTAAGGTGACAAACAAACTTACTACCCATCTGATGGTAAATGCACCCCATGGCTACTGCACTCCATGAGTACCTGAAGTCAACTTTAAATACAGAAGGCTACGCGTTGTCACCTCTGAGAACTAAGTTGGAATGCCTCACAACCTGTAGCTATACTGACTCATTTTCACCTTCAGATAGGAACACAGCAGTACACGCACTGCTATTTGGCAAATAGGTAAGAGAATGAAAGAAAAGGATTACTACCACCTAATTTCTAGGAAATAGTCTCACTCTCTTTCACACAAAACGATATCGTTACCCAAACTGACCATAAATTGAACGACGTATTAATTTAGGATTTTTTCTACATATCTTTCAACGGACAAAGTGCTGTTTTTAAATGCATTTGCTAAGTGTGGGTTTTGATGGAAACCATTTGTTTTTTACAATTTTTCTTAAAATGCTCTCCTGATTTTCCGTATTATTTACAATTACATCCCGTCATGCATTCTTCTCCTTATTCTCCATCATTCTTCATAATCAGTTCAAAAAAGTCCACTGCTGGGCATGGGCCTCTTCGGTTGTAGTTAGGATTTGTCTTCCCCTAATGCCTTCTTTAAGAAAATTCATAAATAAAATTAATATAATATTAACTTTGGCCTGTCAATATATTTACGAAAATGTAATGTATGTTCTCAAAATATACGTAGATTAAAAAAAAAGTAATATTCATTCTGTAAATACTAGGAACAGACACAAGGTTGTATTACTCGACTCCACGGAGTCAGTAATTCATTTTTGGGGCAACGTGTACGCTTTTACATTAAAATTCCAGCAAATATACATTCGAACAAATTTCTCCGCCGTTAAATTCAAAAACTTTACTAAACAAAACTTGTATAAAAAGAGTTATTATAATACTAAATTTTATATGGGTAATAATAATCTCGGGAATGAGCTGGTCGCTATCAGGCTATTTCTTATAAGATTTGGGTATATAGATTATTGTAAACTTTATTTTATAAATGAGTCCCGCTAGGTTTCTCACTGGTTCTTTTCAAAAAAGATATATGTTCATAACCAGTGGAACCATAATAATAACTTTCAATAAGTAATATTTATAATCTATATTGAATTAAATAATCTATTTCCTTTTTTTACTTTATCAGAATTACGCCATAAGTTGTACAGTAAACGTTTCTCCTGAAACCAAGAAAACACAATTCAAATATTAGTGTTGTTATTACAAATTATGAGAAAGAAAAAAAGGTACTTTGTATTTCTTCAATAATAAAATTTTCAGGTTCCGCGTGATCAATAACGGTACGCTCATATATAATATATCTATCATTGACGATTCATCACTAATAACGATTTATCAAAGACGAAAATATCATCATCAAAATTACAACCCTTCATAGGGCTACTGCTGAACATAGGTCTCCCTCAAAGACGAAAAAATATTCACAAGTATATACCAAACCTTGATTTAAAACAAACCTTTAACCTTTTAACCATTTTTTATTTACTCATTAGCTGAATATTCTATACAATACGGGCTCAGTAGTTACGGGCACACATATAAAACATATCTCAATCAAATATATATGCTTCAACTAAAAATTCTTAAACACAAAGGATTTCAAGGAAAGATTTCAAAGCGATAACGTTAAATTATTTTAACATTGTAAAATTTTACCCATTTATACACAATTAAAATATAGCTTACTCAAAGAACAATTCTTTAATAAAAAACTTACTGCAAAAGTTAAACATTCCGTATACACGCGAGCAGTCTTTCAAAATCGGTGTTATACTATCCGTGCTACATCTACGGCAAATGCCTGAGCGCTACTTATTTAGTTCTCCCATTAATAAACAATTTACCCTCTAATTTACGTAACAACATTACACGAGTGAATATTAAAACAAAATTAAAATCTTACTTCTTACTTAACACTGATCTTGACACTTGGAAATGAACGTACCGAGCATCTAGTTATTTAATTACCTAAGTTATCAAAATTATAAATTTAGCCCGATTTTTAAACTATTTGCAACACAATGTAATAATATTACGCATTTTCTTTATCAAACCTTATGGAAATATCGATGTAGATGATAGCATTATTTACAAACCTTTGTGGTTTATAGATGCTATTATACTTATGCTTTTGTATTCAAATTTGAAGTGATAAATAAATTTAAAAAAAATCGTGTAAACAGTTTTTGAAAAAACAAATTAATAAAATGCATAGCTATTGAACCACCCCTATCTTACACAACAAGGCCATTTTAATCTATATACTGTTTGGATATGCCTTTTCAAGAACGCGCAATAAATCTCTAAGACAGTCCCCCGAAATCCATCATTCAACATTTAACTAAAGGTTGAATGTTAAATCAATCTTTCTTGTCTTTCATAAAAACTACTGAAGAATCCCCTGCCTGAGTAGAATGTCATGTGTCATTGTCTATTATTTATGTTTTCCAAGAAAATTCTTCTTAGGTGTCACTTTTACAGTAAATAAAAATTAAAAACTAATAAAAGTAAAGTTAGAATTCTAATTCTAATGATTTCGCTGGTTATATTCAGAAAATTATTTTAAAATATATTTTATGGTACTTAAAAATTAATACAAAGTACTTGCATAGTGTATCTCATTTTTTTTAAATTATTGATTTTATTTGTCATAAGAACTATTTGACGGTAACATAAATAAAATTTATTACACAAGTAAAGCGGATAAGCAAGAGTGTCGTAGACATACTAGCTATTTTTAAGCTAATTTAACTTTTTAGATATTTTTTCTTTTCCACAATTATTCTAATATACGTTTCATTATTTGAAGTTTTAGCCTAAGGGATTCTTTAGTTGACGAAATTTGGAGAGTCAGCAACACAGGTCAGCAACAACCCCTGATATCTGTCAAATTGGAGATTTCCTTTGTCTATGAAATGCTTAAATGTTGAATTCGACACATAGCGCCTGAATCGTCCATAGGAGAGCCAATAATTGACTATGAATTTCAGAGTTATACACTTATGGGACGACATGGGTTAATGGATCCTTTTAAGACTAAGCGACAGTGCAGTGAACTTACACTTATTAATTTTTTGTATCAATTTGAAACGTTACTTTAAAATTAAAATACGATAAGATACTACTGTAATAATAAAAATTTCAACAATGGGATCACTCTCAAATTCAGACTTAAAACATACATCACAGCAGGACTTTTTTGTAAAGTAAATTATACAGCTTAAAAGGTTGTACAAACTTTTTACAAAATTTATTTTAGAAACGGCTTGGAATCGACCACCTCCTTTCCAGGAGTTATTATCAACCATGTACCATGTTTAACAAAACCTAGAAATACAAATGAATATACTAGATACTAGACTAGAGAATTTAAACGAGTCGAAACGATAATAGGTGCATCGGAAACTTAGAGCTGAGTGAAAGCGTGAGATAGGGCGGGCGGCAGTCCGGGAGAGGCTGCGAGCCCGCCCCGTAGGCCCAGTGGATCTCCGTCCGCCGAGTCGAGCGCACGCCGCGCTGCGCAACGTTCCACGCACCCGCCGGTACGCGATACCCTTATACACCACGCATGCAACCCAATCCTCCCCCAAACCCCCACCTCCTCTTTACTCCCAACTCCCCTCCACCCTAACCGGCCACCATAGCCACCGTGACCTCCAGGTGGATATTAATTGCGCGTCGCACGTATATTCTAAACACCAAACAAAAAATTTAAATACACAATAATATTATTTACGCAATCATTATCCACTATTCAGATTTAGTGTTGTTCTATAGACTATGCATGTATGTTTTAGAAATACTCCTTTGTCTATTTTACCCTCTTTTTTTTAAATCGGTATGATTGTGATTAAAGTTCATATTGTGGAAAACAGAGAAATTTTATGTATAAAATTTAAACATTTATATATCAGTTATATTACAGACGTTTTTTCAACGAATTTTTTATTTTAAAAACACATAAGCAACAAGTGGTTCAAAAGTTGACGACTTCTTGATTTAGTTTCGTTGGTTACATTGAAATTCATACAGTTATCTCATATTCGATCGTAGAACATATTTCAAAATTCCTAAAATAAAAAACAGTTATAAAATAAATTTAATGTTAATAACAGCATCTTAATTTAGATATGTAACCTAAATTCAGTATATTATCTACAGTATTTTCTTAAGATTATGACTTAATATCATACATCTTTGAATATTAAATTTAAATTTTTTACATAGTTCAAAATTTTGTTAGTAATGTCTAAATGTGTCTAAACCTAAATGAAATATGGTACTGATAGCTAAGCTTTTGTTATTTTTTCTACTTTTAATTAATAGAAACAAATATAAAATTAGTTATATCGGTCCACGATTCGCGAATTTTACGCTTTTAGCTTTTCTTCGAACGCCTTTAATTATTAACTAATATTTTAGGTCTTGATATTAACTCTGTCGGTGTATAAATAATAAAAAAGCTAATTCGTTATGAAAAATACATTCAAAGATAGCGTAAACTGTTAATTTGAATAACAATAATAAATTTTCTCGCATCCTTTATTTAATATTAATGTAATCTAGTATTTCGAACAAAACCTTAACCAAAAGAGACACTTATTCCACCCATCATTATTTAAGGCAGAGAATACAAATAATGAACAATCGATGTTTGATGTGACCCAATAAAGAAGGCATTTTTTTGAAATTCAAATATAACAAAAAGAAAAGTTAATTTCTAAAAATAACAAGCAAAAATACATTTTCAATACACGCTGCTTCCAAAAATTTCTTCAAACAAATATAATAAATTAAAATATGATAAAACATGAATTTAAAGAGAAAACACTGATTACAATATCGATTTTGCACACAGAAATTCTAAATGCTTGCGATTCTCACCTTTTACAATGTTTCTGTAAAGATACGAACCTATATATCATTTAATCCCAGAAGACCTTTTCTCGGTGAAAGCTTTTACGCGTCGTAAATGCAAATGCAAAAGCCATCTTTGATACTCGTGCGATTCCAAGATAAGAAATAAAAGTCAGATGTGTAAGAAATAAAGAAGTTTTTGTACTACTCTAAGCGATCTTAAAGCCTTTCAAGAAAGTAAATCTATTAATATATCTTAGATTTCTAGGTCTGTATAGTGTTACAACTTTATAATTTACATTTCTAATAATGAACTAAATATCTAATCTTTTGGAAATTATCGTCTACTGTTTTCAATTAGGACATTATCCATTTACCGGTCTTTCCTCTCCTACATACATACATAAACACTCACGCCTATTATCAGTTTCTCCTATTATCCTCCTCTCCTATTATCAGTTTTACAAGAAACCATTTAAAGAAATCAAAAATACATTATGCGTAAAAAGGTCATGCATAGATTGTTTTACTAATCAATGATAATTATTTATCACCCGAATTTAAAGAAAAGTATTAAGGATAAAAACGTGCACAATTCGATCGTAAAACGAAAGAGTAATAGTATAGTAACTAACCAAAAAAAGTGAAAAATATTAACTTTTCATTGCTTAATCAAAATAGAAATCAATCGTGACTCCAGATAAAAAAAAACAATTAACTCCCATACCCATGCAATGTGATATTATGTTCCGTTAAATTTTTTATCGAAAATCTGTGTAAAGATATTAAAATTTATAAGATCATTTAGTGCCAGACCCTGTTAGCCAATAGTATATCAGGTGGGTGTTCCATGGGTCATACTTTGATTTATTATATACTGTGCCTAAAATAAGAACAAACATATGTAAACTCTGAGATACTATGTTTGCTGCTTGTGATTAACATGACATCTTTATGACAGCATCTTCTAAAATCCTTTAGCCGTTTTCAGTAATCAGACTTACACTTATAAAAATTATGTGGGGGGAAATACACTTTGCTTTGAAGATCTTGCTATGCTAGGGGGAGTCACATATTGCTAACTATACATAATAAGCCTATGTTTGGCCAAGATTCCACCTGATGTTAAATGATGATATAGTTCTAGGTGGTAAATACTTTAGTGTGTGTGGTCAGGAAAGACAGAGCCCGGTAAAATTCCCATCCCTCGCTGTGTGAACCATAAACTATAAAATGCATGAATCCGAGATAAAATAGAAATGAAGAAACAAAAGAGAACTAAGAGATTTCATATTTCTAGAAGCTTAATTGCTAATTGTAATTTATCTAATATTATGGTAATTATTTTAAAAACCTTTATATTGCGCCACTCAAAATGGAAACAGTATAGGTACTCCTATTTTTTTCTACTCTTTTATAAGTCTATAAATTCACAACTTTATAAGTAACGATTATGTGACATAGTAGGATGAACGAACAGAACGAAATTATAAAGAAAATAATTTATTATTAGATTGTTAGAAGCAGAAGAGATAAACACCACTGTTAACTTTACTCGTTCTATTATAAATGATTGTTAACAAGAAAGAGGTTTTGAGTAAATTATTTTCTTTAAAATTTCTTCTGTTTGTTTGGTTCTAAAATACATTATCAATTTTATTAATAACTAGCTGTTCCCCGTGTGCGACTTCGACCGCGTGGAATTTATTGCGATTGGATTTCATGAGTTTCACTTTTTTGCGCGGAACCTTAATTATTTTCCTAAAATAAAAGTAGCCTAAGTTACTCCTTATAACGTCAACTCATTCAACTCAACTCCTTAATAATCTAAATCCAAAATCAACACCTTATAAAGTCCCATCCAAATCGGTTCAAAGGTTTTTGCGTGATGCGTGTTCAGACAGACGTCGTGTTAGAGTTTTATTATAGTATAGATTATAAAAGATAAAAGTAGCCTGAGTTACTACTTATAACATCAGCTATGAGCCAGTGAAAGTGCTATTCAAATCGGTTCACAGGTTTTTGCGTGATGCGTGTTCAGACAGACGTCTTGTTAGAGTTTTAATATAGTATAGATAGATACAGTTCAAACTATTAAAACATACATTATTTTCATTTTTATGCAGCATTTACGCATTTTATTCAACAATGATTTTCGATGTACAAAAACCGTTTTAGTTAAGGCTTTTCATATTTTCACATCAATTGAGAATAAATTTTTAATTTACCAGTATTCTACGCTTTTGTCTTTCATTCGTAAGCAACTATTTAGGCAGGTGGTGTAGAACTAATGAACATAATTTAACTCTGTGCTGCTAATTATTGATTATGCTGATGTGTTACGCAACCTTCAAAGATAATGTTTTAATAAGCTAGCGTCTCTATAACAACTACATTAAATATGTTTTTGGACTTTGTACGTACCTTTCAATATCGCTCGCGTATTTTTATATCAAGGACATAAATGGATAAATAGAGTCAAAGCTACAAAAGTTTGCTGTTCTTCTCAATTCTATTTGATCCTAACTCTCTGTATATTAAGTTTCAGTGCCTCTTCTAATTCATTACAATATTATTGTTCTTTTCCAATTATATGGTAAGAACTCCTCAACATTTCACAGCTTTCTTTAGTAAATTCTTTACTGTTCTAGCTATATTACTCTGGAATTTCTTGTCTAAATATATACGTTAAGCACCTAATAAAACAGTCTTCAAAAGATTTCAAAAATATTACTATTATTATTCATTGAAGTTACAATAAGCACAGAAAAGTTCTTACAAAGTCAATGGTAACAATAGTAGATAATTCAACTGATGATTTTTTTTATATATGTAGTTGTGATGGCGACGTTCTGTTCTTCTTGCTCTGTCTATACAATTGTCTAGACTATTATTGAAGAGATTCAGTCTCTCGCCCCACGTAAGGTACACAGAAATGTATATTTTGGTAGCTTGGTACGCAAAATATCGTTTACAAACATCAATAGTCAGTTATTATGAACTATATCTTTGTACACACACAAAATATAGTATGTGTTTATTTTTATGTCTATATCTTTTATCCCAACATAATTTATAATTTTAAGCACATATATCCTCCATAAAAATCAAAATGCTGATGCGTTGTCATCCCTGAGAACTAACATTGCTATTTCACACTGGTATTCTGTTTGAGCATGGTCCTACCTAGTTCGATCCGACCAACTGTGGAATTCTGACTTTTTTTATGTATGTTACGTGATATCTTCGTCAATTGTAAACTGATTTTAATGATTCGTTTTTATTAAATAGGTTATACTTCAGGAGTGGTCTCATTAAATTTAGAGATAAGATTCCACCCCTAAGGGTAAATAAATAGGGGAAGAAGTTTTTAATGTAAATTTAGTAATTTAGACGAATTTCAAGCTTATGATATTGCTTAGTCAAAAGGGTCAAAAAATTATACTTTTAATAATAATATAATAGGTGTGAAGATCCCGATAATTATTTTGTTTTATGCTGGTGATCCTGATCAGAATATTAAGATAAAGTAACAAAATTTTTGTATTGTCATCGGTCCTCGATACGTGTGCAAATTTTCAAGTTGGTGTCGGCCGTCTACAAGTTGTAAAAATTATATTAAAAGATTCCGTTACATATATAGATACACGCGAAGCTAATAAAAGCGTGCTGTATCAAGGATCGGTGACAATACAATAACTTGATAACTTTATCCTAGTATCGTGATCAGGATCACCAGGATAATTCTCTCTAAAATCATCACAACTCATGATCAATTCGTGTTTTTAAGTTTTCTTAAATTTTCATATTATTTCATTCGTTCATTCATTACAGCCTATCAAAAATACACTGCTGAACAAAGGACTCACAGCTTGCCTTATAGCGATTTAGTTGCCATAATTGCCATAGTTGTCACGCTTGGCTGGCAGGTTGGCATTCACAGTTTTTTACAAGTTTGAGTTGTTAATGCTGCCCATCATGCCGTTTCATATCCATCCGTCACCTCTCACGACATCCACGGGATGATATGGGTTAATGGATTGCCTTACACTGCCACTACACGAGGTTTCATGCTTTATCAACCCACTACTGAACATAGGTTTAGCAATCGAATTATTGGGTATCTCAAAGGGGAAGCGACAAGGGCTGTTACCCGTTGGCTTTGTTAGTAAAGCATTATCTTCGAATCTTTACTGAGAAAAAAAATTTCAACATAACCATGTGCACATATAAATTATTCATCGTTGATATGGCTTAGATTTTAAAGTTCATTTTCATACTAGCGACACGCCATGGCTTCGCCTGCATAGTATCTATTGATGTGGCGTTTTTGAGATACAAAATATTCAAAGACCATTTATTTTATAAATTTTTCATTTTTACAAAAAAAATCTACAACTTTATTGGATAAAATATAACCTAGATCCCTTGTGGGATCGCTCTCCATTTGTAAAGTTTTATCACAATCAGTTTAGCCATTCCAAACATTAGCACATACACAGACAGATAGACAAAAAAAGTCTTTTCAGAGACTCTTTAATTTCATTTCTATGTATAGATTATTAAGAAAAATAGAAGTAAATTGTTTTTCTTTTAGAAAACAATGTACGAGATCGTATTGCAGGCATTTTTGTTATCAAATGTATTTTTCAATTCAAATGTTGTAAACTTGGGACTTCGTCAGATGGGATGTACCGGGAGTAGGCGGGAGCGGTCGGGGTCACCGAAATAGGTCAGTGCCAGAACAGCCTTGGCCAGCTAGCGCGGCTGGGATACCTGTTGAACGATTGTTTGCTCAGGCGTTCTCATAAAACAGATGTAATAAGTAAATTTTTTCTCACTCAACAGATCTCTAAAATCTTTGTGTTGTACATTTTTTTCATATATGTACTTAGTCAAGCTTTCAATTCTCTCATTTTACTTATGTGATTATTTTTGTATTTTAACCAATAATTAAATCAGAATCCGGGGCAGTTCGAACATTGTTAAAATTTAAAGTTGTTTTTTTTTTTCATAATCTGTCTTTAATAGTTTATTCTATGTATTACCATGAGAGTTGTGTATCGCCAGCAACGCAAAGTCAGGAATTTGCATTTAGAAAAACCCAAAATTAGGGGCTTTTTAAGTACTAATTAGGTGCCAAGTTTAAAAATTAGGTGCTCTAAAATTTTCACCGCAACGAACTGTTAATATTTGCGTTGCTAGCAATTAGGTTTGGTACCTAATTAGCACCTAAAAAGCCCCTAATTTTGGATTTTTCTAAATGCAAATTCCTGACTTTGCGTTGCTGGCGAGACACAGCTAACCATGAGAACCTGAGCGACCGAGTTTTCTCATGGTTTCTCATGCTGTAATTTTATTACACATATTATGGTCTAATTTCAATTTTCAAATGACACATATCTAAATAAACCTACTTATTTAAGCCTTTGTCAAATGGCATTTTTGTGTCGTTGATATTTTTTAATAATTTGATAAGAGTTATGTATTGCTGCTATCGCTACCTACTTTTGCAATTCCATTATAGGGTCAAATTTTAATTATAAAATTATTGCGTTGTCACCCCTGAGGACTAAGAATTAATGCCTCGTTTTTAGTAAAAAAGGTCTCCGGTTCTCTACACTCACCATACGAAACTCAGCAGCATTAAGCTGCTATTTTAAGCTGGTATTCTGTGAGAGCGTGGTCCTACCCCGGTTGAGCCGATCCAGTCGTGCTATAACCATAATATACATAGCTACAGCGTGGCTCTATCACGTAAAAAATCTATTATCTAGAATATTCTACTAGTTAGTCTCTTTTTCTTCTCAGAAGTCCGTCTGGGTAGGCTCAGTAGCCTTTAGTTAGCTTTTTGCGGTAGAAACAGCTGAGAGGCAGTCCTCTTAGCTATTTCTACCGCAAAATAGCAGTGCTTGCACCGCTGTGTTCCGGTCTGAACGGTATAGAGCCAGTATAATTGCAGACTCTGAGGCATTCGATCTTAGGCCTCAGAAGTGACAACGATGACTGTAAGTTCGTTCGTCACTTCAGTTTTATAAAAAAGAATTAAAAAATTTTAGAAATCTGTGAAATGCTATAAATCGGGACAAAGCAATAAAAGTTTGACGCGACTTATTACCCTTACCATGTCTTTATATTTATGAAATATGCATGTTTGTATGGAAACATAAATATTTGTTTAACACGGCAGACGATGTAAATCCTCGGATCAGGCGAAACTCATACAAGCTCATTTTAAATGATAATCCTAGAATAAGTAAAAATAATAAAATCATAAATCATAAATCTTTATTTGCAAGAACCACGGTATAAAAAGATGTTACAATATATATAGTGCAGTCGTGTTTCGCTAATAATAACATGCAAATTATAATTTAAAAATGTTTAGACAATATTAATAATTAAATCTCAAAAATTAATCTCAAAAAAATCTTTTAAGTCTAAAAGCATTCAATTTTTAACCGATCATACAAATGTTTCTTATATAGTCTTTCACATAATAATTTAAATTCTTCAGGTAATAATTTAAATTCTTTAGGTAATCTGTTTATCTATGTGTGTACGTTTATATAACAAGCTACCAAATAATCTTAAAATGTTAAATACTAGGTTATATAAATCAAAATTACAGGAATACCTAATTAAGAATAATTTCTATAGTATTATGGACTTTATTAATCATAAGTCTTAATGTATAAAACCAAAAACTTTTACATGCTACTTATAACTGTAGCAAAAGACGCTGTTCCATTGTATACTATTTGTTAAATCTTTTTCATACCATTTTTAAGCAAATAAATGTATTATTATTATTAATTTTTTATCTCATACAGCCGAACAAAAAAAATGTTTTTTAGTACGATGTAAGGGGATGTAACAACTTTAACAAGTACTGCGTGCGTCTGCGAGTGTGCACGAGGTTTACCTTACTATTGACTTTTACTTTACTTACTTGAGTGAAACTAAAGTGACAAACGGACTTACAGTCCACCTGATGGTAAGCTACTGCAGTCCATAGACAAAGGAGGAGAGACAGATGCATTCTCAACTCAGATGACAATGATGGAATGCCTCGCAGCCTGTAAATGTACTGGCTCTCCATACCTTCGGTTCTTAGTTTTATGACGACCATTGTTAGAATACGCACTACGAAAATTATATCAATTTCCCAATAAAAACCTTTCATGTTATATTAAGTATCAAATTATCTGACAAATTAATGATAACGCTTTTATTAGAACTGACCAAACATATTATGATGAAATATTTATAATTTTAAACATTGCATATATTATTTAATATTATAACATAAATTCTTAATATTGTGTTCTTTGTCTTAAGATAATAATTAGTCACTCAAGTTTCTACTTGTTGTTATTATTTATATGTAAAATAATATTTGTAAAATTATAACAATATTTTGTTGTTTCTGTAAAATATAGCCATGATGCGGCGTGGTTCGATGGCAATACTTGGTGGCGGCGAACCATTAATCGTAGTTGAAGAAAGTGGAGTGGAAGACACTGAATGCTCATTTCGTTCACTCGCCACTACCCGTGACCTCTCCGTGGACCAGGAATCTCCACCGGATCCATATCATTTGTCGCCATGGCGGGAAAATCGGAAACATTCCTTGCCCACGCCATCATGCACATCCGGTCCAACCGCTAGCCAGGTATGTGTAGGAAAAATAACATGCAACTGAAGAAAATAATAAATCAATCTCGCATATTACCTACATCACTAATCATGCATATCATATTATGTTAGGATACGTTATCCACACATGCTCAGGTTTTGAGCATAGTTCTACCTAGTACTTTATATAATTTATTAGTAAGAATCATTGATTTACTGTACAGTACAGCACAGTGTTGAGAAAGTGTTTCGAGCAAGACCAAAAATAAAATACACTAGTGCGTTAAATAAATGCGAACTCGGCACTTAGTGTTTCACCGTATACCTACTTCTTCAATACATAGCGCCATGCCTGTAACTTCCAAGGGGGTGGGCGAAATAGCAGTGAACTATGTTAGGACTACGTTTAGCTAAAAAATATAGTATATAGTAACCCAATATTGTATTAGTCGCCTTTTACGCCATGCTAGGCAAGTAACACAGTTGGCACATTCTTATTTGTTATAAGTCCCACATGAATATGGCAGGTACCTATAAGTCCCAGACCAACATGGGATATGCCTACTTCTTTTTCTTCTTCTTCTTTATCAGCCATATTGCTTTGAAAAAGACTTCTGCTGTTTTAAGAAGGACTCGCCTTATTTATCGCGCTTTGCAGGCGACAGACAGCAGTGTTAAGTCAGCTATCGAAAGCGATAACATTTTTACTGGTATTTCCATTGTTTCGTGGGTTTTTGATTCGTTTGTGTCCCACGGGACAATATTCTTACGCTATATATTATTATAAGAATAAAAGTTATTAAGATAAAAGCTGGGACAAAATATCGTAATTAATTTCGAGTAAAACATAAACGACAATTAATCTTAGCGCGAAATATTAACAGCTCCACAACGAGACGAGACGATGATAAGCGACTGTTAAATTTGTCATTACTCAGTGTATTCATTTTTTGTTTATTTTTTAAACCGTCAAACTCTAACATTTCATGCTAAATTAATCGAATCTGTTCTAATGATAAACCATGCCTTTGAATAGACGACGCAAAATAAAAACGCGACTAATTATTCTTTGAAATAAACATTGGTTTAGTCCCGTTACCTCGGATCACCGGGTGAACTCGACCAAGCCGTGCTTTTTTTTGGCGCCCAATGCAAGTTACCCTTCGGAAGCGGGGAGGGAGGTGGTGAATGCTCATAGCATACCACGCAGCCGGCTGCGTGGTTATGTGGGACTCACTTTGAAGAAGTGCCTTACCCACTAAACACCACCTGGGAACGGCTTTAGCCCGAATGCCTTTCCGCTGAATCGAATGCGACCCCCTTTGGGGCAAGGGGGCGCAGGCCAAGCCGTGCTTGCGCGAACACATCTTATACACATGGAGAGTAGAAATGTTGAACGATCCGTGTGGAGCCGTCATAGGTAATAAATATTTTTATATTAATCAATAAAGCCGTGTTGTGACATGGCCGTGTAGTGGCGGTGTATGAATATCCACTACCCTATATCATCCTATGGGTATCGTCTTTCTTATAACAACTTGAAAATAAAAAACTGCGGTTGCCAACCTGTCTGCCAAGCATGGCAACTATGGCAAAGATGAGATATATGTTCAACTGTTGGCTTTTGATAGGCTTTAATGGTAAATGGTAATTAATGAAGCGTTTAATCCATATTTGTGAATGTTTGCAACTAATGAAAAACTTGTCCCACAAAGGTAAGACGCCTGTCTGAAAGAGGAGAAGGCGCTGCTCGGGAAGCACGCGAAGCAGCATTCTTAGCAACACTAAGCCAAGCGCCACCGCAGCCTGGTGGGAGAAGGTACATTTCAGTTATTTATTTTTACAAACTAATGTGACTAACGAACTTGCAGTCCACCTGATGGTACTCGTAAGTGGCTACTGCCGCCCATGGACACCTACAGCTAACTTCAAACAAAGAAAGCTACAGATGTGTCAACACCTTTGAGAACTAAGATAGAATGCCTCACAGCCTAGAATTATACCCCTTAGACCGGAACCCCGCTGTACAAGCACTGTTATTTGGCGGCAAAGTCAAAGTTATAATTATGTCATCAAATAATAGGTCGGGGGAAAAGTTTCTTCGTATTTTGTTTGTATAAAATGGAAGAAAAATCTTCGATTGTACCGCTTTATCTGGCTGGTTTTAATATCAATACATGTAGGATATTAAGAAAAATAAAAATAAAAAGTAAAAAAATCGCCAAAATGAGTGAATCTGATGAAGAAATTTGATAAATTCTGAAGTTTTATAACAAAAAAGGGGAAATTCGATTCAAGCCTTAAAAAAAATTTGAGACTTTTAGGGACCAAATGCAGTATCAGTAATAGTAGCACAAAGTTTGTTCAAGCGTTTTCAGTCCGGGAATTTTGATGTTAAAGATGCAGCTCGCTCTGGTCGCCCTCATACGGATAAAGTCGGTACCATTTTTGAAAAAGTGAGCAAGATTGGCTTATTAGTAGTTACGACGTAGCCGAGAAATTGAGCATTGACCACAAAGCAGTTTTGACCCATTTGAAACAGTTTGGCTATACAAAAAGCTCGTTATTTGGGTACCCACACGAGCTCACTGAAAGAAACCTAATGAATCGTGTACTCATTTGCGATTCTCTATTGAAACGTAATGAAACCGAACCATTTTTGAAAAGATTGATTACTGGTGATGAAAAGTGGATCACTTACGACAAGAACGTGCGAAAAAGATCATGGTGAAAGGGTAGTCAAGCTCCACAGACTGTAGTGAAACCCGGATTAACACGCAATAAGGTGATGCTGTGTGTATGGTGGGATTGGAAGGGCATCGTTTATTATGAGCTTTTACCGCCGGGCAAAACCATCGATTTGGATCTCTACTTCCAAAACCTAATGAGACTCAAGCAAGCAATTGAGAAAAAAGAGCCGGAATTGATCAACAGAAAAGGAGTGGTCTTTCATCATGGTAACGCCAGACCATACACATCTTTGGCCACTCAGCAAAAATTGAGAGAGCTTGTTTGGGAAGTGTTAATGCATCCACCATATAGTCCTGACCTTGTACTCTCAGATTTTTACCTGCTTCAGTCTCCTCAGAATTCTTTGGGTAGTGTTAGTTTAACATCAAGAGAGGGCTGTCAAAACCACTTATCGCATTTTTTTGATCAAAAATTCCAAGATTTCTACAGCAACGGGATTATGTCACTACCTACAAAATGGCAACAAGTTATCGAACAAAATGGCACATATATATTAAAATTAAATTTAATTAAACTTTGAAAAAAAAATGTCTTGAATTTGTATATAAAATACGAAGAAACTTTTTCCCCGACCTAATAAATATTATAGAGAAAAATTGGTGTTTTATGATCAAGAGGTAAAGAAACAACATCACATTAACGTATCGCTGCAATGCGAAGCAGGGGCGTTGTTTTCACAAATCTATTTTAAATATTTATTCAATTTATTAACTGACTTTTAAATATTTAACAAGTCCAATTCTTTACAGACATTCCGTTGTAACAATTTCGCGAGTACCCCAAGCGTTGTTTGGTCGTGGACGCCGAGAATCAATCGCTGCATTTCCAGCGCTCAGTCGACGAAGAGATTCAGGTACTAAAAAATGTAAGTGAATAAAAAGGAGAATTACAGTAAAAATAAAATAAAAATACAATAAAAATTCTTCTAACTTGATAAAAGCCCATGTCTAACTGGAAACTTTTCATATTAATTAGCGTATTCAAAACACATAACCTTAAAGTTATATATAAAAAGTATCAATATAATTATGCACAAATTATTTTATTTTATCTCAGGTCCACCGGCTACCGACACACTAGGCAGTACCCATAACTTGCAGCTCGATATAATGGATGACATAGTACAGGCTCGTAAAGTTAGGATGCGTCTTTGGAATACTTCCAGTGAACGAGTTTGTGAAGTACAGCCGCTTGATGAGCGATCGCCAATAAGTGGTTCTGTAAGATATACAAATCGCGGTCGGCGTCATTCCGACTTTGTAGGCGCACCATTGCCTCCCATCCCTGCGCGTCGTCGTGCTTCAGAAATGCCACCACCTCCACCGATTCCTCCTCGAAGTGGAGTTGGCGTTGTATGCACTGATACTGACCTTCGTCTAATGCTCAACGCGCTAACCTCTTCTGCCACAGAGATAGATCGTTGTGGAAAACCAGACAGGCGCCTAGCTGACATGCGCTCGAGTAGTTTCGATGCTTCTACTCTCCGTGAAAAATCTACAGAATCAGGCACTACTTGGTTTACACGACGCCACCAAACATTAGCAACGAAAAAAAAAGAAAACGAAAATAAGAAACCTAAAGTTACATTTGCTCCAGATTCTAAACCAGCTCCAGGGGATGCTGCTGCTGTTATTTGGGATAAACCAACAGGCTCTGTTGTTGATGCGAGTGCTCTTGGAAGTGCTATTGAAGTATTTCTCAGAAGAAGTAGTGCGGTTGAGCCAGTACCCTCTACATCAGGTATAACTACACCGAAACAAAGCAAGAAAGGTGAAAAAAAGGGTAAAAAAGGAACTGAAAACCGAATAAAGTCTAAAGAAACTCCTAGTACTAGTAAACAGTCAGAATATGTAGAAGGAGAGCGCTGGGGTAGCAAGTCGGAGGAAGATGACGCAGGAGATAGTTGCGATGGTTCTATATGTTCATCGATAAAAGATCTTTTCGTGTAAGCACCCCCAACGCATTTCAAATCTTATAAATAATAAGTTAATTGTCGAGTACATCTCTCAAACGGTGATTTAAAGAGAAACGCTGTGACGTAATGTCGTACGATGTGTCGTCTTATATATACTCAGTGTACCTTACTTTATAAATCTTTCAATGTGATAGACTGCGTGCTGGCGCCGGTCGTCCTGAGTCGACTCACGACCGACGCCTGCTCAGCGTGAAATTATTTTTAGAGTAAATTCTATTTTCATTGTAAAGTTTTTAATATTAGTGATCATAATAATAACTTAATGTTAGATAGAAAATTTAAGTATTCGTGATCGATAGACGTGTGTTTTCCAAGTCATGCCACGGCCGGCAATCCCTCCACACGTCCTATCCAACCCCGCCCCGTCTCCTTCCAAAATCTGTGTCTTGTAATCCAATGTTCATAATAACAATTAATCTATGTCATATAGAAAACGATTATGATGAGACGTTGGGAGTATGTACGCTTAATAGACAATGTCGACATCTGTCGTCTTTATCAATAAAGGTTTTTATCGATGTTATATTTCGTTTTATTTCTATAGCTTATATAGTTTTACAGAATACCAGCGTAAAATAGTAGCTTAACGCTGCTGTGTTTATGGTGAGTGTAGAAAACTGGAGACCCTTTTTACTGGAAACGAGGCATTCCATCGTAGTCCTCACGGGTGACAACGCATCTGCATTTTGATTCGTAATCGAGGAAAGATGTAGATGTCTATGGGCCATAGCAACCACTGACCATCAGGTGGAATGTGTGTTTTTTTGTCACCGTTATACTATAAAAAAAACTTAAATGGAACGTCGATGTACCACAAGTACGAGTACGTGGTCTACCTATAGGTTTATTTATATATATATATATATATATATATATATATATATATATATATATATATATATATATATATATAGAGAGAGAGAGAGAGAGAGAGAGAAGCACTTCTATTTAATTCTGATAAAATCTACACATATAATAAATCGTAAGCAATTTTATTGTATGTTTGTTTAGGCGTCTGTGCACGCTAATCTCCACAACGGCTTAACCAGTTTGGATGTGGTTTTCAGAGATGCATCGGGGTAAGCTCGGGCTAACACTGCTCTATTACAATACAATAAATACAGGAGCATCTCAACATCTGACTACAGCTATATATGTAAATAAGTTGTATAATATGTGTATTTATGTAATGTTGAAAAATAATTTTCCATTCAGTATGTATAATTCTTATTAAATAATAAAATGAAAACGTAACTGCGTTACGCAGTGGCTAAGTGACACGGGTTCGATTCCATCAGGTAACGAGTATCAGCTTGGGCTACAAATAATTGTTTCGAGTCTGGATGTTTGCTCCGGTACAACTATGTTTGTCAAGCTCCTCCACGAAACTATTTTAAATTATTTGACACAAAATATTTTATAGAGTTTTTTTTTAAAAGCAGTATATATTACTTTTGTTATTTATTTCAATATTTGAGTAATTATTATTGGTCTAGAAGTTCGACGAAGGCAAAAGGCGGCATAAGAATATCTGTCACCTCATTTCGTCCCGAGAGGCATGAGAGAGTTAACGAATGGAAACGCCAGTATGACACCATGATCACAAACTTTTAAGTAACGTAGCGTAGGTTAAATAAATATTTTACTGGTTTTGATGTGTATTTATACTTTTTATATCACTGAAGTGACAAACGAACTTACAGTTCACCTGATGTTAAGTGGCTACTGCAGCCCAAAGCCACCTGCAGCCAACTTCAAATAAAAAAAAGGCTATCGTTGCGTTGTCAGCTCTGTGGACTAAGATTTAATGCCCCACATCCTTAAATGAAACTAATTTTTACGGATTTTATCGCGTTTAATATTAGCTTTTTGATTCCCGACGTTTCGGGTGCTTTACAGCACCTATGGTCACGGGGGGGACTGAGGTGTTTGACGTCCCGATGTCATAGTTAGCCCGGCTACCTTCAGTTTTTTTATATGAACTTTTACACACACACACAGCCTGTAATTATATATACTCTTCAGACCGGAATAGAGCAGTCCCTGCTATTTAAGAAATACTGCGAAATAAATCAGAGGGTGATGTCTGACCGTGTTTTACGTGGTAGAGTCACGCTGCAGCTATATTGTGGTTGCAGCACGAATGGGTCGGCTCGAACGAGGTAGGACCACGCTCTCACAGAATACCAGTGTAAAATAGCAGCTTAATGCTGCTGTGTTTCGTATGGTGAGTGTAGAGAACCGGACACCCTTTTTACTGAAAACGAGGCATTCCATCCTAGTCCTCAGGGGTGACTACTGAACTCACTGGGCAGTGAACAGACGGATTGATAAGCGCTTAACAACTTCGCACTGACCGATGTTACCCATCACTAGTCTGTGGGAATTGATTCAGTCGTTGTGAAGCAGATGTGTGTAATAAAAAGAGAAATAGCATATTATTGGTTCGACAAAACCTATTAACAGGCTGAATTCTAATTAATTTGATAAGCTGTATAATGTTGACCGTGACTATAATGAATGCTATTAAATGTATCAATTAGTAATTCAAAATTATGTTGTAACTAATTTAAAGAAATGTTTTAATATTATAACAAGCGTGATTACGGTAATTTCTTTCTAATTAGGCAGAGACTGTATTGGATTTTAAACGGCTAATGATATGATGGTGAGGTTCAGATATACGGAAAGCACAAGGCATTTCATATCATCATCACCTTCTATCCGCCACTGTTGTAAACATACCTATTCCTACCCTCCCAATATGAAGCCGTAATCACTACACTAGACATGTGGATTGACAATACTAGTCGTACTTCTGATGCTGCACAGTCATCGTTCTGATTATTTTTGAGATTTTTTTGACCATTTTTGAGTAACTCAGATTTCAAAATTATTTCCGACATAAGTAATTAAGTGGATATCGTTTTTGTTGACTTGAGACTCAGACTCAGTTGAGGATTCCGGTTCAAATAACAGGTCGTGTCGGATGGCAACATCCCATCGGACAATGAGAGTAAGAGAGTAGAGAGTGCACCTGTGCTTGCGTGTAAACTGATGCACTATAATCCCGCCCTGCACAAATGTCTAGCCGTGATCAAATTTTGGTCTGGAGTACATTATAGTTTTTGTATATTCTGATTATTTTTATAGAATAAGTGTAACAGACGAGCACACAGTTCACACGATGGTAAGTGGATGCTGTGGACCACAGACATTTACATTTTTATCTTCGATTAAGACTCAAAATGCAGATGCGCTGTCACCCACGAGGTCTAAGATAGAATGAATATGAAATAAAAAGGGTCTCCGGTTCTCTACACTCACCATACAATTTTTCAATAATCAGCCAAAATTATCTATCAAATAAATTATAACCCGCCTGAACATAAATGGGAATAGAACTATTTTATTCATACAGGTGTATTTTTTTACTTGTATATATTGTATTTTATACTATAAATAACTTTAATCTGAAGATTGAAAAATCAACATTTAGATTTATTCTTACAATAATAGCAAGGTAGCGTGGTAGTGAGGGGCGTAAATTTTACGGAAAAAGAAATTGGTAATTACAATTTTAAGTATAGGCTTACCACGTGCTTCGCGGTGAAGGAAAACATGTTGAGGAATAAAAATATCTTGAAAACATAAAATGTGAAGTTTGCCATCATGCACTGGGGCAGCGCGGCGGACAATAATTTGTTTACAAAAGTATCCGTAAGTTGTCGTGTAATAAATTTGGATTATCTTATTATTGATTTCCGTGAATGAAAGTGAATACATTTTATCTTAAAAAATAAAATAACAATAATAAATGTGTTTGTACCTCAAATATTTTGATCATTTTCGTGAAAGTTGATTGATTCTAAATTCGACTGTATGATTTTATTTGTTTGTATGTTACGCGATATGTTCGTCAATTATAAACCGATTTTAATGATTATTTTTAAATTGAATACAGGCATGGTTGCGTATAAATTTGAATAAATAATTCCACCTGTAAGGGTGGAAAAATAGGGGATGAAATGTTGAATGTAATTATTAGACGACATTTTAGTTGTTACCTTGGGCTTGTGATATTCCATATTCCACTTAAAAAGGTAAGAAATTAAACTTTTTTCAATCACCATCATTATTTCAGCCCTTAAGAAGGTTGAACGAACAAACACTTCGCTTACCGGAATGAGGCTGCCACTCAGGAACCCTTAAATTTTGATATCTTCTTATTTTTTTTTATTTGCCATTTTTCAAAAGCGCAGTAAAAACTTGACACAGGTTCAACCTTAACGACTTCCGGCTGGACACCATAGATTATTGTATACTTGGACACTAAGCGCGAGGCGCACATCTCCGCACGAGCTGTTTTACTACTTTGAATTTTCTACTGACTTGAAAAAAGGAGGAGGTTCTCAAAGCGTCGGAATCTTTTTTTTATGTATGTTCACCGATTACTCGAAGACGCCTGAACCAATTTGGAAAATTCTTTTTTTTTAAATCAGGTACTTCTCATGTGGTCCCATTTAAATTTGATCAAGGTTTGACCAGTAGTTTTTGAGTTATCCTTAATAATTTATATTGAAGTCGGTTGTAATTTTTTTTTAATTTTACCACTTGTAATTGTTAACAAAACTATTGATTTAAAAATACATATCCTTAAAATCACTTTGTAATACGATTAACTTCTAGAACATGCAACTTTAATATAATTTCGTGCTGTAATTAGGACGCAAAACGACAAAAGGTTTTAAAATCGACACTGTTTCGTTTTTTTTTCGATCGAGCAAAAAATAATTTTGAACCTTAAATATCACTCAATCGAGGACGTATCTATAACATATATTTTTTTCTGGACTTAAATGTAGTAATTTGACTATTTAAATTTAACTTTACATGAGACAACATTGAGATAACCTGCCGTTAATAGAATATTTATTTACTGACTCCGTGGAGTCGAGAAACTGGTATCACTACTAGCTTGTGTTTGTTCCTAGTGAAATAACTTTCAGGTACAGTCAACCACATGTCACACCTACCTACACGTGATACCATAAATGCCAGCATTAATTTGTGTTACTTATAAATGCTTAAAGTTAGTCTACTACGTTCAAGTTTAATTACTTTTGCAAATTGACATTTTAATTAGGATAATGGAAGCACTGTACGGGAAATAACACACTCATACTCAGTTACACAAAATTAGTAATTTCTATATTTACAATTTTATTCATTCAAGTGACGCTTGTTAATAAGCTTAGTACTAACATATAATTATACATAATAATATATGTGAGAATGTTGTAAAAATATATTAAAGGTTATTTTTTTAAACAATTATAGGGTGAGAGTTGCAGTTTAATTTAGTCTCTTTCTGATGCAATGAATTATTATCAGCTAGAAAACAGTGTACTGTATACTATACATTCAGTATAGCGCAGTTACAATTCGACATTAGAGTAATGTGATCAATTTTTTTATAGGATAAGGATGACAAGCGAGCACGCAGTCTACCTGAGGGTAAGTGGTTGGTGGTGGTGGTGGCCCATAGACACCTACATCTATCTTCGTTTGCGAATCAAAATGCAGATGCGTTGTCAGCCGTGAGGACTAAGATGGAATCGGTAGCGAAGCCTCCATAGAAGCCGAGAAGCCGGGCTTGCCCTATCAAACCGCTCAATCAATAATATCAACAAATAAAATAACTCGTAAACTGTTTCAAACTATTTCAATTTCCCGCGCGCTTCTCTGTCGCTGTCGCTGACCTGTTCTACACAGGCTATAGATTACTGTATATACACAGGCCTTATAACGTCAACACGCGGCAAAACTGCGCGATTAGGTTGTCATAAAAATTAGTCGTCTCTCTCGCACGCGTGGGCTTTTACCGGGCTTTCGAAGACGATCGCTCCTTTCTAACCTGTGGTAAAATGTTCTATAATGAAATATAACGACGATTGTTTATATAGCAATTTGTACGTAGCGAAAAGCCCGGCTTTTAGTGTGAAGTTAGTCATTAGTCAAGCGCGGGCGATACCTTTGTAAGTTTACTTCACATTTCAATGTTTACTCTGTGTGTTTACTTGAGCGAATAAATATTGCGAGTTCAAAATTTATGCTTTTTTATAGATTTTTAGTGAAAATGGAGGATCATAGTGTTCCTTGTGATAAATTGAAGTGTGTTAAAGTGCTAATCGGCGAGGAAAAGGTAAAATCGAAAAAGAGAAAAGGTAAATTTTTATAAAACTGCTAAAAACAATAAAACCATATCATGGGCTTGCCCTAGTTAGGGCTCTAGCTTCGCCACTGGATGGAATGCCTCTTTTGCAGTAAAAAGGGTCTCCGGTTATCTACACTCACCATACGAAACACAGCAGCATTAAGCTGCTATTTTACGCTGGTATTCTGTGAGAGCGTGGTCCTTCCCCGGTTGAGCCGACCCATTCGTGCTACAACTATACAACTAATATAGCTGCAGCATGGCTCCACTATGTTTTAAATTTTCATGCTATGCATTTCATTCATTCAATTAAATTTAAGTATGAATACCAACATCGATGCAGTCTATCTCTATATCTCGTTATGTCAGCTTCTCCGCAACATAGCCTTTTTTTTATAGGATCGGGTGACAAACGAGCACAAAGTCCACCTGATGGTAAGTGGTTGCTATGACCCATAGACATCTACATCTATCTTCAATAAAGAATCAAAATGCAGATGCGTTGTCACCCGAGAGGACTAAGATGGAATGCCTCTTTTCCAGTAAAAGGGTCTCGGTTCTCTACACTCACCATACGAAACACAGCAGCGTTAAGCTGCTATTTTACGCTGGTATTCTGTGAGAGCGTGGTCCTTCCCGGTCGAGCGACCCATTCGTGCTACAACTATACCAGTAATATAGCTGCAGCATGTCTCTGCCACGTTTAAATAATAAGCCTACTTCGCTTGTACTAAAAGAATAAATAGCGCGGCGAGTCAGTACTCGCGAGCGTGTGTTTCAACGCAAATAGCGTTCCAGAGGCCAGACATTTGAGTAGTTATACATTAGCATATCAATAATTTCTATCACGCCATTGTGTCCAGTAACGAAACAACCATCTTGTATAGGCTACTACGTAGATATCTAGACCTGAGATATCTTGTGCGCCAATTCAACTGGTACTGAAATCACCAAGCGCAATAACGACTAATTTTTCATTACCGTTACCGTTACAGCCTATTACAGTCCACTGCAGAACATAGGTCTCCCCCATCGATTGCCTCACAGGGTTGATAACCGCAGTTTTATTTTTATTTTTAGTCGTTATTAGGAAGACGCTGACCATCTCCTCATTTATTTCCCTCTGTCGCCTCTTACGACACCCACGGGATGATATGGGGTTGTGGATATTCTTACACTACCACGACACGGTAAAAAATAATAAAATGTTTTCCATAAAATTCGGAGAAATTAGAACAAATGCTGTTGAACAATAATTATAATATGCTATCACGTAACGGTTACTTTAATGAACTGGTCATTAAAAAAAGGGGTATGAAAGTGAACGCAAGTAAGACGAAAGTGATGGTTTTTGAAAGAGAAGTAAGTAAAACGTTATGTGAAATAAGAATAGAAGGGGAGATGATTGACCAAGTGGATGAGTTTGTATATTTGGGATGTTTTTAGCAGGATGGTATGGTAAGGATATAGAACGACGAGTGAACGCAGGAAATAGAGTGAATGGGGCTCTACACGCTATTATGAAAAGTCAGAATGTGACAAAAAAGGCACGTATGGCAATTCATAACGCTGTGTTAGTCCCTACTTTAATGTATGGTAGTGAAAGTTGGGTCTGGCAGAAGAAGCATGAGAGTAGAATAAATGCTGTAGAAATGCGGTCATTAAGGGGTATGCTAGGGCTGAATCTGAATGACAGGGTGAGAAATAGTATGATAAGAGAAAAGTGTGGTTTGCAAGATGACGTTGTGACCAGGATTAAGAAAGGAATGCTTCGGTGGTTTGGTCATGTAGAAAGAATGAACGAGGAAAGAGTGACAAAGCAAATTTATACCTTTCCTAACGGTTGTTCTTTGAATATGGTTTTTAAAAATTTTGTTCAACCTACTTCAATATAAATAAAATGAGAACATCATCAATGTAGTCGAAGTCAATTAAATACGCATTGACTCAAAAACTACTCATCAGATCTTGATCAAATTTACTTGATAAAGTGTGGGACTACATGAGAAGCACCACAGCTTTCAAATAAAAAAAGAATCATCGAAATCCGTTCACCAAGAAAAAAGTTATGAAGTAACACACATAAAAAAAACATACAGTCGGATTGAGTACCTCCTCCTTTTTGAAGTCGGTTGAAAAATAACAAAAGATCTAGGGAAATTATTTTTTATTAAACGTAATATACAAAACTAAAGTCGCAAAATAACTGCTATACTCATAAATCACAAAGGGTTCTGTAGGTGTCTGATAGTCGGTTCTAGTTGATAAGCTCTTATAGCGAATAGTGGCCAACGAGAAGAAGGCACAAAGGAGTGTTGCAACAGCAGCCGAAGCCGTAGTCTTTAATATAATTCGGCAAGGAGTAATCGAAGCAATTCATGTTTTAACAAGTGGTAAAATTAAAAATGTTGTACCACCGACTTCAATATAAATTATTAAGGATAACTCGAAAACTACTGGCAGAACTTGATCATCATTTTATATGGGACCAATGAAAAGCACCAGCTTTCAAATAAAAAAAGAATCATCGAAATCGGTTCACCAAGAAAAAAGTTATGAGATAACACACATAAAAAAACATACAGTCTAATTGAGTACCCCCTCCTTTTTGAAGGCGGTTAAAAATAAAAAAAGATCAAGGGAAATTAATTATTATTAAATATAATATACAAAACTAAAGTCGCAAAATAACTGCTATACTCACAAATCACAAAGGGTTCTGTAGGTGATTGTCGGTTCTAGTTGATAAGCTTTTATAACGAATAGTGGCCAACGAGAAAGGCACAAAGGAGTCTTTGATATAATTCGACAAGGAGTGATCAAAGCACTTCATGTTTTAAAACAAAATAGTATTGAAGTGAGATTTCACTTTTCACACAGACACTTCCAGTGAAGATATTATGTATGTGTTAAATAAATATGTGTAATTATGTGTATGCCGGTGTATTTGAAAGGCGTCTATTATTCAAATACGAGTATATGCAGTATTTATGCAGCATTCGTGTGTCATTTCTCACTCGAGTCACAACATTACAATAGACCGGCAATAATGAACAAACTTCAGACTACGTTTGGACGTAATAACAGCATAGAGTCGACGTCTCGTCCTCACTAAACTTGTTGAATGTTGTAGAACTAATTTGGACGAAACTACGCAAAAGAGACCACCCACAAAACATTGACTATTGACGTTAGATGTTTGGATCTGTATTAAATTATAATGGCTTGCTTTGATTTGAGTATAAATTTGGTCTTTATCGAATTATATAGAATCTAAAGATAATTTTAATTTATTATTAGGTCCTTTTAGCGAACTCTGTCTATTTAAGACGTTCATTTGTGACATTATAAGTTCAAATTTAATCACTCTATTCAGAAATATTTGGTATGGCTAAAAAGAATAAAAAAAACAGCAGTTACTATAAATTTGGAGAAGTAGTAAATAAAAATGAATAATCAAAGAATAAGAAACTCCTTATTAATATATCTGTAATAAGTTGCTTTTGAAGACAACTTGACATGTCTCTTTGTAAATGTTACATAAGATGAAATTTTATCTTCGCAAAAGAAGTAAAATCTTTAATACCTACGAGTATATTCAATAGAAACGAAGACTTTATTCAATAAATCTCTATCCGCTTGAGTACTGACCGTATAATTCGTCTACAGATAACTTGCTTTGTGAAAACGAAATAGATTGCGGTTTTTAAAAGACATAAATCAAGTTTCAAATAAAATTGAAATTGAAGAAAAACAATTAATTTTGTAAGAGAATTACACACCATTACGTCCAATGGGGTGTAATTCTCTTATAAATTAACATATATACAATGGAGTGTACTTCCCCGTGTAGTGGCGGGTAAGATTACCCACTACCCCATGTCTTGGGTGTCGTAAGAGGCGACAGAGGCAAACTGAGACAGAAGATGGGCAGCAGCATCTTTCTGATAACAACAAATTACAATAAAAAAACTGCAGTTGCCAACTCGCTCGCCAAGCGTGGCAACTAGGGTAATATACCCACCGTGACAAAAGTTACAAAAAGACGGCCCCCAGTCCCCGGCGGCCCCGCTATGCCTGGCTATGGTGGCAACCATGGTAACGGCAGGGCATGGAGTGCTAAGAATCTCCAGTGGAGGTTCGGTTGCCACCTAGGACGACTCAACCTGGCGACATACAACGCACGCACCCTGAGGACTGACGAGAAGATCTTGGAGCTGGAAGAAGAGATAGACAAGTTGCGCTGGGATATTATAGGATTATCTGAGGTCCGAAGAGAGGGGGAGGACACAATAATCCTCGAATCCGGCCACTAGTTCTATCACCGGGATAGCGACCATCAAGGAGACAAGGACAAGGAGGTGTCGGATTTATCGTCCACAAGTCTCACGTTAACAACGTAGTAAATATTGTGTGTGTGTCGACGAGGGTTGCGTACCTTATACTCAGAATCACCAAACGGTATTCGTTGAAGGTCATACAGGTTTACGCACCAACCTCGGCACATCCCGATGAGGAGGTGGAGGAAATGTATGAGGATATCTCTAAAGCCATGCATTCCTCCAAAACCCACTATACAATGTTAATGGGAGACTTCAACGCAAAACTAGGCACAAGAGAGAACGGCGAGCTGAGTGTAGGGAAATTTGGAATGGGGCAACGGAACCCAATGGGCCAGCAGCTGGCTGACTTCATGGAGAAAGAGGGACTCTTTATGATGAACCCTTTCTTCCAGAAGCGGCCCCACAGAAAGTGGACCTGGTCGAGCCCCGACGGTTCGACAAAAAATGAGATTAACTTCATTATGACGACTAGACAGCAACTGTTCAGTGATGTCTCGGTGATCGCGAGGGTGAAAACTGATAGCGATCACCGAATGGTTAGAGGCACACTGAACCTACACGTTAAGTTGGAGAGGTGTCGTCTAATGAAGTCAACGCTCCGTCCCCCTCGTGCTCTAATCCAAAGTCCCGAAAACTTTCAGCTCGAGTTACAAAACCGTTTTCAATGCCTATAAGATTGCAATGCAGTGGACGATCGAGTGAACGAAAACTGTCCATGCGGTCGGAGCTAAGTTTTGGAAGACCCGCCGCAGAAGAACACAAGAACTCTCCAATCACACTCTTAATCTCATGGCTGTTAGACAGGAAATGAAGCTGCAGTCTTCAGTTGATTTGACAGCATACAGGCAACTGAACAGACAGATCTCCAAATGCGTGCGGCGGGACTTACGCAACTTTAATACTACTCGTATTGAAGAAGCGATCGAGCGGAACCAGGGCTCCAAAGTCTTTGCCAGAGGTCTGTCTGCCAGAAAGAGCCCACTGTCGTAGCTGAAGACCGAATGTGGCAGCATCGTTTCCGGGACACCTGAGATTTTGATTGAGATTGAGAGGTTCTATGGGCAGCTGTACACATCATCGTTAGAACCACACGCAAGTGTAAGTAACGATCCAAGAGCAAGTCTTATCCGACCCTATTCCGATGATATTCCGGTCATCAGTCTGAGCGAGATTAGAATAGCTCTCCAGCATCTTAAAAACGGCAAGTCCCCGGGCGAGGATGGAATTACAGCGGAGCTTCTGAAAGCAAGTGAAAAACCGGTACTTGAATTCCTTCAGAAGCTCTTTAATTCCGTCCTCCATGGTGGTTACTACTCAGGAGGCATGGAGCAGAAGTGCAGTGGTCTTGTTCTTCAAGAAAGGCGACAATGCTCTCTTGAAGAACTACAGACCGATTTCCTTTCTGAGCCGCGTCTATGTGCTGTTTTCGAAAGTCATTACGAATCGTCTCGCACTGAGACTCGACGACTTCCAGCCTCCCGAACAAGCCGGTTTCCGAAAAGGCTTTAGCACCATAGACCACATACATACCCTTCGGCAAATTGTACAGGAGACCGAGGAGTACAATTTGCCACTATGTCTTGCGTATGTGGACTATGAGAAAGTCTGTGATTTCGACGAAATTTGGGCGGTGCTGCAGTCCCTTCAGCAGTACCAAGTTGACTGTAGGTATATCGAAGTACTGAAGTGTTTGTACAGTAGGGCTACGATGACTATCCGAGTACAGAACCAGAGAACGAAACCTATCCAACTGCAGAGAGGTGTAAGACAGGGTGACGTTATATCTCCGAAACTCTTCACCGCTCCATTGGAAGACGTCTTCAAGCTACTGGACTGGAAAGGATACGGTATTAACATCAATGGCGAGTACATCACTCACCTTCGATTTGCCGACGGTATAGTCCTTATGGCAGAATCGCTGGAGGACCTAAGCACTATGCTCAATGACCTCAATAGTGCCTCCCAACGGATAGGTCTTAAGATTAACATGGACAAAACAAAGATCATGTATAATGTCCATGTCACACCTATGCCAATTGTTGGGAGCACTAAGCTAGAAGTTGTTGACGAGTATGTTTACCTGGGACAAATAGTCCGACTAGGTAAGTCCAACTTCGACCGAGAGGTCAATCGGCGGATTCAACTCGGCTGGGCAGCGTTCGGGAAATTACGACAAATCTTTTCGTCAAGTATACCTCAAAACTTGAAAACGACACTGTACAACCAGTACGTGTTGCCAGTGATGACTTATGGAACTGAGACGTGGTCCTTCACTGCTGGCCGTATGAGGAAGCTCAATGTCGCTCAGCGAGCTGTGGAGAGGGCTATGCTCGGGGTTTCTCTGCGTGATAAACTCAGAAATGAGGTATATCCGCAGTAGAACCAGAGTGACCGAC
Source organism: Parnassius orleans (assembly GCA_029286625.1). Lineage (NCBI taxonomy): Eukaryota > Metazoa > Arthropoda > Insecta > Lepidoptera > Papilionidae > Parnassius > Parnassius orleans. The sequence continues at coordinate 562,924 of JAGSMP010000037.1, forward strand.
ATAGCCCAACGGATTAGTAGCAATGGGCTGGCTATATAGCTCGAAGAAGCGACAACCGATGGGGAAGAAAGGTTCTCGAGTGGCAGCCTCGTACCTGTAGGCGAAGTGTAGGGCGACCCCCCTCTAGATGGAGTGACGACCTGATAAAACATGCAGGAAGTCGATGGATGCAGGTGGCTCAGGACCGTGCTTTGTGGCATTCCTTGGGGGGAGGCCTATGTTCAGCAGTGGACTTGTGAAGGGCTGTAATGATGATGATGATGACGTCCAATGGGTAGGAGCGACTATGGGATATGAAAAATATCTTATCGATTCACTGGCGCTGCGAAGAGATGTTGCATCTCTTTTTATTTTCTATCGCATTTACCACGGGGAGTGCTCCGAGGAATTCCTACTCTTGTTGTGCTGTACGGGTTGTGCTCTGAGGAATTCTCTCTAAAAATTGTTCGGTTTAATTCCAGCCGCCAAATTTCACCAACACACGAAACTAATGTTACCATCCACATCATCTGGATGATTGGCGACTCACTACAGTGCAGTTGACTAGGAGTTTTCTTCCTCACACAACTTCTTTGTGAAATTGTTTACCACCGGCGACTTACTGCATGCATACACACATGGAGTTGCCTTATGTATGGTGTACGAATATCCACTTCCCCATATCGTCCCGTGTGTTTCGTTAGTGGCGACAGAGGGAAACAAACCAAGATATGGGCAGAAGCGGTTTCCTTATAACAACTAACATAAAGGTGACAGCTTTTTAAAGACAAAAAGTATGGAAAAACTAATTACGTGATTTTGTCAACCCGTGGACTATAGCTATTCATAGGCCTCTCCTATCAGGTCCTACACAGAGACAATACAGAAAATTCGCAATAATCACCACGCTTAGCAGGCGAATTGGGGATTGTTTCGACCAGAAGTTTCGCTATATCAACGCCCCCCCGTCGTTAGTCTGGATATTTTACATAATAAACTGTAATCTATCAATGTATCATATCATAGGACAGGAAATCTTTACAATTTCCATGGTCGTCAATTAATATACCTTTATACGTGGTAGAGCCACGCTCCAGCTATATTATGGTTTTAGTACGAATGGGTCGGCTCGACCGGGGTAGGATCACAGAATACCAGCGTAAAATAGCAGCTTAATGCTGCTGTGTTTCGTATGGTGAGTGTAGAAAACCGGAGATCCTTTTTACTGGAAACGAGGCATTCCATCTTAGTCCTCAGGGGTGACAACACATCTGTATTTTGATTCTTAATTGAGAATAAATGTAGATGTCTATGGGCTACAGAACCCACTTACCATCAGGTGGACTGTGTGCTCGTTTGTCACCCATATTCTATTTAAAAAAACCTACAGGACGATATGAGGTAATGAATTCTCGTAAATCACAATTACACGGCATATAATAGAAGAGAAAATAAACATTTTCCTGCGTTAAATAAGAACTAAATCCATTCAGCAACGTTACTTTGTACTGCATTCTATTGAAAATGGATTACTGTGCACATAGGATAAAAAAACAGAAAACGGGAAATCCGTATAATGTATTCGTTATGATGTAACGTATCTGAACCCGAAGTTAAAGTTATATTTAGTATTATTTTCCGTGTGTATTAATAGTAAGTATTAAAACTACAACTATTTATTTTTATTAGAATTATACCCAAAATTATAAAATAAAATTACAAAATTATAAAAGAAAATGCTAAAAGCGTTTTTTTAACGGACAACATGCAAACAATAATAAAAAAATATACGAGTCTTGTCTTACATTTCATTGAATAATGCGTAATCTAATAATGCGTAAATCATATACTCGAGCCTCAAATGCAAGATACGGTCAATACACGAATTACTTGTGGCAAGGCTAATTAAAAAAAGTGTGTACAAGCGTTGAAAATTTTACTGATTTTATTATGCGAGGGACTAAAAGCACTTGAAACGTTAAATATAATTTCAAATAAAATGCAATGGAACCGGTAAAATTAACTTTATTCAATGTCTAAATTTGCGTAAATGTAAGATATCATTATGAGTACAAGCGATATATTAGAATAGGTACTGTATTCATTCATGATGACGACCTCATGCCTCAGTGTTCTGTATATAGTAACCTGAAATGAACTGAATAAGAATGCCTTTGAAAACCATTTAGTCTATGGAGTTCAGCGTAGTTTGTTACTGAGTATGATGACGTGCCACTACCGAACATAGTGTCAGCAACTTAAAGAAAGTAGTTGACTCTTTATCAGTCTTAAAGCTACTGCTGATTAAAAGCCTTTCTACAATTCATAGCCTGGCGTGTATAATTTCAAAATTTATTATAAAATAACACTGTTCAAATGGTCTAAGTTTTAGATATAGTCATTTTTCAACCGACTTCAAAAAAGGGGGAGGTTCTCAATTCTACTGTATTTTTAATGTGTGTTACCTCAGAACTTTTTTCTAGGTGAACTGATTTTCATGATTCTTTTTTTATTTGAAAACTGGTGCTTTTCATGTGGTCCCATATAAATTTTATCAAGATCTGACCAGTAGTTTTTGAGTTATCCTCAACAATTCGTATTTAATTGACTTCGACTACATTGATGATGTTCTCATTTTATTTATATTGAAGTCGGTTGTACAATTTTTTAATTTTACCACTTGTTCATTTATTTAATAATCGACTGTAAGTATATACTTACACTTACTTACAGTCGATTACTAAATAAATGAATATATTTCGCAGTAAGATGTTTGAAGCAGTGATATAATTATATCCCTAGGGATATAGCTATATACCGTAATATAGTTATATGACAGCGGTTCCTAACTGTCTTACTAGTCTAATCTAGTGAAATAATTATAATTGTAAACTGAATGTACAGGAGCACACTCGTGTTACTCGTGTAGTTGTAATGTTCATGTTATTTGTGGAATATCGTCATGTGGTGAAGGTTACGGATCGCAGCTGTTGTGCAATTAATGCAATAACGAAAAAACATTCAGGACCAAAGAGATAAATCTGTAGGCAACTTAAAAAGAGCTGCTGAAAAAATTAAAAAGAGTCTTCCAACAAATTTCGCGACATTGACATTGGATCTTCAGTTCCTGTTGTGTTGTTGTTCATGTTACTTTTTGACAGTAGGCTAAGGTGCGGCTGGGGTGGCCCTTGGGCTATACTAAAACAGCGTACATTCTAATGATATAAAATATAATATTGAAAGAATTTAATTTCAAAAAGTATAAGTCAAAAGTAGTTAAAAGTGGTATTTACCAACATCCTTAGTCGAAACTACTTTTGCCTGATTTTTGCAGTCAAAAGTGGTTTTGACCGGTTATGAGTTTTGACTGTAACAAATACTTATAATTATTTCCCTAAATTAGTCTAGTAAAATAGGTTTATTACTAGATCGTGCTCGTATCATATTTATATTCCTAGTAAGACAGTTATGAACCACTTTCATATAACTATATAACGGTATATAGTTATATCCCTAGGAATATAGCTATATCACGGCTTAAAACGTTGATTTAATAATAATGATACTTTGTAAACGTATACCTAATACATATCGAATACAAATACTAGAGCAGGTACCTATTGTAGTTACTTTGTAAATACTTAATGCACAAACAATGCTATGTTGTACAAGTTACTCTACATATACACTATGAATTCTGTATAAAATCAAGGTAAGAGTTTCTCCGCATTAAACAAATTCCACGCAATTGCTTTTAAATTATATTACATATAACAATACACAACAATATAACAATATAAAATGAAGTTATCAACTTGAAATATGGTAACACTAGTATTTTCAGTAAAAGTCTCTTAATATCTGCGATATTGTTTATCTTTTTAGTATCATTCTATATCAGTTATTTTAATTAAAGTTATGTTTTCTTATACATCGTCACCATCATTATTACAGGTTTTCAGAAGTCCACTGCTGAACATAGGCCTCGACCAAGGAAATTCATAAAACACGGTCCTGAGTCACCTGCATCCATCGACTTTATGCACATCTAACCATATCGTCAGACCAGCTAACGGTAGCCGCATCATTTCGTTTTCTTTTTTCTATTTAAACAATTAAGTAACATCCTGCAAAATTCCACATCGTGGGCACATGCGTTTTATTCAAGCAGTAGGATTATTTGATATCTCTTCGTGCGCAATGGACCACAGCGCCATGCAAAGGTGAAAGGAACCTGGAGAAAGAATATTTGGAAGCACCGGCACTTATCTTAGACCACAGTGATAGATCAAGTATCATATACAGAATACCACACTCACAGAATACCAGCGTAAAATAGCAGCTTAATGCTGCTGTGTTTCGTATGGTGAGTGTAGAGAACCGGAGACCCTTTTCACTGGAAAAGAGGCATTCTATCTTAGTCCTCACGGCTGACAACGCATCTGCATTTAAATTCGCAAACGAAGATAGATGTAGATTTCTATGGGCCACAGCAACCACTTACCATCAGGTGGACTGTGTACTAGTTTGTCACCCTTATTGTATTAAAAAATTGTAAAACTAAGGGCGGTATTCAAAGACAACATCGAGCTTAAACTCAAACTCCACAATGTCAAAATTTGGGTCTAGGCCATATTATCATGATATAATGTTCTCCACTCCACTACCTCGGACCTTATCACTACTGTTGCGTGTGGTTGCTTACTCTTATACCACATGATAACGGCTGTTAACTTATCAACAGTCATTTTCTACCGACTTCAAAAGGAGACGGTACTCAATTCGACTGTATTTTTTTCTTTCTTTTTTTTTTTTATGTGTGATGATTCATTTTTTATTTGAAAGCTGGTGCTTCTCATGTGGTTTCATATAAATTTTATTAAGGTCTAACCAATAGTTTTTGAGTTATTCTTAATAATGTATATTGAAGTCGGTTGTACAAAATTTTTAATTTTTAATTATAACAAAAAATCTTTGCCCTGGAAAGAACTAGCAAGAAATGACATGGTCATTTTATCTTATAACACAAAACAGTTTTTAAAACTCTTTACTACATTGATTTTCTTTCAAAAACTCTCAGACACTCGTGGAAATTAGTTATTTAATGTTTACAAAATGTTATATTTTCGTTAACATAACATTTTTTTTACTATATTTATTATAGCAAAATCAACACGTGATATGATCACTTGATGACATTAAAAATTTACAGCTTACATACTCGTACCACATGAGTAAAGAAATCGTACATCCCACTCATAGACCTTGTATCATTTCTGAGAAGGCAGTGTCCAATGCGTTGCCTCAATACGTGTTAGCGAACTTCACGTCTTCAAAATATTTTCTTAATTTCTCAGACATGCAAGAAATCCGATATTTTACGTCACGTTCGTAATTCATGTAAGGAAATAGATTTTAATTCACCACCAAGAAGGTGGTAATTCACCACTTTTGCAATACTCAATTTCATCATTACCAGCGGAGATCGAACACGGGTCGCTCGCGTATTATCAAATTTATGGCGAGCGCTTATCCCCTAAGCTACCAAGGCCACTGACATTAACGTTATATAAATTGATTCAGTCACAAGTGAGAGAGCCCGGAATTATATTATGAGCCTCGGGGTTACTTGTAACTGGGTTTGCTGACCGGTATTAATTTATCTTACATACAAATAAATAAAATTGAAGTGTCCGTTGTCGAAATAACAGCTTTTTATTAAATGCATATGAAATAATGTATGGTACTTATAACAAAAAAACAATTTTTAAAATTTTTGTCCGTCTGTTTGTTCCGGCTAATCTCCGAAATTGCTGGACCGATTTTACGGAAATTTCACAGGACAATAACTGATGTTGTAAGGAGTAATTTAGGCTACTTTTATTTCAGAAAAAGAATTAGGGTTCCGCGAAAAAAAAAATTAACACATTAAATCCAATGGTAATAAATTACACGCGACGAAGCCGCGGGGAACAGCTAGTCTAAAATATATCTGTCATATAGCTTAATTTATGCATTAAATATAAAAATACAAAAGAGTCAGTTTACTTCTGGTCTTGTTTTACGGAATGCGCCATTTTATGCATTGTTTGAAATATTTGCCCACGTTAGGCAGGCGAATTTACTGCTTTGCTTTGTCGTTAGCTATAAACTCGCACTGATATTACTGCTCACAAGTCCATAGGTTTTATGTTTCGCATTTATGAATAAATATTCTACCATAAGTCGGTCAACACTACTATTTAAAAACTTTTAAACATACTCATTTTAAAGCATCTATTAATTTAGGCGCTATTTATATCAATTAATTTATTAATGGATTAGTAATATAGAGCGACACGGGCCACCGGCGGACCGGAGGGAAGTAGCCATAACTTTTTTCCCCGATACAAAACTGTCTGTCATTTTTGCAGAGGAAAATCTGCGCACACGAATACAATCGTCTGTACCTACGAAACTCACACATAACAATTAAAACAATAAACAGTATAACAGTATCGCTCGGTGACAGTGACTCGGATACAGACTCGGATCAGTCGCTCGACCAATCTACATATTGTATGAGGGCGAGCGGCTTATGTCGGTAAACAAATCTGAAACAACACGACCGTTATTATTGTAATTTTTAAGTTTAATGAGTAGTTAATAGAAATAATGTGACTAAAAATTACTTATATATGAAAGGTAACGCCATCTTTTTGTAAATTTGACGTGGGTTTAAAAAAAGTGAACAATCCGGCATTTTTGTAGAACGTCGATTCAGCCGAGCAACTAGATTTAGTCTAGTGAGCAATGGGACTTATAATTTAACAGAAGGGAAGGCCTGCGTATGCCTACTCCCCTCCAATCTGCCGGTGGCCCGTGTTGCTCTATGGATTACTAACTAAATAACTGAATAAAAATTATACTGACATCATAGATTATTATAACTGACATTTACACTGCCGTCAGCCTGTTTTTATGAAAATGCTCCGTACGGAGTGACTGACACGGCAGCTGACTAATTAAAAATGTACAACGTAAATTGGTCGTATATTTTATCACAAAAATTTCTCAAATTTTAAAACTTTACTTATTTAAGTATAAATTTTAGGGCTCTAAGTTATCCCTTATTACTAACCAATAGAATCATCAACAGCCGTTATGAAAATAAATTTCTTGAAAAACGTAACCCAACATAGTACGTGAATCGTGAATTAGACATGTGTCAACCGTGAATGATTCGTTCATTTGACCCGGATCGCAATAAAGTATTACTGATTGCAATTACATTTTTTGAACGGTCTAGATCAAACGATCGATAGGATCTACGACCAGAGTATACTAATGTCCGAAGGCATTATCGAGGGGTCTCACAGATCACAAAGTACTGAACCTCGAAATGATGCATTTAAATGATCGACCCGAATGACCCGGTTCGTAAGACGAATACTTGAATGATCAGGTCACTAGAAATGAATGAATGACACATGTCTAACACACAGACTGACAAAGCTCTAAAAATCACTGACTGGGATTCTTTAAACATTCCTAGTCCCCTGGTATTTATTTCTAGAAAACATAAAAAAATTAACAACTTTTCTACATGTTTATTGTATGTATGAATATAGGTAGATGAGTTAAATCAAAGATACGGTCTAATGGCATTGGCGGCGGAAGGCAACATCCAACATAGTAACAAGATCGGGACGCTAACAATTCGATCATTACTAACGCTCCGGTAATTCGATTCACATTCTGAGGTTTTATATGTAGTCATTTGCTTTAACTAACTCGCTCTATTGTTTTGTGTTGTGAAAAGAAAGTGAAAACGAATTCAAAAACAAAAAAAATACTACACTATGTAGTGCTAAGACATAATGTGATTAACATGATTTAAAAGCTATTTATTATATTTAAAAGTAGGCTTTACATTTTGTTTTAAGTATCATTATTTCACCGTTTTGAGTGGTCTAAGGACCAAGTTTAACGCAACAACTTGAATGTCGTGATAATAGTTACATTAAAATCATCATTTTACGCAACTAAAAGTTAGAATAGCTCTTGCGAGATGCTTTTATTGAAATTAAACAAACATTGTAACTATTATTTAAACTTTAGGAAATAGAGATAATTTGGAAAGCGTAAGGTTACGCTAAGGTATAAGTATAGGGTACAGGTTCCAACACACACTTCACAATTTCTAGTCTTACTTTCAAAAACATTTAAGCCCTTTTCCACTTAAGCTTTCTACGAGTAAATAGAAAGTTTAAATATGAGTTCGTTTTATAGCAACATCAATAACATTTTTATACAACGTCTGTAAATAATAAATGAAAATTTTTGCTTTTTGCTCACAAATACAATTGACTGTCGAAAAAATTTCATTACAAACCAACGGAATTTTAAAAACGAAACTGAAAACGTATTTTTTTTAATAACAGAATATTTTATTAGACTAGAACTAGATAATCACTAATCTGCTTTTATTACGCAAATATGTAATGAATTATGCAGTGTAAATTGCTATTGTTTTTCTTAAATTTTATATTCTTCTTAAATTTTATATTGTTTGCTAGTTTTCCACATTACAACTACTCGTATGTGTCACTGAAAATGGGGAAGGCGTTTGTAGCCTGTAACACAGTTTTCAACTATCACGGGCTACAGAGTTTCAATATGATTTGTGTATGTATAAGTTATGTGAGAAACAATATATATTATTATTATTAAATGTACAGGTGTAATTATTTCTTATATTGACGCGAATACTACACATGGAATAAAATGTTCACGCAGCTTGACTTAGTATTTATCCCCCTGTATTCATCTGCGTTGCCGTATATAATTTCACGTAGGTACTTATACCCGTGGTAACTCAGATAGTTAGCGCTCGCTGTTAATTTCACAGTACACGAGCAACCCGGGTTCGATCCCCGCCAGCACCAATGAAATTTTTAATTGCAATTTTATGTGCTGATTTACCACGTGCTCGGCGGTGAAGAAAAACATCGTGAGGAAACCTGCATGTCTGAGAAATAAAAAAAAATATATTTCGAAGACATGTGAAGTTCGCCAACACGCATTGGGGCAGCGCGGCGGACACTTCCTTGCCCTAAAACCCTCTCAGAAATGAGAGGAGGCATGTGCCCAGCAGTGGAACGTATATAGGCTGTAACTTTATTTTTAACTTTTAACTTATACGTGTGAATAACTGAGTAGTGGCGGTGTAAGAATATCCACTACCCCATATCGTCCCGTGGATGTCGCAAGAGGCGACAGAGAGAAACAAATCAGCAGATGAGCAGCAGCGTCTCCCTAATAACGACTAAAAATAAAAAACTGCGATGGCCAACCCCCTTGCCAAGCGTAGCAACTATGGCAAATATCCATAGTTGCTACGCTTTGGATTGCCCCTATGGAGCAATCTATGGGAGAAGCCTATGTTCAGCCGTAGACTTTAATATGCTGTAACGGTAACGGGTTTTAAATTTGGCGTTCTTCACAATGCCACTTTTGTTGTGTTACAATTCGATATTGTTCATCGAAGTCTTGCGTATTTGGACACATTATTATAACTCAGTATTCAACCTAATCAAAAATTTCACTTTTTATTTTAAAAGAATTAAAAAATAAGGGATAATAATTTAAAGATAATTAATAGAAGCAGACGTTACTTTGGAAATCCATTATTTTATTAAAGGTGTCAAAATTTAATTTGCTCAGTTCCGCGCTATAAAATAGCGCTCACTTAGCGGTCAGCCACCGCAGAGTCTACTTCACCTGAGGACGCCTCGTGTAGAGGCGAAACATATCGTATTATCGAGAGTGGTATGTCTTTCCTAGTGTACTAATGTTGGGAGTAGTGGTGCTAGGATTAGTGGTGACAGGAATAATGCACGAGACACATAATTTGATATTATTGTGCGGAACTGAGCAAATTAAATGTTGACTGCTTTAACATAATATTTTTATTTTTATTTTTTGTGGTTGGAATTTTTTCAAATATTAGGCTGCGCTAAAATTATTTTTTAATCGTTTGGAGGAACTATATTCTCATCTTCTATTTTGTAGAACACTCGATTTAGAAAAAAAAGCAATAAATTGATTTAAATAGTACGTTTGTTTAATGGTCAAAAACTGTTAAGCATTCACTTTTACAACCACGTTATAAAAATTAAATAAGCATAGTTAAAATGTATAAGTTACATAAGAATAGTTACTTATCCAACAACTGTAATCCTGTGTATTGACTTTCCCAGAATACACAAAGGTTGCATGCAACGTTTGCAAACAATATTCCAATTTCTTCGGAGAACAAATATTTGTAAAGAATAATAACTGTAGTATTTAAATATATTTGCTTCCATATCGTGTATTATGTTATTTAAAATAAAATATATAGTTTATTATAGACTAAAGAACGAAAAGTAGCCTAAATATCTCATTGCTAGACGCAGACATTCTCTTATTCTGAGGAGTTGATTGAACAAATATAATATGAGTTAGTGTATTCTGAATGTATTTTTGCGGGGATTCCAGACATGACAAGGATATGAAGAGTGAACGCAGGAGACAGAGTGAATGAGGAAGACAGAATGTGTCAAAAAAGGCACGAATCAATTCACAATGCTATGTTAGTTAGTCTCTACCGTAATGTATGGTTGTAAAAGTTAGGTTATAATAAAATAATGAAATATTAAAATAATAATATAGCAGAACAATGTTAGGGTTGACTCTAAATGATAGGGTCGGAAATAGGGTGATAGGAGAAAATTTAGCCTTGCAAAAAGAGTTGTGACCAGGATTAAGAAAGGAATGTCTCGGTGGTTAGACGACACATGGAACAAATGAATAAGGAAAGAGACAAACCAAATTTATGCTGCATAAAGGGACAGGGTCAGCAAGGGAAGCTACAGACGGAAGTTGACGAACAAAAATGGCGATACACTGAATATGGGCCAAATTAAATAGGTACACTTAACCAACTAGCATGTATGCTTAGATTTAGGGATGCGAAAGAAGCGAGAAGGGTGTGTCAGGATTGTGCTAAATGGAAGTCAGACGTGTTAGTTTATGGATGAATATAGTATGTAGTACAATATGATCTACACGAAAAGAACCATGGTATTTTAGAAATATTTTTATTTCAAATCTCCTCATAATCATCAGGCCGTAAACTGTCTACCGAAAGAGGATGAGGTACCACCACAACAATAAAATTATGCATTTTTTGCTGTTTAATGTACTTATGAAGAAACATGGGTTATATTTCACTTAACTGCTAAGGTGATAAGAAAAAATGTCAATGTTAATCAGCTTTTTATACGAGAGGGCAAACAAACGTGCGGCTCACCTGTTAATAAGTGACTCACTTCGACTGCCGCGTTGGTATAGTCGTCGTAAACACGGTTGCTGATCATGAGGTCTCGGGTTCGAATAACGGGTCGGGCTAAAATCAGTTATTGGGTTTTTCTGTCAAGAAAAACTCAGTAGCAGACCGGAGTCAGGAAGTTGGTGTTTATTCACCCCCGTGCCACGGGATACACGTAAAGCCGTTGGTCTGATCTCTCTACGGTCGTGTCGGTTTGCCGTCCTATCGAACTATGAGAGTGAGGGAATAGAGTGTGCACCTGTGCTTGCATATACACTCGAGCACTATAATCCTGTCCTGCGCAGATCTAGTCTCCGTTGATACTGGCCGCCGTGACCATAATTCGGTCTGTAGAACATTAAAGTGACTTCCTCCGCCTATTAACAACTGCAACACCAGGCGAATTACAGGTGCCTTACCAGCCTTTTAATAAGGAATAGGATCCTTTCTGAAGGGTCCCTAACTCATATCGGTCCGAAAATGTGACTGTGAACCGAACGTGTGAATCTCTCACTAGCAGACAGTCTCAGAATGGATCGATGCCAATCCCGTGAGATTCAATGCCTCCAAAACCCAGCATGTCTCTTCACCGCGCAATGAGCCACCTCATCTTGGCTGAAGCTTGAGGAGATTTCCTCGAACCTGAACTTTGGGCAGTTCATTGAGTCTAAGGTTAAATCAGCTGCAATTAAATTATGTTTCCTTCCAAAGGTGTGGCAGTTCTTCACGCCGCGGCAGTTGCTTACACTATTTAAAGCGCAAGCACGGTCGTGCATGGAGTATTGTTGCCATATATGGACAGGTGCTGCAAAATTCCACCTAGCGTAAAAACGCTACATCCAAAGGGACTCAACGAAAAGGCGTCTTAAGAGGCTTATTGGTCACACCAATATGGTTAGAACCATATTGGTGTGACCAATAAGCCTCTTAAGACTTAAATCTTAAAAGTCTCAAACAGAAGCACAAAGTAGCCAGCCTTTCGGTGTTTTACAGATACAATTTGGAGAGTGTATGCAGAAATTGCATGACTTAATTCCTTCCTCTCCATTTCATCATCAAACCACCTGATGCTCGGCTGGTCTCCACCCCTTTGTTATTGACATACCACGCATTCGAACCGAATGGTTTGATTCTTCGTTCATAATGCGTACAGCAATATAGTGGCATAACTTGCCAGCATTTGTCTTTCCAGCCTATTATAATGTGGGTATTTTCGAGGCAAGAGTGAATAGACTTTTGATAAGCTAAGTCAGTGCATCTTACCATCTTCGACTTTCGCCACTTAACATCTGGTAGGATAATATACAAGCACTGAATTATAATATTAAAAACCACCCCTTTGGCGGCTGGAATTAATCCAAACAATTCCTTTAAGCACTCCCTGTGGCAAATGCGATAGAAAATACAAAGGGATGCAACATCTCCTTGCAGTGCCAGTGAATCGAGCCGACCAGAGAGAACTCGGTCTCGGCAATCTGTGTGCCCCGTCCCAGAGATGAAAACAGTATTTAATGTAAGGTCAAACTAGCGCCTTGTAAAGTTTTGATTGTCACTTCAGTTTTATAAAAAAGCTTGCAAGACATAAATATGTAGGTAAATTCAAACTTTATCCTATCAAATCCATATAAAAGTATTCTTCAAATTGATTACAATAATATAATTGTCTTTTTTAATTATTTTTTTTTTTACTTATATTAGCCAGTGCTTCAGTACAATCTCACCTACGAGTAAGTAAGTAAGCGTTGATAAAGCCCTAGATGGGAGATCGCACTGTCTTCTAAGAATCGCACTGTATCTAAGAAGACAACGAAAGCTTATTTTATTTAAAAGTCTAGTTATATTCACTCTTCATGATTTCTTATAAATTAATTTTTAAAAACCATGGGTGCTTTAAAGCACCCGAAACATCGGAAATTAAAAAGTTAAAACTAAACGCAATGAAATTCGTAAAATTAGTTTCATTCAATATATTCCCTCTTACTTTGAAGACACATAGATTGTAATCAGATGGAAAAACTCACCGGTAATTTATTCCATCATTTGCATTACGAAAAACGAAGCAAACCGTTTGGTTCGAATACGTTGAATACAGAGAATATTATTAGATGTTGTGTTATTAGATTTCAAGCTTTTAATATTTTAAGCACTTGAGACACTTACTACATGTGACATAGGAATATTCTATTCTGTTATTTTTCTCATGTGTATGTAACTCTGATCGTTGAGATTAGCAGCGCTAGTGTAAGCTTACTAAGCTAAGCACCTTTGTCAACAAAATAAGTTATGCTGACGACATTGTACTGCTGTGCCCATCGATCTCTCTTTCATCTCTCATTAAGCTCATCGGTATAAGTGAGCGATTCGCAGAGGCCCACGTTCTCAGGTACAGGCACCGACAAAAGTGAGATGCACGTCTTTAAGACTAATAATAAGACATATAAACAAGTTCATACTTTTAAATACCTGAGACTTAGGGTCACAGACTCGCTAAAATATGACGTAGATATGAAACGAGAGCGCAGTAAGTTGTTTATTAGGGAAAATATGTTCTCCCGCAGGTGTTTACGCTGTTTCAAACAAGTTAAAATAACGCTTTACAAACCATATTGTCATTTTATCTGTATAACTGTAGCCTGAGCATAAATTACACCCAAGTGTTGTACAGGGCCTTGCGCACCTAATATAACTATGTCATTAGGGAACTGATTGATCTGCGACGCTACTACAGTGCCTCAGTAATGCAAGCAATGTAGCGGAAGTTGATAGTTTCTTAGCTCGATCCAAAAACACATAGCATACATGATACATCGAGCGCGGATCAACTCCAATAGCCTCCTGATGACGGTCGCGGCGAGGCTAGACGTGGACAGTGCTATTATGCAGAGCTGTACTCACCAAAGACACTAAAATAGTATATAATAATAAATAAAATTGAGTTACTAACATAGTATTAAAAAAATATCTGAAACACACACATCTGAAATAAATTAATTCCATATTAATTATTTCTGGCATTGCTCTCTATCTGTTCCTAAAGTTTTATCACAATCGGTTTAGTCATTCCAAAGATAAGCAATCAAAGTAAATCATCCTTTTAACTCTGAAATAAAAACCCTGCAAAAATTGAAAATAAATACGTGAGAAGGGTTTCAAATTCGTTCGCATTTCAGTTTAATTTAGAATAATTTATGCCTAAAAAATATTTCTTTATCGTCAGAGCCAGAAGATATCTTCTAATAAATCTAGTTATTAACTGCAGCTATGCTTAACGTGGTAGAACCATAGCTGCAGAATGAATTCAAGCAACAGTCTATCTGATGTAGGGTTACCAGATGTCAGGATTTGTCCTGACATGTCAGGATTTTTAGGCATTGGTCAGGATTCCGGGGGTTTTTTGGAAATATCAGAATTTTTGGTAAGTTAATGAAATACTAAATAAGTTAGTATTGTGTTATCTGTAGGAACAATAACACTAAATCAAATCAACACAATTAGCATAAAAATAATTGTAATTCATAAAAATGAACTTAAATTGCACTGTGCAACTAAGTACAAAATTGAATTGAAAATTGTGCAAGTTTTCTATAATATTTGAACCAATCCCTTTCATTACTTATACATATAAAATATTTGTTATCTCGTTTAGCATCAATTTAAGATGCACATAACTAACTTTGCATCCTCGTTTTAAAAGATATTTAGTGTAAAAATAGATATTTTATAATTTTAAAGAGCATTGGAACCAGTCTTTAAATTAAAACATCATTAATTAATTTTTTATACTAAAACCGCAAAATACGTATTCGTTTATTTTATTTACAAACTATTTTCAGCTAGTTTCGAGTCAATCGCTCCGTAGCATAAAAAGATGCATACAAACTATCACATCCTATTTCACCCTCTTAGTTTGAATTTTGAACCTATGGTTCCCATTTCACACTTCTACGTACAGCTGTTTGGGCTGTGATTCTTATAATACAAAAATTTTATGTAAACTTCGCTCCCTTGTTATAAAAACATATGGGTATTTTTGGAAAAATTAAAAATACATATTTTATTATTTTAATTCAAGAGTATTAATGATGTGACCAGGATTAAGAAAGGAATGCTTCGGTGGTTTGGGCATGTGGAAAGAATGAATGAGGAAAGAGTGACAAAGCAAATTTATGTGGCAGAGGTGAACGGCAGAGTTGGGAAGGGACGCCCTAGGCGAAAATTTATCGACCAAATTGGCGATATATTGAAAATAGGCCAAATTAACAGTACCCTTAACCGACGAGCGTGTATGCGTAGGTATATATATACCTACGCATACACGCTCGTCGGTTAAGGATGGATGGATGGAGCGAGAGAGAGAGAGCGAGAGGATGTGGATGAGGCGAGAGAGATGTGTCAGGATCGTGCCAAATGGAAGTCCATAGTCTCTACCTACCCCTCTGGGTGACACAGGCGTGAGTATTTATGTTTTATGTTTTTATTAGCACCAGTTTTCAAGATTAAAAAAAATCTTTATTCAAATTTGGACACTCTATTCTTCCCTCCTCCCCCTAGAAAGAAGTTGGTTGAAAAATCGCTACATATATGTTCGTTTATTTTATTTACAGAGAATTTTTCATACATGTATACACATATTAATTCGCGCCCGCTTGCGGCAATAATGACAGGACATTTTTATAGAAATCAGGCTTTTTGTCAGGATTATTCTGCGAGACACCTGGTAACCCTAATCTGATGTGGCCCATTCATGTCTACATCTAGCCCCGCTTAAAAATCTAAATATAAATGTAAGACTTCTGAGAATTAAGAATTAATCATACGAATTGAATAAAACTATTTTTACGGATTTTATCGCGTTTAATTTTACTAATTTTGATTCCCGACGTTTCGGGTGCTTTACAGCACCATGGTCTGAGGGGACTGAGGTGTTTGACGTCCTAATGTCATAGTTAGCCCAGCTACCTTCAGTTTTGAATATTAATTTTGGTCCGATCTACGCAGAATGAGCTTACAGTATCTTGAAGTCTTGCAGTGGTATGCTTGGGTTTGGATTTAATTTTGTTAATTATAGGATCCCAAGCAGATGGCAGCACCATCCATCTTCTCTATTGAAATTAGGATGTTTTTAATTTCAATAGCCTCGCGTATCATCCTTGGTAGGAATCGGTGTTCTTTTGCGAGTTGTGGTCTATCAAATCTGATGTAATGGCGAGGACGATCTTGAACATGTTCACAGACTGCAGACTTCCCAGAGCGTCGGTGCCTCACGTCAGCTATATGTTCTTTCACGCGGGTTTTAATGGATCTTTTGTTTGTCCTATGTAAGAGCCCATTCACAATCAAGCTTGTACCTCCTGCATCTTGTAGAGGATATTACACTTGACGGATGGTAAAATTGACTAATCTTCTTCGGCGGCTTGAAGTATGTTTTAATAGAAGCTCGCTTCAAAATATAGCCAACCTTATCTGTGACTCCTCTGACATAGGGTAGTACAGCAGGCACACGCTCGACTGTGGCCGGCTTCACTCAGTCACTGTGACGTAGGCGCGGGACCCGAAGCTTGTTGTCTTGCAATACTTGCTCGACGTGCTGAAGCTCGGCGGCCAGATGTTTTCTGTCACAGATCCCTCGTGCTCTCTGAAACAAAGATTTTCCACGGTAGCTAACTGTGATGGAGGATGGTGCGATTCACCATTTAAATATCGGTTGGTATGGGTCTTTTCCTATACACAGTGTGACCAATAGTGTTATCAGGTTTCGGATGACTAAAACATCTAGGAAAGCTAAAATTGTTTGCCTCTAACTCCATTGTGAATTGTATTTTAGAATTTATGGAATTAAGGTGGTTTAAAAATGCAGTTACTTTGTCAGATGGTAAAATTGTGAAAGTGTTGTCTACGTACCGCTTGTAGAATCTTGGATATACAGGAGCAGTAAGAAGGGCTTTCTCCTCAAAGTCCTCCATGAATATGTCGGTGACTATGGGAGATACGGGTGAACCAATTGCTACGCCATCTACTTGCTTGTAGAACTCCTCCTTCCACAATAGATAGCCAGATGTAAGGCAGTGCTTTAACAGTAATGCATATTCTGTAGGCATGTTGTATTCTTCTAGCTTCCTGGTTACAATTGAGATGCAGTCTTCAATGCATGCTTGCATTGAAAGCAATTACATGCTTACCCATTGAAGACTGCATCTCAATTGTAACCAGGAAGCTAGAAGAATACAACATGCCTACAGAATATGCATTACTGTTAAAGCACCGCTCACATCTGGCTATCTATTGTGGAAGGAGGAGTTCTACAAGCAAGTAGATGGCGTAGCAATGGGTTCACCCATATCTCCATAGTCGCCAACATATTCATGGAGGACTTTGAGGAGAAAGCTCTTCTTACTGCTCCTGTATATCCAAGATTCTACAAGCGGTACGTAGACAACACTACAATTTTACCATCTGACAAAGTAACTGCATTTTTAAACCACCTTAATTCCATAAATTCTACAATACAATTCACAATGGAGTTAGAGGCAAACAATTCTTTAGCTTCCTAGATGTTTTAGTCATCCGAAATCCTGATAACACTATTGGTCACACTGTATAGGAAAAGACCCATACCAACCGATATTTAAATGGTGAATCGCACCATCCTCCATCACAGTTAGCTACCGTGGGAAAATCTTTGTTTCAGAGCACGAGGGATCTGTGACAGAAAACATCTGGCCGCCGAGCTTCAGCACGTCGAGCAAGTATTGCAAGACAACAAGCTTCGTCCTGCGCCTACGTCACAGTGACTGAGTGAAGCCGGCCACAGTCGAGCGTGTGCCTGCTGTACTACCCTATGTCAGAGGAGTCACAGATAAGGTTGGCTATATTTTGAAGCGAGCTTCTATTAAAACATACTTCAAGCCGCCGAAGAAGATTAGTCAATTTTACCATCCGTCAAGTGTAATATCCTCTAAAAGATGCAGGAGGTATGCTTGATTGTGAATGTGGGCTCTTACATAGGACAAACAAAAGATCCATTAAAACCGCGTGAAAGAACATATAGCTGACGTGAGGCACCGACGCTCTGGGAAGTCTGCAGTCTGTGAACATGTTCAAGATCGTCCCGCCATTACATCAGATTTGATAGACCACAAACTCGCAAAAGAACACCGATTCCTACCAAGGATGATACGCGAGGCTATTGAAATTAAAAACATCCTAATTTCAATAGAAGATGGATGGTGCCATCTGCTTGGGATCCTATAATTAACAAAATTAAATCCAAACCCAAGCATACCACTGCAAGACTTCAAGATACTGTAAGCTCATTCTGCGTAGATCGGACCAAAATTAATATTCAAAAACTGAAGGTAGCCGGGCTAACTATGACATTAGGACGTCAACACCTCAGTCCCCTCAGACCATGGGTGCTGTAAAGCACCGAAACGTCGGGAATCAAAATTAGTAAAATTAAACGCGATAAAATCCGTAAAAATAGTTTTATTCAATGTGTAGTGTTCGCGTAAATATAAGAAACCATTAATCATACGAAACCCAGTAGCATTATGCTGCCCTTTTACTCTGGTAATCTGGGAGTGAGTCCCTCCTCGGCCGAGCGGCCCATTCCTGCTGTTATAAATATATATAAAAATTAACTTTGATCATAATAAATTCCCAATTCTGTCAAGCCTAAAAACAAAATTTGGAAAAATGCAACTTGCAGCAGTATCCATGGTGTTCAGTATTTGATTACCACAGGGATTGAATGCAAATTTCGAATAAAATACGAAGTCGTCTATTATTATAATTATTCAGTGTAGCGGGTCAATTTTACGAAGACATGGGTAGTAATTTATTAGAAAAAAATTAAAAATATAATATTATAACATGCAAGGAATTGTAATATACTACTTAAATTCTACAATAAAATGTTCTTATAAAACAAATGAAACCATTTAATTAAATAACTTATTGTAAGAGACTATTCCACTTCTGATATTAGAAATTATTCTCAAAATTATTTACATAAAAGAACACTACTCGGTAACAAACCTTGCTTACTATCAGGACCCAATTACATAATAACACCAAAGTATGCAAACCAACATTATCACCACTACCCATCTCAATGTAACACAGGGCAGCTTCTCAGCAACACGATCTTCCTTGCCTATACTAGTAGAATACGCCAACGGGCATAGTAACGACAGTGAGACTCGTAGAATTACCAACTGATCTCTCTTAGTTAGTTGCGTGATACTTTATACTGCTAAAACAAGTGGGAGATCACCATTCTACCTTCATTTGTTCGTATTTCCTTTTATTATTTTACCATCATTCCCAACATTATAATATAAGTAGGTATATTTCTTATATTTAGGCGAACACTATACATTGAATAAAACTATTTTTACGGATTTTATCGCGTATAATTTACTTATTTGAATTCCCAATGTTTCGGGTGCTTTACAGCAACCCATTTTTTTTTTAATTTTTTTGCTGCGTAGATCGAACCAAAAATTAATATTCAAAAACTAAAGCACCCGAAACGTCAGGAATTAAAAAGTTAAATTAAAACGCGGTAAAATCCGTAAAGTTAGTTTCATTTAATGCGTAGAATTCGCGTAAATATAAGAAATCATTATTTTTCACTTTTTTACAAAAGAAAAAATAATCTAAAAACACGAACAATAAATCTTGTTTCAAATAGATACATTTTAGGTAATTGTTGTTAAAACTATATCTGAAGGTATTTTTTTACTTAAAGCATAAAATAAACCGAACACGTAGCCAATATTAATTTCTATTTATGAAGAAGGTAAAAGCATTTTTATACCAACCTCTCTTGGATTAATAAAAGTATTGTTTGCAGGTTTGCCACTCAAAGTACAAAAGAAAATACTCCGCTCCGCTTGTGATTTCTTAACCGCGCTGAACGTAAAACGTGAATAGCTAGTGACAAAAGCAAACTTGGCTTGCAACATGGCTGACAACGGATCCGTGTTACCATCTTTGTGTGAATAAATGCATAAAAATCGTCTCAAAAAGAATAAATTAGAGCAAAAAAAGAACAACCATGGCAGGTTTTTCAGTCGTTTTTTATATGCATTTCTCGTGATATCCTTACAAATGTCAGATCACCTAGCCTCTGATATTCATTTAAATCCTTAATTAGAAAAAGTATTGTACTAAAGTAATTTTAATATTTTTTGTATGTATAAATAAGGCTGTCAAATGCGCCACAGTACACCACAGCGCATCAGAAGTGGCCAAGGTAATCACAGTACAACATAGCGGCCACATTTGCCAGCCACCTTGGGCAAGTCAAGCCCTCCACTGCCACGAAAAAATGGGAACCCATTCGGAGGAAGAGTAAAGGTGCCTACCACTCAATTACCTTCAGGCTCTCGTTTGGGCATCTTGCACTTTGGCACTCTAAGTTGTCGGTGTAATTTTAAGCCCACCAAAACGCCAGTACCAGTAAAGGGGCCAAGTTTGGTACACACGATGTTCGAGGTTGTAAATAAAATAAAAGAGTTGAAATCTGAACAGGTGCCAAGTTTCATAGCATGGAACTTATCCATATCAATTTCTTAAATCGTAGCAATGTTTAACGTTCTATAGGAGAATATACAACGTTTTCAATTGATTAAAAATAAAAAAAATATAGTTGATATTGAATTTATAGCTTGGCTGGTTTTAATCTAATATATCTTTCATGTAAGAAAAGTGCTGGTAGGTTTTCACGGCACGGTTCTTTGAACGATGTCATCCGAAGGGCTCTTATCTCTATAAATGTTCCCTTGGTTTTAGAGCTTTGTGAAATATTTAGAGACGATGCCAGGAGACCCGACCGTATGACATTGGTCCCTTGGGAGAGAGGTAAAGCCCTAGTGTGGGATGCTACTTGCGTAGATACTTTGGCATCCTCTCATGTAAAGGGTACATCGTATAGAGCCGGGGCGACATCAGAGGTAGCTGAACTGAGTAAGTGGCGCAAATATGAGTCTCTGAGAGATGACTACATATTTGTGCTATTTGCTCTAGAGACTATCGGTCCGTACTACCCGCGACTGGTCGTTGCGGCAGGTGAAAAGAGGGCTGGTTCTTTTCTCGCTCAAAGGCTAAGTATAGCCATTCAGCGAGGAAATGCAGCCAGCGTTCTTGGCACGATACTTGGGAGTAGGGCTGTATGATAATTAAGTTATTAGTTTTAATTTTTTTTTTATTACAGTTTTTTAATATGTAATCTAATATATAAAAATTTATGTTTGTTTGTTCGTATTTTATGCGATGCCATACCGTTCATCAGATTGCGATAAAACTTTGTCAACTTATTGCGTGCACTTGCGCGAAGGTTATAGACATAGTATAATTAGAGCCGACCCATTCGTGCTAGTACCATAATATAGCTGCAGCGTGGCTCTACCAAGTGTAAACAATTTAAATTACAATTTAATTGGAAATATCAATAACTTTAACTTTGTCAACACTGAATATCGATAATTTGTTGTTTGTCAGATTTTTTCCTTTGAATATGCCTATAAATCTACCTAGATGCGAAATTTCAAGATTCTAAGTCACCTATAAGTATTTAGATTTTTGATGAGATATCCAAGGGATAAGCATGGCATTTTTCAGATCTTCATTACTTAAAACTATAATAGTTTTATTCATGAAATTAGGGATTCCAGCTTCTAGGAATTCATTAAATATACACAATGCGTGTGTTTGCAACACTAGATGATTTATTAAATATTATTATATTATTTAAATGTAACTAACAAGTTGTTTTTTTTATTCTTAGCTAACAACATCCAGTGCATATTTTAAATAACTACCGTGCATTCTTTGAATATACTTGCTATTATATGTATAGCATATAATAGCAAGTATATTCAAAGATTCTTGGTCCTTCGAGCCGGATATGAAACAACGACCTATGGGAGACTGAAAGGTTTCACAAGTTCATATTGAAACAACGTCGGAAATGCAATTATGGGAGAACATAATATTCAAAGACATTCAAATTAAAGAATGACCAATTTGCAGTTGCGTTGCCTCTTAACCTACAGCTAGATAAATTTAATGGTACTTCAGGCGATCCAGTCAGCATGCTTTGAAACACTTATTAAATATTGAAAAGCATCTGAAAAAGGATTTAGTTATTTATTCACAATGCATAAATACATATAGTTAGAGGGTATATTTACATTAGTTCACATGTTTTTTTCAAAAGATCTTATTTATTTTGTATCTCACTATCCAGCTTTTAAATCAGAAAGTAGGACTACTTCATATAGGATTGTATTTGAAGGCTCAGTGGATAGAAAAATTGTTAAAATGATATAATGATGTAAAGACCAGATCAGCCAGTTTAAAGCGAGTTTTTATTTAATCTCTCTAATTTCGTTTTTTTTTATAGGAAAAGGGTGACAAGCGGGTAAATAGTTCACCTGATGATAAGTGGATGCTATGGCACATAGACATCTACATCTATCCTTGGATTAAAAAATCAGATTAAAAATGCAGACGCGTTGTCACCTCTTGGGACTAAGATGGAATGCCTCGGTACCAGTAAAAAGGGTCTCCGGTTCTCTACATACCACACCAAACACAGCATCAATATTCTGCAATTCATAATATTCTTCAGAATATCAATATTATGGTATTCTGTGAGAGCGTGGTCCTGTCCTGGTTGATCGAACCCATTCACACCGCAGCAATATATAGCACAAGCGTAGCTCTACCATGTATAAAGTTGTCGACATTTTGATAAATACGCATATTACGCATATTGAAAAATTGTTTGGATCAGTACTCCTTGATGATAAATACACAAGTCCCTTCAGTTGTTAGGTTTTTGTAATAAGTCACTCATAGCTCATGGCTGTTGTGTTGCATCAATTAGGCTTAATAGTTATGTTAAATTAAAAATACTCTAGGATTCTTAAAATGCAGATGATCCTCTTTCGTTTAAGCATTTATAAACAATATAAGGAAAAGTAAAAGGCTGTGTAGTAGCGGTGTAAGAATATCCACTACCCCATATCGCCCCGTTGGTGTCACAAAAGGCGACAGAGGGAAACTAAAACAGAATGTGGGCAAGAGCATATTTCTGATAATAACTCCAAATATTTTTTTAAAAACCCTATTAGGCAATATATGGAAGTGGCCTGTGTTCAGCAGTGGACTTCTATAGTCTGTTATTGATGAAGTAAAAGGCATTTGAACTTGTACAGAAAAACATTCAACAGCTTCAGAAATGCAATTTGGAACTGAATTTTTCCAATGATATCACAACAAAAAAGTGAAAGTCAAATCAACAATTAAGTACATAATTTTAAAGCTCTGCATCCTTTTTTAAATGCTGATGGGTTAATTAGAGTAGATTAGGACAAGTGATTGCCTCTGTGTAAGACTGAACACATTTGGTACTGATTGACAGTGTTAAAAAATATTCGGAGGGTATCGCCGTGCGCCATATTTAATCACATGTTTCTAATGAAATAAATAAAATATTAGGTAAAAGAAGTCTTATCAAATGATATACATACTCTGCAAATGTGGCGCCCTAATCCAAATTATTTAAATTATTCGTACGTAAAGTATTTTAAATAGCGCGGGATGAAATAAAACCGGTCCTCGCGTTGGTCTTCTTAATTATGTACATGATAAAAGAGTTAACAGACTTTTATAAAATAAACACTCTCTACATTATTCAGGCTGGTAACCAACAGGATAAAACAAAAGGATAAAATAATCATACTTTAAAAAAAAGTTAAAACCGACTTAAAAAAACAAAAAAAATCTCCACTAGAAGCACTTATGTGGAAATTATTATTTTATTTCAATTTCGAAGCCGGTTTTTAGTTTTTTACAGTTTGATTATTTTACCCTTTTTAAATGGTTTGAGGAATATCACAATTTCAAGGTAACAACTATGATGTAGTCTAAAAGGTTAGATTAAAAACTTCATCCCCTATTTTCCACTCATCATGAGGTGATTTTTTTTAAGTTGATATGGGAGTGGGACCAATTATGAAGTTAATGAATATAATGAATGAATAAGTATACTTTTATTGTATACCACAAAAGAAAAAGACAAAAAAAAACATTTAAAAGCAAGTAAAGTATACAATTATAGCGATCTCCTACAGGAAACCAAAGGCGTAAAGAAATAAAGCTACGGATACAAGGTAAGTGGTGCAATATAAACTATTTAATAAAAGACCTCGTGTAATCTACTTAATATAATTAAAATCATTAAAATCAGTTCAGCCGTTTCGGAAAATCAAGAAATCGGTTAACATACATAAAAAAATACGCGTCGAATATTCCTCTTTTTTTAGAACACAGTTAAAAAAGTAAATTTTCAAACTTATCTAAAGTTTAAATCACTATTACAATTCTATAATATCACAATTACTAGTATTACTATATTAATACATATATAGAGCACGCTACATTTTTTACTTAGTTGCAGCACGAAGAGATTGGCGCATCAAAAAGAGTTTTAGTGGCTGATATTAGAAAAAAGGAAACATTTTTGTCAGCTAATCAACAAACAAACTTGCCATTAAAATAGTATAAATCACTAAAAGTAAAAATAAATAATAATTTTAAATAATAAGAAATAAATAACAATATTAAGGTAACTTAAAAGTAGCCAATATGGTTGGCAAACTCAAATTTACCTTACCTGAGATACCTTGAGAATTACCAGCTAATTAGTAACCGCCAGTACGGTTTCCGTCGGGGTCGCTCAGCTGGTGATCTTCTGGTTTACCTGACTCATAAATGAGCAGAGGCAGTAGAGTCCAAGTCCCTGGCCGTTAGTTTGGACATTGCGAAGGCCTTAGATCGGGTTTGGCACAAAGCGCTTCTTTCGAAGCTCCCTTTCTATGGGCTTCTCGAGAAATTGTGCAATTGGATCACATTCTCCGATTACAACCCTATTAATGCTGGTGCTCTACAAGGCTGCGTGCTATCACCTACGCTGTTTCTTCTGCATATCAATAATATGTTGCAAACCAGTAATATTCATTGCTATGCGGACGACATCACTGTTGATGCTTAATACACCTGCCGTGCCAATATTTCTTGGGAAAACGTCGCCGAGTACCGAAACAAACATGTGTCTGAAGTCGGGTCTTTCTTGAAAAAAGTATCGGATTAGGGGCGGCTAAATCTAGTCCAGTTAAATCTCCAGAAGACACAAGTTTGCGGTTTTACCACTAAAATCCACATCATCTGAATGCTTGGCGGTCTACTACTGTGCGATTTACTAGGAGTTTTCTTCTACCATCGGTTTTTCCGGAACGATACGACTTAGAGACCTTCAAGAAACGAGCTTACTCATTTTTAAAAGGCAGGCAACGCACCTGCTATTCCCCTGGTGATGAGCCGCATACTCGTTTGCCCCCTCTTCTACAAAAAGAAACTTGAATGTTATATCTGAATAAAATATACAGGTAGATTTAACCGCAGGCTTTTGTAAATATAAGCCATAGACAGACGCCTTTTGTTTCTTTTTATTTTAAAAGCTTTCGTTTGTGTAACCTTATCTTCTTATTTGCTTGAAGATCAAAGGCTCTACGTAAGTAAGGAAACTTATTCCGATCCTTTTAGCCCTAATTAATTCAAGCAAAACATTGAACTAAAACACAAGAACCATTAAAGTATCTTATGTGTTATTTCTTATATTTACGCGAACACTACACATTGAATAAAACTATTTTTACGGATTTTATCGCGTTTAATTTTACTATTTTGATTCCCGACGTTTCACCGACGGGGTAACCCCCCGTGACCATGGGTTGCTGTAAAGCACCCGCAACGTCGGGAATCAAAATAGTAAAATTAAACGCTATAAAATCCGTAAAAATTGTTTTATTCAATATACGTAATTTTAATTTTTATTAACTTAAGTAAGTAAAGTAAGTAAATGCTGTGGCCCATAAACACCTACATCTATCGTCGATAAAAAATCAAAAGTTGTCATTCTTGAGAATTTATTAGATGGAATGCCTCGTTACTAGTAAAAAGCATCTCCATTTTTCCACACTCACTAGAAACACAACAGTACTATTTCACTATTTGACGCTGGTATTCAGCGAGAGCGTGGTCCTTTTCGAAAAAGTCGACCTATTCGTATTGCTAGAATAGAGCGTAGCTCTACAATAATAAATCATATCTATAATTCTCGAGATATGAAGTTTATTTATTTATTTCTTTATTATCTATATTGCAACACACCTTAAACTAAGGGTTAGAATGGGCGGACTTAATGCCTTATGGCATTCACTACCCGTCAACACAGGGAGAAATAGAAAAATAAAAGTTGACAGGTGTTAAAAAAACTGTAAAGTTTAAACAACGTAAAAAAAATTGAATTGTCTCCCAGTATGAAGAAAAATGCATCATAAAGTTCCCAACACTTGGGTGCAGGAGGTTAACCTCCTCCGACCATCAGACCCTAATCTAGATTGTGACATTTATGTACTTTTAGCAACAAGATTGCAATTTGTGGTCGCGACAAAATCCCAAATTAATTAGCAGTAAAAAGCAACTATTAGTAAATAAATACGTAAGTCAATAACAACTTACTCTAATGGGTTTAATGTTCTACGGTAGTTACCTCTTGGTAGAGAATAATTGTGTTCTGTGGTAGTTACAATAATCACTTCACTATTTCTATCTAATCACTAGTACCCATTGACACTAACTTGACACCCTCATCAGTCACATAAAAATGGCCGGTAGTATCACGTAACACTTAATTTAAATCACAAGGTGCAGGGTTGCAAGATTTAAAAACAGCTGTATTCAGGGTTATTTTTTTTATTTTAAAAATATATTAGAAATCGAAATAAATATTGCGAATTTTTTTCTTTACGCCAAACGTTATATACCTAGAACAGCTACAGGGAATAGCGCCAAAGGTGGGAGACGTCTGGTACTGCGATCGGCAATCCGCTTGCCAGGTATTGAAGTATAATGTACTTACGTATTACATATAACTTCAATGTTGCCAGGAAGAAGTATGTTATGTTTTATTTTCATCAATACAAACTAAAACATCTATGAAACAAAACATTCGAAACTAAATTAAATTAAAATAAAAAAGTGTGTGTGTCAGCTCCGACGCACGACTGGAGTTTACTCCTTACAAACGATTTATATAATCGTTCGTAAGTAGTAAACTCCAGTCGTAAGGAGTAACTCATATGAAATTTAATATCAAAACTCCGCAAGTTGACAGTAGGTTGACAGTACTCTGTGCTGGGCTACGAAAAGTTGCGCACGACATTACGTAGTCATGGAAACATGAATACATAACGTAACGCATGACTTAGCGTTTGATTTTACTCCCCCTATATTTTCATACCCCGGGGTTATATTTGAAAATCGATTCTTAAGGAGTAAACTTCAAAAATAATTGTACTTATGACCTTTTTTAATTATATTTAACACGTTTCATTACTCTTAAGTACTCTTAAAATAAAATGGATTGAATAATGTTCTACATTTGAAACCGTACTAACAAGCGAATAACATTTGAAGAGACTCCTAAAAATATACTTACATTTTAACATCGTTCACTCAAAGTTATAGAGATTTGTATTCATAACAGGAGACTTTCATCTTTGGATGGAAGGCGAATATTTTAGCAGTTATTTTTCCAAACTAATTATAATAATATTTTCTTAGAAGAATGTCAAAAGGGATCTTGAAACTTGAAACACCATTTACCATAAATAAGTAGGTACCAAGTAAAATTTTCATTATTAAACATCAAACTAATTTCTTCGGGTATTTTTATTTAATAATAAGCAATATACATAATTTTATATCAAATGCATTCAAAACATGTCAATAATCAAATTATTTGAACAATGCAATAGTACAACTGAGGGACGTCATTATTATATTATATTTATGTATTTTATTACATTTATTAAAAACACACAGACACCCAGATCCGTAACATTTATTTGTAGGTCAAATTCATTCTATCTCCGTGCGTGATTCGAACCCGTAGCTCGCATCGCTTAGCCACTGCGCTTTCGAA
The DNA here is from genome assembly GCA_029286625.1 of Parnassius orleans. Classification (NCBI taxonomy): domain Eukaryota; kingdom Metazoa; phylum Arthropoda; class Insecta; order Lepidoptera; family Papilionidae; genus Parnassius; species Parnassius orleans. The sequence goes on from JAGSMP010000037.1 coordinate 591,315, forward strand.
CCGTCCATTTATAGTTATTAGGTTAAATTTCTGCGATTATAGTTTTAAGATTTTCTTCTTTAACCAATAACCTGTATTTCATTCTACTCGTATTGAAACGACAATTGCCTAATTTTCGAGCCAATGCTCGTAAAGTGGGTACGAATCCGCCGATAGACTAATTACTGTTGTAAACATAAGCATTTTAAGCTTACTTGTAGTTTTGTCAGTCATTCATTACAACCTTTTAGTTTTCATTATTTTGTGTTGTTATCAGGAAAATGCTGCTACCCATCTACCGTTTCATTCCTCACTGTCGCTACGTAATACTATTATTTATTCTGTGCTGTCGCCTCTTACGACATCCACGAGATTGACAGCAAAGAAAATTGTGTCTTGTGTCTTATTTTCATAGCTATTAGAAAATTTATTTTTATTTTTCAAATTAATCTCTAACTTAATATTGTTTGTTGTATAATATAACTTTGGTGCGTTATACGAACTTTTCGCAAAAGTAAACCTCACTTTTGGCTTTTGGCTTTGGCTAACATTCTTTTAGATGATAATAATAAAAAATTAGGTTATAATTTTTATTTTACTTGCTACAGTAACATAAACCAAAACAATAAAGCAGTTGTAAAAAAGAAGTAAGATTATTTCAAGGAGCTTTGTAAACTTATTGCTGGTGCCAAGGTACGAACTTTGATAACAAGTCACCAAATAAGTTTAATATTTGTACAACTTGTTTGGAGAATGAATATTTGAATTTTCATTCTCCAAACAAGTTGACGCCTTATGTTTTGTTCCCACGATACTCTGTTTCGAAATAATTTATTTCATCATCATCATTATTACAGCCCTCACAAGTCCATAATTGATCATAGGTTTCCCAAAGAATGCCACATAATACGGTCCTGGGTCACCTGCATCCATCGACTTTCTGCATGTCCTATTAGGTCGCCACTCGTATCTAGTGAACAGCAGCCCCATACTAAGAATATTTCTTCTCCATCGTACGTGACATCTTCAGCTTACTCATTCGACAGGCTAAATCAGTTACTCTGGTTCTACTGCGAATATCGTCGTAATGGATTCTATCACGCAGAGAAACTCTTAATATAGCCCTAACGATTTTAAGCATTATACAGTCAACAGTGAAGAACCACAGAACAATTCTATTATATGTACATATCAGTAACTTGTTAAAATGTTGACCTTTAACTTTTCTTACTTTTATATACTATAATATAAACCCCTCGCATAAATGAGAGGAAGCCTGTGCCCAGGAGTAGAACATAAAAAGATTTTAATGGTGTAATAGGTGATGCTCTTAAATTTTTTTATTTCATATTGTATTTCGGGTTGATAGTACAAATGGGCGTGCTTCGGGGTTCAATTCTCGGCCCCTTTTTGTTTCTTATATATATTAATGACTAATCTTACATAGTAGGAGATAACCATGTTACAATATTATTTGCTGATGTTACTTCATTAATTTTCAAACTTAAACGACAATTACTAAAATATGACAAAGTAAATAATGCTATATCAAACTTAGTAAAATTTTAGTATAAATCATCATATGATTTAAAACCTAAAGAAACGCTCAGACAACAATTTAAGAAAATGAATATATTTACTTTGGCATATTAATATATTTATGAAAACCTAATGTTATATACATTACATTTAAAAAAGTGATATTCATTCTGTAAATACTAGTAACAGACACAAGCTAGTAGTACCAGTTACTCGACTCCATAGTCAATAGTCATTAATTCATTCTTGGGGCGATGCATACGCTATTACAAAAAAATCCAGAAAATATTCAAAATTTGACCTCCTCAAAGTTAAAAAACTTTAATAAACAAAGTTTGTATAAAAAGGGTCATTATAATATTAAGGAATTTATGGACGATAATAACCCCTGGGATGAGGTGATCGCTACCAAACTAGTTCTAATTTGTTTTGTGTTGTTGTGTAACATACATGATTGTAAGCTGTTTGTTTTAAATCCTGCTAGGTTTTTGCTGGTTCTTCACAGGAAAAAAAGAAAAAAAGAAAAACAGGTAAATTAAACAAAAGAGTGACTTTCAATAAGTATTATTTATAATCTATATTGAATAAAAAAGTTTCTTTTTTTTTTCTGTAACTTTCCTTTACTTTACTTTACTTATATGTATTAAGAAATAATATATTTAATATTCCTTCGTGAATAACTAATTACATTATGCAAATCAAGTTTATTTCTGAGAATAGTTCATTATTATTACCAATCTACGACAGTCCACTGCTTGACATTAGTTTTCGCGAGCGTGGTCTTTTCCCGGTCGAGGCGACCCATTTGTGCTACAACCATAAGCATGCATGGCCCTACCACGTATAAAAGTTTAAAAATTGTTATCGTAATTAATTGCCATACATAAAATATAACACGTTTAAATATACCTACGTCACACATTACTTATTTATAATTATATGCATATGAATTGTCTCTTCTATCATATTGAGCGAAAATCACGTTTGACTGCAACTTTTAGGCTGATGACACTTTCAGTAGATTGAAGCAATTTCATATGCACTACGGAGTATAACAGACCAATGCAAATCCTCTCAGAAACTCATACAAATGCGAATACGAAATGAAATAAAATAGGATTTCGCCTTTATATTCTTGTTTTAAATACGGCAGCTTTATTTAAATAACCTTTGAATAATAATTACCTTTGAAATTCAATAAAAAAGATTGAATGCTATACTTGCAAAAAGGTTTTTATTGGATTAAGAGCTACAACAAACTTAATGCTATTCGTAAGATAATATGTTTTAAAACATATTTTCACATTTATTATATGCCCTAAACTAACCGGACCGTGCTTTGTGGCATTCCTTGGGGACTTGTGAAGGGCTGTAATGATGATAATGATGATAATGATGCCCTAAACTTCGTTGTTGATACATGCATCAATGTTTCATCGTTTACATCTGCTTCATAATTACAGCCCTTCACAAATCTACTGCTAAACATAGCACCTGCATCCATTGATTTCCTGCATGTCTTACCAGGTCGTCACTCCATCTAGTGGGGGGACGCCCTACACTTCGCCTGCCGGTACGAGGCTGCCACTCTAGAACCTTTCTTCCCAATCGGTTGTCCGTTCTTCGAGTTATATGGCCGGCCCTTTGCCACTTCAGCTTACTAATCCTTTGGGCTATGTCTTGCTCGTTTGTCACCCTTATTCTATAAAAAAAAACATAAATAACCATTTAAAAAAAACTGTCTGTATGTTTGTCTGTCTGTCTATCTGTCCGGGCTAATCTTCGGAATGGCTGAACCGATTGTGATGAAGCTTTACGAACAGATAGAGAGCAATGCCAAGAGAAATCTCGACTATATTTTATTCGAAAACTTGGACTTTTTTATTTTTTTTTGAAAAAAACAAAAAATTATCAAAATAAACGATATTTGATAGTCTCTTATCTAATCGCCGCATTAATAGATCCTATCCAGGCGAAGCGGGGGCGGGTCGCTAGTAGAAATATTTTAAAGTGTGGGTAAATGATATTCACCCTGTAAGTCAATAGTTTCAAAAACGCTTTGGATTATTTGCTGTGTGATGAGAGACGAAAGATTTATTGGGGTGACGACCTGGTAAGAAATGTAGGTGGCTCAAAACTATGCTTTGTATCTATCCCCCAATTCCTCGGGGAAGCCTATGTTCAGCTGTGGTCTTGTAGAGTTGTAATGATGATAGTGATTTTAATTTATCTATGATTTATTTATGATTGATTACACGATTGACACGCTTGGAAGCCGAATGATTTTTTAAACGGCCATGGTGTTTCATAAATAGCGATAAGAAGCATTAGTCTTTTTGTTTATTTTTTAAGATTGCATTATTCCAAGCGGACACTATTCCTTCTGTGTAGTTCTATATTGCAACTGGACAAACTATTTCTCTTTCATAATATCTACTCTACTTAACTTGAAACTTAATACTAAGAAATCAATAGCGTTCTTAGAGTCGTGGTAGCTCAGGTGTTAACTTGACTTTCTGTTCTGTATCTTGACTTTGTGTACTATACACAAGCAAACTATGATTGGATTGGGAAATGGATCCATTGGCACAACTAAAATTTCTAAAATATTATGTATGGCCTGTATAAAATATGTATTTTCTAGAATATGTGAAGTCCGTCACACGCATTGGAGCACGCATTGGTATATAAACTGTTTCTTTTTTTAAACTTTAAAATGAGTAAATTCATATAAATACTACTAAGCATTTTACATTACATAATTTATTTATTATCCACGTGACGTTTTTTTAAACATATTTCCATCACTGCTTACTCTAAGATTTCGTAATATCTTGGGACAAAGCATTTTCACAAGCAATTACGCTAACTTGCGGCTTTCTATTGACAGCGCTTAATGAAATTTGCTCACCAAAGTTTAATTTATTCTCAATTATGAGCTATTACCAACTGAGATGACTTTGCTTGATCAGAAAATTCGTTTTAAATACGAATTTTCTAGGTAGTAAGACAAGGAGTCTTACTGTCAAGGAGTTCGGCTTAAATTTGAATATGTAAATGGCCGAGGACACCGTTATATTAGGTCACCATAAAACAGATTTACATATTTTTTTGCATGAACACCTTATTTACCCACCATATTTACGTTATTTACCACCATACTAATACTCTTTAAAATAGCTAGTTGATCTACACTCGATTAACAATCAAAAACCAGTAAAAAATAAAACCGAAATACTTAAATGTAATAGTTTTGTAAGTTAAATATACAGGTAACATAGATATATAAATATATAATGCAGACTATTTTCTTGTATCTGAAATACAACAGTTTTACACAAGTTAAAATGGTCTCCGATTTTTTTTATTTTCGTCACTCATCAAACATAACACAGCAGCATTATGTTCTATATTTTGAGGCTCCAATGTCGGACTATGTGGTCCTTCCCCGATTGAGATTTGTCCGAAACTAAGTACCTATATATTTTTTATATAACTGTAGCAGCAAACGGACATACAGTTCACCTGATGGTAACTACTGCAGTCCATCGACATCTGCAGTCAACTTCAAACAAGCTGTTTTTCCACTGCGGTGCGTTGTCACCTCTAAAAACTAAGCTATAATGCCTCACAGCCTAGTTATTCTGGCTCTTTGTACCTTTCAAACAAGAACTCTTAGCGCTGCAAGCATTTAGCGCCAAAAACAGGTAAGAGTTAGTACCAACAGTAATACAGTGTAACCTTGATATAACGAGCCTCTATATAACGAATTCCTCAATTTAACAAATTTTCGAAATCCCCTAGAACTGTCCGTAAGAGCTAATGCAAAATATACCTCTACATTACGAATACATTTGTCAAAAACCTCTTCATAACCAATTTTTAATCATTGCAGAATATATGTAGGTATTAGAGTAGATAAAAAAAATTACTTACTTACTAAAGTACATTTGAAACGTCTATAAATAATTTCTTAAATTAAGAAGTATTTACGGATACTGTGCTGAATTTATACGTTACTTTCTATTTCGAATTCCATAGAATTTACAATCACAAGTCTTGTGATATTCTTGTATTTATGATACTGTTTTTATGCAAGCCTGTCATGACAGTTTGAAGTTAATCAGTACAGAAACGTGATTAACACATTTTATTATAACGTACATAGATAAATATAATTAATACATAGACTTAGAATATACTTACGTCTTAAGTCTATGAATTGGTATCATATTTCAATTCCTTTGACCTATTACTTAAGTAAATAGCTAGCAATAAAATTGTTTGGCACGTGTTCAACAAATTGCTATTCATCGCACGTATTTCTCGGCAGCATTGAAAGTCTCTCGTATCTATGACGGATGTTCTGTCATCGAATAAATGTTAGCATTTAGAAAGTATTAAATAAAAAAATATAAATGGGAGACTTAGTGCCGCGTAGTGGCGGTGTAAGAAAATCCACTACCTCATCAGAAAATGGACAGCAGCATCTTCTTAATAAGAGCTCAAAATAATAAAAGAACTGCAGCTGCCAACCCTCCTGCCAAGCATGGCAACCATACTAAGCATTTCCCTTATGGGATAATCTATAGTGGAGGCCTATGTCCAGCAGTGGAGTTTAGCTAGCCTGTAATGGATAAATGAAATTTCCGTGCATTTAAATTATAGTGTACAATACAGAAACAAACTCTATCATCTGTCACACAGTAGGGTAGGCAGATACTAAGGACTTCCATTTGGCACGATCTTGACATAACTCTCTCAATTCTTTCATGTCCATATATTACTACGCGTGCATGCTCGTTAAGGGTACTCTTAACTTGGTCCATCTTCAAAATATCCCCAATTTGGTCAATGAAATTCCGTCTAGGGCGTCCCTTCTGCCACTCGTTTCTGCAGCATCAATAATATATGCTTTGTCACTCTCTCTTCATTCGTTCTTTCAACGTATCCAAACCACCAAAGCATGTCCTGATCACAACATCTTCTTGCAAACTATACTTTTCTCTTCTGATCCTATCATTCAGACTCACCTCTGATATATTTCTTAATGACCGCATTTCTACAGCATTAATTTTACTAATATGCTTCTTCTACCACGCCCATCTTTCACTACCATATATTAAGGTAGAGGCAAACATAGCAATGTGACTTGCCACACGTGCTTTTTGACATAATTATACTTTCCTCAATAGTGTAAAGAGCCCCATTTACTCTATGTCCTGTATTCACTCTTCGTTCTTTATCCTTGTCTTATCTACACATACACACATCCGTAGTACCTAAACTCATCCACTTTCTCAATCAACTCCCCTTCTATCCTTATTTTACTTGCCGTTTTACTTTCTCACTTTCTCACGTTCTTTTTAATTGCGTCCATTTTCATTGCCATTTATTTTTTAAATCATATTTTCATTAAAGGAGCCATCATTAACAACTCACCCGCCGAAGGCGCAAATATTACTTGAACGTCGGCGAACAGACTGAACAATCAACTGGATCCACGAGATCGAATTTCAGACCGAGCTTCTGATGTAAAATCCTGGCTACTAGGTTGTGTCTGTGCAAGTACTCAGAGTTAGAAAGTGCCGAACAACCGGAGATGACTCACCGTGTGACTCACCGGGATAGCGACAAGCTCGACAGATACCGACGGTGCCAAGGTGTATCGCAGATAGTTGCCGGTCTTAGTAATCTAATCTCATATTGCACCGACAAAACCCACGGTTTATTATTATTCTGATATAGGCCTCCCCGTCCATTCTGACATAGGCCTTTTCCAAGTCTAAAAAAGTGCAGAATACTTTATGGTTTTTGGCCAAAAACTCCTCCGTGATCACGCGCATAAAAAAGACCTGATCCGGTAACCGCATCCCCTTTCTAAATCCAGCTTGCATATTCCAAATTTTTCTGTCAGTTTCTTTTACTCTTTCATTCAATACTATATTATCAATAAATAATAATAACCACCTAATAAATACCCTGCAGAAAAAATATACAGTTTATTTGTAATTTCGCTTCAGGAACACTCAAGAATTAACATAGACTTTAGCAGAACACCCCCATCGATCTAGTACTCTTCATCATTTTCTCTGATAAAATGCGGAAATACGAATAAAATATTCAAAGCCCGCAAGATATTTTGAACACTAATGTATTTGATCTTGTTTTATTTTGCTTATAATGTGTAAAGTTTAGAGATTTTTACACCCTCCATGCTCCGAGAACAAAGGAGCAGTCAAATTACGTTGAAAGTGATATTTAACGACCTTAGGTGCCCGGCACCTAGCTCGTATTATGTTCGGCTTCAAAGCTTAACATTTCATTTTGCTTTAACATTTAATATTGCACCTTTTTAAGTATTTAAGTTTCGTGTTAAAAACCTTTTAGTAGTTTCTTTTAGTTCTTGAGATTTGTGTACCTAATCTCTTCGTTTGAAATCATTTTCAAAGCCACAGTCTGAAAAAACAACGGTCGCGAAGATAAATACGCTCGCACTACTCCCACAGACTAGTAATAACTCCCTACCACCAGTCTGTGAAGATTGGGTTCGGTATTTCTAATGGAAGTACCATCACATGTCGGTCACAACGGCCTAGTTTATAAATTAACACCACTTATAGGTCATTGACAAGTTTACTTGGATAGGAAAGTTTTAGTACAAACGCGTGTCTCTTTTCCTCAGAGACATAAATGACGTAACTTTTACAGCTTTCAATCTACTTATCTCTTGCTAAGCGAAAACCACCTTCGTCACACAGCTTAATTGCGTCTCACCTCATACCAATCATAAATTGCCGTTAAAATTACCAAAGAAGTCATTCTTTGGTAATTTTAACGGTTTGATTTAGATACCAGGGTTAGTTAATCCAGAAGAAGTTGTATTACTTCGTGACTCCTTGCATCCTAATCCACATCACATTCTTCGATAGATCTATAAGTATCTATAAGTACGTGAACCTGATTGCCCATCATCAGAAACGAAAACACATAGAGAAATATATACATAAATATATATAATTGAGTTAAACATCTCGAATATATTTAACTCAATTATATGTAGACTTACTAACTACACGCTTTAATTTCTCCCTCTTTTTTCCACCATCGGCACCCCTTTGTTGCCAATATTCCACGCATTAGAACCAAACGGTTTGCGTCGTGCGTAATACGTACAGCAAAGGAGTGGAATAACTTGCCGGCGTCTATCTTTCCGTCGGAATACAATCTGGGCGTCTTCAAGGCAAGAGTGAATAGGCTTTTGTTACGCTAAGACAGTGCGATTTACCATCTGGGGTTACATCACCACTTACCACCAGTTGGGATTGTGATCAAACACTGGCTTATAATAAGTTAAAAAAAACTTTTCATAACAAAGTGATGCCGTTTTGAAAGAACTACAAAGAGTAAAATAATTTCTACAGAAGTCTGAACTAAGACATAATGTATAGATGTATTAAGGTGGCACAAGTTGCGGGCTCGAACTCACTGGTGGGCGTGGGCAAAAAGCACGCTATCTCACCTGGCATCGTGCCCGACAGAGATAGTATCAGTGATGAGCAGTTAGACGCTAGTCTTCACGCGCGTCTTGTTCGAACGGCGTTCCGAACCGTTCGAACAAAAACGAAGTAACACGAACACGATGCACACATACATACCGCCCTATATCCAGATCCCTTCAGCCGTTTTAGCGTGATTGAGTAACATACATCCATCCATCCATCCAAACATCCAAACTTTCGCATTTATACTATTTAGATAATAATTGTAATTAGTTCTGCCTACCTATAAATTGTTTTCAAAAATACTTACTTACCTGTCTTCTTACTTTTTTTATATAGGCCCATGTCACACTTATGCCGGTAGTTGTTGGGAGCGCTAAGCTCAAAGTTGTTGACGAATATGTTTACCTTCGACAAATATTCTGACTAGATAAGTCCAACTTTGACCGAGAGGTCAATCGACGATTTCAACTCGGCTGGGCAGCGTTCAGGAGATTACGACACATCTTCTTGTCAGACATACCTCAAAACCACAAAACTAGATTGTACAACCAGTGCGTGTGGCCAGTGATGACCTATGGACGTGGTCCTTCACTGCTGGCCGTATGAGGATGCTCAAAGTCGCTCAGCGAGCTATGGCTATGCTCGGCGTTTCTCTGCGTGATAGACTTAAAAACAAGGATATCCGCAGTAGAACCAGAGTAACCGACATAGCCCAAAGAATTAGTATGCTGAAGTGGCAATGGGCCGGCCATATAGCTCGAAGAACCGACAACCGATGAGGAAGAAAGGTTTTGGAGTGGTAGCCTCGTACCAGCAGGCGAAGTGTAGGGCGTCCCCCCACTAAATGGAGTGACGACCTGGTAAGACATGCAGGAAGTCAATGGATGCAGGTGGCTCGGGACCGTGCTTTGTGGCATTCCTTGGGGGAGGCCTATGTTCAGCAGTGGGCTTGTGAAGGTTTGAAATGATGATGATAATGATATATATCGTATATTCATATATACATAATATAAAACATAAACACATCATAAACTCATAAATTAAGCCAAAACTATTAATACATTGTAATATTTTATCCAGAATCAACGTGTATACTAAATACCTAGTAACCGTTAAAAAGTCTAATCGTATCTGGCTTTACCATCAGGTCATCATCATAATAAAGTTTGTTTAAATACCAGTAAAGCTTAATATTTTAGTAACCATTGTAAGAGTTTAAAGAATAAGCGCTAGCCTTTATTCTTAGTCATATTTCGCGAGCAACCTGGTCTTGCAGAAGCCTGGAAAAAGGGAGTACACGAAAGTATCTAATTTCTAACTACCATCAGTGGATCTGGTCTATGGCTCCGTTGGCGATCACAATACTCACACTTCTCTACGCCACCGGCTCCATTAGCGATGCGGCTCCACTAGTGTCTTGAAGAATTGGTGCATTGCCATACCAACATTACTCTTTCCCTGCGACTCCACCTTGAATGCGACAAACAGAACATCCCTAACACCACAGACAACCAACAGACTAACACGTATCCTCCTAACGATTCCATTCGGAGCAAACATCTCGAGGCGAACCTTCACCTCAAGCCAGCCACGCGAGTTCCTTGTGGATGACCAAACCACGGCTTTTAAGCACCTCTGCAACGACAAGGTGCGAACCTTTTTATCCGGTATAGTCTTACACCTTTTTTTACATTGTAAAATTCACTCTACATACACCCGCTTCGCGGGGTAAGGATGGATTATGTCGGACTCGCACGTACTAAAACCCAGAAACTAATCAGAAGTATGGGCAGCAGCGTCTTCCTAATAACAACTAGAAAAAAAATTATGGATCCACAAACGTGGCAACAAGGCAACCCTCATTAGGCATTCTATGAGGAGGCCTACGTTCTGCAGTGGACTTTGATAAGCTGTAATGAATGATGAATGAAATGAATAGTAAAGAGTTAAGGCTTGTATCGTATGAGGCGGTGAAAATAAAAGCCCGAAAAACTTCGTGGCTTCAGATGGATGACCGGGTATCTACATGGTATTACATATCTCGAGTTAAACAATTCCTTCCTCTATAATTTTTCGGGGTTATAAGAACACTTGCTTACAACATGTCGAACCGCAGTAGCCCTTGACATGTCCCTTGTCATTGAGGGGTGGACTTGACCCCTTTTTATTGCAAGAGTGCTCCAACTCGAGACCGCCCTTCATCTCTAAATGAGAGATGTCAGTCAACGGTGTATTATCATCTTATTCTTTACGGGTATATGTATCGCACAAAACTAATGATAACTCTAATATCAATAGTTATTGTTAACACCGAGACCACGGTAGAATTTTTAATTTTGAATTTAACTGTAAAAATTTACTATTCGTAACCAAGTCACTACTCACGATACGAGTGAACAACGCTACAAACACGGAACAACGAACACGGAACAACGAACACGGAACAACGAACACGGAACAACGAGCGGAACAACGCTTCTTTTTCCGTGCCAGTCAAAGTCACTCTTTTCTGAGCATATTGCACCTCTTTCTACACGAGCAGTCTGTGGGTCGAATGCACACAGAAATAGTATAACGCCGAGCGTGTACAGTATAATAATAATTTGTGGTAAAAGTAAAAAATTACTTTCAATAAGAATTACTTGTAATCTATATTGAATAAAAAAAATCTATTTTATTCTAATGCATTCAGAATGCTGATGAGGTTGCCCCGATTTTACAGCGCTTCAGGGATGTTCGCCGAGGCGAGGCGTTATGCCAAAGCGGTGCACATCCTTGTTGCGCAATCCGGGCCAACTGAGTACCATCCAGAGAGCATTCGCTGACAGGTTTGATTGTATGTACTTGAACCACTGCTGTATGATTAAGGTGATGTCAAATCATTCCTGTTTTAGGTTAAGGTTTAAGATACTTGTATTACTAACACATATGATCCATGGTTGTCAAAATAAAATATTTTTATTTATTTATTATTCACTTAGTACTGATTTAACGACTGAAAATATATGATTAAAATCAATTAAATATTTGAAGAATGTGTCGAATGGCGCCGGACTTGTCCATACTTGGTGAAAATGGACAAATCTCACCACGTTTGGAGAAATTACTAGATAATGATAGATCGAAATCTTCGCACTAGTGATACTAAACCCCATCGCAGGTCTGTTGGAGTTGAACACGACATTTTATACAAATACTAAGATTCAAAACATTTAAAGACAAGGAGAAATACAGTCATGTACAAAAGTCACTCCCAAAAGAAAGCAAATCCCTAAGATTTCCGTTACTGCGGAAATTTGCAAACGGATTTGTGTTTCTGACGCAAAGGGCTAGTCGCAAGATAAATAATTTAGAAACACTTAGAAATATTAACAATTAAAATTTCTCGACAATTTTTCATCAAAAAATATAAATAAAATTAAAATTAATGTATTACACATTCGATCGGTCGAAATAACTGCCTTATATTTAACTTAGGGGGTTATTTGCATTTGAAAAACCATTTTATAAAAAGAGAGAATCTATTTGTCTGTCTGTCCGGGCAGTGTCAATCTTGAGAATGGCTGAACTGATTGTAATTAAATTTTACGAACAGAGAGAGAGCAATGCCAGGAGTCTAGATCTCTATAATTATCTGTGTCGGTAAAACATGGATATTTAAAAAAGGAAACGAAAAATTGATTAAACTAAATAGTCTTTAATTATCTTAAATGTAAATAACACCACATTATTAGATCCTTCCCAACCGAAGTCTGAATGGTTCACTACTATAGAATGGAACAGCCTTAATGAATTGTTTAACTAATCGCTATCAGTACGTATCGTTATCTATACATATATTATGTAATACGATTTCTGTAACTATTGAACTCACGTTAGTCAATATAGAAACCCATATCTAATCTCTAATAGTCAGATCCTTAGAGTATACAAACGTATTGATTATATATTCCTTGGAGTATACATACATGTAGGACTGTTTGATTATCTGTATCCTTGACGGATAAATGAAGGAGTATAAAGATAAAAATTATTGAGTAGTGAAGGGAATAATCGTAAAATGTAAGATGGAGGGAGTGAAAGGATTTTGTACTGAAGTGTATAATTTTTGTATTAATGTGTATAAGTGTACTTTTAGGTCAAACCTATTTGATTTAAGGATAAAACTAAACTCTTACATTATTTATTTTATGGCATTAAAACGAGAACTTGTCTTTTAAAAGTTTTACAAAATAATAGACGATTATATTTTATACCAAAAAAAGAGAGAACACAGTTTCAAGACAATACGTTCATCTGTAAAGGAGTTTTATCGTTAGCTAATAATTCACATATATATGTACATATCGTAGCCCCCATGTAGTGGCGGGTAAGAATACCTACTACCCCATATCTTCCCGTGGGTGTCGTAAGAGGCGACAGAGGGAAACTGAGGCAGAAGATGGGGAGCAGCATCTTTCTGATAAAAGTAAAAAGCAATAAAAAACTGCGGTTGCCAACCCGCTCGCCAAGCGTGGCAACTATGGCAATATACCCCCCATGAGCAACGACACTAATAAACGGGCCCCAGTCCCCGGCGGTCCCGCTATTCGTGGCTACAGTGGCGACCATGGTAACGGCGGGGCGGGGGTGCTAAGAATCTTCGGTGGGGGTTCGGTTGCCACCTACGACGACTCGACCTGGTAACTTATAACGCATGCACCATGAGGACTGACGAGAAGATCCTGGAGCTGGAAGAAGAGATAGACAAGTTGCGCTGGAATATTATAGGATTATCCGAGGTCCGAAGAGAGGGGGAGTACACGGTAATCCTCGAATCCAGCAATTTGTTCTATCACCGGGAGGGCGACTATCTGTCCCAAGGAGGTGTCAGATTTATCGTCCACAAGTCTCTCGTTAACAACGTAGTAAAGATTGGGAGTGTGTCGACGAGGGTTGCGTACAAGTTTACGCACCAACCTCGGCACATCCTGATGAGGAGGTGGAGGAAATGTATGAGGATATCTCTCGAGCCATGCATTCCTCCAAAACCCACTATACGGTGTTAATGGGAGACTTCAACGCAAAACTAGGCACAAGAGAGAACGGTGAGCTAAAGGTAGGGAAATTCGGAATAGGGCAACGGAACCCAAGGGCCCAGCAGCTGACCGACTTCATGGAGAAAGAGGGACTCTTTATGATGAACTCTTTTTTCCAGAAGCGACCCCACAGAAAGTGGACCTGGTCGAACCCCGACGGTTCGACAAAAAATGAGATTGACTTCATTATGACGACTAGACAGCAACTATTCAGTGATGTCTCAGTGATCGCGAGGGTGAAAACTGATAGCGATCACCGAATGGTTAGAGGCACACTGAACCTACACGTTAAGTTGGAAAGGTGTCGTCTAATGAAGTCAACGCTCCGTCCCTCGTGCTCTAATCCAAAATCCCGAAACCTTCCAGCTCGAGTTACAAAACCGTTTTCAATGCCTAGAAGATTGCAATGCAGTGGACGATATGAATGACAAGCTCGTCGAAACTGTCCATGCGATCGGAGCTAAGTTTTGCAAGACCCGCCGCAGAAGAACACAAAAACTATCCGATCACACTCTTAATCTCATGGCTGTTAGACGGGAAATGAAGCTGCAGTCTTCAGTAGATTTGATAGCATACAGGCAACTGAACAGACAGATCTCCAAATGCATGCGGCGGGACTTACGCAACTTTAATACTGCTCGTATTAAAGAAGCGATCGAGAGGAACCAGGGCTCCAAAGTCTTTGCCAGAGATCTGTCTGCCAGAAAGAGCCAACTGTCGAAGCTGAAGACCGAATGTGGCAGCATCGTTTCCGGGACACCGGAGACTTTGAGTAAGATTGAGAGGTTCTATGGGCAGCTGTACACGTCATCGATGAAGCCACACGCAAGTGTGAGTAATGATCAAAAAGCAAGTCTTATCCGACACTAATCCGATGATATCAAATAAATATAAAAATAATCTCGCGAGATTATTTTTAGAATGGCTCTCCAGCACCTTAAAAATGGCAAGTCCCCGGGCGAGGATGGAATTACAGCGGAGCTTCTGAAAGCGGGTGGAAAACCAATACTTAAAGTCCTTCAGAAGCTCTTTAATTCCGTCCTCCATGGTGTCATTACTCCGGAGGCGTGGAGCAGAAGTGCGGTGGTCTTGTTCTTCAAGGAAGGCGACAACGCTCTCTTGAAGAACTACAGACCGATTTCCCTTCTGAGCCGCGTCTACGTACTGTTTTCGAGAGTAATTACGAATCGTCTCGCACGCAAACTCAACGATTCCAGCCTCCCGAACAAGCCGGTTTCCGAAAAGGCTTTAGCACTATAGACCACATACATACCCTTCGGCAAATTGTACAAAAGACCGAAGAGTACAATCTGCCACTTTGTCTTACGTATGTGGACTATGAGAAAGCCTTTGATTCCGTCGAAATTTTGGCGGCGCTGCAGTCCCTTCAGCGGTGTCAAGTGGACTGTCGGTATATCGAAGTGCTGAAGTGTTTGTACAGTAGGGCTACGATGGCTATCCGAGTACAGAACCAGAGCGCGAAACCTATCCAACTGCAGAGAGGTGTAAGACAGGGTGACGCAATATCCCCGAAACTCGTCACCGCTGCATTGGCGTCCCCCCACTAGATGGAGTGAAGACCTGGTAAGACATGCAGGAAGTCAATGGATGCAGGTGGCTCAGGACCGTGCTTTGTGTCATTCCTTGGGGGAGGCCTATGTTCAGCAGTGGGCTTGTGAAGGGCTGTAATGATGATGATAATGATATATATCGTATATTCATATATACGTAATATAAAATTTAAGCATCATAAACTCATAAATTAAGCCAAAACCTAATTTGAATCCAGGATGTCAATACATTGTAATATTTTATCCAGAATCAACATGTATACTAAATACCTAGTATCCGTTAAAAAGTCTAATCGTATCTGGCTTCACCATCAGGTCATCATCATAATAAAGTTTGTTTAAATACCAGTAAAGCTTAATACTTTTAGTAACCATTGTAAGAGTTTAGAGAATAAGCGCTAGCCTTTATTCTTAGTCATATTTCGCGAGCAACCTAGTCTTGCAGAAACCTGGAAAAAAGGAGTACATGAAAGTATCTAATTTCTGACTACCATCAGTGGATCTGGTCTATGGCTCCGTTGGCGATCACAATACTCACACTTCTCTACGCCACCGGCTCCATTAGCGATGCGGCTCCACTAATGTCTTGAAGAATTGGTGCATTGCCATACCAACATTACTCTTTCCCTGCGACTCCACCTTGAATGCGACAAACAGAACATCCCTAACACCACAGACAACCAACAGACCAACACATATCCTCCTAACGATTCCATTCGGAGCAAACATCTCGAGGCGAACCTTCACCTCAAGCCTGCCACGTGGGTTTGTTGTGGATGACCAAACCACGGCTTTTAGCACCTCTGCAACGACAAGGCGCGAACCTTTTTATCCGGTATAGTCTTACACCTTTTTTTACATTGTAAAATGCACTCTACATACACCCGCTTCGCGGGGTAAGGATGGATTATGTCGGACTCGCACGTAGTAAAAACCCTATGGTGTCCCGTCGCATCGTCATACCGACTCTCCTCTTCCACCGCGTTCCTACCACCGCCGCATCAGTGGTGCGGCACCACTAGAGTCGTGGATAATTGTGCGCATCGCTATATCAACACTCCTCTTCCCCTGCGACTCCACATCGGCTACAGCAATAATTAACAACAATAATATAGTGGACACCCCTTTCGCCGCAGTCCATCAACACACATCCGAAATGGGTCGCCAAGTCCATTCAAAGTGGCTACCTTGGGCCAGCCATCCTCTAAGTTCACCGTGTATTACAAAATCACAGCTGCTAAGCCAAAAAAAATATTTTTCTATTTATCATTAACTTAAATTTTATCAATTCTTGTTCCCATCTTTCCTGAATACAGTAAAAATTGAATTATCAATATCACAATGACCTTTTGCCCAAATGTTGTTAAATTTTACAAAATATAAATAACTCGCAACATTTTCATCCTCCATTCCTTAACACTCCTGTGCATTTGATGTTGGGTAAGATTTTTGCGTTATCCTTGACATTTAACATTTTCATAATATCGGAAAAATATTATGCGAGATTTCAGCAAGCTTAATGAGGATGTAAAACAAAGATAGTCTAAAACAAAACGTAAAATCTTTCAAGTTGAAAATAACTGACACCGAGTCGTTAAATTTCAATTTATATGAAGTTTGACTGCTCCTTTGTTTTCAAAGGATCCTTTTTAAATACAATAGGTACTTAATATTCTCAAAGCCCAAATGGGTGGATACCCAAAAAGTTCATAAACGATTACTGTACTTAACATTTCATTTTGTATACAATACCCAACGACCGTGGCTTGGTGCTTGGCTTACCCGACTTCTGATTTTTGATATTCGAATACCAGTCAAAACTAGTAGTACTCTGATTGTGAAGATATCTACTATCTGCAAGTGTTTTTCTTTATAAATGCTTGTGTCTTTGCATAAACTCTAGTGGCACTATAGTTATCTGCGCAATTGACAATTGAAAGAATACGAAAATACTCGGTGGTTGGAACGTCATAATTATTAGAGATGGGCCGAATATTCATTTCATATTCGGTATTCGGCATATTCGGCAGCTTTACCGAATATTCGTATTCGGCCGAATATTCGGCTAAATCACCGAACATTCGTTAAAGTGGTACTCAAAGTGTCCACTGTATTGAAATGTACGAACATGTTTGACCACATGTCAGATGTAGCCGATTGACATTTGGAATTAGATAGCTCACCTTGAATAGTGCTTTTAAATTTTTCATACAGTTGTGGAATCACTGTTTCACCTATATATTTAGTATTTGGTATTTGAGCTTTACCATGAGCCGATTAAAGCCTTTATCATCGACTATAGAAATTGGCTGGTTATCTATTGCTATCATTTCAGCAATTGAATTAGTTGGATGTGATCTGGGGTCGTCGATTCGCCATGGTAATAATTTAAAATCAAAAATTTTGTACAACCGACATCAATATAAGTTATTAAGGAGAACTCAAAAACTATTGGTCAGACCTTAATCAAATTTATATGGGACCACATGAGAAGCACCAGCTTTCAAATAAAATAAGAATCATCGAAATCGGTTCACATAGAAAAAAGTTATGAGGTAACACACATAAAAAAAGACCATACAGTCAAATTGAATATGTACCTCCTCCTTTTTGAAGTCGGTAGATAAATGAATCTTCTAGTGTAGTTTGAGTGGTTGGACAGGTTTTGGTATTTGTAGATTGAGCACCAGTGGTAGAGGGTTGGCTGACCTGTGCAACTTCACATTCATGCTGTGTCGTTTCAATATTTTATATTTGAGCCTACCTGATGACAGGTTTTCCAGACCAGAAAATTCCGCAGTGTGTTTCAATTTTAAATGATTGCTCAAAGCCGAGGATGAAGTTTTCTACCGCTGCTACCCACAGAAAGTATTTTTTCGCAAATAGTACTTTTCACTTTACTTTGGTCGCCAGTTTCTCTAAAATAAGTCCAAATAGTAGATCTCCTCCTGCCACTCATTTTTATCATATTATTATCAATTTTCACTAAGAATAATACAACGAAACACTTTTTTTCTCACAAAAACAGTCAAAACATAAGCATGTGCCGGCAATTAGCTCAGTACTAGATGATGCAATAACATGTCAGGTGTGGCGGGGGAGCGAGGGGCAGGGTCCAGCTCTAATCCCGCGCGCTTTATATAAATTGTAAGAATTCACCTTAACGATTACACAAACAACACGAAAGTAGCAATTTCATTAACCCATCTCATGCCGTGGGTCTTTTCTTTTATACAATAAGTGTGACAAACAAGCACACAGTCCACCTGACGGTAAGTGGATGCTGTGTGCCACAGACATCTCCATCTATCCTCGATTCCGAATCAAAATTCAAATGCGTTGTCACCCCTGAGGACTAAGATGGAATACCTATTTTCCAGTAAAAAGGGTCTCCGATTCTCTACACTCACTACACGAAACACTGCTGATGCACGAGCTGCAATTTTTTTGCTTGTATTCTGTGAGAGCCTGATCTTTCCCCAGTCGAGCCGACACATTTGTGCTACAAGCATAGTTTAGATAGAGCATGGCTCTACCACGCTTAAAGAGAAGAAACATTTTTTTCAACCGTCTTCAAAAAAAGGAGGTTGTCAATTCGACTGTATTTTTTATGTGTGTTGTGTTACCTCAGAACTTTTTTCTAGGTGAACCGATTGAGATGATTCTTTTTTTATTTGATAGCTTGTGCTTCTCATGTGGTCCCATATAATTTGATCAAGATCTGACCAGTTCGACTACATTGATGATATTCTCATTTTATTTATATTGAAGTCGGTTGTACAATTTTTTTTATTTTACCACTTGTTCCTTGTTCTGACTGAGCTCGACTCTCCCGGTGTAAGAAGAATTTACCGTAATCGTCACCATTGGCAAGCGAATTGCCAATCGCTCTAAATGTTAGTCTTACGGCTTTGTCATCTACGAAATGGCACCCATTTCGCAAACTACGAAACTTATCATTTGATCAGGCAAATTTTGTGGAATTAAACTTAACTGCTTAAACCGCTATATGTCGGAAGCCTCAAGATTTTTCTAGCCCACGAGACGAAATGGGGTGTTGGATTTGTTCACGCCGTCACCACAGCCACACAATACATGTATACATCCATACTAGAAATAATTTACATTGCGGCAATCTATTATGGAGGTCTATTTTCAGCAGTGGACTTGTGATAGCCTAAAATAAAAAAATATTTAATAAAAACTGTTTTAACAATTTATAAGAATATCTACAAAAGATACTCTACAATAAATCCAATTATATATTGTTTCTGTATTCTTTATTTTATTATTATCACATAATTAAAAAATATATATAATTTTTATTAATTGTTTAATTCTTATACGAGGGCGACACTGAAAGTTTTTAGAACTGGCCACTTGTAAACGATATAATAAAAAATAAGTTCTCAACTCTTTGCCAATATTATTGTGTATGTGTTTTATGAATTTATCATTTGTTTACGATTTGGCGGCAAATTGAAAATTGTCTGTGTCACGTCAGCATGAATTTAACGCGGGAGTTTTGGCGGGAACTTGATCGGCGGCGGTTTGCTGCTCCTGTATTATTGTTTGAATAATGGTTTGAAGTGGATTTTGATATGTAAAAGTGGTGCGATTTTGTGTATTAAGTGTCTACGCATGTCAACTATTAGTGGAAACGGTGAAACAAGTGCTCTGATGGTGGTGTGATTCTCAAGATAAGGTGTCTATCTGCTTAGGCGCCTTGAGATACCATCGCCAACTGTCAGCTGTCTGCTGACTCAAGTTACCGTCAAAATCTCCCAAGGGCTGCACAATGTGACGCATCAACATATTGTGAAGCATTGTAGGATAGAAGCTATGAAGGATAAATAAACATTTGGGGAAATTATAATAAACCGTATAAAAATACCTAAGACTTGGCCTAAAGGTCTAGATACCAGGCCATAAACTCCAAAAAAAAAAATTTAACGCGAAAAATTTTTCGTACAATGACTTTTTATGACTTTCGATGTCATTTAAGTCAACAAGAAAGTTACGATAGACTTTGATTGGCCTTTCACGATGAAGCCCCATCTCGTGCCACTGTTTACAACCGGTTTAATGAGTTTAAACGTGGTCGCACTAATCTCACCGATGATCTGCGTGAGGGACGGCCTTCTACGGCGACGACTGAAGATAACATCAGTGTTGTGCGGCGTATGATAGAAACTGACAAAAGAGTAACTTATCAGCAGATTCGGACAAGCTTAGGCATCGGTATGAGTCGAGTGCACAAAATCCTCCATGAAAATTTAGCGGTCAGGCAGCTTTGTGCCCGGTGGATACCTCATAATTTGACAGTGGCCCAAAAACTCCGTCATGTTTATTGGTGTCGTGAAATGGTTCAAAGATTTAACGGAGGTGACTAAAATGCTGTGTTCGACATACTTTTGATGAAAGCTGGATTTATTGTTATGATCCTGAAACTAAGAGACAGTCTGCTGTCTGGGTGTTTCCTTCCGAGGAGTTGCCAACTAAAGTGAAGAGAAGTCGAAGCGTGGGAAAAAAGATGGTGGCCTCGTTCTTCGGAAGGACAGGTCATTACGCAACAATTGTTTTAGAGGATCGAAAACAGTTACTGCAGAGTGGCACACTAACAATTGTTTGCCACTTATCTTGGAAAAAGTTCGGGAGAAACGACCTCGCAGTAGGATCCTCCTTCACCACGACAACGCCTCGTCGCACACCGCCAAGCAAACAATCGACTACTTGGCCACATCAGACGTGGCATTACTGGGTCACCCACCCTATATCCCCGACCTCGCACCTTGCGATTTTTATTTATTTCCGAAAATAAAAGAAAAACTTCGAGGAAAACGTTTTATGGACGCAGGGGAAGCAGTGGCTGCATTTCAAAATGCCGTCGAAGAGACCCCTAAGGACGAGTGGGCAAAGTGCTTTTCTCAGTGGTTCCATCAGATGCAGCGATGTATTGATGTTAATGGACACTATTTTGAAAAGATATAATAAAACTAATAATTTGCTAGTTTGTTCAGTTTTTGATTTTCTAAGAACTTTCAGTGTCACCCTCGTAACTAACAACTTTATTCAGTATTAAATTTATGTTAGGCACTAACCTATTAATTATAGGTATTAAATATTGTAATACTCGAAATCATATTTTAAATTAACACCAATTGTAACACTTAACTTACAATAAATATTTTGAATTTGAATTTGAAATGATGATGATGATGATAAATTTTCTTAAGCCGTAAATCTCAAATAATAAATCTAAAAGCGAATTGAATGGTCTACTTTACAGATTAATAACGACGAATAATTCAACGGATAAAGCTCTACTTCAATTAAAACTAAATTTTGAGAATTTACTGATAGCGCGACGTATAAATAAAAACTTAAGAATGAAGGAAAAATGAACTGAAGGTTACGCAGAATTCCATAATTCTATAACTTTGTAATTTCGCAGCAGCAAATAGTCAAAAATAAAGCTGATGCTGAAAATATAATGGCGAAAGTCTCGTTTATTACATTTTCCGAAGCGTGAACTTCTAAAGGCTTTTCATAATTTTTGCCTTTTGTATAATAACGCCCTCATATTTTAAAATAGTGTTAGTAGCCCTGGTTAGAATTCCAGTTAGTAATAATATCTACTCGACTCCAAAGAGTCAGTAATTCCTTTATGGAGCAATGTTTTACTACAAAGTCCTATAAAATATGCAGAGCCTATTTATTAAAAAATTAAAAAATGTATGAAACCACAGCTGTATAAAAAATGAATGAAAATATTATTTAAATACCCCACAAAATGGGTTACAACATTGTAAATTATTATTTAAAATACAAGTCCCGCTGGGTTTGCCTCTGGTTCTTACCAGGACAGCAGTGGTTTCTTTCAAACCAGTGTTAAAAGTAAAATCATAAATGACTCACTAAACGTTAATATATTATGTTATGTCTAATCCATCTATACATATAAATATATAAGAAGTGCCTGTCCGTGACATTGAAATAATTGGCTTCTATTAAGTTCAGGGGGTTATTTGCATGCTATTAAGTCATAAACAACCTTTTTTTGTCTGTCTATGTGTCTGTTTTGTTCAGGCTAATCTTCAAAATGAATACATGGTTGATAATAACCCTTGGGAATGAGGTGGTCGATTTCAAGCTGTTTCTAAAATATTTTTTTTCGGTTTTTTCCGAACCAGTGGTAAAGTAAAAAATGACTTTCAATAAAAATTACATGTAATCAATATTGAATAAAAATTATTCTATTCTATTCTATACACTCGAATTGAGAACCTCCTCCTTTTTGAAGTCGGTTACAAAAACTATAAATAGATCAAATAAGTGGTATTTGATTACCATAAATCTAAATAACGACCCGGCTATTTTATTCTATTATATCCTATTTTAACCTATCCAATCTTATCTTATCCGGGTGCGAGACAGGTGAAAGTGTGAGATGCTACTTGCGTAGACACTTTGGAGTCCTCTCATCTCAAGGGTACCTTGTTTAGAGCCGGGGCGGCATCAGAGGCAGCTGAACAGAGTAAATGGCGCAAAAATGAGTGTGTGAGAGATGACTACATATTTGTGCCATTTGCTGTAGAGACTATCGGTCCGTGAGGTCCACGTGTTGTGAAGTTCCTAAAGGAACTCTATCCGCGACTGGCCGTTGCTGCTGGTGATAAGAGGGCTGGTTCTTTTCTCGCTCAAAGGCTAAGTATAGCCATTCAGCGAGGAAACGCAGCCAGCGTTCTTGGCACGATACCACGGGGAGTAGGACTGTATGATAATTAAGTTATTAGTTTTAGTTTTTTTTTATTGTAGTTTTTTAATATTTTATATAATAAAATATTGTATATTATAATAAGTAAGTATTTATAATAATAAGTAAGTTTATAATTTAAGTTATCATTTAATAAATTCGTGTTATCAAATAATAATGTCCTCCAGACTGAATTTTGGTCACCTACAGGATTATAGTGCCCGAGTGTGTGCGCTAGCACAGGTGCACTCTCTAATCCTTCACTCTCGTAGGGATGATAACTTGATGACTGACCAGATGACTGACCAGGACTAACGGTTTTACGTTCTTTCCGAGGCATGGGGTGAAACAACCGCCAACTTTCTGACTCGGGCAGCTACTGAGGCTTTCTTCACAGAAAAGCCCAATAACTAATTTTGACCCGACCTGGGATTCGAACCAGGGACCCCAGATCAGCAATCGCGTTTACGCGTTACGGTCAATAGATTAACAAGGCAGTCTCGCCGTCAGAAGTCAGGCAGTTCGTGTTATCAAATAAAACATTAATTTATTTTGTCTCGTCGGATGTTCGACAACACGATCTATTGCATAAGATCGTATCGTTTCTCAACTGCCTCATTCACTGCTCGAGGAACAGTCTTACTGCACGATCAAATACTCTTTAACCTTGTAAAATGCACCGAATTGAAAGCGAGAGACTCGAGCACTTAGCCTTTTCCCAAAAGTATCGTTAATTTATGTAAGTAATATGAAAAACATATCATAATTCATTAGCAAACTTCTTAAATAGTGATTAAAATGTTAAAATATGTGAACGTGTGGCGGTCATCATTACAGGTCTTCACAAGTCCATTCTGAACAAAGGCCTCCCCCAAGGATCGCCACGCCACGCAATGGTTCTGGTCATTACTCCATCTAGTGGGTGGCCGCCTCACACTTAAGATACTGCCACTCGAGAACCTTTTTCCGCATCTAGACAATCACCAGCTAAAATAATTCACTGCTTGATAATGACGAATGTGTAAATGCATTTTAATGGAAAGAATCCTGTTTTATCGTTGCGAACGAGATGCTTAAACCATACAATTGTATAAAAATACAATACTCCATGTATCATAGAGCTATTGCACTAAGACATGAAGTTGAGTATGCTTGTTGCACTTAAAAGTACTACCAAACACACTCCCTAATCCGAAAGATAGGCCTATCGATTTTATTTTATTTTTAAATAGAAAGAAATTATATATCAGCAATTTTTGCAATTATATAACTGATCCTTATTGTTTATTATATTTTCTCTAAAATGTTCTATAACTTCCAAATTGCAGTTTTACATAGTTTTACCTATATTATATCATACCTAAAGTTGTGGGATTTGTAATTGACGCTTTTAGTTGTTAGAACTTATAACTACATAAGGTCTCGGGACTGTTCCATTTCCGTTATTGTCGGGAAATTGTCAAAGTTATAACTACGTTTATGTTTGTAAAGGAAAAGCTATTACCTGAGAAACAAAATTTATAAAATAAAGAGACGATAACAGCGTTCAAGAAATGGATATATATATCAAAAGGAGGAGGTTTACGACTTCAAAAAGGAGGAGGTTTACAATTTCGTCGGAATTTTTTTTTATGTATGTTCACCGATTACTCGAAGATTTGGAAAATTCTTTTTTTGTTTCAAAGGGTATACTTCCCAGGTGGTCCCATTTAAATTTTATCGAAATCGGTCGAGCAGTTTAAAAAAAATCAACAATAAAATATTTATATTGAAGTCGGTTGTACAAAATTTATTTTTTTATTTAATTTTACCACTTGTTAGCTTAAAACATTGCATACAGGCCTGTGTCAGGCATCTCAAAGCTTTTATGGTTGCGTAATCGCATTGCAAGCATTTATTGTTCATTCTTTAAGGTGAACACATTTATCAGCAGAATGTGTGGTTAAAATGGAAATTATTGTGGAAATTAGTGTGGAAAAAATTCGTTGTATGAAATCATATGAAACCTCGCACATTTCACCCGCAATTACAGCGCAGTATTTTATAAAATGCGATAGGTATCCGAATATTGAAGGAGACATACTGATGACGTCATATAATAAGCCGCGTTTGTTAATAGTTAGTGCTGCCTAATTTTATCAACTTAGTGGATTTTCCACTAAAACTGGTGGTTTCGACCTTCTAGTGAAGAAATATTGTTTATAGTGGCTAATATTTTTCTAGTGGTTCAGTAGAATTAAGTTTCAATTAGTGGCAAGATGAGCACTCCACCATTACAAATGGTGAAGTGCTCATCCACTTACAAATGTCGAAATATATTTTTACTTCATTTCAGGAGTATTTACTTTTACTATGTAGGCAACAATGAGTCGTCAGACAAGACATGCGTATGACGATCCATCCCGGTGGAATCCAAATTTGAGGAATGAATCACTTTTTTGATTACTCTCTTAATACTTAAATATTCCTATGCCCGTGGTGAGAGAACATTTAACAATATGAATGTAATAAAAACAAGCAGAGCAATAGAATGAAGTTAAATCCTTTAACTGACATATTAAAAGTACGCTGCGGTTTGAGGTTGGTAGGAAAATTTTGCATAAAATTAAAATTCCGATAAACATTGTAAAACAAATTGGTACCAAAAAATCATATCAATCTAAAACCTACTACGATGGTATCGACAAAAATAATTCATCTGAAGAAGACGATTTAATTAAAAATAGCAATTGATTATATAATATATTCTTGATGTTGACCTGTTGATTTATTAATGAGCCTGACAAGTAGGTAAAACTTTGGCGTTCAAATATATCTATCTATTATTAGTTATTTACTTATGAAATTGCCGTTCTGCAGTACTGGCCATTTGAAATCAAAATAATTTTTGTTTGGCTAAGAATTCTAATTTCAAATAAATTTTATTTTAAAAACATGGAATTCTATTTTCAAAATTAGTTGTTTATTGATTAGCGTTATGTTTTCATCGCATTTGCATCTTTTTCGTCATCATGGATACGTTAAAAATTCGAGTAATTATGGAATATGAGTACCGTCATGGCAGCAACGCGGTACAAACGGCATGCAACATTAACGACGTTTACGGAGCGAATACTACAAACGAACGCAGAACGAAAGCGGGCAAACCAATAACAGGTGTATTAGTTTGCCCGCTTCCGTTCTAAAACTTTCGACCTGAAAAATTAACTCCGTAGTCGTCCGAAAACTTTGTTCGACAGTGACGAATTAAATGCTGTTTTAAAAAATGTTGTTTTAAAAAATTGTGAAAGCTGATGATACTCAATATACGGCTGAATTAGCAGCAGCTTTCGACGTTAGCATCAAAACATTATTGGTCCATATACGTCAAATTGGCAAGGTAAAAAAGCTTGCCAAATGGGTCCCATGAACTACGCGTGAAGTACGCGTCGTGACGTGCCTTGCACTGCTCAACAGGCACACAAACGAAGGAATTTTAAACCGCATTGTTACCTGCGACGAAAAATGGATTCTGTTTGACAATAGCATGTGCTCGGCAAGTTGGATGGATCCTGGTTCAGCACCTTAACTATGCCCTAAACGAAAGCTTACCCCTAGAAAAGTGATGGTCACTGTTTGATGGTCTGGCGCCGATGTGATTCATCACAGCTTCTTACCAAACGGGATGAACATTACTACAGATGTGTACTGTGAAGAACTGAACACAATGATGGAGAAGCTCGCATGTCTCTAACTAGCTTTGGTCAATCGCTCGTCCCCGCTGCTCCTGCACGGCATCAATAAACTGCCACTGCGTTGGCAAAAATGCATTGATTGCATGTGTGATTACTTTGATTAATAGAAATAAAAAGTATAGAAAAAAAATTACGTCAACTTATTTCATAAGAAAACGGCAATTTCAAAGACCTAATATAAAAGCATTTTTTACGTATATTACACTAGTTTTTGTTTCACGTCAATACATGCAGAAATACCGAGGTTATTACTTTGAGAATTTCGGAACGGTTTTTCAAATTCCCGAGATTTCAGGCGCTCGCTTTTTGACGTCCTTTCTAAATTATACCTGATTACTTAATTATCAATAAAAATACTTACCTCAAACATACAACTACATTTTCTTCTGGTTTAATTGCCCTTCTAAATCTTGAGTTTTTCATAGAGAGATATGGTTTTAGTATATGTAGCAATTCTGAAAATGTCTTGTAAGTGAAATGCAAATTACTGAAAAAGGTTTATTATCATCTAATTAGTTTTTAAATAACGTATAATATTCTCCATACAACTGACTTGTTAAATAAATATTGCCAATCCAGAATCTTCTTTTTCTTCGAATTTTATTTTCTTTTTCCTCTGCCAATATGCAGGCTATTACAAATTTTTTTCCATAGCCTGTCAACGTCACTGTACCGTTTCACACAAGTGGTTAGAAAAACTGCAAAATTTGTTGGCAATACTAAAGATTCGTGTATGGCAGGTTTTGTAAAGGCGGTTCTTCACGTTGGCCAACATAGTGGCGAATGTGTTGGCCAGTACCGATGACCATCGTGTAGAGCGGGTATTTGTGCTTCATTTAGTATGTACTGGAATGATGGCCCACAAGTTGGCGCGTTGGTCATTGTTACTGCCATTTTGTAGACACTAGTTACGATGCGTGAATATAAAATTTTAATCAGATGCGTGCGATCACTCTGGGAGCTCGTAGCTCGTTCTTTTGATCACCCTTTTCTTATACACATTCACGTAGTAGCGGTATGCTGTAAATAAATAAATAAACCGCAGCAGCCGTTAGCGCCTCAATATCCATTTTAATAAATTCGTCCGCACATTGGCCTGAACCGAAGCAAACTGAACGACCTTCCAACGTGTGGACGCCATCAAAAACTCTTGGCTAATATCTTTGTCAACACATTCGCCATTATGTTGGCTAACGTGAAAAGCCGCCTTACAGTGCTGATAAATGTGCGTTCACCTTTAGGTTACTCTGCATAAAACTTTCCAACATAAAATCAATAAACAACCAAAAGTACAGTCAACCGCACGCACGTACGCACGCACATACTAACGTATCATCATAGTGAAAATTATTTTTTTAACTCCACTGTATGTTTTTTGACTTTGTATAAATCGGGGGACCTGATGCTCTAAAATACACGCCTACGCCTTAGTTTAGTTCTAGCTTTCCCACAATTCTGTAACACCTAGATTTAACATTTTCGTTTATTTTATTTTATTTTATGTTTAATAGGAGAGGGCAAACGAGAATACGGCTCACCTGATGGTTAGTGACTACCGCCACCCATGAACAACTGCAACACCAGGGAATTGCAGGTGCGTTGCCGGCCTTTTAAAAAGGAGTAAGCTCTTTTCTTGAAGGTCCCTAAGTCGTATCGGTGCGGAAAAATCGCCGGTGGTAAATTATTCCACAGAGAGGCCGTAGATGCAAGAAAACTCCTAGTGAAACGTATAGTGGTGGACCGCAAAGCATCCAGATGGTGTGGATGGTATCGGGAGTTTTGCCGCGATGTGCGTTTGTGAAATTTGGCGGCTGGGATTAATCCGAACAATTCCTCAGAGCACTCCTCGTGGTAAATGCGAAAGAAAATGCAAAGGGATGCAACATCTCTTCGCAGCGCCAGTGAATCGAGCCGATCAGAAAGGACTCGATCGTCGACGATTCGAGCCGCTCTGCGCTGGATGCGGTCAAGTGGAAGGAGCTGGCACTGAGGAGCCCCAACCCAGAGATGGGAACAGTATTTCATGTGTGTCCGAACCTGCGCCTTGTAAAGTTGCAGGCGGTGTGCCGGCATGAAATACTGTCCCGCTCTGCTGAGCACGCCAAGCTTTTTAGAGGCCAATTTGCCCTTCTCATACAAGTGACCACGAAACTGCACGTCATTTGATATGTCGATGCCGAGGATTCCGATACTGGCTGAGGCAACAAGGGAAGTGCCTTGAAACTGAGGAGATACGACAAAGGGGTTCTTTTTAGCGGTAAACGCGCAAACTTGTGTCTTCTGAGGATTAAACTGGACTAGATTTAGTCGCCCCCAATCCGAGACTTTGTTCAGCAAAGACTCGACTTCAGACACAAGTTTGTTCCGGTACTCGGCAGTCATCAGTGCTGTCATCCGCATAGCAATGAATGTTACCGCTTCGCAACATATCATTGATATTGTGACGGCACATAATTATTATTAATAAATAATAATTAAATTCAATATAAAGACATTTAAAAATGTCATAGAAATTATATTTTAAACAATTAAAATGCTTTAATAAGCATAAAGTTCAAATATATTCATTTGGAATATTGAATATTATAGTATAATAAACGCATAATATTGTCTTTAAAAATCTCTAAATTTATTAAAATTCTGCTTAAAATATTCAAAATGTATTAAATAATACAAGTACAAGTCGATTATATTGCAAAAATAAAGATAAATAGTACATATATAGTATACTATAATAAATACTGTTGCACAATGACTAATCCTATATTAGGGACTTATGATAGTAAGGTCTATGATACAAAAGCGTTAATATAGAAGGCATCTATGATGCATAAGCATTATGATAGCAGAGTTATGACTTGAAGTCCTATATGTATAAGACATATAATAGTAAGGTCTATGAAATAAAGCAAATATGTGGAAGGTCTCAAATATGTATAAGCATTATATTGGAAGAAAATGGGACCTTAAAAGGATTATTATAGTGGTGTGTAGATTGCTTCACAGCGTCCGAGACCGAGGTACACTTGGACTCGCTAACCGATGTGTCCTAGACATACGAGTATCATCTTAGTGCCGGTGGTAAGCGGGTTTGTTGTAACAATACGACTTGCCCGTGGACATCGCACACCCCTACCGATTGTGGGCGGTGCGGCGTCTTAGCGCATAGCGTTATGATACATCGGCTATCTTTCGGATTAGGGTGAATGTGTTTGGTAGTACTTTTAAGTGCAGCAAGCATACTCAACTCCATGTCTTAGTGCAATAGCGTTATGATACGTGGAGTTTTGGCTACTGACGTCTTAGTAGCGTGCTACTATGATACGTTGGTGGTATTTTTAGTTAACAACATTATCAATTTTGTTACCAAAGTCGATAGGGATCATGTGGATCTGTTGTGAGGGGGCGCTATCCGTATGATAGTTGCATTGATGCTTACTGCTACTTGCGGTATTGCGTCTTGTGATGAATCTGCGGGTGTGTTGCGCCTGATTCGACGCATCTTTTGGTCGTGGTCGATGGAGGTATGCGGGTGGTGATGTCTGCTGGGATTGTATGGGAGACTTTGGGATGGTGTAAGCCTGATGATAGTCGTATTGAAGCTTGTTGCGTTCTGCAGCATTGCGTCTCTGTGATGGTTGTTTGGCGGGTCGCTATTCTCAATGGCGCTCTCTGCGTCTTGGTTTGACTCACAACGTAAGTAGCTTTGTCCAAGTCGGGTCCCTTCATTACGGGGCTGCAGACTGTCTGACCTCCATGATATTTTATATAACAACATAATAATATAACTCAGTAAAGTTCCCACCTTTGAATCATTGAAGGCAACTTGTTAGTGGGTGAGACAAACATGATCTAAAAATGCATATACTCAACGTCAGTGACACAAACCCTTTCTGATGGCGAATTATTACTATTATCTTATAACTGCCTATTGGCTATATCTGCCATTGTAGTGGTTGGTGGAGTATATGTGTCGACCTCATGCGGGTGGTAGCTGGAGGGAGAATCTGAGGAGGATCTCAAGGCTGCGGCCGAAAGCCGCGCAACGTGGGACCCCATTCCCTTGAGGTGAGCGGTAGACTCATGACACGGCCAATTTGCCGTGCTGATCATGCAATTCGTAGTGATGCCTTACACT
Organism: Parnassius orleans; assembly: GCA_029286625.1. Taxonomy (NCBI): domain Eukaryota; kingdom Metazoa; phylum Arthropoda; class Insecta; order Lepidoptera; family Papilionidae; genus Parnassius; species Parnassius orleans. Next base: position 622,615 of record JAGSMP010000037.1, read on the forward strand.
TACATCACGTCTGCAGGAACGGCGGTGGCGCTCACGGAGGGCTTTTTATGGCCAGTGTGCCTATTGTTGCCAAATCCGTGTGACGTACATTCACTGTGGCTGGATTTTATCGTATTCTGTATGGCGTTTACACGCATTGATTTGCGCGACTTCGGTCGATGTTTGTGCTTACGCACTACCAAGGGGCCAAGTCCTCTTTTATTGGTACGCCAGTTATTTTACTTTGGACTACGATCCAGTTGCCAACGTTCGGGGGGAGCGCGTTGGTTAGTTGGCGCTCACCGCACACGGCCTGTGTGGAGCCGTGTGCCCCCCTACATTTTTTTTAAATGTGGGAGAGCGAAGAACTTGTATATGGTATTTGATATAAATATTGTGAGCCTTTTCCAAGCGCGAAGAGATTAATTAATAAGGAATTGACTGATGTGAACCTGATACAAGTGGAATAGGGACGATTTAATGTTTTTAATCTTTTTGAGCCATGTCTTCGTGAACGGGGTTCTTTAGCTTATAAGGCACTACCAACAGCTTTCGACTGCTCTAGTGAATATTCATTCTTCCAAGAGACACCTAAAAGAACTAAGTACTATATAAACACAACGTAAAGAAGTGTCCTAATTAAGTCGATCACGCCATAAATTTATTAAACGGCCTATATTTATACCTCACGGTCACGTAAATTTGATATTTTTTTATGTATCTTATAGATATAGATTCTAAAGAAATAAAGAAAGAGAAAAGAAGAGGGGGGTGGGAGTGTTACAATATGCAGAAGAAACAGCGTTGGTGATAGCAGCCTTGTGGAACACCAGCATTAATAGGCTTGTAGTCGGAGCATGCACCGTCTACAACGAATTTGATACTCCGATCTGCAAGAAAGCAGGTGATCCAATTGCACAATTTCTCGGGAAGCCCATAGGAAGGAAGCTTCGAAAGAAGCGCTTTGTGCGAAACCTAATCGAAGGCCTTCGCAATGTCCAAACTAAAGGCCAGTGTCTCTCCCTTGGACTCTACTGCCTCCGCCTATCTATGATTCAGGTAGACCAGAAGATCACCAGCTGATCGACCCGACGAAAACCGTATTGACGGTCACTAATCAGCTGGTGACCCTCAAGGTACCGCATGAGCTGGCAGTTTATAATGGATTCCATTATTTTGGAGAACAAGGAGGTGATAGCGGTAGGCCTGTAGTTAGACGGGTCTGAGTGGTCGCCTTTTTTAGGGATCGGGTGGACAAAAGCCGTCTTCCATGATTTCGGGACTACGCCTAGGAAGTAGGAGTACCGGAAATCCGGAAAAGACGCGTTAGAACCGGTGCTAACTCCGGAGCACACGTCCTCAGCGCAATTGGGGGGATTCCGTCAGGCCCACTCGACTTGTGGATGTCTAGGGCGAGGAGAATTAGCAACATCTTTGTATTACTGTTGTAATTTCTGTTGGTAATCCTAATAAGTAAATAAATAAATAAATAAATAAAAAACGTTGGGATCGTCCGGCGAGAAGCAAACCCGCCCCCAAGGGTAGGATGCAAAGAAAGGCCGCATCCCATCCCAATCGGCCGACCTATAGTGCCAAACACGGCGGCATCCTGCAGAAATCAACCGCGATTTCAGCGTGAGTGGCACACTCCGGACTAAACAATGGTCCGAGGAGCCAAGAGGAGCGTCGACGGAGACCTGATATCTGTCCGGATGAGAGGTCAGCAGAATTCCAACAGGGAAGGTGCATGATCCTCCACATCTGGAATCCGCGTAGGCGAAGTAACCAGTTGTGTCAGACCATATGTCACTCAACAGAACAGATCTCCCGCATGATCGGTTAAACGTGAACCGAACCATTCGGCGTGGTGGGCGTTAAAATCGTCAAGGATCACGATCTCTGCGGAAGGGACCTGTTGTAGCAAGGAATCTCTAGCCATTTGGACGTGGTCGATCTGTTTCGGCATTATCGCTATGGGACCTATAGGGCACCCGTAGACGCGCGGATGGTCGTCGCTGTCTACGCGTAGCCAAAGGATCGACAGGTCCGAACCTTCAAGACTGCCGAGGCGTCGAGAACAGATGTCCTCTCTGACGTATACGCAAACTCCAGCCCGAGGCACAAAGGTGTTCTAATTTGTACCCTGGGTAGGAGAGATACGAAGTCCCCTGATGTTGCAGAAATTCACGGATAGCAGGGCAGGGGTCGCCTTGGTCTTGTTGCTCAGTTTGCCCCGAGCGTTTATTGTTTTGAGCGGAATTTGCCCCCCCAGAATACGCGGGGCAGCTTGAGCACCCACGATCAGGAGTGGAGTAACTTGGTCGTGGATGCTCAGCGAGGAATTCTCCAGGGGTGCTGGTACCCTCCTGGGGTAGTGTTACATTTAATTCCGCTACCATGTTGATGGGGGGGGGAGGGGAATTTGGCCTCCGGCTACCTGCACTCACCAGACGAAGCAGAGCTTCCACTTCACGCCGGTATTCTGTGAGGTCGTGATACCACCACGGCTCGAGCTACCACTGTTAAAATCAGTAAAGTGCTATCTAGATTGTAATACTAGAAGCTCCATGTCACACGGACGGCTTTGGCAGTTTTACTTATATCAGTTAGATGTGTATAAAAAGGCGTGCTTTTTAAACAACCAAGCGATCTTTTTAATCCTTTACAGTCCACTGCTAGACATGGACCTCCCACAGTAAGGTAGAGTTGGCATAATCGCCGCGTAAACGTTTTCACACTGCTTCCCGACGCCGCACCGGTCTGGTTATTCTACAGCTGGTATTAGCGGAAGCTATGAGATGTTTCTGACACTTTCCATAGCCGTTCTTTACGATACACACAATAAAAGAAAAATTTAAATAATAATATAGTATTACAAACCACCAAATAGAGGAGCGGAGTTTCCTGTGACAGGCATATTTAGATGCTTAAAAGGTGACTTCAGCAACTTGCTGTCCTTTAGATATCGCAAAAATGGGTGTCGTAAAAATAAAATAAACAATAAATTAAAAAAAAGCAAAAATAGTTTATTTTATTTTTACGACACCATTACACGGGACTTAATTTGAGACGTCTTAAAATGAAGAATCACCGTGTGATGGCGGCGTAAGAGAACCCACTAACCAATTTTATTATCCTGTGAAGTTTATAAGAGGGGATAAAGGGAAATCTAAACATGAGAAGAGCAGCAGCGTTTTCCTGATAACAATTCAAAATGATAAAAACTGCGGTTGCTAACCCTCAGGGGTCTCAGGCGGAATGGCAAAAATACCCCTATGATCTATGGGGAGGCCTATGCTCAGTAGTGGACTTTGATAGGCTGTAATGATAATAACAATGAACAGAATAAATATAATAAATAAAATAGAATAAAATAACATTTAATGAAATATGAAAACTCAAATGGGTCATATTTTAACATAATTTATGTGACAAGGAAGTTCTGTCTTAAATAACATGAACTGGACAATAATATTTCCTTCGCACTACCATTCTTTAATATTAATACCGGTACTTCATACTATTTATAATACGTACCTCAAATAGATGAGCAACGAGATTCACAGTACCTTGACTCGGCAAATGTAAAAATCCTTTTAAGATAGCTGAGGCAAAATCCTTAATGTGAGCGAATCGTAATAAGATTTTCTACCTAATCCTACACGAAATCCGATCATTAAATTAAATAAAAATAGGCTCACTTCTATCGTTTTTTCTGTAATTGCTCTGAAAATAAATAACTATCTCAAATTCTGATATAACGTTACATTATATAAGTATTTTATTCTTCTACATATTATATTTCATACGTTTATTATTAATATTGTCACATGGATCGTCGAAACGAGACTACGTTATTGCTATAACCAAACTTGGGTGTTTTTTATTTCGAAAATTTGTTTTTCTTCCGAAGATTATATGTTTATATCACATGGTAACCACAGTAAGTTGAATGCTGAAAATTCAAGAAGGCACCATCTAGAAAGATTTCCTTGAAAGATATTCACGTACTCTCCAAGCTAGGCATGCGTTAGCCTCCTAACGTCCTGTAATACCGCTCCCTATCTTGTCCTAATCTTGGGGATTTTGACTCAACGTTTTTGGGTGCATTTTCCACCATTAAAGTCGTCTTGTAATACGGTGACTTTGTATGAAAGTGTTACCTCACTCCCCGCAATAGTCGTGAATATCAACTTTCGATATTCGATGTTATTAGCCTTAGATTTTTCGGATCTTTTCTTCTTCTTACTGCCCATTTTTGATGATATACATCTAAACTAATGGTCCGAGAGCTCATGACGCATTTTTTATGAAGTGTTTGATGCATAATGAAACTTTGTTGAAAAGTATCAGTCCACTCAATAAGCAGGTATATGACTGTTTGCCTGGCCTACCTGGGTACACCTGGCACTGCGCATACAGGTAAGTCGCAAAAAAATTTGCCCAAAAAAAGTGTCTCATTCAAATAATAATAATGACTATATAGCTAAGTTGATAAAGAATTAAGAAAAAAATGGCAGACACTTCTGAAGGAGTTGACATAAGGGCAGACTACCCCAAATTGTATTTTCAAAAATTCCAAAAATATTGTTTGATTTAATCTGCCATTTTTACAGCGTGTTTATTATATATAATGAAAAATTCTCACAAAAGGGCAGACAGTTTCTCCGGGGGTTAATAATTAAAAAATCTATACAAATAAATAAAATTGAAGTGTGTTTAAACTGTAAGTAAAAGGGACTGAAAATGAATATTATAAGTAAGACTATATTTTGTGGCAATGCAGTTTTAACTCAACGATCTTACCTAAATTTATATGTTTAAATAAAGTCATAAATTACATGCAATATTTTATTGCAATAAACACTATTGTTATAATCATATAAATATATTATTGTATAAAGAAGTAGTATTTTCGGTACTAAGTCATCTGCATCCATCGACTACCTGCATGTCTGCATGACTCCCACCAGGTACACTTGGTGGTACACTTCGCTGCCACTAGAACACCTGATTCTACTGCGGATATTATCGTTACGGATACTATCACACAGAGAAACTCTGAGCATAGCCCTCTCCTTAGCCCGCTGAGTGAAGGTCCACGTCTCAGATCCATATGGCATCACTGGCAACACACATTGTTTGTATACTCTTGACGTCTTGGTCGAAATTGGGCGTACCAAATTGGACAATGACGGTCATAATGTAATGAAATCATACTGGCCGTTTTTATATATTATAACGTGAAAGTGTATGTTTTATATTTTTATAATACGGGGTAACAAACGAGGTGTCAATCTACGTGATGATAAGTGTCTATTGTAATCCACATTTCCTATTACCATCTTCAAACAAAGAAGCCTAGACGTGCGTTGCCACCTCTGAAACGAACATAAAATAAATCACATACGCTACGCACACTTCAAACCGTTACAGAAAGTACATGCTCTTTTGTTTAGCGACAAATAAGGTAAGAGGATGGTACCTACCCAAAGGAGTTCCTATGCAAAGTGGTAGCATAATAGCGTTTATACGCAAGGTGGCTTAATGGTTTATGAATTATCTACCAGTCAAACACATGAAGTGATGTAAGTTTGATGTAGGTGTAGCAAAAAAGAGAAAAATTAACGAGTCATTACATTATAAATGCACAAAAAATGTTTTGTATTCCTTAAATGTGATAGAGCCACGCCGCAACGTTATGTCTGCAAAAAGAATGGTCGGCTCATCCGAGAAAGAAGAATAAGATGAAGATAGAGTCGCTCAGAGAGAATACCAGCGTGAAATAGCAGCGTAATGCTGATGTTTTTAGATTGGTAAGTGACGAAAACCGGAGATGCTTTTTACTGGTAACGAGATATTTTATCTCGTTACCAGTAAATGAGTCTCGTTATATAAGTAACGATGCATTGTAATTCTTAATCGAGGGTTAATGATGTAGGTGTCTATGAGCTGAAGCAACAATTTATCATCAGGTAAACTGTGTTCTCGTTTGTCATTCTTATTTCTTTTATTAAAATGTTTATACTAAACTACAATTATACATACATACTTAGCATATATTATATAACAAATATATCTCTACAACATGTATATACATATACTGTCTATACAATAGTCTACACATTTAATAAATCTGTAGAAAAATCGTGTATGTAATTTCAATATTTTCTGGAAACAAGTGGTAAAATTAAAAAAATTGACTTTAACATAAATAAATTGAGAACATCATCAATGTAGTCGAAGTCAATTAAATACGCATTATTAAGGATAACTCAAAAACTACTAGTCAGAACTTGATACATGAGAAGCACCTGCTTTCACATAAAAAAAGAATCATTAAAATCGGTTCACATAGAAAAATTTCTTAAAACACACATTAAAAAAAAACAGTCGAATTGAGTACCTCCTCCTTTTTTTGAAGTCGGTTAAAAAATAGTCCAATGGGCTAAATGATCCTTTAATTCGCTATAGCATCATTTAGTATTTGGTTATATTATATATATTAGAATTTTTGTCTGTCTGTCTGTCTATGTTTTCAAGATTCACGCTTAAGCTATCTGAAAAATTAGCTTTTGCGTGCGTTACCAACGGGATCGAGCCCGGGTCGCTCGTGTACATTTAGGCACTTGTCCCACCTCCAACGATGAACGAGAAGCTAGAAACTCGATCAGTTTTGGCGAGCAGCAAGAAGCGAGTGTGTAGTTACGATGGTTTTGTCGCTGGGCTATAAGCGAGTGTAGTCAGATCCGCACTGTAGTGTTTATCATTCATTTTAATGACCGCTGGTTGGTTTTCGCCGTGAGTCCTGACCGCCTAGCGAGCATCGCTGGGCGAGTTTTATTTTTAATAGCTGCTGTCGCTGCGACAAACTAGTGGAGAGAGTTCTCGCCGATAGTGTGAACAGTCAGCGATCAACTATTAATATACGTATCTCTTTTATTGATACGGGATCTATATCTATTGTTCGTTTCTTGAGCGAGTAAATTCCTCGTCTGCGGTGGGACAAGTGCCTTATGGCGAGCGCTTAGCCCTGAGCTACCGCGGCTCCAATAAAATACTCATTTTATTTAATCTCCTCGACAAAGAAATATATACATTGATATAAATCGCCCGTAAATAACTGAGATCCGGATTGACTGGGCGGGTCTGTCAATCCGTCAGCCCTTTGTAATCCTTTTGTTTAGGTGTAAACAATAAAGTGTAAATAAATAAATCAACAAAACACGACTAGTTCAAATCTAGAAAATATAGAGAACACTACAACAGAGGCTGCTCCGTACCATAACTGTCGTAACACATAGCCTCTGGCTACTAACCTAATTAAAAGCTAACTCACCTGTGTCTAAATCTATTAATAGGTATATTGCCACATCAGCGCACCGTCGTCAGTTATACACTCGTTTCTATGTATATTGCTTAAATTACTTGTTATAAGGTTAAGTTTAATCATTTAAAAGAAAATTTTTGAACCATTACAGCAACTTCCAAATAAATAGGTAAATAGGCAGACAGCATTATAACCTACATACATTCAATATTGATTATAGATTTTGCGTATATTCTGTCTCTCTCTCTGGTCGGGCCGCAACCTTTAGCAAATGCATTAGCAAACGCAGATCATAACGAACCTGTTTCCTTTTATAGAATAAGGGTGACAAACGAGCACACAGCCCACCTGATGGTAAGTGAACGCTGTTGCTTATATACATCTACATCCATCCTCGACAAATAATCAAAATGCAGATACGTTGCCACCCCTGAGGACTAAGATGGAATGCCTTGCTTCCAGTAAAAAGGTTACTCCTTACACTGTAATTCTCATTCTTAACATCAGCCCGTAACAGCATATCACATTGCAGAAAGGATTTGTAGTTATCGTTACACTTGGCATGGAAATTAGCTTAAGTCTCACACTTTTTTCTACAAACGAGGCATTCCATCTTAGTCCTCAGGGCTGACATCGCATCTGTATTTCGATACTGATTCGTGGATAGATGAAGATGTCTAAAGCCACAGCATCCACTCACCATCAGGTGAACTGTGTGCTCGGTTGTCACCATTATTCTATAAAAATAACTTTTTCTTGCTCCCTGTTACCGGGTATTTCACATCGATATAATATACCGCTATCAGAGGCTAAGGAATAAGGTGTTTTGACCTTTCTTACAGTCATGTCTTTTTTATTATTATAAGCCAATGCTTGACTACTATCCCACATAATAATGTCTTTCGACACCCACGGGACGAAGTGAGGTATAGAATATCTTCCGCCAATATTAAATTATGCCTTATTAAATATTAGCCTTATTTAAAATATAAGACAACATTGTCGTATATTTGAAATAAGGCTTCAGTATTTATTCAATCTTAAATAATGTTTCAGAACATTGTGCAAACTGCCACGACATAAAGATATAAATTTAACTTAATGTGATCACTTACATGGAAATTATTACATGAATTCATTGAACACAAATTTACTCCATTTATATGTACATCGAAGTTTGTATGTCGATCCATACCGTAATAGATATCAATATGACAACCAAAAATATATTTTTATTTCGACGAACAATACGAAAGACTTACAGAAGAAATCAATAATCCAGTCTGAGCGCTGACCACGTATAACTTCTGACCGATGAACAAATAAAGCACAGATAATATGTGTCTTATTTGTTCCCCGAAGCATATTTCATCTGCGAGAGAAAATAATTTCCCGCTTAGTTCTGGAAAAAAATATTTGTGTGAATAGAATTGAATGGACGTGTCTTTTGGGTTTAAAATGATTGTTACTTTTGAAAATGTAATCATTTATGTATAACTTGTTATTACGTCGATCTACCAATCTGTTTGCTTACGGGTAGTCTGCTATAAAATTTTAGGTTCTAATAGCTATGTCTATAAAAGTGCGCTTTCAATTCCGCTTTCATGTTCATTTTGCGTTTCAACTTTCAGTTCGTCTGCATCAAGCTCTGTGCCATAAGACGCATGCAGCTTATCGTCTATACCCGTGCGCTTGTCGCATGCAACTTACGCGCCTCGGTTAGACAAACCACGAAGATTCGTAATTATCTTCTGTTCCGGACCCACTTCTTTTCATCGCAACTTTTTGATATTCCTTTGAGAAGTATGACCTCAAACTCTTTATCCAGTTTTAATCGTTTTTTAATCATAATTATATTTTTGGCTCAGAGAAATCAACGCGTCGTATTTTTTATATTTTTTTTGTGTGATCTTTGTGCTTGTGGTGCCACAATACTTGATATGTTCGATAATCATCGATAAATTCTAATGTTTTAACTTTGTCTTCCGCCATTTTGTTAACTAAAATGCACGAAATGTTGCATGCGAACCTACCGGTGACGGATCAGCTATTGCATGCGCTATGGTTGCTCAGGCATGTGTTAGAGGAAGACGCAAGATGAACAGGAAAGCGCACTGGTGTAAACTATAGACTTAGAATATACTGGCGTAAGTATATTCTAAGTCTATGGTGTAGACATAGCTAATGTCTTTCAATGAAATAATAGAAGTGATGCCTTAATTAATACTTTAAACGTCCAAATCAAAACTGTATTGTATTTTTCGGCCATGAAATGGGATAACACCATCGTTATCATCGTTGTTAGCTCTTTGAATTCAAAATGTTTTGGGGTGCTTTACGCGATTTAAAAATAAGTTTAAACAAAACGAAACAAAATTCGTATAATTAATTTCATTCAATGTGTATTATTCGCGTAAATATTATAAGAAATTATAACATTATAGACGTTTAACCTTATAAATGTCAATGTTTATTATTCATTTCATAATTCCTAAATATAAATCCTTGTATAAAGTTTTAGCCCAACAAGTTCAAACAGAATATTTATACGCAAAGTTCATAACAATACATGCAAACAAATGAAATCATGAATGAACCATATATCTTTAACATAATTAAAACAAGTCAGAGACATAAGAGAAATCATCACTCGAACTTATCCCATGGATGCCGTAAGAAGCAATTTATTGTTAAAATCATGACGCGACAAAAGTGCGAAAAATTTAGTACTGCGACCGCCAGTCCGCCCGCCATGAATTTAGACATTATAACTAAATCGTATTTATCATCAATAATAAAATTCATTCGAATCAATATAACAAATAGCACGTTCATCATTTGGTGATATTGAAAAGGTAAAACAAGATATAGATGGCTAAGCAATTTATTATTATTACTATTTATTTAGTATAAATTTTATATTTTATATTAAGCAGACTTGTTTTTTGCGACCTCCTTGAGACCTTAGTATTTCTCTTCTTCTTCTTTATCAGTCTTTTCTTTCAAGGACTTATGTATACTATAATATAATAGTCTAAACTATACAATTTTCAGTCGGTGGCTCAGGACTATGCATTCCTTAAGGGAGGCCTATGTGCCAATTGAAATGCATTACGTAAAGAGCCGTGGTAGCTCAGATGGTTAGAACTCGCTGTAAGTTTCACAATACGGGAGCAATTCGGGTTCTATCCCCGCCGGCACCAATGAAATTGTTAATTGCAATTTTAAGTGCTGATTTACCACGTGCTCGGCGGTGAAGGAAAACATCGTGAGGAAACCTGCTTGTCTGAGAAATAAGAAAAAAAAATATTTCGAAGACATGTGAAGTTCACCAACACGCATTGGGGCAGCGCGGCGGACATTTCCTTGCCCAAAAACCCTCTCAGAAATGAGTGGAGGCCTGTGCCCAGCAGTGGAACGTATATAGGCTGTAACTTTTTGACTTTTAACGTAAAATTAATATAGGTATATATATAATACTCACCCTCACCCTTGCTTATATAGATTTTTGAGCAAAGAGCTAATAACCTCAAACTTATAGCGTCCCACGTTGATCTAGGACTAATAGATATCATGCTTAAATTATACTTATACAAAAAAAGAATGTGCCAACTGTGTTACTTGCCTAGCATGGCGTAAAAGGCGAATAATGGGATACTGGGTTTATGATTGTGTAGGCGATGGGCTAGCCACCTATCACTTCTTTCACAATCTTCCATCTAAACCCATGTGATTTGGCTAAACGTGGTCCAAGTGGCTCGCTGCTCTTTGACTCTGCCTACCCCTCTGGGATTACAGATATGATGCTATGTAATTTTAAAGTATGTAGAATTTGATTCCGACATTTTGGAAAGAATAAATAGCATAATTTATATATATAATTTAATTTACGTGAATTTTTACATGGAAAGTTTCTACCACCACCTTCTTAACGATAACTGTTGCAAATTGACATCGTACATTATAACTTTTTCTTAAAAACACTTCGAACGTTTTATCTATTCAATTTGCTCTCCGGTGTAATTTAGAAGTTTGTTAGAAAATGTTCTTACATATATAAAAACTTTTACTAAAGTACAACGCCCAACGAACATTAAGCATTTCATACTCCTCTGTCCAATGTCTTTAAAGTACTTCTACATAAAGGAAACGTTTAGTACTGCGGCTACAAAGTGTACCTATTTGGGAAACAAATTGTTAGATTCAAGTACCAAATTGTTTATTTCTTAGAGTATTTTGGGAAGATATTTGCCTTAGTTGCCACGCTTGGTAGACGAGTTGACACCTGCAGTTTTTTTCCTTCCTGTTCTCCATATTGGCACTACCCCGGAGGCGTGGAGCAGACGTGCGGTGGTCTTGTCGTTGGAGAGCGGTCTCTCACGAAATGGAGTGACGGTCTAGTAAGAGATGCAGGATGTCGACGGATACTGTTACCTCAGTATTTAGTGGTATTCCCAGGGGAAGGCCTATGTTCAGCAGTGTATTTGTGATAGGCTTTAAAAATTATGATGATGATCAAAAATTTTAAAATGTAAATTTTTGACGTTTGTCGTACGAATATTATGTCAGGTTGGTACATCACAAGTAGTAAATAAATCGCTACGCTTAGTAGATCACGTTTCGTTTCTTTTTTTGTAACTTTTAAATTAATTTTTACGAAACCGATTCAAGAGGGTATAATGATCATGTCAACGTCAAAACAATACGTTTTGTTCCGAAATGTACTCTACAAGTATAAATATACTTATAAGTGGACACGTCCATTTGCGTTGCTCGTTACTATTTTCACAACCAATAATAAAATAACAGATGTATATTATACTAATTTTTATACAAAAAATGACACCAACATGTTATTATCGAAGTTAAAAGTTTCCTAAACTAAAAAAAATATTGATCAACTAGCTGGTACCCGGCGCGTTGCTGTCGCAGAAAAAATAATTGTGGAAATATCGTTTTAAATTTGGAAGAGTTATATTGTTTAATTAGATATGATAATACATTCATTGAAATTGAATGATATATGATAACTTTCAAATAAATTTGTCGGTTTAATAAATTCCCCAACCCAAATGTTCCATAAATGGTTTATTATCGACAATCTATATAAATAAAATGATAGAGGTTTGCAGTTGTACGCGTATTACTAAAAAACTACTGGATAGATTTAAATTAGGTAAAACTTAGAAAAGTTTTATTTCTTAGACACGGCTCTTATCTAAAAAATATATTGCGATATTTTCATTTAATATAAAGTTATTACCCAGATAATTTATATATTTTAGCTACAAACGGAGCAACGAATAACATTGTTTACAAAAAAATATTGTCTTTTTGATGTTTTTTCCTTCGCACATACGAAAACTTTAATATATTTTTTTTTATAGGAGAGGGGCAAACGAGCATGGCTCACCTGATGGTAAGTGACTACCGCCGCCATGAACAACCGCAACACCAGGAATTGCAGATGCGTTGCCAGCCTTTTAGAAAGGAGTAGGCTTTTTCTTCAAGGTCCCTAAGTTGTATCGGTCCGAAAAGTCGCTGGTGGTAATCGATTCCACAAGGAAGTTGTGCGAGGAAGAATACTTCTTGTAAATCGCACAGTGGTGGACAGCCAATCATCCAGATGGTATGGATGGTATCGTGAGTTTTGTCGCAATGTACGATGGTGACATTAAGCGGCTGGAATTATTCCGAACAATTCCTCAGAGCACTCCCCGTGGTACATGCGATAAAATACGCAAAGAGATGCAACATCTCTACGCAGTGGCAGTGAGTCAAGCCGATCGGAAAGAACTCGGTCGTCGACGATTCGAACCGCTCTGCGCTGGATGCGGTCAAGTGGAAGGAGCTGGCACTGGGGAGCCCCTGCCCAGAGATGGGAACAGTATTCCATGTGGGGCCGAACCTGCGCCTTGTAAAGTTGCAAGCGGTGTACCGGCATGAAATACTGTCCCGCTCTGCTGAGCACGCCAAGCTTTTTAGAGGCCAATTTGGCCTTCTCTTCCAAGTGACCACGAAACTGCACATCACTCGATATGTTGACACCGAGGATTCCAATACTGGCTGAAGCAACAAGGGGAGTGCCTTGAAACTGAGGAGATACGACAAAGGGGTTCTTTTTAGCGGTAAACGCGCAAACTTGTGTCTTCTGGGGATTGAACTGGACTAGATTTAGTCGCCCCCAATCCGAGACTTTGTTCAGCAAAGACTCGACTTCAGACACAAGTTTGTCCCGGTACTGGCGACGTTTTCCGAGAAATATTTGCACAGCCGGTATATAAGGCATCACCAGTGCTGTCGTCTGCATAGCAATGAATGTTACCAGTTTGCAACATATCATTGATATGCAGGAGAAACAGCGTTGGTGATAGCACGCAGCCTTGTGGAACACCAGCGTTGATAGGCTTGTAATCAGAGCATGCACCGTCTACTACGACCTTGATGCTCCGATCAGCAAGGAAACTGGTGATCCAATTGCACATTTCTCGGGAAGCCCATAGGAAGGAGCTTCGAAAGAAGCGCTTGTGCCAGACCCGATCGAAGGCCTTCGCTATACCCAAACTAACGGCCAATGCCTCCCACTTGGACTCTACTACCTCCGCCCATCTATGAGTCAGGTAGGCCAGAAGATCACCAGCTGATCGACCCCGACGAAAACCTTATCGACGGTCACTAATCAGCTGGTGATCCTCAAGGTACCTCATAAGGTGGCAGTTTATAATAGACTCCACTATTTTGGAGAACAAGGAGGTGATGGCGATAGGCCTGTAGTTGGACGGGTCTGAGCGGTCGCCTTTTTTAGTGATCGGTTGGACCAAAGCTGTCTTCCATAAATTCGGGACTACGCCTTGGGAGTAGGAGTACCGGAAAAGATGCGTAAAAACTGGTGCCAACTCCGGAGTACACGTCTTCAGCACAATAGGAGGGACTCCATCAGGCCCAATCGACTTGCTGACGTCCAGGAGAGGAGTGCTTTGCGAACCGAGCGTTGTGTAAACCGCACGTCCGGCATGGAGCACTCACAACGTGGGTGCCACACTCACAACTTCCGAAGGAAGTTGAACTAGCTCTCGCCAATCCTGCCGATGTGCTCAGACCTTGCCTTGGCAAAGACTCTTTGAAGGACCTGGGGCGGAATTATACCTCTTTTAAGAGCGCTGGTGTTTACATCCCGAGACGTTGATGCGTCAGCGCAGGCCCGGTAGCACTCCTGCTTGTAGCGTAGTGCTATTTTACAGGAGCGACCAAACCATGGCTGGGATCTGCCTCCGATGGGCACCACAGAGGATGGAATAAAAAGTTCCATACCCTGAAGTACCACATCAGCAACAGAATCAGCAACAACGCTGGGATCTTCCGGCGAGAAGCAACCCGCCCCAAGGGTAGGATGCAAAAAAAGACCGCATCCTATCCCAATCGGCCGACCTATAGTGCCAAACACGGCGGTAGCCTGCAGAATGCAACCGCGACGTTAGTGTGAGTGGCACCACACTCCGGACAAGACAATGGTCCGACGAGCCTAAAGGAGCGTCGACGGAAATCTGATATCCGTCCGGATGAGAGGTCAGCAGAAGGTCCAACAGGGAAGGTTCATGATCTTCCACATCTGGAATCCGCGTAGGCGAAGTAACCAGCTGTGTAAGACCATATGCCATTAACAGATCATTAACAGATCTCCCGTATGATCGGTTGAACGTGAACCGAGCCATTCGGCGTGGTGGGCGTTAAAATTGCCAAGGATCACGATCTCTGCGGATGGGATCTGCTGTAACAAGAAATCTGTAGCCATTTGGACGTGGTCGATGAGTCATAGCGGTAATGCCAAAACATACCGTTTTGGCATTACCGCTATGGGACATATAGAGGCACCCGTAGACGCAAGGATGGTCGTCGCTGTCTACGCGCAGCCATAGGATGGACAGGTACGTACCTTCAAGACTGCCGAGGCGTCGAAAACAGATGTCCTATCTGACGTATACGCAACTCCAGCCCGGGGCACAAAGGAGTGTTCTAATTTGTACCCCGGTAGGAGAGATATGAAGTATCAGCCGGATAGGACACCTGAGTCTCGGTTAAAGAGCAAGGCCGGCTTCGCCGTCTCTAGATGGAAGTGGACAGCGTTAAGGTTGGAATGAAGTCCCCTGATGTTGCAAAAATTCACGGATAGCGTGACAGGGGTCGCATTGGTCTTATTGCTCCGCTTGCCCCAAGCAGTATTAGTCGCGAGCGGAATTTTGCCCCATAGAATACGCGGGGCAGCCTGAGTACCCACGCTCAGGAGTGGAGTAGCTTGGTCGTGGATGCTCAGCGAGGATTCTCCAGGGGTGCTGGTACCCTCCTGGGGTAGTCTTTCGTTTAATTCCGCTACCATGTTGATGGGGGAATTACCCGGCCACCTGAAAACAGCGAAACGCAGAGGTAAACCTCTAGTTCACGCTGGTATTCTGTGAGGTCGTGGTACCAACCCGGTTCGAGCCGGCCCATCCGTGCGACAGCACAAGCTGCCGCGTGGCTCCTACCACAGTTAAAATATCAACGCGGACGAAGTCGCGGGTATCAGCTAGTTTATAAAATAAATCGTTAATTTGTTCTAAGTTATTTGCTGCTTCAAAAGTCTAAACAAGGTATTCCGGTAAATTTGTACAACTTACAAATAAATAGGGTGAAAAATTAACCAATCCACACGCAAACTGATGAAAAAGATTTTAATCAGGGAAAATTTCTCTTCCAAGTTATTTAATCTAAGGAAGTTTAAATGAAGACTGGTTAAATTTTCATTAATAATCTTAATGGATATAAATGGAGTTTGTTCTACCGATTTATTGGAGACGTGATAAGTCTGAGAAATAATAGCGGCTATTATAATTTCTTATCATTTACAATCAAAATTTTTAAATAAAATAGTATTCTATTTCATTGATTGATTCTTAGAATAGAAAAACTTTTATTTAACAAACACAGTAAAAAATAATAAAATAAAAGCAATCTTAGCGAACAGACTATACACAAAATAAATCGTCACACTTGACAAGTGGATTTACGTTAGACTATGAAAGTGAGTCAACGCAAAACTAGGCAAAAGAGAAAACGGTGAGCTGAAAGTAGGGAAATTCGGAATAGGGCAACGGAACCCAAGACCCAGAAGCTGGCCGACTTTATGGAGAAAGAGGGACTCTTTATGATAAACTCTTTCTTCCAAAAGCGGCCCCACAGAAAGTGGACCTGGTCGAGTCCCAACGGTTCGACAAAAAATGAGATTGACTTTATTATGACGACTGTTCAGTGATATCTCAGTGATCGCGTGGGTGAAAACTGGCAGCGATCACCGAATGGTGCGAGGCACACTGAATCTAAACATTAAGTTGGAGAGGTCACGTCTAATGAAGTCAACGCTCCTTCCCTCTCGTGCATCCAAAGCCCCGAAAACTTTCAGCTCGAGTTATACAAGTGATAAACTTAAAAAAATTGTACAACCGACAACAATATAAATTATTAAGGATAACTCAAAAACTACTGGTCAGACCTTGATCATTTATATGAGACCACATAAGAAGCACCAGCTTTCAAATAAAAAAGAATCATCAAAATCGGTTCACCTAGAAAAAAAGTTATGAGGTAACACACATAAGAAAAAGTCTTACAGTCGTACAGTCTTACAGTCGCAGTTGTCGACTTGTTGAGTCCAACTTCGACCGAGAGGTCAATCGACGGATTCAACTCGGCTAGGCTGCGTTCGGGAGATTACGACACATCTTCTCTTCAGGAATACCTCGAAACCTCAAAACTAGATTGTACAACCAGTACGTCTTGCCAGTGATGACCTATGGCTCTGAGACGTGGTCTTTCACTGCTGGCCGTATGAGGAAGCTCAAAGTCGCTCAGCGAGTCATGGAGAGGGCTATGCTCAGGGTTTCTCTGCGTGATAGACTTAAAACGAGGATATCCGCA
This sequence comes from Parnassius orleans, assembly GCA_029286625.1. NCBI lineage: Eukaryota > Metazoa > Arthropoda > Insecta > Lepidoptera > Papilionidae > Parnassius > Parnassius orleans. Next base: position 639,875 of record JAGSMP010000037.1, read on the forward strand.
GTAGAACCAAAGTAACCGACATAGCCCAACGGATTAGTTAGCTGAAGTGGCAATGGGCCGGCCATATAGCTCGAAGAACCGACAACCGATGGGGAAGAAAGGTTCTCGAGTGGCAGCCTCGTACCGGCAGGCGAAGTGTAGGGCGTCCCCCCACTAGATGGAGTGACGTCCTGGTAAGACATGCAGGAAGTCAATGGATGTAGGTGACTCAGGGGGCTCATTCCTTTGGGGAGGCCTATGTTCAGCAGTGGACTTGTGAAGGCCTGTAATGATGATGATGATAATGATGATAGGAGTGAGGGAATAGAGATTGCACCTGTGCTTGTATACACACACTTGTGTACTATAATCCTGTTCTGAACAGATAGCTAGTCTCCGTAGCGACAGGCCGCCGTCCCCGAAATTCGGTCGGCGAACATTACCAGACATCTCACACCTTCGACACTATTTCCTATCACCGGCCTGGTAAATATGAGAAGATTATACCGCAATTTATTGAAGATCAAAATATCTACTGGGCATGCCTCTTAATCTCTTTTTACGAAACCCTCCAAATGAGATGTTTTATACAACAGACATAGATTCTTATAATTGCCACCTAACGGCGTTAGTGTTAGTTGTTATATTTAGCAAAATATTTTGTTTATACATAAAATCCTCATAAAAACAAATCCTATTTTGAGAGAGAAGCAAATACTACTCATTCTTTTATTAACTTTACATCCTGCGGTAATTAAATCAAATGTACACAAAGTGAATTTATTTCATGTTCCCTTGTTTATTAATAAAAGTATTATATATTTTAGGCATATTAATATGAAAAACCTCAGTTTTACCGTTTTATTATTAGTCCACTGCTGAATATATGCCTTATCCGTGGCCAGATGTTCACGAAGCAGGGTCAAGTCTAGGTCGTTACTTCGTCTTATGGAGTGGTCGCACATTATAATATCATTTCCTTTTACTCGGAAAATAAATAAACCTAATAAGAATATAATTAAGTTTCAAAGTATAATTTATTTTATTTAATACCATTGTATTTTCTTAAGGCGGATAAAATTATTTCGATTAAAGTATAAATAAAATATTCAATTAACTTAATTTAAACCACCTCTGTCTATCGTTTAAATTTTATGCTTAAAATGCGATATTTGAAATTGTAAAAATTATGATTATATTAAACAGCTGCAAATTTATGTATGGTGTCTATTAGATTTGTATTTGATTAAATATTTCAACAGACCGTAAACGTTAAGTTTTCCCCGGAGTCCAAATTAAATTCATGTAATTAAGTTCTATTTTACTGTGTAAACTAAACCAATATCAACAGTGATTACTGTTGTGCGTTACTTTCAATGTTTATTAACCCCTGACGAAAATAGAGGGGTATTATAAGTTTGTAGTGTGTATCTGTGTATCTGTGTGTGTGTCTGAGGCATCATAGCTCCTGGACGGATAAACCGATTTTGATTAAATGTATTTCGTTTGAAAGGTGTCTTAATCGAGTGTTCTTAGCTATGTTTCGAGATAATTTGTCCAGCCGTTTGAGGATCATCAGCTTTTTTGTTTCGGGGGTTTTTTAAATTTTAAATTTAAGTTATTATTTTATTTACCCTTGTTTTGAAATGATGCAATTTTTTTATTAATATTTGTATGTTTAATAATGACAAATACTAGTTTAAAATAAAGAGAAATTGAAGAGACCTTGTCAATGTTATTCTATTACCGTGATAATAGAAACACTAAAGACAACGTCTCAAAGTCAACGTTACGTTCCCTTGTTCTTTTGGAGAGTCCCAGTGGCGTAGCAAGGGTGTAGGAGCGTAGGGGGCCAAATCAACATCGTCTCTCGGCTATTCCCATATTTACATTTTTTATTTTTTCTACGCATAACATTCCGCAATTTCAGAGGGTGAAACGAAGTTCAAATACCACTCAAAACATAAACGAAATTGTATGTTATACGAAATATGTTTTCATAAAATGTAATGCATATCAAAATATCACAATGCTTAAATTCTCAATTGCTTTTATTTATTTTTGCTGATGTTTTCACATCTCATATCATCAGTCTATAATCCGTTTCTTACTGGATAAGAGTCTCTCGGTTCTCCCATAGAAGGATAGATTTTTCATAATTGTCGAGCGTTGCAGGCGGATTAGGCGGATCATTTACGCCTTTAACGCCGCTCTGCGTAGCAGGTCTGGATATCATACGTCTGGCATAAACGAGATGATATAAACGCCATCTAGGCCATGACATCATTCTGGCATTTAACGATGACCGTGTATGATGAAATGTCGTCGCTTATATCCACATGATGAAATGAAATAATGAAATCTTTAAGGCTACCACCACACGGCAAAATCAACCAATGACATAAATTGTTAATCTTTTGAAATACAATGATTTTTGACTCACCTTGATTGACCGTGTAGTGGCATGGCAGTATAAGAATATCCACTACCCCCATATCATCCCATGGGTGTCGTAATAGGTGACAAAGGGTAACAAACCAGGAGATGAGCAGCAGCGTCTTCCTAATAAAAACTAAAAAAGCTGCAGTTGCCAACTAGCTTGCCAAGCGTGGCAACTATGGCAAATATCTTTCCTATGAAGCAAACTGTGGGAGAGCCCTATATTCAGCAGTGGAATTTTAATAGGCTGTAACGGTAGCGGTAAAGACTTTGACTTTTAAATGCTTCTGCAGACGTTACACTAAAAACTTACACCTACGTAGATTGTACTGACAAGATATAGCCAATTAGTGTTTCTATTGTATTTTTTTATATGAATTATATTTTCTTCTTATTTTTCCTCATTATTTCGCGTACGGCTGCAAAAGGAAAATGTTTTGAATTAAAAACTACGAGTAATTAGAGCTTCGCAACCCGCAAGGAAAACTTCCATGATTTAACATTTAATGGAAATAAATACTCATAAGTTCTTCAAAAATATTTGATCAAATTGTTCATTTGTATATTGTACATGTATTTGATATATCAATATCATCATAATTAAAGACCATTACAATTCCACTACAGAACATAGGCCTAAACATAGATTTCCACAAACTACGCTTCGGCATGTTTTATCATGTCGTCACTCCATTTTTTTTATAGGATAAGGGTGACAAACGAGCACACAGTCCACCTGATGGTAAGTGGTTGCTGCGGCCCATAGACATCTACATCTATCCTCGATTACAAATCAAAATTCAGATGCGTTGTCACCCGTGAGGACTAAGATGGAATGCCTCATTTCCAGTAAAAAGGGTCTCCGGTTCTTAAGACTCACCATACGAAACACAGCAGCGTTAAGGTGCTATTTTACGCTGGTATTCTGTGAGAGCGTGGTCCTTCCACGGTCGAGCCGATCCATTTTTGCTACAACTATACTACTAATATAGCCGCAGCATGGCTCTACCACGTAAAAATTTTAGTGGGGGGTCGCCCATCACTACACATGCCAGTTGAGAAACTGCCACTCGAGAACATAGATTCCGTATTGGTTATTGTTTCTTCGACCTATCATATGCTCTATATTATTACACCATATCATTCCGTGGGTATCGTAGGAGGTGACAGAGGGAAACTGAACCAGGAGAGGAGCAGCATCATTCTGATAACAACTAAATAATAATAAAAACTGCGGTTGCCAACATGGTAAAGCAGAGTAAGAAGAACCTTACTCTACCTTACAATGTCCCAATCCTCACTCCCATACTATGCTTGACGCATAAATAAGAGTGCGTGCTTGAAGATCCAAGGCTACTACTACTACTCGCGAACCTTTTCTTTATTAGTTATCAGTTCAACGAGTATATTTACTGCTAGCTGTCCTATTGCCGCTTTGGCTGTTCCATTGTGCTATTTCGATAACTCTAGTTCTATTGCAGAAATCCTCGTTTCGGGTTGGGTTTAGAATCAAGTCGCCTGAATTTGAGGAGTCTGTCACTGTGGGGGGGGTCAAGGGGGCTTATTTGAAGTGCCCCCATGCAATTTTAGCTGCCGGAGCTGCGTCGAAATATTTAATATAATTTTCTAAAAATATTCATAAATCACGCCCCCCTCCCTATTAAAGCGAATTTTCTCAGAAATCATTCAATAAAATTTTAATCTTCAACATTTAATATAAAAAAAATAGGTACGTCCGGCAGGGGAAAAGGTGGGGGGCGAATCTACCCCTCCCCCCACCCCTTTCCCACCGCCCCACACCCCCCTATTAAGGCGACTTGATTCTAAACCTTAACCCTCGTTTCTTATTTTACAATCTTGCAAAGAAACTCCTAACAAAGCCCTCTCCCATGTCTAAGTTGTAACAGTCGTCGCTGGCAAAACGCACCTTTTGTACACTTTCGTTTCAAGGTTTTGAGGAATGCAGGAGCAGGAGGATGCGTGAAAGATCTGTCGTAATTTCTCAGCCGAGTTGGATTCGTCGACTTACCTCTTAGTAAAAGTGTCGGACAACTTGCCGATTGCGTGTTTTATCACTTCGATATAAAAATAACCTTAAATGTTGTCTTTGTTAATTTTAATACCTACCTATACCATATGTGTAATATGCATTTACAAAGGTTTTCAAGCCATTCTACTATAATGACATAATATACCGTCGGTAAAACAAAGAGAAGTGACGTATTACATTCAGTAGCTTAAAAACCTTTCAAAGCGACGCTAAATAGTCTCTGGTTTATTACTTTATAAAATTCTTAAATTTAATTTACGCAACAATGGCAACATTACGAGTACCGCGGGAATTTTGCCATTGTTGCAAATATATGTTGCGTATTGTTTCTTTTTGTTCCGCCATTCTCTTCAAAATATATTTTTTGCTTTTCTGTACCTATATGGAAATTTTGATTTGCAACGTTTAGGAGTTTTTTTGTTACTATTATTATGAAGGAGTATGTGGTGTAACTAAGAGAACGAATGAAAGGAAAAATAACACTTTATGGTGGGACGATGAGGTACAGATGGAAGTTGAAGCAAAGAAGAGACCATGGCTAGATTTACTAGCAACCAAGGCTAGTCATTCTAGCGGTAATGATGATATTGAAAGAAAAAAGGTAGTCTTTAGACATCTAAATAAGAGAGTAAAAGAAGTCGTTGAAAGGAAAAAGCAAGAAAGAACGGATAAGAATGATAGAAGAATATCGGATAACTTCCAGGCAAATATTAAAATGTTCTGGAAACTCGTAAGAACTGCCAGGGGACATTCAAAACAGCCTATAATGAATGCTATACGAGACCAGAATGGCTGTATTCTGAATGACGAAGTTTCCAGTTTAAGGAGATGGAAGGAATACTTTGAAAGCGTGTTTATGAGTGATGAGACGTTTGAATTAAATGAAATAGAAATTTCGAAAGAAGAGGAAAGAGATAGATAGATAGGTATAGATGAAATAATGAAAGCAATGAAAAGTATGAAAGCAGGTAAGGCAGCCGGATATGATAGAGTATCACTCGAAATGCTAAGGGCTGGAGAGGGAGTGGTGGCAGACCTGCTGTACACCTTGTTTAATTTGTGTTGGGAACTTAAGCGGGTACCGGGAGACTTGTGCAAAGCCGTGATGGCTTTGCATTGCAGTCCCAATATATAAGGTAAAAGGATCGCAGCAGGACTGTAAAAACTACCGTGGTATCAGCCTTCTTAGCATTGTGGGAAAACTGTATGCTAAGGTGCTAATTAAAAGAGTTATGAAAGATACTGATGGAAAAATTTGGGATGTGCAAGCGGGATTTAGAAAGGGAATGGGATGTACGGATCTGGTCTTTTCCATGCGCATGATCGCGGAGAAGTTTTTGGCCAAAAACCAAAGGCTTTTTGTGCGTTCGTGGACTTGGAAAATGCTTATGACAGAGTGGACAGAGATGTGTTATGGCAAACACTGAACTCATTTGGGTTGAGCGCTGGGTTGATACAGGCATTGAAGTCTCTTTATAGGGACTCCAGTGCTTGTATCAGGATTAACGGGGCCTACTCGGACTGGTTTGGCATCCATGAAGGTGTCAGACAGGGCTAAGTGGCAGAGTTGTTTGGAAAATTTGAAAGTTGAAGAATGCGGGTTAAGAATGGGTGAGTTAACCGTCAAATGCCTTTTGTACGCCAATGATCAAGTCATACTTGCGTCGTCAGCGGCCGAGTTGCAAATGATGGTTACAATAATGAACAAGTCATTAAAAGAAAGGGGAATGAAAGTGAACGCAAGTAAGACGAAAGTTATGGTTTTTGAAAGAGAAGAAAGTAAAACGATATGTGAAGTAAGAATAGAAGGGGAATTGGTCGAGCAAGTAGATGAGTTTTTGTATTTGGGATGTGTATTTAGCCGGGATGGTAGATATGATAAGGATATAGCACGACGAGTGAACGCAGGAAATAGAGTAAATGGGGCTCTACACTCTATTGTGGAAAGTCAGAATGTGCCCAAAAAGGCACGTATGGCAATTCACAATGCTGTGTTAGTCCCTACTTTAATGTATGGTAGTGAAAGTTAGGTGTGACAGAAGAAGCACGAGAGTAGAATAAATTCTGTAGAAATGCGGCCATTAAGGAGTATGTTAGGGCTGAATCTAAATGACAGAGTGAGAAATTGTGTGATAAGAGAAGAGTGTGGTTTGCAAGATGATGTTGTGACCAGGATTAAGAAAGGAATGCTTCGGTGGTTTGGTCATGTAGAAAGAATGAATGAGGAATGAGTGACAAAGCAAATTTATGTGGCAGAGGTGAACAGCAGAGTCTGGAAGGGACGCCCTAGGCGAAAATTTATCGACCAAATTGGCGATATATTGAAAATGTGCCAAATTAAGAGTACCCTTAACCGACGAGTGTATGTGCGTAGGTGTTGAGCGTGGATGTTGAGGAGGCGAGAGGTGTGTCAGGATCGTGCCAAATGGAAGTCCATAGTCTCTGCCTACCCCTCTGGGTGACAGGCGTGAGTGTTTATGTGTTATGTGATTAATTTTCAATCAAACAACACATTCTAGTCTCGACAGCTTGGTAACAGTGGTTTAGCATTGAGTAGCGGCGCTGCAGGACCACGGGTTCGAATCCAACACTGACCAAGTGTTAATATGACCTAGTAATTGTTCCGGGCCTGGATGTTTAACCATGTGCAATTTATGTTTGTAAAAATTATATGAAAAATGGCGAATGAAATTAGCAAACATGCCTTATTTCCCTTTAAAATTACAAATATTAATTTATTCTAGTTAATAATAGATAAAAGATGAAAAGCTTTATAAAACACAAAATTAGTAGGTATAATTATAAGGCTCTACCTATTTCATAATTATAGGAGAGAATAGCTATCCGAAACTGTTCAATATTACTTCATAAACAAGATGGCGACTTCTTAGAGACCTTACCGCTGACTTGACCGCTTGGTTTACTTACAAGGCCAATTAATTAAAAAACTAAAATAATGTTTTTACACTCGCGCGTGTAATTACAGACTAAAGAGTGAAAAGATGCCAAATGTATGGTGTGCTTTCACTATTCGTCTGGCGTTAACTTTTATAGAATCACAAATATTTTAAATGAAAAAAAAAGTAAAAATGGCAGCTAAGATGGTGGATGACCGCTGTCAGCCGAAGTAGAAACCGGTAAGTAAATTATTTCTACTTTATCTAAATAGTGCAGATTCGCTCTTATGAAATTCTTAATTTTAAGTGAACCGAGTGCTATCTAGGTACTTATATATTTTGTTACAGACAGTGATTGGAGAAAATGATAACTGATAAGTAGTATGTAAACACCGATACGAACACCACTAAAAATCCTTTGATTCGCGTTAAAAAACCAACATCGAGAGGAGAACAGGCAAGTACTCGGGCCGAGTAGCGAGCACAAAGTCGCTTACATGTTCGTAGTTCGTACATGCCCATTCGTTTGTGCACTTTTCATGTATCGTGTACCTATTGTTTTCTTTAAAACTGGAAAAACCGCGATTCGGGACATTTTTTGGGGCGCGGGGGGGTGGCGCTCACCAGAAGAAGGGGAGGGAGAGTGGATAAAATTTAACTTCGCTCTATAACGTGCATATACCGATAGATAAACAAACGTACTAAGTCACAAAATACCTTATTGTGGCTTATGTGTAAGAAATGGGCAAATGGTATCGCTGGCTTTATTTTAGATGGAGCATCTATATTTTTGTAGAACATTGTATTTACGTACCAATAACCATTACGCCAGCGCGCGGGACAGCTGCGAGGTGTAATCTAATTATAGATAGCCTATACTATTCCTCATGAATCTGGCTATAATATACAAAAATTCAAATCGGACTGGTAGTTCCAAACAAACAAAAAAACTCTTCCACTTTATTATATTAGTATAAATTACAACTATGTAGTGAAGCCATGAACACATGCTCTACACGTCACACGCATTTTCGGAGTTCATGCCCTTTAAATTCACAAAACTGAACTTAGATATTGTCGTATCGATGAATTTAGACAGTCAGCCATCTCCATCTAACTCGTGGGCTTTATATAGGCCCTATATAAATACCAGTTCGAGCTCAACAAGCTCGTATACAATAAGGCTTTGAAAAAATCCATTTATTTAACTTAAGGTACTGGCACTTCCTAATCTATTTTCTGAAGATACCAGTTCATCAGCTGAAAGCCAACTAAGATCGTTACCAGATGGCAGAAGCCTTTGTCTTAACAAAATATTACTAAAGCAGAAAGACTCACGAAATCACCAAAATAAAATGAAGTATTCATCAAAGAAAACTGCTTTCACTTCAGCCAGAACTAAGTGCCACGATTCAATCAGGTTAGTTAGGTCTTAGCGATAAACACACTCTGAAGCACCACCACCTACATAGTAATAATTGATGCCGCCAGAGCGCCTGCCTTGACAAGCGACAGCTTTCTAATCAAGATGACTCTTAATAATGACACAATTAATGATCCTAGAAAACTGACATTGTGTGTTTTATGCAAATCTTGAAATTAGCTTCAATTGGTACCCAGGATTCGCTAGATACTTCAATCATAAAGGAAGCCGTAGTCTATTAGATATTCTGTGGCTAAGCGGCCATTTTAGTTTGTAAAGTGACAATTAAAATCGGATTAAAAATATTACGTATTATTTTTACGTGGTAGAGCCACGCTGCAGCTATATTATGGTTGTAGCACGAATGAATGAATTGAACCTGCTCGACCGGGGCAGGACCACGCTCTCACAGAATACCAGCCTAAAATAGCAGTTTCGTATGGTGAGTGTAGAGAACTGGAGACCCTCTTTACTGGAAACGAGGCATTCCATCTTAGTCCTCAGGAGTGAAAACACATCTGCATTTTGATTCTTAATCGAGACTAAATGTAGATGTCTATGGGCCACACCATCCACTTACCATCAGGTGGACTGTGTGCTCGTTTGTCACCCTTATTCTATAAAAAAAAATTACACATGCCTTTTATAGTTCTAAAGGATATTTTTATTATTATTCTAGCTTATCGTATGCGACACATGACAGCGAGGCATTGAGCGCGAAGTGAGTATCGCATAAAATAGTATCCTTTCTAGCGCTCTGTCGTAAAATATCTCAGCATTAAAATCCTATTGACGATGCGTACGGATAAGAGAGGCTTAGTTTTTAGCTTACTCCAACGAAACGTAAAAGGCATCGATAGAAGGTTTCCTACTTAATTTTTATATTTATGTTCTACCGCCTTCTCGGAGTTATCAATATATATTATGCCACTCATTATTCTACACTTTTACCGTGTAGTGGCGGTGTAAGAATATCCACTATCCCATATCATCCCGTGAGTGTCGTAAGAGGCGACAGAGGGAAACAAATCAGGAGATAGGTAGCAGCGTCTTCCTATTAACCACAAAAAAAACTGCTGTTGCTAACCCGCTTGCTAAGCGTAGCAACTCTGACAAATGTCTCCCCTATGAGACAATTAATGGGGAAGGCCCATGTTCAGCAGTGGACTTTAATAAGCTGTAACGGTAACGGTATTCTACACTTTGCAGACCGCGTTGCTTTTCATGGTTTACTTGCGTATTTACATAATCTTTAGTCCTGGGGTCAAATACCAAATTCAATAATTGTGACACCTCTATCAATGCCAAGTTTATAATTGGTGTCTGTGTCAACACCGTGCACAACCAAAACGAGGCTCTAAAGCAACTCTGTCCCACTCTATCATAGACCTGTTTCAAGTTTAACTTCTTAAGTTTACTAGCTGATAATAGTACAGCTTTACTGCTTAGATGTTCGTCTGGGTAGGAACCACCCTGCTATTGCCTATTTCTGCCACCAAATAGAAGTTCTTGCACTGCTGTGTTCCGGTCTGAAGGGTATACTTACTACTAAAGAGCCAGTATAATAACAAGCTGTGAGGTACTCCATTTTAATCCTCAGAGGTGATACTGAATCTGTAGCCTTCTTTGTTTAAAGTTGGCTGCAGATGTCCATGCAGTAACTACTTACCACTAGTGAACTGTAAGTGCGTTTGTTATTTCAGTTTTACAAAAAAAAGTCTTAAAATGCACAAAAAGTTTTCTGGTCCTTGGCCAAAAACTTCTTTGTGATCATGCGAATAGAAAATCCAGATCCATACACCCACCCCATGCCCTTGCTAAATCCAACTTGGACATGCCCAATTTTGCCATAAGTTTCTTTCATAGCTCTTTCAATCAACACCTTAGGATACAGTTTTCCGGAAAAACTAAGCAGGCTAATTCCACTGTAGTTTTACAGTACTGCTATGACCATTTTACCTTAAGCAGTGAAATTATACTTTCTCAGCATAAATCAAAAGTATACAGCAGATTTCCTACCAATCACTTCCAGCCCTCAGCATTACTCATACCATTAGGCTCGTTGCCTTACCTGCTTTCATGGTTTTAATTGATTTAATTATTTCATCCATACTTATTTCGCTAACTCATTCCCTTTCTTTCGCAGTTTCTGGTTCATTAATTTCAGCTACGCTAAGTATTGACTCCATGACATTAAACTCGAAACTTCGTCATTTAAAATATATTCATTCTCGTCTCGCACACTATTATATTGTGGAATAATCAGATAGGCTTCTATCATTATTTTCCATTAAAACATTAACAGCAGCACTAGATATTAACAATATCTAGTGTGATGATCCAAAAGAAAAAATAACTATCCACTTGGAGTTCATTAACTCATAGACCTTTAAGAATGCGTCCTACTGTGACTGAAGATAGGATCGATCTTCATACTGCAGCGTAACTCAATATTATAGTGCACGAGTGCATTCGAGGCGCAGGGGTTAAACACCGCCTATTTCCCGACTTCGAGTCACTATTAAAATGTCTTATTAGAACAACTCAGTAACTAACTTTTTTGGTCCGACCCGGGATTTGAGCCCATGAACTCATGATCAGAAGCCGCGTTTACAATCACTAGACTAAAGAGGCGATCAAAAAAACAAGACTACTAGCAAGACTGCTTCGGATTATCTATCGACTGGAAAGGGAAAATTTCCTATCATTCGTCATTACAATCAACAAGTCCAAAGGTCAGATCTTTGATCAGACAAAATCGGACTTTATCTTCCAGCTCCTGCTTTTGGACATAGTCACATTTATGTGGTCACAGTTAAGTGGTCCTTTTCTGCCTAGGAGTTTCATACAGCATACAGTCCACATGATAGATGCTGTGGCCCATAGACACATGAATCTACCCTCAATTAAGAATCAAAATGTAGATGTATTGTCACCCCTGAGAACTAAGGTAGAATGTCTCGTTACACTCACCATACGAAACACAGCAGAATCAAGCTACTATTTTACGCTGGTATTCTGTGAGAGCGTGGACCTTCCCTGGTCGAGCCATCCTAATCGTGCTGCAACCTGGAGCGTGGCTCTACCTCGTTGGAGTCCATCTGGTTAGCTACTACCCTCTTACCTATTTCAGCCGTGTTTAGTCTTTATTTTTCACCGCGGGACTAACGGAATGTTGGATGGGTCCTGATATGTTGCCGATGGGAAATCCCATCAGATACGCGGCAAGTTTTTAAATTATTTAAAACTAGAAGTTTCAACACGATACATATAAATAAAATTTAACTGTCTGTCTGTAATATTAAAATAACTGACTTGTATTAAGCTCAGGAGATTATTTGCTTACTATTAAAACATAAATAACCATTTGTATAATTTTTGTCTGTCTGTCTGTCCGGGCTAATTTTCGGAATGGCTGAACCGAATATAATGAAATTTTACGAACAGATAGAAACCAATGCCAAGAGGGATCTAGACTATATTTTATCCAAAAAACTGGAAGATTTAAAAAAAGACGAATAATTTATACAATAGGTCCAACCTAGACGAAGCCGGGGCGTGTCGCTAGTGTTATAATAGAATCAAACATCGAACAATGTAAATATTCTGTCAGTGAATTTAAATTATTGAAGAAGTGATTGATAATATGTGCAACTCGTTTTAAATATTACAACATGGCTGTTATTAAAATTTGTTGCCGTCGTGTAATGGCGACATAAGAGAATCCACTGCCCCACATCGTCCCGTGGGTGTCGTCAGAGGCGACAGAGTGAAATGAAGCAGGAATGGGCATCAGGAGGATGCTCCTGATAACAATTCAAGATAAATAAATAAATAGTATTTATTTTACAAATATTTATCAGACTTTACTAGTATAGTATATTGTCATTATGTCAAAAACTTATGTAGGTACATTATACGAAAGCTCAATCAAATCGAGTGGCGTCAGTAAAGCGTGGTTTCAAAGTCACTGAGCGATGGTACTTCGCAATAATGAAATATTTCACTTCGAAACCAATTTTCCGTAACTCTGACAAACTGTTGAAGTTTAGATTGAAAATGTGTTAGAATTTTATACCCTTATTTTTGCGACGCAATAAAATAACAATTTTCATAAAGTAAACACTTCGAGAAGCATTCTATAAAAGAAGTTTGTTTTTATTTTTTTTAACACAATTTATAACAAAATAAAATATTCACAAATAAAAGGACAAAATCATGAATGTAGTCGAAGTCAATTAAATTTATATGGTACGATATGCACCAGCTTTCAAATAAAAAAAGAATCATCAAAATCGGTACATCTAGAAAAAAGTTCTGGGACATTAAAAAAATACAGTCGAATTGAGTACCTCCTCCTTTTTTGAAGTCGGTTAAAAACAGGATATACTAAATTATTAAAAGAAATAACCTAAAACTTGGAAATGGTTACAGAAAAAACAAATAAACAATGAAAGCAAATAAAAAAATGCGGTCGTTGGCAGCAAGTTAATGTTAAATAGCTAAATTGTGAGTTGGTGCGGAAAATGATTTATTTAAAAGCTAAAGAGGGCTGTAGTTAGCTTTGTGGCATTCCTTGGAAGGTCTATGTTCAGCAGTGGACTTGTGAAGGGCTGTAATGATGATGACGGTGATGATGATGGGCTGTAGTTGCGGATTTAAATTTGAAATGGCAACCAACATATAAGATTTACCATGTAGTGGCGGTGTAAGAATATCCACTACCCCCCATATCGTCCCGTGGGTGTCGAAAAACTGCGGTTGCCAACCTGCCTGCCAACTGGTAAAATCCCTCCTACGAGGCAATCTATACGGGAGGTCTATGTTCATTAATGGACTTTTATAAGCTGTAGGTAATGGAATGGATGTAGGAATGGAGCACGTACTAATCTGGCGTCCAGCAACTCTCAGGGATCGGCATAGGGTGATGGATTTTCCTATTCTGCCAGCATACACCGTTTAGGTTTCATCTATTTATGTTTGATAACTATAAAGAACTTACATTTCACCTTATTTACTTCGTCCAATGAAGTTATAGATTAATTTCCAACTTTTATCTCATATCTGTGTATAAATAGGTCGGTAATAAATTTCATGGACGAGAGCTTCATACACTTCACCGGTTCCTAACTATCCGGATCTTCAAACGCACGTGTCGATAAATAAACCTAATGTTTTGTAAAAACTCCGAAGTGTTCTTTTGACGAGGAATATATTTTCGACGAAAGTATTTAGGAATTTGTTTTATAATGAGTAAAACTTTATACATACTTCTTGCACCAGTTAAAATTATTTTGTTTACAAAAAATGTAGATTGTGATAGAGATAGATGATATTGATGCTCGAACATTGGAACATTATAAAAGTTTAAGCACATTATGGTAAGTATTAGGATATGAAAATAACTCGTAGGTACCTAAGGAAGACCGGAATTTCTAAACAGAAATTCCTACAAAAGGATAATCCTGTAGCATAAAAATTACATAAATATGTATATACATAGAAAACAGTTTAAAAAAATCTTTGATAAATGGATGCCAGTAAGTTTTATCTTTTTTATAGAATAACGGTAAAAATGATCACACAGTCCACCTGATGGTGGGGGATGTGGCCCATGGACACCTACATATATCGTCGATTATGAGCCAAAATGCAGATGCGTTGTCACCCCTGAGGACTAAGATGGAATGCCTTGTTTGGATTGTTAATTTGTAAGTACTATTAAGTAATATCTAACTGTTACCAGTAAAAACTATCGCCGGTTCTCTACACTCACCGTACGTATGCTGGTATTCAGTGAGAGCATGGTCCTTCAACGGTCCAGCCGACCCAATCTTGCTGCAGCCATAATATTATAGCTGCAGCATAGCCACGTCGTGGAGAGGAACATTCCCTTAACCCTAATAAAGCGAACATGCAAACATAGCAAACATTCTTCCCTGACGAGAATATTCTACTGAAAAGTCACCGACAGAAATAGTGAGATATTCCATAAGTATGGAATGTGTAGAAATGTTTATTTAATGACCAAGATTCTAGATTTTCTAAGGAATTCGGTCACAGGTTACACGCTTAATCATCAAATACAAATAATCTCGGACATTACTAGACGGTGAATCGTCGGCCTTAGTCGGGTTTCTATTGCCATGCGCAAGTACAGCCTTTGGTAGCAGCCGAGCGACGATCTATCAACCCCATCGGTGTCCTTTCAGTAGCGGCGCGTTTATTTAAACAAAAATGCAGATTCTCCCGTCACGATTCTCTGAATAACGTTCCCGATTTTAAAGCCTTGTGGAAGATTTAGAGACAATGGCCACCCGACGGTATGACTATGGTCCCTTGAGAAGAGGGGTGCCACGTGCGTAGGTACCTTAGCAGTCTCTCTTATCAGGTGTACCTCGTTTGTGGCCAGGACGGGATCAGAAACGGCTGAACTGGATAAATGGCGCAAATATGAGTCTCTGAGAAACGCAGCGTTCTTGTCACCAACACTATACAACGGGGAGGACTATTTGATGATTTTACTTTTAATGTAATAAAAGTTAAAAGGATTAAGTAAATTAATAAAGGGTTAATAAAAGTTAAATAAATTGGTATACTTACTAAATATAATATTTAATCTTAGAACATAAATAAGCAATAAGCTTGCTTATAAATACTCTAAGTATTTAATAGATTAAGCACTCAATGGGACAGAAAAAAGTCGTAAAAAAACAGTGACGTTCTGTATTTTATTAATTATTTGTTACACATTTACTACATTTTAAAGTAGAATCTAAATCTAACATGCATATCTATTACAGGTGAACAATTAATTTAACGAATAACAACAATATTGCCAATACCATCATCTTAATTACCAGCCTATCAAAGTCCACTGCTGAACATAGGCCTCCCCATAAATTGCCTCATAGGGGGGATAGTTACCACGCTTAGCAGGTGGGTCGGTAACTACAGTTTTTTTGTTATTTTGTGTTATCGGGAAGATACTGCTGCTCATCATCTGTTTCAGTTTTTATAATCTAAATAAAAACTCATTTGTTTGTTTTACTTTTCCAAGTAGAGCGTTTTATTAACATTTTATAATTAAGTTTATCATATTTATATTTATTTATTTGCCTATTTATCCATTGTTAGCAGATGTTTGTGCCGTACCTTTGACTATGCACTCCGCCGCCGGGCTGGGCTGGATATAATCTTACGTCTAGCGTCAACGAGATGGTTATAATGCCATCTATCGGAAACCGTAAGATTATTTTGGCGTTTCTCATTATCGCCTCTTACGACACATGGATTCTCTTACGCCGCGCCGCCACCATACGGTATGATATTTATGTCGTGGCCAGAGCGTAGACTTGATCATATTATGAAGTGCCCGACCATATCAATATGTGGACAATTATTAAAACTCATTAAATGTCAACATTTGCCATTTCATGTTTGGCCATTTTTATTATTTTTAGGCTTACTTGGAGAGGTTAGAAAGAGTATTAGTAACGTACATAGCGTTACTAGATTTTTTTAAATTAAAAAAAATCTACTTAATCTAAATCGATCAACCGAAATATTCTTAAAGAATACTCTACCGGCATCTAATTTAGTAAGTACGTTATTTACTATAAATTATGTACATTACCAGCAGTCTCAGAATAAAGTTCTACATTACTGAAACAGAAGACAGATACAACAACGACAAGGGCTAAACTTTTTAATTTTCCTCAGAATTCGGAAAGTTCAGATTGTTTTCCCGATTAAACTACTGAGGAGAACCTTGGAGAATAAGAGGTAGAGGATGGGGGACAGGGAGCCGTGGGCGGGACCAGCCGGGATAAGCAACAGGTCGCAGCGAGATCAAATCGATACAGATGCTAGAACATGCGCTCTGTACATTGCAAACATCATGCGCTGTCTAATGGTACTCTCGCTGTCATTATTCCTACAAGGTATGTCAAACCAGTGTTTTATTACCTCTAATCATATCATAAAACATTCTATTTCATCATGCATTAGAATGACAACATTCAAGTAACTTCATGTAACCGCCCTTAAATAGTAAGCATGAATATTCTTTGTTTTCGTAAACATCAAATCCTTGTCTATGGTAGCAGGTACAGTCAACGAAAATATGTTGTCATGTATTTTTTATTAATAAATTATTCGTAGTTTGTTTTATGCATTTTTTTTTTCAAATATTGCTTTTATTTATAAAGGTAAACCTTTACTAATTACAAGCAATAATTCTTACATAGCTTTCGTAAATCTATATTGTGGACGTATAATCAGTGGTGGCTTTGGGGAGGGGCGACTCCGGCTCCGGCCATCACCCGAAGCGTCAGTGTCAAGGGGGCGCCACGAACTCTCGCCGGTCCCCACGATTTAATGTGATGTCATAGTCTAAATTCTAAACCTAGTACTACATCACAGTAGTCAAGCATTGGTTTACTAAATGCAAGGGGGATGTAGGGGAAATGACATATTATATTTCGATATACGCCACTAACAACTACTTTATTCAAGATTCTTTTTGTAGAGGGTCAGAGTGATTTACTTCGTGACAGCGTCCACGTAACTTCAGCAGCAGCTCGGCCCAATAATGAATTGTGGTGTTACAAATGTCTGGCAGAGGTTCCCGAGGATAAATGTGCAGACTTGCGGCACAACAACTCTGCGCTTATCCATAAGTGCCACAAAGACCGACGGATGTGCATGGTGAAGGTTTTTCAATTATTTATTTTAATGTTTAATCTGTTTAAAAATATGTATGTTTGAGAAGACAACTCTACTTTTTAATTAGGTACAAACTTATTATTTTTGAGTTTACACGAGGTATTCTTGACGTAGATAAACCCAACTAATCACAAATGTCATTGTGTTGTTAAAAATTTCTTACATGTTTCACACCACACCACTATAATTTATTTTGTGTTAAATTAAATAATTAATAAAGATGGCCTTTTGTTGGTTTTAAATAGGTTAAAGATACCTTATTTAAAAGGAACAAAAGTCCATCTTTATCAACTAATAGTATATTTTTTGCATTCAGGTAAAAAGGTTCTCTTTTACGACTTCGAACGAAAATGCCACAACTGCTTTGAAAATGTGGGCTCTTGAACGTAATTGTACGAAGCATTGCGAACCCGGTTGCATCGTCATCGGAGAGAGGACAAAGCTTTACGCTTGCACCTCCTGTTGTACTACTTCTCTCTGCAACTATGGCTCTGGAGCTAGTGGACAATTTCTTAATAACGTCATAATCTTAGTCGGATTTTTAAACCTCAGTTTATATTTATAAAAATCGAACCAAACAGAATAAGACTTAGTATTATAATGTTGTATTAAGTACCTAATAATATATGCAAAAATGTAAAAAGATACCCAATCCAACAATTTTATATTAGATATCCGCTTATATAAATAAATGCTTTATTTTGCAAACGTGTATTATCATCAGTATTTTTAAACATAGTTATCTTATTATTATTATCAAGAAAATAAGCAAAATTTATATTTATTTATTATATTATTGCGTCCTACATAAATAATTGCTATCCGTTAGGGGTTCCCCGGATTTGTCCTCGTTTGGACGTCTGAGGACCGTCCGAAAATGGTTGACATTGTCAGGGTAAAACCCACACATTTTGTGTCCGGGGAGTATCGGATTTATTGAATGAAATTCATTAAGTTAAAACAATTGTAATTGAATAAGTAGAGAAACTTGATCTCGTTATAATTTACCTAATTAAATCTATTGTTTTAACAGACTTCGAAAAATAAGGAGGTACTCAATTCGACTGTATTTTTTTATGTGTGTTATACCTCAGAACTTTTTTCTAGATGAACCAATTTTGATGATTCTTTTTTTATTTGAAATGTCATGTGATCCCATATAAATTTGATCAAGATCTGATCCACTTGTCGGGTGTCGGGCACGACAGAAAATCAGCTGCTCTAGTGGCAGAACATTTTATATGAAGTATGGCGCTGTTCACATTATGTCGGATGTCGGGCCCGGCTCTATATCGCGGCGCACACGCAGAGTTGTTTCGTTTTTATTGTACCAATATACTGTACGCAGGTTTGGTGTTTCCTAATAATAGAAAAAGATATTGATCACACAGGTTCAGGAAAAAGGTGTTCTTTGGGAAAAAAATTATTTACTCGGCTTTTTTCTTTGCTTCCTTCTAAAATAATACATCACAACAAATGCTTTTTCGACGTCCATCGTGTATAATCGCCTCGCATAGACTGCCAAAAAACAAAAAAAAATTAGCAGGTTGCCTTATGAAGGGCTTTAATTTACTGAACGTTTTCGCACACTACCGCAATTAGGAATTGGCGGTAGTTCGTACAGCATCCTTCGCGTTGAGAAAGCAGAGCTGGGATTCTCCACCGGGGACGCGTAGAAACACTGCACGCGCTGTCGTAGTTTTTCGTAGTTAGCCTCGTCAATGATTTCCTCCTACCCTCGGATGGGCCAGCCGTAATTTCCGCTTGAAGATGATGACACCCTAGAGCCGGAATTTAAAGGGCCAATGATGCAATAAACTCCGCC
Source organism: Parnassius orleans (assembly GCA_029286625.1). NCBI lineage: Eukaryota > Metazoa > Arthropoda > Insecta > Lepidoptera > Papilionidae > Parnassius > Parnassius orleans. The sequence continues at coordinate 659,215 of JAGSMP010000037.1, forward strand.
TACAACACCCAGAGACCCCGCCAATATAAGCGGTCCTCATCGATATGGGTATACCGCATCGCTGTGTAACTTCGACGGCTATTGCCTTCAGAGACCTTCTCAGGAAAACAATGGTTCTTTCCGCCAGAATCCCGATCCGATTTCTTTTGTTTTGATGAAAGTAGTGCATATAGTGTATATTTGTCAAGCATTCAAGCTAAATGTATGTAAAAATTAATTAAAAAATTAAAATGTAAGCAATGTTTTTATTCTCTTTTTAAGCAATTTTTTCAAGGGTATCCAGGAAATAACCTGATTTGATACCAAATATTGGAGTTTGTTTTTAAAGAACTATAAATAGTCTTGCAGTTGTATACTTCAAGATTAAGTGAACTTAATGAATAAAGGATGAATCCTGCGTAGATCGGAACAAAAATTAATAATTTTAATCTGGAGGTAGCCGTCGTTGACTATGACATTGGGACGTCAAACACCTCAGTCCCCCCCCCGTGACCATGGGTGCTGTAAAGTGCTCGAAACGTCGGGAATATAAAATAAGTTAATATCCGCAAAAACTAGTTTTATTTAAATGTGTAGTTTTAGTTTTTGTCCGGCATGGACAATTTAGGTGATAACAGCCCTCTACACATTACATTATATAAATATTACACTTTTAACAATTATGTAAAATGATTTTTTAATTAATAATTTTTACCCACAGTTAGTTAATGAGAGCATCTTAGAATTTTTGCATATGAGAAAAGAAAACTGTATTGATAACATAATTTTAGTTTCAATATGTTGTGGTGGTGACCTCATCGCAAGTTATCCAATCATTATTTTGATGTGTTCTTCACTGGATCAGTATAAAACATGCAAAATTTCACTATTCGTATTTCGATTTCTACTTTTACTTTGCAGGAAATATTAAATAATAAAGTAAAGAGAAATGACCTTCATAATATAAACTTTATTGTTAAGCGACACTTGTAGTGTAGACCAAATATATTATTACAGCAGAAAAACAAAATACAAAATGTAAGCATTCAGCAATAATAAAGACGGTCTCGTAAATTAGAAAATAAATTTTCCTATTGGGTTACTTTGAGTGATTTAAGATCACATTGTCAAATTGAAAATGCAAACAAGTACATATATAAGTTAATTTATTATGAATAAAACAATGCACAGTAATAAATGCAATTGCTAGGTTGCAACCTAAAACAAAGTTATAAATTTATAACATAATTGGAATGAACCATTGATAACTTTGAAATGTTAAATCTTTATGAGTGGGAAGGTAATAGTTGTGAGAACATTACATTAAACTTAAAATATTGCATTCCATTTATATAAATATTACAGAATTGGCTTAGGAAAGCTGACCACAATCAGCAATTACAACTTTCTTAGAGGGTTTGCCAGATTGGGAACCCAGGGCTTCAACTTGTTTCACAACATCCATGCCTTCCACTACATTTCCAAAGACCACATGTCTTCCATCCAGCCACGATGTTTTCACAGTTGTAATAAAGAACTGAGAGCCATTAGTGTTAGGGCCAGCATTAGCCATAGAGAGCACACCTGGGCCAGTGTGCTTCAAAACAAAGTTCTCATCAGCAAACTTCTCACCAAAGATAGACTTGCCACCAGTGCCATTATGGTTTGTAAAGTCACCTCCTTGCAACATGAAATTGGGGATAACACGGTGGAAAGTGGAGCCTTTGTACCCAAAACCTTTTTCACCAGTACAGAGGGCACGGAAATTTTCACAAGTCTTGGGGGTAACATCTGTTCTCAACTGAAAAGGAAAAATATAAGATTGAAATATTATAATCATTTAAACAATGTATAATGAACAACTAAAAAAATCATTTTTATCAACTTCATAAATAGTAAATAAAATATTCATTGAAATAGTATATTTTAAGTTTTATTTATCATTATCATTAACTTTGAAGGCAATAAGAGGCTGTGTAGTGGCAAAGTAATAGAATCCACTATTCAATCTCTCTCAATTTCTACCAGTTTTTAAGAAACATACAAAATTTCGAATTTTATTTTGATTATCAAAATCACTATTTTTATATCTATTATCTATTTATATTATTTATATATATTTATTGCACATTTATGTTATATGTAATAGTTTTAATATACATATTCATAATCATGTTTATGTATAAATGTATTTATCATATCTATGTATTTTTATATTATCCATTTAAATTACTATTTTATGGTTTATACTAAAAATAATATTGTTGTCGCCAAACCACACGCATGTTTTTATTGAAGTTTTCTTGCAACTTGTACCACAATTCTTTTTTCTCCTTTTTTTGTTCATATATATATATATTTTGGCATACAATAAAGTGTTATCTATCTATCAATGTCATGTCCATGTACAGCAATGGAATTTCACTAGGCTGTAATGTATTAAAGAATCATAATCATCAACACTTTTCAGTCCACTGCTAATCATATTAATTCATTCTAATAATTTTCCGCCATGAGTCGATATAGTCCGTCAATTAACACAGGTTAGTCAGGCAACAAGAGTTGACGTATTACATATAGGTATATAAGACCTAAATTAGAATTACTTTTATTCATACATTTTTAAAATGTGTGAAAGTAATACACAACAACAAACCTCCCAATCAAAATCTAACCATAAAAATGTACATAGAGACAACCAGACGCAACGCAGATTTAAAAGAAAAAAACGGGCGTTGAGGCTTTAACAATAATAAAATAGGTAGGTATACCTATATTTTTTAACTTTCTTCTAATAGTTGAAGACGCCTTCGGAGGATATGACCTTCACAAAACAATCTCGGTCGAAGTTAAAATTGAGACAACACAGGCATAACTAGTTAAGCACACACACACACAGCCGTTTTCATTACATAGGAAGTTAACGAAGTCACATCAAAGATAATTATAGCCAATAGTTAGTGAGCATTGCAGGGAATGCTTTAGACGAAATAAAAGTAAATGTATTGAAAGAATAAGGCCTTACGCAAAAATAATCATTTAGAGATAAAGCGTGGTTAGAAGGTGAATCACGCCGGTCGCAATGACAAACTATAGATTTACTAATTATTATAATGTCTTACCTCAATAACAATTCTTCCTAGAACAGTGCCATCAGCAGTAACATCCATGTAAACCCGTGGTAAGGACATTTTCTTGGTTTTCGCAAATACCTAGCAAATCTAGAATCGGAGCGCAATGACGAAGCGTCTCACGGCAATGCCGGGCGGAAGTTAAGGAGGTCATAGATAAACTTAAATAATCGTTTCCTGCTAAAACGTAAAGAATATATATTATATACTCAATGGTTTCCTACCACAGTTCTGGGCAAGTTCAGTGCTTAGAACATTTAACCCAAGGTCTAAGGTTCAGCGTTTACAGTTCAAACCAAATGATTTATATATTATGCTATTGCTTAAGAGAATAAATATTTGATTATCTGAAAAAAGTAGCCTTTTATCCATATTTTGTAAAAAAGTAGCCGATGGTTCCCACTCTCCTCTTCACAAGGATCGACGCCAACACATTCTGTTCACCATTATCATAATTACGGCCCATCACAAGTCCACTGCTGAACATAGTTGTCCCCAATGAATAGCACAAAGTACGGTCCTGAGCTACCTGAATCCATCGACTTCCTGCATCTCAACATGGCTGTCACTCTATCTAGTGGGGGGGGGGGGTTGATTACGTGAACTAAAACATACAGAAACTCCCCCTACCGTCGTCGGTAGCCTCGCTATTCCTAGCTACGGTGGTGACCATGGTAACGGCGAGGTAGGCGCTAAGAATCTCCGGTGGAGGTTAAATTATTTATACTTAACGTTAAGGTTCAGTTATTTATATTTACATTTAACGCACGCCACCTTAGGACTGACGAGAAGATCCTGGACCTGGAGGACAGACAAGTTACGTTGGAATATTAAAGGATAATCTGAAGTTTGAAGAAAGGGGTAGGGTAGGACATGGCAATCCTTGGATCAAGCAACTTTTTCTAGCACCGGGAGGGCACCATCTGTTCCAAGGATTTATCATCCACAAGTTCCTCGTTAACAAAGCTGTGAAGATTGGACAAGTTTTGCGTACCTTATACTCAGAATCACAAGCCAGTCGGTACTAAAATGGTTATTCATGTCTTAACAGCATGCAAATAACTCCCTGAGCTTAATTTATTTATTATTATATAAATTAAGTTTTAATATAAATGAAGTATTATATAAAGTAAGTATTTTTTATGTTATGGAAAATCAACAGCTTACAAATCTTAAGTAAATAACATGTTATATTACAAGAAGCCGATAACAGGTCCTCACTAATAGACATACAGTAATAATCTTTCGTCGTTTGAAGAACATAACACAAATACGAGCACAAAAAATGTTGTCTAATTAAAATGTACAACACACATAAGTGAATCAGAAATTTTTAGCTAAAAAGAAAAGAAAAGCAGGACTACACACACTACGTAATATGTTTTTAAATTAATTACGACACAAAAAAATCTTGATTTAATGCCCGCCTTGCCGATCAAAGATATTGTATGAACTTATGTTGGATGCTTTCAATCCTTGAAAAGTATGTGGTGTATATCGGATTCCAGATCTGCGAAGCATATTTAATCGTCCTGCGAACGAACAAGACAAGATTTTAATAGTTTTAATATTATTAAACTCCTTTGCAGTACACATGACAAAACCTAACGCTTGAATAATAACTTAGAGTCGTGGAAAATCCCTAGATCACGTACAACAGACTTTTTTTAATGTCTACTCTTTCAGGTGATAGCCGAAATGAACTATGTTTCGCTTACGTGAATATGTAATAAGGGTACATAGAGATGGGTTTAGATCAAGCTTGTATCACAGTTTTCCTTCAATCTAAATAGATCTTCCTGCAGTAGTTCAGAATCAGCCTGAGATGAGATTGTGGAAAATATTTTCATATAATCGGCAAAACACAGTATGCTTGATAATTTAAAGCAGGTTTCAATGTCGTTAACAAATATAAGAAAAAGCAACGCTCCCAGCAAGAAGTGAGCTGCGGGCGATTGTCGTTATAAGAGGAGAACTACTGCAGTAAGTCTCCACAGAAATCAAAAGCAAAAAAAAAACACGCGTGAGTCTCGTGGAACACTCGGTTGGAACGAAGTTCCTTTCGTATTATATTATTATTAATAAACGTATTATATTATTGATTAACAAATACAAATAAATGAATTACTAGCGTCTATTAAAATGAAGCGTCATTTAAAAAAATATTTCTTTCATGGCAAGATAAGAAAAAGTGCGAGGGAGATGGATATTATTCCATCTCGCTCGCACTATAGAAAGGTGGTCGTGACAGAAACATCTTACATTTTTTCGCCTAGCCCCCATCCGTCAAATTTGTACCGTGCGATAAGGAACTTCGTTCCAATAAACCAACTTTTCAAAGACTTTAGAAATGCTGCACAACTAAGGAATTGGCCTATAGGTCGTGATATCAGTCCTAAGGCCTTTATTATGCACAAGGGTGATATATGCACGTTTCAAAATATCAAGAACTGAGCATTCATCCAACGATTTGTGAAATAGAAAACTTATTGGCAGTGTTATCGTTCAAAAGTTAAAATTGTTTGTAATCAAATTTAATTGCTGTTTTGTATTATCCATGACCTGATCAAATGAGGGCATCCACGACGTTCTCTACCAACAGGGTGGCGCCACTTAAAAATAAGGTGTGATATTTGACAGATTTCATAGCGGGTAAATTAATTTGTTCGAAAAATGTAAAGTTTAATGTTTCTTTCTATACTATTAGTTGCATTTTACATTAATTAGAATAAAAATAAATAAACCAAACCACAGACATTCATAAAAGTAGAAAAATTAAAAAACCTTTACATTTTTCGAACAAAAATAACTTCTCTATTATGAAATCTGTCAAATATTACATCTCATTTTTAATTGGCGCCACCCTGGTGGCAGAAAAAGTCGTGGATACCCTCATTCTTAAAAGACCGGTCAAGTGTGAGTTCTCGCGAGCTAAGGGTTTCGTGCAATTGTGTATATTATCATCTGCCGCAGTTACACGTATTTTGTGAAAATGTCAACCAGCCAGTTACAGTGGTGGTAGTAGGCAGCATCCTATTAAGGTTAAAAAGATACAGCCCTGTTAACCAGATTCACGAAATAGTTTATCTTTACCAAACCTTGATATAAATTTATTTCTGAAAGCAGATTGTTGACCACAGGCAGTATCGCTAAAAGCTTATGCTATATAAGTAGTGTCACAGAATAGAATAGAATATTTTTTTATTCAATATAAATTAAATGTAATTCCTATTTAGTCATTTTTTACTTTTACCACTGGTTCGGAAAAAGCCACTGTCCTGAGAAGCACCAGCAAGAAACCCAGCGGGAATTGTTTTTCAAAGTAAATTATACAAAAAAAAAATTAGCCCAAGCCTGTGTTGTGTTTAAGGCGTTAAACAGTAACTAATACAGGTAGGCATTGTAAGAATTTGTGAGTTCATATTCTCGCTAGTACTCTATGGACAAGACGCATCATTCCCTTTATTTGGAGTTATCAATGAACAGACAAACAAACTTATTATATAGTACACATAATTTTATCGTATTCAGGTAAAAAATATATTTATTTATTACCAGCCAATTTTTTTTATAGAAGAGTGTAATCGCAGGTGCGTTGCCGGCCTTATAGAAATTAGTCAGCTCTTTTCTTGAAGGTCCCTAAGTCGTATCGGTCCGGAAAATTCGCCGGTGGTAAACAATTCCACATAGAAGTTGTACAAGGAAGAAACCTCCTAGTAAAACACACAGTTGTGGACAGCCGGTATGCAGTATACAGCGGTATGTGCGTTCGTGAAATTTGGTGGCTGGAATTAATCCGGACAATTCCTCAGAGCACTCCCCATGGTAGATGCGATAGAAAATACAAAGGGATGCAACATCCCCACGCAGCGCCAGTGAATCGAGCCGATCAAAAAGAACTCGGTCGTCGACGATTCGAACCGCTATGCGCTGGATGCGGTCAAGTGGAAGGAGCTGGCACTGCGGTGCCCCGGCCCAGAGATGAAAACAGTATTCCATGTGAGGCCGAACTTGCGCTTTGTAAAGTTTCAAGCGATGTGCCGGCATGAAGAACTGTCTCGCTCTGCTGAGCACGCCAAGCTTTTTAGAGACTAATTTGGCCTTCCCTTCCAAGTGACCACGAAACTGCACACTATTCGATATGTCGACGCCGAGGATTCCGATGCTAGATGAGGCAGCAAAGGGAGTGCCTTGAAATTGAAACTGAGGAGATACGACAAAGGAGTTCTTTTTAGCGGTAAACGCGCAAACTTGTGTTCTGGGGATTGAACTGGACTAGATTTAGTCGCCCCCAATCCGAGATTTTGTTCAGCAAAGACTCGTCTTTGCTGAACAAAACACTGGTGATTCCTTATACTGGTGTATAAGGAATCACCAGTGCTGTCGCCTGCATAGCAATGAATGTTACCAGTTTGCAACATATCATTGATATGCAGAGGAAACAGCGTTGGTGATAGCACGCAGCCTTGTGTAACACCAGCGTTAATAGGCTTGTAATCAGAGCATGCATCGTCTACTACGACCTGGATGCTCCGATCAGCAAGGAAACTGTTGATCCAATTGCACAATTTCTCGGGTAGACCATAGGAAGGGAGCTTCGAAAGAAGCGCTTTGTTTCAGAAATGATCGAAGGCCTTCGCTATGTCTAAACTAAAGGCCAATGCCTCCCCCTTGGACTCTACTGCCTCCACCCATCTATGAGTCAGGTAGACCAGAAGATCACCAGCTGATCGACCCCGATGAAAACCGTATTGGCGGTCACTAATCAGCTGGTGATCCTCAAGGTACCTCATGAGCTGGCATTTTATATAGCTCCATTATTTTGAAGAACAAGCAGGTAATGGCGATTACAATGGTTAGGTACCCATTTTGTTAGTTTAGTTGCTATTTTGTCCGTTATTATTGCACGCCTCACAACGTGAGGGAGTGCTCTACTTTCGATATGTGGCCATACCATTTACTGTTACTCGACTGAAAAGAGTCAGTAACTCCTTCATGGGGCAATGCATAGACTTAGAATATACTGGCGTATAGACGACCTGACAGCCCGAAAACGCGTGACTAATTTTGATTTGTCATTGTGTGCATTAGCTAGTGATGTGCATTTTACTTACAAGGACTATCGAAAAATGATTGTTAAGGAAGCGGTAAAAAGATTTAAAAAAATAGTTTAGAGCACGAAATTGAAAAATTAACTGAATTTTTACCATGATAGTTCTAAAATAATTAAAAAATATTCATATAACATATTCCTCGGAATAAGCTGAACTTACCTGCCTTTTGTTGGATTTTAATCCCAGGTGACTACCGAACAACTTTTAAAAAAAACTCCTCAAGTATCAGATCGGAAAGTTGTATTTTCGAGTTATGATCTTTGGAGCAAAATATTTACTGCTATGGACAGTTTACCCGGAATTTCTATTTAAACATTTTGTTAATATAAATAGGTAGATTTATACGTGGTAGAGCCATGCTACAGCTATATTAATAGTATAGTTGTAGCACGAATGCGTCGGCTCGACCGGGAAAGGACCACGCTCTCACAGAATACCAGCGTAAAATAGCAGCTTAATGCTGTTGAGTTTCGTTTGGTGAATGTAGAGAACCGGAGAACTTTTTTATTGGAAAAAAGGCATTCCATCTTAGTCCTCACGGCTGACAAAGCATCTGCATTTTATTCGCAATCGAGGATAGATGTAGATGTCTATGGGCCACAGTAACTACTTACCATCAGGTGGACTGTGGACTTATCCTATAATAAAAAAACTTAACTAAGTATATACCTATTTATATTTTATAAAAAAAATTGATGGGGATATAAAAAACGGGGACACGGAGTACATAATGACTGCTTTATTTTTCATATAATTAAACAGGTATATTATAGAAGTTTATTTTAAAATTCGACTTAAATATGAATGTAAACTTAATAATTTAAGTAAGGAAACTTGTAGGAATCAGTTAAATAAGATTGCTCTGTTTAAAGGCCAATATTTTTAAGAGGCTTCATCGTGCTTCATGTTTATATTCTTTTATCTGTCCCCGTAAAGTATAAAGTAATAACAAACTTATTATCATTTTAGCTGCATGAATTTTAAAAACATAATGATCTTAACAAAGTGAAAGTGCACCAAGTGTCTGAGGAAACAAATGCACTCTCTATTCTCTCAACCTCGGTATGTTAAGAAAATGGTCACTCATTCATGGACTTACCGCGGCAAGTGCAACTTAATCTCGCAGATCTATTGATCCGCGCAGCTATTATTTAACCACAAGTTCCTCTTCACTACGACTAACGCTGTACGTGATAACCACGCCATTTAAATCCTTTTTATCTAAAGTTTTGAAAGTTAAATTTTTGAAGTCTTATTATAACAATATTATACTTACTGGTACAAATAATGTAGAAATGACTCCTTTTAATAAAATTGTTTTTATTCTTCTTTTTCTTTTATACTTCTCAAGAAAATGTTTGCTAAAAATTGTTGAGTTCTTTGGATTCCAACCAACCCGTCCAATTAACCTTAACCATTTTTTCTAATTATAGAATCCGGAGGGAATCTGTTTGACAAACAGCAAAATAAAATTACTTTTTAGAACGCAAACCGGGGATTTATTTTCTTGTTGTGTGGGCAAGGCATTGATTATAAACATTCAAGATAAATATCGACATTAATTTTGATATAGTTGAGTCAATCCCTAGCGTACATGTAAAATATTTTGTTTAAAAATGTATTTACCAAATTCTTGCAAATTATCAACAATATGACTTTTTTCTTTGCAAAATATCAAAATTAACAATATAATTGAATATATTCTATATTTTAAAGAGTATATAACATAAATTTTAACCAAAAATAAACGCGTTATAACATTGACGACGTCTTGAGAATTTACCTGTGAAATGTGAAATTATCAGGATTATTTCTATTATTAACAGCACAGTCTCTCACGGAACAATTATCCATTTTGTAAAAAAGTTACTTACTAAAAATAACAACTATAACACTCAAAAAATTACAAAATATCTAGGAGCTATTTCTTGCGTGCCGACTTGTGCCGACCTGTCATTCAAAATAGGTTACAGAGTCATGAGATTTGGTATCCTTTTCTATCTTGCATTTTTGCTATAAGGAATTTTCTTCTTCCTTGCACACTATGTTGGTCTATACGCCAGTAAGTCTATGGGGCAATGTATACGCTTTTACAACAAAGTCCCAGAAAATATGCAAACCTTTTCTATCAAAAGGTTTAAATTATTTATTAAGCAAAAATTGTCTAGTGAGGGTTATTATACTACTAAAGAGTACATGACTGATATTAACCCCAGGGAATGAGGTGATCACTACCATGCTTTTTCTAAATGTTTTCATAACAATTGTATAAAATATTATATTGTAAATTGTGCTTTTTTTAAATGTCCCACTGGGTTTCTTGCTGGTTCTTCCCAGGACAGAGTTTTTTTTTTGCGAACCAGTGGTAAAAGTAAATAATGACTTTCAATAAGTATTATGTACTATAATCTATATTGAATAAAAATGATTCTATTCTATTCTACCTCAATTTCGCTACATAAAATCGTTCTTATACTTTAGCTAGACATCAAATCCATACTATTATTAACGTTACAATAACATCAGACATTGAATTATAAGATTAGTTTATTTTCTAATTGATTCACTTTAGATTACATAACAATAAATGTAATTGAAAAAATATATGGACTGCCGTCCGTTAGTATGTGCGTCGGTAAGTCTTCTCGCTTAATAGAAATGTAAGTAATAGATTGAGATATATAGTATTACTATTAAATAAGATTCCATATATTCTAAGGAGGATCCCTATTGATTTTTGTTATTGAACTCAACACCGTTTAAAAGCTATTAATGAAAGTCGATCAGATTCTCTGTTTTTTAAATTAAAAGTTTTTTAATCTTGTAAAAATTATCGTCACTATTTTTATTTTTTTCATCAAAATTAAATGAAACGCTCATGAGGCGTGTACTTTTGGGTTTTCCAAACTATTTTAAATTATGGGCACCCACTTAGAAAGAAAGTAAAGTGCCTCTCTTTTCGGGCCGTATTTATTGCGAAGTAAACCTTCTAGTTCTAATAATAATTCTATGACCTAACCTCTTTGAACGTAGTCTCAGAACAAACGTAGCAAAGAGAATATAATCACTACGTTTAAAACGTAGCAACAATATCTATGGCACTTAGACAGATCATAGAGATCTATATTTCTCTGTATACGCTATGGCAGTAATTTTTGACATGGTCTAAAGGTCTAGATACCAGGCCATAACTCAAAACAAAATTTTTTTTGACATTGAACATTGACTGATGACTGTTGACAATTGACATTAGACCACATTTTTGATTTGACAATTGTTCAATTTTGAACGAATTTTGATTTTTTGATCACAAAATAAACTCAAAATCTAACTTTCTAAACTAAATAGTACTAATTTTGGATTCTATATACCTAGAAAAGAAGACATTATTTTTATTTTCTTGATATTTGGACGAAACATAATCTTGTTTTCTTTTAATATAATAAACATACATAAACAATGTCTTTAGAATCAATAAAATATCAAAGAGGGAATTTAGAAATTCTAGACCAGTTAATGCTTCCATTACAAACCAGATATATTAAAGTACTGGGTGTTGAAGACGGATGGAAAGTCATAAATAAAATGCAGGTAGACTATTTGTAATCATCAGGAAAGTCATTTGTTTTATGGTTAGATTTAAATATCTAGCCTAAAAAAGAACTTAATTATATCTACATTCTGTCAATCCTGTTAGTAATAAATAGGAGTCTCGTCTCTGTTGTAGGACAAATGGGCATTATATGTATTTGGAAATAACCAAACCAAACCCAGAGACTAGTGTTGCATTCCCCAATCTGCCTGACCAGTATGGTAAAAGCAGATAAGAGTATTACAATTTTTTTTAATTGTGTCATGTGAGGCTTTCACCACCTTGTTTAAACAACAGTGAATTCATAAAGGCTGTTGTGGTAAGTTGTATAACAAGATAATAGATTATTGTTTTGTTGATTATTTGTTTGATGATGGTACAAATCTCAGTGGTTTTTAAAAGCTATTTATGTTTAATGTAAACTGGAAGGACTTTAGATTAACACGAGCTCAGGGTCTACAGAATCAATGAGTTTATGTAAAAAGGTTGTGTTATTAAATAAATAAATAAAATAACTACCCCTTAATATTGAAATGGGAGGGGCTTTACATTGAAATGCCCTTGATATTGAAATGCACCTCAACTAAAAAGATCATATCTGATCTAGTTAAAAAATAATTTGCCTTAATTTTATTATATGTATAGATAGGAGTGTACAGTCTGTAATTGAGATAACATAATAGTTTATGTACATTTAACTAAAATAATACATATCTACACATTTATTTTTAGTGTTATGTATTTTTATGGTATAAAGTGTAATCTTCTCTGTCATAATTTTAGGTCAGGGGAGCACCAGCAATAGCCATAGTTGGTTGCCTATCACTTGCTGTAGAATTGCTGAAGGATGATTCTTCTGACAAAAAGGTTATGAGGCAAGAGGTGAGGTATATTAATGCACTTTTTTTTTAGATATTGTTGCTAGCATTATATTGATAGTCTCAAAGTCAAGAAACCAGTGGGTAAATATAAGAAATTATTATGGTTCTGCTAATGTACAAATGTACCAATTTCCTTTTAAAACATATGTTAGTTACAACCAGAGTACACAAAAAATTACAACATGTAGACTGTATTGTGTGAGAAGTAAGCAAAATTATTTACCATTGAATTTATCATGAGATTTTATTTATGATTTAAATTGTCTATATATCTTTTTAATAAGAAATGAAAACACAAAATTAATTTATGTTTGTTATTAATCTCAGATTGAGGGCAAACTAAACTACTTAGTCTCAGCAAGGCCTACTGCTGTAAATATTAAATTGGCAGCAGAGGAATTAATAAATTTAGCCAATACTTTGAGTGCTGATGAAACTGTTTCTGCTGATAGTTTTAAAGAAAGGTAAATGAAACTTAATTTTTACTGTCATTTATTTTCTCACTTAATAAATGTTAAATTCACAACTATCTTGACCTGAAATCTAGAATAAAAGCTTGCAAAGTAGTCTATCCTATTACTACTTAATGTGTTCTTAGTGCCTTGTTGTATACATATTCACAGTTTTCCTTGTCATATACTATATATTTCTAAAAAAAATTATAGTTTTTGAAAAAGAAGATAGTAAAATGATATTTGAAATAAGAATAGAAAAGGAGTTGGTTGAGGAAATGGATGAGTTTGTGTATGGGATGTGTTTTTAGTAGGGATGGTAGATATGATAAGGATATAGAATAACGAGTGAACGTACCAGGAAATAGAGTAAATGGGGCTCTACATTCTATTGTGGGAAGTCCTAATATGTCAAAAAAAGCACATGGCAAATCATAATGCTGTGTTAGACCTTAATGTATGGTAGTGAAAGTGAGATGTGGCAGAAGAAGCACGAGAGTAAAATAAATACTGTAGAAATTTTGTCATTATGGAGTATGTTAGGGCTGAATCTGAATGACAGGGTGAGAAATTGTGTGATAAGAGAAAAGTATGGTTTGCAAGATGATGCTGTAACTAGGATTAAGAAAGGAATACTTTGGTGCTTTCGACATGTAGAAAGAAATGAACAAGGAAAGAGTGACAAAGTAAATCTATGTTGCAGAAGTGAACGGCACAGTCGAGAAGGGATGCCCTAGACGAAAGTTTATTGACCAAATTGGCTATATATTGAAGATGGGCCAGATTAAGAGTATCCTTAACCGACGAGCACGAATGCGTCAGCGAGAGAGGTGTGTCAGGATCATTCCAAATGAAAGTAGTCTCTGCTTACCCCTCTGGGTGACAGGCGTGAGTGTTATGTATGATGTATGTATGTATATGTATATTTCAAGTAGCTTTTCTTCATATTTCCTTGGTTTTCCATTAGTCATATTAGTACAATTAATTTCATTAATGTACTTTTAGATTCATCAGTTTCATTGAAAACATGCTTGTCAAAGATATCGAAGACAATAAAGCAATAGGCAACTTTGGTTGTGAAGCTATTCTCAATAGTCTGGAAGGTGATGGTCACGTAAGAGTGCTTACGCATTGCAACACTGGTTCTTTAGCAACAGCTGGTTATGGAACTGCCTTGGGAGTCATCAGATCTCTTAATAAATCTAAACGACTAGGTACTTTTTACATTCTTGCAAATTATTCCGACAAGCTTTAACATAATGTTTTCTCAAACACTTTATTAATGGCATAACCATTTTTCAATAGAAAAATTGTAAATAACAAGCTTTATCATGTACACAGGCTTTATTACAAATTAATACTTACTGCTTGTATAAAACATGTTCTAGTCACAAATTTTATTTTATTCCAGAGCATGTTTACTGTACTGAAACTCGGCCATATAATCAAGGTGCGAGACTTACGGCTTATGAACTAGTTCATGAAAAAATTCCTGCCACACTTATTGTTGATAGCATGGTTGCAGCCCTCATGCATATAAGAAAAATAAGTGTAGTGATTGTAGGAGCTGACAGGGTATGTTATGTTCTATTTTTCTCATACATTAATTATATAACATAAATGCTTTCAGAGAGACCTAAAACGACACTAGACACTGCACTAACACTACCTAAGTGTGAGTGTGAGGAATGTGCATGTGCATTTTGTACTCTGCAGACAGTGCTAACCACATATATATATATATATATATATATATATATGTTACAGTTAAAACCCGTTCTTAGATAGAACGCGTTTTCCCTAGTTAAAACTAGCACTAGAGAAGGGTTGGGTTTAGAATGAAGTGTTTACTTATTAAAGTAATTATAAAAGTTAACATTCTGGTGTTTTATTTGGTGCAAGAGTGAGCGAAGCGGGCTCGGGACTTAGGGCACCCTGACTCGGACAGGTAAGATTTGAAGGGGATGGCGGGGTCAAGTGAGCGAGCGAACAGACCCGTCCATCCCTTTCTTGGTTATTTTTTTATAAACCATCCAGAAATAGGAGCCCCGCTTAGCAGGGCTCCGTCAACTACACTTTGGTATTATTTCCGCGGAGGGGGGACGCCCCCCTATTAAAGCGATTTTTCTCAGTAATCATTCAATAAAAACAGTTTTAACTGACTCGCTTCGGAATAACGCGTTTTGTCTAGTAAGAACTAGTTTTACCTGATATTCAATTTTGAGCATTAGTTAAGTCTAGTTATAACAAAGGCATTAAGTAAAAACTAGTTTTAACTAGGGAGAACGCGTTCTATCTAAAAACTGGTTTTAACTGTAACACACATATATATATATAGTTAATGGTACAAAATAAAATGGATATTAAAGTTATGTATATAACACCTAAGGTAGTAATTAGAATTATAAATGACAATTGTATGACAAAATAGTTATATGTGCATAGTATTTTATATGTGGTAGAGCCATGCTGCAGTTATATGATGGTTGTAGCACGAATGAGTCGGCTTGACTGGAGAAAGGCCACACTCTCACAGAATACCCGCGTGAAATAGCTTATGCTGCTATATTTCGTATGGTAAGTGTAGAGAATTGGAAACCCTTTTTACTGGAAACGAGACATTCCATCTTAGTCATCAGAGGTGACAATGCATCTGCATTTTGATTCTTAACTGATGATAGATGTAGAAGTCTGTGGGCCACAGCATTATAAAAGTAATTTATACATTTACCATTTGTTGGGTAAGCCTCTCTCCTAGCAAAACACCAACTATAGTCTTTGCGTTATAGCATGGTGCGCGTGACAGCTCACGCCTATGAAGTTTCCGTATTTTTTTAGATAAACTGTCATACAGATATTGTTGTACTTCATGGATGGGTACCGCCCACTTACGACAGTGATGTGCCACGCTAAACTATGCCATGCCACAACGTACAACCACAGACTATCAAAAATCGGTTTTGAAATAAATCGATTATATAAAAATCACGTAGATATGTATTGGAATTGGAACTAATCGTTCAACAAATTCTGATTTATGTAAACAAACCTCACATAGATGAATATGCAGTGTTTACGATGCATAGACGAAAAATTATTTGTTGGTCAGCTCAGGCAAAAAAATAATAATTATAAAGCAAATTTCGCATTGTGTCAAAAAGACTTTATCATAACTCATGGCGGCCAAAATGGCTACAAAAAACCAATTTTTATTTTTATTTCATTAGATTTATAAACCAAATTCTCGATTATTTTTACCTTCCGTCATATATTTTGACCTGGCAAAACTAATACACATATAGCAAAAGGCGCTAGCACTTGTACCTTGAAAAGCTGCCGGTGCAGTCTACGCCGTACTGAAAATTACAGATGCTGGCAGCCATTTTATTTGTTTAAATATCAATATGAATGTTGCAATCAACATGAAATAGAAGATGATTTTTATTTTCAAATTAATACATAGTATAATCTATACATTGAAGTGTCTGTTTGTAATATTAAAATAACAGCCTTTTTCTAAATACTGTTGCGCGCCACTATTAATATCTTGCACATGGCAACACTAGTTACCACTAGCGCCCTCTAGTATCGAGTAGCAGAACTAGGAGAGTCAAGATCCTTCTAGAAATTTCGGGACCGATATGTACTCGAACATTCTATATGTTTCTACAGTAGAAGGTTCTGGAAAGTATCTGAGGCGCTATATAAGGCCGGTATAGACCACGACCGAGTCAGTATTGAATTGGCGATACAAGCGAAGACTTCGAAGCGATACAACGAAAAAAATTGTGTTTTGTTATTAGTGTAGTTTAAAGTTATAATTAGTTTTGTGTAATTAAAGTGTCAATTTTGGTAATTCACTCGGCATTTTTTAATTGTCTCGAACCCCAAGCTCGTAACAATTGGTGTCAGAAGTGGGATTTAATCATACCGATTTTACCTAAAGATGACACGGAGGGAATCCGTACCCGAAGTCAACGCCAACAGGAGATGGACCAGAGACGATTTGGTGGTACAACGTCGCAAGCGTCGGAGGGTCAGCTGCCGACCACGGAGGTCGGCCCGTCAGCAGCTCCTGCATTTGCAGCACCTAACTTAGGTGCTCTGATGATGATGCTGCAGGAGCAGGCCCGCCGACAGGAGGAACAAGCCCGCCGACAGGAGGAACAGGCCCGCCGGTTGGAAGAGCAGCTGCAGCGGGGACAGGAGGAGCAGATGCTTCTCATGAAGGACCTTCACGCTACCTTCGGGAAAGAGATAAGGGAGGTGAAGGATAGGGTTGCTCAACATGACAACCGCCTGTCGGAAGCTGAAACCCGAATCGACCAAGTGAACAATCGCGTTGACAACGTGATTGCTGACGTGAAGAAATGGCTGGACTACCTCAAACTTGGGGATGGAGTTACAGCTCCCGTGGTAGCTACAAAACCTTCGCTACGTGGATTCAAAGTGCCGCCGTTCGACGGGACTTCTTCCTGGTCGGCGTACAAAATCCAGTTCGAGGCTGTCATGAAGGCGAACGGCTGAAATAAAAGTCAGGCCATGACTGCTCTCACCCTAGGCCTGCGCGACCAGGCCTTAACTGTTCTGGAAGCTCTCGGTAAGGAAGTGACTTCTGAGCAGCTCCTTGAGGCATTGGAGGCGAGATATGGCGACGCTCACCTGGAACACGTCTTTCGTGCGCAGCTCAAAGATCGCGTGCAACGCAGCAACGAAAACCTGCAGCAGTGGGCCCTTGAGGTGGAAAAGCTGGTTCGAATAGCATACCAGTCTGTACCTGCACTTATTGTAGGGAATCTGGTGCAGACATTCATCGACGGCATCCGCGACCTTGAAGTCAGAGCTGCTGTGAGGCTCGGGCACCACGAGACGCTTAGGGACGCGTTAGCCCATGCACTGGAGGTGGAAGCCGTACGGCAGGATCATCGATCCCATCGCGTCAGGAGGTTGCAGCAGCTGCAGTTCGCGACTGCAATAAAGGATACAGCCCTAGGTGCTACGGCTGTGGGAAAGGGCCATCTTCGATCCAGCTGCCCTAAGCGAACTGTAGAAAGGGAGGTGATCGATCTCGAGAGGGTAGTGCGGCTAACAGCACCGCTCAGCAGCAGCAGGGAAACGAGTAAAAGCCAGGACTGCGGGGCGGGTGCTGGCTAATGTTAAAAGAGCCCCAAGGATTTCGATCTCACAAACCCATGATGGGAACAGCCTAATCATCAAAGGTGAGGTCAACGGAACGCCGTGTAAACTGACCATAGACACTGGAGCCTCTCGCACGGTTGTCAGTTCCCAACTTATAAGTCAGTTCCTTGGGGACTCCGCATACAATCGAGAGCGCATTAATTTGGTAACAGCCACCGGTCAGCGCATACCCGTCCGTGGAGAGAAGGAGATGGATATGAAGCTAGGCAACATGATCTACCTGCATAATGTCATCGTGGCTGATATAATGGACGACTGCATCCTGGGCCTAGACTTTATGAGGAAGAATTGTTGTGAGATCGATGTTAAGCAAGGTGTTTTGAAATGTGGACATGAGGAACTTTTCGTGGAAGGGGCGATACCGGGGAATGTGTACAGCCTTAAGAAGATTGTTCTGCCGCCGAGATCGGAAACGATTGTGCTGGTTAGTATTTCTCGGAATCCTGGGCAAGCTCATCGTTGTGTACTCGTGGAAAGGGTGGACAATGACCTTCCGTGGAAAGTGGCTCGAACCTTGGTCAGAACTACCGACATCTCAGGAGTACGTGTGCTGAACCTTTGTGATCAGGAACAGATTATGGAAAAAGGCACACTGGTTGGTACTTGTGAGAAAGTGGATTGGTTGCGTAGGTGCCAATATCCATCGACTGGGACCCCCAGCAAGGATGCACAAACGACGATGACCACACTTTTAGAAGACTGTCGCAGCGTTCTCTCCCCGAATGAAGTGGTCAAGGCGAAGAAGTTGTTACTCAAGTACGCCGATGTTTTCTCGTCAAACGATGCTAACATAGGAAAGACTGGCTTAGTTCAACACAAAATAAACACAGGAGAAGAATTGCCTATCCGTCAGCGCCCAAGAAGATTGCCGGTAGCACGTGAAAAGGAAGTGGAAACCATGATTGAGGGAATGGTGAAGGATGGTGTTATTGAACCTTCATCTAGTCCATGGTGTTCACCTGTGGTGCTGGTAAAGAAGAAGGATGGCAGCATGCGGTTTTGTGTTGACTACCGCCGTCTGAATGACGTTACAAAGAAGGACAGCTATCCTTGCCAAGAATTGATGACACGCTGGACATGCTTACAGGCGTAAAGTGGTTTAGCACACTGGACCTGAAAAGTGGCTACTGGCAGGTTGAAATTGACCCTAAGGATGAGGAAAACTGCATTCTCGACAGGAAAGGGTCTGCGGCAATTTAAAGTTATGCCGTTTGATTGTGCAATGCTCCAGCAACGTTTGAAAGGTTGATGGAGTTTGTACTACCGGGTTAATTGGCGATGCCTGTCTGGTCTACTTGGATGACATCATCATCGTAGGCCGTACGTTTGAGGAACACCTTCAAAACCTGGAACGCGTGCTCATGAAGATTCAGAGTGCCAACCTCAAGTTGAGTCCGAAGAAATGTTCACTATTCAAACGGCAAGTTAGCTTTTTGGGGTATGATAGTGTCGGAAGAAGGTCCGGAGAAAATTGCCGCTGTCAAAGATTGGCCGGTCCCAAAAGACAAGACGCAGGTTAGAGCATTTTTGGGATTGTGCTCCTATTATCGGCGATTTGTGAAGAACTTTGCAGATATAGCCAAACCTCTGCACAAGTTAACCGAGGAGAAGCGACATTTCTGCTGGGATGAAAGTTGCGATATAGCATTCCAAGAGCTCAAGGACCGTCTGTGCGAAACACCTATTTTGGCGTACTCTGATGCGGGCAAGGAATTTATAGTTGACACGGACGCAAGTGATATAGGACTTGGCGGTGGTGTGTTGTCTCAACGGAATGGTGATCAAGAGGTTGTGATAGCGTACTTCAGCAAGTCGTTGTCAAAGCCGGAAAGGAACTATTGTGTCACAAGGCGAGAATTGCTTGCTGTAGTAAAGTCGTTGCAGCATTTTAGCAAATATCTTCTGGGGCGGAAATTTCACTTACGAACTGACCATGCTGCACTGAAATGGCTATTGCAGTTCAAAAATCCAGAAGGACAAGTTGCGAGATGGATTGAACTACTACAGGAATACGACTTTGTGATCGAACATCGCAGCGGGAAATCTCATGGCAACGCAGATGCATTGTCAAGAAGACCTTGTCCTGAATATTGCAAGCATTGTACTAGACAAGAGGGTAAGGAAGTGGTATCTGTGAGGATGCTTATGACAGACCAGCTCAACAATGAGTGGAAAGACAGCCTACGACATGCACAGCAGGAAGATTCGGACATCAAGCCAATTCTAGAATGGATGAAGGCCAGTGCTCCTAAGCCCAAGTGGAGCGACGTTTCAGCGATGAGTTCGACCACGAAAAGCTATTGGGCCCAATGGGACAGCTTGCTGATTCAGGATGGAGTCCTGTGCCGTAAATGGGAAAATGGTCGGGGAGACAGTTGTCATTTGCAAATGGTTGTCCCTAAAGCTAAAGTACCGGATGTTTTACAGCTGTACCATAATGGTTGTTCAGGAAGCCACCTGGGAGTTAAACGAACTCTACTGAAGATCCGAGAACGGTTTTACTGGGTCCACTGTAGTGACGATGTCCAGGACTGGTGTCGCAAATGTACAAGTTGTGCGGCTGTAAAGGGACCTCAAACTCGTAGTAGAGGTGCATTGAAATTGTACAATGTTGGTGCACCATGGGAGAGGATAGCCATTGACATTGCGGGGCCGTTTCCGGAAAGTGAAAGTGGTAACAAGTATTTCATGGTTGTGATGGATTACTTCACTAAGTGGCCAGAAGTCTTCGCCATTCCAAATCAAGAAGCTTCAACAGTTGCAGATAAACTAGTTCATGAAGTCTTCTGTCGTTTTGGAGTACCTTTAGAGATTCACAGCGATCAAGGAAGGAATTTTGAGTCTCAAATATTCCAGGAAATTTGCCGAGTTATGGGTACTCATAAAACAAGAACAACTTCTTACCACCCACAATCTGATGGAATGGTAGAACGATTTAATCAGACATTGGAGAAGTACCTAGCAAAAGTTGTGGAAAAACGGCAACGAGACTGGGACAGGCACATACAACCGTTTTTGTTGTCATATCGAAGCGCTGTTCACGAAAGTACATCAGTGACACCAGCTTTCGCAAACTTTGGGAGAGAATTACGGCTGCCTGCAGACCTGATCACCGGAATACCACCTGATGCCCCACGCAGTATAACCGATTATGCAAATGACTTGCGGAACAAAATGAATGACATTTATGAGCACGTCAGACAATCGGGACAGCAAACGTCTGAAAAGATGAAAACACGGTATGACCGCAAAATTAACAACAAAGGGTTTGACGAAGGTTCACTAGTGTGGTTACACAATCCAGTTCGCAGCAAAGGGAAATCCCCTAAGCTTCAAGCTAAATGGGACGGACCGTACCGGATTGTGACAAGGATCAACGACGTAACCTACCGGATACAGAAATGTGCAAGAGGTACTCCTAAGATCGTCCATGTGGATCGACTGGCGCGTTATTATGGGGCCAATAATGCTCGGGACGAGCATGTCTTAGGAGGGGGCAGTGTTGCGCGCCACTATTAATGTCTTGCACATGGCAACACTAGTTACTGGCAACACTATTACTAGTTACTAGCGCCCTCTAGTATCGAGCAGCAGAACTGGGAGAGTCAAGATCCTTCTAGAAATTTCGGTACCGATATGTACTCGAACATTCTATATGTTTCTACAGTAGAAGGTTCTGGAAAGTATCTGAGGCGCTATATAAGGCCGGTATAAACCACGACCGAGTCAGTATTGAATTGGCGATACAAGCGAAGACTTCGAAGCGATACAACTGCGAACTAAAGCGATCTGTAGTAAAATTGTGTTTTGTTATTAGTGTAGTTTAAAGTTATAATTAGTTTTGTGTAATTAAAGTGTCAATTTTGGTAATTCACTCGGCAGTTTTTAATTGTCTCGAACCCCAAGCTCGTAACAATACTTATGAAAATATAGGGTATTTATAACAAAAAGACAAAAACAATTTTTAAAATGTTTGTCTTACTGTCAGTTTGTTCCGGCTTATAGCTGGCATTGACACATAGCTGATGTTATAAGGAGTAACACAGGCTAATTTTATTTTAGAAGAAAAAGTACGACCCATGAATCCAATTGTAATAAATTACAAGCGGGCGAGGTCCGGGAAAAGCTTTTTGCTTTGCTTTGTGTATCGTTAATCGCCTTTTTTAATCGATTTAACAATGATCCATCTCTAGACACGCCAAAAGTGTAAGCTGTCACCCGCACCATGCTATAACGCAAAGACTATAGACTAGAGCCTAAAGAGGAGAAGAAGGATATTTGTTTGGTTGTTTTTATATGAAATTTTAGAAAGCACACCAATGTTTTTTAACACGGCTTGACAATTCCACTCGGGGTGAACACCAAAGGCCAGCCATGTGGGGGAAATCTCTTAACTTTACAGTGGGTTACCAAGTTGCGGCAAAGTGTTAAACAAACTCTAAACCCCTGTATTTTACTTATCTTAGCACGATACATTTAATTGCGCTCAATATGGCAAAACCAAAATTCATGTATCAATTAAAGTACAAATATGTTACAGATTGTTCATTAATTTTCAATATGTTATTCAGGTTGCTGCTAATGGCGACACAGCAAACAAAATTGGAACTTACCAAATTGCTATTGTTGCTAAATATCACAATGTGCCTTTTTATGTTGCTGCGCCTCTTACATCAATAGATATGTCCTTAAAATCAGGAGACAGAATAAAAATAGAAGAGCGCCCTGATAAGGAAATGACTCACATTGGCGAATTTAGGATTGCAGCTCCAGGTAACTTAACAGTTAGATCCAATAAAACACCGTAATTTAGTTAAATATGTGTATTGTTCTAGGTAGCAAAACTAATGACAAACTGGTTGACTTAACTAACATTATTTATTAATTCATAAGTATTTATGACAATCTATTATTATAACATTAACGATATACTATTTTAGAACTGTAGATCAATTTTTTCCTAATAAATAAGAGATTCCCTATGCCCCAGATACTGCTCTTATGCTTCCTAATGTGCCTGTATCATAATGTTTGCAAGTTTTAAATTGAAGAGTAAATTCTTCAGATATAGAACTTAATTTGATGGTTACAAATATTAATTATTAGATCCTTCCCCTATAATAATTTCTTCCAGAATTATTTTAACACAAACACCGCCAAGTTCCTGACTCCGGGCTGCTACTGAGAACTTTTTTTTATATAATTAGGTTGACAAACGAGCACATAGTCCATCTGATGGTAAGTGGATGCTGTGGCCTATAGACATCTACATTTATCCTCAATTAAGAATCAACATGCAGATGCGTTCCAGTAAAAGGGTCTCCGTTTCTCACACTCACCATACGAAACACAGCAGTATTAAGCATGGTGTGGCATGGCAAGTGAGAGCATGGTCTCTACCCGGTCGAGCCGACCCATTCGTGCTACTACCATAATATAGCTGCAGTGTGGCTCTACCTCTTCTTAAACTTCTACCTCTCTTTTTAAAGACTATATTTATATTTAATGGAATCTTTTTGACGACGAATTTATAGACCACATGAGACTCTCAGATATTGATTTTAAAGGAAATGTCTCATAAACAAGAATTCTCCAAAATGGCAGCCCTTTTCTTCAGTACTAAAGATCCTTTTCTTCAGTACTGAAGATTATTCTTATTCATAGACCACGTGAACTCTCAGATATTGATTTTGAAAACAATCGGTGCAGAAAGGAGGCTTTAATCAATGACGACAACTTATTGTATTTCTAAGATCAAATTCATAATCGTAGATCATGCGTCTCAAAATTTAAATTTAATGAAGTAACTATTATGTATGTATATATGTATATATAAAAATAAATATATGTAATACGAAAATAAAATGCAAATACAACAACTTGCAAATGCAAAAACAGCTCCAGTGATGGCACCACTTTTTACTTTTCCAGTACTCCGGCTCCCTAGACATAGTCCTGCCATAACTAATTGCCAGCTCTACCTCATGAGCCTTGAGAGACCACAGCTGATTAGTGTACATTTCCGTCAGGGCCGCTCATCTGGTGATCTTCGAATTTACCTAACTCGTAGATAGATAAAGCCAGTAGAGTCCAATAGCGTGGTCTTGCTTCAGATGTTAGCACTGGCGATGCGTTTTACGCCGTCCGTGCCAATATTTCTCGGGGACACATCGTTGAATGCCGGAACAAACTTACACAAGTTTACCGTAGTCTAGTCTTTGTTAAACAAAGTCTCGGATTGGGGACGGCTAGATCTAGTCCAGTTTAACCCTCAGAAGACAAACCTTTCACATCACAGCATCGGAATCCTCGCCTTTGAAATATCTAGTAACGTTCAGTTCAACTTGCAACTTGACAAGGCTCAAGTTCGGTCTCACAATGAACATCTCTAGGACCCATATTAATAAACGTTACTCAGCTCAAGTACACGCACTTGACTACAATTTTGAGGTTATGATCTTATTAATAAACATATCTCAAGATGCGGTTTAGGTTTATGATATCAGCTGAGTGCCACACTGATTAATAAACGAAACTCGACTCTCAAGTGTACTTGAGATGCTAAAATCTGAGGGCGGGCAGTCCGTGACTTAAGATCGTGATTGTTGACATGGAGATTAAAAATATTTTAAGAGAAATTAATTATTACGACGAAATTGAGTACAATGACGATATTTTACGGCCTTCGCGATATTGTTTACCAAAAATTTATATAAGGGATTCCTCTGATCCTTTTAAGTTACGATGTAAACATTATAAAAAAACGATACAGATTTGGTCAAGAATCAGTAATATATATTATAACATTATTAAAGGATTCATTGGTGAAATACAGTAACAGAGGTCTTCCAATTTCACCAGAAATAGCCGTCCTATTAACTTTAAGGTTTTTTGCCACAGCATCATTTCAGTTATGTACATATTGTATATTTATTTAAGTAGGTATAATTTATTTCATTATTTAAATTAATATAATGTATTAAATTTCAAAGTAGGTAATGAGGGCATCCACGATTTGTACGATTTGTAAGATAAAATAAATGTCAGACTAGGTACATGCTGCTATGGAAATTCAGATTACTATGTTGATGTTTAAAAAGTGATATTTGTAGTACTATAATTACCTACCTGGCTAGATGCGTATTCTACAGTTATTTTGCTCAAGGCCTCATTTTTAATGCGTAGAGACGTGCCATCGGTCTTCTTATTTTCCACTATAGCGCTATATTTTTTTATAATTCCGAGAAAGCATTTTTCTCAATCGGAGTAAATACATGCTTCTTGCTTTCCATTCTTGTGTAAATTAAATTTCCCGGGAGATCAAAGTCAAGTAATCAAGATGTTTTCCAGTGTCAAACATGATACGTCAGTTTTATATTTGACACTGGCGCTGTCGTCGCTTTAATGCGTTAGGTTATTTTTATATATTGAATTAAGTAGTAAACATCTAGTTCGTATTTAGAAATACATACATAATAGTTTTAACAATTTAAGGTTTTCGAAAGTAGAAAACAACTTTATAACGTGATACACCTCTATTTATTAAAGTTTTATCAAAATAAAAATATTCAATAAATCTCACGATATAGCAAAAACGAAACGTGATGAATGATACTCTAAATTTCGGTCAACGTGACGTAATCGTTCACGAGATCAAACCCTCAAGTCACAGAACAGTATTCCTAAGTACAGCGTTTTGAGATACTGTTTTATTTGAGATAGGGCGCTTTTAGTGTCACGCGGATTTGCTCACGCACGCGGATTGGACCGCATGCGTAGCATCCGCAAAGAACAATTTCATATAGGTATCTATTGTAAAGCGTGATAAACGCACGCGGGACGCGGGCGCTGTGCGGGCGTCACCCCGGTGCGGGTATCCGCATGCGTAAGCGCTGCCTACAACTTCAGTGCCCATTTTAGAGTCGAGCGGGGCGCACGCGCCGTATTGTACTACCGAAATGAAAATCGATACAGAACGAGTAATCATTGAAGTTCATCTGCGGCCCGTTTTGTGGGATAAACGCAATGAATTATACAAAAACAGGGACGCGAGGGAGGCTGCATGGAGAGATATTTTGAAGGAATTGGCACCTAACTACGAAAATTTGAGCGAAGAGGAAAGAAAAGAGGCGGGTATGTTTGGTTCATTATTTTATTTATACAAGCATCATTACTTTATTAATATAAGCATAATTATTTAATTCACAAATAACATCAAAAACCTTCTAAAACCTTTTGAGTTTAGTTAATTAATTATATATCGGTGTTGCCAGGAGACTTTTCCTTCATTGATAAAGTAATCTGCAAATATATCTCTGATATTACTTGCCGACGTATTACTACTTTCAGTCTGCTGCCTGGGTAGTGGTCCCGTAAAACCATTTGTGACAAATGTATGGCTGACCTTGTAGCCATCCGTTTCCTTATGAAATTGTGAAGTACACATGCCGTCTTGACTATTAATTGTGCTAGATCTAACTTGACATTCATGGATCTGTGAAATATTCTAAATTTATTTGACATAATTCCAAAAGTGCATTCTATGTACCTTCTAGCTCTGGACAGACGGTAATTAAATATTTTCTTTTTGTAAGGTAAATTATCACGAGCATAAGGCCGCATCACATGTGATGATAAACCAAATGCCTCGTCTCCCACTATCACGAACGGCAACTTTGCTCTTACACTAGATGGATAAGCTACTGGGCAAATAATAGGCAACTCTTGCGGGTCAGGGATACCCAACGTTACTTTCCAGTTTCGTATACAATTGACTCTTCAAAGATGGTTGAATCGGCGTTGCTTCCACTGGTACCGACATTAATATATGTAAAATTATAATCAGCATCACACATTGCGAGGAGCACTACAGAATAATATTTTATAATTAAAATATAGTGATCCACTGTGCGGCGGCCGAATCACTTTATATGTTTTCCATCAATTGCACCCAAGCAATTAGGAAAATTTGTATATGTGAGAAATCCCTCTGCGATTTCTTTCCATTTGATCCCATTAAGCTGTGGAATACATTCAGACTTTAGTTCAATCCATATTATGTAACAAACTTGTCTTACTATTTCGCTAATTGTTGCAATTCCAATCACATAGGAATAGTGTAGATCAGTGAATGTATTACCAGTTGCCAAATATCTGAAAACAAAACAATATATTAATAATATGATAACATAATATATTAATAATGCTGACATCAGACATAAGACAGCATGCACCGCTCGAATTTTACTTCAGAAGAAAAATAAATACCCTTAAGGTGAAAGGGCACGGAAGTAGCTAGCGCTAGAAGTTTTTAATTCGTTTTAACTACAGTACTATAGCTACGTTAGATTTCTATGATTTGCCGAAAATTTTATCATAGGGGGGTATTTATGCAGTTATGATTTCATATGAAAGTTCGAAGTATAGTTATGTATTCATATCTGCAAAAGTGGCCACTTTTAGCAGATTTGAGACACATAACTATGCTGTAAATATTTTATAAGAAATCTTCTCTGTATAAATTAACCCCTATGGTAAAATTTCCGGCAAATGAAAGGAATCTAATAAATATATATAATATAATATAATGAAATATCGTTTATTTCAGGCAATATTTACATTACAAGATGTCCTCCTTCATGAAGGTTGACAGATGCAATAAAGCAAATTTTTGTTAAAACAAATTAAAACTTACAGCGCTAGTGACTTCCGGAAGTTTTCACCTTAATTTTGATGATGGCAAATTTTACTGTAACAAATAAACAAATTGCCCGATTCAATCCGGTGTTTTTCCAAAAATCCTTAAATGAAGTTCTAATTATTTTTGTAAAAAATGAATTATTTCGTCGATGTCTGCGCCGCGCCGCCCCGGCCGCGCCGTCTGCGTCTAGTATAAGATTCACTTTGCGCTATCGTTCGCGGCGAAATTGACCGGCCTGCGCCGGCCCGCCGTTTGCGTTGCGCCTAAGGGTACTTTTCCTTCAACTGCGGCCTTATTTTTCCACTCTGTATAGGTATATATATATTGCTTGATTTATCTAATGCTTCATGAGACAGTGTAAAGTTGACAACATGTGTGAATTAACTAACATTATTTATTAATTCATAAGTATTTATGACAATCTATTATTATAACATTAACGATATACTATTTTAGAACTGTAGATCAATTTTTTCCTAATAAATAAGAGATTCCCTATGCCCCAGATACTGCTCTTATGCTTCCTAGTGTGGCTGTATCATAATGTTTGCAAGTTTTAAATTGAAGAGTAAATTCTTCAGATATAGAACATAATTTGATGGTTACAAATATTAATTATTAGATACTTCCCCTATAATAATTTCTTCCAGAATTAATTTAACACAAACACCGCCAAGTTCCTGACTCCGGGCTGCTACTGAGAACTTTTTTTTATATAATTAGGTTGACAAACGAGCACATAGTCCATCTGATGGTAAGTGGATGCTGTGGCCTATAGACATCTACATTTATCCTCAATTAAGAATCAACATGCAGATGCGTTCCAGTAAAAAGGGTCTCCGTTTCTCTACACTCACCATACGAAACACAGCAGAATTAAGCATGGTGTGGCATGGCAAGTGAGAGCATGGCCCTACCCCGGTCGAGCCGACCCATTCGTGCTACTACCATAATATAGCTGCAGTGTGGCTCTACCTCTTCTTAAACTTCTACCTCTCTTTTTAAAGACTATATTTATTTTTAATTTAATCTTTTTGACGACGAATTTATAGACCACATGAGACTCTCAGATATTGATTTTAAAGGAAATGTCTCATAAACAAGAATTCTCAGAAATGGCAGACCTTTTCTTCAGTACTAAAGATCCTTTTCTTCAGTACTGAAGATGATTCTTATTCATAGACCACGTGAACTCTCAGATATTTATTTTGAAAACAATGGTGCAGAAAGGAGGCTTTAATGAATGACGACAACTTATTGCATTTCTAAGAACAAATTAATAATCGTAGACCATGCATGTCAAATTTTAAATTTAATGAAATAACTATTATGTATATATATATATATATATATATAAATAAATAAATATATGTAATACGAAAATAAAATGCAAATACAACAACTTGCAAATGCAAAAACAGCTCCATAGTTGGCACCACTTTACTTTTCCAGTACTCCGGCTCCCTAGACATAGCCCTGCCATAACTAATTGCCAGCTCTACCTCATAAGCCTTGAGAGACCACAGCTGATTAGAGTACATTTCCATCGGGGACCGCTCATCTGGTGATCTTCGAGTTTACCTGACTCGTAGATAGGTAAAGCCAGTAGAACCAGATGTTAGCACTGGCGATGCTTTTTACGCCGTCCGTGCCAATATTTCTCGGGGACACATTGTTGAATGCCGGAACAAACTTACACAAG
This sequence comes from Parnassius orleans, assembly GCA_029286625.1. Taxonomy (NCBI): domain Eukaryota; kingdom Metazoa; phylum Arthropoda; class Insecta; order Lepidoptera; family Papilionidae; genus Parnassius; species Parnassius orleans. The sequence goes on from JAGSMP010000037.1 coordinate 688,965, forward strand.
TTTACCGTCGTCTAGTCTTTGTTAAACAAAGTCTTGGATTGGGGACGGCTAGATCTAGTCCAGTTTAACCCTCAGAAGACACCTTTCACATCACAGCATCGGAATCCTCGCCTTTGAAATATCTAGTAACGTTCAGTTCAACTTGCAACTTGACAAGGCTCAAGTTCGGTCTCACAATGAACATCTCTAGGACCCATATTAATAAACGTTACTCAGCTCAAGTACACGCACTTGACTACAATTTTGAGGTTATGATCTTATTAATAAACATATCTCAAGATGCGGTTTAGGTTTATGATATCAGCTGAGTGCCACACTGATTAATAAACGACACTCGACTCTCAAGTGTACTTGAGATGCTAAAATCTGAGGGCGGGCAGTCCGTGACTTAAGATCGTGATTGTTGACATGGAGATTAAAAATATTTTAAGAGAAATTAATTATTACGACGAAATTGAGTACAATGACGATATTTTACGGCCTTCGCGACATTGTTTACAAAAATTTATATAAGGATTCCTCTGATCCTTTTAAGTTACGATGTAAACATTATAAAAAAACGATACATTTGGTCAAAATCAGTAATATATATTATAACATTATTAAAGGATTCATTGGTGAAATACAGTAACAGAGGTCTTCAATTTCACCAAAATAGCCGTCCTATTAACTTGGTTTTTGCCACAGCATCATTTCAGTTATGTACATATTGTATATTTATTTAAGTAGGTATAATTTATTTCATTATTTAAATTAATATAATGTATTAAATTTCAAAGTAGGTAATGAGGGCATCCACGATTTGTACGATTTGTAAGATAAAATAAATGTCAGACTAGGTACATGCTGCTATAAATTCAGATTACTATGTTGATGTTTAAAAGTGATATTTGTAGTACTATAATTACCTACCTGGCTAGATGCGTATTCTACAGTTATTTTGCTCAAGGCCTCATTTTTAATGCGTAGAGACGTGCCATCGGTCTTCTTATTTTCCACTATAGCTATATTTTTTATAATTCCGAGAAAGCATTTTTCTCAATCGGAGTAAATACATACTTCTTGCTTTCCATTCTTGTGTAAATTAAATTTCCCGGAGATCAAAGTCAAGTAATCAAGATGTTTTCCAGTGTCAAACATGATACGTCAGTTTTATATTTGACACTGGCGCTGTCGTCGCTTGAATGCGTTAGGTTATTTTATATATTGAATTAAGTAGTAAACATCTAGTTCGTATTTAGAAATACATACATAATAGTTTTAACAATTTAAGGTTTTCGAAAGTAGAAAACAACTTTATAACGTGATACACCTCTATTTATTAAAGTTTTATCAAAATAAAAATATTCAATAAATCTCACGATATAGCAAAAACGAAACGTGATGAATGATACTCTAAATTTCGGTCAACGTGACGTAATCGTTCACAAGATCAAACCCTCAAGTCACAGAACAGTATTCCTAAGTACAGCGTTTTGAGATACTGTTTTTATTTGAGATAATGTTTATTAATTAGCAACGATCTTGAGATGCTGATATAGTAATAAGGGCGTATCAAATGATTATGCACTTGAGTTCGTCGTTGAGTAACGTTTATTAATACGGGCCTAGGACGCGGCACCACAGTGCAGTAAAATAGAGTCTAAGCTTAGAATATTGCTAAACTTGAACAAAAATCACATTACCCTAACTTATATGTAATTAGTTTAAAAAAATATATTATACCTCATTAAATATTTTATTAATAATTTACTTGTTGTGTGTTTATGTTGTGTAACTTGATGTCAATTATGTTACAGGGATCAATTGCTGGAATCCGTCATTCGATCTGACTCCAGCTTCGCTAATTACAGGAATAATAACAGAAAAAGGAGTTTTTGCCCCTAATAAACTTCACGAAGTGATGAATCAATAAACTCAGTTTTGTTTTATTTAAGAATGTTATACTCGTCAGATTGTGATTACGGTATTTATAAGAATAAAATGTAGTACAATTAGTTAAATTCTGCTGTTTCTATAATTGCTCATATTAAATATACTGGGATTGTATTTAAATGCATATATGTAATTTTTACAATGTTGCATTTGTTACAAGATTTATCATGTTACATTATGCAATTTAATGTTACCAATTTTTTATAAAAATATTTAATAAGTTATGTTTTTTATTTACTTGAGTATGTACTTATAAACATTCTTTCACAGTGGATAAATAGCAATAAACAATGCACGCGTAAGCTAATAATGTCTTATTGCGACAGGCTGGCCAAGTAAATAATTATTTTTAGGCCGCATACACGCATAATATGTAATAAAATTTCTGACCACGTATTAAGCCTCTAGGAAACAAAAATCAAAAAGTGCTAGTTATTCCAAGGCCTACAATACTCGGAATGATTATTATATTTTGTCATGTTTAAAAAAAACTTTTACCTGTATCTGAAAGCTTGAAGTTAATTACAAGTATCCATGTTGAATACCATGATACTTACGAACTTGTTAAGTAATTAGTCACTTCAGTTTTCTATATGTCGAAGACAGAGGGAAGAAAATCAAAAGAGACAAACAGAAGTGGGGGTAGATCTCAAAACCCCCACTTGTTTCACTAGTATAAAGTTCAAAACAGGCAATGTTTTAAAAGATTCCGTCGCAGTCATTCTACGAGTCATTAAGAAGGTAGTGTTGAGGAGAGCTGCCTTGTGTCACTTCATTATGTTACATACGTAACTACATCCATCATGTTACGCTATTGTGTGGTTATCACCGGAACGTATTACGGTATGTGGCCGAATTTTAACTGCGCTATAACTGAATGTATAGTGCGATACGCCTTACGATTTATTGCTGATAATGATTAATTGCATCAGCAACAGAGCAAGTTGAACATTCGCTCATGTTATTATTACTTTTAAAAATAATCTCTGTGTTACCGACACATGAATAAAGAATGCAGCTCCTGTGCACATTATTTGAATGTACCTTGTAAAAAGTGACAAAGTTATCTTAAAGTTGGTAAAAATTACCTTGCATACATCCGCTCGATAAAATAAAATGATGTGTCTTACCTAGTTTGAAGAGCACCTCCCGCCCTCCCTCAATTGCGTGCACTATCCCCATCACCACTAATCCCAGCACCACTACTCCCAACACCGCTACACTAGGAAAGACACCACTGACGACAATACGACACGTGTTTCACCTCTACACGAGGCATCTTCAGGTGATGTAGACTGCGGTGGCTGACCGCTAAGTGAGCGGTGAGCCTTTTTTTTTGCGCTCAATGCAAGGACACCCTCCGGAAGCGGGGGAGGGAGGTGGTGAATGCTCCTAGCACACCACGCAGCCGGCTGCGTGGTTATGTGGGACTCACTTTGAAGAAGTGCCTACCCACTAAACACCACCTTGGGACCGACTTTAGCCCGAAGGCTCTACCGTCGTGTCTGAGACGACCTCCCTCGGGGAGAGGGAGGTATGGGGCACAACCGTCCGGGGACGGAACCGCGGATCAACCAACACAGCCGCAAAGTGCGACGGTGCTGGAGAGTTGGAGTGGGAATCGCATGTGCGAGAATGTACTCACCGTACGGGGACGGCGAGCACTGACTGCCAGTGCAACCGCGCGGGGGCGGCGGCACTAGCGGGTGGAGGCAGGGAGGGAAGGCACTCACCGTCCAACGGTGAGTGCGGGGCGCACAACACAACCGCACGGGGGCGGCTGGCGGAGACAGGAAGACTCCCACCGTCGCCCGAACCCATATTCATGGGCACGGAAACACGGCGACACAACTAAGCACAACCGCACAGGGGCGGCTGTGCTAGCCGAGCGGGAGGGCAAAACTCGACCGTGCAGGGACGGGAGTGTGGGAGGGTACTCAACCGTACAGGGACGAAAGAGTGGTCAGCCAACGCAACCGCACGGGGGCGGCGGCGCCAGCTGAGGGGGACGGGACGGGACTGACGTTCTATCCCAAGAAGCTGTGCCGACCGAGGGAGAAGACCCGTACGGGGACGGATGCTCGGTCTGCGGCGGACCCCGCAGGTGCACGACCACTCGAGAGCGGTGGCGCAAGCGGAATGAGCGGCGAGCCAAAAACAACTGCCATTTATACAGCCCGCTGACGCAACCGCTCCCTACTTAAGTAGCGAGCGACTGCCTCATGCGATAATACTGTCTGTTATTAGAGAGCAGGATTAAAGATATTTAAGAGAGGTGAGTTAGCAACATTTGTTTGTTCATTCAGCAGTGCAATGTTACTATTATTATTTTTTAATATCTCTAACTGTTCCAGCACACACAGTCGCAGCCCTTTATTACATGTATATAAGACTTTAAAGGAGTGGTCGTTGGCTAGGTTGTGTCCAGTGTCCAAAAGATGTTTAGCAAAATGGGATTTATCGGGATTGCAGCAATTCCTGTACGCGGCTAAATGCTCTTTATAACGTGTCTCGAAGTTGCGACCAGTCTGACCCACGTAAACGGCGTGGCATACGTCACAAACAAGTTTGTAAACACCCGACTTTAGACGAATATCCAATCCAATCTTTATTATTTCAGATATTCCTAAGATAATTGTTTGTTTTGAACGCCACATAAACGCCGCTTTGTCGAAGAGTATTAGCTACTTTTTCAGATATGGGGCCTGAGTAGGTCAAACTGCTCACATATCGACGAACACTGAGATTGAACCGCGTACAGAGAGTTGCGAACAACATGCTTTTGTTTTTTTTTTAATTAAATTGTTAATGAGATTTTTTGAAATGCGTTAGAGACCGCTATTTGATAAATTACATTAAGCTCTTTTAAATAATTTTCTTTACTTAATGGGACAGTGAACAAACGATTAATATAACAATAAAAAGCGGCTAATTTATGTTGGCACGGATGACACGATGACGCGGGGATGACCGTGTCGGTATGAGTTGGCTTTCGATAAATTTGGAAAACATGTGACGAATCTTTTCTTGTTATTGTTAAGTCAAGGAAATTAATGGAACAATCTTGTTCCAATTCAAGTTTAAATTTAATTTTATCGTGGATTCTATTTATTTTATTAAGGAAAACATCCAGTCGTCTCCTTGTGCCAGTCCAGCAAATAATTATGTCGTCTACATATCGATAGTAATATAAGATATTTTGATTGACAACTGTATGTTGTTTTTCGAAATTATCCATAAAAATGTCCGCCATAAGGGGACTTAGAGGGGACCCCATAGCTAATCCTTCTTTTTGTAGGTAGAAATTGTTATTAAACCGGAAATAGTTTTGTTTCATACAGAGAGAGGTTAAGTTAAGAAGATCATTTGTTTCCCCGGGATGTAGACGACGTTTATCAAAGAGATCTGCGAGTATACGCAAACAGTCAGGGGATGGGACATTTGTAAAAAGACTATCAACGTCTAAAGATAACAATATGGATTAAGGAAAATACGAATATCTTTAATTTTGGAAATGAGATCTAAGCTATTTTTTAGGCTGTAAGTGGGGTTGAATCCAGATTTATCTCGAAGGAGGAAGTCTAATTTTTTAGCAAGGAAATAAGCTGGTGCACCTATATATGAGACAACTGGACGAATAGGAACATGTTCTTTATGTATTTTAGGTAACCCATATAAAATGGGTGCTTGAGGATTCATTGGAACAAGACTGCTCCGAAACAAGTTGTGATCGGGAAAAACATATGATGACTGTTGTATACATAGCTTAACATCCGAAGTAAACTTTTTGGTTGGGTCAGACTCCAATAGCTCAAAGTCATCACCTTGGATAACATCGTTAACCTTCCGGCTGTACCCGCTACTCTTCATAATGACAACAGTATTGCCCTTATCGGCTTTAGTAACAATATCAGGTTCGCTGGCACAGTCAGTGGACAACAATCTCAGGGTCAGTGCGACGCACGTTGTTTGTTTTGTTAGTTGCAAGTTTGAATATTTTAATGTAAAAACATGATATTATTAATAATGGTTGTTTATAGTACTGTGTGTATGAATAATACTAGAAAAAATAAAAATATATCATACTTTAAATATCCCAAGGAGTAGTAGGTAAGTAAATATTTGATTATTATACTTTTTCAAGTAAGTACCTTTATTTTATTGTATGATCCTATTTTAAATAAGAAGAGGGTACTCCACGGTGTTTTTTTACCTTTTTATTGTTATTACAAGCTTTTACTAAACATTTGTAGGTATGTGGGTGGGTTGGTAACCGTTGGTATGTAGTAGGTATGTGGGTTAAGTTCACATATTGCAAGTAAGATTTGAACCACTTCCCGATGTCTGATTGAGTTGAAATGTTGTATACCGTAATTTCAGTGACAATGCCAATAATAATATGATAGATATTGTTTTGTTTAATTTGTCTTCACCTATTGTGACAACCCTACCAAAATAGGTAACAATTTTGACAGCTCCTTAGAAGCTTTGCCTCTGTACGGTTTCTTTACTCATGTGGTATTTACAGCACATGGTACAAATATGTAAACATCTCTCAGAGACTCATCCATTTATTTAGTATAGCTGCCGCTGATGCCGCACCGGCTCTAAGCAAGGTACCCCTAAGATAAGAGGCCGCCAAATTGTATGGTAGCATCCTACACTATTGAATGTTAGTGAACAAACTCACAGCCAGTACGTTTACAATCTTAAAAGATTTTGATTACAAAGACGATACAAGCGTGTTCAAACAAAAGACGACTCAAGTGTACACATTTTAGAAACAATCACTGTGGTATGAGTACTATTAGAACCGCCAATAAGATTTAGTGAATCAATAGGTTTATATAGATTTGATTACTAGCAAAAACATTTATAAAGAATTTTGCATTATGAGCTATTAATCATGGGTGGTAGTGATAACTGACAACCGGTAGAAATTAGCTACTAATGTTCCCGTTCCCGTGGCCTTGCATAGTGTCTTATGCAAGGCCACGGGAACACCTATATTTCTCAAAACTCATTGGTTAAATTTACTGATAATAAATTAGAGCATACCTACTAATGCTAATAAACATAGTAAAAACAATGGGAAAGAAAAGCTCTCGAGTGCCGCTCGTACCGGTAAGCGCAGTGTATGATGGCCCGCCACTGTGGCTCAGGACCGTATTTTGTAACATATCAGGTCAAAGAACCTACCATGCCACCAGTGTTTCCAGAGGGAAATTTTCAATTTCCGTGTTTGGTAAACAAATCAAGTATAGTAAGCGAAGTATTTTGTTATGCTAAGTCGTTGCGAATAGTAATCCACCTAATCAGGCGAAATAGTAGTCGAGCACTGTAAAAAATTGCTGTGTTTGTATGCAACATAGCACAGAAAACAAAAATAAATGAGATACAAACATGTTTTAAACTATGCCAACAACTTAGAGACCTTCAAGGAAAGAGCTTACTCTTTTAAAGATAAGCAAAGCACCTGTAATTCTCCTGGTGTTGCAGTTGTTCATGGGCGACAGTAATCACTTACCATCAGGTGAGCCGGATGCTCGTCTGCCCCCTCATAAAAAGCTTTTACCATCTTTTGCAACACTGAATCGTACAACAAAATTCTGCTACGGTCAGGCAACGCAATGGAGATGCTACCGTAAATAAACCGTAAAATTTAAAAAATATTGTAGAACACTGCTTTTATTTGTCTATGGTTACTATGATAGTGTATGAGAGTGATACTTTGTACAAGATAATAGTTGATGTACTCTATGCATTCCACGGATATTGTCACATGAGTTTTTGGCGGGAACTTGACCGGTGGCGGATTGCTACTCCTGTATTATTATTTAAATAATGGTTTGAAGTGGATTTTGATTTACAAAAGTGGTGCAATTTTGTGGATTTAATGTCTGCGCATGTGAACTACTAGTGAAAACGGTGAAACAAGTGATCCGATGGTGATGAGAATCTCAAGATAAGGTGTCTGCTTAGGCGCCTTAAGATATTATCGCCAACTGTCTACTGGTTCAAGTTGCCATCAAAATCTCCCAAAAACTACTTTGTTGATACTGAAAATCTATAAAAACGAAGATTCAAAATGAAATGAAGACATGGCTTAAAAGACAAGCATCCAAGCCAATATCTTAATAAAAAAATTGTCACAGGAAGTCTATGGTGCATTAATTCCGTCCGTGGAATGGAGTACCAACAGGGTTGCCAGTAAAGTCAACTTATCTTATACCACTGGAGACCTAAACTTATTCAAAATCAAATCTTACAAACCTCTAAACTTAATGAATAAGGAGAGATTAAAATAAAATTATTTGCATTGATTCAAATTTAATTTTTTGTTATAGGTTTATCTGAAAATTAAAAAAATATGTATTTATGCTACTCGAGTATCATAATAAAAAGTTATTATAAGTAGGTATCTCTATAATAAGTACCTACTCACCTGTGTCATCATTATCATTATCATTACAGCCCTTCATAGGTTCAAGCTCCCCCAAGGAATGCTAAAAAGCACGGTCTCTTGCCACCTGCAATCATCACTTCATGCTTCTCTTACTATCCTTCATCCCTCATCTGTGTTTTGTGCAAATAATATTATTTCAACGAGTTGAATTACTTTCTTGTTCGATCTTAAGTCTTTTGTAGTCTATACTTGGTAAAACTCTCTACTTGGCAGGCAAATGACATTTAAAAACGTTTATTATTTTAAAGTGTAAGAACTGTTGTAAGAGTATTACGACTAATTCATTTAATTATAAATTTCTGCATATACTTAACGTCACAAGCAATAAATATATAACTCATATAAATAACACAAGGGTAGAGTTTCAGCATTCATTCATTACAGCTTATCAAATTCCACCACTGAACATAGACATCCCTACAGATTGCCTCTTCAGGGTGATACGTGCCATAGTTACAACGCTTCGCAAGCGGTTTGGCAACTGGAGTTTTTAAATTTTAAAGTTGTTTTTAGGAAAACGCTGCTGCCCATTTCCTGGTTTATTTCCCTCTGTTGCCTCTTATGACAATCATAGGTCGGAAGTGAATTTTCTAACACCACCACTACACGTCCACAAAGAAACAGTAAAATAATTGTAGGTTTATGTTTTTGAGTTCATTTGTAATGTCGTTATTATTATTTTATTCGTTTGTTTGTAAACACTAAACAGTGCACAGGTGGTGCAGCCTTAAAACACTCAGGTTTACTTTTAATGCCAACGAATACTACCCAGAGAGCGATATCCAATTGAAAGGATTAAATTTAAAAAAAATGCTTGTCATCATCATCAACGACTATGAAATGTTTGTTCTTTCGATGTTTTTTTTAACATTTAGCACATTTACAAAGGGAATGCAAAGCAATGTTTAAGTTCTCTTATAGTTCTTTTGAATTCTTATTTTTATAGTCAATTAATAATCTGTTTAAAAAAAAGGTATGTGTCCTTAGATAATCATATTAAAATACACATTTTGTAATCTAAACGTAGTGATTATATTCTCTTTGTTGTAATCAATTAATTAATCTGGCAGCCCTGCTGATCAGTACGTCAGGCCGTCAGGCAGGCGAAGGCGATTTTGTGAAGTTCTGTATTTGCTTTGCTTCTATATTAATTTATAGTTAAATTAATACATAGTGCATTTTTTTTACAAAATATGGAACATTATCTCGGTGGTGGACATTTTTTAATTTATTGTTATAGTTACTTTTTACGTTGACAAGTTATGGGTGATACGGTTTTTGTTGTTATATTTATTGTTTCATTTTGTGTTTTAAATATTCCTAAGCTTGAATAAGTTCAAAGTGATCTTAGGTGATACTGTAGTTATAACCGTGATGAATGAATATTAGGAATTGTAATGTAAATAAAAAATATATTGTTTGCACGCGCATGCGTTTTTGTCAAAAACAGACAAAGGTTTTGTGTGGTTTGAAAATCAGCTGTGTGTGCAATGACTTAGTGGTACAAAAAGTGTGTGTTTGCAAGCGACAATGTTTAGTGAAATTGGATATGTAGTATTTCTGCTGCTTGCTCTGCCATACATAGAAAGTGGTAAGTGCCCTTTGAAAGTTCTTTATTCTAAAAACTTATTCATATTATGCTTTACAAGGTACTGCAATCATCTCAATGATTGCCAATTTCAATCTTTAGAGATAATCAATTTTTACATGGTTTTTAACTTTTTATAAGCTTGACATGTATGTAAGTTCATGTCTTAATGATAGATGTATGAATGTAATGAAGTTTTATAATCTAGTTTTATAGGCAATAGGTAATTTTATTATTATGATCCAGTATTCTCACTAAGATCATTACAACTCATGATCAATGTGTGTTGTTTTAGTTTTATAATCTCTAATATTATTGTATAGCTTAGTTAAATCTATAAGCTATATAATAATCTCTAATATTATTATATAGCTTAGTTAAATCATTTTCATTTTAAAACATTAGAGAAATCTCTTAGGATCCAACACATTAATAATCAATACAAAAAAAATTGTATAGGTACTAAATAGGTTTATGATTTTTAATAAAATATAACAAAACAGTCAAATAATCTTTAAATATTTAAAATCTTAATCTGAAGCTGGATGATTTATTTAAGATCAAGCTCTTGTTTTTCAAAATAAATAACACTACAAGAAGAACAACTTTTATGCAAACATTTCATGATTTATAATTCTTTTAATTGATAATAACAAAATACTCTTATCATTCTATCTAATATATTATCTATAAAGCTAAACTAGAATTATTAGTATTAAAGCAAAATATTGTATTTACTTATAAACTCTTGATCACATTTTCATTATATGTTTAGTAATAATAGATGACATAAAAAATGAGCACATAATAATGCTTATATACCTATGTTACAGTATAACCTAGGTAACCTTATTTTTATACTATTTCCTTAACTTAAACAAAATAAACTTTTAATAAAAAGTGGCCATGTAGTGGTAGTGTAAGAATATCCATTACCTCATATCGTCCTGTGGGTGTCATAAGAGGCAACAGAGAGAAACTGTAGCAGAAGATGGGCAGCAGCAGTTTGCCGATAAAAACAAAATTATAAAAACTGCTGTTGTTAACCTGCCTGTTAAACATGGCAAAGCGAGTTCTGAGTTCGATGAAGCTGTAAGAGCCGCATAGGCTAACAGCATTAACATCACATAAACTAGAGAAGAAACATGGCAAAATCAAGGCACGACAACCTTGAGGAAATCTATGTGGGATAACCCTGACTTCAGAAGTTATTATGTGGAAATTATTTTATTCTTTCAAAGACTTCTATGTTTACTACTAGGTGGATTCTGTAGCCTTAATAAATTGCGCACTAAGTTCAGTCAATTCTAGGTAACTCCTTTAGTCGGCTGCGCTAAAAGACTATTTCTTTGTTCTGTAAAGCGTTAATGTTGCTTTCGACAATCTAATACTGGTTTTGTTTAATGTGACTAAGAAAACGCTGTCATTTTTTATGTGTAAGTATGTAACTTTATTTAGTATTACCTTAAAACAGTAACTGTTGTAAATGAAAATACAAATGTGTGTTACCTCATAACTTTTTTCTGGGTGAACTGATTTTGATGATTCTTTTTTATTTGAAAGCTGGTGCTTCTCATGTGCTCTCATATAAATATGATCAAGGTCTGACCAATAGTTTTTGAGTTATTCTTAATAATTTATATTGAAATCAGTTGTACAAAATTTTAATTTTTAATTATTATTAATAGTTTAATTTTTAAACCCTTTGAGTAGAATAAGAAATTTAAAATGCTCAAATGGTGTCTAAATAGTTAAATAAAAACTTCATCACTTATTTTTCCACCCTCAGGCGTGGAATTTTTACTTTAAATTTATATTTGATCACTCCTGGAGTTATAATATATTTAATAAAAGAAGAGTTAAAATTTCAATTGGTTCAGTGGTTTTTGAGTAATCATTACATTTAAAAAACATACACGGTGAATATAAATTAAGAATGAAAAAATGACTTTCAATAAGTATTCATGTAATCTGTATTGAATAAAAATAATTAATTTCTATTCTATTCTGTAGAACCTCCTCAATTTTTTGCACTTGGTTGAAAAGTAGAATTTATATTTTTTTAGATTACTTAGGTGATGATGCCTCTGCTGCACAGGCTTTTATATTATTCTTATGGAAAAGATGTATCAAATAAGTAGTTTATTCCCAATAATGTATTAATAATTTAAAAAGTTTGTGATTAAGTTAAATGATGAAAATAATAAAAACATACATAAATTATACCTATTTTAACTATCTAATATTTCATGTTCTACTTTCACCTTTACTTACATGCAGTGTTCAATGAATTCCATTACTAAGCACTATACAAACTGGTTCTAAATGCCTGAATCAAACTTTTGATGCCTTACTCACCTAAATATGTACTCAATAAAATTGCAAGGCTAAATAACTATGAATAAAAACTATTATTCACAAAAAATGTATAATGCTTACAGTACTCAGAGTAAAATACATATTATGTTTATTTTGGTTTCTATCATGGTTAAGGACATCTTTTTGTTTTGAATTTTCTGTAGTTCAGTCAGTTACAAAACTAAAGGTCCTTGCTGTCTAATATAATATAATTGGAAAGAAAAATCTTTTAGAAATTCTTGCAATAAAAATGTAAATGAACAATGAAATCTTGCATCAGTCCCTGATTTCATTAAGCACCATTCCACTATACGAGTCATACATTATCATCAAAAGCATTTAAAAAAGCCATATTCATGATCAAAATAGTTTAAGGTCAATTTTATGTGATAAGTTACCCCAGATCTACCTAGTTAAATCAATAAATATTTGAATCAAGTACCTACAAGGTGTAATAAACAAGAGGAAATATCCACTTTGTATATGTATTTGCATCCTTTCAGTTGCGCTTCCATCAGCCTATTAATGTCGAGGGGTTTATAATGTACTGGTCTGTAACTGTAAAATCTATTTTCCTATGCCATTATATTTTTTAAAGTTGGCTCAAAATTTCATTTAATTTACAATTAATACTGTTTACTACTGTTTAATTTCTATGTAACAAGCTAAAACTACTACCTCATATCATCCCATGGATTTGGTATTTGGGATGGAGGGAAATGATACAGGACATGGACATCAGCATCTTCCTGTTGCCAACGCGATTGCCAAAGGCAAATATTTCCCCTATGAGGCAATCTATGGGGGAAGGAAGCCTTTGTTCAGTTTTTTGGGTTTTTTATAGACTGTAATGAACAAATTAATCAGACAATGGAATACTATTCTTTAACCTTTATGTTTTATGTTACACATAAAGGTTAAAGAATTGCAGATTGTTTGATAAATCTCCAATGCAGACATCATGTTGCATCAAGTTGCATGGATATAAAGTTAAAATTTAATTTCTTAATTTCTATTTCTTTCACGGTTGTGTCAGCTATCAGGTGGACTGTAAGTTCATTTGTTTGTAGTTTAATAAAAAAATACATAAAAAGGTGTATTAAAGTTATGTAATTATTTTATGACATAAATAAATAAAATAAATTTTGTAACCTTCCAGTACTCATACTAGTAAAGGTCGACTCTGAATGAAGAGATATGGTGAAGCGGTTGAATACAACCTTAATGTGACTTCATCACTGATCTAATTGAAGCAATACCAGCTTGGTGTGTTCTAATATCTTAACAACTCTAAATGAAGTTGTTCTCCTAATTTTCTACACTCCTTAAATTCATTGAGTCAACAATAACTTGGTGTTCTAACTAAAGTGCATCTGTAGAATTCGCTTTAAATGTGAGAGATAATTCAGGGCACCAGAATAAAAAATATATTTAAAGAAGGAAGAAGATTAGATTAGATTATATTACGATAGACTATTTTCCGCAACTCCAAGTCTAAGTAAGTATTTTGCGTGTGGGCAGGAATATAATGATTATTCGAGTCATGAAATCTCCCCAAAAAAGTTCAAAAGTCCTTTGATGTTGTGAGCAACTTCGGGGGGTGATCCCGGCGTATAGAGATGTTAGCCGTGTATGTAGCGAACTCCGGACATGCCAGCAACATGTTTGCCGCCGTTTCCTCCTCCCCATTCATGGCCTGCACAGGGGGCTATATGTAACATCTATGGTAAATAAATGTTTGTTAAAAGAGCCATGTCCTGTAATAAGCACTTGTTGCTATCCTGATCTGTGGCGTAGCTTGTTCAATGTCATTAAGACCTTGGCTAAGAAGGAAGAAATTAACAGTTTAAATAATTTAAACCTTTCAAAGCAGAATAAGAAGTATGAACATATTTTTAATTATTTTGAACCATAAACATAACAAGTAATAACTTTTAAACATACCAACAATTGCTGAGCACAAACTCCTCCCTTTTTGAGAAGGTTAAGGAATAGGAAAAGCCACACCACTGTACTGGTGCTCGGTGCAGGTTGGCAGACTTCTCGTCCCCTAGTAATATTTTTAATTTCTCAGACAGGTCGGTATCTTTCTATAAATAGGAATTTTTGTAGTTAATAGGACACTTTGTTGTCTGGGAGTCCGTCTGGGTAGGTACCATCCTCTAAGCTATTTCTGTTGCTTTTTTTATATATAAGAGGGGGCAAACGAGCATGCGGCTCACCTGATGGTAAGTGACTACCGCCCATGGACAACTGCAACTCCAGGGGAATTGCAGATACATTGCCGGCCTTTTAAAAAGGAGTAGGCTCTTTTCTTGAAGCTTCCTAAGTTGTATGCTGCTAAACAGTATTACGTGCACTGCTGTATTCGTTTACGTATTAACATTATTTAATCTGTGATTCCGTTCTGAAAGGTATAGAGAGCCAATATAATTACAGAGTGTAATGTTATTGTGAGGAATTCCATCTTAGTCCTCAGAGATAACAACGCATCTGTAGCCTTCTTTATTTCATGTTGGTGGCAGGTGCCTATGGGCTGCATTAGCCACATACCATCAGATGAACTGTAAGTTCGTTTGTCACTTCAATGTTATTAAAAAATACTCGCATCATTTTCTTTTGTTTACAAACAGGCAGCGTATAAAATTTCATTAACAATTTAAATAATTCAGTGAATTGTTAAACACAAAAATCTCTATATGGGTCATTCTATGATAAGAGGTTCTGTTTCCATAGAGGATGCGGCCAAGAAGAAAAGTTGGAATTTTTTGATTAAACACATATCTTACGACTTTAGTCCCTTTTATGCACACGTTCACATGAGGGCAAGTCAATTTTTACATATTTAGTTACTTTTGAAAAGCCAGGGTAAATACATTGGGCAGGGGAGAGACTTAGACAAAATAAAACAATTATTAAAATTAACTTTTATTAAACATTGTACTTAACTTATAATTAGAGTATCATTTTTGTATTACAGTCTTACTTTAAATCTTAAACTAGAGCTTCTTTACCAAAGAAGCTTATTTATTGGTAAATTAAGAAATGAGAGACATTGTACCTTCAACAAATAATAAAACATTCTTTAATCAATAATCATTAAAGAGACTAGTTATTTTTGCAAGTTTATTATTTCATAGCTTGCTTTCACTTTACTTTTATTTTCCATCAATCGTACTTTTCCAAATTTTTTCAAAGGTTTCATATTTTTTTCGTTCGGTAGTACCTATGCCATATTAAATTACTAATTTCCCAGTTCTCTATCAGTTCTCGATCTTTTAAAAATGCGTTTTTCCTTTTCATTTTTAAGAGTAGAATAATTTTCTTCTAATTGTTGATTGAGCACTTCCGCAAACAGTATTTTTAAATTGTGTTTCTGGAATTTGGAGAATTCATCACTTGTGCTACTTTGCTGTTAAGGGTTAGTTTTTGATTTTTTTTAAATATTTGTATTGAATAAAACTATTTTTACGGATTTTATCGCGTTTAATTTACTATTTTAATTCCCGACGTTTCGGGTGCTTTACAGCACCCATGGTCACGGGGGGGTCTGAGGTGTTTGACGTCCCAATGTCATAGTTAGCCCGGCTACCTTCAGTTTTTTGAATATTAATTGTTGGTCCGATCTACGCAGAATGAGCTTACATTATCTTGAAGTCTTGCAGTGGTATGCTTGGGTTTGGAATTAATTTTGTTAATTATAGGATCCCAAGCAGATGGCAGCATCCATCCATCTTCTCTATTGAAATTAGGATGTTTTTAATCTCAATAGCCTCGCGTATCATCCTTGGTAGGAATCGGTGTTCTTTTGCGAGGATTATTGGTCTATCAAATCTGATATGCGGGACGATCTTGAACATGTTCACACACTGCAGACTTCCGGAACGTCGGTGCTTCACGTCAGCTATATGTTCTTTACGCGGTTTTATAGATCTGTCTCTTGTCAAACATTAATCCAGCTTGTACACTGCATCTTGTAGAATATGACACTGACGGATGGTAAATTGACTAATCTTCACGAAGTATGTTAATGGAAGCTCGCTAAGATAACCAATGTGATCTGACATATAGTACAGCAGACATCGACTGTGGTGCTTCATGTCATGACGTAGAAATGTTGTCTCAATACTTGCTCGACGTGCTGAACAGATTTGTCACAGATCCTTATTGAAACAAAGATTTTCCATGTAGCTAATGAGATGATGGTGATTCACCATTTAAATAGGCTATACACAGTGTGACCAATAGATCGGATGACTAAAACATCTAGGAAAGCTAAAGAATTGTTTGCCTCTAACTCCATTGTGAATTGTATTTTAGAGTTTATGGAATTAAAGTGGTCTAAAAATGCAGTTACTTTGTCAGATGGTAAAATTGAAAGTATCATTACATAGGACAAACAAAAGATCTATAAAACCCGCGTAAGAACATATAGCTGATGAAGCACCGACGTTCCGGGAAGTCTGCAGTGTGTGAACATGTTCAAGATCGTCCCTGCCACTACATCAGATTTGATAGACCACAAACTCGCAAAAGAACACCGATTCTTACCAGGATGATACGCCAGGCTATTGAGATTAAAAACATCCTAATTTCAATAGAGAAGATTGATGGGCTGCCATCTGCTTAGGATCCTATAATTAACAAAATTGAATCCAAACCCAAGCATACCACTGCAAGACTTCAAGATACTGTAAGCTCATTCTGCCTAGATCGGACCAAAAATTAATATTCAAAAAACTGAAGGTAGCCGGGCTAACTATGACATTGGGACATCAAACACCTCAGTCCCCACCGTGACCATGGGTGCTGTAAAGCACCCGAAACGTCGGGAATTAAAATAGTAAATTAAACGCGATAAAATCCGTAAACATAGTTTTATTCAATGTGTAGTGTTCGCATAAATATAAGAAATCATTAAATATTTGTAATCTTTTTTTGTTACGTGCCAATTTCTTTATTAGATTTTTTACTTTATCCTCTTGTTTTTTATTATTTAAATATCTTTGTCTTCTAGCTCGGTCTCATCTGTAACAATATTATAAACAACAAAATAATAACAATATATCATTAAAATTGGGTCATAAACAAAGAAATAAGCCGAGAACACATGAAAAAACATCCCTGATTAAAAACAGGTATCGAAACCAACTCAGAATGAATTCAAACTTAATGCAAAATGTATATATCTATATACTCCATAATATGCAGATGTACAGTAATGATTTTGAATTCTTTTCTTTTTAATAGAAATTAATAACGTTAACTATACCTGAATTAAAATGTTAACTATATCTGAATTAGTTTATACAAACATCTATTGACCCACATTATCTCCCCTGGTCAGCGAATATCTCCCCTGGTAGTTGTCTTGCCAGGGGAAATATGGCAGGGGAGAGATGTTTCCTTCAACTTTTTTGACGGACGTACATTAATTTTGCATTAATAATATGTCACTCTTCAACTATTACACTGTTTTTGAATTGAAGCAATAAATGCAAAATAAATTAAGTGAATTATATAAATTTTACGACTTACCAGAGGAGAGACACATTGACCTTGCAAAACAACTACACCGCACTGTTGCGTCGCGTCAACTAAACAATGACAGCCATTTAACGCCTCGTTTGTTTAGTGCTACCAACTTCTCGATGATGTGTGTCCTTGAGCGCCATTTCGAATATGGCTGCCTAATATTTTTGTTTGTTTTAGCGGATCGAAATTTGCCAGGGTAGATACACAAAAAAATCGGGACAAAAATAAAGTTTGAAAATTATTAAAAATAAACAAACATTTTGTATTTTTCCTTTATTATAGTAAAGTATACTCATTTAAATTTGAGCTTAATATACTTTTAACGGGCACTTGCAACAAAGAAGGTATGTAATGTCCGCATGTTTAACCAAAACGTCAAGGGGACAAATCAGGGTAGAGACTTTTTCAGACTTAAATACGTAATTTCAGGAAAATGTGCTTTAATTGAGCATTCAATCATAATGCTATTTATAAAATACATTAAGATGCTCCGATTTATTGTATAAAATGACAACACATAGAATAAAAAATCTCCATAATAATGATTGTCGTGCATATTACTTCTTATCGTAGAATCACCCATATAAGTATAAAAATCAATTGCTATCCGTTAGTTTCGCAAAAACTCGAAAATGGCTGGACCGATTTTGATGAAATTTTTTGTGTTTGTGTGGGTCCATAGATGATCTAAACGATTCATAATTAGACCCGGTAGGTGGCGCTGTTGTCGAGATCCAGAAATCACCCGTGCGAAACCGGGGCGGAACGCTAGTAATTAAATTAATGTAGGTTATAGCGAAAGTAGCATTAAACGTATATAACCAGTACATAGGCAGATTGTTTGAACTTTCACTTCTACTTTCATTTGAGTCCAAAGAACGTAATAGATATAGGTTCAAAACTGCAATAATAGGACTACGAAACCCCCCTCTCCAACGCCAGAGACCGACTGCTATTATGTAATCAAACTCTTTACGACCAACTATACTTGTGCATTTATTTGCATTGCTCTTTGTTTGAATAGATTTCGCATGCCATAAGATTGAGCTTATCAAAAGTAAAAGATCTAAAGTTATTATATTTAAATTATTCATGGTTTTGATACGTCATAGATATTGTTGTGTCAATCTCTTTCTGGTCGTGTCAGATAGGCGTCCCATCCGACTATGGAAGTGAGGATTAAAAAAAAAGTATTTTTATAAAAGTGAGGATGAGAGAGTGCACCTGTGTTAGCGCACACACTTGTGCAGCTTTGAGACTGGCCGCCGTGATCGAAATTCGTTCTGGTGGACCTTATTAGTATTATATTATCTCTAAATTATTTATTGTGTCTCAATGGAATTGAGTTTCGTAGACAATTTAAAAAAAATTGCTGGTGCATGTTTAGAATACATAAATATTATCTATTTTTAGAATTTCCATTTATCTCTCTCACATAATGAAAATTAGAGGCGATTTCAATGAAATTTTTGTCTATGTATACGTTCATAGTATCACTTAAAAACATAGTCAATTTTTATTTTCATCGATTGAGTCCAAGATTGTCATGATTTCAAGATTTCCGAACGATTGTTATCCCGAAGTACCATGATACTTACGCGAATAGCTTACGTGTAGTATAGTTTGCAGTCAAAATATTCATTTTCCCTGCACACTACACTATATATACCTATTTTATATATATATATATATATATATATATATATATATATATATATATATATATATATATATATATATATATATACCTTACTTTACTATAAACTACTTACTACTACACTTATCTTACAAATATACTGTGGCAGCTGACTGTACGGGTAGATAATTATGACGATGAAATGCTATCCCCTGAATCGAAACTTAAATTTAACTTAAAAAATATTCGAAAATTTTCCGAATTGCGCTACTTTTGAAAAATACATAATATTTATAATAATTGTAAACGATACCGGTCATTATCCTTTAAAGAGGTCTTGACTGATATTCCCCGGAATTATGTCAAAAGGAGGAAGGAGGATTCAAGTGATCTATACTTTGATGTAAGTAGACAATAGACATTATGATGAGTGTAACTCCTAGAATTAACATTTGGGGACCTTCAAGAAAAGAGCTTACTCTTTTTTAAAAGGCCGGCAACGCACCTGAAACTCCCCTGGTGTGGCAGTTGTTAATGGCCGGCGCGGCGGTCGAAACCCACCATCAGGTGATCCGCATGCCGGTTTGCCCCCTCTTCAAAAAAACGAGTAGACCTATCATGGCGTACACTTCTCTACTCCCGTGACTTCTTAAAAGAAACAAGACTTGTACCCTGTAGAATTATCTTCACGAGTACATTGCTGAAAACTCTACTCGAGAATCTTTCTTCCCAATCCGTTGTCGGAACACTTTAAAAGCTGTTAAGGCTTAAGACGCGAAAATCTAGTTTATGGCGTCTTTATTGAAAATAAGAGAGCTTTACAAGAGATTCGAAGTATGTTTAATATTGATTTGAGGTTGGCTACGACTACGAAACCACTGTAATTTGAACTAATTATGCTAAAAAACGATTGATCCTTCAAAACAATGGATACACAGAACATTACTCAATTTATGAAATTATTTGTAGCACCAAAGCGCCACAGCGATACAAGAAATTTAATTGTGCGTGACCATGTCTGCAATATAATGCCTAATGGGGTGAAATTAGTTCCATTGTTACGAATGATTTGGGTGGCGGTTACATTATAGTGAATAGTAATGGCCTGTTGTTGCATCTAAGGCGATTTAAACTAAAAACTTGAACATTCACGAACATTCAATTTAAAATGTATTTATTTGATATTTATTTATTGATCTATAGTCCTGAGCCACCTGCATCATACATTTTTATAGTAGTTTAATTATTATATATATTTATAATTATTACTATACTTCCAATTTTCCGATAATTTTATGTCAAACTTCAATTTAAAAAAAAAGCTTTGAAAATCCAAAAATGCACGACTCATAA
This sequence comes from Parnassius orleans, assembly GCA_029286625.1. NCBI lineage: Eukaryota > Metazoa > Arthropoda > Insecta > Lepidoptera > Papilionidae > Parnassius > Parnassius orleans. Next base: position 709,836 of record JAGSMP010000037.1, read on the forward strand.
TGCTCATATGCTATCTTAATTTTATTTCATTTTATTTATCTATTTAATTTTAGCTAAACAAAATATTGTAATAAAATCTGTGACTATAAAAATAATAACCTTGGTCAAGTACTCGTATGTATCAAATTTGGTTTTTGGAATATTTTGTGTTTCTACAGCGATAGATATTATTCAGCACGAGACGCTGTAAACAAACGATACAGTGATCCACGCACGACGGCGGCCGAGCGCGGAATGAGAGTGAGGCAAGGGCAAACAGGCAAAGTGTATTTAGTAAAATAAATTATTACAAGGCTTCTTAAAACACCGAAAATTTCGGCATTTCTCAGCCGAAAAAAATTAATTATAACTAAAAAAAACAAAATTAAACTGCCATTTACATTCCATGGCTTCCCACATGATAGATGAAGATATTAAAAAATTGATTGAGTTGAACAATTGATATTTTCAAAAGTTATCGTGTTTACCCCTCCATGCGGACTTGATAAATCTACACCATAAGCCACTAAAACCACTTTAAAATAGCAATGTAAAAATAGGAATTAATCGATTTAAAAAAATTATAATAAGTTTAACAATCATTTATCTTTCTGACAATGTGCTTTTTATATCATTTATATGTTCAATATGATTGTTAGATAGGATTTCATGCGACAAAACGTTCGGATCTTGATTTTTAGGCGCTAGTAGAAAATACCTACGCGCTTTGCGCTTAAGGCATGCAATTAAAAATATAATTATACTTAATGGTTTTGCTGAAGGTAGGTAGGTAGAAATCCACAAAATAACTCCTAACCTAATTATGAGTATGATTTTCTTCGTTTTGTAATTTTAGGCAAGCCATCAGAAAGCAGCTATGAATTACACCAAATCACGAGGTAGTCGTGTATTTGACGTTCTGAATATTCATGTCATTACTGTATGAAATAAACCATTTTGCGGGTTAACGTCCTTTGAAAGACATTACTCGTGCTAACACTTACTCTTGCCTGCTTTGAAGTATTTCTGCTTCTAGCTATGCATATTAAAGTTAATTAAGCTCATGTATGATTTAGTTATAATAGTTTTGTATCACGTACATATGTTGTGCCCTTGTGTTATGATTTGATGGGGTCCATTAGTCATTTCTAAACCTTTTTTTTTTACACACGGACTGTATTTTGCGTTAAAGCGCTACACTGCACGTGCCAGATGGTGAAGGGAGCAACCTGCATGTCCAAAAAATAAAAACTATTTCTAGAATATGATATATCCAGCCCACCTTTTTACGTGGTAGAGCCACGATGCAGCTATATATGGTTGCAGCACGAATAGGTCGGCTCGCCCGGGAAGGGACCATGCTCTCACAGAGTGCCAATTTAAAGCAGCAGCTCAATGCTGCTGTGCTGCCAGATTTTGTAATTTTTTTTAGCACTAAACCCAATATATATTAATTTAATAACTACAGTACCACATATCGGATCCTAGCATAATATTATCTATAAATATGATATGTCTCGACAATATCTTTTATTTTGTGAGATTATGGACATTTAAACACTGACTTCCTAACTATATCGCAAACAAAGCCTTAGAGTCTGGTGTGGTCATCTCTGGACCTCTAAGATCGGGCAGACAGAAAATGAGAGGGATAGATGTAGTCAATAAAAATCTCAGCACCTGCAAGTTAACTGAAAATGATGCGTTGGACAGTAAAGTGGAAGCCGAAAATTAGAAAGGCAGAAATCACGGCTAGCATGATGGGCTGGGGACAAAAATTTATCCCCCGATTATATCCACTGACAAGAGATAAAATTATCTTGTCGCTATGCCAAAGCACGGCAACGGGGAAAAGTATATCCCCGTTTGACATAACGAGTAGAACATATATCCCCGTCCGCAGCATGGAGCCAAATGAAAGATAAAAAATTATGCTTTTTTGACATTTGAAAGGGACAATTTTATCTTAGTTCATTGGACGTGGGTTTAAGTTTATATTCATACAAAAAATCTATCTAAGTCTAAGTCTATCTCCCATTTTATCTACGGTGGATATTATATCCACCGGTGTGCCCATGCTCGAAGGGTGGATAAAACTAAGCGAGGGGATAAACATTTTCTCCTTTCCCCGGGGATAAAATTGTCTCCTGCCCATGTTAGCCCTGCATGTGGGAATATTTACTGCGCAGTAGAGTTGTTCAGAAGTTTACAATAGGGTATTTTGCACCATGTAAAAGAAAGTCAAAAAATACATATTTATGATAGGTTTTGTAAAAAGTAAACGAGAAATGTTGATTTCTATTCATAAAAATGCATTATAAATTATATAATTCAATTGTAAGAATATTTTTTTTAATCTGTGCCACAAATCTCCGAAACGCTATCCGTGAAATGAAATATATTCCGACGTGACGTCAATTTTGTAGTAAACAAGCTGTGCTATGTGTTACTTCAAAATTTTTCAAGATATCATCACGATTGTTGACATTTATTCCGTATTTTATTGTAATGGCATCATGGAAGACGGATTCATAAAAGCAGAAAGTACTAATCTACCAAGGATAAATACATTGATAGTCGCAAATTTTTTTGCATGTAATCCCGATTTTTGTTCTGCCGAGTTAGGAATATTAAAACATCAATGCCAACCTACTACCAACTTTTGTTTATACAATAACATAATACCAGGTCAGAGTGTCTTTTCATAATACATGTGTAGTTATATTTAAGATAACCTAATCTATTACAAAATTTGACTTGCAATACCTATCACCTCATAAGTCATACTTACATTAAAGTGGTCTTCACAAAAGTATAGTTTAGTTTTTGTAGAATGTTTTCGGGTCTCTTTTTGCCAGTTTTAACCAAGTATTTCTCATATTTAAATCGAGAAATCAGATTATTCAATAAAATTTAAATTAAAACATAACGAACAACATTATTGATACAATTTCGTGTAAAGATATGTATATAAAGTTACAGTTAGTAGTACGTAAAGCAATAAATTACTATCCACTAATGTAACTGTAATTTCTGGTCTAACTGGTTTTGAGGCAGACTGATTTTGGATTCGATGTAAGTCACAATAGCCGCTCGAGTAGTTTGCAGAGACGTTTCGCGATACAAATTAAATAACTGCAAATCTGAGGGGTCGCTTGTGCACGTCGTACGACCCATCGCTTAGCATTGAATGTTGAGTTGTGTTTGCAAATTTGTTTAAGTCACACTGGATAACATACTTTATATTATGCTGTAAAAGTGAAAAGTCAATTCTCTACATATAAACATCCAATTATTGGGCACAGGCCTGTGCTCTCACTTTTAAAAGATTTTGGAGCAAGAAAGCGTCCGGTGGACTTTACGTATTAGCCTCGGATTATTTTTAATTTCTGAGACGTACAGGTTTACTCTCGATGATTTCCTTTACTACCAATGGAAGTTACACTTAAAAATGGCACACTTAAAATTTCAAATAACAGTTTAATTATTGCTGGCGGGGATCGGACCTGCATTGTTCAGAAATATAGATTTCTATAACGGTTTTATTTTCGAGAGAATTTCTTGTTACTACGAACTGTGGGATATTGAATACATGACGCGTTTTTTGTGCGACAATGGTTATCGTTCACAGAATCACAGCATCCTGTAATGTTTAAGAAGTTTGTGTCATTATCTGTAGTTAATATACACATATACACATATAGAAATACATAAATGACTTCCTTTCTTGAATAAATTGGCCATAAAATAAACACTATCTTATAATGCACGAAGATGACTTAATATACGCATCAAGTCATTTTGTTGTATTTTATGTTCACAGACTTGGACAAAATATTATACTTGTTTATAAATTTTACACGGAAATTATGTGTAACCTTAAATGTATATATGTAACAGGTGGGTATATATTATAAACATTTATATAGATACTTATGCAGTAGAGGTTATGTGCTAGAGCCACGCTGCAGCTATATTATGGTTGTAACATGAATGGGTCGGCTCGACCGGGAACACGCTCTCACGGAATGCCAGCGTCAAATAGCAGCTCAATCCTGCTGTGTTTCGTATGGCGAGTGTAGAAAACCGGAGACCCTTTTTACTGGAAACGAGGCATTCCATCTTGGCATCTGCATTTTGGATCGGAATCGATGATAAATGTAGATGGATGTCTATGGGCCCCAGCGTTTACTTACCATCGTCTTTTCCTATCATCAAACCATCATCAAACCATCGGGTGGACTGTGTGCTCATTTGTCACCTATTCTATAAAAAAAATAGTATCCCGTAATGTAGGGAAAAAGTGGGGTGTCGCAAGAGGCGACAGAGAGAATTGAAATTGAAGATAGACAACATCATATTTCTGATAACATATCTAAATAATAGCTGCATTAAGCTGTTATTTTACGCTGGTGTTCTGTGATATGTATAGCGTGGTCCTTCCCTGGTCGAGCGGACCCATTTGTGCTACAATCACAATCTAAAGTAGTATAATATGAAACCTATTAACACTGTCAAACTCCTATAACTAGATTGGGATCTTTGTGAATATAAATGCATCTTGTACAAACAGTCGTAATTTCACTATCATCATAACCAGGTAGATTACAAGAACTATAAATATATCGCTCATTGAATCACATACGAGACGCGGTTGACGCATCGGTGCGCGCTGTGACGGTGACGGGTGCGTTCGTTGAACCGCCGAGGTCACTATCATGTTATACACAAGTTCGTTTTGCTATAGTTCAGGATAAATGTCCGTTTGCTGCGGCTATAGTTCGTGCTCATTATGGAATTTGGTAAAAAAAATAATATCATCGTATTGATTTCTTATATTTATGCGAATATTACACATTTAATAAAACTAATTTTACGTTACGTATGTTCGAAATGTCGGAATTAAAATTAAAAAATAAAACGCGATAAAATCCGTAAAATTAGTCTTCATAATATCATCGTTTTTGGTTTATTTTATTCAACAGTATTAAATCTAGTATTTAAAATTCATAAGATAATATAAAAACTACTAGATTGAAAGAAATAATTCAATTGCACACGTTATTCAAATACGTAAATTATAGGTGCGCTTACTTATTAAAAGGTATCTTATATCTATCTCGATAATATGTAGGTAATTAGATAATTTAATCACACTTCTAGAAATTAAGGAAATCGGCGTAATTTTTTACTTTACAAGCCAAAAATGTACAAGGTTATAAACAATACATTAGAATAGGTATTCACTCTTATCCTTATTACGCTCATCAGCCCGTTAACATTCTAGAATCGACTTTTTCACAACTGAAAGACTTGCCTCTTCAGTCTATATAAGTTATGGACTTGCCGTGACTGGCACTTGATTGTCGAATTGACGATAAAGTTAACATTACCAGACGTTTCGCACTTTTATCTCTTCTTCTCGGTGCCGGTCTCTATTTTTACACCTTGCATAACTTTGTGATGGTGATGCTATCTAACGGAGGCCTCAAGATGTTCCCGCCATATTCAAAAGTCGGTTTTTGCGACACTTATAGGATGAAGAATTAACGCCGCCCAACACGGCAAAGAGCCGTGGTAGCTCAGATGGTTAGCGCTCGCTGTAAATTTAAAAGTACGCGAGCAACCCGGGTTCGATCCCGCCGGCACCAATGAAATTGTTAACTGCTATTTTAAGTGCTGATTTACCACGTGCTCGGCGGTGAAGAAAAACATCGTGAGGAAACCTACATGTCTGAGAAATAAGAAAAAAATTATTTCGAAGACGTGAAGTACGCCACACGCATTAGAGCAGCGCGGTGGACACTTCCTTGCCCTAAAACCCTTTCAGAAATAAGAGGAGGCCTGTGCCTAGCAATGGGGCGGATATAGGCTCTAACTTTTAACTTTAACACGGCAATGGGTTGCTTATGCATTTCATAGCTTACAAAAATAGACTCACTAATGGAAATAATACTTGATATGAATCTTGTTTTCATGTAATAGGTACTTAATTTCTCTGTTTTTTGACTTATATTTTTGCCTATTTTATGAAGAATGACGTCTAATAAATCTAATATTATGTAGAAATATCTGGGGTTTACCAAAATGTAAAAAATTATAGTACACATAATAATGTCAAACTATAGAAGTGTAATATCGAAATAGAGAGCAGATAAGTTAGGTTTTTTTATCTGGCAACCGTACGTGTTCGTCTAATAAACACGCTTTCCTGTGCTTTCCGTACTCGAGGTCGGCCGGTAAGCGCACTCGGTGATCATGATGCGAATCCGCCCGAGTGTCATTATCATATATTTTTTTAAATATTTCATGAGCGGTGATGAATTTTTTAAGTTTCTAAGCTATGTTTATATTGGTAAATGTAATCTTTAAACGGTAAAGGACATAGGTTTTTAAAATGAGTAAAGGAGATTATAGTTTAAAATAGATTTATTCTTGAATTTTTTTTTAAATAAAATTGAAGTGACGGACGTATTGAAAATCCACCTGATGGTAAGTGGCTACTGCAGTCCATGGACACCTGCAGCCAACTTCAAACAAAGAATGCTACAGATGCGTTGTCACCTCTGAGGACTAAGATGGAATGCCTCACAGCCTGTTTATACTGGCTGTATAACCTTCAGGCCGGAACACAGCAGTTCAAGCACTGCTATTAGGCGAGGAAGAGGGTAGTGTACCTAATATGCAGACGGACTACTAAGCAGAAAAGGATCGCTACTGCCTAGAGTTACATAGTTTAGTGGTAAGAATGTCTAAATACTAAGTCTCAGTTCGATCCCATCCGGAGCCAACATTGTGTTATGTGCAACAACAAACAATTTGGATGCGAGTTCATTATACAGGTTTAAGACTTTATTTGTCAATTATTCTTTTTAATCTGATAGAAATGCAAGTCATTGACAATGAACGTAATTTTTAATAATTTTAATGAAATAAAAGATCATTAGATTATTAAGTCAGTTATTTAATCATAATGACTTAAAATCGAATTCACCTTTCTAACGTAGTAGAGCCATGCTGCAGCTATATTTATAATATAGTTGTAGCGCGAATGGGTCGGCTCGACCGGGAAAGAACCACGCTCTCACAGAATACCAGCGTAAAATAGCAGCTTAATGCTCCTGTGTTTCGTATGGTGAGTGTAGAGAACCGGAGACCCTTTGTACTGGAAAAGAGGCATTCCATCTTAGTCCTCAAGGCTGACAACGCATCTGCATTTTGATTCACAAACGCGGATAGATGTTGATGTATATGGGCCACAGCGACCACTTACCATCAGGTGGACTGTATGCTCGTTTGTCACCCTATTTCTATAAAAAAAAGTTCCAATTGGCTAAACAAAGCAAAGCTAAGCCACGTGTGCTCTAAGCTGATACGGACGAAGAACCATCGTAAAATATATTATATTGCGCAGTTAACCCAATATAGCTGCCGTATAACTTCTTACGCTCGATCAAAAAAGGGATAAGATCCAGAGAGTGCTTTGTCCATTTAGTTATTGGTCATAATATCTAAAGTGGTCGCATTTCTTATTTTACTTCCGTACGCTTAAAAGTTCAACTTCAATACGCTATTTAAAGAATTATTGTACATTTTATTGTTTTGACCTGTATGTTTAAAAATAGGCGCAGTGTTGGGTCGTCCAACTCCGCTTGGCAGTACGTAACTCTGCTCTGCTACCCTTTCTTCAAGACCCTTTCTTCCCCATAGATTACCGGTTGTTCGAGCTATATGTCTGGCCCATTGCTACTTCAGCTTACTAATTCGCTGGGCTATGTCAGTTACTCTTGTTTTTTCTGCGGATATCCTCGTTACGGACTTTATCCCGCAAAGACACTGCGAGCCTCTATTACGACTAGTACATAATACACACAATAAAAAAAAAAACTATTACACAATTCTATTACAACTATTTTAGACCTGTCATATTACAGAAGGTTATTCTGGGAGTGTCTTAAATTTCATAGTACTCGTGTAACCCGAGTAAAAAAAAATCATCTTACCGCGGTGGACACTGTCTGCTCAAGAAACCCTAACGAATGAGAGGAAACCTGTGCTTTGAGGAACGTATACAGATGGTTACTTTACTCTGCGCCAGTCTGATGTCCTTGGATTTTTTAGAAAAGTCGACAAAGGCATTTTTTATCTACTCCCTTGCGATATCCACGGGACGGAATTGGTTTTATCCGCCCCCCGCCCCTCCCTCATCTTTCTCATTGCATTACTATACTATATTTTTCCTCGATATTATTGAAAATTATAAGTTGAAGTTGAAGTCCTTTAATGCCTGGGTTATGTCCCTAGTCTTTTTATGCCTGAGTTTTGCCCCTATTATCAGGTTTCAGGTTCTCCTTCCATTTTCATTCCAGACATCATTTGTCGGAAGTTGGTTGCCGGTGACTATGAGCACCAATAGTTACTTACTATAAAGTAGTACGTAGTTACGTTGTTTGTCAATTTAATTTCATTTATTTGTTGGTTGCTGTTAATTTTACAAACTTATATATTGAATAAAGTTCCTACAAGTTATAGGTAGAGAGCATGGACGTATAAAAATTTATACGTTCTTGATAGAGGAGGATATAATGTTGGCTCAACTCGGTATTAGTACCCATACTTTTGAAGTTCCACTTAGGATGCAAATTACTCGATCTATACCGTTTTGTATAGACTTTTTTGATATATTAAAATGTGTTTATACAAAATTTGATTTTAGTAAGGCAATAAGTTTGTATTGATAACTCTTTTGATATGTTTCATACTCCGATTACAAAAATGTAGCCTGGTGGTTAGAGAAACTGACTTCAGCGCCGTGGGTCGCGATTTTAAATCTCAGCCGGTACCAAATACCAATATTTGTACAAAAATTATCGTGAATGCCTCTGAATCTCTGACACTGCATCCTAGCAACCTAGCATGCCTCTGATCTTATCGCATATGCGTTACATTTGGCTGCGATAAGTTAGGTGGAAGTGCCTCTGTAGTCCTCTCGCGTGTACATTTGTAGCATTATAATATTAAATAAAACTACTTTTACGGATTATATCGCGTTTAATAACTTATTTTACTTTAAAAAAAATAGAAATATTTTTTTGTTGTTAAAGTAAAAGTATATCTGTTATTAAACGCGATATAATCCGTAAAAGTAGTTTTGTTCAATGTGTAGTGTTCGCGTAAATATAAGAAATCATTATTATAATATTATTACATCCTGCACAGTTTATAGCTTACGATTATTCGGAAGTCATTGCCGTGGTCGAAAACAGGCCAGCAGATTTCATTTATTTTACATTAATATGTTTTTATTAAAACTTGCCGTTATTGACAATCACTACTTTAGTATTGTTATGATATCTTATTTTGTATACAAAACAGCCGATGGCGAGGCGATTTCATGAATGAGGGCTAATAATTTTCTGTCGCTAGTTGACACTGAGGTAAAGATGTTTGTTACACAATGTCATTTAATTGAGAAGTTGTTTTTTAATAAAAGTTTATCAGTTTCTAGAGTATTATATTAATACACAAAACAATGTGTCAGTGGTTTGCTCTTTAACTTTTTTGCACATTTTTAACTTTTTTTTTTTAATTATCTACTTTTATACTACTACATTAGTCTATGATGAAATAATAAATCATTCTCATTCTAACCTCTTCTATACATAACGGTTTATTAATAATGTATCCTTGCTTTAATGTGATAGTATAATTAAGAAATATATCCGCAAGGATGCTATGATTTATCGAACACAGTAATTATATAATTTTTAATCATAATCGGGATAGGAAAATATAATATAAGAATAAGAAAATATAAAAATAACTTGATACTTGCGAACACGTCTCGTTGTTCTACAGTTTGTAAAAATAGGATTAGCTACAAAGAGAGAGTCTACTTAAAATCAGAATCACATTTTATTTTATTATATATACCTAATTATTTTCTATGTTGTACTTCGCATTTTATTTTACAAGTTAACGCTTTAACCTCACGAATTTAGGCGGATGTTAAAATGTGGTGTCAATGAACTTAAGCGAGTTGTCACATCCTGTGTATTCTCTTTGTACTTTAAAGAAAAATCATTTATAGGGGCTCTTTATGGTAAAAAATATAAACACCTTTTCACAAAAAAGGTAAAACACAGAATTAACATTTTTAGTTTGTCCTCATATATAATTTAATATTTTTGTATAATTATTTAAATTGGCAATTTAAAACAACGTGAAGGAAAGAAACAGTGATATAATTTTCTCGCTTTTAGTCGCTGAACACCCATAGACTAAATTATGATGGTGTGCAAATTTCTTAGATTTCATACAAAGACGGATCACCCTGACTCAAATACTGAATGTAAGAACGATTGAAAGTTGATGAGAAATGTTATAGTTTTATGTACAAAAAAGTTTACGTTACGTTTCACGAAGCTTTGACCACGCAGGCTTAATTTTAATTGAAACTGGCCACTCCATTTTAATCAAACGGCAACTTCATAACTTAACCCCTATTATTTGTTGCATGAAATATGGCGTCATAACGGGGACCGAAACCAGGGGCATAACCGAAATAGTTTGCCTACCTTAACGCCATAACGCCATCAACTTTTACTGCCTTGGAGAGAGATAAATAACGTTTATGCGACAGTCGCCTATAGGCTACCCAGGTCGCTTTAACGTAGAAATAGGCGAGCGAAATCTCCAAAATGGCCCGTAGTGTTTCTAAAACGTCCCGCTGTGTTACGTTACTGCCAGTAATCTACTTAGCTACGTTTAAGAGATCCGATTTCAATGCTGACTTAAATACAACTTTGTTTACACGGACTCAAACCGCCATTGCAGTTTTGTTGGTAAAAACGCTATATCAGCGTGATTTCCTTGCGTATTGTTTTAACCTAGTTTCCCGCCCGACCTTGAATGGGTCTTATTACAACCATTTCTGGTATTGCTCTCGTTAGAATTTATGTTATTGGGTCGACTTCATATTTGAATAGTGAGAATGAAAAAATGTGTAATAACTGACAAAATAAGTGTTATTCAACAAGGTTATCGTTCTTTTATAGGATTGCATTGTTAAATGATGATAATTATTATTATATATTAATTTTATATACCGTTACCGTTGCAGCTGATCAAAAGTCTACTGCTGAATATGTCATGGTTATGGTTACCCTCCTCCCCTCTGTTGCCTCTTAAGAGACCACGAGACGTTATGGGATAGTGGATATTATTATACCGCCGCTACACGGTAACCTTTATAATATATAAAAATCAATTGCTGTCCGTTAGTCTCGCTAAAACTCGAAAACTGCTTGAACGATTTTGATGATTTTTTTTGTGTGCGTGTGAGTGGGTCCCTGGAAGGTTTAGATTCACAGTTAGATCCGGTAGGTGGCGCTGTTGTCGAGATATAGAAATCACCCGTGCGAAGCTGGGGCGGATCGCTAGTTTTTTTTATAAATAAATAATTCGTCAATACACGTTCCGCAATGCGCTACATATCGTATTGCCCTCTCGTATTGAACACTCGGCAGTTATAATATAGGATACAAGCTGGCCCGGCAGACTTTGTTGCACCTTTTCCGGTAGGTGGTGTGGCAAGAAAAAATTATTAATAATTCGACTACAGCGCCATCTATCGGGTCCAGATTTTGTGAATTTGTGATTTTCTCCAACATATAGGTTTTTTGTTAATAACAACTAAATCCTATCATAGCTATGAACCATTGGCTCGACAAAACTAATATTATTTTATTGCGTGAATATGATCTGAATCGGTCAAGTCGTTCTGAAAATACACTCCACTAACAGACTCACTCATGATTATGCATGAACTAAAAGAAAAATTGTGGGATCAGGGAAGGGAAAGTATTGTAAGGAAACATGCACGTCTTAGAGATTAAACATATTAAGAGCCCATGCGAAGTCCGCCAACATGCATTGATCGCAGCTGCGCGACTGGCTCTTTCCTGCCCCCAAGAGCTTCTCCAAAATGAGAGGAGACACTGACTAGCCGTACGACGTATGTACGAGGGGTGATCCAAAAGTAATGATAATGAAAATAAAACACGGTAATTAAAGTTAAAATAATAATTTATTTTTCTACATAGTCTCCTAACAAATCAATACATTTAGTCCATCTTTTTTCTAAACCCAGGATTCCCTTTGAAAAAAATTCCTTGTCTTGACCCTCCCAAAACGCTACAACAGCGGCCATTACTTCGCTATCGTCTTCGAATTTCTTGCCTCGGAGGCGTTCCTTGAGCCGGGGAAAGAGGTAGAAATCACTAGGAGCTAGATCTGGCGAATAGGGAGGGTGTTCGAGCAGTTAGAATCCCGTTTCTTGAATGGCAGCCATCGCAACTGCGGCTTTGTGAGCCGGTGCGTTGTCTTGGTGAAACAGCACTCCAGCTCGCAGTTTGCCGCGTCTATTTTCCTTAATGGCCTCCCGTAATCTTCTTATTTGGTCTGCGTAGTAAGAGCCCGTAATAGTGGCTCCCTTTTCCAAATATTCCACCATAATTATGCCTTGAGCGTCCCAAAAAACAGATGCCATAACCTTTCCCGCCGAACTTGAAACTTTGAATTTCTTTGGCGTCGGTGAGGAGGCTCGCTTCCAAGTCATCGATTGTTATTTCGTTTCAGGATCAAAATGGTGGATCCAGGTTTCGTCCATAGTCACAAAACGGAACAAAAAATGTTCTTAATCTGCTTGGAACTTTTCGAGATTGACCCTCGAAATGTCAACTCGATTTTTCTTTGCTCGTCGATTAACATTCTGGGTACCCAACGCGCAGAGACCTTTTTCATATGCAACTCGTTCGCAAGGATTCTTTGAACGCTGCCATATGAGATCCCTGTGACCTCAGCTACATGCCTGATGGTCACTCTTCGATCTGCCAACACAACATCTTCGACTTTTTTCACGTTGTCTTCAGTGAGGGACGTGGATGGGCGTCCTTCGCGATGTTCATCTTCAGTGGATGTTCTGCCCAGTTTAAACTCCTTGGCCCAGCGTGCAACTGTAGAATATGGAGGAGCAAAGTCCCCCAATGTTTCCACTAAGTCACTGTGTATGTCTTTTGAAGACATTTTTTTCAAACAGAGGTACTTGATGACAGCTCTAATTTCGTTTTTCTCCATGTTGATGTTATCTCTTTGACAGTTCGTATTCAAATGAATGTATCTCCCGGAAATCGTGATCTATTTATATGATTTTTTTAGGCTGACGTAGTGAGTATATAAGCAAGCAAAAGTATTTTTTTTTGATTTTTATGCGGACCTGAAGTAACCGATTATCATTACTTTTGGATCACCCCTCGTATGTAGGACTATTACTTTTCTTTACTTCTATACATATAAATAAAATTGGAGTGTCTGTCTGTAATATTAAAATAACCGACTTCTATCATTGATAGAAGTCGGTTATTTTAGCTTGAAGCTAAGGGGGTTATTTGCTTTTTTAAATTTTTATCTGTCTGTCTGTCTGTCCGGGCTAATCTTCGGTATGGCTGAACCGATTGTGATGTAATCACGATCGGTTCAGCCATACCAAAAAATGATGTAATTCATTAAATTTTTGAGTTTGTATATTAAGCTGTATTTCACTTTCAACTGCACATTAATATATAAAACACAGATATCTTATTTTGCCTTAACATACATCCCAAACACTATTGCAAAAGGAATATTTGAAATCACACAAAATTCACAGCTTATTCAGTCTGTCAGTAATTATGTGCTGGTAACATTTTAAAGTTCTTTGGCGACAATTTCTACTTTGCGCAACTATTTGACCACAGTTAATTAAGTGTTTAAAAATGGGTTTTGAGTAATAACGTACACATAGTTGTATGTACTTACTCTGAGTTATTGGCGGAATGAATGACATCAAACGATATAATTTGTCCAAGCGACAATTATGTGTTTGACATTGGCAGTATAGACGTAAACAATGTATTGGTCCCCACACACGGTCAGTCAAACTGATCAGTTTAACTGACGTACATCCAAAAACTGACTGTGAGTGTGAAATCTTAAGTTGAAATATTTAACTGACGGCAACCCACGGATTCATGGATCGCTGTACATACACAAAATATTCGAATTTGATACATAGGTACTTGACAAGGTAAAATAATATTATTATTTTTATAATCACACATTTTTATTATAATATTTTGTTTCGCTAAAAGTAAGTGGGATTTATATATAAATATATATATACCGGGTGTTTGTGAAACGCTCCCGAAAACGAAGACAGATGATAGTACTAAGGATACCTATGATGATGGGTCACAAAGAAATTCGATCCCGAATAATCATGAAAATACTTAAACATAAAACCAGCAGTGAAACTTAAAAAAGAAAATCAGCTGACAATAGGGTCAATATCCTCGCGGGCGCCGAACTCTTATCTAGATCGGTACGAAACAATGCATTAGGTATACTACTCACTCTACCCTTCCCTTTCACACACACGCTGCCTCGTGTCGCCTCGCGCTGTGGAATTTACACATACTTCAAGGACGTTACCTCCGTGCGCATTTGTTTTGGCGGGATTGATTAATAATTTTAGTTTTTGAGACAGTTCCGTGTTGACTATCACGTGCGACAGTTCAATTGTTTTGTTTATTAAATTATTGTCGTTATTACTTGTTATTTATTAATTAATGATATTGTTCTTGTTGTTACGTTTTGTGTTTTTTGTTTTGTTTTAATAATGCCTAACGCGTAACGTTTATAGTGCTCGTGAATACGGCAACATGTTAATGTGCTTTGGAGAATCTCATAAGGCCACGGAGGATCGGTAAGCTGTTTCATACCTAATTTTTTTAAATAACTTAGTACTGAACTGATCTGAAAAGGTACATAACTGAATACATCAGAATAATAAACATACCTACACAACGGATAAAAAAGCATGACTCTAACCTTGTTAACATTTTATTTAAGTATTTTTTTCATTAGCGGAGAATCGAACCAGTTATTTGGTTTATTTAACCTGTGAATTCTAATTAAAGTGGCTACGTGGAGACAAGCACAGTGGCAAAATAGTAGGTTAAGTAGATAAGTTAGGTATTTAGACAAGTGTTGTAAATTATTAGGTATTGTGGTACCATCACAAGTTGTGGGCCGCGAATTCGGCGTTCGCGTACATTGACCCCTAGTCAGCTGATTGTAATTCAGTAATTCCACTGCTGGTTTTATGTTTAAGTATTTTCATGATTTTTTTAAATGAAATTAACGTTTTATTTAACTATACTAACACGATGGAGCGTGAATAAAGCTAATAAAACGTTGTGAAAAGATGATTTTTTTTCATCAGGATCGATTTTATATTTCACCCATCATCAAAGATATAGTTAGTACTGTCGCCTGTCTACGTTTTCGGGAGCGTTAGATTTGCCGAGTTTGGGCTCGTTTTGTTAGTTATGATGAGGCCTTACCTCCGGACTTGATGGAGAGACCTGATGATGTACTTCGGTGACAACTGCTGGAATTTCCTGGACGAGTAGAACTAGGTGTGCCGAGTTTGGGCTCGTTTTGTTATAAATATATATAATTTTTTGTTATATAAATAGATAGTAAACGATATTTTTAATTTATAGGAGTCACGCCAACCAAACGCGCACGGCTGTGGCTCCGTCAATCGAGAAATGAAATCCGTTCCGTTTGAACTAGGACTGTTGATAAAATATCGATATATCGAAAAAGCGATATTATTATTTAGATTTATTTTTCACCTAAATCATTTAATCTACAACACCATTGTAAACTTAAATCCTAATCCTTGATGGACCCAATCTACTGTACTTTATTTACACTATATTATGCTTTTCATTTTCCCCCAGTTTATTTATTTGCTTATTATCTTTGTCTTATCTAAAGAAATGTAATCTTGTAAGTATATCTCTGTGGTATTAAAATGACTATAATCTATGAAACTTAGTACTACTTTACTTACTGTGAGTTTTGACAGGAACTTGACCGTCGACGAATTGTTGCTCCTGTTTTATCGTTTAAATAATCGTTTGAAGTGGATTTTTATACGTAAAAGTGATGCGATTGTGTATATTAAGTGTCTGCGCATGTGAACTATTAGAGAAAACGACGAAACAAGTGCTTCGATGTTGATATAAACCTCAAGTTATTTTGATCGCTTAGGCGTCTTATGATTTACTTCCGTGCTATCAGAAATAGCTGTTAAATATTTGATTTCTTCAGCTACATCTGTAGCATCTGAACGAATTACTTCTACAAACAATCTTTTAGTGCCCAATAATCGTAGTATTCAAACAGCTGAACATATAAAACAACGAGTATTTTTGAAAACTCTTACTGAAAAATATTGGTACACATAATTGTCTTATTTAAATTAAACAATAATTACAAAGATCTATAACCTAACATTTTCATACATTTATAATTTAATTTGTTTAATAAATATACTAAATTATAAACTGTGTAATTCATTATTGAGCTGACATACGATTGTTTTCTTTTAAATAAAGCCAATATATCGATATATCGCTATGTTTTGGATATATAAAACTCCGATATTGATCTATCTATAATTATCGATATATTGAAAATCCGATATTTTAGAAAACTATCAACAGTCCTAGTTTGAACTGATCAGTTAGACTAATCAGTTGAACTGACCGTGTGTGTCGAACTTTTTTTGGATTTAATCCGTATGAACTGATCAGTTGAACTGATGTCAGTTTAACTGACCGTGTGTGGCCACCATATGTTTTATTCTCAGGTTTTATTTGGTTTAATGTAATGTATTTGTAACATATATTATAATATATACATTTTAACTCTACTCCTTTTCTAAAGGGGCTTAAAAAAGGGTACAAAGTTTTACCTTTCATGAAAAATTTAATTTCCGCTGAGCAATTCTAGATGCCGCCTGAAAGTCCCCATCCATCCCCCCCTATAGAATAATAGCAATAAATGTTCTGGAATCGTTCACTGGCACTATGAAATGTCGCGCAAATAAAATTAACCGTAATAGTAAAATATTGATTTAATAAATTCGATGCAAATCTACTTACTGATCTCAATTCCTTATAGTCCATTCATTTAACTTTATTTATGCTGATAAGTAATACTAAAAGATAGAAGCTTTTTATGTACGTATTATACTTTTTATTAATTTATGTTCTATTTGATTTTCTTATAAAATTTCTTTCGATCGAAAAAATTTTACAGGACAGAATATCATATCAATATAGTAAGTTACATAATAAGAACCGATAAATTACATAGGTGAGTAATTATGACCATGAGTCAGAGTCGATCGTCTCCCTCGGGTCGAGGTGAAACTACCCGTGTTAAAAAAAACTGTTACACGGTTCTAATAGCTCTCGACAAGGTTTTATCGCGTCACAGCCTTGAGGCCAGCCACGCTTCGTTGAGCGTGACGCGGCGATGCAGCCCTGCTGATATCTTAAATATATAGCTAACTACTGGCAGTATGGCTCTAGTGGGGTCTCTATGGCAACAGTATTTAAATAGAACATATGCACAGCAAACATAAAAAAAAATCTGTGTTATGAGAAAGGTATAAATGTGTTATACTGACAACGGTACTATTTCATTCGATTAATAAAATCCTCTATGTAACAACATTGATACGATAATTATAAAATCGCGTTTTAGCAAATTATCAAAACGGTTGGTTTTTTTACAAAAAACTACCTGACTCGCCCGCGACTACGTTCGCGTGGACAATTAATGTCTATTCTAAAGTTAATTTTACTATTAAAAGCTACTCTATCCTTGAGGGAGTCCAAAGTTTTGAGTAAAACGTTTTAGGAACACTTTCATTGTACGTACAGCTCAGCAGTGGAATTCTTGAAATCAAGAATGAATACGTCAACGTTTCTCTGTGTACTACTTTTGCAGTGGTGTTGGTATCTGGTAGCAGAATATATTGATTTTCAGAAGATCTCACTCGAGACAAACCAACATATAAACCATGAGAAAGGCACTCTTTTCTCAGGTCTATGTCCAGCGGCGAGAAAGTTTTCAAACAATACTTTAACAGACAATTAAAACCACTTAAAAGGTGGGTCGGTATCATCGGAATACGTGGAATGTACGCAAGCAGTCCGGCTTCAGGTTCCGGTTTTGAGGATGGTTGCAGTAATTGATAATAATTGATAGAAAATGATAACTTATGGATTTATACAACGAGATATGGCGAGAGTTATGATCAGTGTTTTATTAATAGTACCTGGATGACCGAGCTTAGCTCGGTATGTTTTTTTTTTGTAAATCGTGTTTTTTGTAAATTATATTTAGATACGAATTACATACTGATGAAATATGAATATTATTTTTCGATCTTACCGTATTTTTTTTAAAGCTCGGTCATTTTTTTTCGTGTTTTTTTTTATAAAATATACTTAGATACGAATTAGATGCATTGATAAAGGGCTCCCAATAATAGTTTTTCTCACAAAAGAAGGAACTTGAAAAAAAAAAAGGGAAAAAAATAATCGGGCTGGAAGACATCTGGACTCGAACCGCGGTCTTCTGGTTTCGAGACCGTCCGATTTCCCAACTGAGCTATTATAACCTTGTAAGTAGTGACGAAATTTACCTTCGTATTCTAATGATTTTGTAGCAGTTTTTCATTGCCTGAAAATACGGATCAAACGACATTTTCTAAAAATGAATCCTAGCTAGATCGATTTATCGCCCCCGAAACCCCTGCATACTAAACTTCATGAAAATCGTTGGAGCCGTTTCCGAGATTCCGATTATATATATACAAGAATTGCTCGTTTAAAGTTATTAGATAATTAAATCCGAAGCAAAAATATCTACGAACGAATAAGGATGTCATAGCCAAACGGATCAGTGAAGTAGAAATAGGCCGTCTCGAGGAACCGACCACCCTTGAGGAAGAAAGTTTCTCAAGTAGCATCCTTAAACTGACAAATGCAGTATTGGAAACATGTTGGCAGGCAGTCTATGGATACTGGTGGTTCTGGACCGTGTTTTGTGGTAATTTATGGGGGCAGCCAATCTTGAGGCAGCAGACTTGTGATGAAAATCTGCTGCTGAACCCCTTCATTATTCGATTACATCCGTTCTCTATGCAATTGTTGTCTGGAAGACTTCCTAAGTGACGTCTGTTGTAGTTATTTCAAAGTAGCGACTCGCCCCAGCTTTACTTGTTAACTTTTGTGGTGTTTAGGTTTGTGGTGTTAACTTTTGACGATTTATAAGACTAGTGGTCGTCCAGGGGTCGAAGTTCGACCTTAACTCATAAATGTTTAAGGTTTGACCATAGACTTATGTGTTTGACAATTGACACTGGCAGTATGAACGTAACAGTTGAACGATTTATTTTATTTTATGCAAATGTATTTTAAGCATATATTACATATAAATTATAGCTTTCTGCACTTTTTCTCCATGTAAACATTAACTCTGCTAAATATATATATATATATATATATATATATATATATATATTAAATAAATAATCTCATGAAAATTCGAATTTCTTCGAAAATCTACCAATTATTTTAATAGTTTTAGGCGAATATACAGACACGTATATTTACAACTTTATTTTATGCTCTTTGCTGATATTGTAGTTCTTTTGATTATTTTCATATTAAATTTGGGATACAGCAAAGGAAAATAAAAGTTTAATATTTAATTAACATTAATCTAGGATATTTTTTATAAAAGCAGTCACTCCCTTGTCAGGCGGATTAACGATCTTTCTTAGTACCGGACATCTCGCAACTTTAATGCTACTATACGTCACCGATCTGGGTGATATATTATGGTAATGCCATTAATTATCGGAGCCCAGATCTTTCTGGTACTCTCATGTTCACCTCTTACGACACATTGGACAAAACGGTATGTTGGGTGGTTGGGTGACACAATGTAAAACACTTGCACTATTATTGTTTATTAATATTTGCTGAAAATTTTATTTTTATTCTAGATTGAGAACTGAGTTATGTAAAAAACTAGTTTTGTTGTATACATTTGTCGATATAGGCTTTTGGCAAACGACGTAAAATACATATTTTCATCGATAGTGTATACTTATGCGTTTTATTATGATAGCGTATGCTATCGATAGCGTCCTAACATACAAGGCAAACAACTTTCTTATTACGAGGTCTGGAGACTGCTTTATTGCATGATTGATGTTTTAGACAAAAAAGAAAAGAGGGGGAGGCGTTGGAGTACCCTCACTCGAGAACCTTTCTTTTTAAAAAGGCAGAAAGGAAAAGAGAAAAAAGAAGGCTCTCTCTTTGGGCTCGATTCTCGCACCTTTCTGTTTCTTTCTTCTTTCTTTCGTATGTGAAAGAAAGGAGAGAGGGAGGTGTTTTTACACGGTAAAGAGGCGACAGAGGCCGGGAAGGGACGCCCTCTCTCTTTCTCCTTTGATGTTACTTATCAATTATCTTCTTTATTCAAGAATCTGTTATATTCAGTTAGATGTAATCTGCATTGACGAACGATTTGCAACGATATTGCTTTCAAAAATATTGTATACTAGCGATCCGCTCCGGCTTCGCTCGGTTGATTTCTGGATCTCGACAACAGCGCCACCTACCGGGTGAATCTAAACCATCTAGGGCCCCATTCAAACACATACATTTTTTTGTCAATATCGGTCAAGCCGTTTTTGAGTTTTAGCGAGAGTAACGGCCAGACACGGACGGACTGGAAATCACCCCCCACCCCATTTCGTCTATGGTTCATTAAGAAGCGACTATAGAAAATGCCCTAAAGATCATAATATGACTACCGGTAAATGGCGGCATTACCATTTTGTATACGTACGGGCGATGAGGAGCAACGTCTGGTAATGGGATCGTCCGCCAGCTGAGTGTGATACTTAAGGCAAATCACACCTAAAATCTTGTAGGCTTTGTAGGGTAGAGCGGGGCTTAAAGGTCCATTTAAGTATATTGCTTCATTATTACATATATATAAGGTTTCTGAAATAGACTTTAATACCATTAGTCAGAGTAATCCTTCATCTGTAAATGTTAATAGTTAAACATGGCCAGATTATAACCATACACCAGATATTATCGATGTAGAGGATTGAGTCGAATGGTCCTTTTACCTCTGCGGGTAAAAAGGACCAGTGATGGAGTAGAAAAGACCAAGATAATTAGGTAGTATATAATGAGTAATTGAAACAAAAATAAAACTATATTATGGATAATCTATATATTGCTTTAGGAAAATAGGAGAACTAGCTTGTGTACTTATTAAGTATAAATGTTACTAAGCCTAAAACTATAGCACAGCCTTTCAGTCTCAAAACAAGTCTTTAGTTTAATCTTTACATCACAAATCTTTTAATATATTTATTAGATTAAATTATATTTAATATCTTTGGCACATTGACCATTATAAAATTTAAAAAAATAGAACATAAAACATTTTTCAACAAAATCACAGCTATTTCTATTATTATTATATGAAAACAAAACAATTAATCTTCATTCGAATCACAATTATTACATATATATGTAACACTTCTGCTATTAAAATAATTGACGCACTTTTCATGTGCCCAATCTTTGCAAGCAGTGCATTGAATCCAGCCTTCCCCTGGGACGCTGTCTGAAAATGACTCGCAGCATATTAAGCAAAAGCATTCTTCTTCTTCAGAGCTCGAACAATCGTTTTTCTTTTCTTGTAAAACCTTTTTTTTCACCTGTTTATTTGTCCGTGTAGCTTTTTTGCGAATAACCTTATTCTTGTTATGTTGTTCTAAAAACAATGCTTCTTTTTCGGGTGTGTCTGTTAATATAGCTGTTTTGCGTCGCTTCCTGTTATTAACTTTACGTACTCCAGCCTTAGGAAAAGGCCTAATAGCTTCCGGGGAAAATACTTTATTCAAGGATGTCACCGTTTCAGACGTTGACGGCTGATGCTGTGTCTCTATTACAGCTGCAGAAGACAGAAATGGATCCGCTGATGACAAAAAAACTGTAGTGGCAGTCAATAGAGGCTCATTAACTGTAGATTGCTGTATCTCCTCAGTTGCGCAAGACATTGGAATTGCTGAAACGACAGGTGTTAATAAAGGGGGTGGGGCAGGCAGCTGAGGATCAATATTTTGGAACGGTTGTATCACAGCCGCCGACGATTGCGCTGAATTATCGGGATTAGGCCGATCTGTTACAAAACTTGGAGCGAAATCCAAATCATCAAACACATCTCGATTAAATGGGTAAATTCCCGCTTTTTGAAACCCGTTCGAAATGTTGACGGGTGTCAGAGCCAATGGTAAGGCCGTTCGGACTATTCCTGGGATGTCATAAATTGACATAGTTTTGCCAGGATTATTGCGCAACCATGCATCTTGTGCTGACGATAAATACCTTTTAAACGGCCCATATACTGACACATCTAAAGGTTGCAGTTTGTGGGAACAATGAGGGGGATACGAAAGCATCACTACTCCATTATTCTTCGCTAGATCCAATACTTCAACTGATAGGTGCGAACTGTGGTTGTCCACTAGAAGCAACACTGGCGATTCTTTAGTTGATTTTACATATCTGATAAAATGTTTCATATAAATTTTTTGCACTTTTCTCCATGTAAACATTAACTCTGCCAAATATATATATATATATATATGTATATGTGTATGTATATATTAAATAAATAATCTCATGAAAATTCGAATTTCTTCGAAAATCTACCAATTATTTTAATAGTTTTAGGCGAATATACAGACACGTATATTTACAACTTTATTTTATGCTCTTTGCTGATATTGTAGTTCTTTTGATTATTTTCATATTAAATTTGGGATACAGCAAAGGAAAATAAAAGTTTAATATTTAATTAACATTAATCTAGGATATTTTTTATAAAAGCAGTCACTCCCTTGTCAGGCGGATTAACGATCTTTCTTAGTACCGGACATCTCGCAACTTTAATGCTACTATACGTCACCGATCTGGGTGATATATTATGGTAATGCCATTAATTATCGGAGCCCAGATCTTTCTGGTACTTCTAATGTTCACCTCTTACGACACATTGGACAAAACGGTATGTTGGGTGGTTGGGTGACACAATGTAAAACACTTGCACTATTATTGTTTATTAATATTTGCTGAAAATATTATTTTTATTCTAGATTGAGAACTGAGTTATGTAAAAAACTAGTTATGTTGTATACATTTGTCGATATAGGCTTTTGGCAAACGACGTAAAATACATATTTTCTATCGGTAGTGTATACTTATGCGTTTTATTATGATAGCGTATGCTATCGATAGCGTCCTAACATACAAGGCAAAATCTTTTTTATTACGAGGTCTGGAGACTACTTTATTGCATGATTGATGTTTTAGACAAAAAAGAAAAGAGGGGGAGGCGTTAGAGTACCCTCACTCGAGAACCTTTCTTTTTAAAAAGGCAGAAAGGAAAAGAGACAAAAGAAGGCTCTCTCTTTAGGCTCGATTCTCGCACCTTTCTGTTTCTTTCTTCTTTCTTTCGCATGTGAAAGAAAGGAGAGAGGGAGGCGTTTTTACACGGTAAAGAGGCGACAGAGGCCGGGAAGGGACGCCCTCTCTCTTTCTCCTTTGATGTTCCTTATCAATTATCTTCTTTATTCAAGAATCTATTATATTCAGTTAGATGTAATCTGCATTGACGAACGATTTGCTAACGATATTGCTTTCAAAAATATTGTATACTAGCGATCCGCTCCGGTTTCGCTCGGTTGATTTCTGGATCTCGACAACAGCGACACCTACCGGGTGAATCTAAACCATCTAGGGACCCATTCAAACACATACATTTTTTTGTCAATATCGGTCAAGCCGTTTTTGAGTTTTAGCGAGAGTAACGGCCAGACACGGATGGACTGGAAATCACCCCCCACCCCATTTCGTCCTATGGGTCACGTAATAGGCGACTATAGAAAATGCCCTAAAGATCATAATATGGCTACCGGTAAATGGCGGCATTACCATTTTGTATACGTACGGGCGATGAGGAGCAAAGTCTGGTAATGGGATCGTCCGCCAGCAGAGTGTGATACTTAAGGCAAATCACACCTAAAATCTTGTAGGGCTTTGTAGGGCTAAAAGGTCCACTGCGGGGCACAAAGGACCGCCGCGGACCTTTTTACCCCAATGGTAGATTGATTTTAGTTTGAGGTTAAAAATAAACAATAAAACTGTACACACAAAAACAATGGTACTACGTGAAACATAATACTACAAACCTTACGCGAACAGAAGTTTAACTTTGTAATGTTACAAACGGAACTGTAAGACTAAAATTAAGTGATATAAAAAATATTACTTACGTGTATTTTTCGGACCGCGTGCGCGCACACTCTCCCTCGCACTCGAGAGCTCACTGCGGGAGTCGGCATGTACCCCCTCCCCGTAACCTTCAAACGCCTGTTACTCGCTTGTCTAACGGACATTTATTTTCTGAGATAGACATGGTGGACCTTTTTACCCGCGGACCTTAAAGCCCCGCACTACCCTACAGTAGGTGATTTTGATGGGCTGATGATGATGAAAAAAAGATGCGTATATTTAGTCTTAAGATAATTTTACTTTATTATTATTTAGACGAGGACGTGAAGTCCTAGAAATGTTTTTTTTTTAATTTCTCAGACATGCAGTAATTACTCACAATGTACAGTATATAAAGTAGGATTTTCTTAGGAATGCGGGACACATTAGAAATTTTCTGTTACTATTTTATTATAAATAGATTCTTTTGCTCATAAACATGTCAATTCAACTTGGGAAGATCTACCTATTATTTCATAGAGATATTCAGCTGTATTCCCTACGATCCTTACCCTCACGATTAAGCGTGTGATTAATCAGCATTTACAATTGAAAGTAAAATTTTCTTCATTGGTGCCAGCAGGGATCGAACTCTCTCTTGCTCGTGTACACAGCTCTATAAATTAATAAAATATATTTAAAAAACGACAGAAATTTGTGTTCCTTGAAAAAGTTCAACCATTGTTGAAAGGATCATTTAAATGATTATCCTCCAAGGAACAAAGGCGATGTATAATTTACTGCATTGGTAACGCGACTAATTATAAAGTTACGAGGCAGCCGGCTTGGCTTATAACGGACGCGACAAGATGTGCTTTAGGGCTGACAATTATCATAATATAGCAGAATTAACATAAATTTGTATTTGAAGTAGTATAAATGATAATAAGTTAAACTTAAACTTAACTAGGTGCTATCAACAGCTTCTTTCTAGTTAGAATAAAACACCTGTCGTCTTTCGCTAAATGTAGGCAGAACCAGTTTTAAGCATTTATCACCTTCCTTGTTATGCGCACGAGTTCTCTTTGCTTGTTTGTTGTAACTTTTGGACGTTATAACGGGTAGAGAGTGCTTGATGACATTTAATTATAAGAATAATCTTTCAATTACACACACAGTTTCGAACAGAAATTAGGTTTGAAAACAAGTGGTAAAATTAAAATTTTTGAACAACCGACTACAATCTAAATATTTTATTGTTGATTTTTTAAAAACTGCTCGACCGATTTCGATAAAATTTAAGTGGGACCACGTGGGAAGTATACCTTTTGAAACAAAAAAAGAATTTTCCAAATCGGTTCAGGCGTCTTCGAGTAATCGGTGAACATACATAAAAAAAACATTCCGACGAATTGTAAACCTCCTCCTTTTTGAAGTCGGTTGATCATTTCAAACCTAATTTCTGTGCGAATACAAACCTAAAAGTTAAAAAAGGCCGAAATGAAGATGGGTGGGTCATACAAAAAGCTGAGTTTCTGCATTGTGTTAGTACATCTGTAACTTAATCTGGATAGCAATTGCCTCACCAACCCTAAAGTCTTGTTCACGGCTAATGTCACTTTGATTAAATACAGTGAATGGGCCGAGATGCGACGCCGCGTCAGACGTCTCGGTCAGCGGCTTATGATAATATAACTATTGACTCGTGTTGCCTTTGTACGAATATAAAGAAGAATTGTTATTACATGGGGACAGTGCTGGCAACTTCCGTTAAAGTACCGTTTGCTAGTATCGTCTGCAACATTTAGTTTCTTTATGAGAAGTATTTAATGTACCATTTTATTGCGGCTACGTATTATTTTGTTTCTTTGTTGCAGTTTAATGGGTGTAATGTGGGTTTGAGTTCTGAGCTATGTAAGGGTGTGATCGCCAAGATTGGTTATTTTAAATGTAATGGAACTATCAATTCTACAAAAATTAAATTAAACATTAAATAACAAGTTCAAAAATGTGAAAAACTGAAGGCAAGAAACTTTTTCTGGTTTCATTTACTATTATTGTTAATTTTTAAAACTGTTCGACCGATTTCGATAAAATTTAAGTGGGACCACCTGGGAAGTATACCTTATAAAACAAAAAAGAATTTTCCAAATCGGTTCAGGTGTCTTCGAGTAATCGGTGAACATACATAAAAAAAAGATTCCGACGAATTGTAAACCTCCTCCTTTTTGAAGTCGGTTGATCATTTCAAACCTAATTTCTGTGCGAATACAAACCTAAAAGTTAAAAAAGGCCGAAATGAAGATGGGTGGGTCATACAAAAAGCTGAGTTTCTGCATTGTGAATGTACATCTGTAACTTAATCTGGATAGCAACTGCCTCACCAACCCTAAAGTCTTGTTCACGGCTAATGTCACTTTGATTAAATACAGTGAATGGGCCGAGATGCGACGCCGCGTCAGACGTCTCGGTCAGCGGCTTATGATAATATAACTATTGACTCGTGTTGCCTTTGTACGAATATAAAGAAGAATTGTTATTACATGGGGACAGTGCTGGCAACTTCCGTTAAAGTACCGTTTGCTAGTATCGTCTGCAACATTTAGTTTCTTTATGAGAAGTATTTAATGTACCATTTTATTGCGGCTACGTATTATTTTGTTTCTTTGTTGCAGTTTAATGGGTGTAATGTGGGTTTGAGTTCTGAGCTATGTAAGGGTGTGATCGCCAAGATTGGTTATTTTAAATGTAATGGAACTATCAATTCTACAAAAATTAAATTAAACATTAAATAACAAGTTCAAAAATGTGAAAAACTGAAGCCAAGAAACTTTTTCTGGTTTCATTTACTATTATTGCTAATGATGAATTCTTATGGCATTTAACCTAATAAAATACTAAAATCTAGTCAGAGAAAGTATAATATGTGACAAAAAGACACCTTAGTCGGATAAGTTGTTCAAAGTTTTAGCACACTATAGCGCATACAGACAAATAGACGATGAGTTTTGTAATATGTAGGATATCCACTTTTTTTATAACTTGGTGACAATATAAGTATAACTATGTAATTTCATCATCATCATCATCATCATTACAGCCCTTCATAAGTCCACTACTGAACATAGGCTTCCCCCAAGGAATGCCACAAAGCACGGTCCTGAGCCACCTGCATCCATCGACTTCCTGCATGTCTTACCAGGTCGTCACTCCATCTAGTGGGGGGACGCCCTACACTTCGTCCGCCGGTACGAGGCCGCCACTCGAGAACCTTTTTTCCCCATCGGTTGTTGGTTCTTCGAGCTTTATGGCCGGCCCATTGCCACTTCAGCTTACTAATCCATTGGGCTATGTCGGGCACTCTAGTTCTACTGCGGATATCCTCATTTCTAAGTTTATCACGCAGAGAAACTTCGAGCATAGCCCTCTCCATAGCACGCTGAGTGACCTCGTAATTTACCTAATATATTTTATTAAAATAATTGTACAGTAACATTATTTAAACATGATACTTTATAAAGATACAGGTAGGTAAACTAAGAAAGAAGCGTTTTAATATCGTTGTAAAAAGGCTGGTGTTATGACTAAGATACAATCTCTATGGTACCTTGTTTTCGTTGGCCGCTGTGGTGACGTCAGCCCAAACGTGATTCATATAATCCACTAAAAATAATTGTTAGTAATACATGCCGGTATCTGCCGAGACATTAACCACGGTTAGATCGATGTTTTATAATGTGTTGCAGCTTGCGCTATTTGAATTTTAGAAAAGATATGTTTAAAGGTACATTACCTTTCAAATGGTGAAAGAATTTTTCAAATAGGTGCAGTCCCCTCTCTCCACATATATATACAAAATCACAAAAATCGCACTCTCTTTATAATATTAGTATAGATTAAAGTGATAAACGAGGTAACAGACCACCTGGCTTCTGCAGGCCATAGGCCTCCAAGGAAAACCACATATGCTTTATCATCCCTGAGGAGGTCTCATAAATTATAACTATACTGGCTATCTCTCTCTTTAAACTGAAACACAGCAATAGTTGCAATGCTGCTTGGTGGTTGAAATAGGTGATAAACAAGAGAAAATACGTAAGCGACTTTCAGACAAAAGAGGTGCCCTACCACCAACTACAATACTATTCATAAAAGTATGATGTGTATTTTTGCTACTTATGAAATTGATTTAACAACACAATGAAAAACATTTTATTAGGTTCTTTATTTGGTACTTATTCATATTAACTACATCTGTTGGTCCGCTACCACATTTGGTAGCGATAACAAATATTGAGTACGTCCACGTATAGTTATCATTCTCGCCTATGTGTCAACCTTCCATATAAGTAAAAGCAAATTAGGAAGATGTTTTAAAATTTTATATAATGGATCTCCTATCAACTGAGTGCTTTTTCATCTAAAGTGGCACGATTGTTTTGTTCTCTAGTGTTTGAATATAAAATATTTTTATTTTATTTTATGAAATTGTTTATATTATTTTTGTAGAAAATTAAATTATCCCATTGTACAGAAGTTTATATTTTAGGTTCGGCCGTCATACTAGGAATCATTATAATTTTGACCCACCCGCCTATTCTGATGTATCTCAATCTCAGCATCACAAACATGTTTATTGTTTTGTTCTTTTCCTGTATTTCAATACCGTGTTCTTTATCAAATTTCATTGTAGTTTACAATGCCTCCTTCCTGTCCCACTTAACTTTTTATATAATGCAATGCAACTAAAATTTGTAAAATAGCACTTACTGTAATTATAACAAATACTAGTAGTAGTAATACATTTAAACTCTAGATATTATCTTCACTATATATAAAAATCAATTTCTGTTCGTTAGTCTCGCTAAAACTCAAAAACGGCTCGACCGATTTTGATAAAAAAAGTGTGTGTTTGAATGGGTCCTTAGATGGTTTAGATTCACATTTGGACCCGTTAGGTGGCGCCATTGTCGAGATCCAGAAATCACCCGTGCGAAGCCGGGGCGGATCGCTAGTTAGAGATAATTTCCACGACGGAAGACGGTATTTATGAGAAATAAGAATGGCGTGACAGACGTTATTATTAGATTTGGCATAGACATAGACTACATCCGGGCGGCGTTTAGTCCATACTAACTACTAAAGTATTCCTCTGTTCTCTCCCTGCATAATGATAGAGCAAATATTTTCTACGACACAATTTATTTCTACCATTGCCTGTTCCTATGTATTATTTTATTTCATCTATATAAATAAAATGATGGAGGTTTGCAGTTGTGCGCGTATTACGGAAAAACTACTGGATAGATTTCAATTAGGTTTTCTAAGTTTTATTTCTTAGACCCTTGGCCCTTATCTAAAAAAATATTGCGATATCTTCATTTAATATAAAGTTATTAAAATTTTAAGAAACAACGATATTTATAAGCACTACTTACTAGGTGGTAAGGTTCCTTTTCTGCCTAGGAATCCGTCTTAGTAGGTAGATAAATAGATAGACCCTCTTGCCTATTTCTACCGCCAGTTTACAGTGCCTCCACTTTTGTGTTCCAGTCAGAATGGTATAGAGAGCAAGTATAATTGCAGGCTGTGAGTCATTCCATCTATCCTCATAGGCAAAAACGCATTTGTTTGAAATTGGCAGCCCCAGTCCATAAACTGCTGTAGCCACTTACCAGTAGCCGGACTGAGCTGGTTTTCAACCGACTTCAAAAAGGGGGAAGTTCTCAATTCGTCGGAATCTTTTTTTTAATGTATGTTCACCGATTACTCGAAGACGTATGAACCGAGTTCGATGATTCTTTTTTTATTTGAAAGCTGGAGCTTTTCATGTGGTCCCATATAAATTTCATCAAGGTATGACCAGTAATTTTGAGTTCCATCGCACAATCTTATCTCAAAACTAGCTGCTCCCCGCGACTTCGCCCGCGTGTTATTTGGGGTTTTCATTTTTTTGCGCGGAACCCTAATTCTTTTTCTAAAATAAAAGTAGCCTAAGTTACTCCTTATGACATCAGCTATCTGCCTGTGAAAGTCCCGTCAAAATCGGTTCAGCCGTTTCGGAGATTAGCCGGAACAAACAGACAGACAGACAGACAAAAGTTTAAAAAATTGTATTTTTATTATAAGCATCGTATATACTTTCATATGCATTTAGTAAAAAGCTGTAATTTTCACATTACAAACAGATACTTCAATTTTATTTATTTGTATGTATAGATTCATTGTGCTTATAATACTATTGAGAAACCTGAGCGCGCCAAAGTTATGCAACGACATTGGAGCGGATCGTTCAGGCGGAGGTGCTAACGGGATGTGGTGGCGACGATATGAGTCATACCCAACATATTTGAACTCCGCTTTAAGCGTGTGCAATTTCCGATCAGTGTCTGCTTTGCAGTGACAATTAATAAAGCACAGGGACAGATTTAATAGGATCATAGCTTTATTGCGTGTGAACAATGCCGCCAACGTTTTTGTGTACCAACGAACCAGGCATCCGTGTAAAAAGCTTTATAAAGCGACTGAAAAAAATAAATGAATTCATAATGAGATATTCACTATTTATTAAAGATTATTTTTGTTTTGTGTAAGCGATTGAGGGCTTTCTGTACTACAATAGTAAATAAATTAATGTTCTATTGATAATTAACGACTCTTTACTAACATCCACGCGAACAAAGTCGCGGGTACAGTTAGTTTATAATATAATCTTTGGTGCATCTGTTAGTGATCGCATAGCTTCTGAACGGCCGATCGAGGACATATTCACACATTACATTTGTTTTGTCGAGACGTTACAAATTGTATATACTCGTAATTATCTACCAAAATCACGCATATTCATGATATATGTGGGTTTTGTGGCTGTTATGGTCGAGTCTTGAATTCGAAGCTTGAGCCGAAGTAAATTCGAAGGAAATTTATCGCGGCACCTACCGAAAAGTGCAGAACAACGACTGCTGGGACGGCTTGTGACTTATAAATTATTTTCCACAAGTGCTTTGTGATTGTCATTGAGTAAGAGTGAGTATTCTATTCCATTCCATTAATTATTATCCCTTTGTACAGAAGTTTATATTTTTAGGTAAAGTCCACTGCTAAACATAGACCTCCCCCATAGAATGCCTCATGGGGAATATGAGGCATTCCATGGGAAGATGCTGCTGCCCATCTCCTGGCTTGTTTTTCGCTGTCGTCTCTTACGACACCCACGGGACGATATGGGGTAGTGGATATTCTTACATCGCCACTACACGGTATAATAAGTAATTAGTCTATGTTTATTTTATTCACAACTTGTTTATGTTTAGTATACAAAAATATTTTTATACATTCGGATGTATTTAAAATGCAATCATCAGAATAACTGGGTCACTAGGACTCATTGCGAATGGCCTTTGCGTATGAAATGTTTATATAACTTCTAAATACCTGAATCCGTTTTCTTTAGCATAAGAATAAATGATGAGCGCGGTAAACTTTTAAAGTGTAAACAGAGCATTAGATAAAGCCGCTTAGACGTCCTTTTCATTGGATTGTGCGTAATAAATTGAGTTGTGTTTAATACAAGTCCCAAACACTCAATGTTGGCGTACGATGTGAATTGCACAAGGGATGGAGGACGAATTGTGTAAAGCGGTCGGGCCCGGGGATAATATGTATCTCGAGAAGCCGCCGCCAACGTCCTCGCTACCTAAACGAAGCTAAACGTATGTCGACACCCGTCGCTTTTCACATGAACAACGGACTAATTTAAAAAAAAATTGTGATGTCCTATTTATCATACTGTAATATTTCACTAAATATATACTTATGTATTCATAAACCAATGTATGTGATGTGTATGCGTACAAGAATCCAATACCCAATATCATCCCGTGGCTGCCGAAAGAGGCGGCAGAGGGAAACTGAAAAATAATATAGGCAGCAGCGTCATTCTGATAACAACTCAAAATAAAAAATTAAACTGCGGTTGCAACCACCTGCCCAAGCATGGCAACTATGGCAAATATCCCCCTATAAAGCAATATATGGAGGCCTATGTTCAGCAGTGGCTGTAATGATGATAACGATGTAACTAATGTGTCCATACCAATTTTAAGCAATAATTTTTTATATTTAGATCACATAGCGGATCTACCTGTCTTCACATGTATAAAACGCTCAGTCAAATATATTTTTTCTGGCAGTGTTTCCTCAGGCGTATGACGTTTCGTATTGTTCAGAAAGGCACATTGGTAACAACGCCTATTATGCTGTCTACGAAAATTGCACCGTAAATGTATGGTCTGGAGACATAGAAGGATTGCTATCACTGAGTTAATTGGGACAACAGTCGCGGTGCAAATTTGTTATGTGCTGTACACAGTTTGTCAATTAGCTCTAATTGCAGCGTAGTTACGTCCCATCGGTATTTATATTGTTCCTTTATTGAATAATGCCCGTATGCAATTGACGCCGCTTTTGTGCTCCAAATTCAGTACAAATATGGCTCTAATTTGGTAGATTGATTTTGTTCTCTGCTATTGAAGTGACGTTCGCAATTGAATTGCAGCGAGATTGAAAAAGTAGTAAATTTTTGAAGTTATACTTCTTTTAAGGCGTTTGGGAAAAATGATAGAATGAATTTTTACGATGCGCGCGCACACTGACACCTAAAAGCGACAACTTCGATGGGTAATTGTCTCTCAAGTTTTTTTATTTTGTTACGCTAAAGAAGTATAACTTCCTACATGCGTACACACACTTTTTATATATTTTTTTTATTTCTTTATTTATTTAGGAGTAGGTATTACATAACACAATCTATGGTCTGTGAACCCTGTACTAGGTAAACCTGTCTTACAGGGTTCCAGACCTTCCATATTGTAATAGTAGACGTTGGTACATAATACATTTACAACCAAACTTAAGTATGAATAATTAACACTGTTAAGGCCAAATACTCATACGCTACTCAATTTTGAGATGTCGTTAAATCTCGTGGTGTCACAGTTACTTTGACTTAAAGTGATAGAGACAGCACGAGACTTAACGGCGTCTTAAAATTGAATAGTGTTTGAGTATTTGGACATTAGAAACAAATAGAATATGGAAAAATACACTCAAATCTATATAGTACAAAATATGACAAAAAAAATGGGGAATGGTTAAAATTTGTTAAAGATTATTTGTTAGACGTGAGTTATGTATGAAGGACAACGTGATTGGCAGGTGGTTAGGAGTTTTTTATTTCATGTTTTGAAAGTGTAGATATGTATGTCTAATGGGATATATTAAGTAACAGAAATCAGAATTACAGTATTTAATTTTCTTATTTTGCTTATTTTACTGTCGTCAACAAATTTTCGGTCTGATCGTAATCTAGCGACAATAACCAGGCGTGTACCTTTTTTTTACACAAGTAATAATTCAGTGGAAAAATGTCCAGTTCTCTGTGTAATTTGTTGTACAGATGTGGGCCAAGGAAGCATTGAAAACGATGAGAAAAAGCAGTGTTAAATTTAGAAACCGGACATATATTATGAGCTCTTCTTTTTATTTTATATAGTTTTGGATCAAATAAAGTAGATTTATGTTGCCTGAGAATACTACTTAATACAAAAAGTTGACGAAAAAGAGACTCGGACCCAAGACACTGCCCTGCGGAACACCAATGTTATCGAGGCGTCAGAACTATAGTAATTATCAATTTTAACCCTTTGAGCCCTATTGCGTAAGTAGTCTGAAAAAAGATCTAAAGCCTTACCCCGTATCCCAATTTTTTCCATCTTATTTATCAGCTTGGGTATGGAAACGGTATCAAAAGCTTTTTTAAGGTCTAGGAAGATACCCAAACATTTGCGTTTACCTTCTAGATGTTTTACGACGTAATTAGTTAAATTAGACACAGCATCTTCCGTCGACCTGCCAACCCTAAATCCGTATTGGGATTCAGATACTAAATTATTTTTCTCCAAATATCTAATAAGTCTATTGCACATTATCCTCTCAAATAATTTCGATACTACCGGTAACATTGAGATCGGTCGGTAATTATTAAAATCATTTTTGTGTTTGAATAGGATGAATGGTCGAGATTTTAAAAACATTTGGAAAAACTCCAGTATCCATGGCTGAGTTAAATATTTTTGTTAGAGGCGGGACAATCACATTTTCTGTAATTTTAAGCAATTTTGTGGGAATATTATCCCAACTAGGGGCGAAATCATTTTTCAGGTTTCGAATAATAAAGGCCACTTCAGCATCATTGGTCGGTAGAAGTGCAAATGAGTGTAATGGACGATGAGGTGGATAATCAGTATCGTTGTCCGAACTAATGGATTGAATTTCAGATGCAAGCTGACTACTGATAGTAGCAAAGAAAACGTTAACTTCTCCTATTGATTCTAGAGGGGACGCGCGCAATTTTAATAAATACTACCCACCTGGCAAAAACACACCGCCAAATGACGCAAAGCGTGTTCCGGTATTATATTAGTTGAAACCCTGAGCTGTGATTAAACGTGGAATCTCTCACTGCAAACAGTCTCCAAAAGGGGACGTTATTACTTAATACTTCAATGGGATTAGTATACTCCCATAAATTAACACTTAAAATGCTTTTAAGAGTGATAAAATATTATAATAATATATACCGTTACAGCCTATAAAAGTCACTGCTAAACATAGGCCTTCCACATAAATTGCCTCATCCTGGGGTTATTTGCCATAGTTGCCACGCTTGAAAAGCGGGTTGGCAACCGCAGTTTTTATTTTAGTCGTTATTAGGAAGACGCTCCCGCCCATTTGATTTGTTTCCTCTATCGGCTCTTACGACACCCACGGGATGGTATAGGGTAGTGGATATTCCTACACCGCCACTACAAGGTAATAAATATTATCTTGCGGTAATAGATAGTTGTCCTTAATGATTTCTTTCTGCGCATAAATACTTGTTTACGCAGATATAAAAGGTAAACACCACAGTTACGTCTTCACTTGATTTTGTTACAGATAATAATAAAAAAGGTGACACATGCCGCGCTAATGCCGATAATTCAAGAAATATACACGGTATTCGACAAAATGGACGTTGCATCCCTGTTTACCGATCAGTCAAAACGACCATATTAAAATCCTGTTACAAATCTTTAGATAAAAATTATCGTGGTATTCACAACAGTAGTTCTAAATTAAAAACATTGATGATCGTAGCATTAAATAAAACTCAAGCAACGAACTATCTAACTAATAATGTTAGTAATATTTTAAAGTTTAATAGTAGTTTCCTATTCCACAAGTAAAACATCAAGCTATTAAAACCTTTCTCATTACTTAGCAGTGCCCGGCTGTTTGGTGAAGACGCTCGTTCACCATAAACGTGGTTAAGACAAGCTATACCAACCTAACTAATAGCTAAGTAATTGGCCGCCCCCTAGGTGTATTTCTTCGCTCCAGCTTGTTTTGTGCTATTAGCGAAAGAAAGTGCTTTCAGTTCGTAACTAACTGTTTGATTAAATTTCTTTGTTCATTGAAGTGTCGTGTTTCTCTGGCTTTGATTAATCGAATAACCATTCGATGAAGACAACAGGTTTGTTACTTGCAATTGTTTCAACTTAATTGCACTACATTAGATTCATGAACAATACGTTTGTATTTCAGTTTCTGTTTCATTAATGGTAAATTAATTTTGAAAAATATTACCTATATCATTTTTTAAAGTATGGGGGTGACAAACAAACAGTCCACCTGATGGTATGTGGATGCTGTGGCCCATAGACATCTACATTTGTCCTCGATTAAGAATCAAAATGCAGATGCGTTGTCACCCGTGAGGACTAAGATGGAATGCTCGTTTCCAGTAAAAAACGTCTCCAGTTCTCTACACTTACCATACGAAACACAGCAGCATTGAGCTGCTATTTTACGCTGGTATTCTGTGAGAGCGTGGTCTTACCCCGGTCGAGCTGACCCATTCATGCTACAACCATAATATTAGCTGCAGCGTGGCTCTACCACGTATAAAATATTATATTAATATACAGTACTGTACCACCTACAAATACCATGTTTTAAGCAAATAAAGAAATTATTATTATTACATTATACATGCGTTATGAATTATTTATAAAATATAAATGTATAAATAAATATATTCTTTCTTGATTTCTAGGTATTATATTCTAATTTGTATTCTCAAAAAATGTGACTATATTATTATAATAACTATTTTTAAACAATTCGTTGCTTAAACTTAATTTACAAGTTTTGCTCGTACGTGATACGTATATAATTTTAAACACTTCACAAACAATAAATTCCCTCGAGGAACAATCAAGTAATCCCTAAATCCTTCGGGACTCTCCCTTTGTGGGGTCATGACATTTTGTTCTAAGGCAGAAAGCATAAAATGCATTACGGAATCTTATTCGACACAGGAAACCGAATTATATCAATCTGATTTCAACATTTTCAGTTGTGTTTTTTTGGAATTTTATTTTGTAGGATGTATTAAGATCGATTATTCTGACATTGAAACTATCTTTGTTTTGC
The DNA here is from genome assembly GCA_029286625.1 of Parnassius orleans. Lineage (NCBI taxonomy): Eukaryota > Metazoa > Arthropoda > Insecta > Lepidoptera > Papilionidae > Parnassius > Parnassius orleans. Next base: position 746,627 of record JAGSMP010000037.1, read on the forward strand.
AGAAGAGATCCTTAGGAGCAATTTATAACTTCGGGCTTATATATCAAAAGGTTTAAAAATGTTACTAAGCAAAATTGTTTAGTAAGGGTTTATTATACTACTAAAGAGTATATGATTGATAATAACCCCTGGGAATGAGTGATCGCGCTACCATGCTGTTTCTAAATGTTTTCATACTAATTGTATAAGATATTTTATTGTCGTTTTTTTTAAAGAAAGTCCCGCTGGGTTTCTTGCTGTTTCTTTCCAGGACAGAGGTTTTTTCGGAACCAGTGGTAAAGCTTAAATGACTTTCAATAAGTATTATTGTAATCTATATTTAATAAAAATGATTCTATTCTGTTATATGATTATGTGATTTATTTAGTTTTTTAGTAAATGTGTACTTTTTATTAAAAGTTTAATTAATTATTTACTACACGTGCGGTTAAAGAATGGGATTTAAAATGGCGTCGCCTCTGTTCACCTCTCGCTCGCACACTGTCGCTATCTATACTCACACCCGTCGGTAAAGACTGCAAAAAAATACGTTGCGATAAGCGTTTTTCGTACGTTCTATAACTTCAGTTCAACTTGTCATTGTAATCAATGATAACAAAATGACATTAACTACAAAAAAATCAGTCCGATTGCGCTAATTTGTAAGTTACGAAGCTTTCTGATCGTTTTCTTCATAATTATTGTTGATTTTGTTTGTTAATATTTTCAACCGACTTCAAAAAGGAGGAGGTTCTCAATTCGTCGGAATCTTTTTTTTATGTATGTTCACCGATTACTCGAAGACGCCTGTTTTTGTTTCAAAGGGTATACTTCCCAGGTGGTCCCATTTAAATTTTATCGAAATCGGTCGTACTCTTAAAAATAAATCGACGATAAATTATATTTATATTGAAGTCGGTTGTACAAAATTTTTAATTTTACCACTTGTATAAAATATTTACATACTATTGAGACATGGGTAACCATTTTCAAAATTTTCGTTTGTCTGTTTGTCCGAGTTAATCTTCGGAATGGCTGAACACGAACTTCACGAACAAATAGAAAAAATTTGCGTCTTTATTAATGTAAAAAATATTGATAAGATGAAATAAATTGACTTTAATGATTATCTTAAGTCTAAATAATGCCACATTCATACATCCCACCCAGGCGAAGCCAGAGCGAGTCGCTAGTTATAAATGTTATTTTAAAACTTATGTACCTACTTGCGTATACGATTTCAAACATTTTCCTATTATTAAAAAATTTCTAATTAACCGAATAATATAACGTTATAACGATATACCGTTATTAGCGGGATTTTGCTATTGGTACTGTGCATGTTGACGGTACATGCTTAATGAGCCGCCATTTCTAATCCCATTCTTTATCTTTACGGACTGTACTGACTGCACTGTGGTAAAGCGTGTGATGGTAAGTATTGCCCTTTTGAGTGGTGGTCTAAATAGAATATCACAAGTTTAAGGTAACTAATAAATGGGTTTGTTTCCCTCTTCTTTAGAAGTTATTTGTTCTGTTTACAGAAACTAATCAAATAAAAATCTGAAGAATAGAATTTTTTTTCGATTCATATGGACCACCCCTCAAAAATCAGTTTCAGCTAGAAAATCGGTAAACATACATACAAAACAAAACCTACACTTCAATGATTAGAATCTTCTCATTTTTAACACGCTTAAAACAATATTAAATTGAAAATTTTATAAACTCTCGAAACAAAAAGAGCTGATGATCTTCAAACGGCTAAAAACTGTTTACTAGAATCATAGCTAAGAGCACTCGATCAAGCCACTTTTCATACAAAAAAAAATACAAAATCTAAATCGGTTCATCCGTTTGGAAGCTACAGATACACATGTTAATCTTTACACCAAATAAAAATCTTTCAAAAGCTCTCATGGCTTCGTTCAATTGTTATTGAATAACCTAAACGATCGATCTTCGCTCGGTGCTAGAAATAAAATAATGTGTATATAATTTTCTCAGGGATGACCCTATCCCTATATATATAAAATATGTAATTTAAATATGTAGGCGCGAGTGAGCGGGAGGTTGCATCACTTTAGTGGAGCTTCATATAGATGGTGGCGAGTGTGAATTGTGGGTATTTCGAGAACACCCCCCCCCCACTCGTTTGTGCAGTATAAAGTTCAGTGTAGGTGCAGAGCGCGAGAGATTCCACTTGAGTCATTCTACGAGTGAAGTCATTCTACGCGTGCTAAGATAAAGTCGTGGTTCTGTCCGTTGCGCTGATTCTTCAGGTGCAGGCAAGGAGGATGGTGTTGCTGAGAGGCTGCCCCGTGTTACATTGGGATGGTGTTGCTGTTGGTTTGCATACTTTGGTGTTATCATGTAATTATGTCCTTCACGTTACACCAGTGAGTAATTGTGACGAGGTCATAATACGGTATGAACGAAATGTAATTGCCTATACTGATTGTATAGTGCAGTTACGCTGTTTTATTGCCACTAATGATTAACTGCGTAAGCAAGAGAGCAAGTTGAACATCCGCTCTCACACTTACTATTTTTAATAACTAACCCTTCCTGACGTATTCCGCTAGTTCCAACAAATACAAAATTTCATCCAAATCGTTAGAGCCGTTTCTGAGAAAGCAATTACATGCAATATGTAAACCAGTATATTATAGGATTCATTTTACTTTGCAGTGTATAGATGAACTTTTTAATTCAACGAATAATCTCTTATTGAGTGCCTATTTTTGTTGTAGTAGCATTTTTATCTTTTGTTGAGCATGAAACTAATGACTGAAATTTAATTTATTAATAATAATACGTACATTCGAAGTCGATGGATGCAAGTGGGTCAGGGCTGTGTTTTATAGAATTCTTTAAAGGAGGCTTATGTAAGCAGAGGTCTTGTGAAGGGCTGTTACTATAATAATGATGATGCTGATTCGGATTTGCCTTGTGGTGGTGTTTTACAAGCATCCCATAAAAACTCCATAAAAAGCCAGAAAGATCTTAATACCTCTAATAGTTGGTTAAGATGTCTCGTATCCTAATCATCATCATCATCATTACAGCCCTTCACAAGTCCACTGCTAAACATAGGCATTGGTGGAGCCCAAGGAATGCGTAGGCATGATGCGGTATGAGGCTGCCACTCGAGAACCTTTTTTCCCCAACGGTTGTCGGTTCTTCGAGCTATATGGCCGTCCCATTGCCACTTCAGCTTACTAATCCGTAATCGTTGGAGCCACACGCAAGTGTGAGTAACGATCCAAGAGCAAGTCTTATCCGACACTATTCCGATGATATCCCGGACGTCAGTCTGAGCGATATTAGAATGGCTCCCCAGCATCCTAAAAACGGTAAGGCCCTAGGCGAGGATGGAATTACAGCGGAGCTTCTGAAAGCGGGTGGAAAACCGGTACTTGAAGTCTTTCAGAAGCTCCTTAATTCCGTCCTCCATGGTGGGACTACTCCGGAGGTGTGGAGCAAAAGTGCGGTGGTCTTTTTCCTCAAGAAAGAAAGAACTATTTATTTAATTAGAAAGAAAGGTGACAACGGTCTCTTGAAGAACTACAGACTGATTTCCCTTCCGAACCGCGTCTACGTGCTGTTTTCGAGAGTCATCGTTTCGAGAATCGTCTCGCACGCAGACTCGACGATTTCCAGCCTCCCGAACAAGCCGGTTTCCGAAAAAGCTTTAGTACTATAGACCACATACATACCCTTCGGCAAATTGTAGAAAAGACCGAAGAGTACAATCTGCCACTTTGCCTAGCGTGTGTGGACTATGAGAAAGCCTTTGATTCCGTCGAAATTTGGGTGGTGCTGGAGTCCCTTCAGCGGTGCCAAGTAGACTGTTGGTATATCAAAGTGCTGAAGTGTTTGTACAGTAGGGCAACGATGGCTATCCGAGTACAGAACCAGAGTACGAAACCTATTCAACTGCAGAGAGGTGTAAGACAGGGTGACGTTACATCCCCGAAACTCTTCACCGCTGCATCGGAAGACGTTTTTAAGCTACTGGACTGGAAATGATACGGTATTAACATCAATCGCGAGTACATTACGCAGCATCGCCGGAGGACCTAAGCACTATGCTCAATGACCTCAATAGTGTCTCCCAACGGATAGGTCTTAAGATGAACATGGACAAAACAAAGATCATGTGCAACGTCCATGTCACACCTATGCCGGTAGTTGTTGGGAGCACTAAGCTCGAAGTTGTTGACGATTATATTTACCTGGGAGAAATACGAGGGCGACACTGAAAGTTTTAGAACTGGCCACTTGTAAACGATATAATAAAAAATAAGTTCAAATTTTGAAAATGGAACTTTTGCCAATATTATTGTGTATTTATTTTATTAATTTGTCATTTGTTTACGATTTGGCGGCAACTTGAAAATTGTCTGTGTCACGTCAGCATGAATTTAACGCGAGAAAATTTTCGTACAATGATTTTTTATGACTTTCGATGTCATTTAAGTCAACAAGAAAGTTATGATAGACTTCGATTGGCCTTATACGATGAAGCCGCATCTCGTGCCACTGTTTACAACTGGTTTAATGAGTTTAAACGTGGTCGCACTAATCTCACTGATGATCTGCGTGAGGGACGGCCTTCTACGGCGACGACTGAAGATAACATCAGTGTTGTGCGGCGTATGATAGAGACTGACAAAAGAGTGACTTATCAGCAGATTCGGACAAGCTTAGGCATCGGTATGAGTCAAGTGCACAAAATGTTTTAGAGGATCGAAAAACAGTTACTGCAGAGTAGTACACTAACAATTGTTTGCCACTTGTCTTGGAAAAAGTTCGGGACAAACGACCTCGCAGTAGGATCCTCCTTCACCACGACAATGCCTCGTCGCACACCGCCAAGCAAACAATCGACTACTTGGCGACGTCAGACGTGGAATTACTGGGTCACCCGCCCTATAGCCCCGACCTCGCATCTTGCGATTTTTATTTATTTCCGAAAATAAAAGAATAACTTCGAAGAAAACGTTTTATGGACGCCGAAGAAGCAGTGGCTGCGTTTCAAAATGCCGTCGAAGAGACCCCTAAGGACGAGTGGGCAAAGTGCTTTTCTCGGTGGTTCCATCGGATGCAGCGATGTATTGATGTAAATGGACACTATTTTGAAAAGATATAATAAAACTAATTACTTGTTAGTTTGTTCAGTTTTTGATTTTCTAAGAACTTTCAATGTCACCCTCATGGTCCGACTAGGTAAGTCCAACTTCGATCGAGAGGTCAATCGACGGATTCAACACGGCTGGGCAACGTTCGGGAAATTACGACACATCTTCTCGTCAGGTATACCTCGTATCCTTAGATCGCTGGCAGGGAGCAAACTGAAAAGTACGAGACGTTTGGTACTGCAATCGCCAAACCGAATAGTCAATTTTTAAATAAATGTATATAATATGGACTCGCCATTAGGCATATTCTTATCTTATCGTTTTTACGTTAATGAAGCTAGAAGTAGAAGTATCGAACATCTTGATAAAATAATGAAGTCACTTCAATGCTCCGGCTTTCAATTTAGGTATCTCATTTCATTCATTCATTGATTCATTCGTCAAAATTAAACGTTTTCCTTGAAACGCCTCTGTGTTTGCTTTAAGCTGAATAATTCTGTGTAATGAATTTTAATTTAACAATACAAATTAAACATTTAAAATATTGTGTCATGTTGATGGATTTTTGGTAAAAATCCATCAACATGACAAAAAGACATATTTAATGATTTTTTTTCGAAGTCGAAATATTGATTTAATTAATTTTATGAATAATTTTAGAAACAGCTTGGTAGCTCATTACCTCATTCTAAGGCGTTATTATGAACCGTGTATTGTTTTAAACCATTTATGTTTTAACACCTCTTTTTGTAAAGTCATTTCTTGATATTTTTAACTTGTATATTTTCTGGTATTTAGGACCGTGAGGTGGTAGGGAATCCCATATTCCATTTCGTCAAAGGCGAATATATAAAATGCAAGTTATTACACTGACTCTGTAGAGACAAGTGACTGGTATTACTTTCGTTTTGGTGGTTTTGTTAAAACGGCTCATGAGTTTGTGTGCATAAATTAATTTTTCTCGAATATATTGAAAGGACAAAGTTAAAAACTTCATTTCTTAAGATATTTTTTTTAAATACAAGGATTTAGGTTTTTATTATAAGTTACTCTTATGGCTCTCTTCTGCAAAACAAAAAGAGTTTCTGTGACAGTCGCAGTATCACATAAAAAAATTCCATACGTTATTATGCTATGCAAATAACTAAAACTAATCTAGCTGTTTAAACACTAGTAAGACTTCTAATATCTTTCGCATCATAATGCAGAACTAAGTCCGCCAGCTATGTTATGTAATAAATTATGTCTATAGTTACCTTTTTTAGAAATCTTTATTATTTTAATATTGCGTTTTGTACATACCAACGTATATTATAATAACATATACGAATTAAAATGGGGACACACACTCGATTTAATAATTCATAGTACGCCAGTAAATCAAGTTCGACCCTCACAATATTGAATAAATTAATTTGAAATTTAATTGTTGATTTACCACGTGGTGAAGGAAAAACATTGAAAGTAAAACCTTTCGGGACATGATGTGAAGTCTGCAAACCCTCATTGGGTCAGCGCGGCGAACTCTTACTTGCTCTAAAACTCTTTCAGGAATTTAATGTATACTGATTGTTATTTTACTTTTGTTCTTATGCACATTAAACGTGTAAATTTCAATTAGAGCTTAGTTTAGAAATATCAGTGCTTTGTACCGCTTTAAAGTAATAGTGTTATTTAACCAATCGCTTTACGCTTCAATGTTTATTTATTCTTTGCTAATTAAATGCATTCAGCTTAAATTTATTTTTAATTCACTGCGGCGAATAATAGTAATAAAACGTTCTATACGATAAAATATAAATACCGCTAAATCCGAACGGATCATTAATGATAGTCATTAACGAATTGGGCATTATTTAACTAGTGCTTAAGTCACTCGATACAATTGTTTGTGTTAATACAATGTGTGTTAATATAATTCGAAATACGAACGAATATTAATAAAAAATATTTTTATCTAAAATAAATTATCGCAGCCATAAAACGATAGAAAACCATGCAATATGATCCGTTAATAGTGATTATGCTTAATTATAAATTAATGTCTTTGCGGCCTTTCACAAGCGTTATTTTATCATTTTAAATAGTTTTAGTGGTCAGAATTTTAGTGCATCAAAATATAATTTCCGCCGTTTTGTACGCGGGTTTTCTTTTATATTTTTATTATTTTACTATTATGAGCCAGTGCTTTATGTGCCAGTATTATATGTTATGCGATTTTGTTTCATAATTGAGGAGTATCTATCTGTATGCAAGTTCAACCCACACACACGTACATAACGTACAATATTGTTCTATAACTAACGACATGCCTTTACTTCGCTTAAATGTTAAGTTTTAACTTAAGTAGTTTAGCTTCCATTTCGGGGCAGTATGGAGATTTTCGCAATTTTTGAATAGATTTGTCAACTTAAAACCAACCTTTTATTTCAAAGAAAGAAAAAACATTTGAAGCTAAAAAGAAAATACGTAAGTAAATTGCATCACATGTATATTTTTATTTTTCTGTCATCATATCAAGTAGGCATCTAACTCAGGATTATGCTGCAGTGAAATAACCTCACAAGCAATCGCCTGTCTATAAGATTTATAGCTTAAGTGGCAATGGGCCGATCATATAGCAGCTATATTATGATCGGCCCATTATATAGCTATATTATAGCTCGAAGAATATTTACGACAAATATTTTATTTCTTTATTTATATTAATTACTTATGAATTCAAGCCCATGTTCAGCTGAGGATTTGTGATGGATTGTAATGACAATGATGATGATGATTTATATTTTTACAAAGAAATGTAAAATATTGTTTAGGTGTCTGTAAGCGGGTAAGGGCTTGTATTGACATCTACACTCGCCGTGTTTGTGATGTGAATAGTAGTAGTCTAGTCTAGATAATAATGTTCAATTGTTTCCGTATTGAATGCATGTCAAAGTTTATCCATAAAAATATCTACTAACAATTATTGTGAATGATTCTGAAGCGTCTATTAAGTATATATTTGTTCTCTAGTTTGTCGTTATGATCACGTAATATGCCAACTTATAAGTTATTATGTTACTCTGAGTTTTATAGCCAAACTTCCTCATCCTGCTGAACTTCCAGATAACACGCGATGACATATTTGCCGAACTCCGACCTACAGTGTTAATTCCTTCTTATAGTTACAGAAGTATAATAATGTTAAATGCCAGAGATGAGTTAAGTGGCTTATGAAATTAGCACAAATAATTCACAATTAAAAAGAAAAAGATGTAACGTGTAATAAATTTTGCAAAGTAACGTCTGATTCTAATAATTAAATAATTTCAGTTGTATTAATATTCTATGTACGTGAGTGCGTCCCACTGCTGGGCATAGGCCTCCTCATTTTGACAAAGAAATTTCACCCGCGCTGGCCTAATGCATGTTGGCGGCTTTCACTGGGTAAAAGGACGAATTCATTTTTAAGTTATTAAATATATGTAGGCAAAGTAATCAAAGGCACTACAAAAACGTCTGATTCTAATAATTAAATAATTTCAGTTTTTTTAATATCCTACGTACGTGAGTGCGTCCCACTGCTGGGCATAGGCCTCCTCATTATGGCAAAGAAATGTCACCCGCGCTCGCCTAATGCATGTTGGCGGCTTTCACTGGATAAAAAGACGAATTAATTTTTAAGTTATTAAGTATGTGTAGGCAAAGCAATCAAAGGCACTACAAAAATACTGATATTAATGTATAATATGCATAATATATATTATGCAACATATATGACATGTAACATTTGTTGCAAATTCCAAAACGTAAGGCCTTATCTCGAACTCCACAATAGTTTAGGTAATTTAGTAAATTTATTAAATAGGATCAATAAGCTGACGCAGTAATCGACGTAGCTCGTAGCACCGATAACCATTCGGCAAGAAAGGTTTTCGAGTGGCAATCTCGTATCTGTAACGGCGGCTCTACACGTTGGCCAACACAGTGGCGAATGTCTTGGCCAATACCGATGGCCATCGTGTAGAGCGGTGTTTGTGCTTACGTTGGTATGTATTGGAATGATGGCGCACAAGTTGGCGCGAGATCCGTGGTGTCGGTTTTTACAAAAGATCAAAGGCCGTTGTGGTAGAGTATTGGCCGCCGCATCCACACTTTGGGCGCACGTTTAGTTTGCTACGAACTCTCAGAGTGATCGCACGCACCTGGTTTAAATTTTGTATTTATGCGTCGTAACTAGTGTCTACAAAATGGCAGTAACAATGACCAATAAGGAAACTTTTCGCTTTATAGAGTCTACACTCACCATACGAAACACAGCAGTGTTAAGCTGCTATTTTACGCTGGTATTCTGTGAGAGCGTGGTCCTTCCCCGGTCGAGCCGACCCATTCGTGCTACAACTATACTACTAATATAGCTGCAGCATGGCTATTATTCAACTTCAATGAATGTATTATGTATTATCATTCCTAATCTATACAAATAAATATAATTGGAGTGTCTGTTTGCACATCCACCACCTTCTTTTAATCCTTTTCTTATATACATTCACGTAGTAGCGGTATCCTGTGAATAAATAAACCGCAGCAGCTGTTAGCGCCTCAACATCAATTTTAATAAATTCGTCCGCACATTGGCCTGAACCGAAGCAAACTGAACGACCTTCCAACGTGTGGACGCGATCACAAATTCTTGGCCAATATCTTTGCCAACACATTCGCCAGTATGTTGGCCAACGTGAAGAGCCGCCATAATGTACGGCGATACTCATGATACGTGGAGCGAGCGATACATTATTTAAAATCGTGTTATGTAGCAATCTGTGTTGAGGCCTATGTTCATTATATATACTATATCCTTGAATACTATTCTTATTATACTATGGTCATAATTATTCTCACGGCTGGGCACATGCTTCTCATTTCTGAGAGGGTTTTTAGAGTACATAAGAGTTTGCCGCGTTGCCCTAATCTCTTTATTTGATTCATACCTATAAACATAAAGCATTAGTAATGCGAGAACATTATTGTAATCAAAATGTTGTATTAAATCTATACATCTATACAAATAAATAAAATTGAAGTGTCTGTTTGTAATCTTAAAATAACAGCTTTTTACTAAATGCATGAATATGAAATATATACGGTACTTATAACAAAAACACATTTTTTTAAAATTTTTGTCTGTCTGCCTGTCTGTTTGTTCCGGCTAATCTCCGAAACGGCTAGACCGATTTTGACGGGACTTTCACTGGCAGATAGCTGATGTTATAAGGAGTAACTTAGGCTACTTATATTTTAGAAAAAGAATGGTCTCTAGAGTCGGATGCTAGAAGGATGTCTCTATGTGTGTATGTACGTAAGTACGTATATACGTTCGTAATTATGTTTATGTATGTGTATGGCAGGGCTCGGAACCGGTTTAAAAGAGCGGTTAATTTCGATTATTTACCGGTAAATATAACGCTCCTTCAATTACCGGTTAAACAAGTAACCGGTTTTAACTAACCTAAACGGTAAAGGTTACCGGTTACTTACCGGTTTTGACACCCAAATTAACCGGTTAATTCCGTAAAACGTAAAAGTAATTATGAATGGGATAGGTAGATTCATGTTGTGAGGTGCTTATGCCGTGTCGCCGCATGCGGGCATACTTATGGTCAATTATCTGCCTTTAAGCGACACGTTCTTTCACTCGCGATCAGAGTGTCTAGTGGGAGTTTGGCATTAACGAAAAACGTTAAAGTATTAGAGAAGTATTTGCGCAAAAAAGAGCTCGGTGGAAAGGCAGTTATTGTGTTTGGTTTATTCGTTAAGACTGGACTTGTCTCATACGAAGAAAATAATTCATTTTTGTGTATCGGTTGTTAATTTATGATGTAAATAGAATTTGTTCCATGTTTACGTTTTAACAGTTAGCCACGCGGCAGCTTTTGATGTCACACGGATGGGCCGGCCCGAACCAGGGTAATACCACGACCTCGCAGAATACCATGAATGGTAGCGGAATCAAACAAAAACTACCCTAGGAGGGTACCAACACCCCTGGTGACGGTGAATCCCTCGCTGAGCATCCACGCCCAAGCTGCCCTACTCTTCCTGAGCGTGGGTGCCCCCTCCCTTCGTGCCCCGCGTGCGGAATGGGGGACGGGGGGGGGGGGACGAAGGGAGGGGGGGGCGAAGCCGACCTTTCTTTTTTTAACCGAGACTCAGGTAACATCTGTTTTCAACTCCTCGGCAGTCTTGAAGGTACGGACCTGTCCATCCTATGGCTGCGCGTAGACTGCAACGACTATCCCCGTGTCTACGGGTGCCTCTATAGGTCCCATAGCGGTAATGCCGAAACAGACCGACTCATTGAACACGTCCAAATGGCTACAGATTCTTTGCTACAGCAGAGATCGTTATCCTTGGCAATTTTAACGCCCACCACGTCGAAAGACTCGGTTCACATTTAACCGATCATGCGGGGAGATCTGTTTATGACTTTGTCTTGGCATATGGTTTTACACAGCTGGTTACTTCGCCTACTCGGATTCCAGATGTGGAGGATTATGCACCTTCCCTATTAGACCTTCTGCTGACCTCTCAACCGGATGGATATCAGGTTTCTGAAGACGCCCCTCTTGACTCCTAGGACCATTGTCTTGTCCGGAGTGTGGTGCCACTCACGCTCCCCTTGCAGTTGCGTTCTGCAGACTGCCGCCGTGTTTGGCATTACAGGTCGGCGGATTGGGACGGAATGCGGTCTTTCTTTGCATCCTACCGTTGGGTGCGGGTTTACTTCTCGCTGGATACTCCCAGGGTTGTTGCTGATTCTGTTGCTGATGTGGTACTTCAGGATATGGAACTTTTATTCCAACTTCTGTGGTGCCCATCGAGGCAGATCTCAGTAAAATAGCATCACAATATACCGGGCATAGACTGACGCATCAACATCTCGGATGTAAATACCAGCGCTCTTAAAAGAAGTATAATTCCGCCTCCAGGTCCTTCAAAATAGTCATTGCCAAGGCAAGGTCAGAGCACATCGGCAGAATTGGCGAGAAGCTGTTCGCCTTCCTTCGGGAACCCGTGCATTCTGGTCTCTTGCCAAGGCTGTCTAACGAACTTCTGTCAGCCATCTCTTCCATCTCAGCACAGAGAGGACTCACTGGCCCATGCCGCAAAGGAGAAAGCCGATCTGTTAATCTTCCTCTCGACTCGAACTCGAACTCTCGATGACGGGGGGAACACACCGCTGACCATCCCGCGATGTGATTGCTCTATGCCGGATGTGCAGTTTACACAGCGCACGGTTCGCAAAGCAATCCTCTCCCTGAACGTCAACAAGACGAGTGGGACTTATGGAGTCCCACCCATTGTGCTGAACACGTGTGCTCCGAAGTTGGCACCGGTTTTAACGCGTCTTTCCGGTACTCCTACCCTAAGGTGTAGTTTCGAATTCATGGAAGACAGCTTTGGTCCACCCAACCTTTAAAAGCTGTCCGCCCTACTTCTTCTCAAAATAATGGAATCTATTGTAAACGGTTTTGTCGGGTCGATCAGCTGGTGATCTTCTGGTTTACCTAACTCATAGATGGGCGTAGGTAGTAGAGTCTAAAGGAAGGCATTGGCCGTTAGTTTGGACATAGCGAAGGCCTTCGATCGGTTCTGGCACAAAGCGCTTCTTCGAAGCTCTATTCCTATGGGCTTCCTGAGAAATTGATCAACACTTTCCTTGCTGATCGGAGCGTCAAGGTTATAGTAGACGGTGTGCTCTGATTATAAGCCTATTAAGGCTGATGTTCCACAAGGCTGCGTGCTATCATCAACGCTATTTCTTCTGCATATAAATGATATGTTGCAAACTGGTAACTTTCATTGCTATGTGGACGACAGCACTGGTGATGCTTTATATACAAGCCGTGCCAATATTTCTCGGGAAAACGTTGCCGAGTACCAGAACAAACTTATGTCTGAAGTCGAGTCTGCGCGTTTATCGCTAAAAAGAACCCCTTTGTCGTACCTTCACAGTTTCAAGGCACTTTTGCTGCCTTAGCTAGCATCGGAATCGTCGGCGACATATTGAATAGTGTGCAGTTTCGTGGTCACTTGAAGGAAGGCAAATTAGCCTCTAAAAGCTTAACGTGCTCAGCAGAGCGGGCAGTATTTCATGTCGGCTCATCGCTTGCAACTTTACAAAGTGCAAATTCGGCTTCACATGGAATACTGTTCTCATCTTTAGGCCTGGGCACCCCAGTGCCAGCTCCTTCCATTTGACCGCATCCAGCGCAGAGCGGTTCGAATCGTTGACGTCCGAGTTCTTTCTGATCGCGTCGATTCACTGGCACTGCGTAGGGATGTTGCATCCTTACGCATTTTCTATCACATCTACCACAGTACTCTGAGGTTTGGATAATTCCAGCCGCCATATTTCACGAACGCACATCGCGTCAAAATTCACAATACCATCCTTTCCATCTGGATGCTTGACGGTCCACCACTCTGCGTTTAACTAGAGTTTTATTCCTTTTTATAGGATAGGGTGACAAACAAGCACAGTCCACCTGATGGTAAGTGGTTGCTGTGGCCCAGATATCTACACATATCCTCGTTTGCGAATAAAATGCAGATAGGTTGTCACCCGTGAGGACTAAGATGGAATGCCTCTCTTCAGTAAAAGGGTCTCGGTTCTCTAAACTCACCATACGAAACACAGCAGTGTTAAGCTGCTATTTTACGCTAATATTCTGTGAGGCGTGGTCCTTCTTCGGTAGAGCCAGCCCATTCGTGCTACAGCTATACTACTAATATAGCTGCAGCATGGCTCTACCACGTATAAAACTAATAATTCCTTAAATAATTCTTGCTCAACTTCTCTGTGGAATTGTTTACCACCGGCGATTTTCGGACCGATACGACTTAGGGACCTTCAAGAAAAAGCTTACTCCTTCTAAAGGCCGGCAACACCCAACTTTCATAATATGTATTTGGTAAAAATCTGTTATTTTGACATTACAAACAGATACTTCAATTTTATTTATTTAAATAGATTTAATTCCATATTGATTCGTGTAGTGTATATTTTCTTTGATATTGGTAAAGTATGAAAGGTTGTAAAAAATTCAAAAGCGATCACTATATTATTTTGATCTTGAGGCGTGAGGAAACTTGGTTGCACTTTTAATCATTCTCTTTTATAATTCAATACAAGATCGTAAATATCAGTGTGATTTATACTGTTGAGTATCTAGTTCATTGGGAGTTATTAATAATTACTGTTAGTAAATGACAGGAATTTTCAGTATATGTATTTCGTGACAGTCGACAGCAAAATATAGCCGATTTTAATAATAATGATTTGTTAGATTCAAATTATTATTTTTCTTTATTGACTTCAGTATCAGTAAAGTCAATTTCGTCTATGTGGTTACCTTCTACTCTATTTAAAAAAAACTAATATTTTTAGTAGCATCTTGTACGTATACAACATATTAAGATATGCTTCAGTTCCTCATTAAAGATATGTGAAAAATGGTAATTTATTTTTATTAATATATATAATAACAAATTTTTTTTATCGTGTAAAGACACGACTTCTAATTAAACTTTATTTACCTCAGAAGTGGTAATTATTAGTTTTTGCAAAGACCGAGATAGAGGTTGGTTCTAATCACGAGCTTCTAAATCTAAAAAATCTGGTGATCTGCCTCACTTCAGTTCTAAAAAGAACAAATACTGTAACATATAATTTCATCAACTTTTAAAAAAATCGTGTTTTCTGTTAAGAAAGTTCATCATTTATTGCGATATAGTACTAAAACTAAAGGCATTGAATTAAAGATGCAAAGCGTAATTTTAGTAGAAAACTTTCAATATAATTAAAGTCAATATAAATATATAAGGTCAAATTAAACATGATATCGAAACTTAATTTTAAAGTGGAGATAACGCATAATTAATTGAAACAAAACTTATCTCTGTTATTTATAATACGGTAATTGCTGAAAGATGAAAAAATATGAGGATGTCGTTATAAGGAAGTCGCGTTGAAGCAATGAATATATCGTACGTGCGTCTAAAACTTCGTGAATTCAACAGAGCGCAGCCATACAAAGTTGAATACAAGCGGGGTAAGGGAGAGGGCGGGGACATTACAAAGCTTGGTTTTAACCGGTTAATTGTTACTACCTAAACCTAAATTTGTGAAAAACCGGTATTCCACAAAAACCGGTTTGTGGAATACCGGTTTAAATTCTAAACCGGTTTTGGGGTCAATGACCGAAACCGGTTTCGAATTTAAACCGGTTTCCGAGCCCTGGTGTATGGACTATGATGTATACATGCTATCTCGAGAACAAATGATGATCTCGATATTAATGATTTTTCTTTTACCATATAAAGTGTAATTAAAAATTGCACATCTAATGCCCAAATACTCAAACGCTGCGCTATTTTAAGATGCCGTTAAGTCTCGTGCTGTCTATCACTTTAAGTCAAAGTGACTGTGACACCACGAGACTTACGACATTTTAAAATTGAGTAGCGTTTGAGTATTTGGCTTTATGTGTGTAAAAGTAAGGTTGAAGTTTTTAATTTAACTATTTAGACGACATTCTAGTTGTTACCTTGAACTTGTGATAATTCCTTAGTCCACTCGAAAGGGTAAAAAATACATTTAAAAAAAAGTGACTTCCGACTTCAAAAACGAAAAGTGACAAAGTATTTTCCACATAATAGCTTCTGAAGTCAGGATTTCACTGTTCATTTTTCGATAGTCTTAGCAGTGATTTCAGAAGCTATTATGTTGAAATTATTTAGTTTTTTTTAGTTTTTAAAGGTTTATTTTTTTTTTGCGAAAAAGTGAACAGTTAGTTTTTTTTTCTATGAAAATTAACGATATAAAAAACTTATTACAAAAATATAAAGACAGTTACTTTATGACGCCTATTTAAATCGCTGAGAGATTTTATAATGCGAGCAAGGCATACTTGAATAGATGTTTCGTCGCTGTTTTATCATGTACAAATAAATATAACGGACCATCGCTCCTGTTCCGTATACGATAAATAATATCTATTGTAATAAATCATTAAATAACATGAATTATCTTTCTGCTGGTGACCGTTCAAATATCTTACTCTATAATTAAATAGATATTAACTATATAACGGAACAAGGAACATATTTAAAGACGTCAATCACTGTCCGAATAATAGTCTCGCTTGTATAAATCAAAACTTATCATACTAGCGATATGATGGCTTTTAAATACCGGTCGTCGACGCAGCACAGGCTTGTCGGGCTTTGTGATTATATTCAGAAGAGAGGTACGTAGAATGAGTAGTGGGGGGAGCACTCCTGCTCCACTGACCTAGTAACACGTCGCCTAAGGCAAAAAAGCTTCGCTGAAGCGCTGGGCAAATAAACGTAAATATCTCTGAATCGGTTTTTCAGTTTCCAATATTAAAATCAGAGTTATTGTGTTAATTCATATTAATTTACTTTACGGTTTTCGATTATTTTTCTTTTAATATAATATTATTTAAATAAAAATATATGCATTGTAAATGTAAAATTTTGGAAGATTTGATGGTCCACGTCGATGCTTTGTAATTTTGTCACAAAAAATATTTACTAATTGAAAAAAACATCTGCAAAACGATACTGCCGACGGAAAGTGTCGTGGAGTATTGATGACTGATTTTTAACGATATTATCTAACATTTACGTAAAAATCAGCTGGGAGAATTAACGTGAGGTGAGCAATGTTTTTACGTACCTTGATTACCTGATACCTGGAAAATGGCCCTGTGGCCAAGCCAGCAGGTAGGCACGCGATCATAGTACATACTAACACTACTCAATCATACACATATCGTTTTTCAGAAAATAAGTGACGTCTAGTGGCTCTGGGATCTTGCTCTGTTACCTATAAAAACAAATACAAAAAATATTTTGCTTGTATCAGGTGCTATTGCTATTGATTTTAAAATAGAATTTTAATAAATTAATTTCTTTCATATCATATATTATAAGTTAATATACTGTGTTAAAAAATCGGGTTAAAACTTCACCACGCTATTTACTGGCATTTTATATTTAAATTCTGTTTATCTGTAAGAGTGCAATTACAAAGCTTTTAAATTTTAGTAGTGTACTGACTGTTGCTAGTGGAATGCTGGAAGTTATACAAACGTGGGTCAATTTAATGTTCAAACAAAATCTTTCAATATGAACGTTCATGAATCTTAATGAAAAATATTTTAACAACATAAATTTTTGTATATGTACCTATATATATATATATAATATTCAAAATTACTTTTACGTAGGGTCGTTTCTACCTCCAGCAAAGGATTTAGGGCTATAAATTACGGAGTTAAATATCTATGTACTATGGAAAGCAAATCTTGACACAGTCATGTTTCCGAGACATGTTTATCTTTTAAGGCATGTTTGTTTAAGGGCGGCGTTATACTTGTTTGTTTTTATTTTTACTATCTATTTTTATTACTTACTGTATAAATAGTATGGCAAACTTGATTACCGATAAAACTACTGTTATAATGTTAAAAACATATTTTGGTGTTTTTTTTAATTTTAGATTTTTGTGTAGTGGCTTAAAATATCCACTACTCCATATCTTTTCGTGAGTAACGTAAGAGGTGACAGAAAGAAACAAACCAAGATATGGGGAGCAGCGTCTTCCTATTTACAACTAATAGATTAAAACTGCGATTTCCAACCCGCCTGATAAGCGTGGTAACTATTACAAATATCCCCCTATGATGCAATTTTCGGCCTATGTTCAGCAGTGGACTTATGGCTGTAACGGAGTGGTACGAGGTACACACTCAACAAAAACCACTACATACTAACTAAAATTACACAGAAGACAGAAGTAACCTTAGTTTACGGATGGGTGCTCGCTTCACACGGCGTTCTATGTTGTTATTCTACAATTTTTAATAAAGATCTGCGATGCATTGACGGTAGAGGAAAATATTATTACGAAATTTGAGAAATAAAAAATATTTCTGTATTGGAGCAGCGTAGTCGAGTACCTTCCCCCCTTACCACCATTGCCTTCTAATTAGCGAAAGACTGAGATCTAAGTGAATGACAAATACATGCTGTTATAGTATAGTGATGCCTCACTTTTGGTAAATTTTGTCACTTTTGTCATGTGAAATATAATAAAATAGTAAAATCTCCTAAAACACAATAGAAGGGGCGCGCCGAATCAGATGTTATAATACTTAATACTGTGAATGTGAGAAAATCTACCAAAAATACGACGGACGCGCGTGCTGTTTAAAATTAGACGTTCTCTACTTAATATACCTGAAAGCTTGAGTTTTATGTGAAACGCGCCACCAAGTTATGCGTCACCGAACGTTACGACACTAAAGCGGCTTGCAGAAACATTTCTAGATTGTTATTAGAATTATTACA
The DNA here is from genome assembly GCA_029286625.1 of Parnassius orleans. NCBI lineage: Eukaryota > Metazoa > Arthropoda > Insecta > Lepidoptera > Papilionidae > Parnassius > Parnassius orleans. Next base: position 765,172 of record JAGSMP010000037.1, read on the forward strand.
GCACCAACGCACATTTTTTAAACTATATTCGAATTCATATTTTTTTTAAATGCGTGGGATATTAATATCGTAATCGTCATTATTAAAACCCTTCACAATTCCACCTGAATTGAACATAGGCTAAACATAAGGCCTTACACTTAACCAAGAAGTAATTACTAATCTTAATATGATGGCATAAAAATAATGTACACGCTTTTTCTTTTAGATTAAAAACATTATTTATTTTTCGCTTTACCGTTAACATGTGCAGGAAATGCAACCGGAATAAAAATGATTTTAGATTTGTATACAGAGGAGGACACGAGGGAATCTATTTCAACGGGATCTCTGAATAAATCGAGCACGTCTCACCCCGGCTTGCATTCAAACTGCACTCAGCTGCAGCTGCCGTAACTTATGTTTCGCTTGCGTCACTAACGGGACCGCATTTAACTTGCCCATGCTTTATCTACCATCCTTTAATCATCGTCTCGACTTTGATATGTATTCTGTATTTTTATCATAGTTAAAGGGAACTAAGGCCACAATATATGGGCTATTTATTTGGTCGACTCCGAGATACGTGCTCGGTTCTCTCGCCACGTAACTGCTTCCATATCTGCACTCTACAGCTAGTTGTCGGGTACATAATAAATTTATTGTGTAATATAGCGTTGCGGTAATAATTTCCGCACGGATCTAAGACTGCTTTAATATGAAATATGTTATAATATAAATAATTTTAGTTTATTGGTGGAAATATGAAAGGAGAAGTTGTGAGTTACATCCTGTTAAATATTTTCGAATGCTGGTTTAAATGCAATAAACGGGTCAATTTTTTTAACCTTACTAAATATGAACACTTAATTTGTTTAAATTATTCTGTTGACTTTTTGATTTTCTTTTGAAAATTAATTTTTAAAGAAATCAGCAGCGTTTCAAAGAAACTTTTCGATTGAAAATACTGAAAGCATTTACAGTGGCATAAAGTAACGCTGTAACAAAGGATTTCTGAGTTTCAATTTTTCAAAGCTGGTTTTACGCTAAGCCCAGTTACTTTTGTTGAACTTTTGTCAGCAGAAATTTTATGGAGAAATTGTTGCAAGTCACTCTGAGCCCCGAGCCCTACCTTAATTCAATTTTGTATGATTTTAATCTTGTTTCGAATTGGTAATACGTTTATGTAAGAAACTTCGAGAGACTTGCGACAGATTGCGCGCCATTTCACATATTTTTGCACCGTGATTGTTTAACTATACAATGTAGAGAGGGTGTTAAAGAAAATTCTCAAGAGTATCCCGGAGTCAGGAAGTTGGTAGTTTTTCACTCCCGTGCTTCGGAAGGCTCATAAAGCCGTTGGTCCTGCTCCTGATTTCTCTCCGGTCACGTCTGATTGCCGTCCCATCGAACTATAAAGAGTGCGGCAATAGAGAGAGCACCGTGCGTGACACACTCATGCACTATAATCCTATCCTGCGTAAATAGCTAATCAATCTCAGTTGAGACTATAATAGGTATATTTAGTTTTAACATCTCTTTTCCGTAAAACGTCATCTAATGGTTTTTATTATACATTTTTTGGCGTGTGGCGGCATAAAAGAATCCCATTTCATCCCATGGATGTCGTTAGAGGGGACTATAGTAAAAATACCAGAAACGTTTTACGGCCTCAAATCAAAGGTGTTGTTATACTATCTCTTACATGCCAGGTGCAAAACACTCAGGCCAGCGACGGAGAACCGCCTGCCAAACGTGGCGTTTACGGCAAATTCTTTCTAAAATAGGGTAGTCACATGCCCAACACTAGACTGTTATAGGCAAATCAAATACATTTCTATTATAGTATATATAGTAGAGAAGAAACAAAAAAGAACTATTATAAATTATGTTTTAGTACAAGTAATCTGCCGAGTGGTGGCGGCATAATGGAATCCATTATCCCATTTCTTCCCGTGGGTGTCGTGAGAAACTACTAAAGAAAACGTCAGTAAAATATTATATCTTTCAATAGATGATCGGTATAACCATTTTTCTACATCAGACTTAAAATACCCGACGGGAGACAGGCAGTAGCATCAAACTTACTGTGAGACGTCTGGCACTGGTAACGGGGAGGCCCATGTCCAGTAGTGGACGTTACCGACCGATGAAGAAAAAGAAGACAAGTAATCATCTTTATTAAAACGTTAACAGTCTTATAGTTACATAAGTAAGGAATATAATGCATTGTTCTGTAAAGAAATATTTATAGAAGACAACGCGAACACGTGTTGCACACTTGCATAGCTACAAAACGCTTCATGTGGCCCATTTCCCTTCTAGACGCCGAGCTCTCTTATTAGCCGTAGGCCGTACGCCTATTAAAGTAATGTTTGTAATATAACAATACGTTCATGAAGTTTATTTTAGAGTGCAAACAATTTTATTGCAATATGAATGATTCGGTTCCAGGTTTGGATTAAAGCCAACTTCACCTGCCTGTAGCGCTCCTCGTATGATAGATAGGTCTCTATTACTGGTGCTTTATAACTCAATGGCGTGGATTCTTCATTCGCTTTTTTGTATTTCGTTTTTGCGCTTCCATCAATAATTGTTTGTTTAATCTAGTTCGATTTCGATAATGTACATATTAACAAAATTACTTTCTTTTCTGTAATCGTAAATTATACTCTCTGATCGTCAAGTTAGGCATTTTCTTTACACAACTTATGATGTGCAAGTGTATTGTTTATTTTATGTAATGGTGTTTCGTAAGTCTCATTTTCCAAATATTTTAAGGTTTTAAATCGCTCAGGTTTGTATTATTGCGGTAATAGATGTTAATGGTATGATGTGTCACGCAAATACAGGAATTATGCGAAATGTATTCAATGGCGAGAGAGGCAATGTTGCATCGCAAATCAATAGATTATACTAACACATTCTACTATTCGCCTTAATACGCGCTTGAATAATATCAATCCTCTCTAAATCACATACAGGCCTTTTGAAAAATGCACCAACTGACATGCAAACTTTAAATGATCGTTTGTTTCTCTATTCGGTCTAAAATTGATATATGCGGCAAATATTATAAATATCAACAACATTCGATAGACATTATCGGTGTTTTCGCTTGAAAAAAACAATGAAAAAAAAACGCTACTAATTTTCAATAAGTTAAAATTACAAGTGCCCGTGAATTCGTACTAAAAGTTTAGTCCTTTGTGTTCAAATTGTGTTCTTGCAAAGTTTATAATTAAGGTTGAAGAAAAATTTAAACGTAGAAAATCGAATGATGTCCTTTAATCAAAGTCGGCGAGTAGCCGTGGTTAACGAGGACGCCGGGTCGTGCGGTCGGTGTAGAGCCGCCGCAACAACCGACCCAACCGCCCCGCCCGAGTCTTGCAACGGTCTGAAACTAGCATCTAAATATTATTATGGGTCATCCACAGTTCAATATAAGATATTGGAATTGTTTTGATGTTTTTAATAAATCCAACATCAGAATTGTACCATTTGTCTATTTCTATATTGCCTAAACATAGATATCTCTCAAGGAATGCCACAAAGCACAGTCCTGAGCAACCTGCACCATCCACTTCATGCATCTCTCACTAGGTTGTTACTCCATCTAATGATGGGCCGCCCTATACATCGCTTACCGCTACTAGGCTGCCACTCGAAAACCTTTCATTCCCATCGATTGTCGATTCTTCGAGGTGGCCTATTGCTACTTTAGCTTACGTTGCGCTAAGTTGGTTACTCTGGGAGCCCTATTTTCAGCTGCGGACTTGTGCTGGTTGTAATTACAGCCCAATAATGCTGATGATCATGATGATGAAGATGATACTATTACTTAACATCCCATTGCTTAGAACATATTATGACGCCTGTTATTCTGGTTTTTATTATCTTTTTGTTTCACTACCGACTAGCTTTAAATGAAAATTTTAAAAATGGTTATTTATTTTTATAGATTACATTACATTCATTTTGTACAACTAATTCAGAATGTTGATAATAATAATTGCGAACACTCGTAAGAATGTTCTAAAGGTAAAGTATTTGTCTTAATGTGCGCCACACTCAGATTTGAGCGTTACCTCTTGCAGTCAAAAATCCAACTGGGCATACTTTATTGAATCATCAATTATACTTTGTAAAACTAGATTCCATTCTTCTACCAATGTGCTTTTAAGTTTTTTAAGCTATATATTTTATAGCTGTTGCTGAATTACTTTAACTTGTCTTTTCAATTTATCTGAAACGTATTCAATTGAGTTCAGGTTTGGTGACCTTACCACTTCAGGCGCTCCACCTTAAGGTGTGGTGAACTTTGAATTTTTCTTTGTTTTATACTTTGACCCTTCTATAATCGGACTTAAGAGTAAATCGGAACTCGTCAATTAAAAATACCTTTCTTTTACATGATCATCCAGGTTTGGTGTTAGCAAGCAAAGTTAGGCCAAACTAGCCGGCAAGTCTACAATCCGAATTCGTATTTGACAAGACGGGCGACCGTAATTAATTATTGAGAAAAAATTAATAAATGAATTGAAATTTGTCCAAAACCACAAGCGAAGCAAAACAAAAATACACAAAAATGAAATTATCACAGATGGAAAACAAAAAAAATAAACTTATAATAAATACGAGCAGCGTTCAATGTATTCTCGGTATGGGTATGTTAGAAAAAAGATAAAATTAGGAAATATTTTTTATTTTTCAATATAATCTCCCATGACAACAATACATTTACTTGTTCGTGAAAAAAGCTCTTCTATTCCTTTGAAAAAATATTCTTCGTCTTGGCCTGAAAAATGCTCATTTACAGAAGACTTGAGCTCATTATCGTCAGCAAATCGATTTCCCCGAAGGTCTTTTTTTTGAGTTTGGGAATAAAAAGTAGTCACAAGAGGCTAGATCTGGGCTGTATGGTGGGTAGTTAATTTACTCAAACCCGCAGTCTCGTACAGCAGCCTTGGACAACCGCGCAAGAAGCAGAACTCACTTAGTCAGCTTTCCTCTTCTCTTTTCTTTTATTGCTTCTCTCAAACGGCGTAAAGTGGCTGAGTATTTGTCTGCGTTGATGGTTTAACCTTTTTTTGTGTACTCGATCAATAGTATTCTTTTGGAATCCCAAAACACTGTGGCCATGATTTTACCCACATATTTTACACAGGTTTGTATTATGATGTTTGCTTTTTCCATCCATATTAATAAATGGTTCACTATATTATATTATTATGTCTTGTGACAACTTTCCTAGGCTTAAAATTCTAAAACTTCGTATAGCTACGTGAAGCCGTTCTCAAAGACAATTAAATAATTAAGTGCCACATACCAGGAATATAGGTAATGCAAGAAATATATTTTATATATTATAATGTACTTAACATGATGCGCGAAATATTTGTAAACTTTCCAAAAAACTGATTTCTTTTTGGGTATTTAATGTGGCTAAAAGCTTATGAGCAATGCGGAACAAACACAAGGAGATTACAACGAAATTAACTATCCATCTTTAAGGGATATTTAAAGGTCGATTAATTGATTACAACAATTATGACTTTCTTTTAATCCAACGACCTGTTTATTAATAGGGTTTCTTTTAACTATATCTTACTTTCTAACATTATTTATCATTAATTTACCAAGATCACATAACTTATAGAATATATGTTAAATTGTTACAGCATCGCGCCGCCTAAGCGACTACGTGGAACATTACGAACCGCTACAGTACGACGCGCACGCGATTCACGCACAACATTCGCGCACGCGCCGCTCTGCCGACGCGCAAGAATTGCGGATAGCGTTCCACGCACACGGGCGTCGCTTCCATCTACGTCTAAGGAGAGACCTATCCGCCTTCAGCCGGGATTTTAAGGTGCATCATTGTTTGATATAACATATCAATACAGGGTGTCCAGTAAATAGCACGACATACTGCAGGGGTGATAGCTAGGTCACTACCTATCAATACAACACAATATATGTTCAGCAAAATCTTACGGATTTACAGTTTTACAAAATTTTCCGAAATACCGAAAATCTCTACCTTGAAACAGATTTTAAGCATCTCGTAATGAAAAAATCCTTTTCTAGTACTTTTTACATCAAATTATTCGTGAATAGTTACTTTACTCATTGATAAGTCTTTTTCTATCAAAGACAAGAATGTTTTCAAGAAACACAATTTTTGTTTAAATTTGCACAGAACTATTTTCTTATCACTTAAGTTTAACCTACAGTGGTGAAAAAAATGTATGTGACAGTTTTGTACAACAAACTTAAAAATAGCTTGTTTAATGGTGATTTAGGAAAGATACAATACTAGTGCATTTTCATTAAAAATACAAAAAATGCTATTTTAGTTCCAGAGAAGCTGATTTTGTTGAAAATGTAATTAACGTAATTTTGACAAAACCACTATGAGAATAAGTAATAGCTGCTCATTTACGCGAATTATTATAAAACTAGTTGTGACACGTAAAATGCGACATGCACGCGTAATGACTAAAGGTTTTACCTGCTCGCCGACCGACCCGACCTGACCGGTTACTGTCTAACAAAAGAAGCGCATGTGCTATCCCGCTCTTTCTTGCATTGTGATTTTGTGTCTCCTCTCAACCTTATTTGCGACACTTGTCAGTACGCTACCTTAAACCGTGCGCAACGCATCTCTGTGTTCACAAATTATTGTTTCGTACTGACGAATGTTTTGTGCCTTGGACCCCGGACTTTGTTTGCCTTACGATTTGGATTTTTATTGTGATCACTACGACGACTTGGCGACCACCTGGACTTTTGTGTTTTATAACATGGCCAACCGCCGCGTTTTCCTGGTTATACGCAGCGAGTATGCTGAGATACACCTTATTTACGGAGAAGCTGGCCAAAGTTCCCGAGCTGCCACCCTCTACAGGGAAAGGTTTCCCGATAGGAGACATCCACACCATGAAATGTTTACCAGAGTGCATAACTCCTACATGGAAGGCAGACTCCCTGGTCAACGTGGCGGTGGACGGCCTCAAGTTGTTGACGAAGACATAGTGCTTCAGGAACGAGAACAAGACCCGAAAACTTCGGTTAGGGCGATACAACGGCGCACAGGATACCGAAGTCCACTGTTCATTCAGTACTTAAGAGGTATGGATACCATCCATTTCACGTACGACGCGTGCAAACTCTTTTAACTAGAGACTACCTGCCGAGAGTTCAATTCTGCCGCCGCATGCTTGAAATGCATCGGGAGGACCCAAACTTTTTTAATAAGGTGTTATGGGTGATGAGTCAGCCTGCAGAAAGGACGGCTACTTGAATTTGCATAATTTACATAGTTGGCAATTAGAAAATCCGTATGTGTCAAGAGAAGACAGGTCCCAGTACTAATTCAAAATAAATTTATGGTGTGGGATTTTAATGGCCAGATTGTGGGTCCTGTCGAGCTTCCACCTACATTAAATGCCAATAATTACTTGGGTTTTACGAGAAACCCTACCCACGCTCCTTGAAAATGTTCCGAGTGAGCTAAGAGAGGTGATGTGGCTTCAAATGATGGGTGCCCTGCTCATTATGGCCGGGAAGTAAGAGCCTACTTAGATGAAGCTTATCCAGGCAGGTGGATTGGGCGACTGGGACCGATATTATGGCCACCTAGGTCTCCGGACCTAAACCCCTGGATTTTTTTATTGGGGTGCCATGAAGGACAAAGTCTATGAAAACCGATCCAAAATGACAATGAATTGAGAGCAAGGGTTAACATTGCAGCAAGAAAATATCGGAAATAAGCCTGAGAAGACTCAAAAGCTCATTTTAAGAAGATGCCGAGCGTGTATTAGGCACAAGGGAAGCAATTTGAGCATTTATTGTAATTTATTTAAATAAATGTTTATTAAAGTTAACTCCTCTGTTTTTTACTATCACCTTATCCTTCAAGATGTCATTTACAGACCGGCCGGCCGGTCGGCTGTAGATTATTATTATGTAATTCGAACCGTAGTACGACCTACAACGATTCGAATTCAAAGTCACATACTTGCATTTAAAATAAAATGCTCTTATTAACTAAAATAGCTTATTTTTTGTATTTTTAATGAAAATGCACTAGTATTGTATCTTTCAAAATCACCATTAAACAAGCTATTTTTAAGTTTGTTGTACAAAACTGCCACATACATTTTTTTCACCACTGTAGGTTAAACTTAAGTGATAAGAAAATAGTTCTGTGCAAATTTAAACAAAAATAGTATTTCTTGAAAACATTCTTGTCTTTGATAGAAAAAGACTTATCAATGAGTAAAGTAACTATTCACGAATAATTTGATGTAAAAAAAGTACTAGAAAAGGATTTTTCATTACGAGATGCTTAAAAATCTGTTTCAAGGTAGAGATTTTCGGTATTTCGGAAAATTTTGTAAAACTGTAAATCCGTAGATTTTGCTGAACATATATTGTGTTGTATTGATAGGTAGTGACCTAGCTATCACCCCTGCAGTATGTCGTGCTATTTACTGGACATCCTGTATATATACTCCTATACTTAAGTATATTTACCTATACAGGGTTATTTTGCAATAACCGGCCAAATTTTCAGAGAAGGTTCAAAATAAGTAATATAGGCAAATGGTGAAGAAAAATTAATTACAAAAAATCTCAAACTACTTGTCCTTTTATCTTTTAAATTCAAAATGCGTGGTAATGCATTATTTTAACTGATTTTACTGCGCACGCACACATTCGTAAGGGTCGATCGGTAGACAAAAACGTTGTTGCCCATAAATCACATTCAATTTGGGATAATTTCAAATAAAAGTAGAAGCCTTATTTACTCGTATTCTCAAAAACTGCAATAACGGTATGTCATTATTTATATATTTGAACATAGTTTAAAAATTTGGCTAATCTGAAAAATAACCCTGTATATGACTTAAATATTAAATTAATTAATATTAAATATTATTTTTAATATTAATTTTAAATATTTAATATTAAATAAATATTAAATTAATTAATATTTAAAATTAATAAATACATTATTTTACAAAAACGATCGTCATTTTGTATTATTATTATTTGTAGGTATATAAATAGCAAACTTCAATAACCGTTTCCTTCAATAGCAATTTTAATGAGAACGAAGTAGGTATTGTACAACTGAAAAAGATTGCAGAGACCGACTGAGTACCACCCCAATGTTACAACAGAAATAAAGCATCCGCATCCGCTTGTTAAAAAGCTTGGCTGCAAAAAGAGCAAAACAAATGGATGGGGGGAAAACGGCTTCAAACTTTAAAATAAAAGTAAAATTCGTCATCCCTAAAAAAAATCGAAACCTCCAAAACTTAACATTTTAGTTTTAAGCTACTTAGCTTTATAAAACCTATTAGTAATGGTACTTAAAAGAAATTATTGCATTTTTGATAAACATAAAGGTTATTTCTTCTTTATTTTAGTTGGTTCATTTGAATGTGTCGTCGCCGGCTTGGACATTCAGCGTTTGACGTGGACGGGGTGGCTACTTTTATTGAAAACCGTGAGATTTTTTTGGATTTCCCATGGTTGCTTTTTACGACACCCATGGGTGAATATGCGATGGTGAATTCCCTTACACCTTAGTTTATGATAAATATTATGTTTATAATGATATTCAAATTGCTTTTCAACATGCTGTCATCTTTGTAATTAGTTGGCTGCAAGTGACCACGGCCATTTACATAGATATCAAATGGAAAGCGTGATAGCTATAATATATAAATATATAAAATTTTATAAAAGTTTCATTAATTTTAAATTTTTCTACAGGTCGAAGGTTCCAATGGTGAAATCCACGATGTCGATACATCGCACATATATCGCGGCGATCTGGTCGGTGAGTAGCTCATTTTGTAATCCATTTTATAGAATTTGTTTGTAATTGATTACATAATACTTACATAAACACTCACGCCTGTCACCCAGAGGGTAGGTAGAGACTATGGACTTCCATTTGGTACGATCCTGACACACCTCTCTCGCTTGATGTGATTCTCAAAATAAGGAGTATGTCTGCTTAGGCAGCTTGAGATACTATTGCCAACTGTCTGCTGACTCAAGTTGCCGTCAAAATCTCCTAAAAACTACGCGATGCGGTGCATCAACATGTTGTGAAGCAGTGTACTATAAAGGATTATTATCACTTGATACTGAGATAAATGAAGACATAGCTTAAAGGAGAAGCATTCAAGCGAAAAATGTAAATAAAAATAATATTTTATTAATTAAAAATATATTGCAAGTTAATAGTAACGAAATAAACATTACCTATCGTGTTAGTGTAGCATTCATTTCAATTTGATAAATAGTGAGTGGATTAGATTGAAACCGATTTATCGAGAAGTGTTCGTTGCAGTTTACACTATTGACATTCCCAGTCATCATTACAGCCCTTCACAAGTCCACTGCTGAACAAAAGCCTCCCTCAAGGAATGTCACAAAGCACGGTCCTGAGCCACCTGCATCCATCGACTTCCTGCATGTCTTACTAGGTCGTCACTCCATCTAGTGGGGGGTCGTCCTACACTTCGCCTACCGGTACGAGGCTGCCACTCGAGAACCTTTTTTCCCCATCGGTTGTCGGTTCTTCGAGCTATATGGCCAGCCCATTGCCACTTCAGCTTACTAATCCGTTTAAATTTTGTGAAATTCCCAGTAGTAGCACGGAATCGGGATTTGTGCCCGGTGTATGGCAAAAGGCTCAACCACTATTACATGGGACGTATAACATAACTGAGGACTAGTGGGAGTACGACACACCTCTGCCTAATCCTTTGGGGAAATACAGGCGTGATGTTATGTTTATTAATTTAATGACAATGACTAGTAGAAGTACGACACACCTCTGCCTAATCCTTTGGGGAAATACAGGCGTGATGTTATGTTTATTAATTTAATTATATTTCTATTTAATTATTTGTGCTTAGTAAATTATCATCAATAATGTGTGTCTATATTAAGCATGTTGGAAAATGTCGTGATTAATTGAAAATCGATCTTCTAACATTCGAACGTTTGAATCGAATCGGAGATCGTTTTCTTTGTAAATCGAAATGTCTACTATAAACGTCATTTATAGGGAGTAAAACCATAGACATAGAGCATGTACTGAGCCTTCCCTAGCCAAATGTCAAATAAAATTGACTACAACCAATATCCATACTTTTAAACTTAAAAGTAAATCCCCGAAGCGTAATATCGTAAAAAAATTATGAAACTAATTACTTTAAAATTCTGGTCTTGATGCACGAGACTTTTTGGTACCACTTTTGGTCATTCTCCTTTGCTTTGTCACACTTTCCTCATTCATTCTTTCTACATGACCAAAGCACCGAAGCATTCCTTTCTTAATCCTGGTCACAACATCATCTTGCAAACCACACTCCTCTCTTATCATACAATTTGTCACTCTGTCATTTAGATTCAGCCCTAACATACTCCTTAATGACCGCATTTCTACAGCATTTATTCTACTCTCGTGCTTCTTCTGCCACACCCAACTTTCACTACCGTACATTAAAGTAGGGACTAACACAGCATTGTGAATTGCCATACGTGCCTTTTGGACACATTCTGACTTTCCACAATGGCCTCCCGTAATCTTCTTATTTGGTCTGCGTAGTAAGAGCCCATAATAGTGGCTCCTTTTCCAAATATTCCACCATAATTATGCCTTGAGCGTCCCAAAAAACAGATGCCATAACCTTTCCCGCCGAACTTGAAACTTTGAATTTCTTTGGCGTCAGTGAGGAGGCTCGCTTCCAAGTCATCGATTGTTGTTTCGTTTCAGGATCAAAATGGTGGATCCAGGTCTCGTCCATAGTCACAAAACGGAACAAAAAATTTTCTTGATCTGCTTGGAACTTTTCGAGATTGAACCTCGAAATGTCAACTCGATTTTTCTTTTGCTCGTCGGTTAACATTCTGGGTACCCAACGCGCAGAGACCTTTTTCATATGCAACTCGTTCGCAAGGATTCTTTGAACGCTGCCATATGAGATCCTTGTGACCTCAGCTACATGCCTGATGGTCACTCTTCGATCTGCCAACACAACATCTTCGACTTTTTTCACGTTGTCTTCAGTGAGGGACGTGGATGGGCGTCCTTCGCGATGTTCATCTTCAGTGGATGTTCTGCCCAGTTTAAACTCCTTGGCCCAGCGTGCAACTGTAGAATATGGAGGAGCAGAGTCCCCCAATGTTTCCACTAAGTCACTGTGTATGTCTTTTGAAGACATTTTTTTCAAACAGAGGTACTTGATGACAGCTCTAATTTCGTTTTTCTCCATGTTGATGTTATCTCTTTGACAGTTCGTATTCAAATGAATGTATCTCCTGGAAATCGTGATCTATTTATATGATTTTTTTAGGCTGACGTGGTGAGTATATAAGCAAGCAAAAAATATTTTTGGATTTTATGCGGACCTGAAGTAACCGATTATCATTACTTTTGGATCACCCTCGTATTTCCTGCGTTCACTCGTCGTTCTATATCCTTATCATATCTACCATCCCTGCTAAATACACATCCCAAATACACAAACTCATCTACTTGCTCGACCAATTCCTTCTATTCTTATTTCACATATCGTTTTACTTTCTTCTCTTTCAAAACCATAACTTTCGTCTTACTTGCGTTCACTTTCATTCCCTTTCTTTTAATGACCTGTTCATTAATGTAACCATCATTTGCAACTCGGCCGCCGACGACGCAAGTGTGACTTGATCATCGGCGTACAAAAGGCATTTGACGGTTAAGTCACCCATTCTTAACCCGCATTCTTCAACTTTAAAATTTTCCAAACAACTGTCCATAAATAGGTTGAACAGCCACGGGAAGCCACACAACCCTATCTGACACCTTTATGGATGCCAAACCAGTCCGAGTAGGCTCCGTTGATCCTGACACAAGCACTGAGTCCCTATACAGAGACTTCAATGCCTGTATCAACCCAGCGCTCAACCCAAATGAGTTCAGTGTTTGCCATAACACATTCCTGTCCACTCTGTCATAAGCCTTTTCCAAGTCCATGAACGCACAAAACCTTTCTGGTTTTTGGCCAAAAACTTCTCCGCAATCATGCGCATGGAAAAGACTTGATCCGTACACCCCATCCCCTTTCTAAGTCCAACTTGCATATCCCAAAATTTTCCATCAGTTTCTTCCATAACTCTTTGATGTATATGCGCACAGGTACTTCGAAATAATTAGTCAGTAATAAATCAGCTCTCTGGCAGTACGGTCGCTTCATTTAAATCGCATACACTACATTTGGCGACGAGGTGTGTACAAGTACCCGGAAAAAAAAATGGCTTACATCGGAAATGTACTGAACTTTGACTATAAAAATAGTGAGTGGTCGATTTTTAAAGGAAAATTGACGCAATTTTTCAAAGTCAATAACATCAGTGAAGATAATAAAAGTGCAATACTTATAGCAAAATTCTCGGATGAAACCTATCGACTCGTACGTAACCTTGCGTACCCGCGCGAGATAGCATCGCTAAGTTACGGAGAACTCTAGATAAGCACTTTGAGCCAAAACACAGTTCTTTCGTAGACAAAGCGAGATTCTACGGAGCGACAAGAAACCCAGGGGAGCCATTAGGAGAATGGGCGGCGCGACTACGAGGTCTTGCAAGTTATTGCAACTTTGGTACCGCCTTAGAAACGGTTCTATTGGATCGTTTCGTCCTAGGCTTGGAGACGGGTCCCGAGCGGGATAGGCTATTCGAGCAAGATATTTCAAGTCTATCTTTTGCAAAGGCTTTGGAAATAGCTGAACAGGCAGCTTATACGAGAGAGGCCAAGGCTCTAGTAAGCAGTGAAACGGGTATTAACATCAAGGATGAGCAGGTATATTACTCAACTGGCGAAACTAGTCGTCGGAGCGGCGGAAACCGTTGGAGAAGCAGTGGGGGCATGCATGTACGTGCCACCGATGACAGTGAAAGCGGTGGCAGTGGCAGAGCGAGTGTATCTCGTAACGGGCGTAAAGAAGAGGTTACCAATCTTTGCGCTGTATGTGGTTTAAAAACACATAGTGCAGAAAAGTGCCGTTATAGGACCTATCGGTGTCAAAAGTGTAGTGTTAAAGGTCATTTTAAAAAATGTGTAAAGTTCGCGTACACAACATCAATACCGTTACGGAGGAAACAGATTCAGATGGAGACTGTGGGGACTGCATGGAGTGCCGTTTGCATAATATGAGGTATGAGACTTTCGCTCCTATTACTGTGGTGGTGAATATTAGCAATAAAGATTTCCGTATGGAAGTGGACTCGGGATCGGCCATTTCAGTTATGTCCGAAGAATTTTTTTGCAACATTTTCCTACCGTAACATTGATTTATAAATGTAATATCAGAATGTGTGTTTATAACGGCCATAAAATTACGCCATTAGGTTATTTCTGTCCAAAGGTAAAATATAACGATTTCACGAAACAATTAAATTTCTTTGTTATTAAAAATGGTGGGGCACCACCACTTAGGGCGTGATTTTATGTCTCAATTTAATACATCAGTTAATAATAATAACATTATAGTGGTCAGCTATGAAAGTGAAGTTCAAGATTTATTAAATACTTACGCACCTTGTACCTTAAGGACGCGTTTGCAAAATTGATAGGTATAGAATCGAACTATTACATTGACACGGGTCACTCAAGTGTACGCACGGTTAGCTGCGGGTCCGGGAATCGTAATCAAGTAAAAACATTTTGATAATTTGAAGATTGATTTTTTTCATTTCCTATACCTACAAAAATATACTTAGATACGAAATACGAATAGCTGCTCCAGAGACTGCTAGGCACTAGAAGCCCTCTACTAGCAGTGAGATGGTGGCTGTGGACTTTGGGCTGGTTTTGTTAGTTATTATGAGACCTAACCTCTAGGCTTGATGGAGACTTGATGGTGTACTTCGCTGACAACTGCTGGAATTCCTGGACAAGTAGAACTAGGTGTGCCGAGTTTGGGCTTGTTTTGTTTGTTATGATTAGACCTTACCCCGGACTTGATGGAGTGACCTGATGATGTACTTCGGTGACTACTTCTGGAACTCCTGGACGAGTAGAACTCCATCAAGTCAAAATGTACCGAAAAACAGCATAATTTTGCCCGATTTGATACCCACGCACCCTTAAAGATAACGCGGTACCAAATGTTTTAAGCCACGAACTGTGCCTTTTGCTCTGAAAGACAAAGTAAATGAAGAAATTGACCGATTAACACGTGCGGGCATTCTAATTCCGTTAAATTACTCTAAATATGCGACCCCTATCGTACCCGTATTAAAAGAGAACGGTAAAATAAAGATCGCGGGTAGATTATTCATTAACATTACACAAAGACTTACTAATCGATAAATACCTATGCCGCGCATAGAGGAAGTCTTCGCAAAATAGAGGGCAGCGAGAGATATACGAAAATCGATTTAAGCAACGCATACAATCAGTTTATATTATGCGAGTCACAGAAACTTACCACCATTAATACAACCCGTGGCTTATTCAAATATACCGGATTGTATATGGTTTGGCTAATGTGCCCTCTATCTTTCAAAGGACATTAGAAACCTTGTTAGCAGGTATTGACGGTGTTAGTTGTTGGCTAGATGACGTTGGTATTACAGCCCCTAACAAGCAATTACATTTGAAAAGGTTACGTGAAGTCCTAGGTAGGCTTAAAGATGCAGGTTTAAAATTACAAAAGAAAAGTGTGATTTTTTAAACGCAGTGTTACGTACTTAGGTTACGTCATAAACAAACAGAGTCTTAAGACGTGTCCAAAGAAGATTGAGTCAATTCTAAGCATTCCATGACCACAAAATATTTTAGAAGTAAAACGGTTTCTAAGCATTATAAATTACTATCGTAAGTTCATACCCAGGGCATCGGCCATATTACATCCATTTCAAGAGCTACTCCGTAATGATGCAGCGTGGACTTGGAGTGACCGTCATGAGAAGGCGTTTATACAAGTTAAGCGTGAACTATCATCAGACCGAGTGTTGACGCATTTCGACCGGAGCGCGCGACTCGTGTCCACGAGTCCAGCCGGTCTTGGTGCGGTGCTGGCGCAGGGCCCAGTAGGTAACGAGCGCCCACTTGCTTTCGCTTCCAGGTCTCTTACAGCCAATGAGAGTAATTATAGCCAAATACATAAAGAGGCTACGGCTATAATATTTGGCGTTAAATATTTCCACCAATATTTATTTGGTCGAAAAGAACCTTTTGTGCTGAATACAGATCATCGGCCCTTATTAGCCATATTTGGTAAGAAAAAATGGAGTCTCGGTAATGGCGGCATCGCGCCTCCAAAGGTACGCCCTATTTTTGTCAGCATATAATTATGTGATTCAATACGTGTCTAGCGATAAAAATGTGGTAGCGGACTATTTTTCTCGGACACCTAATGATAAATGCTTAAGGGAATCAGATGAACACGAAAATACTATTTACATTTTTTGGATGATACGACGTTGCCTGTTTCGTTTAACGATATACGAGATGCAACTATACGGGATAAAACGTTGCAAACAGTAATTAAATATGTTCGTAATGGTTGGCCTCGAAAAGTTCGTTGCAAACACATTCAACCGTATTTCAATTGTAAAACAGATTTGGAGGTGGAACACGGTTGTCTTATGCGGGGCCATAGAATTGTTATTCCAAAAATATATAGGGGTCGTATGTTAGAAGAGCTTCATAATGGTCATTTAGGAATAGTTAAAACCAAAGGCATAGCGCGCGGTAAGATGTGGTGGCCGGGAATCGACTCTGCTATCGAGCGGTTAGTGTCGAGCTGTAGCGCGTGCAGCGCTGTGCGGCCCGCGCCGCCGCGCGCGCCCCGCACCCTGGCCCCGCGCGGCCGCCTGTGAGCGCGTGCACATAGACTACATGCAACTCGGACACCGCACGTATCTCGTTGTTGTAGACAGTTATAGTAAATGGCTCGAATGTCTCCACATGTGCAGCACAATGTCCACTAAAATATTAATACAAAAACTTAAATATTTGTTCTGTACTTTTGGTTTACCTAAGTTATTAGTTTCAGACAACGATTCCAAAATATGTAATGCAGAATTTCGAAATTTTTGTAAAATTAATGGTATAAAATATATGACGTCTCCTATTTATCACCCCTGTAGTAATGGCTAAGCCGAAAATTCCGTACATACTAGTAAGAAAATGCTTAAATGTATCTTAAGTAATAATTTAAATGTAAGCAATGAACGCATGAATGAATTGTTAAGATGTCTATTCGAATATCGCAGCAGCATTCACAGTAGCACCGGTGAAACACCCTCAAAATTAATGTTCGGTCGTGAACCGCGAACGCGATTAGATTTAATTTTACCGCCTACGAATACAGTGAGCCAACTTTAATGCTAAATGCGGATATAGGAGAGGCGGTGGTGGCAGATCGGCAGAGTGTCTCGGTGGAGGAGATTACCGATCGACAGGATGGCGGGGAAAACCCAGAGTCTGCTTCTGTTGCACCTAAGCCCGGTCCTTCCCCGCCACATAGCGATACCGAACAAAGCATCCCTCGCTGCCGTTATAATCTAAGACCAAGAAAAAAGAAAATTGTAAAATTATAAATTACCTTTTTTTGTTGTTACTAGGTTCTCAAATTAATGCGGAAGGGGATGATGTATATGCGCACAGGTACTTCGAAATAATTAGTCAGTAATAAATCAGCTCTCTGGCAGTACGGTCGTTTCATTTAAATCGCATACACTACACTCTTTCAATTAACACCTTAGCATACAGTTTACCCACAATACTAAGCAAGCTGATACCACGGTAGTTTTTACAGTCCTGCTGTGACCCTTTTCCCTTATATATTGGAACTATAACGGCTTTGCACCAGTCTTCCGGTATCCGCTTCAGTTCCCAACATAAATTAAACAAGGTGTACAGCAGGCCTGCCACCACTCCCTCTCCAGCCCTTAGCATTTCGAGTGATACTCTATCATATCCGGCTGTCTTACCTGCTTTCATGCTTTTCATTGCTTTCATTATTTCATATACACTTATCTCCCTACCTCTCTCCACTTCTTTCGGAGTTTCTATTTCACTTAACTCAGACGACTCTTCACTCATAAACACGCTTTCAAAGTATTCCTTCCATCTTTTTGAATTCGAAACTTCATCATTCAGCATACAGACATTCTCGTCTCGTATAGAATGCTATATTCTAGGCTATTTTGAATTTCCCCTGGCAGTTCTTACGAGTTTCCAGAATATTTTAATATTTGCGTGGAAGTTATCAGATATCCTTCTGTCATTCTTATCCTTTCTTTCTTGCTTTTTTCTTTCAATATCATCATTCATACCGCCAGAATTACCAGCTTTGGTTGCTAGTAAATCTAGCCATGCTATCTTCTTTGCTTCAACTTCCATCCGTATCTCATCATCCCACCACAACGTATTATTTTTCATTTCATTCGTTCTCTTACTTACACCACATACTTCGGTGGCTGCATCCACCAAAACTTTCTTAACATTATTCTATACAGTCTTCAAGTCTAAATCATTCATACACAATTCATCCATACCACTTATATTTTCTCTCAGTCTACATTTGAACTTCTCTTTCACACCTTCATCTTGTAACCTCTCTGTTCTTATACGCTGTAACGCAGTGGTAGACACAGATGTCCGATGCCGCCAACGTCTGTATAGACCATTGATTCGGCATAAGAGCAAGTAATGATCCGTCCCTACGTTGGACCCCCGGTAAACCCTTGTATCTACCACTGCGCTTCTTATTCTTTCGTCCACAATTATGAAATCTATCATGCTTCTATCACCACCTCTTTTCCATGTATACATGTGAATCTTCTTATGACGAAAGAAAGTGTTCGTCACAAAAAGATTCTTTTCCACACATACGGTGAGGAGGCTTTCACCAGTCTCATTTATGCTTTCATCACCAAACGTTCCTAATATCCTTTCTTAACCAAGCCTCTTCACGCCAACCCTTCCATTAAAATCTCCTAATATAACAATATTTTCATTACCCTTGCATTTCATTAGCACCATCCTTACCATCTCCCAAAACTGCTCTCAAATATAGGTGGGCTTAGACATGGCAGGGGCGTAGACCCCTAGAACAAACAACTTCTTTAAGCCCACTTTCATTCGTATCCATAGCAGTCTCGGGCTTACACATTCATACTCTTTCACACAATGACCCATTCTTTCTGAAAGGATGATACCGACTCCCTGGCATGCCCGCTCGGTCTCGTCTACACCAGACCAGTACGCGGTATACATGCCATGTGTAGTGGCATCCTTTACCTTCCGTTTCGTCTCATTTACACATAACACATCTATTCCTCTATCATACATCATATTGCATACTTCATCCATCTTATCATTCATTGCTCCACATACATTCAGTGTAGCCAGACGGGCTTCCCAATCCACTTTTCGCCCCTCCGGGAGACAGAACGTGACGGGTGGCGAACCTCGTCGCCGGTTTTCCTCCGGAGATTCTCACACCCCTGCCCCATTAAAGGGGCGCCGGGAACTCGGGGCCATTTTTTTTCTTTTGTGCCTCATGGTGCGAAAGTAGTTGGTGGTATTTTTTACGCCGCTACCACATGGCGAGAAGCCAAGTCTGTTCTTTCGGCTTTGTCGCTTGTTTAGCACCACCCGGGGGACACGTGTAGGGTGGGCCATTAGGTGGTCGAAGCCCACGGACGCGAGCGACTCATCCCCCCTGATTTGAATACAATTTTTGAAAATAATTTGAAATTGATTACAATTTTTGAAAATAATAATATTACATTTTTTAATTTATTTTTTATGGTGTAAGGGTGACAAACAAGCACACAGTCCACCTGATGGTAAATGGATACTGTAGCCTATAGACATATTCATCTATTCTAGATTAAGAAACAAAATGCAGATGCGTTGTCACCCCTGACGACTAAAATGGAATGTCTCGTATCTAGTAAAAGGGTCTCCGGTTCTCTACACTCACCGTACGAAACACAGCAGCATTAAGCTGCTACTATAAGGAAGTATTATTCTGTGTGTAATAATATAGCTGCAACGAGGCTCTACCGCGTAAATTATATATATATATATATGAATCAGGTCCATAAATCGCAAATGAAAAAGATTTCGTCGCCTAATTGTCGAAATCAGTTTACCTTTATACGCAACATGCGGATCAATTCGTACAGAATTTGATTATTATGACATGACAGATCTGTGATACTTTCGTAATACTTTCTTACAACGTCCACGGCTCACGATGATTATACATTTGTACATAATTTTGTTAACCAAAGAGGAGTAACAACTTTCATTGTAATCAAACCAAGGGAAGAAGCGAAAGCTCTCGGAGGGCCTCGATAGATCTTCATTTATAATACCAGGGGAGCACTCAAACATATTTCTTTTCGCAATTACCGTCGAGACAGCGTCAAAGTCCAGGCTAATTAGGAGCTTTCGGCTACTCGACTTGTAATGTGGGTCGGGCCTCCGCGTGCCGATGGCTTCAACTCGCCTACGCCACAGACGCTATCTATGTGAATAATTACTTTGCTGTAAATTTCTACCCGCATTCCCCATCCGCGAAATTAAACTTGATATTATTCTCGTCGTCGACAACTGTCCGCGAAGCTCGAGAATAATGTTATACCCTCGGTAGTATTTTTTTAAGAATTTGCGTTTTTTTTTATACAGAGAGTTAAGTTGTAAGTGAAGCCAATCCTATTCTTATCGTGGCTGCACAGTACATACGTCTCTATCTAATTAGCGGCCCAAATCATGAAATTTTGCCTTACAAAAAGTGGTTTGAATTGGTCACAAAATGGTATGACCAATTATCAATATTATTTGACCAATTGTGACCATTTCGTGATCAATTGAAATAATTTTAGATTTATTTGAGCCGCCAAAATTTTTCCGATGACCTTGGAATTTTAAACTCTGTAGTTAGTGTCAAAGTATTGACCAATTATTAAAAATTACTGACCATTTATGACCATTTTGTGACCAATGCGGACTACTTTTTAAAAGGCCAAATTTCATGATTTGGGCCGCTAATTAAATGGTACTGCACAGTACTGGTAGTTTTTGAGTTTTGACGATTATTAACTACAGGAGCTTTTAATCAATATGACCGCGTTAACACGAATGTACGTAAACTGGAACTGGTAGGCGCGGTGTAAATGTCGCGATCGTGAAAGTTGGGAACGATGTAAATGGATGCAGCCGGTCCGCGGGCGTACCGGCATCGATCGCAGTTCGTCGCCCTACTTACCGTGCTCCCTGCATTTGCGAGCTGCAGCGTCCATCGCGGGACTAATCTTATTCATATCTCTTGCCATTTATTATTCTCGCTGGCAATTTGTTCTTCAGTAAGTTATAACTTTAATCTACTTTAATACTTTTTGCTTACTGACGGTTCTAGAAGTAGATAAATAGTAATAAATGAATTTGTTTACTTATCCTTTACTGTACTGTATGACACCCCTAACTTAGAGTTATAACTTATATTGGATTGATTAATTACGTAAGAGAGATAACAGTAGTATTGATATTAAAGTTTACAGTTAATTTTGAAGAATAGAATATTGGATTAGATTTAATTAAACTTTACCTGTGTAAAAAACTAATAAAAATATTGAAAATAAATGTATTCAAGCAGTTCTACTAACACAGCCAAGTATCGACTGTATTTTCTTTTTACTTTTAAAATAAATATTTGTTTACATACTCTGCCTTCATTTATATAAACAAATTGGGTTAGAATGGGAGGAGTCTAGATGGACTATTTCGGTCCCCAAGTAGTGCAACCACTGCCATGTTCCTGTTGGAAGGGTAAGTGAGACAACGTAATTACAGATTTAAAGCCTGTTGTTGCATTTCGTAGTTCTCAGGGGTAACGAGTGACGACTCATCTGTAATCTTTTTTGTTTGCAGTCGATTACAACTGTTCATGTGTTTCAATAGACTTTAACCATCAGTTAAAATGTTAGCTTGTTTATCATTAAATATCTAATAAAAATCATCAAGATTTCAAAGCAATAGAAAGTAAATCATATAGAGATGTGAAAATTAACCAGCAAAATCTACATGAAAAATAAAATTACACCACTACACTAGGATACACACCAACGTCGATAACAAATGTATTTGCCTTGTTTAGTTGCGAAGCACAGCATATTGTCAACGGCGGCATGTTCGGGAGGGCTGCTCTTCAAACTAGGTAATACCGGGGAAATACAAACCATTTTATCTTTCACGCAGATTTTAATTAATTTTTACATGTTAAATATGATACATTTCAGCAATTTAGCACCTGATTCTATTTGTAATTACAAGGTTGTCGTATGTCTTTCCGTTCAAAATTTGTGATCAATTTTTAAAGCAGGTCCTGACATCTGATTGAACTGAAATTTGGCATGTTTAATGTTTATGTCTGTAACTTCGATGAACCAGATGCAGGCCCTAACAATGTCTCTAAAAGCTTTTTTTTTTAAATACGATTTGTTATCTTAAAAATAAAGCTTAGTCATTGTTATTGCAACCGTAGTTGAATAATGTACCCGTAGTATACCAATACGATTTAAGGTCGATTTTTCAATCCTTAGATAAATAGACAGGTAGCATTCATTCGACAGATAGCAAACAATTGTATTTTTCAATCGTCCGATAGGCTTTATTTGACAAATAACTCTGCTACCTGAGGAATAAATGTATCTGTACCTTTGACGAACGGATAACCAGTTATTCGTCAGATAGTTTCATTCCATGACAGTTGACGTGAAACATAACATTCTAATTTTATATTCTTGATTTTGCGTTTATTACAAAGTATTTTACATTAATATATTATTACAAAAAATATTATTTTTAAGGATATTTTTGGTAAGATTGACGACCTGGCAATTGAGGAAGACGTTCTGATAAATAAATTAATAAATATACGTAAAAGAGAAATGAAAATTGTCAGATCCAAGCCCGATTACTTCACTGTGTGGGATTGAAGAACATTTCATACCTATTTGTATGAAAGTACCTTCAGCTAAGCTAGTACCTTCAGCTTTTAATTATTAATTTTTGTCGGATCTACGCAGAATGAGAGCTTACTATATATTGATTGATAGTGACTTTTGCCTCACAGAAAATAGAAATAGTTTATCCTGCTCTAACGTTTGCTTTTGCAGTGTTTTTGTTTCATTTCCCAGAATTTAGCGTAGCTATAGTACAAAAATCGGTCGGATAGCGTTTCGTGAAGGTGAAGTAAATCACAATTGGAAAGTAAACAACCAGTTATTCGACAGGTGATCAGCCAGATAATTTTATTCGTAAG
Source organism: Parnassius orleans (assembly GCA_029286625.1). Classification (NCBI taxonomy): domain Eukaryota; kingdom Metazoa; phylum Arthropoda; class Insecta; order Lepidoptera; family Papilionidae; genus Parnassius; species Parnassius orleans. Next base: position 788,517 of record JAGSMP010000037.1, read on the forward strand.
ATAGTTATTAGACATCTATATCATCCTTCGGTCCTTAATATAACTACTATTATTTACATAATCATTTCTAACTTGTTTAGTTTAGTATTCTTATCCTTCTTCGTGAATGACGAATGGCGAATCCTTAGAAATACCTATACCTGTGAACTTGTTGGCTATTGATGTGATGTGTTTCACAACCTTTACATAAAATATCCCAAATATGTACCATATTCTTAAAAAAGTTATAATTTAAATAAATTGAAGTTATCGGCGCATGGACCAGTTTAATAAAAACTTCTCATCTCCTGGTTACCCTCTGTCGCCTACTACGACACCTACGGGACGATATGGTATAGTGGATATTCTGACACCGCCTCTACACACTACTTTTAGTAGTGGCAGCGTCTTCCCAATAACAACTAGAAAATAAAAAAACTACGCTTTTTTATAGAATAGGGTGACAAACGAGCACACTGTCCACCTGATGGTAAGTGGATGCTGTGGCCCATAGACATCTACATTTATCCTCAATTAAGAATCAAAATGCAGATGCTGCGTTGTCACCCCTGAGGACTAAGATAGAATGCCTCTTTTCCAGTAAAAGGGTCTCCGGTTCTCTACACTCACCATACGAAACACAGCAAGCATTAAGCTGCTATTTTACGCTGGTATTCTGTGAGGGCGTGGTCCTAGTCGGACCACGGAGACCAGGAGACCCCGGTGGATCCGACCCATTCGTGCTACAACCATAATATAGCTACAGCGTGGCTCTACCACGTATAAAATGGTTGGCAGTTGGCGATCCGCCTGCCAAGCGTGGCAACTATGGCAAATGTCCCCCTTGTGAGACAATCTATGGAGAGGCCTAAGTATATAGCCTATGGGGAGAGCCTATGATAGGTTGTAATGAGTTATGAGTAAATAAAAATTGATGATATTTAGCATAATTTCACAGAAGGTGTTATAATAGGTGCATAAATTGTGCTAAATTTATCTCTATATTGCAAAATTATCACTGTAATCGTGGTAGATCAGCGGCAAATGCTTTCAATTTTGTGGTAAATTACGCAAGTGGTCCTATCACGGATGTGTAAACAAAATGTTCGCATTCAAATTCCAAGAGCAAAATCTCCGCAGCAAAATCCGAACATTGTGGTAAAGTAAAATATTATTTTAAATAAAGTTCTTGAGAATTTGGCCAACTATTTCATATCGTGATTAATGTAACGTACAATGCTTCGATTACTGTCATAATCAGAGCATGTGTAATTACCGTGACTTACATTTATAATATATTATTTGCTGGACATAGAAATAGTCTCTAGAAGGACAAAATCTTCCTGAGATACAGGCTCACATCTTACCATTCAAAACGTTCACGTGCTCTGCACACTATAATTTATTTATTTATTTAAATCTTTATTTGCATAAAACATGGTAGTAGAGATAAAGTTCTTACATTTTGTGAATGAGCATTCATGTTTAATCAATCTATCGATACGCAAATATATTGTCATCGTCATGCAATCTAATAACGTAATGAAAATCAATTAAACAAATATAAATAACAATAAAATTAATACAAGTCATAATAATACACAATGTCAGCATTTGAAAATAAAATTTATAGAACCATAAATAAATTAAGCAATACTAGTTAATTTTTAATATAAACAGAACAATGTCAAAAATCATAACTACCCTACTACTACAATGTAATAATAACTACTATAATGTCTTCCATATATACATATATAATATAATATATGCTGCCGCAACGCACACGTCACACAGACTTAGTTTTCTTCAGTCTTACATTTTACGTATTTATCTGTCAATCTAACATTTCGTTTTATGCAAATTATACAAAATAAATGATTTTCATCGCAATCCCTTATGATATAACATCTCACGACGTTTATTTAAACATGGCCCCTACTACAGGATGCATCTATTCAAACTTATACGGAAGATGTGATCAACCCACACACACTCATTGCCACTATAGTTTGCATAATTTGCGCAAGACTATATGCGGTAACAACAGCAATTTAATTGTTCAAAAATCTATTAAAAAAACACATGTTTTTAAAAAGTAATTTTCAAAAACATGTTTTTAAAAAAGCTTCGTAGTAATAGTGGGTTGCTTTAAAACCTTTTAGCATTTTTCCAATTATTTGTGTTCAAACTGCAATGAAAGACTACAACCAACGCTTCAAGTGTACTTAAAATCAGAATATTTACGGATTTCCCGGTACGCGCTACCCACGCAAACTTTCAGCCGGCTGGTAATAAAATTAACACTGTACGATATTATACAACTAAGTACATACTAACTCTCTTAACTTGCAAAATGTACACGAATTTTTCCGTCCTCTCTCTCTCTCTCTCTCGTACTTAACTGAAGAAATTTTTGTAGCTGCGGTTTTTGCGGAGGGCATTACCACATCTACTTTCTTTTTACCTTCGAAACTAGGATGATATTAAACATGATATCTAGTGTCCACTGTATAGTCTACGGTTTTAAATATCTTTGTAGAATTTGTAGTTAAATTAAAATGACGATTTTAATTTTACATCATTATAGCTAATACACCTAATGAAACTAAAAATTTCTATAGATTTTACGATATTACGAGTTCTGGCCGTTAGAGTATCTGACACTTCGGATCTGAAGTTTAGATTACAACGCGAGGTAGCATTAGTGCACAGTTACACCTAACAATTTGTGTGATTTTTATCCTAGTATCCTAATAGTAGGTAGATAGGTAGGTATTTGTCTTTGACTGCCTCGTTGGTCTAGTGGTCGTAAACGCGATTGCTGATCATGAATTCCCGAATTGGGCCAAAATCAATGGGGTTTCTATCAAGAAATTTTGAGTAACAGCCCGGAGGCAGGAAGATGGCTGAGTTTCACCCCCGTGCCTCGGAAAGCACGTAAACCCGTTAGTCCTGCGCGTGATCTCTATCCGGTCATGTCGGATTACTGTCCCATCGGACTATGAGAATGAGGAAATAGAGAGTGCACAGTACATCTTGTCCTGCGCAGATGACTAGTCTCCAGTTGGGACTGGCCGCTGTGACCGAAATTCGGTCTGGAGGACACAGGTATCTGTGGATTAAAAAGAAAGAAACTTTTTTCATTTTTCAATGATTTCAATGAAAAAAATGTGTATTGCTTGCTCCAATTTGAGAGATAGGATGGTTTTTACCCCGATAAGTGACCCTCAATATTTTTTATTGCTAATTTAAGGATTTTTTATAGGACAAAGGGTCGTCGGAATAGGCAGAACGACGACTGCCTGGCCAGCTAGTACTAAATAAATTTCAGCGACAGTTAGTTGCAATGCGCACCGCAGCGGCGGACAAATAAATAATATATTAATGTTATATTAATCTAGCATTTCGCAAACCACCGAGCTTTTGCAAACGGACCACCGTTTTCGTTTGTATACGTGACAGTCACCTAGTGGTCAAAGTACCTGGCTTTTAAGCCCGGACCGGGTCCTAAATGCTAATCCCAACGGGAGCCGACATTTGTGCAAAAATACAAATTATTTGTTTTCTGTGTGAGATTTGACCTGTTTCTGCCGCCTTACATCTTAACATAACTAACCAAAACACGAGATTAACTTCGGACGAATGAGTGCCTCTGTGTTTGCTCGTATAATTGTAAGGGTAACAAACGAGCACACAATCCACCCGATGGTAAATGGGTGGTGAGGCCCATTGTCACCGACATTTATTCTCGATTTAGAATCAAAATTGAGATGCGTTGTGATCCTTGAGAGTTAAGATGAATTGTAACCGTGAAAGGGCATCCGGTTCTTTTTTTTTTATAGGATAGGCTGACAACCGAGCATACAGTCCACCTAATGGTAAATGGTTGCTGTGACCCATTAACATCTACATCTATCCTCAATAAAGAATCAAAATGCAGATGCGTTGTCACCCGTGAGGACTAAGATGTAATGCCTCTTTTCCAGTAAAAAGGGTCTCCGGTTCTCTACACTTACCGAAACACAGCAGCGTTAAGCTGCTATTGTACGCTGGTATTCTGTGAGAGCGTGGTCCACCCCGGACGAGCCAACTCATTCATGTCGCAGCCATAATACACTGCAGTGGGGCTCGACCTATTTCTATATATAAAAATAATATTATGTCCTGTGTGATAGCTTTGAAAAATATTTGGAAATTGTCACCGTTGTTAAAATTTGACAAGAGAGAATCCATCATCACAATCAAAACTACTAACTAACTACACAGAAATTTTGCACATAGTTTGTCTTAAGTCTGGAATGGAACATCAGTTTATACTGCTATCAGTTTTTACAATCTCATTCTATGTAGCAAAGCTCAGGGTAAAATATTTTATTTAGTAAACAGTCAGTACATTTTTACCTTTATAGTATATTTTATGTTCTAACTGTATCTATTTATATTAATTTCATCTTCTCACCATAATATTATGTATTGATGTAGTCACATCGAAATTACAGTAATGTATAAAAAGTCATCACTTATATTGCTTTTTGTCTTTATTTATTTTATACTAGCTTTCTGGTACAAATATTTAACAATTCACTTTTCACGATTTTAACTGTAATTTTAACTACGTGAACACCGAACATTGAAGTATTTCTTTTAGTATTTATTCTAAAAGGAGAGGCATAAATTTGCTATATCATTCGAAAGGTGCTGTACTATAGATGTGCATAATAACAAATCCTGAGTGTGTTGCTTGTATTTGCCGTGTAGGAATGGTGTAAAATCCAGGAGGAGGGAAATTAACAAGAGAAGGGCAGCAGTATCTTCTTGGTAACAACTCATAATAATAAGAAATGCAAACATTACCCATCCATTGCAGCTTTTAAAATCCCACAGCTGTACATAGGTTTCCCTATAGATTGTCTCTTAAGCCCCCTTATGATGCATCTATAGCATGCCATAGTTGCCACGCTTGGATACCGAATGCTTTTTTTAGATGTTACCAGATGTTAGATATTAATGCCCATCTCCTGTTTCAGTTTCCCTCTGTCGCCTCTTTCGACGTCCACGCGATGATATTCTTACACGGCCACTATACTTAGCGTTGTATTCACACAATGTGTCGAATTTCGATCATAAGTAATAGTAGGTATATTTTACTACAATTTTATAAATCCATAAGATTTTTTGAAAACGAATTCTCTTGCAAATTACACCTTTCAAATTTGCAAGTCATATTGTGGAGCGGTGCTTGACCTCTTGGCAGAGCGCGCAAACTTCGTCAAACCGTGCCGGTTATTGAAAAACTGAAATTCATTTCTTCCTGTACTCGCCATGAAAGTTACCAAATACAAAAAAAATCCTTTTTTTTATGCTAAATATCATTATTTAGGGAAAGGCTGTTTTAGTTCAAGACAAAAGAGCTACTTGTGAGTTCTTATTATCTATGTTATTAATAAATGGTAATAGTACTTTATGGTAGGAACATTTCCAGCCTTATGTTGTTTTCACTTTTATCTTACTTGAATAAACAATATTACTATTCAAATATTCTAAGTCCTCGGAAGCCTTCAACATGTGATTCATACTTCAACAATGGCGGAGGGTCCGAGAACGTATTGTTATCGACTCTTTATTGTATTTAACGTCAGTTTATGTAATCTTGATACTTGTGTCGCAATATTTTTTTTACAGGCATTTTGAAATGCTGGCAATAAACTAGTACATGTTTATAGTTAACAAGGTTAATTTAATGTAAACTATAAACATAAAAATGTATCAGAGGTTACCTTGCTTCCATCCACCATAAAGTGCTGATCATACCGCACGCGGCGTACCGTGCTTATTGACTGACGAGGCTCTGGCTAACGAAAAATCCATTAAAATTCAATTAGGTGGATCAGCATTATCAGTGTGGCGATATCGACTGTATGCTCACCAGCGCACCTGACCAGAAAATCACTCAATGACTTCTATCTATAGAGATATTTTATATATTGATACACGAAAATTATAAACTCTCATATTATCGTTTTTAAATTCACAAGCACTTCTTATCATAGATTAAAATGAACTGATTTAGTATAAATTTATTTTTCAAATGAATGAGCAAATACTACCAGACATAAAAATCTGTCAATTAGGTAGGACACTATTGATAAATAAATACATCTTAAAATATGAACTTGCTACTTTTTATTAGTGTCCTAAAACTTAGTAGATTTTAGTTTTAAGTTAAATTATAATAAAATTTCGTAGTTATAAATAATATGGTTACTTGACTATGTGAACTATGACGTTAGCACACTACGAGTATATTTTCGTACAATTCCATGTTTTTTTTATAAAATAAGGTTGACAAACGAGCACACAATCCGCCTGATGGTAAGTGGATGCTGTGGCCAATAGACATCTACATTTATCTTTGATTAAGAACCAAAACGCAGATACGTTGTCATTCCTGAGGACTAAGATGGAATGTCTCGTTTCCAGTAAAAAAGGGTCTATAAGTGTCAAATACCCAATTATTTTAAATGGTCTACTAATATAGCGAAAAGTAATCCATTTAAAGTGTGTAATTAAAACGCCTTGGGAAGTAAAGTTAGTAAGTCTCATGTGTTCGTAGTGAAGAATTGTTCGCCATCATTTCAATCATAACAATTATCGTTTGTAAGCTGTCCTTGTTTTTTCACACAGCCGTTAATGGAGCAATATCGTATAGCTCAAATTGGCAGCGAGTACCTCATTGTCTTGGTTCAATTGTTCTGACCGAGTGTTTGAATAACTTACTTAAATGTTCAACAGTATTATAAACCCCTTAAAAGATAAAGGCATTAAAACTGTTTCTCTGAATTTTTTTACTTATACTATCAGCAGCTCTCGCGCTCTTCTTTGAAAACTATATGATTTTTACTTACTTTTGTTTTCTCTATTTAAATTAAATGTTTTATCTGAAATATCAATAAGGATTCGAAATATTTAATTATTTCTTCAATATTATTAGCATAATAATAATTTGCAGACACTCGGGGTAAATATCAGTTTTGTCTTATCTATTGCCGCAATTTTTTTAGTTGCGGTTGTATAACTGATAATGATTTAGTTCTCTTTAAACTATCAATTAATTTTTATTTTTATGACTTATCCATGTTCGCTTAGTCGCCTTATGTCACCTAATTCGTGAAAGGACTAATAATAATAATAATAATGTCCTCCAGACCGAAATACTACTAATTCAACAAAGGATCTAATTCGACAGTGGAGTATGTTTGTTACACATACTAAAATTTGTCACGATTTGATATGTAGCTACACTCGTTTTTTCGTACTTTAAACAAATTTAAATAGGTAAATCTTTATAAGAATTGATCTTATGTCGAATTTTATCGAATTAGGCATTTAAAGAAGTAGTCCTCTGTCGAATTAGTCATTAGCTGACCAAAATGAAATGTTGCTCTTGTTTTCTGCTAAGAAATTATTGAAATTCATAATTCAACATCAGCGATTTTAACACTGATTTCGCATTGCATTAACGATTTCGACGACTCACGCAAGCGTGGTAGCAGGTCTACGGACTGATTCGACGAGGTTCATTTTATCTTATAGTCTGTTAGTTTCATTTACTCGTCGTTTTCTCTTTCATCTAAAATACCCTTCTGCTACCTTTCCGATACCCGCTTGATTAATTCTTGGCATCTGTTAATGTTAAAACACTTGAACGCCATTTACGTTAAATTACTTTTAGGATATTCACGCAATGATATCCATGCAATATGAGGACATTGTACCTATATACTTAATGTTGTCCGTACAACCGTACAAATACAATTTATTTTTCATGAAGTAGGTATATATTCGTAGTATTTAGTAGCGGTGTAAGAATATCCACTACCCCATATCATCCCGTGGGTGTCGTAAAGAGTCAACAGGAAAACAAATCAGGAGATGGGCAGCAGTGTCTTCCTCGTAACGACTAAAAATAAAAAAACTACGGTTGCCAAGCCGCCTGCCAAGCGTTCCCACTATGGCAAAATCCTCCCGATGAGGCAATCTATAGGAGAGGCCTATGGTCAGCAGTGAACTTTTATAGGCTGTAATGGATGGATTTTATAAAAAAAAAAAACTTTTTTGTGATTTTTTAAGGGTTTTTCTAATCGAATATGGACGAAATTCGTCAGTCGCAGTAGTTAATACAAATGCACTTACACATATATATATATATACAGGGTTTTCCCAAAAGCAAATAAACACAATACAGCTGGCCCAAAAAACTGTAATGTTTTAGTACAATTGCTTCCGTCTGGTAACTGTAATGTTTCGTAAACGGTGACTGTGGGAAATGCCAGAAAGCTCTTATGACTTCTGACGGATGTCGGTCTCCCATCGCGTTTGCATAGACCGGCGACGGGCTACAACTTTAAAGTAGCGAGATGTATGGCCCTGTGATCGAAAATTTTATGAATTACAATTATGGCAAATCTGCCGTACAACAGGAGAGGCCCCATGTCCAGCAGTGTACTTTTACTGACTGATAAAGAAGTTTTAGTAAAAATATTGCATACGGCTAAGATTCGACCCTAGGATCAATGGTTTAGTAATGATGTACTTTAACTTCTAACTACCCAACCATCATTTTCCTATTTTTACGAGTATTTTAAAGTGTGTATGGCTAAATGCCGAAGTGCGGCTAGAGAACGGACCACTGAGCAACTCAGGTATTCGACCTCATAGGCTCGAAAGTGCTCGGAGCAGCCTTCGACAACGATCCGGAGATAATTTATCTTAAATCTTTGACCCAGCTCGTGCTAGAGGATAAACTGTACACTGAAAAATGTATCTAAAAGGCTAGTGTGCCGAATCAGTCAAATGCCTTTGAGACATCTGGGAATCAGCAATTGCTTCACCATTTTTCATTATAGCCTCACCTTATAGATGCGCGGCAGACACGCGTGTCAACACAGGAGACAACTGAGATGCAAAAACCTTTAGAACTATAACTATAGGTTAACTATAACTACAGTATACCACCAGATTTTTTCACGTCTGGATCTCTAGATTAGAGGTGCCGCATTGATGTAGTTGAGGTGGTACGTTGTTGCCTATATCTAACGTGAATTACAGACAAAAGAAACGCGGATGGGTCCGCTTTGACTTAGCCATACGCGTTAGTGTGCTATCCGGTTTTAACAGCGGAGGCAGTGTAAACCGGCAGAAATTTGTCTCGACCATTTTAGAGAGACCATACTGTTCTACTGCCGGATGGTCTGGCAGAGAGCTATCCGCCGATATGTGTAACGGGTCGTAACTTGCTTTCCGTCAATACTTTTTGTAGATATTGGTGGCCTAGTTGAAAGCCCTCTTTTTAAAACTGATATATGGTGCTTTGGGTTTCGAGCGTCAACCCAATATAAAATTTACCGATTTAGTGCCACATCAGCAACCTTACTTAGATGTTCAAAATAAAGTATTTCAATATAAAAGCTTAAAAGAAAGCTGTAAAATAGAAGAAAATTAATTTATGAAAATCTAAATTTGTTTAAATTTGATTGAAGTTGACATTGGACTGACATTGAACTCTAAAGCTTTGTTACTTATTATAAATATTTCTCTTCGTTTCGTTTTCTAATCAATTTTTGATATTCAATCACGATGACAAATAAATTTCTATATTATGTTTACATATAATTTACATATAATTACATATAAACAAAAAAGAAAAAAGCGGCGAGTTTATGAGTTGCCAAACTAAAATTTAATAGAATTTCATTGCGAGTTACCTTGTAAACAAAGAAAGTAAAGTTACAGCCTGTGCAGGTCCCTCTTCTGGACACAGGTCGCCTCTCAGGGTTATGGAGCTGTTACTCTACAGGGCTTCACTTGTCCCTCGAAAGTTTTCATTCCTCAGACATGAAGGTTTCCTCCCGATGTTTCCTTTACCGTTAAGCAGGTGGGTAATTCATCACTTAAAATTGCAAACACTTATTTCAATCGTGCCAGGGAAGGTGGAACCGAATTGGTCGCATACTGTGAAATTTATGACGAGCGCTTAGTTCCTGAACTACCACGGCTTTAAATATAAGAAAATATTTGTATAATTGCCGTTGGTGGCGGCTAGGCATTGTTGAATGGTTTCAAAAACTTCTTGTTACATAATTAGTAATATCTTACTAATGAAACAAGCCTTAACGGGATCAACATTAAAGTAATTCATGTATTGATTTGAATAAAGTATGAACGGATATTACGTCTAACTTATAAATTCATTTTAAATTACAATTTATTCTTACCTAAAATTGCCATTGAAAATGTGATATTATTAAAATTCTTTGTTTAAAATAGCTCATTTAAATAAATTAATTGAAAACTTGTCATTTGGTCTATTCCGTAAAATTATGCTGTTAAATGTATGTGCTAATAATATCCGCCGAAAGATTTAATAAATCGTGGTATTTTTTTCATGACAATGTTAAGTATTTAAAAGATTTCGGCCGACATTACTATTTTATATACTACTATATGGATGTTGGAAGTGCGTTACAATGGACAAGATTGATCAGTTGACAAGTCTCGATTGTTTCATAGCGGACTTGTCTATTATCGTTTTCAATTCTTGACAGAGGTATAACTGCAACTGCAGTCGTGTATTATAATTATACTTCAGTCAAAATATTTATGTTAGATTAGCGATCCGCCCCGGCTTTGCACGATTGATTTCTGGATATCGCAAACAGCGCCATCTACCGGGTCCAACTGAGTTTTTAAACCATACAGGAACCCATTCAAATACACACAAAAAATTCATCAAAATCGGTCGAGCCATTTACGAGATTTTGCGAGACTAACGGACAGCAAATGATTTATATATATATATATATATATATATATATATATATATATATATAGAAGATAAATACTCGTTGTCTATATACTAAATTAAGTGTAATTTAGACATTTTGTTACGTTGAAATCTGGTAAGAAACTGTATCATAAAAGTATAAATTTATCTCGAGCATATGAGGGCATGATGCAATCTATGGATTATGGGGAAGACATATGTCCAGCAGTGGACTTTTAAAAGGCTGTAATGATGATGGTGATGATGATTACTCCGGCAGGTTTATATGTAAACAAACACGCATTCTCAAATAGTATTTAGTGCCCTTAGTGGACCAAAGAGTACTTTTCACTTTTAATTTATGTTTATCATTGAGTGACTTTTATGTAAGTTCTTTGAAGTAAAGTAATAAAAGTAAGTGTTAAGACAATCTGTAAGTGGGTGAATTGATCGGACTCACTGTTTGACGTAGTGCAGCATTTGGTTTGTGTACCTTGGTGGTTGGTGGTTGGTGGTTTGGCATATGATGGTATTATCGAATTGCCTCCTGATTCAATTTATCGGGGGTGTTTTATTAATAGATCGCAGTAGTTTTAAGTCTATGAGTTGTTGGGGTATATATTGATGACATTTGACGCTATTATCTCGCAGTGGAAACGATGAAACAAGTTCTCCGATATAAAACCCATGTTAGTTTGCTACTTAGACGTCGCCGACTAGTGACACTGACGTTAAAATCTCCCAAAAACTCCGCAATTTAATGCATTTATGAACAATTTTTAAACAAATTATTATAATTAACACTGGTAAATGTACAATTGTATGAGTCCTATTACCAATGGAAAAAAAAACATTGATCTTTTTGCCGTCATTTCACATATTATTTTTCACCGTGATTAATAAATTACCTACATTATGAAATAGGGTGTAAAGAAAAACAAAATGACAGTGATTGTTTTGTACACAGTGGGTATGAAACCGTCTAGCTTGGCGTCAACACACCAGATACCGATAATGGAATGGTACACCAACCATTCCTCTGTCAATGAATATAAAAAATCGGGGGCGACCCAGTGCTGTTAGGATGAGATGGGCTGTGAGCGCTTTCAACGCCAGAATTCTACGAAACCTTATCAACAATCAAAAATATTATCACATGAAATGAAGATTTCATGCGATAATACACACGCTAGGACACTCGCAAAATATTAATATTACATACATTACACATAAAATATTTTTTTTACGTAGAGCCAAGCTGCAGCTATATTATGGTTGTAGCACGAATGGGACCGGGGAAGGACCACGCTCTCACAGAATACCAGTGTAAAATAGCAGCTTAATGCTGCTGTGTTCCGTATTGTGAGTGCAGAGAACCGGAGACCCTTTTTACTGGAAACGAGGCATTCTATCTTAGTCCTTAGGGGTGACAACGCATCTGCATTTTGATTCTTAATCGAGGATAAATGTAGATGTCTATGGGTCACAGAATCCATTTAACATCAGGTGGACTGTGTGCTCGTTTGTACCCTTATTCTATAAAAAAAAGACATGAAGCACGGAATACTCCCCCCCCCCAAACGAGAGTGGGGGGGGGCACTCTCGCTGATTGTACTTACCTAGCGGATTTAAATGTTTCAATAGACACTTCATTTGCTCTAATCGGAGGGACGTACGTGCGCGCTGTATTTAATTTGTTTTTGGAAGATAGTAAAATATTTACTAATCATACTAACCAAGATGAATTAATAAAATATCTATCTTAGCAAGAAAAATAAAAAGACATACTTGAACATTTCTAATTCACAAACCGCTCACGTACACGTGGGATGTGGGTGACGTGGGCGTGGTAGTTGATTAGGACGTGTTTGTTTCATAAATTTTATCAAGAATGGCTTGAGCGCGCCAGAAGCTAGGTGCTTACCGTCGATATACAAGATATGTCCTAAATCGGTCCCTGCAGCTTAAGAGAGTGGACCGATCAAAATTGCTTCCCGCCAAGATACGCTAGTGACAGACACGTAAACGCACTCATTACAAATGAAAAAGGCAATTATGGCAAATTTTTTAGAACAGATTCATGTTAAACTAATAACAATTTACGGTTAATGGTGCTACCACACCAATCGATCGATGGTGGAATGGATTATTCGATGTCGATCGATAGTTTCTACCACACCGATCGATCGATGGTAGAATGGATTAGTCGACGTCGATCGAGCTCCTTGATTATTCGAGAACCCGGCCCGCTCCACCGACCACTCCCTATTGTCCTCTTCTGAATACATTTTGAAAGATACGGATGATGAGCCCACAACCACATCGATTAATTGTCGATCGATGATTGAACAACGTTTTGTCGACCAGTATCCGTCGATCAGCTTAAGTTACCACACCAATCGATCGTCATCGATCAATTGCACTGGTCGACGATCGATCGATTGGTGTTGGAACACCCTAAAGAAGAATTTTATAAAGTAGTTCCCATTTCTTATCTTTTATCATCCGAAATCTATGAAATTAATATTTCTGTATTTTGCATGTAATGAATAAAAAATAATTTTGGAATATCGGGTCACAAGATAGTCGCATTAAATTGTCATGAGGGTTGAATAACATAAATATTATGTAGTTCGTTTATGGTATCTAACCCTTTGTCACCTGCATGGTAACAATGTGAGTCACCGCCACCGGTATTATTGTTTTACTTCATAATGTTGCTTGGACACGACATTCGAAACACTTATTCGATAGCGAAATGTAACTAGAATTTATAAAATAACGTATGTGTATTAGTAACGTGTAGATTACTCGAATATTATATTATTATTTGTATTATTTATTAATGCTGATGTTATCATACATAGAAAATAAGATACATTTTTCTTGACATTATTTTTTAGAATTGGTTACACGTACATTAACTATTCAATTAAAACGGGCAGAAAATGTTTAATGTGAATAGTCAATAAGGGTTTTTTTTAAATTTATTAAATTACGTTTTCATTTTATAAAGCAATTGTGATAGAAATAATAAAAAAAAGTAAAGTTACAGGCTATATATACAAACGTGCAATCGTTACAATGCTGGCCACACATACCTCCTTCCATTTCTGGGAGGGTAATGGAACAATAAGTTTGTCGCACTGCTCCAGTGTAGGTGGACTTCGTGTCCTCGAAATATTCCTCATATAACAGATTTATTTATTTCCCACAATTTGATTGTACACAATTTAAAGAAATATACAAATTAATGTTGTGCGGGGGACTGGTGACCAAACTAGGTACAAACCTGTATTATGGATCACCAGGCTTCCACCCCTCGGATAATTACAATCTTTGTAGTATGGAAATACAAATAAGAGAGAAAGAATGCAATTGCACGTTTGTGTGTGTGAGTGTGTGTGTGTGTGTGTGTGTGTGTTTGTGTGAGTGTGAGTGTGTGTGTGTGTTCTGTTTACCCTACGCCAATGACTTGGGATCAGTTATCAGATTATAAGGATCTTAAATCACAAACCAAAACACTTATATGTTGTTGAACACTATATGAATTAGCAATTACACTTAGCAAGTTTTCAGTCATATCATAATCCAGCTTCTCCAACCATTTGGAGACATTTCATTTACAGAAGTTTTTTGTTTGTGGGAAGAGATTTAAAATTTTATTAAGTTTATTATGTAAATAACCTCCCAAGAAAGTAAAATATTTTTTTGCGAAGCTCGAATGAGGTTTTATTTTACATATAGCAACTTTACGTCTTTTTCCTTGTAGTATTGATTCATATATTCGGGTTTCCCCATGAAGTTTTCCTTTACTGCCAAGTAAGTAAATCAGCACTTAAAATTAACAAATTTTAATCTTAAATTGTGCCATTGTGCTACAAATTTCATTACTATTGGAATACGTATGCTACAGTCCGTAAACACTTAGAACTTGTGATAGTTCATTCACGTCCGTTTTGCGATAAAATATAAATTTTTGTCTCTCAAAAATTACGCAGCCTATTTCTGATATACTAAGACATAAAAAGAGCATAAAATCTGACAGACGTCGAGTACATGCCGTAAAAGCAATGAAACGAAAATCTGGCTGCGTGTTGTACAACAACGAACGAGCTAACAAGCTGTTACTGTTCAGGCATTTGATGGAACCTTTTAGAAAACTTTTCAGCGAAGCTTAAGGGCTTTTAGCCGTACATTTTCTGTGAGGTAAGTTTAATTTTTGGTGCGCTCATTGAAATCTGCACGTTATTTCATTTATTTTTCATTTAACAAAATGTTTTTTAAACTTTATCATTACTAATGTAAAAATCGCTACGTATATGATCCGTCGCCAAGTTTTATACCAGTAGTGTCAGAATTATACGGTGTTAAACTAAAACTTGATGATAGGGAAACAGCATTTTATCTAGTTACAAAGCTGTCGGTAAACATGACAGCTATAATAAAATATATATACCCATTCGTTCATTACAGCCCTTCACAAGTCCACTGCTGAACATAGGCCTCCCCCAAGGAATGCCACAAAGCACGGTCCTGAGACACCAGCATTCGACTTCCTGCATCTCTTACCAAGTCGTCACTCCATCTAGTGGGGGGTCGCCCTACACTTCGCCTGCTGGTACGAGGCTGCCACTCGAGAACCTTTCTTTCCCATCGGTTGTCGGTTCTTCAAGCTATATGGCCAGCCCATTGCCACTTCAACTTACTAATCAGCTGAGCTATGTCGGTTACTCTGATTCTACTGTGGATATCCTCGTTTTTAAGACTATCATAAACCCCGAGCATAGCCTTCTTCATAGCTTGCTGAGCGACCTTGATAAATAATAAAAAATGTAAATACCCAGGTTATACCTTTTTACCATTTCTTAAATAGTATTGAACATAACACCAAACATATATAAAATTGTACTCGGCTAATGTACGTAGGTATATAACGTTCTCTGTTTTTGTTTAGTTACAGTTTTGTAACGCAGTTCGGAGTTTATATGTATGTCACGTAACTTATAAAGAGCTCTTACTTAGTTTTGAATATGTAGAGTTTTTAAAATATAATTTTATTCGTATTTAGAATAATCTTAATTGAGTGCTTATTGAGGTTTTCTTGTTGTTGAGTTTTTAAACGATGTAAAATCATTTACAAGATTTAAATTTCAAGTGTAGATTTATAGATGAAATGAAATTAAAGTCCTAATGATACGAGTATATGAGAAAAGCGGCCTATCATTTTTTATATAATTTATTAACTTCAACAGGATGAAAGTTTGATAGTTGTTTTTATGCAGCTAATATTCATTTCACAAGATTTTAAGGTTTAGTAAAATGCACTTAAAATAATAAAAAATCCTTTTTCATAAGTATTTGCATAAGAAAGTACTTAAATGTTTTCATTTTCCGAATATTATTTATTAGTAAGTGTAACATACTATTAGTAACGTTGTACAGTTACTCATACTAATTATTAAAACCCTTTATGAATTACTTATTTAAACGATTTAGTGTAGTGACACACTATACCGAAATGACGAAAAATCAGGCGGCTATTTTT
The DNA here is from genome assembly GCA_029286625.1 of Parnassius orleans. Taxonomy (NCBI): domain Eukaryota; kingdom Metazoa; phylum Arthropoda; class Insecta; order Lepidoptera; family Papilionidae; genus Parnassius; species Parnassius orleans. The sequence goes on from JAGSMP010000037.1 coordinate 804,869, forward strand.
ACTTTTGAAGTGAATCACACCATAGGTTAGCGGAAAGCATTGAATCAACGAACGGTAAACAGATTTTGTATTAGAAACGAATTAATTGTTTTTCATTACTTAAAAACAGACTGAAATAATGTACGAGTTTAAAAAAACTTAAACAACACGCATTGATCCTGATAATCATTTTATTTTATCCTGGTGATCCTAATCAGGATACTAGGATAAAGTTTATTACAAGTTGGTGAAAATTATGTTAAAAGATTCCGTTACATAGATAGTACTACACGCGAAACTAATGAAAGCGTGTTAAAAATGCCATTGACAAACGAAATTATTTGAAAAACTTATGCAATCTATGCCGTTGACGGAGGTATTATTATTTAAAAAAACTTTATTTTATTTTAACATATTAATTGATATATTAATATTTTATTACCATTAAATATAGTAAGTAACACATTTCTAATAAAGAAGAAAACAATAAAACAAACTGTTTTAAATCCTGTTTAAAAAAGAAAACCTCTTTTATCTTATATTTATCGTATATAAAATCTGTTACATTACTTTTCACAAAAACCGTCAATGATCATCCTATGATCTACCATAGATGAAATCTGTGCAATTTCATTTACTTTTTTGCGGTATGGATAATGTGATGATTACATATATTTCGCTAACATCATTAACATCGTTCACGTTTTGAGTAAAAACAGATATAATTGAATAAAAAATACAACAAGATTTTTAGGTGTATGCATCCATGAAAGTACAAGATGCTGTTAAACTTTCAGTTTCTTGTCGCTTCCAGTACAATATCTGTAGAATTTATTGTATTCCCCTTGACTGCCATTCAGTTGGTAAAGAAGATGCGATCTAACTTTGGCGGATGGTTATGAGAGCATAGTGTGACCAATGATATTATTATACGAGTATATAAAAAGAGGATCCTTTATAATATCATTGAGTGTGGCACAACACTTAATCTAATTCTAATTTACCTAACGAAACAAAGCGTGTAACTAGAGGTTCGTTAGTTTAAAGATAACATACGTGTTCATAAAACAAATAGTAATATATAAATTCTTGCTTATTTAAGGAGGTAAGGTTGCGTTTATGTTACTGCGAAAATATTTCTCCTTAGAAGTTAATATACTTTGTTCTGATATTGGTTTTTGAAAGTCGAAAAGCTTGCCTTACATTTTTGCAGTATAAAACTTTGCCAGGGCTTAGTTTTAAGCATAATAACTTATAATTATTGATCTTCGACCAAGTGAATACATTTTAAATACGTAATTGAGTACCAACATGTAATATTTTTTCATTGATGGCAGTAATACTATATGTTTTTCTTAATCGTTTATGTTAACATACAGTCATTAACTTTTGAAAACACAAGGGGGTTATTTGATATAGGTTTTATTACTTAAATACTTGATTGCTTCGTTGGTCTAGTGGTCTCGGGTTTGATACGCGGTTTGGGTAAAAAATCAGTAATTGGCGTTTTCTGTTAAGACATTCTCAGTATCAGCCCGAAGTTAGGTGGTTTACGTTGTTCTTACCCCCGTGCCTCGGAAAGCACGTAAAGCCGTTGTTACTGCGCTTGATACCTCTCCGTTTATGTAGAAATGTCGTCCCATCGGCCCACGAAAGTCAGGGAATAACGAGTGTACTTGTGTTTTGCACACTCCTTCGTGTACTATAATCCTGGCCTGCTCACATGGCTAGTCTCCATTGAGACTGGCCTTATGATTGAAATTCAGTCTGGATGACATTATTCACGAAAGTTACCACGTTTTGCAGGCGGGTTAGCGACTGCAGTTTTTATTAATTTGATTTATTATCAGGAAGAGGCTGATGCCCATGTCCTGTTTTATTTGCTTCTGACGCGTCTTACGACACCTACGGGATGATATGGTTGTGGATTCTCTTACGCTGCCACTACACGGTGACTACTCGAAGATATTACAAGAATATCTTTTTGCAATTCAAAGTTTTATATTTTCATGTCACGTTTAAGAAAATCCATTACCCCATGTCATCTCAGCTACGTGCCCAGATGTTGTAGCCTCATATACGAGGGGAGGTCAAAAAGTTCGCGGAATGGCGGGGTTGGCGAGGGTGAGTTTACTCATCCAGGTAGGCGCTAGTTGAGTGACTTATTGTTAGTATATATACCAAGTTTCAGCCTAATCGGGTCATTAGCTTTTGAGTTATCAACGAGTAAACAAGTCAATCGGGAAGAAACTAGCCACTATGGAGAAAATTGAATATCGCGCCGTCATTAAGTTTCTCATCAAACAAGGAAATACACCTCAAACCATTTTTCAAGAGATGTCAGCTGTTTATGAGGACTCCGCTCCTGGGAAAACCATGATTTATAAATGGCACGCCCTTTTCAAACATGGTAGGGACTCCATTGAAGATGACCCACGACCTGGACGGCCGATTGAGGCTACCACGCCAGAAATAATAGAAAAGTTGAAAACTTGTATCGGAAGATGCCCGGCTAAAGAAAAAACAGCTTGCAACATTAGTTGGAGTATCAGAAACAACCATTTTAAACATCCTAAATCAACACCTTGGCATGACTAAAGTCTGTGCAAGATGGGTTTCGAGAAGAGCTTTCTGCGCATCAAAAACACGAGCGTGTCGAAAGTTGTCGCGAGGTTTTGGGCCGCTGTGGAGAGCAAAGGGAGGAAGTTATGGACGCCGAATTATGAACCTGAGTCAAAGCAAGAGTCGATGCAGTGGCATAAAAAAGGCACACCCCCTCCTAAGAAGTATAAGGTGTCTCAATCGGCCGGAAAGATCATGGCGACGATCTTTTGGGATACAGAAGGTATCCTTTTGATTGATTATAAGGAACGTGGTGTTTCCATAACGGGAGAATACTACTCTTCTTTACTAGATCAATCAAAAGAAGCTATTAAAGAAAAAAGGCAAGGAAAGCTTACAAAAGGCGTGCTCCTTTTGCACGAAAATGCGCCCGTGTACACAAGCCATGTTGCGACGGCTGCCATTCACCGGTGCGGTTTTGAACAACTGCGCCACTCACCCTACAGCCCAGACCTGCCCCCAAGCGACTATTATTTGTTTCTAAAAATGAAGAAAGAACTGCGTGGGAAAAAAATTGGCGACGATAATGAAGTGAAGTCAGCAATTTCGGCCTATTTTGACGCCCAAGACAAATCTTGTTTTTTTAAAAGGTATTAATAAGTTATTTGACAGATCCAATAAATATATTAGGGTTGAGGGAGAATACATTGAAAAGGAAAAATAGTTTATTGTTTCATTTCATTATCCTTCCCTGTCATTCCGTGAACTTTTTGACCTCCCCTCGTACCTCGTACACCCATATGGTAGTACAACCTCGTAAATGCCAGTTCCAAAAAGACACACGTCCGAAAATAGCGTTAATTGTGTAAAAACGTCTGGTGCTGCGATCGACGGTGTATATTCTGACATTCATATGAGCATTAACAAGCCTAATTGAATAAAAAGTCTGTATTACCTGTCTGTATACGCCTGTGTTCAGGAAATCATAACGACTTACCGATACCGCTTATCTAGCAGTAGATGCATTCAGAAGGTTAGTGCTTTAATAGCTATTATCTTAAATTAACTTATTACCTTCGTCTGTTTTGTATGTGGTAGAGTGACGCTGCAGCTGTATTATAGATGTAGCTCGAATGAGTCGGCTCGACCGGAGCGTTCACACAGAATACTATGATAAAATATCAGCGCATCTGCATTTTGATTCATAGTCGAGGGTAATTGTCTCTGTAACACAGCATTCACTATCCAACACCTACCAGCTACCAGCTACCACATATTATATATTTTATAACGATTAAAATATAATTTGCACAGAATATTAATAATGTCTTAGGGATCAACTTTGTTTTATCTTATACTAAAATTAAACTTGCACTAATAAATTTAAACTCTGAATAAAAAAAGTTAGTCATAAACCAATTCATTATTAACAACAGTTATAATCGTAAACAAGTACATTTGTATTACTGCTTTACTAGGTGGTAGAATTCCGTCTGGGTAGGTTTAGCACTTCATAAAAAGAAAAATCCATAAACAAACCAAAACAAAATCGTCAGCATTATGTACGGAAAAATCATTAATTAAAAACGGGGAGTGGAATGTCTATTGTGTGGTTGACGATAGCGGTGCAGTATTGTCGTTTTTAATTATAAAGTGGTCGCTGAAAAATAATTTAATGTTTTACTAGATTTTATTCTGTTTGCAAGAAAAATACATATTACTACTACATGTAACGAGCTACCTCCTAATATAGTTAACACCCTTCCTATATAGAAACAATTAAATATTAAAAAATATTTGAACTGTGTACTCCGAAAATTGTTTTTACTTTCTCTGAGATTGATTTATTGATTATTAGATGGCGTGATGAATTGGCTCGGACCTTTATGTTCAGCAGTGGACTTGTTATTCGCTGTAGTTATGATCAGATAAAAATTGCATAAAAATATGTTACACACACAGATATTATCTCTTTGTACAATTAATTGCAGTAGATAATGTTTCCAAAAAATACGTAAGTATTAATTGATTTGACAAGGCAGGTACTGACTCCATATAAAAAGAATTGTATGTGATATTGGTGTGTATGTTAGCACATGAGTAAAGAAATGTTCGTGTAACATCTATGCGACTAGACCGATTAAGGTCATGTACGCACAATATATTATATTGTTTCGTCGAGACGAGGGTTCATCGCTATTCTCGGGTGTGATATGTGATATTGTAATCAATTAATAAATTCTATATGATGGACCAAAATTACTCATGTTAACAATATAATATGTAGGGTTAGTGCCAATAAAGAAAATCACGAAATCCGAACCTTATAGGTGGCACTGTTGTCGCCTTTTTTTTAGAAACTGTAAAATATCCGGAATGAATTCGGAGTGAAACTTACTCACGCCATCTACCAGAAATGACAGAACAACGTTTGCAAGCCCAGCTAATAGTAACTTTATAATAAAATCTAAATCTAATATCAAAAAAGTATTTATATTTAATCGATTGTTTTTTTTTAATTCAAAGCACTAGATTGATGGTTTCTAAGAAGTCACTTATTTCATCAATATTTTTTTTACTGATTAAGATCGGTGGTAGAAATAAACATCATTCGGCGTTTTTGTACACCTTTTACATCTCGCATTCTTCATTCCCAGACGACCCGCAATCAACGGTTTTCGGCTCGGTGACGGAAGGTGTGTTCGAGGGGAAGATGATCACCAGCGACGGCACCTTCTACGTGGAGCACGCTCGCAGATACTTCCCGCCCAATGGGACGAGAACGCGAGTCCACTCCGTTATATACAAAGAGGCCGATGTCGGCGATCCTTACTCTCATCGGCGACATGGTAAGTTTTAGCTTTATTACACTGGATGCTTATAAAATTATTGATAAAAGTCATAATTTCCTTCGTTAATTGATATTTTCTTAAAAAATATTTCTGACATATAATATTCTCTACTATCGGATAGTGGCGGTGAAAGATATCCAATACCCCATATCGTCCGGTGGGTGTCCAGAACAACAAACAAACCAGGAGATGGGCAGCAGCTTATTCCTGAATGACAATAAAAAAATAAAAAACTCGTAATTCGGTAACGGTAATACTCTTTGCTACAAAAATAATAGTAAAGATTTATGTTTAAACATGTACATATACATCTTTGATCGCTTTTTTATTATCTAGATTGACCTCATATCTCATTGGGTGGGAAATATTTATTCTATGAACATGTCAACGCGAGGAAAATCGACACTCCGATAACATTTTTTTATTTGCAAAATCCCGACGAGCAGTCTTGTTACGAAGCGCTGACATATAACCAAAGCTTCCTGGCCGTTATCTCATTTCAGTCACAATATGCAGATACGCGCCTTATTGAACACATTTTAACATACCTAACATAATAACATTTACAAACTATGCTTCCAAAATGCTTCAGCTATTGTTTTTGAAACTTTATAGCATGTCTAACAGCAGTTTAATACGCGTGGGTTTAAATGCAAAATTGAAACTTTACAAGAAGACAGGAAATATAAAATTTTCTATTCACGTTTTCGCTGCGAAAAAGTCCGCCTTCAGTCTTGTTTAGTACAGTGACTATTTGCAAGGATTTCTTTTTTGTGTCAGAAAGATAAAATCAGATTTTGTATACTACATAATCTTTTTTTCCCGTCAGCGCGCAATCGTACGTAACGTACGCGATTCGCGTTGAATAACAACTAACAACACTTAATCGACTAACATATAAAATATATATGTAGTGTTTTTTTGTACTATCAAAATTAATTTGAATATTCAAAGAAAATACTGAGCTAATTCGTTATCTGTACTTGTTATTTTGATATATTATTCTTCTTCGTCATCATCACAATCAGCACGTAACAGTCAACCGATAGACATGTGCCTCTACAATTATAGAAAGGAAAGGAGAAAGGACCAATAATGAACAATAAAGAAAAAAAAATTATAATAAAACTTTTGTCAAGCTAAGTCAGTGCGCTTTACCTTCTTCGGCTTACAATTAGGTGGGATTGCAATCAAGCACTGGCTTATATGTATAATTGTTAAAAGATCGCTAAGCTTGGCAGTTGGATTGGCGATCGCAACACCAGATATCCTGCACCTTTGACGCTTCTTTCCATCGCCGATCTGGTTATTTTACATACTAGTATGTCCGACATATACGGAGTAGTATTAGCGCCATTAAAACGGAGCTATGAATTCTTTCCTACCGCCACCTCTTACGAATTCCACCATACGAAAAAAATATTGAGTTCCTCAATCACAAAATTAATACAAGTTACTTCAGCCTGAGCGTAAATTTGTAAATCGTCCGTGTATATATGATACGAGGGTGGATTGAAAAGTACTGGCCTAACCAAGAAAATAAACACATACTAAATCAGTAATATTTTTATTTTTCTACATAATCACCATCAAGTTCAATACACTTTGCCACCTCCTTCCAAGCATTTAGACCGTTGAAAAAAATGATTCTTCCTTAGAGTCAAAATATGTCTACAGCTGCTTTGACCTCGTCGTTTGTCGAAAATCTTTGACCTCCAAGTGCTTTTTAGGTTAGGGAACAGAAAGAAGTCTGATGGTGCCAGATCAGGTGAATACGGCGGATGCGGTAACAGTTCAAAGCCACAGTTGTGAATTTCAGCCATTGACTGTACTGACGTGTGAACACGGGCGTTATCTTGATGAAACAGGACTTTTCTTCTGAGCATTCCTCGACGTTTTTCTTTTTTCCTCTCGTAAACGACGTAGTAAGGTGCAGTAGTAATCAGAGTTTATAGTCTGACCCTTTCAAGATAATCAATCATAATCACACCTTTCGAGTCCCAGAATACTGAAGCTATCACCTTATTTGCCGACAAAATCGACTTAGCTTTTTAGTGGTGAACCAGGTCTTCTCCACTGTTTTGATTGTTGTTTTGTTTCCGGTGTACAGTAATGAACACATGTTTCGTCCATAGTAACAAAACGATTCAAAAATCATCTGCATCGGCTTCAAATAACTCCAAACAGTCGCGTGAAATAGTCAATCGCGTCCTTTTTGTTCAACTGAAAGCAGTCGCGGAACCCACCTCGCAGACACCTTGTGGAAACCCAACTCGTTGACAATGATGTTTTGAGTTCGTTCATAGAGATGCCTATAATCTCGGCTATCTCTCTAATTTTTAATCTGCGGTCTCCCATTATTAAATCAAGTACTTTTTAATATTTTCGTCAGTAGTTGACGTCGAAGGCCTTCAGAGCGGGGTTCATCTTTCACACTCTCTACCACGCTTAAATTCTGCTATCCATTTTTGACGGATGAATATGATAGAGCACAATCGCCTAATGTACTGTCCATGTCATCATGGATGGCTTTTGATGATAGCCCTTCTTATGGAGGTACTTAATGACGGCACGCTGCTCGATTTGCTCCATTCGCGGAAATTATGTCCGATTACTTTGTTAATAAATTTATAAAATCACAACTAATTATCGCACACGTTTCGAACTTCACACAATGAACTAGTCTGAACTGAACTAAATAATGTGGGTAGACTTGATTTTAGAATTGAATGGATCTGTGTTAGGCCGAGTACTTTTCAATCCACCTCGTACAAGCACTGCAGTAATAAGAGACGTAATAAGATTTATCAAAACTTTTCAGACTGACTTATACTTATTCAAAATTTAGATGAGCATACATGTGTGTAAGTTTACTAAAATCATAACCCTTTTTTGGATTTGCTTTAGCCGGGTAAATATGTAAGCCAGCTTTAATTATCATCAAATCTGGTTGAATTTTATATGAGATCGCTGTGAAAGTACTTTTTTTTGCACATTTCAAGAAATGGCGTGCCTTATCACTGCTAACAATTATCACTCTCCACCTGTCCAGTACTTTAGGTACTTTAGAAAATCGTATAATTTATAACGTACATTATACTATGTTTTATAATATGTGATCATTTTTAGCGACGCGATAGTTTATGAGTTTACTAATAATATTTGTGTTTTAAAAAAAGAACCATTACTGTAACGATCATGATAAAAAGCGGAAACAGAGCAAGAAATATGCATAACTAAAAATATGCATAATTAACATAATATACCTTAACTATTTCTTTTTGTTTTCCATTTACTGCAGTTAGAGCATAAAATACGGAAAACAAGATAAGGCAAAATTGTATTATGTGTTGCAGTTATGGTAAGCTTTGACTCGCATACTGCTGAATTGCGTCTGTTAAGTTGCTAAAAATGCAAACCTCGAAGCTCGGCCGTGTTGTCGACGCGAAATTACCATTTCAGTGCAGCCTACGGACGAATGAATATGTATTGCCCCGCCCGGAATGTGGGCCCATTTGATAGCAATTTTGAAAGTGAACACGAAATGTATTATACACGATACCATACATAGAGACGTGGTAGCCCAGAGGCTTAGCACTCGTTGTAAATTTCACAGTACGCGAGCAACCCGGGTTCGATCTCCGCCGACACCAATGAAATTGTTAATTGCAATTTTAAGTGTATATATATATATATATATATATATATATATATATATATATACACCTTTGCCATTTAATTACTATTTTTTTATTATTACTTTATTATGAAGAAGGAGAATTAGTAGAAATAAAATGCATTTTGTATATTATTTATTATATGATTTTTTTTTATAATTGTTTAAGGCTTTTCTTTGCATTGGTAGCAATCTACGCTCTCAATTCTAATGATGTCCGTGCCTTTCAGAATCCCATCCGTGGTATATGCTTTAAAGTAAACATTAAATCCCTCTCTTGCTGCCTGCTTTTGAATATTTTCAGTGGAAAGGTTCTCTTCAATACATTCAATATTGTGAGCTGGAAAAAAGAATATTTAAATATATAAATTACAAGTAGTAAACTTTTAATATTTTGTTGTTTATAAATGTTTGCATAGACAATGTCAAGACAAGAAGAGGCCATAGTAATCAGACAAAATTACTTTCACATAAATCTACGAAGCTTTCACAATTATACAGAAATTTTCAATAATTTTGAAAATAATTATCATTAATACCTAAGATATTAAGTACACTGTAGCAATTTTTGATAGAAGGTTGGGAGGATTGTTAAATTTTAATAAAAAAATAATATAAAAATGAATAATATAAAGAGTTAAATGTAACATAGCCTATTATATATTGGAGTCTGTACATGTTCTACTGCTGGGCATAGACTCTGTCTCATTTCTCTGAGGAGTATGAAATAATGAGTTGGGCAAGTATTGGCAGACTACATTTTTTTTACAATGTTCCTGAACATGATAAATTAGCACTTAAAATTTGAATTAACATTCATTCATTCATTTCAGTGGTGTAGGCAGAGATCAGAGTTACTCAAAAATATAAACATATTACTAATTCTAATAAAAATATTATCTGAATTAAAGTTTGAGAATGGCAAATGTTTAATAAAATTAATAATAAAATGTTTCATGATTATTACCTTCATTTTTTTACTTCGCTGGGAATCACATGTTCATAACTTAGTTTATGTAACAACCGCAATTGAGTATGCTTGCAGTCTGTTTAGTACACATCATCTTGCCATTTTGATACATTTCCATCAGTTATTATGTTTTGACAGAAAGTTATTCCTCATAACTTTTTTATGATGGCTGATCAAATATCACACTAAGTTTATTTGAACTGTATCATCTGAAATAAAAACACAAAATATTGTTTGTCATTGACATTCAGACTAGACCTCGATTTTGTAATTATTAAGACTAGAGGTGTGCGATTTTGCATAAAATAATGTTGACAATTAATTATTTAAAATAATGGAATTTCTCATTTACTCTAGCCATTAACTTAAAATTCTCATTTATAACAAGAATTTATTATTATGTTTCATTTATCATTCACTCATTGCAGACTATCATAAGTCTACTGGTAAATATAGGCCTCCTCCATAGGTTATCATATAAGGTGTACATTTTCTTTAGTTGTCACACTTGGCAGACAGGTTGACAACCACAGTTTATTATTATTATTACTAAGTTGTTATCAAAAAGATCACTTGAAATGCCAGAAACTAAGTAGTTTTATTCAATGTATAGTATTCCCGTAAATATAATATTTATCTTTAAGTTTTATCATATTTTTTGATAAATCACAACAAAAAGGTTTCCATAACAATTACAATAGCACATTTTTATTTTTATTTTTTAAATTTTATATGAATACTGAGTATACTAAGCATTTATGTTTATTAAAGCGTGTATAGGTAATATTATAAATGGACATATTATTCCTTACATCATCTTGGCTTTAATCATATTTCTTTAATTACGGTAATGTTGTTTGGGATCTATATTCACTAATCAATTAATACATGTAAAAAAGAATTAAAAATGAATGAATAAATCGTTAAAATATAAAAATGGTAATGGTGTTTGGGATCTATATTCACTAATCAATCGATACATGTAAAAAAGAATTAAAAATGAATGAATAAATCATTAAAAATTACTAAATTGTAAAAATGCACGATACTTCAATCAAAGTGTAACATAACATAAATACCAAATTACACCCACGTGTTGGATCTTTCAAAAGAAAAATATAATCACTCTCCCTTTCGCTATTAATTCACTTGAATTCAAATAAGTCTTTCTATGTATTTTATCACTTTATTATAAGAAACATTTTTTTTAAAGTCACTACTCACTACTGAATTTTGGTAATATGGAGACGGTAAGTCATGGCCAATCATGGCTCGCGTGTAATATTGTGCGGAATCGATTATCAAAAATCGATGGATCGATTATCAAGATGATCGTTTTCAATCGATTATTAGGGAAAACCATATAAGTAACCTTACTTATAAAGGGAATCGCTGTTACTTAGTGATGGGTAGGTACTACTCAGTAAAGTGCTCTATTATAGGGGAAATCCCGAATAATGTTTTGGCATTGTTTTACGGTTTTATTTAGTTAGGTTCATAAGTACATGAGACGTAGGTACACGATCTCAGACATATACAAATAGCTAGTACATGGGACGTACACGATTCAGACGTATACAAACCCGCATCTGTACAAATTACATTTAAAATATTAGTGTATCCCGTTCCGTTCAGATTTTTTCCAAAGCAGATTGACAAATTTAAGGAGTAACCGCATGCTGCGAAAGCATCTATTTAACATAATTTTTTTGACACTGATTGGAAATTGATAACTGCTTGATGTCAAATTTAAATAATATTGTTTTTTTTTAATAAATAAGTGTTATAATTCTGTTATTATTGTTTCATTTTTATAATCTGTAGATAAGACAATTTTCAACTATTTTAATTTCTACTTAATAATCGAACAAAGTCGAGCGTAACTGAAAAGTGTGACGTTTTTTCTCTCCCATACGTCGATAAAGAAGTTTCACTTCAAAAAAGTATATTTCGAAGATGTGAAATTCGATAAAACGCATTGGGGCAGCGCGGCGGACATTTCCTTGCCCAGCAGTGGGACGTATATAGGCTGTAACTTTAACATAATACCATACGAAATTATTCACTTGAGGTCCGATCCGACGTTCGTAAAGATTGGAATGATCGAGTCACAAATTAATTTACGACGCGCGCAGTGACCAATAAACTTTCATAGATAAATTAGTGTGAATTTTCAGATGCAAGCGTTGTCACAATCAGCCGGTGACAGCGCACCGAGTAAATGGGATTAAACTTTGTTAAACGACCTTGCGTAGCAATCTATTTTGCGCGCGACACGCTGTGGCGAAACTTCCGCGCGAGCTGCACTCAGTCGCATCAACAAACCGCCTTGCAGTTTCAAATATCAACAGTTAATGTTGTTATTGCACGACGCTTAGGTGAATTCGGTCCCTGATTTAATGCTATTTAAAACGCTGTATCTAGATTGGGGATAGAAACTACCTACCTACTCCAATAGATTGTTTGCAATAGCTAAGCGATCAGGGGAATATGATAATAAACATTCAATAATATAATATTTTTTATTATAATTCTTTCTCTCTCTTCTTAATTATTATAATTCAATAATATAATAACCATTCGGAATATGCAATTGCGCTAGAGTTATTTTGTTTAAATTAATATGCCACAAAATTACTATGAAAATGAAACCTTTTAAGATTATTTTTCATAATGATTATTTTTGAGTTAATAAAGTCGTTTCTCATTAAATACTTTACAAATTCAAAATATGACTTTACAATTTGCTAGAAATACTCAAATCAGCGTGGGTCTTCACAACCTGAAGCTCTCTAGAAGTGTGCGAACGTTATTCTTATTACTTACGTCGAATGATTCATTCATGTAACTGATCGCTTTTTGTAAATTGCAATACATGATCTAATACGAAAATATACCATTACCAACTTTCATCTGAATCGTTACGAGTCAATTCGAGAAACCAGTTACGAGTACTTGTACATCCTACTAATATAATAAACGTGAAACTTTGTGAGGATGTGTGGATGTATAGATGTTTGTTACTCTTCTACGCAAAAACTACTGAATGTATTTTAATGAAACTTTACAATAATATAGCTCATACATCAGAACAATACATAGGCTATAATTAATAAAGATATTTTGACTTAAAGTCGAAAAAAAAATCTGTCATCTGCGAGCTATTTTAGCGTGCGGTGCAAAAACTAAAATGGTTTAAAGTATAATATCTACGTGGACGAAGTCGCGGGAAAAAGCTAGTTTTATATGTGTATTAGCTGGGACCCGGCGCGTTTCTGCCGCAGAAAAAATATTTGTGGAAATATCGTTTTAAATTTGGAAGGGTTATGTTTAATTAAGAATGATAATACATTCATTGAAATTGAATGACATATTATGGCTTTCAAATAAATATAGTGGCACGCGCGCCACCTACTGTAATTTAATTGTACTATGCCTATAACCTTCGCGCAAATGCAAGAAGGTGACAAAATTTTAGCGCAATCTGATGAACGGTATGGCAGCGCATAAAATACGAACAAATAAAAATTAATTTTGATATATTAGAATATACGTAATATATTTATTTTATTTATTAAAAATAATGGATTTCATTGTATTTTTATGCTATATTAATACGTGAAGGAAAAATTTGTAACCCCCCCCCCCCTTTTTAAGCCATTTTTAAGCAAATTGCGCGCACGGAGGAATGTGAGATTTGGCATTGTTAAAGTTTAGAATTCATTCATCATCATCATCATTACAGCCCTTGGAGAATGCAGAATTCTAAAATTTATTTAAAATATGTGTTACAAATACATTAAATAAAATAAAATAAAATAAAATAAAACATACATTGTTTATGTTCATACGTATGAATGTCGCTTAGACAAATTATGCCGTTTCTTGACATTCGCTTACTGCCAATGTCTCAGAGTGAGGTCAAACTTATGTATGATATTACTCTAAAGCCAATGTCAAACACTTAAAAGTCTGTGGTCAACAGTCGTACGGAGAAGAAATTGGCGCCAAAGAAATTTAAAATGTTGTCAATACTAAATAAGGCAAAGAGTATATTATAATCACTACGTGAATAAGCTGTGAATGTTATGTGATTTCAAATGTTCGTTTTCTAGAACGCCATTATAAACAAATTTATAAATATTGATTGATATTTATTGTGTCGTGTGATGGCGGCGTAAAAGATTCCTTCTCCATATTACATCCCATGGAATACGTAAGAGGCGGCTACGGGAAACAGTTGTGAAAGGTGGGAAAGACCGCATAGCTAAGTTTAAATGACGCTAATACTATCCCGTATATATCTGACATAATATGTAAAATAACTAGATCGGCGACGGTAAGAAGCGTTAAAGGTGCAGGATATCTGGTGTGATCGCCTATCCAGCTGCCAAGCCTAGTGATTTTTTTTACTAATGCATTCCGTAAGCGCTAACGCGCATGTATGCTCTACTAGGGCCTAAAAATTAAGATTCCAACATTTTGTCGCATGAAATCGTATCTAGCAATTATATTGTACATATAAGTGATATAAAAAGCACATTGTCAGAAAGATAAATGATTGTTGAACTTATTAATATATTTTTTTAAATCGATTAATTGCTATTTTTACATAAAAAAAGGGGTTTTAGTGGCTTATGGTGTGGATTTATCAAGTCCGCATTCGTAAACACGATAACTTTTGAAAATATCAATTGCTCAACTCAATCTATTTTTAAAACTCTTCATCTATCATGTGGGAGGCCATTGAATGTAAATGGCAGTTTAATTTTGTTTAGTTTAGTTATAATTAATTTTTTCGGCTGCGAAATGTCGATATATTCGGTGTTTTAGCAGCCTTGTGTGAATTTATTTTTACTAAATAGAGACTGCGTCACTCTCAGTTAGTTCAGCGTCAATCGCCGTCGTGAGTGGAAAACTTGTGTGTATTTAAACTACTTTCAAAAATTCCGTATAATCATGTTATACGTAATTTCTTTAATGCGCTTAGGGCATTGAAGAAATTATTTATTAATTATGGATTTTCCAATATAATATTATAAATATAAGCCATGACTGCAATCCCACCTAATTGTAAGCGGTGATTCAGCCGAAGACGGTAAAGCGCACTGACTTACAAAAGCTTTCATTACGCTCCTTTCTCCTTTCCTTTCTATAATTGGAGAGGCCCATGACCATCGGTTGACTGTTACGTGCTGATTATGATGATGACGAAGAAGAATAATATATCAAAATAACAAGTACAGATAACAAATTAGCTCAGTATTCTTTTTGGATATTTAAATTTATTCTGAGAGCACAAAAAATACGACATATATATTTTATCTCTTAGTCGAATCTTAAGCGTAAATCTGATTGGTCAAACAAATTTGGTATTGAAGTTTATGCCACAAAGTGTCGGGCCATTATAGTAGGTAGGTAGTACTTGGGTGCCTCCTTTGGTCTTTAATAACGTTTCTGTTCCCTACTCAACTACAGTCGAAGACCTTAGGCTAATTATAGACAGTAAACTGAACTGGTGACCGCCAGTCTCAAAAAGAAGTCAGAACAAAAGTTACAAACACTGCGTTACTTGTATCGTCTTAGGAATTTTTTCCCGACTGATACAAGGAAAATGCTAATACAAACATTATTGTTGCCTATAATTGATTACGCAGACGTCTGCTACACGGACGCCTCTTAAGAACTTCCAAACAAATTGGATCGTGTTCTCAATATCTGCATACGTTTTATTTTTGGTTAGCGCAAATATGATCACATTTCCTCTTTTCGTTCTCAGCTCAAATGGCTATTTCTCCACGCTGTTCTTTGTCTTACGCGATCCGTTTGTCTCTAAGTATTTGAAATATAAATTCCAATATCCGGGTCACTCCTACGATGGTTGTCTTCGTTCAACGGACAATTCTACTCTTGTCGCCCCCTTCTGTCACACCGTTAAACTTTGAAATGACACTTATTTCCCAAAAACATGAGCATCACTACTGTAAGGCATAATTTAAACTCCTGTTTAGGAATCACTACCTAAAACTGAAGAGGAGCTGATCTTGTAACTGTCTCTAAGTCCGAGATCCCATCGCGTCTGTTTTTTAATGGAAATACAATTTTTATGAACTATTGTTAGTAGGAGAATACGTTTTACCGAGTTGCCTATCAAAATTGGGCCGCCACGCCAGTATTTTTAATTAAATTTTAGTTAATTTATTTTTTGCTAGATCACATGTTTTTCAGGAAAATTATCTATAATATCAAAGAAAAATATATAAATAACTTAAAACGTTTGGGTTGACAACCCCTAGTTGCAAACTGATGTCTTTCTGTTGAAGTTATACGTTATGTTAGGTTCGATTCCCGGCGACACCAATGAAATTTTTTATTGCAATATTAATGGCTGTTTTACCTCGTGCTCGTCGGTTGAAGAAAACATCGTGAGAGCGCACCGGCACGGCAGTGTGTATATTTACACGAACCATTTCGAGCCACATTCTAACCCCCATAACTCAAGATTGTCTCTGAATAAAACCCTGCCAGAAATGACGTAGGCCTGTGCCCAGTACTGGGACGTATATAGGCTGTATCTTTACTTTTTATCATTTAAGCAACTGATCCCAAATCAGACGAATAAAATTGGAAAATTTTAACTTTTTTTTTCGGGAACAGCGCTATGCACCTACGATGAATATTTTTGCGTTCTTATGTGACTGCGTGTCATTCTTGACCTCATAATATAATCCCAATTCAAATAAAGACAATTAATAATACAAGAGCTCATTGATATGCAAAATTAGTAGGCATTACGTGTACCTTATTTTGTTCTCATATAAAACATTCATTTGATCGGAAATAAATAAATAGGTGAATGCTGAGTAAACAGGGTAGCAGGGGTTGTGTTTGTAGCTGCATTTGTTTTCATTACGAGTTATTGGACAGTTGTATCGGGGGTTCGTCCCTTTTTATTCATTCAGTATCGGCTTGTTATTTGAATATGAAAGACTCGATTTGTACAATCAATAATGAAAGCTATTTATTGTAATGGAAAGCTTTTTATTGTGTGCCGTTGATTTACTTTGAACAATTTGAATAAATCTTTAGAAAATGAAATACATTCATTCGTCCTGAGAATATTTCGTTCCTCTTACGGCCTTCAATAAAAATCAAATGCTGTAAGTAAAATATTGTAAGGATCGTAGTAAAGAAAATATAATCTATTTATATACAAAGTTACGGCAACGATCCCTTGCCGTAACTTTGTAAGTCACCTCTACTGTTTTAAGGATTCATATTATATAATATTATATCATTGCTATTTGAATATCTCATATTTAAGTGTTAATGCGTATTGTTATTTTTGATGTTTTGATGTGCCCTCGACCGATTTTGATTTCGGTGGCGGGTATCACCAGCATTATATCTGTACTGACATTCATTTATTAAAAATTGACGACTTTTCGACGGATCTCGGATCGAGTTGCCGCGCGAGACCTGAACACGAGACAAATATTTGTATGTTTTAAACACTGGTGGGTTTTTCTCTATGTGCAATGTATATATAATATGTAAAATTCCTCCGCGTCTTAAGATAATTTTGTAAATTAGGGATAACACTTTTTTTAATTACCCGGTGCTAGAGTGATCCAATTTAATTAGTCTAACGATTTGTTTCAAATTAAACTGTAACATACAGACTAGTACGTACACGTTTTCGAAACAGTATTGTGAATCAATATGCACTTTGATTTATGTACAAATTATAGACCACTATTATTAAACCTTGCGTCAAAACGCAAAGCCGTGTAGTTTTACAGAGAACGACCTGCATTGTTAACAATTGCTACTCTCACACAGACACCGTGGTCAAAATGTTCTAGTTTAACGCATGAATGCACTTCAACTGTATGTTGTGAGTTTGTGAGCGTCGGTTTGTTAGTGCTTTAGGTCTATTAATAATTTGCCACAGCGCTATTGTCCGTATTGTACTTCTAAGTGAAGAACTTCGACCTAGCCTTTATTGTGCCGTAATTTTTTATTACTTTGTAGTCTATCTAATTTTACACGTAGCTCACGGCAAGGAATTCGGGATAGTATAAAAACTTGCTTTAGATAACGGCTTGTTTTTCTTTGGAACATTCTTTCATTAATACCTTTTAAAAAAAAAGACGAAAAATAACTTCATTGGCAGGAATTAAATATTTGTACTTGCTTACAGTATTTCAAATGAAGAATTCATTCTAATAATGTTTTATAAAAATAACAGAAGAATTATTTAAAGTAATTTCTAAGAAAAAACATAATAATTATCTTTTGACATAACCTCTGTATGGCGACACACACTCGCCTAAAATCAGCTGTTAAATAATATGGCTGGCTGACTGATAACGTGTAAAATGAGTGTTTCGTTTCACGAGATTTTTTACCTATCGGATTCGGGAATGAGAAAAGATCTCCTGATCAAAATTTCTAGCCACGGTATAAGTCTGATCTTATAGCAATTATAGGGTACAACCTTGGTACAATACAGCGGAGATTTGCTTACATATGCTTAAAGTTCTGTTTCCTTTTGTAATTTATTATTTATTTGCAATGGTGCTTTCGTAGTGCTCTGTCAACAAAGAATTTTACGAAGAAACAAAAAAATAGTTTAAAAAGGCAAAACCGTTTGAAAGTATGTTTTTAAATTTTAAACGCGACATGTTTAGTTTAGACGACAATTCTATCAGCCGTACATAGCCCATGTCGGTTACTCCAGTTCTACTGCGAATATCACAACCTCTCATAGCTCGCTGAGCAACTTTAAGCTCCGTATAAAGCTGGCAGTGAAGGACCACGTTTCATATCAATACTTCATCACTTTAAACACACTGGTTTTAGACTTTTGTTTTTAGTTTTGAGGATTACATGACGAGAATATGTATAGTAATATCCCGAACGCTGCCCAGTCAGGTTGGATCTGTCACCTCTTGATCGAAGTTGGACTTATCTTGTCAAACCACTTTGTCCTAGATAAACATACTTTTAAACAACTTTGATCTTAGTGTCCCCAACAACTAGCAGCATAGGTGTGACATGAACATTACATATGACCTTTGTTTTGTCCATGTTGATCTTAACACCAACAATTAGAATGAAGTCTAAGTAGTTACATTATACCCTACTTTTCCACCCTTAAGGGTATATTTTCTTCAAGTTTATATGCGACCATCCCTGAGGGATAACGAGGGTTTGAATAATTTTAGCCCTTTTATATTAATGTGAATAAATAGAAATGTTAAGTATCCTAAAAAACAAAAAATCTTGAACAAGTGAAAATAGTTACTCTTATTCTTTTTTTTTATTACACACTATATATAGAAATGTTTAGTTATCGCAAAGTTTGTAATGGCCAACAAAAAAAAATTATGACCACTTTATATTTGACATTTTAATACATTTACTATATTTAAAAAGTAATTATGAAATTGTTTGGAAAAGTTGTATGTAAGGTTGACTTTTATTAATTAGATATCAAATAAGACCCATTTTCTCGAATTTATAAGTAAAACATCTTTGAATTATCTGAGAGCAATCGAATTTGAAGATATAGTTATGATGTCGTATGTGTATACCAAACGAGAAAGCTGGAAAAGCTGAGTCGAGTGGTGTAAACAACTATTTTTCGCCCAAATGTCCCTTCATCATCATCATCAAAGCCCTCATTCATAAGCCAACAGCTGAACTGAGTTCCCCTCAAAATATCCCACAAAGCACGGTCCTGAGCCACCTACATCCATCGACTGTATGCGAGTAATGTTCGGGAGATTATAACACATCTTCTCGTCACGTATACCTCAAAATTTGATAAAGGGAGTGTACAACCAGTGCGTGTTGCCAGTGATGACATATGTATCTAAATGTCCTTTACACTAATGGAAATTACAGGGATCGATATTATAAAGTTTACATTTATTGCCACCGACAAGTGAACCTACCGACGCAGCGCCACAGTTTTTTAGCGTTAGTTAGCCTACTCATTTTACGAAATTTTCTATACAAGCCATGTTTCGCATTTTTTTTTTTTTTTATAGAGAGGGACAAACGAGCCTGCGGTTCACCTGATGTTATGACTGTTGCCGCCCATGAACAACTGCAACACCAGGGAATTGCAGATGTTCATGTTCATTTCATGTTCATCCCATACTTTTCCTGTATATACCGACCACAGTGGTTGCTTATTTGTACAATTATCATAGGTTAGAAAGGTGCGGATATATACGTTTGCAAAGCTCGATATGAAGCCAACAAGTGCAAGCAAGATGGTTGATGCCTCGATTCTTTGCATATGTACACGAACATCCACGTGGTATAGCCACTCTGCAGATATTATTATGGTTGCAGCACAAACAGTTACCTCGATCGAGGAAAGACCACGTACTCACAGAATACCAGCGCGAAACAGCTGTATAATGCTGTATTTCGTATTTTAGTATACGCTATTACTACAAAATCTCAGAAAATAACCCTGGGAATGAAGTGATCGCTTCCAAGCTGTTTCTAAAATAAATTTTGTAAATAGTTTGTAACCATATTGTATCATTTACTTTAAAAAAAGTCCCACTGGGATTCTTGCTGGTTCTTCCCAGGGCAGTGGTTTTTCCGAACCAGTGCTGAAGTAAAAAAATGAGTTTCAATAATAATTACATGTAATCTATATTGAATAAAAAAATTATTCTATTCAATTCGTATGGTGAAAGTAGCGTTACCAGTAAACCCGAGACCCATTTTACTGGTAACGAGCCATTTTAGCTTAATCCTCAGGGGTTCTGCGTTTTGATTCTTAATCGAGGATGGCTGTAGATGTGCCGCAGACACCATGAGCCGCAGCATCCACTTATCTTCAGGTGGACTGTGTGCCCAGTTGTTAGTCTTATTCTATAGAAAAAAAAGATTTATTAAGTAATTGACCTAATGACAAAATTTCTATTAAAATCTATGGGAATACCAATAAATAATATTACAGTTTCTTGTAATCAAAAAACATTTAATGAAAAATCGACCAAGTTTTAAAGACATTACAAAAGTTACTTAAATTACATCACATACGAGTAGTATGCTGTCGTAAGTTAATAGTTAAAGTCACCTACCCAATTTCTCCTTATAAGAATAAAGCCACGATTTTTTGGAAATTAGGAATATAACATCTACTTCAAAACAGTGCATAATTTCTCCTTTTTATTTTGTATCAGTCTTTTAAACCACTGTTTGATAAAAATCAATAATATCGATCGATACTCCAACATCAGTTGGTAACCAGAGCCTCGTTCAGGTGTGACTTGTGCAGTTATGTGGGCTTTGTGTTCGACATAATATCAATCGACACTCCGCCATCAGTAGGTTGCCAGTGCCAAGGCATCGTTAAGGCGCAGCTTGAACTGATGACGTTGGCGCTGAGAGAAAAAAATTGCTATATACAGTCCGTACGGATAAAGAATGGGATTAGAAATGGCGGCTCATCGAGCCCGTACCGTCAACATGCACAGTACCAATAGCAAAATTCCGCTAATAACGGTATATCGTTATAACGTTACATTATTTGGTTAATTAGAATTTTTTTAATAATAGGAAAATGTTTGAAATCGTATACGCAAGTAGGTACATAAATTTTAAAATAACATTTACAACTAGCGACCCGCCTTTGTCTGGGTGGGATCTATTAATGTGGCGTTAGATTTAAGATATTCATTAAAAACCATTTATTTTATCTTATCAATATTTCTATTTTAATAAAGCCTTTAAATATTTCGGATAAAATTTAGTCTAAATCACTCCTGGTATTACTATCTATTTGTTCGTGAAGTTTTATTACAATCGGTTCACTCATTCCGAAGATTGGCTCGGACAGACAGACAAACGAAAATTTTAAACATGGTTGATTAACCTAAATATTTTATACAAAAATATTAACAAACAAAATCAAAAATAATTATGAAGAAGAAGATATAGAGACTGATTTTTTTGTAGTTTATGGCATTTTGTTATTCCAATGACAAGTTGGACTGAAGTTATAGAACGTACGAAAAAAGCATATTGCAACGTACTTTTTTGCAGTCTTTACCGGCGGGTGTCAGTATAGATAGCGACAGTGTGCGAGCGAGAGGTGAATAAAGACGACGCCATTTTCAATCCCATTCTTTAACCACACGGGTAGTAATATATATATATATATATTACTTTCTACTCCTCTCCACCATTCTGGGTTTATGTCTAATTCTTTCACAGTTAGTTCCATCTCCCTCTGGAACAAATTGCCTGTTGTGACCTGCTAATAATACCTGCCAAAAATGTTTTTATTAATTTATTAAGATATATATGTATAAATGTGTGCATTTATTTATATATTACGTGTATCAATTATATATATGTGTATATTTTATGTATGTGTTGCATGTATATATATGAATTGAATTTGATCATGAGAACTTAACTGCCCAAACTCACTCTCTGTTCTACAGAAGATTAGTTGGTCGAGAGTGCCATATAGCATTAAGCTCGCCTTTTGTACAAAATCTTTGGTGCAATAAAGAATAAAATAAATAAATAAAATATATTATCTCTCTCACACTCTTGAAGATAATCACTCATGTATATATATAGTATAACAATATCTTTATACTACTACTACATGGTAGAGTTCTTTTTCACTACCTAAGAGTCCGTCTGGGTTCTTTTCACCCTCTTACCTATTTCTGCCGCTAAGCAACAGTGCGCTTACTAGACATGTGTCATTCATTTATTTCTAGTGACCCGATCATTCAAGTATTGATTCGTCTTACGAACCGCGTCATTTGGGTGGATCATTCAAATGGATAATTTCGAGATTCAGTACTCTCTGATCCGGAACAGTATTCGCGTTTATGATCCCGCTCGATAACTCTTTGGTCGTATGTCCTGTCAACGGTAGGAAGACTCCATAGAAGCCGAGAAGCCAGGCTTGCCCTATCAAACTGCTCAATCAATAATATCAACTAACAAAATAACTCGTAAACTGTTTTAAACTATTTCAAATTTCGCGCGCTCCTCTGTTATACAATATACACAGGTCGTGACCTCGAACGTCAACACACACAAAACTGTGCGATATTGCTGTCGATTAGTCGTCTCTCTCGCACGCGTGGGCTTTTACCGGGCTTTGAAAAGACGATCGCTCTTTCTAACCTAAAATGTTCTATAATGAAATATAACTACGATTGTATAGCAATTAATATAGAACCCAAAAGCCAGGCTTTTAGTATGAAGTTAGTCGAGTGGGGCGTCGGACGATACATTTGGCATTTGCAGTGCACTTCACATTTCAATGTTTACTGTGTGTGTTTACTTGAGCGAATGAAACTTGCAATATTGAGTTGAAAACTTATACTTTTTAAAGATTTTAGTGAACATGGAGAATAATAGTGTTCCTTGTGATGAATTGAAGTGTGTTAAAGTGCTAATCGGCGAGGAAAAGGTAAAATCTTTAAACTTTGTTGAGAAAAACAGCTTTCTCATCTCTGAAGCGCATCCATACTTATTTGAGAAATACACAAGGTCAAGAGCGTCTTTCAGACTTATCAATTATCGCAATTGAAAAACAGTTATTGGTACAATTAAAACGTTCACCAACATTTTACGCGGTCGTAGTTAAATCTTTCCTTAAGAAAGAGAGACGATTCGATTTAGAATATAAATAATTTGTTGTTTTAATTTTGTACATAGTTTGTTTGTACTTTGTTCATGCGTTTTGTTTGTTCATGTATTGTATGTAAATATCTTTTCTTTCGCTCAAGCAAACCCAAACGGCTTTTTCAAAGCCACTGAAAGTATGCAATTGCTGATATGTCATACAATCTATCTAGCTGTAGTATGCCTTCTGTGTGCTTTGTTAAACACGTCCTCGACAGCACTGAATATGAAACTGAAGAGTGGAGTAGATAAAGATTGGTGTATTTTATAAAACTGCTAAAACAACAAAACCATATCTTGGGCTTGCCTAGTTTGGAGCCTAGCTTCGCCACTGCCTGTCAAAATGAAATTGCAATCGGCAATACTTTGACGCGATCCGGAAAATCATTCTCGATTGACACATGTGTAGCGCTTACAATGTTATTATAGCATTTCCTGTCAGTCCTCAGTAACAACCAACAGAGATGGATTGTTAGCTCAATCACATCATTCTCCTATAATAAAAAAAAATTACATCATTATTAAAAAAGTAACATAGTTTCATTTTTATTTAATAAAATACTGTTTAATTATTCTATATTACGGTGAGGCCTCAGACTACACAACTTGTGTAGTCTCACCGTTGTGTAACACAACAGTTAGTGCTTAGTGTCCCCGGGCACGGCCAACTTTGCGATTCTACACGTCGCGTCAACTCGTACCGTACTAACTTCTCTTACAAATTGCTAGCCTGGATTAGTGGGTTTTACCGGAAAACTGCGTCTGGTATTTTCATTTGTCGCAAAAACAATTTCACCTAAATCTCACAATTTAATACAGAGCTCCGCTTGTATTAATCGCACGAGTTGCTTCGCATAAGCCTTATCTTTATGCTTCGAGACGTAAACGAAAATTGATTAAACAACGCCAATTTGATTTGTGCATGGCTTAATTACGTTATACATGCATGATTCATTCATTCTTTACAGCCTATAATAGAACAAAGGTCTCCCCATAGAATGCCTAATAATATCCCCATATTTGCCGTAGTTGCCACGCAGGTTGGCAATCACAGTATTTTTTTTTCTAATTGTTATTAGGAATACGGTGCTGTCTCGACGGTTCGCCTCTTACGACACCCACGGGACGATATGGAGTAGTGGATATTCTTACACCGCCACTACACGGTTAATACATGCATCAGTGTTATTCATTGTAATAAAAGGTAGAAAAAAGGAAAATAATTAGACTTGGATTGGAAAATGGATTGGATTAATTGGAATGGCAGTTCATATAACAGATAAGAAATACTTATTAGGAACGATAATAAGTCATCCAGTGGACGGACACCTATAATAATCTTCCAGACCGAAATTCGGTCACGGCGGCCAGTACAGCCATCTGCGCAGGACAGGATTTTGTATGCGCAAATTCAGGTGCACTTTTTATTCCCTCACTCTCATAATCCGATGGAACGGTAATCCGACACGACCGGAGAGAGATCAACGGCTTTACATTCTGTTCGAGGCACGGGGGTGAAACACCGCCATTTCGACTCGGGGATGCTACTGAAAATTTCTTGACAGAAAAACCCAATAACTGATTTTGGTCCGACCCGGAATTTGAACCCGGGACCTCATGATCAGCAATCGCGTTTACGATCATTTTAATGTTGTCTTTAAGCGAAGAAGGCTATAGATGAATCGTAACTTTTGAAGACTGTGATAAAATGCCTCGCCACATGTCGCCACTGTTATTATACTCGCTCACCACACCCATCAAACCTCGAAAGTGAATGCACTGCTTCTTAAGTGTATATAGATAAGAGGGTTGAAGATACACAGAGCGCTTCTGCCTATTTTAAAATCATCAAGTTCCGTCATTTTAAAATGACTAGTAATGAAGATGGATTTTTCATACGTCCGTTTGAATAATACTTTGCCCTTTAAGGGAATTAGTTAGGTAATTCACACACAACAGTCATCACAAATCCACTAATGAACATACAAGGCTTCGTAGGCATCCCCACTGATTACCACATAATACGGTTCTGATTCCCGAACCATTCATTCATCCATACATCCATTACAGTCTATCAAATTCCAATGCTGAACATAGAACTCCCCCATAGATTACCATAGTTACCACGCTTGGAAAGCGGGTTTCGCTACCGAAGTTTTTTTTATTTTTTTTAACTTACCAGAAATTCTAATTATCTGTCTCCTTTAATGACACACACGGGACGATGTGGAGTAGTAGATATTCTTACATTGCCACTACAAGGTTAACAACTCCTTGCATGTGCCAACTGCTCATTTAGTCTAGTTGTGTGTCGCCCTGTCCTAAAAACGCTTGTCAGTAGGGAAAGCATTTTAGCCCATATAAGCGACTTCACTGCCTTAATAAATTCCACGAGTAGTGTAACTAATTTAATTCAACAGAATACGCAACGATCAACGTTTCGTTACGAGCACAGCCGAAACTGCGAACAATCTCATTTAATTGTGTCGAAACCCGCGAATATTGCGTGTTGCTGTATTCTTTTGCTATTTTTGTATTATTAATAATGCCATCACCATTTGTAACTAGTTTGTATGTAGCCTTTTGAATTCAATATAGGCTTTTGATGAATGCGGCAATTGACCTAATTTTAGAATGTTGTGAACATACCATACGTGGTAGAGCCACGCTGCAGCTATATTATGATTGTAGCACGAATGAGTCAGCTCGACCGGGGTAGGACCACGCTCTCACAGAATACCAGCGTAAAATAGCAGCTTAATGCTGCTGTGTTTCGTATGGTGACTGTAGAGAACCGGAGACCCTTTTTACTGGAAACGAGGCATTCCATCTTAGTCCTCAGGGGTGACAACGCATTTGCATTTAGATTCTTAATTGAGGATAAATGTAGAGATGTCTATGGGCCACAGCATCCACTTACCATCAGGTGAATTGTGTGCTCATTTGTTACCCTATACTATAAAAAAAAATACCCCAGAGTAAGGAATACTAGCTCATACTCTTTACGCTGGGCACCCCCAAGCCCTGTACCGGTGAGAAAGCCGACGGTTAGCCGCCATTGTTCAATATTCGAAATTTTTCGATTCGATATTTCATTATTCGTCAACTGGCATAAATTTTGAAAAAAAAAAAGCTACAGATTTAATTTTTTCTCAGTACGATCAAGAACATAAGTATTCAAGTAATTATTTTTTATCTAAGTGTACAATAAAGGTTAATATTAAGTATTATCGTTTATTTAGAAATTTCATTAATATAAATATTAAAAAAGCTAAAACTACTTTTACGGATTATATCGCGTTTATAGCACCCATGGTCATTATTCCTCTACAAGATGCAGGAGTGTACAAGCTTGATTGTGAATGTGGTCTTTCATATATAGGGCAAACAAAACGATCTATCAAAACCCGCGTAAAAGAACACATAGCTGACGTGAAGCACCAACGTTCCGGGAAGTCTGCAGTTTGTGATCATATCCTAGACGGCCCCCGCCATTACATTAGATTTGATAAACCACAAATTCTCGCGAAAGAACAACGATTCCTGCCAAGGATGATACGTGAGACTATTGAAATTAAAAAACATTCTAATTTCAATAGAGAGGGAGACTGGGTACTACCACCTGCTTGGGATCCTGTAATTAATACAATTAAAACTAAACCCAAGCATACCACTGCAAGACTTCAAGACACAGTTAGTTCATTCTGCGTAGATCGGACCAAAATTAATAATTAAAAAAGCTGAAGGTACTCCGGATTAACTCTGACATCGGGACGTCAATCACCTCAGTCCCCCTTGACCATGGGTGCTGTAAAGCACCCGAAACGTCGGGAATTAATAAAAATAAGTTAATTAAACGCGATATATCCGTAAAAGTAGTTTTATTCAATGTGTAGTGTTCGCGTAAATATAAGAAATCATTATTAAAAAAGGTAGCTAATAAATCAGTCACGTATTTAAGTAGCAAAAAAACGAATATTTGGTAGAGGTACATCACTTATTATATTATAAAGTATCGTTTTTGATGTCAAATAATTTTGGCTATTCCTTCGCCTGTTTAAAGAAATATATTATTTAAGAATATGAAGAATTTTTTTATAAGAACTGTATTTTTTTCAATAATAACCTTTCTGGAGTACCTTCTAATAAGAAATGAGAAAAGGTTCATAGTTTAAACGCGAATAATATGCAGTTTTTAAAGCCACGTTATTTACGTCCCTCAACCGAAACATTAAATAAACATTACTGATATCGTCGCCGACTTTGTAGAAAAGCGTCTTTAATGTCCATGTTTGATAATGTTTAATGCCGCTGTTTAAATGCGGTACGGCTGGAACTTCTTTGTCGTTATCACTGAACAGTGAACACTGACTTATGCGGATATTCCAGTGCTCTAATGGGGAAAACAGAAATATGTATATGTAACTTCACAACATGTAATAAATTAATAATATATTTAATAGACGATCCATGACGGGTCCGTCCTTTCTTTTGTCTAATTTTATTTACTTAAAATTAAACTTTTAATAAAACAACAAAGCCGGCGTTCAAAAAACTAAAAATAATAATATTATAGCTTCTAAAGTCGGTGCGAATACATAGTATAGGTATAAGTATATATAATAAATAAACAGACTAGAATAATTTCCTATACATAGTATAAGTATAGGAAATTATTCTAGTCTGTTTATTTATTTGATGTGCGCTTTTTTAAAAGTTTACTGTTTTGACCTTTGGAGTGAAAAAGTTAGCTTTTTACTAAAACTTACTTTTGATCTGTTGGTTAACTTTTTTTTTGATACAAACAAGCATAAGCTCAAGGAAACTACGGTAGAATGTCGTCTAAATAGGAGTTCCAATAAAAACTACATCCCTATTTTTCCACCTTTATATTTGGAATATTTTCTCCAACTTTATATGAGGCCTAAAATACAAGGTATTTTTGAAACGCTCCCGAAAACGAAGACAGACGACAGTACTAACTATATCTTAGATGTTGGGTGAAATATAAAATCGATCCTGATGAAAAAATCATCTTTTCACAACGTTTTATTAGCTTTATTCACGCTCCATCGTGTTAGTATAAATCATCGTGTTAAATAAAACGTTAATTTCATTAAAATAAAACATGAAAATACTTAAACATTAAAGCAGCAATGGAATTTAAAATAAATAAACCATAAAATCAGCTGACTAGGGTCAATATCCGCGTCGAAGCCAAACTCAACGTCACGTAAAAAGAACGCTGAGCGATAGTGGAGGGAGTGTGTCTGCGCATGGTACAGTCGCGTTCTAAAGTACTACATGGTACTAGGCTGTTGTTTTATAATATTATAATAGTAATTAATGGTTTTATTGTAGAATCATAATAGGTACTTTACTAGCTACTTAGAACTTTGGAAGAGGTTGAAATTCAAAATGGATAATGTTTGCTTGAGCATTATTTTTTATTTCTATCGTAAAATAAAGTAGTTTGTAACAAGAAAACTTAAGCTAAGGGTGACACGCTGTCCATTATACCATTGGAACATGGAACATGGAAGCCAAATGTCGATGGTGTATTGGTGTTACTGGATGCTACTTCATCATCACTCATCAGAATCATCATCATCAATGCGAATGATAAGTGTTTCCGTCATCAGGTTGACCACATGGTAATTTTTCGGTATTCTTCCTCAATACATTTAACTTTACTGCACAATTTTCCCCATTCACCTTCTATTTACCTTTTCGTTCACTAGTTCAGTCATAAAACAATAGATATAAATAATTTTTCTTTCCTTCCTTTTAAAACCATCGTCGCGCGTCGTGCAAAGAAAGCTGTGTGTGCGACTGTACATTGGGAAACATCGCTTTTTCAAAGCGCGGGAAGAATGAGGAACCAATAGCGTGCGCGCACAGTAATACTGGCGAGCATTCCCCCGTCGCGCCCCCTTCGTACCACGCGCTGCCGCCGCCCGGCCGACTGTGTGTCACCTCGCGTCAGCGCCAACATATGGGGAATTCCCCAAATTTACCTACTAAGATTTGTTTGCAAGCGACATAAGAATTAGAGGCGGCAATTACAATAAAACTTGCAAGTAATTTTTAATAGTTTTGACGTACCTCTTTTCAAATCAAAGTATTGGATGGATTAAAAACGGAAAGTCAATAAAAGTAAAGTAAAATAATTATTTTTTAGATTAATTACCTGTCGATCATAATTGCAATTGATTTTAACTATTAAATTATTCAATACCATTTTATTTCTATTTTCTTGTACAAAATCAAAGATAACCAAACCCAAGTAAGTACGTCTATTAATTTCAATATCATTTTGTAGTAACGAACTGCTTGTTTCGTCAGGGTACAATTGATTGTCTAATTGTATTAAAAAATTACAACTATAACTTCTAAATTCCATATGAAAGAGTAGTCGTAGGATCATATGGAAACTAAACTTATAAAATAAAAGTTGGCAATGTCATAACATTTGACGGTCTGTGGAATGTTCAAAGTATAGGCTTCAGTTTTGGCGGGATTAATTATTGATTTTAGTTTTGAGACAGTTCCGTGTTGATACTTTATCATATCCGGCTGCCTTACCTGCTTTCATGCCTTTCATTGCTTTTATTATTTCATCTACACTTATCTCCTACCTCTCTCCACTTCTTTCGGAATTTCTTTTCACTTAATTCAGACGACCCTTCACTCATAAACACGCTTTCAAAGTATTCCTTCCATCTCTTTAAATTCGAAACTTCATCATTCAGCATACAGCCATTCTCGTCTCGTATAGCATTCATTCTAGGCTGTTTTGAATTTCTAGCAGTTCTTACGAGTTTCCAGAACATTTTAATATTTGCCTGGAAGTTATCAGATATCCTTCTATCATTCTTATCCGTTCTTTCTTGCTTTTCCTTTCAACAACTTCTTTACTCTCTTATTTATAAGTCTAAAGTCTGCCTTTTTCTTTCAATCTCATCATTCATACCGCCAGAATTACCAGCTTTGTTGCCAGTAAATCTAGCCATGCTCTCTTCTTTGCTTCAACTTCCATCCGAATCTCATCATCCCACCACCACGTATTATTTTCCTTTCATTCGTTCTCTTACTTACACCACATACTTCGGTGGCTGCATCCACCAAAACTTTCTTAACATTATTCCATACAGTCTTCAGGTCTAAATCATTCATACATATTTCATTCAAACCATTTATATTCTCTCTCAGTCTACATTTATACTTCTTTCACACCTTCATCTTGTAACCTCTCTGTTCTTATACGCTGTAGCGCAGTGGTAGACACAGATGTCCGATGCCGCCAACGCCTGAATAGACCATTAATTCGGCATAAGACAAGTAATGATCCGTCCCTACGTTGGATCCCTGTAAACTTTTTTTTTTTTTTTTTTTTTTTTTTATAGGATAGGGTGACAAACGAGCACACAGTCCACCTGATGGTAAGTGGTTGCTGTGACCCAGACATCTACATCTATCTTCAATAAAGAATCAAAATGCAGATGCGTTGTCACCCGTGAGGACTAAGATGGAATGCCCTTTTCCAGTAAAAGGGTCCCGGTTCTCTACACTCACCATACGAAACACAGCAGTGTTAAGCTGCTATTTTACGCTGGTATTCTGTGAGAGCGTGGTCCTTCGGTCGAGCTGACCCATTCGTACTACAACTATACTACTAATATAGCTGCAGCATGGCTCACCACGTAAGGAAATCTTGTATCTACCACTGCGCTCCGCATTCTTTCATCTACAATTATGAAATCTATCATGCTTCTATCGTTACCTCTTTCCCATGTATACATGTGAATCCTCTTATGGCGAAAGAAAGTATTCGTCACAAAAAGATTCTTTTCCTCACATACGGCG
The DNA here is from genome assembly GCA_029286625.1 of Parnassius orleans. Lineage (NCBI taxonomy): Eukaryota > Metazoa > Arthropoda > Insecta > Lepidoptera > Papilionidae > Parnassius > Parnassius orleans. Next base: position 836,463 of record JAGSMP010000037.1, read on the forward strand.
AGGAGGTCTTCACCATTCTCATTTACACTTTCATCGCCAAACATTCCTAATATCCTTTCATAACCAGACCTCTTCACCTAACCCTTCCATTAAAATCTCCTAACATAATGATATTTTCATTTCCCTTACATTTCATCAACACCATCCTTACCATGTCCCAAAACTGCTCTCGGATATAAGTGGGCTTAGACATGTCTGGGGCGTACACCCCTAGCACAAACAACTTCTTTAAGCCCACTTTCATTCGTATCCACAGCAGCCTTGGGCTTACACATTCATACTCTTTCACACATTGACCCATTCTTTCTGAAAGGATGACACCGACTCTGGCATGCCCGCTCGGTCTCGTCTACACCAGACCAGTAAGCGGTATACATGCCATGTGCAGGCATCCTTTCCTTTCGTTTCGTCTCATTTACACATAACACATCTATTCCTCTATCATTCATCATTTCGCATATTTCATCCATTTATCATTCATTGCTCCACATACATTCAGCGTAGCCAGACGGGCCTCCGCAATCCACTTTTCGCCCTCCGGGAGACAGAACGTGACGGGTGGCGAACCTCGTCGCCGGTATATATTGTAGTATATATTGAAAATGGGCCAGATTAGAGTACCCTTAACCGACGAGCGTATGCGTAGATATATGGATGTAAAGGAGGCGAAAGAGGTGTGCCAGGATCGTGCCAAGTGGAAGTCCGTAGTCTCTGCCTACCCTCTGGGTGACAGGCGTGACTGTTTATGTTTATGTTTATGTATTCGTGTTGACTTTGGACACGCATGCGCAAGCGACAGTTCAATTGTTTTTTTATTAAATTCTTATTGTTATTACTTGGTATTACCTACTTGTTATTACGTGTTATTCTTGTTGTTACGTTTTGTGTTTCTTTTTGTTTTAATAATGCCTAACGCGTACGTTTATAGTGCTCGTGAATACGGCAACATGTTAATGTGCCTTGAGAAGCTCGCGGAATGCTTCGCGTGCATTACGAATTTACCGAGAAATTCCCGACCGCTCGACACCCAGCTGACTCTCGTCTGATAACAGCAGCATTTCAGCGAGTGTTGGAAAATCGGCCCATTGCTCCAGTAGCGGCAGGAGGTGAAGTCAAATGACTGTTCACCCGAGGAGCGCATTTAGATGTCGTTCGCCGGTATCCGAACCTAGGTACAATGAAGTATCGCTAAATTGTTAAGACGTCGGGATGGAACAAATGTGTCATACTGTTCAGTTCACAAAGTGTTAAAGCGTAACCGAATGCGGCCATACAAAGTGCACAAAGTGCAAGCTTTAGTTCCCGGCGATCACGACCGCCGACGAGTTTTCTGCCGTTGGTTATTAGACCAACAACAACGTGTGCCTGGTTCCATTGAGCACGTTATCTGGACGGACGAGTCGACATTTACCAGAAACGGCATGTGGAACCGAAGAAATACACACGTGTATTCAGAGGTTAACCCGTACGCTGTTCGACAAACCGGGCACCAAACCCGATGGTCGGTTAACGTATGGGCAGGTTTATTTAGGATCGCATACTGGGACCAGTGTTTCTGCCACAGCGACTTAACGGACAGGGATACCTAAACTTTATAAATGAACAGTTGGTTGACATTTTAGACGACCTATCGTTGGATGAATATCGCCGCACATGGTTCCAGCATGATGGTGCACCTCCACATGTCGTGAGGTTCGTCCGTGAGCGCCTTACCGAATTATTTGATGATCGCTGGATTGGCAGACTAGGACCACACGCTTGGCCACCTCGCTCACCAGATCTGACCCGTTAGACTTCTTTCTGTGGGGGAAAGAAAGGGTTTTAATCGTGAGTGATAGTGCTGACGAAATGCGCTAAAGGATCGTGGATGTTTTCGACAAACTACGTGCGGACTGTGTCGAAGACCACACGATAATGCCCGCCTGCTTGAGGAGACGCAACACCGAGCCCACATCTGCCTCGAAATGAATGGAGCACAATTTGAGCCGCATCTCATAAGACCACGGAGGATTTAGAGCGGTAAGCTGTTTCATACCTATTTTTTAAATAACTTGGTACTGAACTGATCTGAATAGGTACATAACTGAATACATCAGAATAATAAACATACCTACACGATGAATAAAAACGCATAACTCTAACCTTGTTAACTTTTCATTTAAGTATTTTTTCATTAGCGGGAATCGAACCAGTTATTTGGTTTATTTAACTTGTGAATTTGAATTAAAGTGGCTACGTGGAGACAAGCACAGTGGCAAAATAGTAGGTTAAGTAGATAAGTTAGGTATTTAGACAAGTGTTGTAAATTATTATGTTGTGGTACCATCGCTAGTTACGGGCCGCGCGAATTCGGCGTTCGCGCGTACATTGACCCTAGTCAGCTGATTGTAATTCAGTAATTCCACTGCTGCTTTTATGTTTAAGTATTTTCATGTTTTATTTTAATGAAATTAACGTTTTATTTAACACGATGATTTATACTAACACGATGGAGCGTGAATAAAGCTAATAAAACGTTGTGAAAAGATGAATTTTTTCATCAGGATCGATTTTATATTTCACCCATCATCTAAGATATAGTTAGTACTGTCGTCTGTCTTCGTTTTCGGGAGCGTTTCAAAATACCCTGTATAACTTAACTTGTTTAATAAATAGGTCATACCTCATTAAATTCACAATTGATGAAGATATCACTTAACATTCATACAAAAAACATACGATCGAAAACCTCCGAAAAAGTCGAAGCCCTCCTTATATCTCAAGTCTGCTAAAAATTAGGTAAAGGAGGTTGTAAGTATAGAAGTTTCATTTAATATAATGTACGTACCTCAGTGTGATTTTCAATTATATGATTTCCTTCTTTTGTATTCGCTAACGTAAATAATTAATATGAAATTTACTGCTGGAGCTGATTTTAAAGTTCTTTGTGCTAATTCTTTCAAGGTTTATCTTTATTATATATATCTTAAATACCTAATTCTTCTGACGTGTTTATCACTGAGCTCCTCCTAAACGGTCCGATTTTGACGAATTTTTTTTGTGTGTTTGAATGGGTCCCTCTGGATGCTTTAGATTCACAATTGGACCCACTAGGTGGCGCTGTTGTCGAAATCCAGAAATCACGCGCGTGAAGCTGAGGCGGATCACTATTTGTGTATAAAACTGATCGATTTGCCGTCATTTTATGTATTATTTTTCACCGTGACTGTCAAATTATATTTTAAAGTGAGTCGCGTGTATGGAGCCGTCCTTCATTTTAAAAACGCTTCGAAAACTTGTCTTCACAGGACATGCCCTAAATCAACCACTACAGATTAAGAGATTAGACAAATAAAAACGCTTGCTGTTCCGCTAATATGCTGATGGAAGGCCCAGAAATGTGCTCTTTACAGATGAAACATTTTTCTTATGATTAAAGTGCACTACAACAAACAAATTGACAAAGTGTGTGCTCGCAGCTCTAAGGAAGCCTCGCAACTTATTGGAAAAGTTTAACGAGGTAATCATCCTGCATCAATCATGATGATTACCTCGTTAAACTTTTTGGTGGGGGATGTCTTGATGACCAAGCAGTCATGAAACTTCATTTCTATCAAAAACGAGTAAAAGCTTCAGCCAAAATAGATCAAGAGGCTGTTTTGAAGCGTTTAGTGAATCCTTCTGGTCACAACCTTACAAGGTACTAACAGTTCAAACCTGACTCAAGAACGATGTTCCGGGCTTCATAAGAGCCTAAAACTGGGTCTCTTCCAGTGCAGATCTAAACCCGTTGGACTACAAAATATTGTCAGTACTCAGTACTAGAGCACTAGGTAATACAAATAATAGTTATCTGAACGAAATTCGAACCCGCGACTTAATTGACATAAATTCTATTGTTACTTTTATTTTAAAAAGAAACTTGTTTAACGAGATTTCATGCCGTATTAAGAGCAATTGAGTGTGCAATATTTTTCTTATCGCGTCTTGATAACTCGTATGCTTATGTTTCGCCCGTTCCGTTCCGAGAGTTAAAAAGAAAGCATTAACGATGTGTCATTTTGTGTATTTCGTATATTGAATAAAAGAATAAAAAAAGTAATTTTCATCCAAGACAATGCGACGCAAGTCAAAGTAAGACAAAGGTTTATGGTGAGACTTGCGTGGTTTTATCGCAGTAAAGATGTTGAACACGTGTAACCGTGGTCAGTAACCCTGTTTTTTAAAGTAGTGTAATGATCGAAAATGCGCCACTACGGGATAAGGGATAGAAATAAAGCAGAAGATGATTACTTTCCAGAATTCTCATATCATCCGCAACCCTTTGCCGCCGAACACTTGATAAATCAACACTTTAAATTGCAATTAATAATTGCTCGGACATAAAACGTACGTCACAGATATTAAGTGCGTTCATTCTAAATCCGAACCCAACATTTATAAATTTTTGGATTTCTGATCTTTCAAAAATCATAGCAACCATATCCAAAAGATAGAAAACTGTATCTGTGAACAGGATTTCATTATATCCAATACGTAACAATTTTCTTTGAGCAGCATGTTTTATCTTCTTTTGCTACGCATGCTCTATGCGTGGACGAGAATATTTTGAATGTAATTACATATACGCGCAGTGCAGCGAGTAAACGTCAGATTTGTATCATTAACGCCCTGTGCCTCCAGCCAGTAATTTCCGTATGCTGGCGGCCGCGCGCAGCAGCTTCGTTAAAATGCATCGTGCCGGATGCAAAACGCCAATGCGCCCCTAAACACCACATGAGCGAAAAAATACTTTGCCATTCAACGCATTTTAATTTTAAAACCTCGTTGCTTTGTTTGCGTTGTGATTTTTTTTTCTATCCTACTCACTGAATCGTCAATTTAATCTCTTTGCATTCACATTTCACATGCTTCAGTCACGGTGCGAGGTAGACTTAATTAATATGCCGTTATATAATTTTTAAAAGAATTCTTATTTCTTGTTATTCCGTCGTTTCGTTGACATTTTTAATGAGAAACGGATTTTTTTAAATATGCGTCAAGCTTTTTTGTTTGCTCAGTATTACAAATTTCCAATAAAAGAAATTTTAATTAGGAAAAATGTTGTCAGTATATATGTTTCCGCGAAGCGAAGTCTCTACTTATATTTGTCTCTAATTATACTCTACTTATATGTTAATCTCTTATTGTAAATAGTTTCAATTACTAATGTACTTTAGAAATTTATTTGTTTTAATATGTCATAGCATTAAGTTTATTTCCCCCGCATCTTCAAAACCGATTTAAAAATCACTGATATATGAAAGAAAGAAATTAATGAAAATTTCAAAAAGTTGTATAAAATTACAATCTTGTTATAAATTTACGTTACCGTAGCGTCCTAGTACCTAGTAATTCTGGATTCACTACTGTCATGGATAACCGCTAAAGCACAGCTAATTGACTCCAGTTAGCTCTTTCAAGTTTATAAGGCACGATATAATGGGAAACTTCCTTATGTTTCCTCTTTAAGTTATAAATATTAATAGTGTAAAGGTTAAATTACCAGCTTTATTCCCAGCTTTCAATAACACGATCTTTTTTCATAAAGCAATACGCACTCTTGTTTAAAACTATCACTTGTTTACACGGATCTGGTTAGTGGTGTAGAGCTATCTAGATTAAAAAAAAACATTTTGTTATCACCCTTGTAATTATCAAGAGCCAGCTAAAATTTTATAAAAAATATGAACAATCTTATTTGAAAAAATTAACAAGTAAATTTTTCCTATACTTATTAGGCTCTCCCTAACTCGTTCGTTTAGATTAATTAATTCTTCTGCCAGCTGCATTAATTGCACCCTCTCGGTTTCACATTTATGTACTTATGTATCCGCTCACCCTTGCAATAAAGTCTTTGTTCTTTAACTATCAAGAACCAGATAGGAATAATGATGAAATCTATTTATTTTTTCAAAAATTGTCCATTATCTGTTCTTAAACAATCCTCATTAATCCATTTACTTAAAATCTGTCTTTGATCATATTATTATTATTATTTAATTATTTATTTATTTATTTAGGTAATCATACAGCGTTTTCATCGTATTTACAATACATATTATCATACAGTAAGGCCAATAGAGATTACACAATAAAAAAAAATTGTCGTCCTTTTTTAAATAGTACCACAATACTTTTCTTTATTCCCATGTTCTTTAACTTGAGTTACTATGACTCCTACAAGTTTCATGTCATTATTACCCATCTCCCTTGGTTGTTATCTCATCACTCATCGTGTTTCTCTACTTAGATTTCTTAACTTACCATCTTTCATCAGACTTAAATTTCCATCGCGGAAATGTTATACTATTTTAAAGAGATCACCTAACTTCTTCATGTTAATAAAAAATACTAAATTGCACAAACAAAACCTTAATTCTTAAAAATATTTGTGTCAAATTCTATCCGTGTAGTTGCGGCGAAGAGAATCCACTACCTCATATCATTCCGTGGGTGTCGTAAGAGGCGTAGAGGGAAACTAAAACAGGAGATGAGCAGCAACATTTTCATGATAATAACTAAGTAATAATAAAAAAAAACTCCGGTGCTAACCCGCCTAAGCGTGGCAAATATGAGAAATATTCCTCTGAGTAAATCGGAGCGGGAGGCCTAGGTTCAACAGTGTACTTGTAATGGGCTGTAATGAATGAATGAATCAATCAAATCCTGTTGTTTAATATTTATTGCTGAGTTTGTAATTAGTTCATATAAATGAATAAGATCAAAGTGCGGCCAAATGTAATGAATAATAAGTTCGGATACGATACAAGTATACTCCTAGCAGATCGGTGACATCGCCGTTGTAGACATTATGCGGGAGAAGCGACAGTCTTCTATTATTTTTCTTCCCCCAACCCACTAACTTTATCCGCAAACTTGAATTTTGTCATGAATAATTTAAAACATCCGCGATATTATGCGAAATATCGCAACCCGACTAAATCCGGTCGGGGAATACGTACGGCATCGATTTTATAACGGCATTGGTTATTTACAAACACTTGACGACGTTACGGATTCATATTTGCAATTGGATTCGGCTCTCGTTAGTTTAAATGTGTCCCGAAGGTAAAAGCTAAAAAATTTAAGGACTAGTGTAATTAGATGAGCACTAGTAAAATTAGATTAGTATATAAGTAGTTTAGTATACATTTTCTTAATAGAAAAATATAGGTAAGCAATGTTTTTCAGGACCGCCATTTCTATTATAGGTCCCGAAAAACCCTTTTAGAAATAATTTTTTAGTTAAGGACGGAACTTTCGATTTTATGTTCTGGCTCATATAGATTTCCTACATATAGTTTCCTACCACATCAGTAATTTTTTTTACCTTTCCTATTCCTATATTAATATTGAATTACGAATATAATTGAGATCGCTAAGCTGATTAACCAAACAGTTAATTTAAACTTTCCTATTAAAAAAAACATATGAGATGGACATTGTAAACTTTCTTTACCTTCTCCTCCTCTCATACCCCGTCTTTTCAAAAACTTAACGTAATGTTTGCTGGACAGAACCTTAGAAAAGAAAAGGTGAAACGTGAACAATAATAGAAGAGAAAATTTGAGTATTTTCCCGTGTCAATAACTATCGATATAGTACCTACTGCAATACCATTTGAAACCAAACTAAACAATTAGATATAAAGTTTTATTGAGCAAATATGGTTACTATATTAGTGTAAAATTAAAACGAACAATTATTAACATTTATTGCGTGCGTGGCCGTGAAGCAAAATATCGTGAGATAACCTGCATGTCTGAGGAGGGGAGTCCTTCAACACGTACTGGAGCAGCGCAGCAGACCAACTGCTTCATAAACCTCTCGAAATGAGATGAAGCCATAGGAAGTCAAGATGTCCAATTTTGGGACGTGTATAGGTTGCAACCTTATTTGAGCCGACCAAATTTATTTGAGCTTCGTAAGCTTGAAGTGGTTGAAGAAGCGTGTAGTGGCGGTGTAAGAATATCCACTACCCCATATCATCCCGTGGGTGTCGTAAGAGGCGTAGAGGAAACTAAAACAGGAGATGAGCAGCAACATTTTCATGATAATAACTAATTAATAATAAAAAAAAACTCCGTTGCTAACCCGCCTAAGCGTGGCAAATATGAGAAATATTCCTCTGAGTAAATCGGAGCGGAGGCCTAGGTTCAACAGTGTACTTGTAATGGGCTGTAATGAATGAATGAATCAATCAAATCCTGTTGTTTAATATTTATTGCTGAGTTTGTAATTAGTTCATATAAATGAATAAGATCAAAGTGCGGCCAAATGTAATGAATAATAAGTTCGGATACGATACAAGTATACTCCTAGCAGATCGGTGACATCGCCGTTGTAGACATTATGCGGAGAAGCGACAGTCTTCATTATTTTTCTTCCCCAACCCACTAACTTTATCCGCAAACTTGAATTTTGTCATGAATAATTTAAAACATCCGCGATATTATGAAATATCGCAACCCGACTAAATCCGGTCGGGGAATACGTACGGCATCGATTTTATAACGGCATTGGTTATTTACAAACACTTGACGACGTTACGGATTCATATTTGCAATTGGATTCGGCTCTCGTTAGTTTAAATGTGTCCCGAAGGTAAAAGCTAAAAAAATTAAGGACTAGTGTAATTAGATGAGCACTAGTAAAATTAGATTAGTATATAAGTAGTTTAGTATACATTTTCTTAATAGAAAAATATAGGTAAGCAATGTTTTCAGGACCGCCATTTCTATTATAGGTCCTGAAAACCCTTTAGAAATAATTTTTAGTTAAGGACGGAACTTTCGATTTTATGTTCTGGCTCATATAGATTTCCTACATATAGTTTCCTACCACATCAGTAATTTTTTTTACCTTTCCTATTCCTATATTAATATTGAATTACGAATATAATTGAGATCGCTAAGCTGATTAACCAAACAGTTAATTTAAACTTTCCTATTAAAAAAAACATATGAGATGGACATTGTAAACTTTCTTTACCTTCTCCTCCTCTCATACCCCGTCTTTTCAAAAACTTAACGTAATGTTTGCTGGACAGAACCTTAGAAAAGAAAAGGTGAAACGTGAACAATAATAGAAGAGAAAATTTGAGTATTTTCCCGTGTCAATAACTATCGATATAGTACCTACTGCAATACCATTTGAATCCAAACTAAACAATTAGATATAAAGTTTTATTGAGCAAATATGGTTACTATATTAGTGTAAAATTAAAACGAACAATTATTAACATTTATTGCGTGCGTGGCCGTGAAGCAAAATATCGTGAGATAACCTGCATGTCTGAGGAGGGGAGTCCTTCAACACGTACTGGAGCAGCGCAGCAGACCAACTGCTTCATAAACCTCTCGAAATGAGATGAAGCCATAGGAAGTCAAGATGTCCAATTTTGGGACGTGTATAGGTTGCAACCTTATTTGAGCCGACCAAATTTATTTGAGCTTCGTAAGCTTGAAGTGGTTGAAGAAGCGTGTAGTGGCGGTGTAAGAATATCCACTACCCCATATCATCCCGTGAGTGTCGTAAAGAGGCGACAGAGGAAAACAAATCAGGAGATGGGCAGCAGTGTCTTCCTCGTAACGACTAAAAATAAAAATAAACTACGGTTGCCAAGCCGCTTGGCAAGCGTGGCAACTATGGCAATTATTCCCCCTATGAGGCAATCTATGGGCAGGCGTGTATTCAACAGTGGACTTTAATAGGCTGTAACGGTAACGGTTTGCAAACTTTTTAATGAATCAACATCATCAGCAAATAATTTAACAAGTTTTGCGGAGAAGTGCTAACTCAATAAAAACATTTATCCAAGTGCCCAGAAATCGTTTTCTTATCAGTTTCTTTATAAGAAATTAATGTGGTTTCATCAAGTAGTGTTAGACAACGGTCGTGTAATGATATTTGAGTGATCTATTTCTTATGCGATGAACAAACATGATAAACAAACCCATGATCGTATAAATAATTAAAAGGCCATGTTTCTTTTAGGTCACGTGGGCGGCTGCGGAATCACAGACGAAGTGGTCCAATGGATGGACCGCATACAAAATTCAGGCGTCGATGATGATCCACCCACATCACCCGCGCCTTCGCCACCTTCACACTCACCGCCACACCCGAACAGCCTGAGAGACGATCCACCAAGGTAAAAAGACTTTAATTAATGCACTGTACAATTTTTATAATAAGGTTGACAAACTGATGATATGTGGATGCTGTCGTACATAGACATCTTAATCTATCCTCTCCATTAAGAATCAAATGAGTGATCCCAGTAGTGAAGAGGCTCGGGAGCGACTTTTGGTCAAGAGCCTCTTGAAACTGTCGGGCAAGTACAGCGTGACACACCACGAACCCCTTCAGCCAGTAGTGATGCAGTCCGTCGAGTCCTGGACTTTTCCAGTTCGGGGCCCTACGGACCGCCTCAGCTACGTCATCCGGCGTTATGATGACGGGGTCCATGGGCGTAACACTTGCACACTGACTCGCCACAACTTCCGTCCAAGGGCCCTCGCTGTGGTTTACGGGCTCTGACCACAGGCCGCGCCAGAATGCGACAGTGTCGGCCTGATTCGGTGCTGGGCCTATTCCACGTACCATTGGTCGCTCAATGACTCATAGAGCCTCTTGATCACCTGGAAGAGACGATTCTGGTTGAACCGTCTTGACCTCTCGGTATATCGCCGAATCCGCTTTCCCCAAGCAGCGATTCTCTGCTTCAGTCCTATGCGCTCCGTCAGTTTTGCGTTATATCCGGCTGGGACAAACTGACATTTGTCCCAGCAAACGCCATCCTGACGGTGCGCACAATTCGGCCCATTATTGCCTGACCTGAAGCCAACAGTCTGCCGATGAGGGCCCTTGCCTTTGCGATACGGTCCTCAATCCTTCTTCTTCAGGCTGGGATAGCGCTACTTTGACCGGTAGCACGTCCAGACGTGGGAAGTTTGGCACCAACAATACGGCAAATTGCCAAAGCGGCGTCAAAGAGTATTGTGTCCGTATCGCCAAGGTCCCGGCTGGTTTCCAAAAAGGTTGCCAGCAATGGGTTCAGGGCCGTCACGACATCCCGATTCCGCTTGCTTAGGTTATGCGAGGAAGTCGCGGTCGATTTTCGAGAGGCGTACTGCGCGTTTCCACAATCGCCTCTTCCAATGTACCCTCATTTGCTCTAGTTCTAGTTCCTGGGCGATTGTTTCATCATCGTCTGAATCAACCACAACTGGGATTCACAGCGGCATCCACGTGTGCGGGTTGCTCTGCAACTGTGGCGCCGCATTCACAGTCGTAGTATTTTCATCCGATGAGGAAACAGCCTCACGCCGTAGCCGTTCGAGTTCGGTGCCATCAAATATTTTTGAGCGCAAGATATATCGAACTCGGTCTGCCAGGTTTTGCTCGGTGACGGTTATAGATGGGTCCAGCTCAGCAAAAAAATCGATGCATCCTAGCCCGGTACGCAAAACCTCCAACTTCTCCCCCTTTCGCCCTTAAATACGCCCGCAATGCGTTGCTGTTTTGATTCAATTGTCCATCGCATGCGGCGTACTCCACCAGTGGCGGGTGCCGATTGCTGGGCCCGCAAAGACCCTGCCGACACCAAGCCAGCTGGTGGGGATGATGGATGTGAGGGGCTGCTGGGTGGTCGTGCAGCTCCTCGTGATCGGCTGGTGGTTCGCATGCTGTCGCGTCCAGCGCCAACTCCAGACGCGCCCTGGCGACCTCCAGGCAGCGGCCCTTTGCGCGTATTCCTGAGTTCCATCATCCATATTCCATATTATTATTATTATTATTTTATTATTTATTTATTTATTTATTTAGGTAATCATACAGCGTTTTCATCATTTTACAATACATATTATCATACAGTAAGGCCAATAGAGATTACACAATAAAAAAAATTGTCGTCCTTTTTTAAGTAGTCTCAACCACGATACATTTCTTTATTCCCATGTTCTTTAACTTGAGTTACTATGACTCCTACAAGTTTCATGTCATTATTACCCATCTCCCTTGGTTGTTATCTCATCACTCATCGTGTTTCTCTACAGACTTAAATTTCCATCGCGGAAATGTTATACTATTTTAAGATCACCTAACTTCTTCATGTTAATAAAAATATTAAATTGCACAAACAAAACCTTAATTCTTAAATCCACTACCTTATATTATTTCGTGGGTGTCGTAAGAGGCGTAGAGGAAACTAAAACAGGAGATGAGCAGTAACATTTTCATGATAATAACTAATTAATAATAAAAAAAAACTCCGTTGCTAACCCGCCTACTAAGCGTGGCAAATATGAGAAATATTCCTCTGAGTAAATCGGAGCGAGAGGCCTAGGTTCAACAGTGTACTTGTAATGGGCTGTAATGAATCAATCAATCAATCAAATCCTGTTGTTTAATATTTATTGTTGAGTTTGTAATTAGTTCATATAAATGAATACATGGTTGATAATAATCCCTGGGAATGAGGTGGTCGCTTCCAAGCTGTTTGTAAAATAAATTTTGTAAATAGTTTCTACGACCATTCATGTAAAATTTACTTTAAAAAAAGTCCCGCTGGGTTTCTTGCTGGTTCTTCCCAGGACAGATAGTTTTTTTTCGAACCAGTGGTAAAGTAAAAAATGACTTTCCATAAGAATTACACATGAGATCTATATTGAATAAAAAATTATTATATTCTATTCTAATAAACAAATTTTTTGTCAAAAACGAGGCATGCCTTAATTCGTATTATCATTCTAACAGATCTCAGTTATGTGATGGGGAATTCGTCCATCATCGCTTGCTGTTCTTGACAGAATATCACTGCAATTACTGTTATAGCGGATCTTAAGAAGCTATAATGAAGCTATGTGACTAACAAGCAGCTTCTTTTGATCCAATTTCCTTCGAACGATTGCGATGAACGTGTTTTTATTTTTATTTATAAAGATGAGAGTAGATCTCAAATAAGCGGATCTTTCCAACAAATTAGAAAAAAATTAACATCACTTTTTAGCTCTTTACTTGTTTTTTTTTCATTGAGCAAAATCAAACTTAACCCAATTTTTTTTTCCTACTGTTTATAAATTTACTGCAAGATCTTATTAAGAGGTTTGAGACAATGGATCAAACCTGATGGCTTGGATTTTATAGTGCTATCTGTGCTTTAAAATCAAATCAGAAATTTAAACGGTGGAAAAATATGGTGAAGGAACCTTTTGGTGTACTTTTGTACCATCTTTTTTTTTAAATTCTTTATTAATGAGCTTAATCACAATGTGAATATGTAGCTCATTTTTTAACAACAAAAAAACAGATATATTAAATATACTTAAAAAGTTTTCAGATCTAAAATTAATGATAATATATATTAGACCTTAGAGTTAAGTTAAGAATTATATATTTAGATATAACATAAAGATGCCAGATTAATCACACTGACAGAGTGTGATCGACCTGAGAAGTTCGATCGATCGAAGAGTACAGTTTGATTTATAATTTTATTTCTACACAACCAGTAAGTTCGATCTCCGCCGATTCCAATGAAATTGTAAATTGTAATTCCAAGTGACGATTTACCAGTTTACAACATGCTTGGTGGTGAAGAAAGAGATCGTGAGGAAATCTGTATATCTGAGGAATAAATTATTTCGAGTGATTTATTTTCGAATTATGTGAAGTCCGCCACCACATAATGCAGCGCCACTGACCAATTGCTCCATAACCTCTTAGAAATGATATAAAGCCGGTGCTTTACCCTGGGACGTATATAGGCTTCTTCTATCACTTTATTTGTTTACTTTATCAGTTTTGTCATCTTCCGGAAGCCCATTCCTGGACATAAACCAAAGCACCAAGGCGCGACACTTCGAACGCTTTACGATCCCATACAATCGATATTTCCCATATAAAAACATATTGTCTTTTTATTTATTGTTGCATTTTTATTGAAGACTAGCGATCCGCCCCGGCTTCGTACAGGTAATTTCTGGGTCTCGGCAACAGCGCCACCTACCGGGTGAAATTAAACCGGCGATATAATTAAATTTTAGAACACAAAAGCTAGTATTGTGATTTTTCTATAATAGTTAGACATATTCCCTCCCGGATTTTTTTGTAGGTAATAATGAGTAGTTTATCATGTAGTATATTTTTATGTATCATCAATAGTTTTCTCAGCGTACGCCAAATAATGAATTTTATAGGCAAAATTTTGCTACTTTGGGTTACATTATTACAATTTACTTAAGGATCTCTAATTTTGTTTTGAAAATAAATTATAGGCTATGTTACTTCCTGATAATTTAGCTTTCAATTGGTGAAAAATGGTTAAAATCGGTCCAGCAGTTTCGGAGCTTATTCGGTACAAACAAAGAAACAAACAAAAAAATCATTCCTCTTTATAATATTATAGTATCGTGTCCCAAATTGGAGACACGAATACAAGATAAATGATCCAAATATTGTCAAGAAACAGGGTTCAAACAAAAAATCTCAACGTGCATTAACTACAAACAAAAGACCAACGTTCATCTTACAAAAGCTCTCAAACTAATCATCATCATCATTATTACAGCCCTTCACAAGTCCACTGCTGGGGCTCAACTAGTGGGGGACGCCCTACACTAGATGGAGTGACAGACACAGACAGACACGCATCAAACTAATAAGATGCTGAAATTATATTTTATTTATTTATATTATTATTAGACATCTTATGGCTTTCGGAAAAATCTACTAAACTTGATGACATTTTAATAGAAATTGAAATAAAAAAATAACTAAGCACTGAGTAAATAAGAAAGCTTTATTATTTCCCTGTGACTTCGACTGAACTATCCTTAATGAAGCACTACAGTTTGATTAAAAATGTACTGGAAAGATAAAATATTTTCCTTATTCAGTTGTTGTCGAGTACAAGGTTCGGAAAGTTCGTTCATTGCTATGCGAACGTAAGACTATTTACTATGCTGTCAATTCTAATTTATCACCTGTGGAAATTTCTTCGTATATGGTACATGAAATGAAGCTTTTATTATTATTCATTTTAATAGCCTTTTTAATCTAGTATTGGATTTATAGCGGCTTTTTAGACATTTACGCACACATACCACGATGGGTTCAATGTGACTGACCTCGAACTTACCTGAAAATATTGTTGCGTAATATAAAAACGAATGAGTTACACCACTGCCGCTGTGGTAGAGGTCAGAGGAGATTATCACAGTTTAACATAACTGCTGCTATTAATGACGTCATCGGACGAGCCTTGACCAGTGCCAACGAATCCACTACTATTGAGCAAAATGGCACAGTGCTCGACGATGACTAAAAGCTCTGACGGAATGACGGTCATTCTATGAGCAAAAGTGCGTTCCCTAGTTTGCAATAAGACTTGTGTTGATACAGTAGTGCCCATTAAACCTTTCGGCGACTACACTCAAGGCAGGAGGCTGCTGCTGTAGTGGTGTCTAATAAGCGGCGAAAATGTGCATAATATTATAGCCATCATTGTTTGTTTCGTTTGATGTTGAAGCACTAGGGCGGTGGGATTTGACGCTGTTTATGCGGTGATAACTTGTCGCGCCTTGTCAATGTCTGGTCTGCGGCTTTGCTTTGCAATACAACGAGGCAACTAAGTTAGTCTTATGGGGGCGCTTCTAACAGACGGCGGGGATTTAATTTTTACTCAAGTCAAGTGTTATGTACTATACTTTAAACGAGCAATTCTTGTATGGTTTCTCGGAAACAGCTCTTACGACTTGCATAACATTTTTACTTACCAAGTTTGTCTAGATAGGTGCTATCTCTGCGAAAATATTTTTTATTTCTAACATCAAAGCTCGGTCGCGCAACTGTGTATTAACTTCGTTAATTACTTTTAATTTTGTTTGTATAATATTATATGTATTAATAATTTCATCATCATCATAATTACAGCCCTTCACAAGTCCACCGCTGAACATAGGCCTCCCCCAAGTAATTGCCACAAAGCACGGTCTTGAGCCACCTGCATCCATTGACTTCCTGCATCTCTTACCAAGTCGTCACTCCATCTAGTGGGGGGTCGCCCTACACTTCGCCTGCCGGTACGAGGCTACCACTCGAGAACCTTTCTTCCCCATCGGTTGTCGGTTCTTCGAGCTATATGGCCGGCTCATTGCCACTTCAGCTTACTAATCCTTTGGGCTATGTCGGTCACTCTGGTTCTACTGCGGATATCCTCGTTTTAAGTCTATCGCGCAGAGAAACGCCGAGCATAGCCCTCTCCATAGCTCGCTGAGCGACTTTGACCTTCCTCATACGGCTAGCAGTGAAGGACTACGTCTCAGATCCATAGGTCATCACTGGCAACACGCACTGGTTGTACAATTTAGTTTTGAGGTTTTGCGGTATGCCTGATGAGAAGATGTTTCGTAATCTCCCGAACGCTGCCCAGCCGACCTGAATCCGTCGAATGAACTCTCGGTCGAAGTTGGACTTACCTAGTCGGACTATTTGTCCCAGGTAAACATACTCGTCAACAACTTCGAGCTAAGTGCTCCCAGAAATTACCGGCATAGGTATGGTGACATGGACGTTAAACATGATTTTTGTTTCGTCCATGTTCATCTTAAGACCTATCCGTTGGGAGACACTATTGAGGTCATTGAGCATAGTGTTTAGGGCCTCCAGCGATTCTGCCATAAGGACTATATCGTCAGCAAATCGAAGGTGAGTGATGTACTCGCCATTGACTTTAGTACCGTATCCTTTCCAGTCCAGTAGCTTGAAAACATCTTCCAATGCAGCGGTGAAGAGCTTCGGGATATTACGACACCCTGTCTTACACCTCTCTGCAGTTGGATAGGTTTCGTACTCTGGTTCTGTACTCGGAGAGCTATCGTAGCCTACTGTACAAACACTTCAGCACTTTGATACCGACAGTCTAGTTGGCACCGCTGAAGGGACTGCAGCACCGCCCAAATTTCGATGGAATCTAAGGCTTTCTCATAAGCCACATACGCAAGACAAAGTGGCAGAATACAACTTGCCGAAGGGTATGTATGTGGTCTATGGTGCTATAGCCTTTTCGGAAACCAGCTTGTTCGGGAGGCTGGAAGTCGTCGAGTCTGCGTGCGGGGCGATTCGTAATGACTCTCGAAAACAACACGTAGAACGCGGCTCATAAGGAAATCGTTCTTCAAAAGAGCGTTGTCGCCTTTCTTGAAGAACAAGACAACCGCACTTCTGCTCCACGCTTCCGGAGCAGCGCCACCATGGAGGACGGAATTAAAGAGCTTCTGAAAGACTTTAAGTACCGGTTTTCCACCCGCTTTCACAAGTTCCGCTGTAATTCCATCCTCGCCCGGGGACTTGCCGTTTTTAAGGTGCTGGAGAGCCATTCTAATCTCGCTCAGACTGACGTACGGGATATTTATTTTATTCTTTATTCACCAAAGATTTGTGCAAAAGGCGAGATTAATGCTATATGGCACTCTCTATCATCTAACCTTGGGTAGAACAGAGAGTGAGTTAAGGGAGTTAGGTTGTTATGATCTATTTCAATTCAATATCTATATACATACAACACATACATAAAATATACACACATATATAAAATATATATAATTGATACACATAATATATTAAACAAATACACACATTTATATTATTATATTTCAATAAATGTATAAATAAATAACTAACAGCATATAAAGTAAGTTGACTCAACTTTGTAGGCTACGGATATGCTCGTATAGTTTTCTTTTTAAAATATTTTTGGTAGGTATTGTCCGCATGTCAACAGGCAATTTGTTCCAGAGGGAGATGGAAGTAACTGTGAAAGAATTTGACATAAATCCAGAATGGTGGGGAGGAGTAGACAGGAATAAACTGTGTGAAGAACGAAGATTGAGAGAATGACTGTCACTACGGAATTTAAATCTTTCTTTTAGATAAAGGGGTGAAGAAGAATCATTAAGAACTGAAAACAGAGTGGACAGGATTCGGAAATCTCTGCGCTGGCGTATAGTCAACCACTAACTGAGAGCGAAATTCTGAAACGTGATCATGTTTGCGCAGGCCATAGATGAATCATATCATCGGAATAGTGTCGGATAAAACTTGCTCTTGGATCGTTACTCACACTTGCGTGTGGCTCCAATGATGACGTGTACAGCTGCCCTTAGAACCTCTCAATCTCATTCAAAATCTCAGGTGTCCCGGAAACGATGCTGCCAAATTCGGTCTTCAGCTTCGACAGTTGGCTTTTTCTGGCAGACAAATCTATAGCAAAGACTTTGGAGACCCTTTTACAGGAAAAGAGGCATTCCATCTTAGTCCTCACGGCTGACAACGCATCTGCATTTTAATTCGCAAACGAAGATAGATAATATAATACAAGATAGATGTAGGAACTCCTTGCCCGATGACATCAGAAAAGCGCCCAATAAGTACGCTTTTAAAAATTGGTCCGTAATCATCTATTGAAGACAACGCATTTACATGATTCATCCATTTAATATGTATTGCTAAACTGACGTATATATTCATAGTTATTTGTATGTACTAATTATATATGTATTTAAAATGTATATTTGTATGTATATATTTGTATACATATGTCACATATTTGTATATATGTATGTATAGGTCATATATGTATAGTATATTTATTAGTAAAATGTATATATTATGTAGTTAATTATCATTTTGTGTAGTGTTATTTTATTCTATATTGCCACACCTACGTCAAATTCTCACCACTCCATGGGTTGACTGGTAGAGAATGCCTCAAGGCATTAAGTCCGCCCTTTGTATTCTTTTATTTTTAAGGAATGCAATAAAGAATAAATAAATAAATTTATAAATAAATAAATGTAGATGTCTATGGGCTACAGCAACCACTTACCATCAGGTGGACTGTGTGCTCGTTTGTCACCCTTATTCTATAAATAAATAAATAAACTATGGCAATATACCCCCATGAGCAACGACAAAAATAAACTGCCCCCAGTCCCCGGCGACCATGGTAACGGCGGGGCAGGGGGTGCTAAGAATCTCCTGTGAAGGTTCGGTTGCCACCTACGACGACTCGACCTGGCAACATATGACGCACGCACCCTGAGGACTGACTAGAATATCCTGGAGCTGGATGAAGAGATAGACAAGTTGCGCTGGAATATTATAGGATTATCCGAGGTCCGAAGAGAGCGGGAGGACACGGTAATCCTCGAATCCAGCAACTTGTTCTATCACCGGGAGGATGTCGGATTTATCGCCCACAAGTCTCTCTTTAACAACGTTGTAAAGATTGGAAGTGTGTCGACGAGCGCTGCGTACCTTATACTCAGAATCACCAATCGGTATTCGCTGAAGGTCATACAGGTTTACGCACCAACCTCGGCACATCCCGATGGGGAGGTGGAGGAAATGTATAAGGATATCTCTAGAGCCATGCATTCCTCCAAAACCCACTATACGGTGTTAATGGGAGACTTCAACGCAAAACTAGGCACAAGAGAGAACGGTGAGCTGAAAGTAGGGAAATTCGGAATAGGGCAACGGAACCCAAGGGGCCAGCAGCTGGCCGACTTTATGGAGAAGGAGGACTCTTTATGATGAACTCTTTCTTCCAGAAGCGGCCCCACAGAAAGTGGACCTGGTCGAGCCCCGACGGTTCGACGAAAAATGAGATTGCCTTCATTATGACGACTAGACGACAATTGTTCAGTGATGTCTCACTGATCGCGAGGGTGAAACCTGGAATCGATCAGCGAATGGTTAAAGGCACACTGAACCTAAACGTTAAGTTGAAAAGGTCTCGTCTAATGAAGTCAACGCTCCGTCCTAATCCAAAGCTAATGCAAAGCCCCGAAAACTTTCAGCTCGAGTTACAAAATCGTTTTCAGTGCCTAGAAGATTGTAATGAAGTGGACGATATGAATAACAAGCTTGGAAATTGTCCACGGGTCCGTAAGACCCGTCGCAGAAGAACACAAAACTCTTCGATCACACTCTTAATCTTATGGCTGTTAGATGGGAGATGAAGCTGCAGTCTTCAGCAGTTTACTAATATACTTAAACAAATAGGTGTATGTACGAGGGTGATCCAAAAGTAATGATAATCGGTTGCTTCAGGCCTGCATAAAAATCCAAAAAATATTTTTGCTTGCTTATATACTCACTACGTCAGCCTAAAAATCATATAAATAGATCACGATTTCCGGGAGATACATTCATTTGAATACGAACTGTCAAAGAGATAACATCAACATGGAGAAAACGAAATTAGAGCTGTCATCAAGTACCACTGTTTGAAAAAATGTCTTCAAAAGACATACACAGTGACTTAGTGGAAACATTGGGGACTCTGCTCCTCCATATTCTACAGTTGCACGCTGGGCCAAGGAGTTTAAACTGGGCAGAACATCCACTGAAGATGAACATCGCGAAGGACGCCCATCCACGTCCCTCACTGAAGACAACGTGAAAAAGTCGAATATGTTGTGTTGGCAGATCGAAGTGACCATCAGGCATGTAGCTGAGGTCACAGGGATCTCATATGGCAGCGTTCAAAGAATCCTTGCGAACGAGTTGCATATGAAAAGGTCTCTGCGCGTTGGGTACCCAGAATGTTAACTGACGAGCAAAAGAAAATCGAGTTGACATTTCGAGGGTCAATCTCGAAAAGTTCCAAGCAGATCAAGAAAATTTTTGTTCCGTTTTGTAACTACTACTAAAAGACAATACAACAAAACAATATAGCAAATTTTAAACTTGCATTGGAATCGCTTAATTGGGAAAATATACTTAATAAACATAAAGACATAAACTATAACTATAATATATTTCATCAAACTTTAATTAACATTCTAGATAATTGTATACCAAAAAAGGTAATAAAATAAAAACAACTATAAAAAACAATGGCTTACCGTTGGTATAAAAAAGTCTTGTTATAACAAAAGATTACTTAAATCGCACGTTATAAGGTCAAATAATAAAATTCTTACAGATTATTATAGGAAATATGAAAAAATATTAAAAAGGGTTATAACAACGTCAAAAAAATTACACTATATAAACAAAATAAAGCAATCTAACAATAAAATAAAAACAATGTGGCATATTGTTCGAGAACGCACAAACAAAATAAACTTAAAGGTGAAATCGAATATTAAATTAAATATCAACAACAAAATTTCTTCTAACCCAAAACAGATCGCCGATAAATTTAATGATTACTTCTCCAATATCGGTGAAACAATTCATCCACAAGCAAAGGGTCTTCCTGTTCTACATCCATCAGAAAACTCAATATTTATAGGCAGAGTAGGATTTGAAGAAATACTTAAAATATTAAATAGTCTAAAAAATAAACTAAGCCATGGTGTTGATGAGATTCCCCCAACATTGTTCAAACAATGTGCAAGCGCTTTCGTATATCCATTAACATTATTAGTAAACCAATCTTTTGAAGAAGGCGTATTCCCAGATATACTAAAACTTTCACTAGTGAAACCCATCTACAAAAAGGTACACAAACAGACCCAGGTAACTATCGACCTATCGCCTTATTGCCCACAGCCTCTAAAATATTTGAAAAGCATTATACGACCGTATCTATAAATTCTGTGAAAAATATAGTATATTTAATGAAAGTCAAAACGGTTTCCGCAAAAACAAATCAACAGTTCTAGCAATTTATAATTACGTTCAAAAAATACATAATATAATTAACGATAAAAAATATGCTATAGGAATCCTATTAGATATGTCAAAAGCATACGATACAGTGCAATATAACATATTACTAAATAAATTATATGACATAGGAATCAGAGGCCCGTGCTACAATCTGCTAAAATCATATTTACACAATAGAACGCAAATAGTAGAAATTGAGTACTTTAACGACAAATTACACAAAATTGAAAAAATTAGATCCGATACAAAAACTATTAATGCCTCAATACCTCAAGGCAGTGTGCTGGGGTGTCTTATGTTTTTAATTTACATTAATGACTTTGCAGAGGCTCTGAAGGAATACTGTGTCATGTTCGCGGACGATATTTCTATTCTTATATCAAGCCAAAGTCCAATGAATCTAACAGAAAAAATTAACAACATATTATTAAGAACAACGGACTGGCTAACTAAACATAACCTGCGGATAAACTTGTCAAAAACTAAAATAATGTCTTTTCACCCATATCAAAAACCAAAATTAGATATAAAAATAGATAATGACGGCTTCTATAGATACAGT
This sequence comes from Parnassius orleans, assembly GCA_029286625.1. Taxonomy (NCBI): domain Eukaryota; kingdom Metazoa; phylum Arthropoda; class Insecta; order Lepidoptera; family Papilionidae; genus Parnassius; species Parnassius orleans. The sequence goes on from JAGSMP010000037.1 coordinate 858,733, forward strand.
TAACGAGCACAACCTACTAGGCCTAATAATAGATACCCATATTACTTGGAAACCACATATAGAAAAATTACATAGGAAGTTAAGCAGCTTTATGTACGCGTTACGAGAAGTAAAAAAAACAACAGATGTAACCACCGCGATAACAACCTACTACGCGTATGCATATGCATGGCTCAGTTACGGCATTATCCTATGGGGATGCAGCACTGAGGCCTCAAGTTTATTAACTAAACAAAAACAACTAATACGAATCATAGCTAATCTACAAAACACAGAAAGCTGTAAACCTTACTTTAAGAAGTACAACATTTTAAGTCTGCCCTGTATTTATATTTTGGAACTATGCAAATTTGTCAAAAAAAATCCAAGCTTGTACACAAAACGCGATGACATCATATCTAGGAATTTAAGACAGAGAAACAAACTAGTGCTACCAACTTCAAAACTAAAATCTCATTCATCCAGCCCATTTGCCATGTCTATAAAAGTATATAATAAATTACCCGAATATATAAAAAACATTAAGAGCGAAAAACCATTTGAAAAAAAATTAAAGCAACTACTTATAAACAAGTGTTACTATAGTACTTCTGAATTTTTAGAAGATAAAAATATAATATAATATAGATATAAATGCCATCTTACTAAATAAATTACAATAAAAAATTATAATAAAAATTTAAAAAAAAAAAAAATTAAAATGATTCAAATAATTTAATAAAAATTCAATTGTGCTACCTATAATAATATATTAAATGTCAAAATCAATTAATAAATAATAACAATTATAATAGCCGTATTCTATATTCAATGTGTGTATATTTATATAATATAATGAATGTTAATATTAAATAATTACTTAGCAATAATAATAATAAAACAAAATAAATGTTCCTTCTTCATAATATTGCTGCCCATGAGGGTCTATAGAGATACCATAAACCTATGTAACACCTTTTGTAACCTATGGAATGCAATAAAGTCATTGAGTATTGAGTATTGAACTATGGTGTGTCCAGGTTGGTACCTGGATCCACCATTTTGATCCTGAAACGAAACAACAATCGATGACTTGGAAGCGAGCTTCCTCACCGACGCCAAAGAAATTCAAAGTTTCAAGTTCGGCGGAAAGGTTATGGCATCTGGTTTTGGGACGCTCAAGGCATAATTATGGTGGAATATTTGGAAAGGGAGCCACTATTACGGGCTCTTACTATGCAGACCAAATAAGAAGATTACGGAGGCCATTAAGGAAAAAGACGCGGCAAACTGCGAGCTGGAGTGCTGTTTCACCAAGACAACGCACCGGCTCACAAAGCCGCAGTTGCGATGGCTGCCATTCAAGAAACGGGATTCGAACTGCTCGAACACCCTCCCTATTCGCCAGATCTAGCTCCTAGTGATTTCTACCTCTTTCCTCGGCTCAAGGAACGCCTCCGAGGCAAGAAATTCGAAGACGATAGCGAAGTAATGGCCGCTGTTGAAGCGTTTTGGGAGGGTCAAGACAAAGAATTTTTTCAAAGGAATCCTGGGTTTAGAAAAAAGATGGACTAAATGTATTGATTTGTTAGAGACTATGTAGAAAAATAAATTATTATTTTAACTTTAATTACCGTGTTTTATTTTCATTATCATTACTTTTGGATCAGCCTCGTACGATATGTATCTTTAGCTTTTGAATTCAATTTATTGTAATTATAGTAAAATTAAACATCCAATAATGAAAAAATATAGATACATTAACTGATACATATTTTATTTTATTTTTGTCTGGGTGGTATTATTAATGTCGCTTATGTCATCATTTAGATTAATGATTTCATAAATTTTTCGATTTCACAAATAAAATAACTTAGCTTTTCAGATAATATACAGCTTAGGTCACTCCTGGCATTGCTCTCTATTTGTTCGTAAAGATTCATCACAATCGGTTCAGCCATTCCGGAGGTTGACAGACAAAAATATAAAAAATGGTTATTGATGACTTGAGGGCATGCAAATAACCCTCAGAGCTCAATAAAGGTAGTTAATTTGCTTTAACAAACGGACATTTCAATTTGAAAACAACACGTGGATTTAATTTTAATTATAAGTTAGATATATAATTTCATAACAGAACACTATTATTACAAAGTGTTATGAATTTAAGGAAATTCTAAACTCGTGCAATTAGTTGTAAATTTTTCCATTACCATTTAATAAGTGGCTTTTGAATACCGCAGAAATTGCTTTATTTTGCAGAACGCTATAGAGCCATACTTCAATTAGTCTAATTCATGTAATAAACTAGCAAATTAGTAATAAATTTGGTCACAAAACTCGTTTAATTTCTACAATATCAAAATTTGAGTCCAGACCATATTTATTATATACAAATTTTGACATAGTGAGGTTTGAGCTTAAACACGAAAATATCTCTGAATACCTCAACCTTAGTAAAGACTAAGGCCGGTAAGAAAGAGTTATGCCCTTTGTACTTAATATTTATTAAATTAAAGATTTTATTTTAATGAAGAGTTATAGAAATACAATTTGTCGGTCACTCTGGTTCTACTGCGGATATCCTCGTTTTAAGTCTATCGCAGAGAAACGCCGAGCATAGCCCTCTCCATAGCTCGCTGAGCGACTTTGACCTTCCTCATACGGCCAGCAGTGAAGGACTACGTCTCAGATCCATAGGTCATCACTGGCAACACGCACTGGTTGTACAATTTAGTTTTGAGGTTTTGCGGTATGCCTGATGAGAAGATGTTTTGTAATCTCCCGAACGCTGCCCAGCCGACCTGAATCTGTCGAATGAACTCGGTCGAAGTTGGACTTACCTAGTCGGACTATTTGTCCCAGGTAAACATACTCGTCAACAATCTCGAGCTAAGTGCTCCCAGAAATTACCGGCATAGTATGGTGACATGGACGTTAAACATGATTTTTGTTTCGTCCATGTTCATCTTAAGACCTATCCGTTGGGAGACACTATTGAGGTCATTGAGCATAGTGTTTAGGGCCTCCAGCGATTCTGCCATAAGGACTATATCGTCAGCAAATCGAAGGTGAGTGATGTACTCGCCATTGACTTTAGTACCGCTGAAGGGACTGCAGCACCGCCCAAATTTCGATGGAATCTAAGACTTTCTCATAAGCCACATACGCAAGACTAAAGTGGCAGAATTATTATATTTCAATAAATGTATAAATAAATAAATAACAGCATATAAAGTAAGTTGACTCAACTTTGTAGGCTACGGATATGCTCGTATAGTTTTCTTTTTAAAATATTTTTGGCAGGTATTGTCCGGGCGTCAACAGGCAATTTGTTCCAGAGGGAGATGGAAGTAACTGTGAAAGAATTTGACATAATCCAGAATGGTGGAGCGGAGTAGACAGGAATAAACTGTGTGAAGAATGGAGATTGATAGAATGACTGTCACTACGGAATTTAAATCTTTCTTTTAGATAAAGGGGTGAAGAAGAATCATTAAGAACTGAAAACAGAGTGAACAGGATTCGGAAATCTCTGCGCTGGCGTATAGTCAACCACTTTAACTGAGAGCGAAATTCTGAAACGTGATCATGTTTGCGCAAGCCAAAGATGAATCATATCATCGGAATAGTGTCGGATAAAACTTGCTCTTGAATCGTTACTCACACTTGCGTGTGGCTCCAATGATGACGTGTACAGCTGCCCTTAGAACCTCTCAATCTCACTCAAAATCTCAGGTGTCCCGGAAACGATGCTGCCAATTTCGGTCTTCAGCTTCGATAGTTGGCTTTTTCTGGCAGACAAATCTCTGGCAAAGACTTTGGAGCCCTGGTTCCGCTCGATCGCTTCTTCAATACGAGCTGTATTAAACTGCGGTTGCCAAGCCGCTCGTCAAGCGTGGCATGCTGCAGCTATATTAATAGTATAGTTGAAGCACGAATGGGTCGGCTCGACCGGGAAAGGACCACGCTCTCACAGAATACCAGCGTAAAATAGCAGCTTAATGCTGCTGTGTTCCGTATGGTGAGTGTAGAGCACCGGAGACCCTTTTTACAGGAAAAGAGGCATTCCATCTTAGTCCTCACGGCTGACAACGCATCTGCATTTTAATTCGCAAACGAAGATAGATGTAGATGTCTATGGGCCACAGCAATCACTTACCATCAGGTGGACTGTGTGCTCGTTTGTCACCCTTATTCTATAAATAAAAAAAAACTATGGCAATATAATTTACCCCGCATGAGCAACGACAAAAATAAACTGCCTCCAGTCCCCGGCGACCCCGCTATTCCTGGCTACGGTGGCGATCATGGTAACGGCGGGGCAGGGGCTGCTAAGAATCTCCGGTAAAGGTTCGGTTGCCACCTACGACGACTCGACCTGGCAACATATAACGCACGCACCCTCAAGACTGACTAGAAGGTCCTGGAGCTAGAAGAAGAGATAGACAAGTTGCGCTGGAATATTATAGGATTATCCTAGGTCCGAAGAGAGGGGGAGGACACGGTAATCCTCGAATTCAACAACTTGTTCTATCACCGGGAGGATGTCGGATTTATCGCCCACAAGTCTCTCGTTAACAACGTTGTAAAGATTGGAAGTGTGTCGACGAGCGCTGCGTATCTTATACTCAGAATCACCAATCGGTATTCGCTGAAGGTCATACAAGTTTACGCACCAACCACGGCACATCCTGATGAGGAGGTGGAGGAAATATAAGGATATCTCTAGAGCCATGCATTCCCTCCAAACCCTATACGGTATTAATGGAGATCAACGCAAAACTAGGCACAAGAGAGAACGGTGAGCTGAAAGTAGGAAATTCGGAATAGGCAACGGAACCCAGGGCCAGCAGCTGGCCGACTTTATGGAGAAGGAGGACTCTTATGATGAACTCTTCTTCCAGAAGCGGCCCCACAGAAAGTGGACCTGGTCGAGCCCCGACGGTTCGACGAAAAATGAGATTGCCTTCATTATGACGACTAGACGACAATTGTTCAGTGATGTCTCACTGATCGCGAGGGTGAAACCTGGAATCGATCAGCGAATGGTTAGAGGCACACTGAACCTAAACGTTAAGTTGGAAAGGTCTCGTCTAATGAAGTCAACGCTCCGTCCCACTTGTGCTCTAATCCAAAGCCCCGAAAACTTTCAGCTCGAGTTACAAAATCGTTTTCAGTGCCTAGAATATTGTAATGAAGTGGACGATATGAATAACAAGCTTGTGGAAATTGTCCACGGGTCCGTAAGACCCGTCGCAGAAGAACACAAAAAACTCTCCGATCACACTCTTAATCTTATGGCTGTTAGATGGGAGATGAAGCTGCAGTCATCAGCAGTTTACTAATATACTTTAAACAAATAGGTGTATGTATGATATGTATATATCTTTAGCTTTTTGAATTCAATTTATTGTAATTATAGTAAAATTAAACATCCAATAATGAAAAAATATAGCTACATTAACTGATACATATTTTGTTTTTGTTTTGTCTGGGTGGTATTATTAATGTCGCTTATGTCATCATTTAGATTAATGATTTCATAAATTTTTCGATTTCACAAATAAAATAACTTAGCTTTTCAGATAATATACAGCCTAGGTCACTCCTGGCATTGCTCTCTATTTGTTCGTAAAGATCACAATCGGTTCAGCCATTCCGGAGGTTGACAGACAAAAATTAAAAAAATGGTTATTGATGACTTGAGGGCATGCAAATAACCCTCAGAGCTCAATAAAAGGCAGTTAATTTGCTATAACAAACGGACATTTCAATTTGAAAACAACACGTGGATTTAATTTTAATTATAAGTTAGATATATAATTTCATAACAGAACACTATTATTACAAAGTGTTATGAATTTAAGGAAATTCCTAAACTCGTGCAATTAATTGTAAATTTTTCCATTACCATTTAATAAGTGGCTTTTTGAATACCGCAGAAATTGCTTTATTTTGCAGAACGCTATAGAGCCATACTTCAATTAGTCTAATTCATGTAATAAACTAGCAAATTAGTAATAAATTTGGTCACGCAAAACTCGTTTAAACTCTACAATATCAAAATTTGAGTCCAGACCATATTTATTATATACAAATTTTGACATAGTGATGTTTGAGCTTAAACACGAAAATATCTCTGAATACCCTCAACCTTAGTAAAGACTAAGGCCGTTAAGAAAGAGTTATGCCCTTTGTACTTAATATTTATTAAATTAAAGATTTTATTTTAATGAAGGGCTCAAGAAATTCAATTTGTTCATCAATTATATAAAAATAATTTTTGTTTGTTCGTATTTTATGCGCTGCCATAACGTTCATCAGATTACGGTAAAACTTCGTCAACTTATTGCTTGCACTTGCGCGAAGGTTATAGGCATAGTACAATTAACAGTACGTGGCGCGTGTATCGTACCGACAATTATATTAGAAAGTTATTTATATCATTCAATTTCAATGAATGTATTATCATTCCTAAGTAAACAATATAACTCTTCTAAATTTAAAACGATATTTCCACAATTATTTTTAAAAAAAGTGTGCAGAAATTATAATAAAATGTTTTATTTTAGTCTTTTCCCAGTTTTCGTCGAAGTAAATTTTTTACTACAAAGTAAAAAGTACCAAACGTGAAAGGAAATAACGACGTGTAGACAACCGGTTAAAATTGTTGATCACGCAGTTAATTATTTGTAATTAACCAATTTTTATATTATCTGCATCCGAGACGGATATTAAAGCAAATTATGTGATTTTGAGGTTATCAATTAAAGTCTCCTTGTTAGCAAATTTGATTTGTCGAAATTGCTTTCTAATGTCATAATACTAGTCATTCAGCGCAATTAGCGCTACTAATGAGCTTTAGAACGATGTTTATGTGACTTTTCGAGGAGTCTTCTTTCCCAATTATAACAATCAGATTAGGACAGAATTTGTCCACAACGTCAAATAGTGTTAATCGTATATTAATTACACAAGAAGTAATAAGAGTTCACTCCTGTATTGTTTATTTAAGCTATAGCCTATATTTGTCCCACTGATGGGCACTGGCCTCCTCTTGTTTTGAAAGAGTTGTGTAGCAATAAGTCTGCCGCGCTGCTCCAGTGCGGGTTAGCGGACTTCACATGTCCTCGAAATATTTTATTCCTTAGACATGCATATTTTCTCACAATGTTTTCCTAAAACGCGGAGCAAGGGTAAATCCGCACTAAAAAAATGCAATTTCTATTAAAATTGCCGTTTCCATAGATACTTTTATTTCGTACTAGCGATCCGCCCCGGTTTTGCTTGGATATAATATATTAATGTGGCAATATCCATTTATTTTATCAATTTTCGTTTCTTTTCAAAAATTGAGTTTTTCGAATAAAATAGTATATAGCCTAGATTACTCCTGGCATTACTCTCTATCATTCGTGAAGTTTCATTACAATCGATTCAGCCATTCCGAAGATTAGCCCGGACAGACAGACAGACAAACAGACAGACAGACGGACAGACAATTTTTTTAAATGGTTATTCATGTTTTAATGGCATGCAAATGACCCCCTAAGCTCCACATATGGCACTTATTTCATATAACAAACAGACACATCAATTTTATTTTTATGTATTGGATTATGTATGTCAGTCTGAGATGACAGATTCCATGCACAAGATGTACCTACGCAGTAAATCAAAATTGAACATGTCAGAAACTGCGATTGAGCAAATTGATAGCGGGGCATTCGCCATCGTGCAAATGTGTGACATCGACAATCATAAAACGGTAACAATAACGCTGAACTCAACGTCAACAAACTCAAACGTTATGGCGTTTTAACTTTAATACTTATTTAAAATGATAGTTTAAAGATAAGAAATTTCAACGTTGAAAAGAAGAATCTCTTAGTACTACCTCTGCTAGGGCATCACGTTAATCAGTCAGAAACAGACACGCGCAGGTAAAGGCGATTATTCGCATATTAATATGAGAAAATAACGCGAGGCTAACTTTGTCGTCGACCCCTTAAAGTCCCATCTATTCTTAATTACTTTAATCGCTGTTACGTATATGGGGGAGAATATTTTGCCTCAAAAATAAAGTGGGTTTCATTTATGTTAATATTAAACGTAGTGTACCGCTTTACTGAACCATCGGTGTAAGGTTCTAATCCACTGTATTTATGCAGATTCAAGCAGGTAATAATAAACTTGCCGTGTATTATTTTCTTATTCTTTAGTGTAACACCTTACTTAATACCTGTCTGCATTCTCTGCTAGTCAAAGCGTAAGAAAATCTACTACCCTTACTCTGCCTCTTTTATCAGCACTAGGGTGCCGTAAGAGTCGACAGGGGGAAATAAAACAGGAGATGTGTAGCAGCATCCTCCTGATAATAACTCAAAATAATTAAAAACTTCGATTGTTAACCCGTCTGCTAAGCGTGGCAACTAAAGAAAATGTCCATACTATGATGCAATCTATGGGGGGCGCCATGTTCAGCAGTGGACTTTTGATAGGCTATAATTAATGAATTAGGCAATTAAGGAATTAAGGAATGAGGTAATAATGGTAAGTGGGGTGGAGGTTAAGCGATGTGGCAACGGAAAGCGTAAATTTTGGCAATTTTTTTCAAAAGGATCCTCGGTTCTCTACACTCACCATACGAAACACAGCAGCATTAAGCTACTATTTTACGCTGGTATTCATTTCTTGAAGAACACTTATATTAATTTATCCTTTTATAAAAATAACGATTAAAAACTGAATACGATGTCATTAGTTAAAAATTTCTTATTGGATGTCAGGTTATCCTAGATCAGACTTTTTTAATGATTTGATGAGGGTTTCTGCCATAAGTTTACTTAGGCGACTCAGACCTAATACTAAAGGCACTAGAAAATATTCTATTTACGAAAATAGTAACAGTCTTTGGTCTAGTGGTCGTAAGCGTGACTGCTGTTCATGAGGGTTCCCGGGTTCGGGTGATTTGGTTTATCTGTCAAGAAATTCTCAGTAACAGAACGGAGTCAGGAAGTTGGCGATGTTTCACCCCCGTGCATCGAAAAGCACGTAAAGCCCTTTGTTCTGCGCCTGATCTCTCTTCGATCGTGTCGAATTGCCCTCCCATCCCCAAATATTATATTGTAATTTTTTTTAAAGAAAGTCCCGCTATGGTTGCTTGCTTGCTGGGACTTCCCAGGGCAGAGGATTTTTTCCAAACCAGTGGTAAAGCTTAAATTACTTTCATTAAGAATTCTTGTAATCTATTTATCGGAATATGATGGAGAGTGATTAAATAGAGAATGAACCGGTGCACATACACGTGCGCTATAATTCTGTCCTGGAGGACATTATTATTATTATTATGAAGATGATAACAATTAAAAATTTATTTTACTTTTCAGCATCGAGATCCAAGTAAAAAGAACGAAGTAGATATGAAAACTCGAGAAGAAATCCTATCACTCATATCACATCACGTTGAAGCAGTTAACTACATATACAGAGATACGAAGTTCGACGGACGTTTGGAGCATAGAAATATCAAGTTTGAAGTCCAACGAATCAAGGTGAGTTGAATTCTTTGATAGAAACCAGGTATTTAAAAGTATCATTTCTATTGACAACAAAATAAGAAATATTTAACGTAACATGAGTTTATATTTAGCTATGTATGTAAGACAAAAATATCTGTATCACTGGAAAAATTGTATAGTATCTGGAATCACCGGAAAATTCGATACAGACACTATAATTTTATTTTTATGTATAGACCTCTACCTTATGTAAAACCCTGTTTCTTAGGTCTGTAGTCATTAACTACCTATCACCTTCAATTCAATTTGACCATCATAGAATGTAAATTCACATAATTATTACTATCGTTAATTATTACGCAATTCTTTTAACCCAATTTCATACTTTATATAACCCATAATTAATACAACTTTTTTTCCATATTGACAGTTTTTTTCATTTTCAGATTGACGACGATTCTATGTGCAACCCGCATCACTATTCCACGGAGACCAATCAGTTCTGCTTAGAGAACATCGATGTGTCTAATTTCCTAAATTTGCACTCACTAGGCAACCACGAAGACTTCTGCCTGGCTTATGTATTTACTTATCGTGACTTCACAGGAGGCACTTTAGGTAAGTCACCTTTTTAAAAATTATAGCTGCAATACATTATTTAATACCTGACACCTAATTATTATATAAAAAATTACATTAAAAACTCTACAACATCTCGATTCTGGACCAAAATTTGGATGTTATGGTTTATAGGCAAAGGTGGATTGTGTGTTAAAAAATATATATCTATTTTACATTTATTGTACTTAGGAGTTGTATACTAACTGAGAAGTTTATTTATTACTATTATTGGACCAATATCTAGTCTATATTTAAACCATATCTCAAGGTAATAAGTTAGACATGAGCATCGAGTTTGTTGAATTACAATTAAGTCTTATCATCTTACATTGAATAAAGCTAGGGTTTTTGGTCTGCATTTCTCTTCATTCACCAATTAAGAACTACTTTATATTTTGCACTCTTTATGTGTGTAATATTTCCCTGATTTTGAGTTTATTTTTCCTAACCTCTTTACAGCTTATCAGCCTGCTGAACGTAGGCCGTAGGCGGTTTGGCAGCCGCTTGATAACCACCAAAATAATAAAAATCTTCCGCTACAGCAGCATCTTCTTAGATATTCTTAGATGATGTTGCCCATCTCCAATTTCATTTCCCTCTTTCGCCCCTTAAGACACCCAGGGGTTGATATGGGGGTAGTGGATTCTCTTACACCGCCACTACACGGTGCATCTTGATTTATGGCTTTAAAACGAGAATCATATTAAATGCAATACCTGAAAATAGTTTGTTAGCTAGGATTCTTAATCGGGCACTTACATTTTAATCTGAGTAATATTTTTCCTAAGATATACTTTTTATTCCTAAATCTATACTCACTTCTTAGTCAAACTGTCGAGTAAAAGGAAAATGAGCCATTAACTGTGGCTAATATTCGTTTTCCTGATCTCACAAAATCCTAACGTTAAATATTAGATTAAACAAAAACTGGAAATAAGGGTTATTTTATATTCATCTTAGTTGTGGAAGTGACAAATTTTCTCTTTACAGTAAACTTTTTAGTCAGTCGGGTTTTTGAATTGATGTTTCAACAATTGGGCTTTGGCACAGCCATATTTGTCTCTATAAAAATACCTCTAGTTTACTAGCTTACTTTTTATTATAGAATGACTGCGATATGACGAATAACATGCACACAGTTGTTTGCCTGATGGTAAGTGGATGCTATGGCTCATAGACATCAACATTTATCATCAATTAAGACAATGCAGATACGTTGTCACCACTGAGGACTAAGATGGAGTGCCTCGTTACCAGTAAAAAGGGCCCCCGGTTCTCTACACTCACCATACGAAACACAGCAGCATCATTAATTATACTAGCTGCTATTTCACTATGATGTTCTTGTGAGAGCGTGATCCTACCCCGTTCGAGCCAACCTATTCGTGCTGCAGTTGCAGCTGCAGCGTGGCTCTGCCGCGCTTGTTGATGATGATAATGATGATAAAATTCAGTCCATTTTATCATCATTATCATCATTTTTCTCCTCATCAACCCGTAAACAACACAATGCTGGACATGGGCTTCTACTGTAGTGAAGAAAGAGGATTTGCCATAATTGCCACACTTGATTTGAGGGATGGCAATAGCAGTTCAAGACTTTCCACGCTAGACTAGTTTGACGCTGCTTCCCGTCGCTTGCTTCTAAGGACAGAAGTTTTTCCGAACCAGTAGCAAATATAAAAATGACTTCTATATCAAAAATATTTATTATATCTTTTCTATTCTATTGTGTTATTTCTGTTCTACAGTGTACATAAAAAAATATTATATCTAACTATACAATATAATGGTAGCTCTGGATGAGCTGTTGTAGCTCAGGGGCTAAGCGCTCGCCGTAAATTTCGCAGTAGGGTAGGGCGGGGCTAGTTGAGCAATTTTTCACTTGAACGGTCATAGCTCCTCAACGATAAGTCTTCATGGCTTGTTATGCATACTGATGGGTAAGTAATTTATTCCTTTTCAAAAGAGTCCATAGTAATTTATTTCTAACAAATCGCATTTAAGAGCTGCAGCCGTTAAAGTGAAGAAAGTCAAAGATGCTCAACGTACCCCATAGGTGAGGTAAGTTGAGCAAGGTTATTGGGTAAATTGAGCAGTTAGAAATTCTAGCCAAACCATGGGTTCAATGTTTACTAGATATGAAATAAAATTTCTGTTTTACAATTAACTTTTTATTTTTAGTATTTTAGTGACATAACAGTGAAACTACAAGTAATTTTCTTTTAATATAAAACAAAAATTGAATCAACAAAAACTCAACATATCTTAAGCTTAATTTTTGGATTAGAAGTCAGTTTTTCTACTTAAAATCAGACTTAAACATTTATATAATCATCAATAAAGCATAAATCAAAAAAGAAAATATTAATGACATTTTGGAAACTTGATAATCGTTATCGCTGTTGCAATTAATACAAACGAAAGTAAGACCAGCAGCTGGCACACATTTTGTAAGTGCCCACTCCCTGCAAACTTGGCACTGGATTCATGTTTTCCCTGGTAAACTTTCAGAATAGGCTTCGCAACAAACAAGGCAGGAATGGTCATCATCATCATCGTTGCAACACTCTTCTTTCTTTTATTATTATCAATGTTCTTCTTTGGCTTCTTAACTTTTTTAGTGGTTTTATTTTGTTCCTCTTGCAATGCGTTCTTTTCGTGTGTGTCTGTTAGAATAGCAACTTTCTGCTTTCTTCTGATAGTCTTGGCTGCTTTTCTACGACCTGCCAATAGATATGGTCGAACAATCCTGGGAAAATGCACGAAATTATGAAAATGCATGTTGAGCAACTATTGCTCCTCTCACCTCAAAAATTTTAATCAAAAGTGAGGTTATAAAAACTGTTAGAATTACAGTGGACCCCGATAATCCGGCCCCTGTCTAATCCGGCACCCCTGTAATCCGACATGGTCTATTATTTATTATTAAATATTTTTTGACAATCTTCGCAAATGCATGATTGAACAAGTTATAACTTGTACGCACCACCACTATTGTGCTCGACGCGTAGGGTATTGTTTTGATTCTGATTGCTTAGTTTGAATTTGACTACATGTGATGAAGATAGTACATATGTACATATATATAACATATAGAATCTTATCATTGGATCTGGAATTTGTCGATTTACAAGGTACTCTTTTATAAAAATTCCGGTCTATAGTCCGGAATTTTTATAAAAGAGTACCTATAAAAGAGTTAGGTAGTAGTCTATAATCCGACAAATTCGATAGTCCGACACTGCCTTGCAAAATGTTTGTCGGATTACCGGGGTCCACTGTATATCCATAACCTTTATATATACCAAAAATATACTAAATTTATGAAAGTTTAACACTTACCTTAATGAAAACGGATAATATTTGACTCGTACAGAAGAAATATTCCCACTCACAGTTTTTACTTTTTGGTCGCTAAACAAACAAAGCGTGCATATGCTTTACTGGATCGACAAGTAGTCACCGGCGGTCGCGCGATGAGTTCCTCCTCCTTGACCGCTTAAAAATATATTTCTGAAAAAACGTGAAGTCCGCCAACACGCATTGGGGCAGTGGTGGAGACTACCTTGGACCTTGCCCTAAATCCCTAAAAATGAAAGCAAGCTTGTGCCCAGTAGTTGGACGTATATAGATTGTAATATTACTTTTTTATAATTTGTAATTTATACTTGCGATTGTTGTCACTTGGTGAAACTCCAGCTTCATTTTCGTGATTTGGATAAACTCTTGTTGCACTAGTTGCACAATATTTATTTTAAATTATTATTACACTAATTATAAAAACCAACCTGTATCGCCGCCATCATCAGGGTATATGGAATCTTACTTTTTATTTTACTACACAATTTTCTGTTATTACAGGTCTGGCCTGGGTTGCAAGTGCCAGCGGAGCGTCGGGCGGAATTTGCGAGAAGTACAAAACGTACACGGAGACAAACGGCGGAATGTACCAGAGCACGAAGCGCTCACTCAACACCGGCATCATCACGTTTGTGAACTACAACAGCAGGGTGCCCCAAAGTCAGCCAGCTCACCCTCGCGCACGAAATTGGACATAACTTCGGATCACCGGTACATAACAACTGATCATCATCACTATCATCAGCACAGCCTATCTCAAATCCACTGTTGAATTTAAACCTCCCCTCCAGATTGTTACAAAGGACGGCCCTAAACCACCTGCATCCCGATGGATGTCGACACATCAGGTCTTCACTTCATCTAGAGGAGAGGAGTTCACGAAACACTGCGCTGAGACTACGAGCACAAGGCGTGATAATTAATAGAAAGGAATAGGCCATAAAAACGAACGTGTTCTTCTGTATCTCTGTAGGAATGGTTCTTGTATCATTTTTAGGGTTCCGTATCCAAAGGGTAACCAACCCTATTACTAAACCTCCGCTGTCCATCCGTCTCTCTATCAGAAGGCTGTATCTCATGATCCGTAATAGGTAGACGGTTGAAATTTTCACATAATGTGTATTTTTGTTGCCGCTATAAAAAAAATAATAAAAATTAAATTAAATTAAAATTTAAAGGGGGCTCCCCTACCAGAAGCCTCTTTTACGATGGTATTTTATTTTGTCGGTTATTTTATTACAATAGTGTAAGCAGCCGCATTACCAAAAGTTAAATTTAGTATGCAAAAATGAGCAGCGGATAGTTTGAGAGTGCTGGAATAGTTATGCAGTGTTTTTGTTGTGTTTCACTATCATAAAGTGATCCTAAAATTTCTGTTGTTAAGATTTCGATTCAGTTAAATAGAATATGTATGTAGTATTTTGTTTTAAAGAATTATTTTTAAATTCAAAAGAACATACTTGACCAAAACGTATTATGACGTGTTACACTAAAGCGGAGAGGTATTTTCTATATAAATTTCAGGTGTTTTCAAGAGGTGTTTGACGTCCCGATGTCATAGTTAGTCCGGCTACCTTCAGTTTTTGAATATCGGGTCGGGCGTAAATATAAGAAAGCATTTTATATATTTATGGTTCAGCTTGACTCAGCTGTACAATGGGATCTGCTCGACCGGAGCAGGACTACGCTCTCACTGTATACCAGCGTAAAATAGCAGCTTAATGCTGCTGTGTTTCGTATGGTGAGTGTAGAGAACCGGAGACGCTTTTTACTGGAAACAAGGCACTCCATCTTAGTCCTCAGGGGTGAGAACGCATCTGCAATTTGATTCTTAATTGATGATAGATGTAGATATTTATGGGACACGACATCTATTTGTAATCGGGTGGACTGTGTGGTCGTTGGTCGCCCTTATTCTATGTAAAAAAAATATTATTTGTTATTGACAATAAATGGCACGCATATTTGTATAGTCTGAAGCCGCCTAACTCTAACGTTTGTTACGTTCGCGACTCGCAGCACGACTACCCGTCGGAGTGCCGGCCGGGCGGGCAGCAGGGCAACTACATAATGTTCGCGTCGGCGACGTCGGGCGACCGGCCCAACAACGGGCGCTTCAGCGCGTGCTCGGTCGGCAACATCAGCGCCGTGCTGGACGCCGTGCGCGACGGCCGCAAGCGCAACTGCCTCAGCGCCAGCGAGGGCGCCTTCTGCGGGAACAAGATCGTCGAGGCCGGCGAGGAATGCGACTGCGGTGCCTATCTATCTACCATTTTTAACTATCTCTAGCCTTTCTAGTCATATCTATTTTATTTAAGATTGAGCGAATACCACGCAAGGTAAAATAACCTCATTTGAGATGAGTTATCGCTCGTCGGCGTATTCACCTCACAAGGCGAATCGCCTCCTTCTGAGAGTGTTTTTGTGTGTGTTTTTATTATATTTTATACGATGTTTCTCTGTGGTTGTTACTGATAGGCGCCATTATTAGACGCAAATAAAATTTGAACACAAAATTGGGTGATTAAAAGTGCACATGATTTAATTTCATGTGATTACATAATATCTTATTCCAAAGTTTAGTTCAAAGTTTATTTGTCATTTATAAGGTTTTTCTCTTAATATCAACACCTTACTCATACATATATTGTTACCTAATGCATACCTACTTGAAGTATTTTTAGTCGGGTCATTCACTCATTCACATGCAACACAATTCGTATTGTTATTTCAGTGAGGACGTAAACGAGTGAGTGAGGTGGTTCAATGTTGAAATTCGAATAACTCATTCAATTTGCCGTCAAGAGGACCTCAAATCTCTCCTCGATGAGTGAGGGACACTGCCTTTCCACACTAGTTCCGTGTTGGACGCCGTATGGGACACTAACTCAAATTTACATCCTACGATGTGGAAACCTTTTATGGGAATAAGATCGTCTTCCTAGTCTCTGATGCTCTAATCCTAGCACTACACAACCAACTTATTAATTGCAAATGTTCGCTTGAACCTATGCAAACACGTTCGATTCGCGAGTCGAAGATTCACATATCAAGAGACTGTCGGTCTTATTAAAACGTGGTTTATTCTCGGTCGGTGATGTTGTACTTTACAGTTGTCTTTTATGACGAAGCTCAAGGTCGCTCAGGAGCTTTAGTGAGAGCTATGCTCGGAGTTTCTCTGGAATAAACTTCATATGAGCATTATAGAAACCGAGTAATCGACATAGCCCAATGCCCCAATGTATCAACAAGCTGAAGTGGCAATGGCTGTACATAAGCTCGAAGAGTCGACAACCGATGGGAAAAAAAGGTTCTCTAGTGGAAGCCTCGTACCGGTAAGGAATTGAAAGCGGCCTCCACTTGATGGAGTGACGATGGCAACATAAAGTTGATCACTTAACTATTAAAATATTTTAGTTTTATATTAATTTTACTATAATTCATAATTAGGCTACGACGAGAACGAATGCAAAGATCATTGCTGCTACCCGCGGCAACTAAGTTCATTCGACAGAGAGAGGAATAGCACCGCTAAAGGATGCACTCGGAAAGCGAATACTCAGTGCAGGTAATTTATTTCTGAATCAATTTACATAGTTTTAAATAAAAACAATTACGTAATGATAATAATATGAAGTAATTGGTAAACTAAATAAATTATAATAATGTACTGTGACCAATAGTAGGTATAACACTCTTATTCTTACTGTAAACATTTACAAAATTAGCTGCTACTTCATTTTCAGAAACAGTAAATCAAAGTTATCTCAGCGCTAAGGTCTGTGGATATTTCGATGTAAAAAACAACTAAATTAGTTAAGAAAGTACAGTTATTGTTAACTGGTTAGACGCAAATTCACGTTATTTATATGTAGAATATATTGTAGTGTGAAATGGTTAATTAACCAGTTGTCACCCTTGAGGACTAAGGTGGAGTGTCTCGTTACCAGTAAAATGGGTCGGTTTTCTACACTCACTATACGAAACACAGTTGCTATGCTACGCTGCTATTCTGTGAGCTGCAGCGTAAAAATTCTGTTTGGTTCTCGTGCTACCTCATGTGTGGTTCGGAGTTTTTGAGAGTGTTGGTGTTGCAGTCCGTCGCAGGGCCCGTGCTGCCAGTCGGAGTCGTGCCAGTTCGTGAGCGCGGCGCGCAACCAGACGTGCCGCGAGGCCACCGAGTGCAGCCACGCCTCCTTCTGCTCGGGACGCTCCGCCGAGTGCCCCAAGCCCCGAGCCATGGCCAACCACACCAAGTGCAATAACGGTCAGTACACATTTGTTCACTAGTTTTTGAGAACATTTCGTTAGCTCAGCTTTCACGTTGATAAATATTTTTTTAATGTAGTGTGTGAGTTTTTATATTTTTTAAGTTTTAAGGTAATCCGTCACCGTCACGGCCTATCAAAAGTCTACTGGTGAACATAGGCCTACGACATAGATTGCTTCTTAGGGGATATTAGAGCTGTGTATCACCAGCAACGCCAAGTCAGGAATTTGCATTTAGAAAACCCAAAATTAGAGGCTTTTAGGTGCTAATTAGGTGCCAAGTTTAAAAATTAGGTGCTCTAAAATTTTCACCGCAACGAACTGTTGAAAAACTTATTGCTAGCAACGCAGTGACGATAATATATATACGATAAATATTAATAGCAAGGAATTAAGTGCTGAAAGATTATTGAGGTCGGATGGAGATAACGCTAATATTCTGGGAATTATCGCATTACCTTACTATAAGGTATGAACGGCATTTTTTGTTCTTTATCAATTATATATTATAGATAAGATAGGTCGAATCTGTACTAAAACCGAATCAGAACGTCCCGACTCCACTTAGTCGTGTCTACCCTACCCCTAGAGTGTTTTTGTAAAGCCGTAGGCGCGGAGGGAAAGCAGTTCCCGCCCGCTGTGGCAAATCGCAGGCATCTGTGCGAGCCGTAGAGGCTGAGGCTGGTCGCCGAAGGCAACCAATAAGCCGAAGCTGCGGAGATGAGCGCGCGCGCAATCTAATGTTATTACACGTAGCTGTACTGTTTATGAAGTGTTTTACAGCAATATCACTTCTGTTGAGGGAGGGGCCTGATGATCCCATAGCACACAGCAACCTAGTTTGGGCACCAGTCTCCCACCTAGATCTTATTTAACTAGTATTTATAGCTGTATAGTTCATTGTTACTTAGTTTATTGTGATATACTGATCATAATATGTGGGAGGAAATAAATATCAATTTATTATTTATTATTATTCGTACCGCCAGAATTACCACCTTTAGTTGCTAGTAAATCTAGCCATGCTCTCATCTTTGCTTCAACTTCCATCCGTACCTCATCACCCCACCACAACGTATTATTTTTCCTTTCATTCGTTCTCTTACTTACACCACATATTTCGGTGGCTGCGTCCACCAAACCTTTCTTAACATTATCCCACACAGTCTTCAAGTCTAAATCACTCGTACATAATTCATGCAAACCACTTATATTTTCCCTCAGTCTACATTTATACTTCTCTTTCACAATTTCTACTTGTAATCTTTCTATTCTTATACGCTGTAACGCAGTGGTAGACACAGATGTCCGATGCCGCCAACGCCTGAATAGACCATTAATTCGGCATAGGACCTAGTCTTCGGCATAAGATCTATCACTGCGCTCCTCATTCTTTCATCCATAATTATGAAATCTATCATGTTTCTATCATCACCTCTTTCCCATGTGTACATGTGAATCTTCTTATGACGAAAGAAAGTGTTCGTCACAAAAAGATTATTTTCCACACATATGGTGAGGAGGTCTTTACCATTTTCATTTAAACTTTCATCACCAAACGTTCCCAATATGCTTTCATAACAAGACCTCTTCACTCCAACCCTTTCATTAAAATCTCCTAACTTAATAATATTTTTATTTCCTTACATTTCATTAATACCATCCTTATCATGTCTCGGATATAAGTGGGCTTAGTGGGGCGTACACCGTAGCACAAACAACTTCTTTAAGCCCACTTTCATTCGTATCCATAGCAGCCTCAGGCTTACACACTCATACTCTTTCACACATTGACCTATTCTTTCTGAAAGGATGATACCGACTCCCTGGCATGCCCGCTCGTTCTCGTCTACACCAGACCAATAAGCGGTATACATTCCATGTGCAGTGGTATCCTTTCCCTTTCGTTTCTTCTCATTTACACATAACACATCTATTCCTCTATCATACATTATTTCGCATACTTCATCCATCCTATTATTCATTGCTCCACAAACATTCAGCGTAGCCAGACGGGTTTCCGCAATCCACTTTTCGCCCCTCCGAGAGACAGAACGTGACGAGGGGTGAACCTCGTCGCCAGTTTTACTCCTAGAGATTTTTCGCACCCCTGTTCCATTAAAGGGCGCCGGGAACTCAGGGCCATTTCTTTTATTGTATGCCTCATGGTTTGAAGTAGATTTTACGAGTCTATTCTTTCGGCTTTGTCGCTCGTTTAGCACTACCCGGGAGACACGTGTAGGGTGGGCATAGGGTTAGGTGGTCGAAACCTATGGACGCGCGCGACTCATTATATATTTATTCTTTATTGTAACACCTTATAACAAAGGTAACAATGGGCGGACTTAAAGGCATTCTCTGCGAGTCAAACCGTAGTGTGGTGAGCTATTGTGGCAGGTGTAAATTTGCTATAAGATCTTAAAATATATATTTATATGCATGTCAATAATATACATTTATTACACAGTTAGTTGTAAGTATTCTTTGTGTGTATCGCGCAGAAACGCAGCTGTGCATCAACGGCGAGTGCCGCGGCTCGATCTGCCTGGCGTGGAACATGACGGAGTGCTTCCTGTCGTCGAGCCCGGCGGCGGCGGGCGAGGGCGTGACAGCTGTGGCGGACCGGCGCGCGCTGTGCCAGCTGGCGTGCCAGAGCGGCGCCGAGCCCGCCACCTGCCGCAGCACGGCGGCCTTCGCGGCGCGCGTCGGCCTGCCGCCCGGCGGCATCAGCCTGCGCCCCGGCTCGCCCTGCGACAACTTCCAGGTCAGCCTCCCTACCGACCTCTGCAGCCTTAGTACATTGCGTCGAGCCCGGCGGCGGCGGACCGGCGCGCGCTGTGCCAGCTGGCGTGCCAGAGCGGCGCCGAGCCCGCCACCTGCCGCAGCACGGCGGCCTACGCGGCGCGCGTCGGCCTGCCGCCCGGCGGCATCAGCCTGCGCCCCGGCTCGCCCTGCGACAACTTCCAGGTCAGCCTCCCTACCGACCTCTGCAGCCTTAGTATATTGCGTCGAGCCTGGCGGCGGCAGACCGGCGCACGCCGAGCCCGCCACCTGCCGAAGCACGGCGGCCTTTAGTAGCCTTTAGTAAAATAAATATGTTTCTTTCCTTCTTTCTTTTACTTTTCATTAAGAACAGTGGTTCTTAACCTGTGGTCCGAAACCATTAAACCACTGTTGGTCCCTGAAGACACCGAAAGTGGTCCGTGTAGGCATCAATATTTATAGAAATACAGTTTACAATGAGGATTAATAAGTATTACACAATGTCATTTAATTGAGAAGTTAGTTTTAAATAAGAGTTTATCAGTTTTTATTGTTAATACTATAGAATATAATTATACTAATATAATTATTAATACATAAAATGCCTCAGTGATTTGCTCTTTATTTTTGCAAATTTTTAACTCTCTTTTTTTTTCTTCTTGGTTTGTTTTATTTATGTTTAATCTTATTAATATAAAATATAACCAATAATACAGAAAGAAACATTAACCTTAAAAATTTTCGAACAAATTAACTTCCCCGCTATGAAATCTGTCAAATATTACACCTCATTTTTAAGTGGTGCCGCTCTGGTGGCAGAATAAGTCGTGGATGCGCTCATACAAGGTCTTTGATTAACTTTATATTAAAATAAGGGGCGTACAATGACGCCACACATTAATTTTAGTCTTTATTTTTTATAAAATCAATTTAAAAATCAATTTTACCTTAAAATTTATTAATTTTACCATTAAATATTTATATAAATTATCTAAATGTTGGTGGTCCATGACAAGACAAGAAATCGTTCAAATGGTCCCTCACCATTAAATGGCTAAGAACCACTACTCTAGAAAATAATAACTACAAAAAAAGTTATATATTATGTGAATACGTGATACACTTTGCGTGTGCTGGATTACATGTTAATAAAAATATTGACCGTGGGCAGGGGTACTGTGACGTGTTCCTGAAGTGCCGCGCGGTGGACGCGGAGGGTCCGCTGGCTCGGCTGAAGAACCTGCTGCTGAACCGCGCCACGCTGCAGACCGTGCAGGCCTGGGTCACGGAGCAGTGGTGGGCCGTGCTGCTGGGCGGCGTCGCGCTCGTCGTCTGCATGGGCGCCTTCGTCAAGTGCTGCGCCGTGCACACGCCCTCGTCCAACCCGAAGCGACCGCCCGCCAGGTGCACACATACTCATAAAATTGCAATAAATGATTTGGGTTTTGTCTGGAGAGTTAAAGCATTAATGACTCGTACTATTTATTTATTTCGCGGTTTCTTATAATCTATACACATACAGGATAGTTAATTAATTTGCTTGAACAAAATTAAGATAGCAAAACATTGAACAGCGACACAAGACTTCTAATGTATTAGCCGCCTATATGGAGTTGAATACACCTACTGAATTTTTTTTCAATCCTTATCTGGGTTTCTATTTTCATTTTTAATACGTTCTACTATAAAATTTTGAACAACAAATTGTTGGCCACATTACTCACATAAAGGATGGTCGCTTTTTCTCGGTTTCAATTACCAGTAATAAAGTACCAATGGAAAAAAATATGAAATTGAGGATAAGCGCTTAGATCATGACACAATGGATTTCAATATAATTAAGGCTAATAATCTTACGCTCAACACATGTCGCTATAGTCTTTGCGTTATAGCATGGTGCGGGTGACAGCTACACTTTTGGCGTTTCTAGAGATGGAACATTGTTAAATCGATTTAAAAAAGGCGATTAAGGACGCGTTTGCAAAATTGATAGGTATAGAATCGAACTATTACATTGACACGGGTCACACACACAAGTGTACGCACGGTTAGCTGCGGGTGTGGGAATCGTAATCAAGTAAAAACATTTTGATAATTTGAAAGATTGATTTTTTTTCTCATTTCTTATACCATACAAAAATATATTACATACGAAATACAAATAGCTGCTCCAGAGACTGCTAGGCACTAGAAGCCCACTAGGCACTAGAAGCCCACTACTAGCAGTGCGATGGTGGCTGTAGACTTTGGGCTGGTTTTGTTAGTTATGATAAGACTTTAGCTTCGGACTTGGTGAAGTGACTTGAAGGTATACTTCGGTGACTACTGCTGGAATTCCTGGACGAGTAGAACTAGGTGTGCCGAGTTTGGGCTCGTTTTGTTAGTTATTATGAGACCTAACGTCCAGGCTTGATGGAGACTTGATGGTGTACTTCGGTGACTACTGCTGGAATTCCTGGACGAGTAGAACTAGGTGTGCCGAGTTTGGGCTCGTTTTGTTAGTCATGATGAGGCTTACCTCCGGACTTGATAGGAGTGACCTGATGGTGTACTTCGGTGACTACTGCTGGAATTCTGGACGAGTAGAACTAGGTGTGCCGAGTTTGGGCTCGTTTTGTTAGTCGTGATGAGAGCTTACGGCACACCTAGTTCTACTCGTCCAGGGTTCCAGTAATGGTCACCGAAGTACCATCAGGTCTCTTCATCAAGTCCGGAGGTAAAGTCTCATCATAACTAACAAAACGAGCCCAAACTCGGCACATCTAGTTCTACTCGACTAGGAGTTCCAGTAGCAGTCACCGATGAACACTTTCAGATCACTCCATAAAGTCCAAGACGAATAGGCATTTATATAATTATTTATATATATAAATCCTACTTACTTTCAGCGAAACAATCACACATTTTACACACACACTTGACAGGCCTTGTCAAGAACCTATGTATCAAATTCGAATATTTTGTGTATGTACAGCGATCTTTTTGACTGCTGCAATCAGGCAGGCGATACAGTATCCACTCATGACGGCGACCGAGCGCGGACTGAGGTTTCATCGAAATTTTTATATAATAAATCAAAACAGGCACCAAAAATAAAATAACCCTTATTGCAATCCATTATGATTCATCCTTATTAGCAAAATATGTGAAAAAATAAGCATCAGTTTTTATTTTTTTTACGACTATTTGTTACATTTTGATAAAAAGTAATCACCACTATTTTTTATTGAATATGTCTGCCTACTTATAGTATTTTTAGAAATCTTAATATATGTTGATAATAGAACAAAAATGTACCTAAACATGAGCCGGTATCGTTAATTTTGTAGAAAATGGCTAAGGAAGATCGTATTTACAATATAAAAAACTATTATTTTCAACAAAAAGTCACCACCATTTGAAGATGAAGAACCGTTCTATACGTGGTAGCAATTAGCTATGTTTGATTTGGTTTACTTTTGTCACAAAATGTACCGAAAAACAGCATAATTACGCCCGATTTGCAAACGCACCCTTAATGATACACATTATTAATGAAAGAGTGGCAATGAGAAGTGCTGCTATTTTCAATCTCTTTTTTTTATCGACCGAGTGTTAAACTATTAACCAGTATATGCTGATCTTGCGTTAGTAGGCAGTCACTGGTAATGGGAGGTCTACTTACACTGAATTTTTTTATTGTCATTGGCATTATACGCGAAAAAATCTAAAACTGCGAAGCTGTGGTCGGGTCGCTGATCAAGTAATAAAACTGTAACTATGACGTCAGTAAATAGGTACCTAATTATCGAGATCTACCTTTAAATAATAATATCTTACCTTTCGGTATCCTTAGGAACAGTAAATAATGAAAAGTCAACATTCCTATTGTTATTTAAGCACCCGTATGCTATGTACCTTATGGCTTTTGAGAGGCCATACTTGAATAAAAACTCAAAAATAAATATCAAAAGTGTCTAAATAATTATAAGAGAAAAATATTTTTTGTTAACGTAAGGCGCACGTCAGCTCGAGCGCGCGCGTTTGACAACCTCACGGAATTAGTCTCTTCTATGCGGCCGTGCAACGTAGGTATATTTTCATGCCTAAAGCGCGGAGTGAGACAGGCCTGGTAATATTCGTGATTTAGTTTATCCATTTCTTTTTATTAATGTAATTCATACAAAACGGGACTAATATTTCAAAAAGAAAGATTGATCTTTACACTTTTGTAACAAATGAACTTCTCCTTCTATGAAATCTGTCTGTCAGGAATCTGTCAGGAAAAGTTGCGGATGCCTGTTTTTATGCCCTCATTGATATTAAAAATAATTATCTGGCAGGCGACTATCCGAGACGCTGCGGCGGCCGATGAACACGCTACGTCGCATGCGCGCGCCGGGCGAGGCGCGACGCGAGGCGCGTGCGCCGCCGCGGCCCGGACACCGCCGCGCGCGCACGCACAAGGGATACGCGCCGCCGCTCGCCTACGCGCACAGGGACCTCGGTGAGACACGCACACCTGCACACCTACACACCTACACACGCACACGCACAGGGATACGCGCCGCTCGCCTACGCGCACAGGGACCTCGGTGAGACACGCACACCTGCACACACCACCTACACACGCACACGCACGCACAAGGGACGCGCCGCCGCTCGCCTGCGCACAGGGACCTCGGTGAGACACGCACCTGCACACCTACACACCTACACACGCACACGCACGCACAAGGGATACGCGCCGCCGCTCTACGCGCACAGGGACCTCGGTGAGACACGCACACCTGCACACCTACACACCTACACACGCACACGCACGCACAAGGGATACGCGCCGCCGCTCGCCTACGCGCAGGGACCTCGGTGAGACACGCACACGTGCACCTACACACCTACACACAAGGGATACGCGCCGCCGCTCGCTACGCGCACAGGGACCTCGGTGAGACACGCACACCTGCACCTACACACCTACACACGCACACGCACGCACAAGGGATACGCGCCGCCGCTCGCCTACGCGCACAGGGACCTCGGTGAGACACGCACACCTGCACACCTACACACCTACACACGCACACGCACGCACAAGGGATACGCGCCGCCGCTCTACCGCGCACAGGGACCTCAGTGAGACACGCACACCTGCACACTACACACACACACACGCACGCACAAGGATACGCGCCGCCGCTCTACGCGCAGGGACCTCGGTGAGACACACCTGCACACCTGCACACCTACACACCTACACACACACGCACAGGGATACGCGCCGCCGCTCGCCTACGCGCACAAGGACCTCGGTGAGACACACACTGCACCTGCACACCTACACACCTACACACGCACACGCACAAGGGATACGCGCCGCCGCTCCTACGCGCACAGGGACCTCGGTGAGACACGCACACGTGCACACCTACACCTACACACGCACACGCACGCACAGGGATACGCGCCGCCGCTCGCCTACGCGCACAGGGACCTCGGTGAGACACGCACGTGCACCTACACACCTACACGCACACGCACGCACAAGGGATACGCGCCGCCGCTCTACGCGCACAGGGACCTCGGTGAGACGCACACCTGCACACCTACACACCACACACGCACAGGGATACGCGCCGCCGCTCGCCTACGCGCACAGGGACCTCGGTGAGACACGCACACCTGCACACCTACACACCTACACACGCACGCACAGGGATACGCGCCGCCACTCGCCTACGCGCACAGGGACGTCGGTGAGACACGCACACCTGCACACCTGCACCTACACACGCACACGCACAAGGGATACGCGCCGCCGCTCGCCTACGCGCACAGGACCTCGGTGAGACACGCACGTGCACACCTACACACCACACACGCACAGGATACGCGCCGCCGCTCTACGCGCACAGGGACCTCGGTGAGACACGCACACCTACACACCTACACACGCACACGCACGCACAAGGGATACGCGCCGCCGCTCTACGCGCACAGGGACCTCGGTGAGACACACCTGCACCTACACCTACACACGCACACGCACAAGGGATACGCGCCGCCGCTCGCCTACGCGCACAGGGACCTCGGTGAGACACACACGTGCACACCTACACACCTACACACGCACGCACGCACAGGGATACGCGCCGCCGCTCGCCTACGCACAGGGACCTCGGTGAGACACGCACACGCACACCTACACACCTACACGCACACGCACGCACGGGGATACGCGCCGCCGCTCGCCTACGCGCACAGGGACCTCGGTGAGACACGCACGTGCACCTACACCTACACACGCACACGCACAGGATACGCGCCGCCGCTCGCCTACGCGCACAGGGACCTCGGTGAGACACGCACACGCACGCACAGGGGATACGCGCCGCCGCTCGCCTACGCGCACAGGGACCTCGGTGAGACACGCACACGTGCACACCTACACACCTACACACGCACACGCACGCACAAGGGATACGCGCCGCCACTCGCCTACGCGCACAGGGACGTCGGTGAGACACGCACACGTGCACACCTACACACCTACACACGCACACACGCACAGGATACGCGCCGCCGCTCCCTACGCGCACAAGGACCTCGGTGAGACACGCACACGTGCACCTACACACCTACACACGCACACGCACAGGATACGCGCCGCCGCTCTCTACGCGCACAGGGACCTCGGTGAGACACGCACACCTGCACACCTACACGCACACGCACGCACAGGGGATACGCGCCGCCGCTCGCCTACGCGCACAGGGACCTCGGTGAGACACGCACACCTGCACACCTACACACCTACACACGCACACGCACGCACAGGGGATACGCACCGCCGCTCACGTACACGCACTGGGACCACACATCCAAACACGCAACACGCACGCACAAGGGATATGTGCCGCCGCTCGCCTACACGCACAGAGATCTTGGTGAAACACGCATACACGCGCACACTTACGCACACTCGTACACACACGCATACACGTACATATGATACGCGCCGCTGCTCACACAGGGACTTTGGTGAGACAGGTGCCTATACGCACACAGTGACCTCGGTTACACAGTTTGCGTGGAACTTGCACAGACAACACTTTACCGCCACATCTTGACCGTGCCACGGGAAAGCTTACGCAGCCATCTTCAACCCCTGCAGCCCTTTAAGAAAGGACAACTTCTTTTTTAGGGTTCCGTAGTTACACAACAAGGAACCCTTATAGTTTCGCCATGTCCGTCCGTCCGCGGGTTTACTCAGAGACCCTAGGTGCTACAAATCTGTAATTTGTTTTTATTTCGGGTACCTCTCATACAGGTAAATGGAGGATGATTTTTTTTACCTATCTATTCCATGGTGTGGGGTATCATTAGATAGGTCTTTCAAAAACACTGTGTGTTTGGAACATCATCTTTTTGATTCAGAGGTCCGTTTGCGGAATATTTAGCTTTAAAGTGGTATTTTTTTTAACTATTGCAGGATGTCGGTTGCATCCTTTGATTTTTATTGATTTTTGATACGATGTTGTCTTCGCTACTCATTTTTCCTGCATCTATGCGTCTGTCCGTCTCAACTCGCTCGGATCAAGTGAACAGGTCGTTACAGGTTCGTAGAACTTGAACCGCGGTACCCCGCGGTGACTCGCGGTTCAAAATCTTGCGCGCGGATTGGAGCGCGCCGCGCGTTGCCGCGCGGTGATGTAGACGATAATTGCCATTTACTTTGACCTTGTACCGCGCGGTCATATGAACTTAAGGCGTTATTACACTTCGCTGAATTTAGTCGTCTTAATTCGGTCGTTACTGAATTTAGTCAAGTATAATCGCATTTAGCAAGCTAGCATCCTAAATTCAGAAGCAAGGATGGTTTCTGACTGACTAAATCATTTAGCAGCCTAATTAGGAACGCATTTAGGAAGGTGTAATCGCATTTAGTTACTGATTTCAGTCGCTCGTGGCTCTTCGTGCGTGAGGACGTATTGTTTTGTTTGAAGTGCAAGTGCAGTGCGGCGATTTACAAAATGACAAAAGAAAAAGAAGTAATGCTCAATATTTTAGAGCTGTATAAAGATATGCCCTATCTTTGGGACAAAAATGACAAAAACTATATGAACAAAAATGTACGAAATGAGGGCTTTCAAGTGCTTTTGAGTTTATATAAAAATATAGATGAATTCGCTACCGTAAAAACATTGAAAAAAAAAATTGACAATTTGAAAACAAATTTTAGCATAGAATTAAAAAAGGTAAGGTTAATAATTATTATTATATTATTAATTGCGTAGGTAATGCACATTGACTTTTTAGTTATTTATTAGTACATAGTCAGATAACGAGTTATTTATCCCGACAAGCGCACTATATTGCAGCTGTCATCTGTTGAATTTAAAAATTTTGAACGACATCCCCGAACAATGAGTATAAGACAATTTTTATCCCCGAACTACCTTTAATGTAACCCTAGAAAATATTGGTTACGAAAACCAACCAAGGTACCAATACTTATTTACTACCAATACATATTATATTGTACTAATTATTTGTAACCTTTTATTAAAGGTCAAGCAGTCGAAAAATACCGGTTCGAGAATGAAGATGTGTATATACCAACGATATGGTACTATGATAGTCTCAGTTTTTGGAATCTGCAACGCAATCATGCCGTTCAGTGAAGGACACAATAGAAAAAGAGGTATGATAATGGTAATTATTTATTAATGGTGCAGCATCGATCATCTTTTCTTGAAACGAAACACTACCCACTGAGTTGAAATAATTCATGAATATGTCTCGGACTCTGTTACTTCTTCATTACGCTTACTTTTACTTGTGTTTTTAACGAAGTCAATCCATCAGTATGGTTCCGCCAATCCCTTTATGAATTGAGCCCTTTGAAGTATTTTCATGATCTACGTATTTTCTGGTTACGTAACCTGGGACACGTTTTCTCAAATAATTGTGTAGAGCACAACATGCCATAACCACAGCATCCACGTTGGAAAGATCTAGATTGAGTGGTCTCCGTAGTACTCTAAAGCGTGAAGCCAATATTCCAAGGCATTTTCCACCACTCTACGGGCTCTACTTAGCGATAGTTTAATATTCTTTCTCACGGCTAATGTTCTTCAATGGGTATGGTTTCATGAAATGTTTGTTAATGGAAAAGCACTATCTCCCAATAGAACATATGGGGCATCCGTTTCTGTGCCTGGCAGCAGGAAAAGATGGCGGTAAATTCAAATTATCATTTACTAATTTTTGATAAAACTTTGTAGATTCTAGTACGGAGCTATCATTAACAGATCCATTGGTACATTGAACGTACATAATTCATAGTTCGCATTGACTACAGCAAACAGTATTACACTGAAAAAACCTTTATAGTTATAAAATAGAGAACCACTTCCAGGTGGTTTTCGATAACAACATGTTTGCCGTCGCATGCTCCAATACAGTGATTGAAGTTCCATTTTCTTCGAATTCTGCTGCTACTTGTCTCCATTCCGATTCTGTATGCGGCAGCTGAAATTTTATATAATTTTTATTACTTTCAGGATTCATCGTTATCTTGCTCAGAAGATACTCAGTTGACATCTTCTACAGATAGGACTTTCAAAAAAAAGAAAGAGCCCCATTAAAACAACATGATATTCTAGAAAAGGCTACTAATTTAATGAACACGAAGGAAGAGGACTGGGAGATCCTTGGAAGATCCATTGGAATGCAATTGAGAGATTTAAATAAACCTCAACATGCTATAGCCGGTTAATATCAGATGTGATTTTTTATGCGAGCTTAAATAAACTGTCTGAAGAATCATTTGTGGGTGTTACTTTATCACCCACAAATAACTATCAAGCTATGTCTAGGCCTTCATATCCACCATTCACACCATCGATCATCATCTTCCCAGGTGATTTCATCCTCCATTCACACTTCATCATCCCACAACGTATACAGTCCCCGTCCATTTACAACCACACAGTACTCTATGCAATCATGGCTCTCCTACATACCTTACCATTCCAGTACCAAACACAATCCTCACATCCTTCAACATCCAAACAATATCATATCCAATCTTTAAATTCTCCCATCCAATCCTACTTACCCCACAAAATACAAAACCGGATTGTTCACCTTCCACACAGTTTAATAGCCAATCTGTAAATTCTTCACCGTACAATATAGTTCAAGTTCCGCATCCTTCTGTTCCTTCACCACCACCACAATCTATACAATTACATATCCGATCTCCTCCTCCTCGGTCATCAACGCCCAATCAATACAAACTGATGACACTGTGTCGTTCATTGAAGGCAACGCGGATATAATGAAAAACTTTTGATATTCGATAATAAGAAAAAATAATTTAAAAATTAAATCAAAACAAACTAAAATACAGATCCCATTATAATATTATATATATATATATATATATATATATATATATATATATTTTTTAATTCGTAATTTTGGTTTTAAGTAAAACTGGAATATTTGTTTGTAATAAACCATCCATATCCATATCCACGTCCAAATTTTTAAATTGATTTAAGTATTACCGTTTAATAAATGAATATTTTATATTAAAAAGTGTTTTATGTCACTCACCTTTATATAATGTGCCAGACTTTTATAAAGCCCAACATGTTTCAGGGATAATTTTTGTCAGCAGGGGTTGGGAAATTAAAGAACTGAATTTTAAATCCTGATACAATTTCCTGTTGCAATCTTAATGTGCAACCAATCTTTCTTTTGCACTAATACTCTCGTAGTATAGTATCTTGCTTTTGAATAAACGGTGTCACAGATTTAATAATATGTCAAACGATCTCGAATCCATTCGTAGATAATTTCTGAAGTCCGCTGGCTCTAAAACACTCATAATGTTCATGTTTGCTAACTTTCCGCGCAGTAATAAATATTCCTTCACCCATGTTCTTCTTTTTCTTTTTTCTATTTTAATTGAGCCAACGGCCAGGGCTAAACAAAAGCCAATTTTTGGTGTCTGGACAATACTGGACCATCCTCGTGGACACGACGTCCAACTTTGTCGTGCTTTAACTGGTAAATGATTCAGTAACTAAAATAAGGACAGTGTGATTAGAAGCTTCTAATTGGTTTCTAAATTTGCTTCTGAATTTAGACGACTAAATTCAGCGAAGTGTAATAAGCGCTTTAGCCTAATTCTAAGAACTAATCAGTTTTAACTAAAACAATAGTGCTTTAGCAAAAATGGTGCATTAATTTGGTGCGTAAAAAATAGAAATTTTCGACCGCAATTTGCTTTTTACACCCTAATTCCAAACGTTGATGAGACATCTACGTAAATAATTACTCAAAAGAAAGGGCAATAAATAAGCATGTTTTTAAAAAGGGTTGAACCACAAAGGCTTTTTTTTTATGATGGCATAAACACAACATTTCCTTAATTTTTTTTTGGTTTCTTAAACTTAAATATGCGTAGAATGTTTTTCTGATGATGATGCTTGGAAATTATTTTGTTTGAGTAATCACACATTACATAAATAAAAAATAATAACATAAAAACTGTTACTGGACTCTATTAGCAATTAATTGAAAAAAAAAATGGTTTTTATTGTTAAAAACCTAAGAAATTCAATTAAAAGAAAAGGAAGCAGACTTCCTCTAAGACAAGTTTAGCTTAATATGTTCTAAATGGTTTAAGGTATCATCCTCTTCAGGCTTTGCACCCATCTTCCAAAGATCCTGTATAATGAAGTTAAAAGAAAAACTAACAAGTTAACGAGTAATAGTCGACCAACTTATAAAATGCACTTGGATTAGTAAAATTTCGTTACAACTCCATATCACTAACAACTCCATAACACTAGAGTCTGCCTTCCATGTAGGAGTTATGCACTCTGGTAAACATTTCATGGTGTGGATGTCTCCTATCAGGAAACCTTTCCCTGTAGAGGGTGGCAGCAGCTCAGGAACTTTGGCCTTCTCCGTAAATAAGGTGCATCTCAGCATACTCTCGCTGCGTATAACCAGGAAAAACGCGGCGGTTGGCCATGTTATAAAACACAAAGTCCAGGTGGTCGCCAAGTCGTCGTAGTGATCACAATAAAAATCCAAATCGTAAGGCAAACAAAGTCCGGGGTCCAAGGCACAAAACAGTCGTCAGTACGAAACAATAATTTGTGAACACAGAGATGCGTTGCGCACGATTTAAGGTAGCGTACTGACAAGTGTCGCAAATAAGGTTGAGAGTGAGACACAAAATCACAATGCAAGAAAGAGCGGGATAGCACATGCGCTTCTTTTGTTAGACAGTAACCGGTCAGGTCAGGTCGGTCGGCGAGCAGGTAAAAACCTTTAGTCATTACGCGTGCATGTCGCATTTTACGTGTCACAACTAGTTTTATAATAATTCGCGTAAATGAGCAGCTATTACTTATTCTCATAGTGGTTTTTGTCAAAATTACGTTAATTACATTTTCAACAAAATCAGCTTCTGGAACTAAAATAGCATTTTTTGTATTTTTTAATGAAAATGCACTAGTATTGTATCTTTCAAAATCACCATTAAACAAGCTATTTTTTAAGTTTGTTGTACAAAACTGCCACATACATTTTTTTTCACCACTGTAGGTTAAACTTAAGTGATAAGAAAATAGTTCTGTGCAAATTTAAAAAAAAAATAGTATTTCTTGAAAACATTCTTGTCTTTGATAGAAAAAGACTTATCAATGAGTAAAGTAACTATTCACGAATAATTTGATGTAAAAAAGTACTAGAAAAGGATTTTTCATTACGAGATGCTTAAAATCTGTTTCAAGGTAGAGATTTTCGCTATTTCGGAAAATTTTGTAAAACTGTAAATCCGTAAGATTTTGCTGAACATATATTGTGTTGTATTGATAGGTAGTGACCTAGCTATCACCCCTGCAGTATGTCGTGCTATTTACTGGACACCCTGTATGAATTACTACTATAACTTTACTTTTTCATTTGCGGGATAGGCGGGAGGATCTTCTTGCCACTTACTACTTTCGATTATTTTTAGTTGGTAGTTATTGTAGGCCTCATTCAAAGTGTTCATACAATCATATAGCCTTACACAGTTTCATTCGTGATACTTTTGGTTTTTTTTTATAGAATAGGGTGACAAACGAGCACACAGTCCACCTGATGGTAAGTGGTTGCTGTGACCCATAGACATCTACATCTATCCTCAATAAAGAATCAAAATGCAGATGCGTTGTCACCCGTGAGTACTAAGATGGAATGCCTCTTTTCCAGTAAAGTTGGTTTACGCGGCCGACCCTCAGGATAATTTATAGTGGATTAGATATGTATTAGTGGTAGTTTACGGGAAGGTTTGTTACGGTCATATATATTTTAGGTTGCACTGCCGGGAATATATAGAATATATAGATATAAATATAATATATGTATAGATAGTCGACTATGAACATTTTTGTACGGACTTGGCATGTGAATGATTTAATGTAAATTGTATTATTTTCAAAATCGAAAAGTATTTTTAATATTTTTTGAATATCAATCCCTATGTCTGATTTGAAAATAAGTCCTTCGTTACCATCATCCTATTTATGCCATTTTTAATCGTTATAGTGGTCAAGCCGCGAACTCACTTATTATGCTCATTATCAAGAAATCCCACGTATTGTGACGGGCAACTACGGAACCCTACCTCTACATTGTGCGTGGCCCGACACGCACTTGGCCAGATTTTTACCTAGTAAGAATAGCCGGAAAACAAGGCACACCTTACCTTACATGTACTTTAAAAAATAAACAATAACGTTCTAAATATAATAATTGGTATATATTCTATTACACATATATAAATTGGAATAAGAATATGATTTTTACTTTTTCTTCTGTTCTATTATAGCTTCTGCACCACCGGGGCCAAGTGGGCGACGAAGTGAACCGTACGCGAACGCGTATCCACACTCTTATGAAATGAGACCTCCACAAAAGGTATAATTTCAATGAATTACTTCATTTTTCTCGTATATAATTTTCAAATTATTTATATATTTTCTATTGTTCACAATTAGAAAAAAAAATTGTTTCGTTAAAATATGCTTTGTAGTTTATTAAATATCATTAGCAGCCTGTGGCCAGGCCTTCTTGTCAAAGACCTTTTTTTAGCTGTGTGGATCCTAATAGTATCTGCTTACTGGGATAGATATTATACTCTAGAACAACTTTATTAATCTCACCATCGCATGTAATAGAATCTGGTATGACGTAAACGCGTTAAAACGTTTTTCGTTTTGTTAAAATTCAAACGTCTAGAGATCATACAGTGTATTTGTCATCAATAGCGCTCGGATAAATATGTAAATACATTTAATATGATATAATATTTTAATTTCATTTAATATAATAAATAATAACATAAATTTAATTTAACCGCTTTTTTTTTTGAACGCTTGTTATTTTGACGCAAAAGAACTTTTTGAAAACGAGAATATATAAAAAAACAAAGCGTAGAGATGACCTGACAACACGAGACAAATTTTGATTTGTCATTGTGTATGTTAACTAGTGATGTATATTTTACCTATAAGGACTTTCGATAAATGACTTCAGTGCGACCACAATACTGCAATTTGAAGTGCTAGGAGAATGGTAAAAATGGTAAAAAGGTTCAACAAAATTAGTTTATTACACAAAAATGAAACTTCAAATATTAACTGACTTTTTACCATGATAGTTTAAAAATAAATAATCATTATATTTTATTTATTTATTCGAAAATATGTTAGCGGGTATAAGCTGAACCTGCCTGCCTATTGTTGAATTTTAATACAAAATGTATAAAATCCCAATAATCTCTAGAGAGGTGCGTTTACCCATAAAATTAAACAATTTTCCTCAAGAAACAGATCAGAAAGTTGTATTTTCGAGCCATGACCCTTGGAGAAAAATGTTTCCT
The DNA here is from genome assembly GCA_029286625.1 of Parnassius orleans. Lineage (NCBI taxonomy): Eukaryota > Metazoa > Arthropoda > Insecta > Lepidoptera > Papilionidae > Parnassius > Parnassius orleans. Next base: position 894,187 of record JAGSMP010000037.1, read on the forward strand.
GTCACGGACAGTGTATTGTCCACACGTGTATGTACTTTGACGGAGCACCAATAAAACAATGAGTTTATAGTAATCGAGACGGCCGGCAGATAACACCCGCTCGTAAAGGCGTTTCACGTGGAATTGATGCGAGGGGGCACTGTCACCGCTGCATTGATTCATTTCTCCGTTTTTATTTCACCAGCAAACATTTCAAAATGATTTTTAAAACAAATTAATTACAATTACTTTTTGACCTTTAAACAGAACAATCTTATTTAACTGGTTCCTACAAATTGCCTTACTTAAATTATTTAGTTTAGTATAAAAAGAAAAATCAGAATAAAGTTACGTTTTTACAACGCAAATCGAGCAATTATTTTCGTTCCTCTTCTTGATGTGTGTGGGCTGCAAGTCTATCAATTAATTATAAACATTCAAGATAAATATCGACATTGATTTCGATATAGTTGAGTCAATCCCTAGCGTACATGTAAAATATTTTGATGAAAATTTATTCACCAAAATCATGCAAATTATCAACAACGTGACTTTTCTTTTTGCAATATATAAAATTAAAAAAAAATATCGAAAATATTCTATATTTTCAACGCATTGGGGATACGCGCCGCCGCTCGCCTACGCGCACAGGGACCTCGGTAAGACACGCACACCTGCACACCGCACACCCACACGCACACGCACGCACAAGGGATACGCGCCGCCGCTCGCCTACGCGCACAGGGACCTCGGTGAGACACGCACACCTGCACACCTACACACCTACACACGCACACGCACGCACAAGGGATACGCGCCGCCGCTCGCCTACGCGCACAGGGACCTCGGTGAGACACGCACACCTGCACACCTACACACGCACACGCACGCACAAGGGATGCCGCTCGCCTACGCGCACAGGGACCTCGGTGAGACACGCACACCTGCACACCCACACACGCACACGCACGCACAGGGATACGCCGCCGCTCGCCTACGCGCCCAGGGACCTCGGTGAGACACGCACACCTGCACACCTACACACCTACACACGCACACGCACGCACAAGGGATACGCGCCGCCGCTCGCCTACGCGCACAGGGACCTCGGTGAGACACGCACACCTGCACACCTACACACGCACACGCACGCACAAGGGATACGCGCCGCCGCTCGCCTACGCGCACAGGGACCTCGGTGAGACACGCACACCTGCACACCTACACACCTACACACGCACACGCACGCACAAGGGATACGCGCCGCCGCTCGCCTACGCGCACAGGGACCTCGGTGAGACACGCACACCTGCACACCTACACACCTACACACGCACACGCACGCACAAGGGATACGCGCCGCCGCTCGCCTACGCGCACGGGGGACTTTGAGACACGCACACCTGCACACCTACACACGCACACGCACGCACGGATACGCGCCGCCGCTCGCCTACGCGCACAGGGACCTCGGTGAGACACGCACCTGCACACCTACACACCACACACGCACACGCATGCACAAAGGATACGCGCCGCCGCTCGCCTACGCGCACAGGGACCTCGGTGAGACACGCACACCTGCACACCCACACACGCACACACACGCACAAGGGATACGCGCCGCCGCTCGCCTACGCGCACAGGGACCTCGGTGAGACACGCACACGCACGCACAAAGGATACGCGCCGCTCGCTCTACGCGCACAAGGACCTCGGTGAGACACGCACACCTGCACACCCACACACCCTGCACACGCACGCACACAAGGGATACGCGCCGCCGCTCGCCTACGCGCACAGGGACCTGGGAGACGCACACGCACGCACAAGGGATACGCGCGCCGCTCGCCTACGCGCACAGGGACCTCGGTGAGACACGTACACGCACGCACAAAGGATACGCGCCGCCGCTCGCCTACGCGCACAAGGACCTCGGTGAGACACGCACCTGCACACCACACACCCACACACGCACACGCACGCACAAGGGATACGCGCCGCCGCTCGCCTACGCGCACAGGGACCTTGGTGAGACACGCACACGCACGCACAAGGGATACGCGCCGCCGCTCGCCTACGCGCACAGGGACCCGGTGACACGCACACCTGCACACCTACACGCACACGCATGCAAAGGATACGCGCCGCCGCTCGCCTACGCGCACAGGGACCTCGGTGAAACACGCACACCTGCACACCTACACACGCACACGCACGCACAGGGATACGCGCCGCCGCTCACGTACACGCACTGGGACCTCGTTGAGACACGCACACCTACACACCTACACACGCACACGCATGCACAAGGGATACGCGCCGCCGCTCGCCTACACGCACAGAGATCTTGGTGAAACACGCATACACGCGCACACTTACGCACACTCGTACACACACGCATACACGTACATATGATACGCGCCGCTGCTCACACAGGGACCTTGGTGAGACAGGTGCCTATACGCACACAGTCACCTCGGTTACACAGTTTGCGTGGAACTTGCACAGACAACACTTTACCGCCACATCTTAACCGTGCCACGGGAAAGCTTACGCAGCCATCTTCAACCCCTGCAGCCCTTTAAGAAAGGACAACTCCTTTTTTAGGGTTACGTAGTTACACAACAAGGATCCCTTATAGTTTCGCCATGTCCGTCCGTCCGCGGGTTTACTCAGAGACCCTGTAGGTGCTACAAATCTGTAATTTGTTTTTATTTCGGGTACCTCTCATACAGGTAAATGGAGGATGTTTTTTTTTACCTATCTATTCCATGGTGTGGGGTATCATTAGATAGGTCTTTCAAAAACACTGGGTGTTTGGAACATCATATTTTTGATTCAGGGGTCCGTTTGCGGAATATTTAGCTTTAAAGTGGTATTTTTTTTTAACTATTGCAGGATGTCGGTTGCATCCTTTGATTTTTATTGATTTTTGATACGATGTCGTCTTCGCTACTCATTTTTCCTGCATCTATGCGTCTGTCCGTTTCAACTCGCGCGGATCAAGTGAACAGGTCGTTACAGGTTCGTAGAACTTGAACCGTGCGGTACCTCGCAGTGACTCGCGGTTCAAATACTTGCGCGCGGATCGGAGCGCGCCGCGCGTTGCCGCGCGGTACCGCGCGGTGATATAGACGATAATTGCCATTTACTTTGACCTTGTACCGCGCGGTCATATGAACTTAGAATAATTCTAAAAACTAATCAGTTTTAACGAAAACAATAGTGCATTAGCAAAAATGGTGCATTAATTTGGTCCGTATAAAAATAAAAATATTCGACCGCAATTTGCTTTTTACACCCTAATTTCAAACGTTGATGAGACATCTGCGTAAATAATACCTCAAAAGAAAGGGCAATAAATAAGCATGTTTTTAAAAAGGTTTGAACAACAAAGGCTATTTTATTTATATATTTTTATACGTGGTAGAGCCATGCTGCAGCTATATTAGTAGTATAGTTGTAGCACGAATGGGTCGGCTCGACCGGGGAAGGACCACGCTCTCACAGAATACCAACGTAAAATGGTAGCTTAATGCTGCTGTGTTTCGTATGGTGAGTGTAGAGAACCGGAGACCCTTTTTACTGGAAAAGGGGCATTCCATCTTAGTCCTCACGGGTGACAACGCATCTGCATTTTGATTCGCAAAGGAGGATAGATGTAGATGTCTATGGGCCACAGCAACCACTTACCATCAGGTGGACTGTGTGCTCGTTTGTCACCCTATCCTATAAAAAAAAAAAAAATTTTATGATGGCATAAACACAACATTTCCTTAATTTTTTTGGTTTCTTAAATTTAAATATGCGTAGAATGTTTTTCTGATGATGATGCTTGGAAATTATTTTGTTTGAGTAATCACACATTACATAAATAAAAAATAAATAAAAAATAATAACATAAAAACTGTTACTGGACTCTATTAGCAATTAATTGAAAAAAAAATGGTTTTTATTGTTAAAAGCCTTAGAAATTCGATTAAAAAAAAGGGAGCAGACTTCGTCTAAGACAAGTTTAGCTTAATATGTTCTAAATGGTTTAAGGTATCATCCTCTTCAGGCTTTGCACCCATCTTCCAAAGATCCTGTATAATGAAGTTAAAAGGAAAACTAACAAGTTAACCAGTAACAGTCGACCAACTTATAAAATGCACTTGGATTAGTAAAAATTTCGTTACAACTCCATAGAAAATGAACTAAAACTAACTAAAATTACTTTGTAAACTGTAAGAAATAAACATTTTATAAAGAAAACGACTTAATTATATGCATTACTACTATAGCTTTACTTTTTCATTTGCGGGATAGGCAGGGAGGATCTTCTTACTTACTTACTACTTTCAATTATTTTTTAGTTGGTAGTTATTGTAGGCCTCATTCAAAGTGTTCATACAATCATATAGCCTTACACAGTTTCATTCGTGATACTTTTGGTTTTTTTTTATAGAATAGGGTGACAAACGAGCACACAGTCCACCTGATGGTAAGTGGTTGCTGTGACCCATAGACATCTACATCTATCCTCAATAAAGAATCAAAATGCAGATGCGTTGTCACCCGTGAGTACTAAGATGGAATGCCTCTTTTCCAGTAAAGTTGGTTTACGCGGCCGACCCTCAGGATAATTTATAGTGGATTAGATATGTATTAGTGGTAGTTTACGGGAAGGTTTGTTACGGTCATATATATCTTAGGGTTGCACTGATGGGAATATATAGAATATATAGATATAAATATAATATATAGATAGATAGTCAACTATGACCATCTTTGTACGGACTTGGCATGTGAATGATTTGATGTAAATTGTATTATTTACAAAATCGAAAGGTTTTTTAATATTTTTTTAATATCAATCCCTATAAGTCTGATTTGAAAATAAGTCAATTACCATCATCCTATTTGGGCCCATTTTAATCGTTATAGTGGTCAAGCCGCGTTCTCACTTATTATGCTCATTATCAAGAAATCCCACGTATTGTGACGGGTAACTACGGAACCCTACTTCTACATTGTGCGTGGCCCGACACGCACTTGGCCAGATTTTTACCTAGTAAGAACAGCCGGAAAACAAGACACACCTTACCTTACATGTACTTTAAAAAATAAACAATAACGTTCTAAATATAATAATTGGTATATATTCTATTACACATATATAAATTAGAATAAGAATATGATTTTTACTTTTTCTTCTGTTCTATTATAGCTTCTGCACCACCGGGGCCAAGTGGGCGACGAAGTGAACCGTACGCGAACGCGTATCCACACTCTTATGAAATGAGACCTCCACAAAAGGTATAATTTCAATGAATTACTTCATTTTTCTCGTATATAATTTTCAAATTATTTATATATTTTCTATTGTTCACAATTAGAAAAAAAAATTGTTTCGTTAAAATATGCTTTGTAGTTCATTAAATATCATTGGCAGCCTGTGGCCAGGCCTTCTTGTCAAAGACCCTTTTAGCTGTGTGGATCCTAATAGTATCTGCTTACTGGGATAGATAATATACTCTAGAACAACTTTATTAATCTCACCATCGTATGTAATAGAATCTGGTATGACGTAAACGCTTTAAAACGTTTTTCGTTTTATTAAAATTCAAACGTCTAGAGATCATTCAGTGTATTTGTCATCAATAGCGCTCGGATAAATATAAATACATTTAATATGATATAATATTTTAATTTCATTTAATATAATAAATAATAACATAAATTTAATTTAACCGCTTTTGTTTTTTAAGGCTTGTTATTTTAACGCAAAAGAACTTTTGAAAACGAGGATATATAAAAAAGCAAAGCGTAGAGATGACCTGACAACACGAGACAAATTTTGATTTGTCATTTTGTGTTAATTAGTGATGTATATTTTACCTATAAGGACTTTCGATAAACGACTTCAGTGCGACCACAATACTGCAATTTGAAGTGCTAAGAGAATGGTAAAATGGTAAAAGGTTCAACAAAATTAGTTTAGTATACAAAATGAAACTTCAAATATTAACTGACTCTTTACCATGATAGTTCAAAAATAAATAATCATTATATTTTATTTATTTATTCGAAAATATGTTAGCTGGTATAAGCTGAACTTGCCTATTGTTGAATTTTAATACAAAATGTATAAAATCCCAATAATCTTTGGAGAGGTGAGTCTGCCCATAAAATTAAACAATTTTCCCCAAGAAACAGATCAGAAAGTTGTAGTTTCGAGCCATGAAGCCATGAGCCCTTGGAGAAAAATGTTTACTGTCACAGACAGTGTGTTGTACACAAGTGTATGTACTTTCAGGGAGCATCAATATAACACTGAGTTTATAGTAATCGAGACGGCCGATAGACAACGTCCGCTCGTAATGGCGTTTCGCGTGGAATCGATGCGAGGCGGCCACTGTCACCGCCGCATTGATTCATTTCTCCGTTTTTATTTCACCAGCAAACATTTCAAAATGATTTTTAAAACAAATTAATTACAATTACTTTTTGACCTTTAAACAGAACAATCTTATTTAACTGGTTCCTACAAATTGCCTTACTTAAATTATTTAGTTTAGTATAAAAAGAAAAATCAGAATAAAGTTACGTTTTTACAACGCAAATCGAGCAATTATTTTCGTTCCTCTTCTTGATGTGTGTGGGCTGCAAGTCTATCAATTAATTATAAACATTCAAGATAAATATCGACATTGATTTCGATATAGTTGAGTCAATCCCTAGCGTACATGTAAAATATTTTGATGAAAAATGTAATCACCAAAATCATGCAAATTATCAACAACGTGACTTTTTTCTTTGCAATATATAAAAATTAAAAAAAAAAATATCGAAAATATTCTATATTTTCAACAATATTTTCTAATATATAAAAATTAATGTTTGTTTGTTCGTATTTTATGCGCTGGCATACCGTTCATTAGATGTCAACTTATTGCTTGATCATATTTAATGTCCTGTCTCTTCCTTTATGATAAATTTACTTAAACTGTTTCATACTTAATTAAATTTAAGTTTAATATGTCCACAATACTATTGTAAAGCATACTGTTCATGACGAGAAAGGCAATATATAATGCAAGTCCATAATGTATAACTCCGACCACGGCAATGGGTAACTCCGACCTTGTGTAATGAGGTGGCGGATATATGATGAAAGCGTAACTAAGTCGCAGCTCAAAACCATCTTGTGGAAACATTATCTGTCGTTGTGTCCATAGTGGTGTGTGATATATGTAGGAAAGGTCTTGTGTGAATTAGGAGACGTGTTGATGCTTCTATAACTTTAATTATACTGTTGCTTATTCTACCTTAACACTAATATATATATTGTGGTGGCTACACTACCTCCCGACAAACAAAAAAAAAAATTAAAACATTTTTTTTATATTTTGTAAAGTTAATCCTAAATAAAATCTTACGTTTTAATTACGGATAATATATATAATTCGTCTTGGATTGGGTAGGACGGCTGGCCAAACCTCCTATGCATAATTGCTCAATCACATTAAAATTAGTATAATGTATTATGCATACATACAACATACGTATTTGACATAATTAGGTGAACATTCGCGAAGGTATATTATTTTTTTGGTCGACACATTATTGTAACATACTTAGATATTGAGTTATTTAGTCACTTATTAAGTAACTTATCCAGACACTCGCATTAAGTAGTACCTACTCTTCCCTTGTATATTTTTTTTCACATTTATATTTATAATTGCATACTTTATACTTCATTTATTTATACCTTTATATTTGATTAATCGTTACTTTCATGATCCACGCAAATAAGTTATATATTAATACTCTACAATTTTTCAGAAGATGATGACTTATAAAAGTTAAAACATATGATTTGAAGGTTCAATAATATAACACCGAAAATATTGCATTTCATTTTAAGATGAAGTGAACAAAGAACATAATGCAACGTAATCATGATCATTAGCTTAAAAACAGATATCAAAATACATTTTGCAATCTCAGCCGCGTAAGCGGTTGGTGACAGACACCTTTGTTATAATATCCAAAGCACGTATAAGGAAGGTTTTCAATTACATCGTAGGTATGACACAAACATAATATCTAATTCAACATAACTTACAAAATGTTCTATTATGAGTACACTTAAAAGTATTTGAAAATTATAGTATTAAACACTTTTTAATGTACGTAGTTGAGATCGTTACATTGCATTGTTATAATACATTTACATTTACATACATTATCAGTGTTTATTATTTAAGTTATTTATAATAGTCGAAAACTGATTACTACTTTTCTCTTTTTAGAAAAAGATTTTCATAGAAAAATGTTTATCTTAATTGAATACAGAGTTTAAAAGTGTAATAAAGTTAATTTAGAAGTTATAACAAAATATTTGTTTAACATTTGAAAAGACAATTTTTTTTTTAAAGTAAATATGTATTAACGTAAATTTAGATTTGACTGTCTATAGAAAAAAAAATTATTACATTATCAAACTTATAATAGACTATCGATACGCTGGATTTGATTTTAGTAAGCAATATACCAAATTTAGTTTAAAATTGTACAAATTATACATAAACAAAAAAAAAACATAACACAAAAGAAATTTAAGGTAGAGTTATTGTAACTATGAATCAATGTGGCTAAATATGAGAAAAAAATCTTGTAAATTCATGTAAATCTACGCTAAAATGTATTAATCAAATTTAATTGTTTTTTACATGTGGTTGTGTGGATCGATCCTATAGTTACTAGATGTATAGCTTGTAAGTAGCATTTTGAGTAGCATTGCAGGTAGCACCCTAATACAGAAATGCAAAATAACAACATAATATCTCACATTTTAGATTTGTTCAGGGATTCCTTGAATGATGATGTATGAATGAGGTAATAATTTACCTCATTTTAATATTCTCATGTCCTTTATTTTCATACTAACAGTACTCTCATATCCTTTGTTTTCGATTATCAGGCCTTTTTTTCATATTTCTTGTACGTACTTTCTTTTATTTCTTAATATTTTGACCTTTAGCTAGTATTTCTATTCTCTTATACATTTATTTATTTATTAGATATCGGAAACGGAGTATTAATTCACTTCATTTATATTTTATTTCATGATATTTATCACGCAGGTACTTTATAAATATGGGCCCCATTTACTTGGGTACTATATTACATTTTCATTACATTCATTTTATTTTATTGGTACATAAACTTTTTAAATCATACTATATCAAGGTAAAACTGTACCTTGGGTTGTGCACTGACCTTGAGGTCAACGTTTAAGTCATTTTAAAAGCACATGTACATCAGAGCCGCCATCTTCGTCGCCATCCCGTAAGCGTAAACATAGCATATGGAATGAGTTTGATGAGCAAGTGGATATGATAATAAAAAATATTAATCCGACTGCAGGGGGTATTATCGAAGTTGATAAATACCTCGAGGAACCCCTACTGCCAAGGTCCCAAGATCCTGCCAAGTGGTGGTTCGTTAAAAAGGACGCCTATCCTAGGCTTTATAAGTTATTTTTAAAACGGCTTTGTATTGTTGCCACTTCAGTGCCTTCCGAGCGCACTTTCAGTAAAGCAGGCCAGGTCCTTACGGAGAGAAGGAACCGGCTTAGTGGCAACAAAGTCGCGCAAATATTATTTTTACATTCTAATTTATAATTTTATTTGCAAGCTTTTTTATTATATTCTTTAAAATATATTTCTTTATCTTTTTATTTACCTAATTACAAACAATATAATCGTGTATGTATCGTTTCATAGTCAATGTCTTCAATCAGAGTACAGATTGTAACTGTACAGCAATAACGTCAAATGTCATATTTATACTCGTAACTTCAAACGTTTCGTCGGGCTTCAGCACGCCTCGCCCAAATACCAAACCTCGTTAGCCTCACCTCATTTGAAGTGGGACATTGTACTGGCTCAGTACAAAAAGAGGCTACTCTTACAAACTCTACTTTATGTCGTCCCACCCAACACTACTTTGACGGAGCACCAATAAAACAATGAGTTTATAGTAATCGAGACGGCCGGTAGATAACACCCGCTCGTAAAGGCGTTTCACGTGGAATTGATGCGAGGGGCACTGTCACCGCTGCATTGATTCATTTCTCCGTTTTATTTCACCAGCAAACATTTGAAAATGATTTTTAAAACAAATTAATTACAATTACTTTTTGACCTTTAAACAGAACAATCTTATTTAACTGGTTCCTACAAATTGCCTTACTTAAATTATTTAGTTTAGTATAAAAAGAAAAATCAGAATAAAGTTACGTTTTTACAACGCAAATCGAGCAATTATTTTCGTTCCTCTTCTTGTGATGTGTGTGGGCTGCAAGTCCTACAATTAATTATAAACATTCAAGATAAATATCGACATTGATTTCGATATAGTTGAGTCAATCCCTAGCGTACATGTAAAATATTTTGATGAAAAATGTAATCACCAAAATCATGCAAATTATCAACAACGTGACTTTTTTCTTTGCAAAATATAAAAATTAACAAAATAATCGAAAATATCCTATATTTTCAACAATATATTCTAATATATAAAAATTAATGTTTGTTTGTTCGTATTTTATGCGCTGGATACCGTTTATTAGATGTCAACTTATTGCTTGATCATATTTAATATCCTGTCTCTTCCTTTATGATAAATTTACTTAAACTGTTTCATACTTAATTAAATTTAAGTTTAATAAGTCCACAATACTATTGTAAAGCATGCTTTTCATGACGAGAAGGGCAATATATAATGCAAGTCCATAATGTATAACTCCGACCTTGTGTAATGAGGTGGCGGATATATGACGAAAGCGTAACTAAGTCGCAGCTCAAAACCATCTTGTGGAAACATTATCTGTCGTTGTGTCCATAGTGGTGAATGTTTCTTTAATTATTTATGTGTTAATTTAATTTAAGTTTTTGTACGTGGTAAAGCCAAGTTGCAGCTATATTTATAGCATAGTTGTAGCACGAATGGGTCGGCTCGACCGGGGAAGGACCACGCTCTCACAGAATACTAGCGTAAAATAGCAGCTTAATGCTGCTGTGTTTCGTATGGTGAGTGTAGAGAACCGGGGACCCTTTTTACTGGAAAGAGGCATTCCATCTTATTCCTGAAGGCTGACAACGCATCTGCATTTTGATTTGTTATCGAGGATAGATGTAGATGTCTATGGGCCACAGCAACCACTTATCATCAGGTGGACTGTGTGCTCGTTTGTCACTCTATTTCTATAAAAAAAAGTGTTTATAAGTACCAGATATTGTTATTAAGGAGTGTGAAACGATAAACTGTTGCGTTGCCGACAAACTAGCTTACAATTTTGCAAAATTTAAAAAGTAAATAATGTACACTCTTTCTAAGAATAAATTAAAAAATGCAGAATTATATATATATATATAAGCCCTAGAGAATATTAATTTATAAAATTTTCGGTTTAACTTGACCTCTCTCTCCAGGTCTGACAGTACGAACAATGTGCATCGGGCGAAGTGGGCGTGGGTCAACTGGAGTTGGTCGCATTAGCGCCTGGTGTGCCTCTGCTTTTAGGCTACGTTTACCGACCACCAGACCAGAAAGTCACCGTCGCCTCACAAACTACCATCACCCTTCATTCGCCCGAATCTCTGACGGTCACCAACCCGCAACGATCGCAGACAGACATATAAAATACGATAGGAGGGAGCGATTCTGAATGATTTCTCGATCGATTTTGTGGTTCATCCCGTAACTAAGTTGCGTGGGTTATAAATAAAGTCGGGAGTTAGGTATGTAAATTGCGTTAGTCGAAACTCTTTCGGCTGATTTAGTATTTTTAATTCGATAGGCAATAAGTATTTTTTTAGAATATATGTAATGCATTTGAAGGGATAAAGTTAATATTAATCGTTGATTGTATTCGCTTGTAGCGATATACCGAAAATATTTTGATGCGATCATTCATAATCGCCCACTTCTATCGGCAGACAGTTCAGTATTGTCACGGACCGTTTACGTTTATTGTATCCTCGTTTAAAAAGGAACTGTGAAAATCAACGGACGTTCTTTACGGCTGCAGTAATTTTAAACGTTACAAATGGACCTGAAACTTGCATATACCACATTCTTATATAAGCCTAGCCAATAAAGTAACGATTTAAAAAGAGATCCGCTCGCTTTCTATCTCACTCACACCATAGCTCCGTCTATATTCACACACCACGGGGCTAAATACAAATAAATACTGTCTGGATTATGATAATACGTCAGCATGACACGGTCCGAATTTCTAAACACGTTCTCTTTGTTTTTTTGCCTACCTGTTCCGTTTTTTTTTTTTACTATTATAACAGCGTATTAAACGAAATTAAAATTGTATATAGTATCGAACCGATGAAAATGTTTTTGCTGACTGTACAGGACAGCCTTTCGCTATTTTCAGATCGTTTTTTTATTGGCGTGGCTTATAAATATTTCTTTACTTTCGATAAATTGGAATCGCAACACTCGTTTGATATTCGGTAAGATAATTAGTTGCTCAAGAAAAAAATAAATCGCTCTATATTACTAAAACGCTGGGCTCAATTTTGATCGGCAAAATATGTTTTCTACAAAAGTTAGCTTATTATTTTTATACAATGAAATAGAGATTGTGAAAGACGATATACTCTCGTACCAGTGACGCTGCAGTAAAACGCTTAAGGAACCAGACGTTTATGTATATTTTTGTATATAAATGAAGAGGTATATACAAGCTACGATGTATAAATATCACTCTAATATCCATACAGATATTAGAATATACAATTGCAGCATTGTTTAAGTGGAACCTGTGTAAGTGTCATTTTTATTTAAAGTTATTTTCATTATTACATTTAATGTTTTAAGTAAGTGGAAAGTTGTGGTGCCATGAAACCAATTTTTACTCACTCCTAATTGTTTTCGAGTTCCTTTTATTTTCTTATTACTGATGTGAATAGGTTTGATAATCATTCCAAACATTATAATATTTAATAAATTTATTAAGCTCAAAATTAAATTTTCATTACCGCAACATTCATTGGCACACTGCCAGGGAGAAATCACTTTTGGGATTTCCTTAACCTTGTAATTTTATATTGACACGTATTATTTCTTTTTACTCTAGAATAATTGTAATTATAGTGAAAGCAACTCAAAATATTTCTCCCTTAGATAATTGGCGCTGATTATTAGTCTTCCTATGGCAATTTATTATGAAGGTTTGTATTCATTTAATTTAATTTATAGGAGTAATATGAAATTGAACAGTATTGCCAAATGATCAAAATGTAATTAGACTGAAAAGTTTCAATCTCTTTATGATAAAAAAACTGCATTTTATAAGTTAAGATAGCGCGTTGCGTGTCGCGATGGCTCAAATAATTCGTATACAATTTGATTTATCGTTTGGTGCATACAAAATTGCATATCACATTATTCTATTTACTTTGTCGTGTCTGGTGTATAATTACTCTGTTGTACATTTCAGTTCAATTGATCTCTAGTAGATAATATTTTTTTTTTAATTTCAAACGATCTATGTAGAATAACTCTCCGTCGTGCAAGCCAAAGAGCATGATGTATTTTTATGATTTTTTATACATTAATGTTAAGGATCAGTCTTATTAGTACACCATATAAATGCCATTTTATTAGTGAATGTCGACGATACACGCGTTCTTGTAATTGTACTATAAACATTGTATATTTGTATGTAAAACGAGAGGGTAATGTTTCTGATGTAGATTGACTCGACCAATCGTGTAATTGATGGGCATAATGTTTCCATCAAGTAGTACTCAATGGCATTATTTCTCTAATCGTAAGCTAGACTACTGTAATAGATTATTTAATTGACAATGTGAATATTTTTAATTAACAAGATGAATGTTAAAACATGTGATTTCAAAATAACAAAAAAATACAATAAATTTTACATGATACAAGCTTTTTAATTTTTAGATAATAGGTGCTTACTTGATCATCGTGTTTTAAGTGCTCTGTGGAGTCTTATATGGAGTATATGGGCGTTGGTACAAAGTGTGCAGAAGGATGTTTCACTATATCCAAACTGACCAAGATCAAGCTCACTTTCTAACTGTTTCGGCTAAGGAAAGGAGAGATAAGATTAGGCACTACCGTTACACTCCATAAAAAGTCTACTGCTGAACATAGGCCTTCCTCATAGATTGCATCATAGGGGGGGGGGGGTTGCCATGTTACCACGCTTGGCGGCGGATTTGGCAACCGCAGTTTTTTTTTTTATGAAAACTGCGGCCCCTATCTAGTTTGTTACCCTCTGTCGCCTTTTACGACACCCACGGCACGATATGGTATCTATACGCTTTACCATCAAGTAACACGGGGAAAGTTTGAGCAAAGCTGTAGGAGTCCGATTAAAAAATAGTAGCGGTGATATGTCAGCCTTATCGGCGTCCCTGCGGTAGTGGCGTTGACGAGTTTGGGCTCCGAAGGCTTACAGAAAAGTACTGGTAGGTTGTCCCGTGACAGTTTTCTGAACGACGTTATCCGAAGGGTTCTATATATTTTTTCACTGTTCATACCCAATGGTATGAACTTGGTCCCTTGGGGGAAAGGCAAGTTCTTGTGTTGGATGCTACGTACGTAGTCACTTCAGCGGTCTCTCATCTAAGGGGTACCTCCTGAAGTGCGGTATTAGAGGCACCTGAACTGAGTAAATGGCGTTAATAATTAATTAACATTAGTCATGATTTCGTGGGTAAATGGGAATAATTAAAGTTGTATATTTCCTACTTTAACCTAATAGTAAATGATAAATACATATTAAAAGTTAATAAGCCTGATTTAGTTAAATTATGACGTTTTCCTTTATTTTACCTACAAATATCAACATTTAACCTTCGTTGGACTGTAACTGGATGTGCAAGTAACTTAGTTTTCGAAATATCAAAAAAAAATTAAGGGATTTAAGTAAACATCTGAAAAATAGAAACTTCTGAAAAACTGCACACAGATTGGAATATATGAAATTTTAAATTATACTGTTTTAAGGATACTTTGAAGATGGGGACATCACAGACATCATATTTTTTTAAGAAAAACAGTGACAAACGAGAACGCAATCCACCTGATGGTAAGTGGATGCTGAGGCTCATAGACATCTACAATGGAGTGAAGCATAAAAAGAATGCTATTTTATGCAGGTATTTTACGAGAGCGTGGCCCGTTCCCGGTCGAACAAACCCATTCGTGCTACAATCATTATGTAGCTGCAACATGTATCTACTAAGTATAAAATATTTTCAGGTTTAGCGACTCCACGCAGCAGAAACCCCTTCAAACTTCCAGGTTTTAATCGTGTTTTAAAAAATATTTATTCCTCAAAACAAAGTTACAAAAACGATATTAACATGTAATAAAAAACTGTGAAGAATGTCGTACTTTTTATTTATTTGTAATATATGTAAAGGTACAATATTTTGGTGCCCTAACAAATAAAAATATACAAATATTGTTTTAACAAAAACACTTTCAACCCTATAGGGCTACAGGCTAAAATGAATATACTTAATAACATCTCAGATCAACAAAGAAGGATAGACAGAACACGACGTACATTTGAAGTGACGCCGAAACCATGCTCTACTTATAATTATTGTAAAAGTGGCTCTTCACGTTGGCCAACATTGTGGCGAATGTGTTGGCAAAGATATTAGCCAAGAGTTTGTGATGGCATCCACACGTTGGAAGATCGTTCAGTTTGCTTCGGTTCAGGTCAATGTGCGGACGAATTTATTAAAATGGATATTGAGGCGCTAACGGCTGCTGCGGTTTATTTATTCACAGTGTGCCGCTACTACGTGAATGTATATAAGAAAAGGGTGATCAAAAAGAAAAGGAAAAAAATAAATTTTATTTCTTGTGTTCCACAAACAATTTTCGGTCTGGTAGAGCTCTATAAAGCGAAAAGTTTCTTCATTGGTCATTGTTATTGCCCTTTTGTAGACACTAGTTACGATGCGTGAAATTAAAAATTTAATCAGGTGCGTGTGATCACTCTGGGAACTCGTACCAAACTAAACGTGCGCCCAACGTGTGGACGCGGCGGTCATAACTCTGCCACAACCCTTTGATCTTTTATAAAAAAACCACCACGGATCTCGCGCCAACTTGTGGGCCATCATTCCAATACATACCAAGTGAAGCACAAACACCCGCTCTACACGATGGCCATCGGTATTGGCCGCAACATTCGCCACAATGTTGGCCAACGTGAAGAGCCGCCTTAAGAGAACAAGCACTCGCGCATACATACGCACCCAACATTATTTTAAGTGCAATTTGTGTATGAGTATGTATTCTCACAATAAGTTGAGCATAGTTTCTGTGTCGCTTGAAATAGTGGTGTCTCTGTTTCTTTGTAGGTCTAAGTATAACATTAAATAAAATTTCTGTATTTATAAGATGTTACCCCGATTCTGTTCCTTGCACCTGACTAATGGCTGTATCAGATATTTTCTGGCATTATAAAAAGAAATCAGGATAGATCAATATTTTCAATTTAAAATTTTTGCCATAATCAAAATCTTCTAAACTAATGTCTTAAACTACTTAATCGTCACTATTAATAAAGTTTTAAAGTGTTTAAAATAAAGATTTTAGTCTTACTCATGTTAATATGTATAATGTATGTACTAAAATACAAGTAATAATGTACTGAAATAAATTAACCATGATTATTAGGAAGTTAAAACAGTCCCATTGGGATACATAAAACATATCTATATTATCATATCATATATTTATAATCTTTAGCATAGGTATAAAATTATTATAATACTTGGAAGGACTAATTCTAAATATTCAATGAAGTTTTATAATCTTAGTATGCATAACCTAGGCAATGAAGGAATTTTTTAGGCAGTCTCATTAAAACCTAATGTTTGTTTCTATGGAATTAATAATCAATAGTTAGTCAAACTTATAAAGAAGCGATGAAAGTTTTACTATTGGAATTTATCATAAGAAGATAAACATATTGTTATATGTTTATTTAATGTGTCTTTCTTCAATCACATACAAAAAATTAAGAATGCAATAGCATTTGTTCTTGTTTATAAACTTCATGATAAGCATTACGTATTAAAACATATGGGAAACAGGATTCAAGTAAATCCATGGTAAGGAATGGCGACTCTTGAACTATAAGATCAAGTAACAAATAAACTGACTCTCGGTTCCTTATAGCTTCCTTATCGGTCTCCTGCCCCAGACGTAACAGGGAAGAGGATGCGAGTGCCAAAAATTCCTTCATCCTGTCTTCTATATCCCCTTGTCCGCAAATTGTAAATAAAGCACCAAATATGTGGTTTATAGCTGGTGCCATGCAATGAATGTTATTTGCATGTCCTTCCAACGAAGGTCTGTAAAAGGAACCTTCACTACGGGCAAGTCTCGGAAGAGAAACTGCCACAAACACCATTAACAGACACACTATCAGGTGCTCCTCTTCCTCTAGCTCGGCTTTGTGTTGCCTCAATGCTGAAGCCAATGTTGGATCGACTTTACAAGATAAACCAGCAGCAGAACACATCTCTGATATAACTCTCATTGGATCTCCACTAGGCAACTGCTGCTGGAAGTCCTTGATAGAACTTATCAAAAACGGTATTCGTCGCTCTAGAACGTCAAGTAATGACTCTTGTGCAATTTGACGAAAGCTCAGAATAACACCAATAATGGTCATCCTTTGTAGCACGTTGTCTACATGTTGCAGTCTTTTAAATTGTTCTCTCATAATATCCGGCTTATCGAAATTTGTTCTCAACATTTGAAGAACTTCTTTGTTTTGTACAACCAACTTTTTCAGCTCTTGAACCTGGCTAGCAATGTGCCACATAAGGGTTTCGCTCAACAACTTCATACCATAAGGTCCAATAAGCTCGGCCAATGATCTGAGTTCATTTATATCTGAATATTCTTCAGCATTAAATGGAATAGCACCTTCTGCTGAAAGACTAACAAATGCTTTCTGGTTCATTGAAAAACAAATGCTACCAGCACTCACTCTCCGAAGTAAAATTTCAGAGTACCACTGTGTGTACAATGATGCTATAGTTTTTTCTCCATGACTATCCATATTCTGTGTTTGTTGTAATAGGCAATTATTAAAAACTCGGGTTATGTCAATATGCACATAATTTTCAACAGTTTGGAGCACATTCATATATGCCCTAACACTAACTAACAACTCGGAAGGTTTTGCAATTTCACTTGTATCTTGATTAAACATTACCATGCCCACTAATGCTTTGGAAAATCTGGTTTCTAAGTGCTGGTGCAAATATTCTCGTGGTGCAAATGTGTATTCCCAAACATTTACTTTAGAACAGTAATTAATAGCAAAACAAAGCTCTGTTAAAGCCATGTGTAATTTGTCCATAGTAGTTAATTCCTCCCTGGTTTTTCTGTAACTCTCTGCACCTGGTTTGACTATTTCTATGGGGTTTTTCTTGTTTTTGTCTTTTTTCTTTCGATTTGCCAATTGAGCGATAGTTTGAGCACAATGTTTTGGTAGCAGCTTATCACTCATTGTGCATTGTTCATCACAAATGGTAGTGATTATGTTCTTAGCTTCTTTAGCCATTTCATCTAAGAAAATATTAACTACTGAAAGACTTCTTTCTCTTATATGGTGTCTTTCTTCAGGACAAAGTTCATGAGTGCAATTTTGGAAATGACTGCAGATCAAAGGGAATGCAATAATGTATCGATTTTGTGCTGGAAATTCCAAGCACATATGAAATTGGCTTTCAAATATTTTGTTGTAAAAGCAAAACAAAGACAAATCTGATGTTTCAACCATAATCTCATCAAGGTTGTCAACCATTTTAGTGTGAAAAACCATTTTGTCAATGAACTGTGCTAATTCTCTTTGATCTACAAGGTTGAGCGGGGTTTTAGCAACTGATGTGTATGCTTGTAATCTAAACCAGTCAAGACGGAAGGCACGGAAATCAAAGAGCTCATTGTCCTCAACTTGTTTTACATTTAAACTTGCTGCAGTGTTACATAGAGAAGAAAGTATGACACTTTCATCCTCTGGACAAACCTGCAAATTCTGCATCATAAGATTCAAAGCAACCGCATCAAACCCAGATAGATATTGCACGTAATACCTTTGGATAACTTGACTGTACTTGCGCACTAATGCTCTCAGTTCTTCCATGTGAAATAATAACTCAGGTAGTTGACGATCAACCAAATCTTCTGTTACTTTACCTTTGACTTTTTGTGGTGGGTTATCATTGTGGCGCAATAGCCAGAACACTTCATCTCTCGAATAGCACAGTCCTATGAAAATAAGTAAAGCTTTGGGTCCCAAAAGCCCTGGTTGGTCAGTCAAAATAAGTCCCAATTCTTTTAAAGCAGTCCTTAAAAACTTTCTCCTTTCCCTATGCTTAAATCCTGCTCTTTGGACAGCATGATGGTAACAGTCTTTTACTTCTGATATCCTCTTACCATATCCTTTAATGCCATCAAAAAAGCTTTGAATGTATGAATGGATATAAATCACTTCATCTCTAAAGAGAGCTAAAACCCATCCTGACTCTAATGCACTAACCCACATTTTATTTGCATGTTCTTGTTGTAGCATTTGATGGCAAATAGCAAAACCAAATATAATCCACCTTTCCAAAGATTCTAAGGACAGATATTCACATGACATTGTATTTGTTTCAGATGGTTTTAGAAGTAATGCTGGGTTGCTAACCAAACTCAATTTCTGTTCTGATCTCCAATGTTCAGCTGTTAGATTTCTAGCTGGATATA
This sequence comes from Parnassius orleans, assembly GCA_029286625.1. NCBI lineage: Eukaryota > Metazoa > Arthropoda > Insecta > Lepidoptera > Papilionidae > Parnassius > Parnassius orleans. Next base: position 914,011 of record JAGSMP010000037.1, read on the forward strand.
CATGCCATAATGAATTCAAAGCATTCATTAACACTTTTTGATGTGGTAAGAATTCTTCTGAAAGTTTTTTTAATGGAGCATCATAGTCCACAATCAACTGTCCAAGACGTGGGAAGCTCTGGTCAATTTGATTATGAACCATTTCATGTGCAGCGTTAAACAACCCCAAAACAGCTTTTCTGTCTTCCACTCTCGAAAGTAAAACCATCAAAGATATATAGGTTGTTACTAAATCCAAATAATTTTTTGTGAGTTCAAAATTTAGAGTCAAATCTAATGTAACTTGACAAGCATCCATAACATTCAAAAGTTCACATACATTATCTTTGAAGTCAAGAAGATCTACGAAGGTATAATAATACAGAGACAGAGATTTTATTATCTCATTTCTAATATTTGTTATGGCTTGCAGTCCCTTCACATCAATGTTAGGAAATCTTCTCACAATATGTTTTATTGAAGACTCTAAGGTCTTATCGGAAAGAAAAGCTGGCTTAGACTTAGCATCCCCACAAGCCTTCTTAATGTTGTATATTCTTGTTAACATTCCAATACCACGATCATTCAAAATTATTAGTTTTTCAGCCAGTTTTTGCTGACTGATGTTGAGTGATCTAGACATGGTAGACATTCTGAAACAAACAATTGTATGATTATTACAATTTCCGCTCGATAAACTACTAATACACGTTGTATTCGAGCGGAAATTCAGTACATCGTAAATATAAGACTGATAGTTATTTCCTAATAAATAAACATATGCGGTGATACAATGATTACCCAGTACCCAAATAATATACAAATAAACAAAAAATGCTTTTTATACTTCACTAAAATATGAGAATGCGTAATAATATTTTTTTGATATACTTCTGAATGAAAATCATACCTGCTTAATCGGTAGATACCTACTACAAATTTACGAAGGAGACATAATAAATTATATTTATGATAACTAAACAAATCCCATGACGTGAAAGCGAAATCTTTCCCTATAAACTATAAAACACACAACAAAATAACACGAAAAGGGAGTGCCTCAAGACAGGAACGCGAATACATAGATAAATAAATATGTAGCAAGAGCAAGGTACTCGAATAGGTAGAATAGGATTTGGTTAGTGTATTATCTATGGTTAGTGTCACAGATAACTGTATAGGTACTAGGTTAGAGTTAGTGGCACTGACTTAGAAGTATATGGACTGGGCATACCTACAGAATTAGCGTGACTACCTACAATACACTGGCGCATAAAATGGCCGCCTTTTATAGGGTTGTAACTCAGCAATATGGGCAGCTGATATCGATATTTTTACTAATATGAATTTGTTCTCATTTCATATAATTGAATTTGTTGCTTTATTTATTTTATTCCGTAGGTATTTATATAGGTACAGGGCTATATTTTCAATCGTCAAATAACTTATCTGAGGAATAAATAATGTGTCTGGCAGTTTTATGGCTTTTGTGTAGATAGAAATTAAATCCGTGGCCTAATTGTGTAACACACCAAAATGACAAACCATACCAATTTGACAGTTTAACAACATCCATTGCGTTGTTTTTGTTGTCGAGCAAACGAATTTTTCAATCATATGAAGCAATGGATATTGTTGGGTTGTCAAATTAAATTTGGATTGCTATCCCTTAAGTTTCGCTTGATCTGCTTCACCAGGCTTCACCGCATATGTACAATTACGCAGTGCATAATCTGCTACAGATTTCTTGTATTAGGTACCGTCAAACAAAGAGTTAAGTATGCAGGCAGCTAACTTGCAACTTGTTTTAAACAATGTTCTGAGTGTGCTAAGTACTTACTCAAGTTTTTACATCATTTATTAAATATTATTTATTCATTTCTGAACGAAATTAATCTATTAAAATAATTTCTAGTACAACACTTTGTCATTGCTTTTTGACAGTTTGACAGCAGATCTACCACAAAACTTGGCGCTTAACATGGCGGCGCAGTCACGCTTGGATGAGCTAATGACGTCACACGAAAGTGTTCCGAAAATAAACACTTGACAAAGTGTAGTAATATATATATATATATATATATATATATATATATATATATATATATATATATAAGTAAGTTTACATAACAGTGAAGTATGTACTCATTTTGACAAAGAAGAAAATGCTTCTGCAGTTGCAGTGTGTCAATATTGTAGCAAAATATATCATATAAATCTACAACGGGTAATCTAGAAGCTCATTTAAAACGATCTCACGCTTCAATTTATTTGGCGCAAAAGACAAGTACCGATTTAGGAAATAAAAAAAAATATATTAAGAAATCATTGTAAATACGCCGATTTTAAAATGCGCCGGATAAGTTTTAATTTCATACAAAACTTTTCTGCTAGTCCTAAGCCTAGATTGAAGCATAGAGGATAATCGCGCAAATCTGTTTCTGTATTACATTTGCGTTTGTCGTTTCGTTAATTTATAAAACGAAATATAAATACGCAAACGAATAGGCGTGGCTAAGCGCTACTGAAATCGAATAGAATAGAATAGAATAATTTTTTATTCAATATAGATTACATGTGTAATTCTTATTGAAAGTCATTTTTTACTTTACCACTGGTTCGAAAAAAAAACCTCTGTCCTGGGAAGAACCAGCAAGAAACCCAGCGGGACTTTTTTTTAAAGTAAATTTTACATTAATGGTTGTACAAACTATTTAAGTACAAAATTTATTTTAGAAACTGCTTGGTAGCGACCACCTCATTCCCAGGGGTTATTATCAATCATGTATTCATTGAGTCAAATAGTCTTTAACAGCTTAATAATAAGAACGATATTGATCGCATATTTCAAAGATTCTAGTAAGCAAACACGCTCTTCACGTTGGCCAACATTGTGGCGAATGTTGTGGCCAATACCGATGGCCATCGTGTAGAGCTGGTGTTTGTGCTTCACTTGGTATGTATTGGAATGATGGCCCACAAGTTGGCGCGAGATCCGTGTGGTGTCGGTTTTTCACAAAAGATCAAAGGGTTGTGGCAGAGTATTGGCCGCCGCGTCCACACGTTGGGCGCACGTTTAGTTTGCTACGCACTCCCAGAGTGATCGCACGCATCTGATTTAAATTTTATATTCACGCATCGTAACTAGTGTCTACAAAATGGCAGTAACAATTATCAATGAAGAAACTTTTCGCTTTATTAATTGTTTGTGGAACACAAGAAATAAAATTTCTTTTTTCCATTTCTTTTTGATCACCTTTTTCCATTAAACCTATTAGGTTTAATGGATTAAAACATTTTAACTTTCTGTTTCAGCTATAGGGTACGCCAGGAAGTCTTACCAAGAGATTGAAACAGCAGCAAAATCTGTCGGAGAATAGAATGAGAATGGTGCGCGCTCTTCGTCAGACAACAAGGCGTCTAAAAATAAAAGTGGCAAATCTGGAACAAATTCTTGAACAGTTGAAGGACAAAGCTCTTATTAACGAAGAGGATAGCAATCTACTTAACTCGATCGATCCCGTCAATAAAGATTTCCTTATATTGACAATCACAAAATGCTTCTCATTAAAGCTGTCTCTTTAATATATTTTGAAATAAGAATACATCATGAAACCACAAAAACTAGCGAGTCCGTCGAAAAAATCAGGAATATTCATACTAAATTAGTTTTATTTCAAGGACAATAATAATTAAATTGGTATTATCAAGACCTATAAGTGTAATTATTATGATTTTCTTAACAAATAAATATGTTTTAATATTTGTTATTGATATTACCTATTTGATTCATTTGCTTTAATTATCCTGTCCTAATAACATGTGAATAAAGTGGCCTAGAATTACTGACGTATGCTTCACAAACAATATCTCCCTATTTTGTGGGTAACATTGCCAAAATGGCAGTACTGTGATGCGTGAATGAAAGGCAGAATAGCGATTACGCGACCCCGCCGTCTATTGGATTCTCTGTCTACGGTATAACCACATGAGTAAAGAAACCGTACCGTACAGTTTCATAGAATATATTGGCGTATAGACCGACAAAGTGTGCAAGGGAGAAGAAAATTCCTTATGGCAAAAATGCAAGATAGAAAAGAATACCAAATCTCATGACTCTGTAACCGATTTTGAATGACAGGTCGGCACAAGTCGGCACGCAAGAAATAGTTCCCAGATATTTTGTAATTTTTTAGAGTGTAAAAATAGTGGTTATTTTTAGTAAGTTACTTTTTTCCAAAATGGTTACTTATTCTGTGAGTGACTGTGGTGTTAATAATAGAAATAATCCTGATAATTGTTATGACGCGTTTATTTTTGGTTAAAATTTATTTTATACACTGTTTAAAATATAGAATGTTTTCAATTATTTTGTTAATGTTGATATTTTGCACAGAAAAAAGTCACGTTGTTGATAATTTTCATGAATTTGGTAAATACATTTTTATACAAAATATTTTACATGTACGCTAGGGATTGAGTCAACTATATCAAAATTAATGTTGATATTTATCTTGAATGTTTATAATGAATCGATAGACTTGCCCACACAACAAGAAAATAAATCCTCGGTTTGCGTTCTAAAATGCAATTTTATTTTGCCGTTTGTCAAACAGATTCCCTCGGATTCTATAATTAGAAAAAATGGTTAAGGTTAATTGGGCGGGTTGGTTGGAATCCAAGAAAAACTCAACAATTTGCAGCATACATTATCTTGAGAAGTATAAAAGAAAAAGTAGAATAAAAACAATTTTATTAAAAGGAGTCATTTCTACATTATTTGTACCAGTAAGAATAATATCGTTATAATAAGACTTCAAAACTTTAACCTTCAAAACTTTAGACAAAAATACAGACAGATTTTTATACATTATAAAACTGTAGTACATTAATAATAAAAAATCTTGAGATTATCCTCTTCAAGCCATTATGGACCCAACTAAGTATCTCTTTATCAACTAAAATAAATGTATAACCTTACTTAACCAACCTCGCAGCCTCACGGTCACACTAGTACAATATTCATAGCATCACGCTCTTTTCCCCAAGGGGTTGAGCGGAGGTTCGGATAATAATCCCAAGTCACAATGATAAAACTTTTAGCGTAGTTAGGTATAGATATTTAGTAATGCTCCTGAAGCGCCACTAGACGCCCGCGCATGCGACGCGCGGTTCAATGTGCCAGAATAGTATAAATTCCATAGAAACAGAAACAGAAACTTTATTATTCAATATAGATTATAAATAATACTTATTGAAAGTCACTCTTTTGTTTAATTACCACTGGTTTGAAAACAAACCTCTGTCCTGGGAAGAACCAGCAAGAAACCCAGTGGGACTTTTTTTTTAAATAACAGCTTACAGTCATGTATGTTACACAATTAACCACACAAAACAAATTAGAAATAGCTTGGTAGCGAACACCTCATTCCCAGGGGTTATTATCATCCATAAATTCCTTAATATTATAATAACCCTTTTTATACAAACTATGTTTAATAAAGTTTTTGAATTTTGAGCAGGTCGAATTTTGTATATTTTCTGGGATTTTGTTGTAAAAGCGTATACATCGAGAATGAATTACCCAAGAATGAATTACTGACTCGGTGGAATCGAGTAACTGTTACTACTAGCTTGTGTTTGCTCCTAGTATTTACAGAGTGAATATCACTTATTTTTGTATAACTACTTTTATTTTTGTGTACGTACACTACATTTTCATAAATGTATTGAGAGGCCAAAGTTAATATATTAATTTCCTTAAATTTTTGTCGGAGCGACTCTTTAGGTTTTAAATCATGAATTGCTCTTATGGCCTCTTCTGTAAAACAAATATAATTTCAGTGTCGGTCGCGTGTCCCCATAGCAAAATACCATACGACATTATGCTATGGAAATAGCTAAAGTAAACAAGTCTAGCTGTTTCCACACTGGTAAGATTTCTAATCTTTTTACAGCATATGCTGCAGAACTAAGTCTGCTTGTTAACTTTGATATATGGGGCTCCATTGAAGCTTCGCGTCTAGTGTTATTCAAGAAAAATGGTGGTATCGACAAGACTCAGTTCCTCTCCATTTAAAATTACATTAGTGTTTCATTGTCTGACATTTGGAGTCATGAACTTCATACATTTCGTTTTAGTGCTATATAAATGCAAGTTATTATCATTAAACCAATTTACTAATTTAGATATAGCATTATTTACTTCGTCATATTTTAATAATTGTCGTCTTAATTTGAAAATTAATGAAGTGTCATCAGCAAATAATACTATATTATGGTTATACCCTACTAAGTGAGGTAAGTCATTAATATATACAAGAAACAGAAAGGGCCGAGAATTGAGCCTTGAGGCACGCCCATTTGTACTATCGACCCGGAAGAGCTCATACTATTAATGACAACTTTTGAGTTCTGTTACTTAAATATGAAACAATTAATTTAAGAGCATTACTTCTTACACCGTAGTGTTGTAGTTTCCTGATTAATGTTTCATGGTGAACACAATCAAAGGCTTTGGATAGGTCACTGAATACACAAAGCATCCTGTGAATTCTACCATGCATTGAAAATATATTTAATCAGCTCAACACCAGCATCAGTTGTCGAGCGACCCCTTGTGAAACCGAATTGATTTGTAGGAAGTAAATTATTAACATTAAAAAAAAATTAACATTTGTTCAAGAATAATTTTTTCAAAAATTTTACTTAGTGTTGGCAGTACAGAAATGGGTCTAAAATTGGCGGGGTCTAATGTTCTACCAGATTTAAATAAAGGTATTACTTTACTATGCTTCATCAAATCAGGAAACACACCATATTCGATACTAGTATTAAAAACAAATAGCTAGTTGAGGCGCGATTATATCGATTATAGACGCAATAACCTTAACGGAAATCCCCCATAAATCCGCAGTTTTCTTAATATCAATAGTTTTAAAATATTTTACAATATCTTTTGATGATATTTTATGAAATGTAAAATTCTTTGTACAAGCATTTACATTTTGTTTAAGTAATGATTCGGCGAAGGCAGGAGAAGAATTCAGTGACTCTCACATCGGAATATCCGTAAAATATTTCTCAAAAACCATTAAAACATCCTGATCTGATTCCGTTAATTTGTTGTTAAAACTTAACCGGTAGTTTGAATTGCGAGAGTTGACCTTACCAGTTTCACTATTAATTATACTCCATAGTATTTGATACTCACAACGCTCGATGCCCGATTCATGCTTGATGGCCGACGACATTGTGCCGAGGGCTTAAATAGCGTGGTTCATCGCCGTAGCACAGCGTTAGTCGTAGAGAAGAGGAACTCGTGGTTAAGTAATAGCTGCGCGGATCAGTAGATCTGCGTGATTAAGTTGCACTTGCCGCGGTCAGTCCATGAATGAGTGACCAGTTTCTTAACATACCGAGATTGAGAGAATAGAGAGTGCATCTGTATCCTCAGACACTTGGTGCACTTTACTCTGTTAAAATGATTATATTTTTAAAATTCATGCAGCTAAAATGATAATAAGTTTATTATTACTTTATACTTTTCAGGGGCAGATGAAAGAATATAAACATGAAGCATGATGAAGCCTCATAAACATATTGTCCTTTAAACAGAGCAATCTTATTTAACTGATTCCTACAAGTTTCCTTACTTTAATTATTAAGTTTACATTCATATTTAAGTCGAATGTTAAAATAAACTTCTATAATGTATTTAATTATTAATTATTAAATGTTTGTAATTATCAAAAGTAATACTTATATGAAAACTAAAGCAGCCATTATGTACTCCGTGTCCCCGTTTTTTATTTCCTCATCAAAACATAGTATAAAATATATAAAATATAAATAGGTATGTGCTTAATTAAGTATCTACCTATTTATATTAATAATATGTTAAAAAAGAAATTCCGGCGAAACTGTCTGTACTGTATCTTTGAACAACACACGGGCATACATCATGCGCTGTCAACCCGACACGGGTGTCATGACTCTTGAGGGGCTATGGAATATACTGGCGTAATTACTTGACAGGGTTTTTTGGCGGGAACTTGATCGGCGGCGGTTTTACTGCTCCTGTATTATTGTTTGAATAATGGTTTGAAGTGGATTTTGATATGTAAAAGTGGTGCGATTTTGTGTATTAAGTGTCTGCGCATGTGAACTATTAGTGGAAACGGTGAAACAAGTGCTCTGATGATGATGTGATTCTCAAGATAAGGTGTCTATCTGCTTAGGCGCCTTGAGATACCATCGCCAACTGTCAGCTGTCTGCTGACTCAAGTTGCCGTCAAAATCTCCCAAGGGCTGCACAATGTGACGCATCAACATATTGTGAAGCAGTGTACTATGAAGGATAAATAAACATTTGGGGAAATTATAATATACCGAATAAAAATACCTAAGACTTGGCCTAAAGGTCTAGATACCAGGACATAAACTCCAAAAAAAAAATTACTTGACATTAAGTCTATGACTAAGTTAAGGTAATTGTCATGCATAAGCATCATAATAGGTAGTCTGTAATAGGGATGTGCAAGGGAAAAAAATATATCCACATATATAGAATCGATATTTTTAAATAATATCGATATATATCGCGTGACAAATATCGATATATCCGCATCATTTGCATGATGAAAGGATAAGGCCCAAAATTTAACATCACTGACGGTTAGACGACGAAAAAAATTGGTTGCCTGTAAAGTCGGTATACGGGCGAAAGTTTTACGTGACAACGACTTTGAGTGGTAAAATAATTTTATTATGTCTGTCTCTCTCGCTCTTAGGCGGCTAACCATGCCGAGTGGAAGGGACGCGTGCCTCTCACTCGCTCTCATTGTGAGCGCATAACGTGAGCGGAGCGTAACGCAGTTTCTTGAAGTGTCACCCGGCAAACCAATTTATAAGACGTTGTCACGTCAAAAAACGACAACCCCATATGAATGCTTTTGTAGCTCCTTTTGTTGTTTCATGTTTTGCCCATTAATACAACATTATAAAATATATCGAAATTGATACGAATTCGATACTCTAAAATAAATATCGATATATCGCGATTAACAATATCGACGATATATATCGATATTTTTATAACAACATTTCGATTATCGATGTTTTTTGCCTAAGCCTAGTCTGTGGTAATTGTGTTCCATGGTGGTGATAATACAACTAGAAGTAAGGTACAACTTACAAGCTTACAACTCGTTTTTATCTCAGTTTTCGTAATGTGTAATTTTAATTGTTAATACCAGATATCAACTACTACAAGTAAAATTGGTTTAAAAGTAAGAAGTCACTATTTTACACAATGCCGCGGATAATGATAAAAGGCGGCGTTTGGCGCAACACTGAGGTTTGTCTATCATGCATACATATTCATTTTATTTTAACAGTTGATTTTATTTGAAGAAATTACTTTTACGAATAACAATCTAATGCAATACGTTATATCCATAGGATGAAATCCTTAAAGCGGCTGTTATGAAATATGGGAAAAATCAATGGTCCCGAATAGCTTCCCTTTTGCATAGAAAATCAGCCAAACAATGCAAGGCACGTTGGTACGAGTGGCTGGATCCCAGCATCAAAAAGACAGAATGGTCACGGGAGGAAGACGAAAAGCTGTTACATTTGGCGAAGCTAATGCCTACCCAGTGGAGGACTATAGCACCTATTATTGGGCGTACAGCTGCACAATGTTTAGAACGCTACGAATATTTACTGTAAGTTTGGTAAACATATCATAAATGATAGAAAGATGGATGGTTAAAAATTGCCCTCATAGTTACTTTATTGGGTTGCATATTATATTAATTAAGCAGAATGCTTTAAGAAACAGCTCACATAGCTGTGATTGCATTTACATTCGACAGAAGTTATTTTCGGGGTGTCTTTGTGGTATTAGGTTGGAAATAGGGTAACCAAAGCTGCACTCAATAACTACTACACTACTACTAACTACTAGTGTAGTTAGTACACAATAACTACTAACTACACTAGTAGTTTTTGGCAAAAATTGTACAACCCGGACAACTTAGCTCGGCACCTTTAGCTGATGTTGTAATATGTGCAAAAAATAATATAAGTAATTTTTTTATATTTATGTTAGGTGCTTTTTCAAAGTACTTCTTTTACATTATAGAATTACTGTCTAATGAAAAATTCGAGTGAAATCTATCCAGAAGGACTAAACATCATTCCTAATTATTTGGGCTAAAAAATTTCGGCGAAGACATTTAACAATTATGTACAGGCTCTCTCTATTACCAAGTTTAAATGTTTTGTTAAGCTGTAACTGTATAAAAAGGGTTATTATAGTATAAATGAATACATGGTTGATAATAACCCCTGGGAATGAGGTGGTCGCTTCCAAGCAGTTTCTAAAATAAATTTTGTACTTAAATAGTTTGTACAATTATTAATGTAAAATTTACTTTAAAAAAAAAGTCCCGCTGGGTTTCTTGCTGGTTCTTCCCAGGACAGAGGTTTTTTTTTCGAACCAGTGGTAAAGTAAAAAATGACTGAATAAGAATTACACATGTAATCTATATTGAGTAAAAAATTATTCTATTCTTAAGAGACCAAGCTCAGAAGAAAGAGGAAGGAGAGGATATGGGTGATGATCCACGTAAATTGAAGCCTGGTGAAATTGATCCTAATCCTGAAACAAAACCAGCAAGGCCTGATCCCAAGGATATGGATGAGGATGGTAACTTCAACATGTTCTTAATATTATAAAAATGATCATTGCTACATGGAACTTTCATGTTGGCTATAAAATTAATTTATGAATAGTATTGGAATTGAAAAATATTATGGATACCTACTTATATATATTGTTCTGAGCTTGGGGTTCGAGACAATTAAAACTGCCGATTGAATTACCAAATTTGACACTTTAATTACACAACTAATTACAACTTTAAACCACACTAATAACAAAACACAATTTTACTACAGATCGCAAGTTCGCAGTTGTATCGCCGTAGTCTTCGCTGGTATCGCCAATTCAATACTGCCTCGGTCGTGGTCTATACCGCCTTATATAGCGCCTCCGATACTTTCCAGAACCTTCTACTGTGGAAACATCTAGAATGTTCAGTACATATCGGTCCCGAAATTTCTAGAAAGATCTTGACTCTCCTAGTTCTGCTACTCGATACTAGAGGGCGCTAGTGGCTAGTGTTGCCATGTAAAGACATTAATAGTGGCGCGCAACACTGCCCCTCCTAAGACATGCTCGTCCGGAGCATTATTGGCCCCATAATAACGCGCCAGTCGATCCACATGGACGATCTTAGGGTACCTCTTGCACCTTTCTGTATCCGGTAGGTTACGTCATTGATCCTTGTCACAATCCAGTGCGGTCCGTCCCATTTAGCTTGAAGCTTAGGAGATTTCCCTTTGCTGCGAACTGGATTGTGTAACCACACTAGTGAACCTTCGTCAAACCCTTTGTTGTTCATTTTGCGGTCATACCGTGTTTTCATCTTTTCAGACGTTTGCTGTCCCGATTGTCTGACGTGCTCATAAATGTCATTCATTTTGTTCCGCAAGTCATTTGCATAATCGGTTATACTGCGTGGGGCATCAGGTGGTATTCCGGTGATCAGGTCTGCAGGCAGCCGTAATTCTCTCCCAAAATTTGCTAAAGCTGGTGTCACTGATGTACTTTCGTGAACAGCGCTTGATATGACAACAAAACGGTTGTATGTGCCTGTCCCAGTCTCGTTGCCGTTTTCCACAACTTTGCTAGGTACCTCTCAATGTCTGATTAAATCGTTCTACCATTCCATCAGATTGTGGGTGGTAAGTTGTTCTTGTTTATGAGTACCCATAACTCGGCAAGTTTCCTGGAATATTTGAGACTCAAAATTCCTTCCTTGATCGCTGTGAATCTCTAAGGTACTCCAAAACGACAGAAGACTTCATGAACTAGTTTATCTGCAACTGTTGAAGCTTCTTGATTTGGAATGGCGAAGACTTCTGGCCATAGTGAAGTAATCCATCACAACCATGAAATACTTTTACCACTTTCACTTTCCGGAAACGGCCCCGCAACGTCAACGGCTATCCTCTCCATGGTGCACCAACATTGTACAATTTCAATGCACCTCTACTACGAGTTTGAGGTCCTTTACAGCCGCACAACTTGCATTTGCGACACCAGTCCTCGACATCGTTACGACAGTGGACCCAGTAAAACCGTTCTCGGATCTTCAGTAGAGTTCGTTTAACTCCCAGGTGACCTCCTGAACAACCATTATGGTACAGCTGTAAAACATCCGGTACTTTAGCTTTAGGGACAACCATTTGCAAATGACAACTGTCTCCCAGCCATTTCCCATTTACGGCACAGGACTCCATCCTGAATCAGCAAGCTGTCCCATTGGGCCCAATAGCTTTTCGTGGTCGAACTCATCGCTGAGACGTCGCTCCACTTCGGCTTGGAGCACTGGCCTTCATCCATTCCAGAATCGGCGATGTCTGAATCTTCCTGCTGTGCATGTTGTAGGCTGTCCTTCCACTCATTGCTGAGCTGGTCTGTCCTGAGCATCCTCACAGATACCACTTCCTTACCCTCTTGCCTAGTACAATGCTTGCAATCTTCAGGGCAAGGTCTTCTTGACAATGCATCTGCATTGCCATGAGATTTCCGCTGCGATGTTCGATCACAAAGTCGTATTCCTGCAGTAGTTCAATCCATCTCGCAACTTGTCCTTCTGGATTTTTGAACTGCAATAGCCATTTCAGTGCAGCATGGTCAGTTCGTAAGTGAAATTTCCGCCCAGAAGATTTTTGCTAAAATGCTGCAACGACTTTACCACAGCAAGCAATTCTCGCCTTGTGACACAATAGTTCCTTTCCGGCTTTGACAACGACTTGCTGAAGTATGCTATCACAACCTCTTGATCACCATTCCTTTGAGACAACACACCGCCAAGTCCTATATCACTTGCGTCTGTGTCAACTATAAATTCCTTGCCCGCATCAGGGTACCCTAAAATAGGTGTTTTGCACAGACGGTCCTTGAGCTCCTGGAATGCGATATCGCAACTTTCATCCCAGCAGAAATGTCGCTTCTCCTCAGTTAGCTTGTGCAGAGGTTTGGCTATATCTGCAAAGTTCTTCACAAATAATAAATATCACCGATAATGGGCACAATCCCAAAATGCTCTAACCTGCGTCTTGTCTTTTGGGACCAGCCAATCCTTGACAGCAATTTTTTCGGATCCGTGCGGATACCTTCTTCCGACACTACATACCCCAAAAGCTAACTTGCCGTTTGAATAGTGAACATTTCTTCGGACTCAACTTGAGGTTGGCACTCTGAATCTTCATGAGCACGCGTTCCAGGTTTTGAAGGTGTTCCTCAAACGTACGGCCTACGATGATGATGTCATCCAAGTAGACCAGACAGGCATCGCCAATTAACCCGAGTAGTACAAGCTCCATCAACCTTTCAAACGTTGCTGGAGCATTGCTGTCAAACGGCATAACTTTAAATTGCCACAGACCCTTTCCTGTCGAGAATGCAGTTTTCTCCTTGTCCTTGGGTCAATTTCAACCTGCCAGTAGCCACTTTTCAGGTCCAGTGTGCTAAACCACTTTACGCCTGTAAGCATGTCCAGCGTGTCATCAATTCTTGGCAAGGATAGCTGTCCTTCTTTGTAACGTCGTTCAGACGGCGGTAGTCAACACAAAACCATGCTGCCATCCTTCTTCTTTACCAGCACCACAGGTGAACACCATGGACTAGATGAAGGTTCAATAACACCATCCTTCACCATTCCCTCAATCATGGTTTCCACTTCCTTTTCACGTGCTACCGGCAATCTTCTTGGGCGCTGACGGATGGCAATTCTTCTCCTGTGTTTATTTTGTGTTGAACTAAGCCAGTCTTTCCTATGTCAGCATCGTTTGACGAGAAAACATCAGCGTACTTGAGTAACAACTTCTTCGCCTTGACCACTTCATTCGGGAGAGAACGCTGCGACAGTCTTCTAAAAGTGTGGTCACCCTCGTTTGTGCATCCTTGCTGGGGTCCCAGTCGATGGATATTGGCACCTACGCAACCAATCCACTTCCTCACAAGTACCAACCAGTGTGCCTTTTTCATAATCTGTTCCTGATCACAAAGGTTCAGCACACGTACTCTTGAGATGTCGGTGGTTCTGACCAAGGTTCGAGCCACTTTCCACGGAAGGTCATTGTCCACCCTTTCCACGAGTACACAACGATGAGCTTGCCCAGGATTCCGAGGAAGACTAACCGGCACAATCGTTTCCGATCTCGGCGGCAGAACAATCTTCTTAAGGCTGTACACATTCCCGGTATCACCTTCACGAAAAGTTCTTCATGTCCACATTTCAAAACACCTTGCTTAACATCGATCTCACAACAATTCTTCCTCATGAAGTCTAGGCCCAGGATGCAGTCGTCCATTATATCAGCACGATGACATTATGCAGGTAGATCATGTTGCCTAGCTTCAACTCCATCTCCTTCTCTCCACGGACGGTATGCGCTGACCGGTGGCTGTTACCAAATTAATGCGCTCTCGGTTGTATGGAGTCCCCAGGAACTGACTTATAAGTTGGGACTGACAACCGTGCGAGAGGCTCCAGTGTCTATGGTCAGTTTACACGGCGTTCCGTTGACCTCGCCTTTGATGATTAGGCTGTTCCCATCATGGGTTTGTGAGATCGAAATCCTTGGGGCTCTTTTAACATCAGCCAGCACCGCCCCGCAGTCCTGGCTTTTACTCGTTTCCCTGCTGCTGCTGGGCGGTGCTGTTAGCCGCACTACCCTCTCGAGATCGATCACCTCCTTTCTACAGTTCGCTTAGGGCAGCTGGATCGAAGATGGCCCTTTCCCCACAGCCGTAGCACCTAGGGCTGTATCCTTTATGCAGTCGCGAACTGCAGCTGCTGCAACCTCCTGACGCGATGGGATCGATGATCCTGCCGTACGGCTTCCACCTCCAGTGCATGGGCTAACGCGTCCTGGCGTCTCGTGGTGCCCGAGCCTCACAGCAGCTCTGACTTCAAGGTCGCGGATGCCGTCGATGAATGTCTGCACCAGGTTCCTACAATGAGCGCAGGTACAGACTGGTATGCTTTTCGAACCAGCTTTTCCACCTCAAGGGCCCACTGCTGCAGGTTTTCGTTGCTGCGTTGCACGATCTTTGAGCTGCGCACGAAGACGTGTTCCAGGTGAGCGTCGCCATATCTCGCCTCCAACGCCTCAAGGAGCTGCTCGTAAGTCACTTCCTTACCGAGGCTTCCAGAACAGTTAAGGCCTGGTCGCGCAAGCCTGGGTGAGAGCAGTCATGGCCTGACTTTTATTCAGCCGTTCGTCTTCATGACAGCCTCGAACTGGATTCTGTACGCCGACCAGGAAGAAGTCCCGTCGAACGGCGGCACTTTGAATCCACGTAGCGAAGGTATTGTAGCTACCACGGGGCTGTAACTCCATCCCCAAGTTTGAGGTCGTCCAGCGTTTTCTTCACGTCAGCAATCACGTTGTCAACCCGATTGTTCACTTGGTCGATTCGGTTTCAGCTTCCGACAGGCGGTTGTCATGTTGAGCAACCCTATCCTTCACCTCCTTATCTCTTTCCCGAAGGTAGCGTGAAGGTCCTTCATGAGGAGCATCTGTTCTTCCGTTGGTGGGCCTGTTCCTCCTGTCCACGCTGCAGCTGCTCTTCCAACCGACGGGCCTGTTCCTCCTGTCGGCGGGCCTGTTCCTCCTGTCGGCGGGCCTGTTCCTCCTGTCGGCGAGCCTGCTCTGCAGCATCATCATCAGAGCACCTAAGTCAGGTGCTGCAGATGCAGGAGCTGCTGACAGGCTGGCCTCCGTGGTCGGCAGCTGGCCCTCCGACGTTTGCGGCGTTGCATTACCAAATCGTCTCTGGTCCGTCTCTTGCTGGCGTTGACTTCGGGTACGGATACCCTCCGTGTCGTCCTTTGGTAAAATCGGCATGATGTGATCCGCTGACACCAATTGTTACGAGCTTGGGGTTCGAGACAATTAAAACTGCCGATTGAATTACCAAATTTGACACTTTAATTACACAACACTAATTACAACTTTAAACCACTAGTAACAAAACACAATTTTACTACAGATCGCTTAAGTTCGCAGTTGTATCGCTTCGTAGTCTTCGCTGGTATCGCCAATTCAATACTGCCTCGGTCGTGGTCTATACCGGCCTTATATAGCGCCTCCGATACTTTACAGAACCTTCTACTGTGAAACATCTAGAATGTTCGAGTACATATCGGTCCCGAAATTTCTAGAAGATCTTGACTCTCCTAGTTCTGCTACTCGATACTAGGGCGCTAGTGGCTAGTGTTGCCATGTAAAGACACATTAATAGTGGCGCGCAACAATATATTATCCACCATTTGTGAGAATAAATTCCATGTTGTCAGGTGTCATAAGAGGCGAGGGAGGGAAACTTTTTTATTTTTTTATATGATAAGGGTGACAAGCGAGCACACAGTCCACCTGATGGTAAGTGGATGTTGTGGCCCATAGACATCTACATCTGTCCTCATTTGCGAATCAAAATGCAGATGCGTTGTTAGCCGTGAGGACTAAGATGGAACACCTCTTTTCCAGTAAAAAGGGTCTCCGGTTCTCTTTACTCACCATACGAAACACAGCAGCATTAAGCTGCTATTTTACGCTGGTATCCTGTGAAAGCGTGGTCCTTCCCCGGTCGAGCCGATCCATTCGTGCTACAGCTATACACTTAATATAGCTGCAGTATGGCTCTTCCATGTAAAAACTGAAACAGGAGATAGACAGCAGCATCTTCCTGCTAACAACTTAAAATAATAATAAACTGCAATTGCCAACATGCCTGCTAAGCGTGGCAACTATGGCAAAATCTCCTATTTATAGGCTGTAATGAATGTCAGTCTTTCTGAAATGTAATACAAATTTGGAAATAGCGTAACATTTTTACACACACATGAACATTTGGACAAACATAGAACCACATATTGTGGGTAGATCAACAGAATCATCACCAGCTTGTAAACAAATCAACACCAAAAAAATTGTATATCTACTATCTGTTATCAGCCATTAAAATTAACCTGCATTTAGTTTACTCTTTCTTTTGACTGTTTTATGATCCCCCTGTGTGGTAATCGTCTTAAATATACTATTTTCTTTTGTGAGACATTTAGACAATAATACTTTTATTACAGAATTGGAAATGCTCTCGGAAGCCCGTGCTCGCTTAGCTAATACCCAGGGTAAGAAGGCGAAGAGAAAGGCAAGGGAAAAGCAATTAGAAGAGGCAAGAAGGCTTGCTGCATTACAGAAGAGGAGGGAGCTTAGTGCCGCTGGTATTGCAGTGCCAATGAGGTTTGCTATATTGCTATTTAAATATGTCGATAAGAGGTTTAAGAATTACTTTGTTTGTGCCTAAACAATGTCCATGAGAAATTAATATATTCAATAACGAATATATTCTTTTTGTATGTTGTTCATTGAGAATAATTTTATAAATACCAAGTAATAGTAATAATATTATATTAATATAACATAATATTCAATTTAATAGAATGTAATACAGAGAAATAAATTTTTATGTAATGAATCCAGTCTATATTAATGTAATTACTATAATAATCTTGATATAATTTTGAAACATGTTCATGTTCTATAAACTAATCAAAATTATTCTTGTAATTTGAGTGGAGACTAAGATTAAAATATTTATATTAATATAAACAGGCGTAAGAAGAAGCGTGGTGTAGACTACAATGCTGAAATTCCGTTTGAAAAGAAACCAGCTGCTGGATTTTACGATACTTCCACTGAAGTGGTAGACCCGATGGCGCCGGATTTTTCCCGCCTTCGTCAGCAACATCTTGATGGGGAATTGCATTCAGAAAAGGAAGAGGTACTTTTTTTCTTTGCATATTATTAAAAGTCTGATTTTCAGAGGATAACAAATTTTAATGACTTATTTTTTATTTATTTATTTATTTATTTAAGTACACCAATGATTGTTACAACAATGCAGAAATAATAAACACACATCCACTTATATACTAATTGTACAATCAATTTACTAAAAAGTTACCTAGTAATTCTAAATACATAAAATACAAAAACTTAGGATAGAACAAAATAATATTATGTATATAAAACAATGACTTACACCTAGTTACTTAAATAATGTATCATTTACTGTGGCCTTAAACTTAGTTAGAGACATAACATTAACATCTATTGACCCTCCGCACTTATTATATAGTTGGGAAATTCTGGAAACCGGTGAATTGGCTCCTAAAACTGTTTTGCGAAACGGACGAGAGAGAGGTTCAATGAGCTTACGAGGCATTCGTGACGGAACTTTAAAATTAAATTTCATTAGGAGTGCAGGACAACGCAACTGATATCTTATAATCTTGAAAAAGAAGGATAGGTCAAGTAGATCCCTGCGGTTGTCCAAGCTCTGCATCTTTAGGAACTCTAGTAGGTCCTTGTAAGGGCTAAATCTTATATGCCAGTAGCGTGAGAACACCGAATGTTTTATTAATCGTTTTTGAATGCGTTCAATACGAAGTGTGTGAGTAGCATAACGTGGACGCCAGACCACACTTCCATACTCAAGGATCGATCTGACCAAGCATTTATAATTGTATAGCGCAATTTTTGAGAATGACGCTTGAATACTCTAGCGTTCCTGATAATAAAACCCAACATCTTGGACGCCCTTCCTATGATGTAGTCGATATGTGGGACAAATGTCATTTTACTATTCGTAAGCACCCCCAGATCCCTTACTACTGTCTTTTCTCCTAATCAAATCCCATTAATGCTGTAGATAGGATTCAAATTTCTAGTGAATTTAATGTGAACACATTTATTGATATTGAGCTCCATTCCATTCGTCTGACACCATTTCACTAGCGCGTCAAGATCTTTTTGTAAATGCAAAACATCATCTTGTGTTTCAATGACTTTCCACAGTTTTAGGTCATCTGCGAACATCGTCGGGAACGAGTATTTTATGTAGTTAAGTATATAGTTTACAAAGATATTAAAGAGAATAGGGCCTAGGTATGAACCTTGCGGAACACCAGAAGTGATATCTCGTAACTCTGAGCTAAAACCATTAACGACTACATAGAAAGAGCGTCCATATAGATAAGATTCGAACCAAGCTAGAACAGAACCCCCTATTCCGTATGCAGATAGTTTTACCAGAAGCCGTCGATGGACTACTCTATCAAAAGATTTGCTGAAGTCTGTATATATCGCGTCTACTTGTTTATTGCCATCAATGTTCTCCACATACGTAACCAGATTAGTATTAGTAGACCTACCTTTTGTGAAGCCGTGTTGGTTGTCGTTTAAATACTTGTCGAAGTAGGCTTGAAGAATAGGGCAGACTAGAGACTCGAATACTTTAGCTAATGAGGACAATATGGAAATAGGTCTGTAGTTGCTAATGAGCTGACCATCACCTGCCTTATAAATTGGTACCACTTTAGATACCTTCCAAGCTTTGGGAAAAACCCCAGAACTCAATGAGTTATTAAAGATAATAAATTAGGGCTCCACCAGGCATGATGCGCATCGTGAAATGAATAACGGTGAAATATTATCACTCCCAGTGCCCTTCGTTACATCAATATTCACAATTTTTTTATAAATTTGCTTGCGGGAAAGATTTAGAGTTGAAAAACAATCGATTCCTCCCCCCACTGATGTACTAAAAATATTCTCGTCAGTATTTATGACACACGGGACACCAAGATTGGAGGTAGTAGAGAAGAAGTAAGATACAAAGCTGTTGCATATGTCATTACCGTTTTGTATCACCGTATAACCGTCCGTCATCAAAGCTGGATATGTTCCAGAACCACCACATTTGGTTTTAATATAAGCTCAGAACAATTTCGGGTTCGTTAATATTCCATCCTCAATTTTACGAATATATGCATTTTAGCATTCTGAAGCTAATTTCTTGCAGCGGTCGGTCAGTAGACAATATGATATCCTGTCTAAGAGGTGCTGTATTTTTGTACCTTAGTCTAACCCTATTTTTCTCTCGTAAGCGACTAATCAAGTCCTCACTGAACCAGGGAGGATATTTATTACTTTTTCGTTTGACAATTGGTACAAAACTTCTGAATGACTTTATTAACAACCTCCAAGAATAATTCAAGTTTCTTGTTTACATCATTGTGCACATAAAAAAGAGACTTCCAATCAACTTCAGCTAAATAATCATTAATAGCAACGTAATCTGCTTTATGAAAATTAAACCTACTCACAGCATTGGACTGTAGCTTTGGCCTCTCTAATGGAGAGAGTTCTATAGAGAGAGGTGGATGTAGTGGGTCAATAGGACACAAAATGTCTACGGCCTCAGCAACCACGTAGGATGACACATTGGCCAAGACCAAATCGAGAGTTCTACCCATACTGTTTATTATAGAGCTATGTTGTGTTAAATTATTTACATTGACGAAATCTATGAAATACTGATACAGTGATGATAAGTTATAAGATGGACTCCCGACCAAATTCCAGTCTAAGGTCGGCAAATTAAAGTCGCCAAGTACACAAACATGTGAATTAAAGAGTTCGGAAACATGGTTAAAGTTATCAATAAAATGTTTTAGCATTGACATTTGCACCGGGGGTGGCAGATATGCCGCACATAGTGCTAGTGTCTGAGAATCATCAATCACAACCCAAACATCCTCACATTCGCTTTCCCAGTTCTGTATACGCTTCGAATTTAAACGTTTAGAAATTGCAATTAGTGCCCCACCCCCCTCTTTGTTCATGTTAAAGCCGGACATTTCTCTGCCCCTTCTGTATACGGCATATTCCTCACCAAAAAGTTTCATAGTCAAGTATTTTACTATTCATCCAGGTCTCTGTTAGAACAATAACATCATAATTTGAAATAAGCAGGTTTTGTAAAAATATGTGGGTTTTAGTGCGTAAACCTCGAACATTTTGATAATATATAGATATAGAAGTGAATTTTATAGATTTTTATCCAATTACTTGTATTAAATTAACATAATCGTTATCATTAGGTCACGTACTATTAGGTTTGATCTTGGCGATACGTATACAGTTGATAATATCTTCGCTTTTAATATTACACTTAAGTATAGTAACCAGTTGAGTCACTACTTGCATTAAGTTTTCATTCTTTTTCTCAGGGGTGCACTGACAACAACAGAACGCACGGGTTCAAGGGTATTAATTCGCGCATTGAGGTCCTTAACATTGGTCTTTAGAGCACTGTTTTCTTTTTGGAGATCAACCATTGCCTATTTAGTTTCTTTGTGGTCTTTGATCAACAATTCATATTTGGAATTCATGAAGTCCATAGAGCTCCTCATTTCTAGAGCTTCGGAGATATTGGGGCTTGTATCGAAGCTTTTTCGGTCGTTAATTGAATTAAGTCGATTTTTTTTCCATACGTGAAGGACATATCACGAAAATGTATTCTATGACCATTAAAGTATATTTGGGAGATAAAAATATTTTTTTGAAGGTACGATATTCAATAAAATCTACAAATTAGAGCTTCCAAATCATGTCTCTGAGAGTTTTTGCCTAAACATACATCGGGAGAATGATTATTACTAAATAAATAAATAAGTTATCTAAAATTTGCTTTGGGCTTATTGTAGTAAAGAAAACGAACTATTTTTACCAAGTAATTGTTATTTCAAGCGTCGAACGAAAATCATACAATTTCAACGAAGAAACCTTGTAATTTCGAGTTTTTTTGTAATACTCCTCTTAACACCTTTGTCCACTTAACCCTTCTTATATACCGATATAACATTTTTTGAAAATACGAGTAAATAAGGCTTCTACTTTTATTTGAAATTATCCCAAATTGAATGTGATTTATGGGCAACAACTACTTCTTACGCGCGCTCCTGTGTGTGTGATTCAATTCACGTTTTCGTTTCTCAAGTTTTTGCCTACTGTTTACTTTCTTAAATGGAATCCGTTTATCTTGTGGCGATGTGAATAACGAACACACCACATATTAAATAACAGTTTATTCACAACATAAATTTAAAGTAGCGGATTGGAGCGCGAACGAGTGGCCTCACGGCGTCGGACGATCGGATTGACTGGCGAGGCGAAAAAACCGAACTGGTTGCCCCCGCGCAGCCGAGGGCTCCGAAGATCGAACGGTCGAACAGGCCGGGCCACATTCTTAAAATATTTTTTACACTTATTACTTGTTCTTGAGCAATTTTAACTTCCCTGAACGCAGCAATAATTTTACTGTGGCGGTCTTCATAACTTTGGGCCTCTTTGACATAAACACGACTCTTTATACACAGATAAAGGACTAACGGTGAAAGTTCCGGCGAGTTTGCAGACCATAGTATAGGGCCTCCGTGCGCAATCCACCTATCTTGATATTCACTATTTAAGTTATCGCTCACTGCACTTGAATAGTTTGATTATCTGTCAATTGTTCTTCGATTGGTAGGTTAATTACGACACGTACGTTAATTTCTTGCCGCGGTTAAGACTCATTTTAGTATCTTTGCACACCACGTCAAGTTTCATTGCCTAAAATTTAATATCGCACCATTTCATAGTATCCGCGGTTCGAATATTTTCGTTACGTCATTGGTAACGAGGCGTACGTAATGAGGTCACGGTCAACACTGTCAGCTGACGGTCGGGCGAACAGACGTAGGTACTTAACGGTGTAACGGTAAATAGACCCTTACGAATGTGTGCGAGCGTAAAATAGTACGCGTCAGATATTTATGAATGATAATTAGTTAAAATAATGCATCACCACGTATTTTGAATTTAAAAGATAAAAATAACAGAATGTTTGAGATTTTTTTTAATTAATTTTTCTTCACCAGTTGCTTATATTACTTATTCTGAACCTTCTCTGCAAATTTGGCCGGTTATTGCAACATAAGGCATAACCCTGTATATATAATATATAAAATTCGATATGTAATAGTATATAAATACATTTAACAATTCAATATTAATTAATTATGTACTATAATTTAAATTAGTAATTGTAATATTAAATTTTTCTATAGCAAGAGCGTAGGAAGGATAAGCAGAAGTTGAAACAGCGTAAAGAGAATGATGTGCCACAAGCAATGCTACAAGGAGATCAACCTGCACGTAAACGAAGTAAACTGGTGCTTCCTGAACCACAAGTGTCTGATCAGGTTTGTAGTGTCCTATGAAATTGTTTCTACGACTATTTTTAGAATAGAAAGCTGCTCAGATTAAAAGTTCTATTATAATTTGTTATACATAATGATATTCAGTCTCACCTAAAATTTCATCATAGTAACTCGAGGCTTATTATTCTATAGTATACCTTTGTATAGTAGATTTTTTTTTGTTGATATGTGCAGTCTGTTAACCTGCTTCACAGCGGACTTGATCATTATGACTAGAATTTGTCGATTATTTAGTATTAATATTATAATGCTCTCAGTAGAGACAATTCCTCTTACTTTTTAGTATCCTTTAGTCAAATACAATGATACAGTAGTTGTTGTAAGAGGCAATTAAGGGAAACTGAAACAGCAGATGTGCAGCAGCATTTTCCTGCCAACTAAGTGTGGCAACTATGGCAAAATTTCCCTATGAAGCAATCTATGGGAGGGGCCTATGTTCAGTAGGTAGGTGACCTTTGATATATGGAATGAATGAATGAAAAAAAATACAATAAGGACATACATAATACATATAGACCCAGAACATTAAAAATATTTCATAGTAATGATCATATTTTATCTTTTACATGTGCTAGTTTCTTTGTTATGTTTTCTTTTACCACCAAGTTTACAAAATATCCCTGTGTCCAGCTGTGGGGTGTAAACAGCTGTTACTTTATTACACACACAGTACAGCTTATTAAAAGTCCACTGCTGAACATAGCCCTTTTAAATTGCGCTTGTCAGGCGGACTACTAAAATAATAATAAACTGTGGTGGTAGCCACAGCTCTTTAAAACTGTAAATCATTTTGAACAACTAAACTATGAAGTAATTATACAAATTTTATGTCCTATTCCTGAAACATCTCATTTAATTGGAGCTTAATAAAGTAATGCCATGTAGTGGCGTTGTAAGAATATCCACTACCCTATAACATCTCGTGGGTGACGACAAAGGGTGGCAACTAGTGCAAATATCACGCCTATGAGGCAGGGGGAGGGTTACCTCCAGCAGTGAACTTTTAAGGTTGTAACGGTTACCGTTAGTGGCACGTTTGGTTGATGAGTTTGTGGGCGGGCGCAGGAGCTACAGCAGGTGGTGAAATTGGGGCGCGCGTCAGAGGCGGCGCGCTCGAACGCGGGCGCAGCGGGCGCCCCACCGACGCGCTGCTCGCCGCCTACGCGCTCGCGCCCGCGCCCGCCACCGCGCTGCGCACGCCCGCCACCCACCACGACAGGTGAGCCCGCGCACACTGCGCACGCACCTAGTGCTGCTCGCCGCCACCCACCACGACAGGTGAGCCCGCGCACACTGCGCACGCACCTAGTGCTGCTCGCCGCCACCCACCACGACAGGTGAGCCCGCGCACACTGCGCACGCACCTAGTGCTGCTCGCCGCCACCCACCACGACAGGTGAGCCCGCGCACACTGCGCACGCACCTAGTGCTGCTCGCCGCCACCCACCACGACAGGTGAGCCCGCGCACACTGCGCACGCACCTAGTGCTGCTCGCCGCCACCCACCACGACAGGTGAGCCTGCGCACACTGCGCACGCACCCAGTGCTGCTCGCCGCCACCCACCACGAGAGGTGAGCCCGCGCACTGCGCACGCACCTAGTGCTGCTCGCCGCCACCCACCACGACAGGTGAGCCCGCGCACACTGCGCACGCACCTAGTGCTGCTCGCCGCCACCCACCACGAGAGGTGAGCCCGCGCACACTGCGCACGCACCCAGTGCTGCTCGCCACCCACCACGAGAGGTGAGCCCGCACACTGCGCACGCACCAGTGCTGCTCGCCGCCACCCACCACGACAGGTGAGCCCGCACACTGCGCACGCACCTGTGCTGCTCGCCGCCACCCACCACGAGGTGAGCCGCGCACACTGCGCACGCACCCAGTGCTGCTCGCCGCCACCCACCACGAGAGGTGAGCCCGCGCACACTGCGCACGCACCTAGTGCTGCTCGCCGCCACCCACCACGACAGGTGAGCCCGCACACTGCGCACGCACCCAGTGCTGCTCGCCGCCACCCACCACGAGAGGTGAGCCCGCACACTGCGCACGCACCCAGTGCTGCTCGCCGCCACCCACCACGAGAGGTGAGCCCGCGCACACTGCGCACGCACCCAGTGCTGCTCGCCGCCACCCACCACGAGTGAGCCCGCGCACACTGCGCACGCACCTGAGTGCTGCTCGCCGCCACCCACCACGAGGTGAGCCCGCGCACACTGCGCACGCACCTAGTGCTGCTCGCCGCCACCCACCACGACAGGTGAGCCCGCGCACACTGCGCACGCACCAGTGCTGCTCGCCGCCACCCACCACGAGAGGTGAGCCCGCACACTGCGCACGCACTAGTGCTGCTCGCCGCCACCCACCACGACAGGTGAGCCCGCGCACACTGCGCACGCACCTAGTGCTGCTCGCCGCCACCCACCACGACAGGTGAGCCCGCGCACACTGCGCACGCACCTAGTGCTGCTCGCCGCCACCCACCACGACAGGTGAGCCCGCGCACACTGCGCACGCACCTAGTGCTGCTCGCCGCCACCCACCACGACAGGTGAGCCCGCGCACACTGCGCACGCACCATGCACGCACCACGCACTCTTCACGAACGAGCCTCTCTAGTCCTTCGAGCCGAATTGTCATCCCCGATATGCTTGAAATAGATTCTTATTAGTGATAAGTATCATATTTCGTATTTTTATTGTATATTTGTAAACATCTTCCGCGTTCTGTGACATTGTGTCGTCAACTTGTCAATACTCATACTGTTTCCCTCATATATTTAATCATTATACTAGTAAGGGGCCGTCCATTAATTACGTGAGGCTCAAAACAAGGGGAGAGAGGTGTAGTAAGATATCACGTGTTTTTATTTTTTCGTCAAACGCGCGATTTCTAAACCGAAAAGCGGCGTGTAGTGTGACCTTAACAGAAAGTTGCTAATCCGTGGTCCGAGGACAATGTAAATTAAATATGTTCATGTACTAGTACAATATATTATGTTTTTCGCATGATTACACCATTCCTTTAATATTATTTTTATGCCAGTCAAAAACAACCTGGAACCTTTCTGTCTAGACATTTTTAGCATGGTCCTTAATTTCAGAGTAATATTAGATTATACTTTATACCTGTATTTAAAGATAATATTCTAAAAATTTTAAGATTCTTTGTAGGTACTAAAAATACACGTGATTTTTAGTCTTAAACATCACCACGTATCACCAGGGGGAGGGGGGTTAAAAATGCTAAAAAAACATCACGTGATTAATGGACGGCCCCTAACTAAAATGACATACTTTTCCTTAAAGGTCTTTATAATATTATAACATCCAACTGCCTCGTTTGTCTAGTGGTAGTAAACGCGATTGCTGATCATGAGTTCCCGGGTCGGGCCAAAATTAATTATTGGGTTTTTTGTGAAGAAATTCTCAGTAAACAGCCCGGAGTTAGGAAGCTTGCGATGTTTCACCCCCGTGCCTCAGAAAGCACGTAATGCCGTTGGCCCCGCACCTGATCTCTCTCCGGTCGTATCAAATTACCGTCCCATCCGACTATAAAAATGAAAGAATAGAGAGTGCACCTGTGCTTCATAAACTTGGGCACTATAATCATGTCCTGCGCGAAATTCGGTCCGGAGGATTATCCCATCGAATAGCAAAATGCATACGTTATAAATAGAACAGGTTACTTTCCAGCTTACCACTTACATTTTAGCGTATACTTAAAAACTTTTTACCCGTATACTTTACAGTATACTATAGTAATGGAACTATTTCCTGAAATATCGAATATCAATAATTAACATAATTAATTTAAACAGATCTCATATAGTCATAATTTTCACTCGTTAAAAACAAATCCTTTTGCTAAACTATAACTAACTACAACAGTCTAATAATTTTTAGTTCCTTTAAGTCCAGTATAAGACGATAAGTTAGCTTCATTTTTTTACAATGTCTGTTTAATTTGGCTTATAACAAAGCAACTACATACTGTACTTAAAAGATTAGTTTAATTAAAGTTTATAACAATATAAATATTTGGTTTCAGAATTCTAATGGAAGCGCAAAATGTGATGGCGTTAACGCACGTTGACACCCCTCTAAAGGGTGGTCTTAACACTCCACTTCATGAATCCGATTTCTCAGGAGCACTACCACAATCGCAAGCCGTCGCCACTCCTAACACTCTGTTAGTTACGCCTTTTAGGTGAGGATATTTTAATTTTGTTAATCAATCTAAAATCTCAAATATTTTGATTGCCTCCAATCATTGCTATCTTATCACAAAAAATGTTACACAATGGATGCAGGGGGAGGTTAAGACCAATCTCTAGCTATCTGTGTACTTACCATATTTGTATTATCACAGATAAAAATAACAGTGTGTTAATTGAAAGTTTTTTTTATAAGTCATAGCTGGCTAGGATGCAGACACCAATAATGATGAGAATCACTTTATCGTTAATGTTTTTTTTTTGCTTAGTTTTTGTCTTGTAGTGGAAACAAGAGAAATGCAGTGACACCATCTTGAATTTGAAATATGTTACTGTTAGTATAATTTCAACTCTGTCATCCTCTTCAATGTGCATTTAGCAATCTTTAAGTAAACATGATTACGATGATTCTTTTAATAGAAATAAGGGTGCCAAAAATACGCAATAAACCTAATGGTAAGTGAATGCCGTGACACATACACCTATTCTCGATTAAGAATTAAAATGAAGATTTATTGACACCCTTGAAGGCTAAATAAAATAGAGTGTCTTGTTACCAGTAAAATGAACTCCACTTCTCGTCACTCAGCATAGTAAACACGGCGGCATTATGCTGCTATTTCACGCTGGTATTGTTTGTGGGTGTGGTCCTTCCCCAGACAAGCTGACCCATTTGTGCTGCAGCCATAATACACTGTGGCATGGCTGCTCCACGTATAGAATTGATGTGTTCAATTGCGAATGAGCAATATTTTTTATATTCATGTATCAAATGTAATGGAAATTTGATATTTGCAGATCTTCTCACAGTGAAGCATCCACTCCTAGTAATTTTAACACACCTGGCCAAGGACAGACCGGACAACCAGGATTGACTGTATGTATATTTATTTAAGTTTTTTTTTTCCATAATTTTGAATGAGAAATAACCTTAAAACTCTATTTCAGACTCCTGCGCTCCGAGATAAACTAAGTATTAATCCAGATGATCAATTGGGACCAGGTGACACTCCACAACTAGCCAACAAAATGCAAAAACAGGTAAAACTAAGAGATTTTTATGTAAGTTTTGTAAATGAATATATTGTTTACCTCATAGGAAGTAAAGACTTATGTATAGAGTGAGTTTGCAATGAAGAAGTGAGAAGTAAAAAGAAAAATGTGTAGTTGTTACCTCAAATGACAACATTGCCATTTAATTTCTAAGGCATGCATACACCTGTTTATCACATTATAGTCAATGAGACAGTGCCGCATTATATTCCTTGAGTTAGTGTCCCGAGCAACCAAAGCCTTACAGTATAGAATGGTAAATTGAAGTTGAAAATGTTAAATGGGGTTTCTATTAATGATCTATGCCATAAGAGCAATGTGCGTTTGATACGTACAGGGCTCGAAAGACCGCAAAAGCAGCCGCTAATCTACTTTTAACATTATATTTAGTCTTATAATAAAAATATTTAATGTTGCAGTTAAAGGCGTCCGTCCGAACTGCGCTCCAGTCGTTACCGACACCTCGTAATGATTACGAGATAGTCGTACCAGAAGAGAGCGATGAGCCGATGGAGACCTCGAATGCGACCAACTCCATCGAAGACCAAGCAGACGCCGATGCTCGTATGATACAAGAACAGGAGGAGAAACGTACGTAACTTTTATATTATAACAAATATTTTGACGGCTCCGTGGCGCAGTGGCTTAGCAATCAGTTGCTGCGCTGGGGGTCGCGGGTTCTAATCCCGCACGGAACAAGTATTTTACGACCTACAAATAATTGTTCCGGGTCTGAATGTTTGTCCTTGTGCAAGTTGTGTTTGTAAACTGCCTCCACGATACAGGAGAAAATCCTAGTGTGGGGTAACGTTTTTAAAAAAGAAAAAAATATATTATTATACAGGGTTATTTTGCAATATACGCCCAAATTTGAACAGTGAAGGTTTAGAGTAATTATAGGCAAATGGTGAAGTAAATTTATTTAAAAAAACTCAAACATTCTGTCCTTTTTATATTTTTAATTCAGAATGCGTGGTAATGCATTATTTTAACTGATTGTCATTCATAAATATCTAACGCCTACTATTTTACTACTACACATTCGTAAGGATCGCTCGGTCGGCAAAAACGTTGTGAATTGAATCGCACACAGAGGAGAGCGCGTTCACGTAATTGTTTTCAATAAATCACATTAAATTTGGGATAATTCAAAATAAAAGTAGAAGCCTTATTTACTCTTTATTTTCAAAAACTGCAATAACGGTATATTTTTTTATCTTTATGAGGTTGCCATGTACACCTGCCTTTGCGAGCTTTGCTATTAGTAAACTGTGGTGTTAATTTTGTCAAAGACTAGGGAAATCAGTGTACACGACATCCACTTGTAGATTGTCATCCATGGCTCGTATTCGTATCAACACTTCTGCCCTTGAAAAATCCATGTTGTTGTTGGGATATATATTGACGAGCAGAGAGCGATAAGGAAGTAGTAATAATTTTCTCAAGGACCATCCCCAAGATATGTATAACCATAATTTCGAGATAGGTCTATACTCGGTTACTATATCTTTGTTATTATTTTTTGGAATAGGCGTTATTAAAGAGTATTTCCATATGTTGGGAAACACTCCACTTTTGACAGATGTGCGGAAAAGTAATGTTACCGGCACTGCGAGTTCGGTTGCACATTTCGAAATAAGAAGAGGATGAATAAAATCTGAACCCGCGCCTTTATTGATATTGACTTTTTGTAATTCTTTAAGAACTAAGTCAAAGCTTATATCAGTTAAATTTATATCTAAAGTTGTAAGTGAACTTTGACTACTTGGGTAATCTTGGTGACTAACATTGCTTACGGTTGTAAATACGGAATGGAAGTATTCATTGAAGGCATTACAAATATCTATACCACCAGAAATAACTTTACCTTTGTACAACATCTTTTCAGGAAAATCACTAGTGGCATTTTTTGATTTTATAAAAGACCATAAAAACTTAGGATGTGTTTTTATTTTATTTTCGGAAAGTTCAATAAAGTTTTTATAACAGTCACGCAGCATTTTTTTAAATCTGCTTCTTAATAATGAAAAAGTTTGATAGTCACTCATGTTGCCGTATACCTTCCATTTTTTATGGTATTTACATTTTTCCTTCGATAATTTAACAAGGGGCTTAGTATACCACACTGGGTATTTTAAATTACAATTAAAATTAGAAACGGGAACATATTTATTTAAAATATAATTTAAAGAATTATAAAAATAAAGAATTATAGAAATAAAATGTAGTTTGTCATACATTCCACATCGGTCATATAACTAAAAATGTTTCTTCCCAGTTAATAGATTTTAAAGCTTTTTTTATACATACGAAGTCAGCTTTGTGAAACTGTTTTTTTGTACCTCTGCATAGGTTGAGTGTAGGAGCAAAGCTTAGTTTAAAATCAATTTCTAATGCCTTATGATGAGGATCCTCTGTAACAAGTGGAATTTTGCAAGATGATATTAGACAAGTTTTATTGCTAAAAACTAAATCTAAAAGCCTGCCGTTTACGTTAAGTTGATTATCGTGTTGCGATAATAAGGATAAATTCATAGTCAGCTGTAAGACAAGCTAAGCTATCGTTATTTGTATGTATATCTAGGGAATTAGTACATGTATTATAAGACCAATGAGCATGACTGATGTTGAAGTCGCCGAGTACGAGAAATACATCATCAGAATTACGAATTATAAAGTCACTAACTCTATCGTAAAAACAACTCAACAACAATTCGTGATTATTACCGTGCGCAATATACGTTGATATTATATGCAAGGAGCGAGATGCGTTGTGCGAGCGAGGAGTTAACGTGGTGGGACAAGAGTGAATGTGAAGCGGCACCGACACCCATACTTCTTCAGCGGGCGGTGGCGCGCGCATGTCAATTCGGTGCGTTGCGCAAAGATCGCGGCGCACCGCTATTATTACTCCACCTCCGCGCCCGTGTCCGCTAGCAGTTAGGTTACGATCGCATCGATATATTTCGTAGCGGCTATCAAAGAACTCGCAGTTATGAAAATTATCATTAAGCCAAGTCTCTGTTACACATATTACATCATAGTTATTACAAAGAACAGCTTCTAAAAAAGAGTGCGATTTAGTGCGTAGTCCCCTCACGTTTTGATAGTAAATAGAAAGGTTAATGTTATCGTATTTTATAGTATAGTATTTTTATTATGATATTTATTAGAGTTCCACCAACACAGAAAATATCTAGCAATAAATACAAACACTTAGGACTAATGACAAAAGTTCTTTTCATACTCATAAACCTTAAACTATTTTTAAAGGGATAGTAACATAATAAAAGTGGGGTGATAGATGGAAAGAAATATAGTCATTTTATTTTCATAAGATCGGCTTGGCAAGACAACTAGTAAGGCTTTGGAAGTGTCGTTTTTACGTACCATAATTTTACACTCGGACAACCAAATATACTTATAATTATTTTCTTTGACGAGAAGCCGAGCTTGCTTATATAAAAGTTTGTTATCCGGTGTTAAGTGATCACTTATGAAGATTGGTTTAGATGGACCGTCCAATCCAGCATCAGCGGTAGTTAAACCTCTCCGGCGCGCACAGCAGCAAGCATTTCTCTCTTACGTTGTCTTTGCGTGAACCTCACGATGATGTTGGGTATTGAAGATAAATCGCGTGAGGGTTGACCATTGTAGGAAACAGCGTCCTTTTTGCTTTTCGAAATAAAACGCTGCACGCGATGTACGCTATCAATATCTGTCGAAGCTAAAGAAAACCCAATCTTATTTGCTATGTTATGGACAATACTCATCAGATTCTCTCCTTTCATGGTAGGTACCCCAGATATTTCTAAGTTATTTATTCTTCCCTGCTGCTCCTTAAAGCGAAGTTGTTGAGAAAGATTATTAATAATTGATCGTGATTCTTCAGCATCCTTCATGATTGAATTTATCTTGTGATTGTTAATATTATTATTTGATATTAACTGGTCGACTTCTTTTTTGATTGATGATTGCTCCTCCGACAGTTTTTGAATAGTGACGTTTATTTCACGTATTTCTTGTCTAAATATAAACAAATCGTCGCGTAATGCGTTCAAAGTGCTATTAATTTTTTCGTTTTGGGTTTCAAGAACAGACTGAAAAGAACTCATTATTTTATTTTGAAAGTCAGACAGTATTTCTTGATAATTACAGTGACAATCTGGTGATTTTCGTTTTCTTTGCACGATATTAGTAGGAACATCATCGTTTATTTTGAATAAATCTGGCTGTGATGAGGAACATCCACTTGGTGGCGTTCTTGAAACACTTTTTTTTCCCCGGTAAATTGTGAAAGAAGGTAAAAATATAATGATGCGACAGAAAAATGATGCACAGGCGATCGTTATATTATTATTCACTATTCCTTTTACACAGGTTAAGTTACTATACTTGAGACAAGAGCGAGAACAATGTTCGCTACGATTGGCGCTTGACGTATGTCACACTCAAACACATTAATTACAATGACTTTGAGGCAATTACAGCGGAATTGCACATAACAAAAAGCGCAAAATGCTTTGTAGTTATTTGTAGGAAAAATAGCGAAACTTAACAAGCGTCCGACTATGCAAGAGCACACGTATACTTTGTAGTACTTCAAATAATTTCGATGTAACCTCCTTAGGGGCATAGGCCTATGTTTAGCAGTGGACTTGTAAATGGCTGTAATGTATGAATGGATGGATTACGTGAGTATTTTTGCGTCGTTTCTTGGAGCGCTGTACAGGGTAGACGGGGTGCGCAGGTGCGGCGGCGCTGGCGCTGCGGTCGAGCGCGGTGCGGCGCGGCGCGGCGCGGCCGGCCGACGTGAACGCGGCCGTGCTGCGCGGCGCCGCCTCGCTCAGCGCGCTGCAGCACGCCGAGGAGCTGCTCAAGGCCGAGATGCTCGCCATGCTGCACTACGACGCGCTGCACGACCCGCCCCCAGGTCAGTGCGCGCCCACCCTGCAACTTGTACGTACTACGTGCCAGAAGACACGCCCACATTTGCTCGTTTGCAACACGCGTTAGAGCGCATAGGCTCAGTCTTACTAAGTCTGTGCCATAAAATGGTACTCCTCCTTCCACGCGCCCCGCACTGCCGCACAGATTCTGTTCGCGGTGTGTGTTCTAATACGTAATACATATTAGTTCGTCAATAAACAATCCCAGATCAGGACAAAATCAATTATTGGGTTTTTCTGTTAAGAAATTCTCAGC
This sequence comes from Parnassius orleans, assembly GCA_029286625.1. Lineage (NCBI taxonomy): Eukaryota > Metazoa > Arthropoda > Insecta > Lepidoptera > Papilionidae > Parnassius > Parnassius orleans. The sequence goes on from JAGSMP010000037.1 coordinate 947,718, forward strand.
AGTAACACGGAATCAGGAAATTCTCTCTCCGGTCATATCGGATAATGATTATCCATCGCACTATGAGAGTGTGGAATAAAGAGTGTACTTGTGCTAGCGCATACACTCTAGCACTATAAGCCTGTCCTGCGCAGATAGCTGGTCTCCGTTGAGACTGGTCACTGTACCCGAAACTTAATCTGGACGACATTACGCGTACATGTCGCATACATTGCATAACTAGTGGACACGCTTCAGCACCCTGTTAAAATAAGATGCGGGGCTAGCCAAGTTAAATGATACTGGTTTATTAACTTACTTTATATTCCCATTATTTATAGTACTTTACAGCACCCGTGGTCACGGGGAGAGTCCCTCGTAATTAAAAAGTAGCTTCATTTAATGTGTAGTGTGCGCGTAAACATAAGAAATCATTAACCATGTTAACTTTTCACAATAGTTTGTACTAATAGAAAACTATAAAAAATAATGAAATCAACGACATTGTTAAGATATGATATTCCAATTTATTATATGTAATAATTAACGGATTGTTGAAAATAAAATAGGCTAACCCCCGAGATTTTAACACCATCGTGTATTATGATATGTATAGTTGACGGACACTAGTATCCACTACACCAAAACACACGCCCGTTTCCTTGTGTTCTAAAGTAGACACGAATCTATAGCGTTAAAAGTTACTGACGAAACTTATTATTTAAGCGAGGAATAATTTTTAGACTAATCTCATCGTATTACCGTACCATACTGCCGTACTTCGAATAAATATGATTCGCCACTTAAACATGCAACACAATGGATCAATCGAGTCTCGCGACCCTTATGTTATTATCATACAACCTATTACTTACTGCTAATGTAAGGGACTGTTTAAAATTTGTGCCTGTTGTAATCTGTGGTAAATGTTATAATCTTGTTTTTAGAAATAAGTCTTGTTTTCAATGTGGCAACATTAGCGACCTCTATTCGCTACTAAAATATCATGTCTTATCTGTGGATCGCGTCGCTTGCTTTTATGTATGTACTCCGTTATTTTTTTGCTAAAGTTATTTTGTAAGTAATAAAAGTACTTAATATGTTTACTGGCCTAATTTATTAACTTCCACCACTCTAACAGTGCCATCTATTATTATAAAGCATGAACAATAACTGGCACAGCAACCTTAACCTTAACAATCATGAAACACATTTACATTAAGGTTCAATGTCTAGAAACAAAAGGATGATCAATGATCACAACATATTATGCAGATCCAAAAACATTTTTTGTTGCTAAATATTGGCTTGATTTGGATTCGAAACCAAGACTACTTAATAAGCAAAATTAAAAACGTTCACATTCACATGTTATTTGAATAATGAAAATACATTATTCTGGATATATTGCAGGCATAGACAAAAAACGAATTGTTCAACTGCAAGCATCACATTTGGCGTATCTTGAACAACATCCATACGAAGAATTCACCGCCGAAGAGTTATCTGAGGCCAAACAGCTCTTACAGAAAGAAATGGAGGTAGTAAAGGCGGGCATGGGACATGGAGAGCTCAGCTTGGATGCTTACACCCAAGTGTGGGAGGAGTGTCTAGCTCAAGTAAGTAACGATGTTATCACAATTAGTTGCGAAAATTGCATAATATACCGATTATAGTTCAGTCAATTTACAATCTTTCCACAATTGAGTAGTTAAACATTAAAATACGATATCCCCAAGATGACATAAAATGGATTCCCTTGATGTGATAACCCGAGGGAAAATTCGCACAAAAGAAATTTGATAGAATGTTAAATTCACAATAAAGTTAGATAATAAATATAACTTTATTGTCCACTATAAACAAAATTGTTTGCAGATAAAGAAATAAGGTACAATATCTGTCCGTTTAGAACATAAATAAGTTTTGCTAGCTAATAAGGTTTGTGTAGTTAAAATTAAAACAAAACCCTATGGGCTGGTATTTTAAATAACTTATTTATCGTCATTTATTTGCAGGTACTTTTCCTGCCTGGCCAGAATAGGTATACACGTGCCAATTTAGCAAGTAAAAAAGATAGGCTAGAATCTGCTGAAAAAAGATTAGAACAAAACAGAAATCATATGGCAAAAGAAGCAAAGAAATGTTCTAAAATGGAGAAAAAACTTAGAGTATTGACCGGTAAAATCAAATTTTTTGTAAATTTATTTAATTGAACTTTTGACTTATGTTTCTCTCTGAGGAAATGTGCTTGTTTTAAACATTTTTTTCTATATTTAGGTGGTTATCAAAGTCGAGCAGCATCGCTTATAAAACAGTTTCAAGAGCTTCAAGATCAAATTGAGCAAGCTAATTTGGAACTGTCTACGTTTAAGTTTTTAGCTGAACAAGAGAAGGCTGCAATTCCACGTAGAATAGAGGTATAATTTAATTTTTTTTATGTATTCTTTTCATCATTATGACAAACATGGAAGGGCAAGTTAATTTTGAGTATTATTATCATTCATAACAAATTCGTTTTTATTTCTAGTCACTGACAGAAGATGTGAATCGCCAAACTGATCGTGAGAAGCAACTTCAGAAGAGATATGCAGAGCTTCAAGCAGAATTAGAAGATATTCATAAAGGCAAGCAATTAAAAGAGACTGAACCTAAGCCGGTTGAAGAATAATGATTTTATTATCGCTCTATTACAATTTTGTACAACATAATCGGCATAGATATGCGTTGTAATAATGTATAAACATTTGCATTTTCATATTGTTCCCTTAATGTAATGTTTTTGCGACTCATGTTTTTCTATAGAAAAAATTGCCATTTTTAACAAAGTACTGCTTAATTATTGCTGTAATAATCAGTACATGCTTTTAAATGCAATAAAATGATCGACAAACGACATTGAGCTGTATTGTACAAACATTCTTAAATTATAAAATCGGCTGGATAAGTTATTATGTTATAATAAATATAATAAATTATAGACCACACAAAAATTTGTTTTTCTTTTCATAAATTAATACATGATTAACCTATAGAGACCGAGTTTGTTGTTTAGTTAGATCATACTAATAAAATTCAAAATACTATACAAACTCATAGTATGATTTATAGTGCTTTTGTTTTATGTACATCTCTATTACAATATCACAGTTTTATAATTAAAACGGACTTGCCGTTATATAAACTACAAATGTTTTACTAGCTGCTGTCATCTGAATCACTCTGGATTTGTCTCTTTACATTTTTGTTTTTTCGCCTAATAACAGGGCTATCACCGTTTTCCTTCTCAGTTCTTTCTAGGATAACACAGTTTTTCTTTTTCTTTCTCTTCTCTTTTAAAAGTCTTTCTGCCATATCTAATTCTGACACTTCATTGACCTGTGTTAGTCCAATGTGCGAGTCAACACAGAAACTATCCTGAAAGTTTATTTTGTATATTTTTTTTATAAATAAAATACATATTTCAGTAAATTTTATGTGAAATAATGATTATATTTACCATCTCATAATCGTCTTCCTCAACAAATTGTGAACACACCTCAACAATATTATGTATCTTTGGTAATTGAGGTATTTTAAAGACGCCTTTAACTGGACTCCTAAAAGGGCAGAAAAACACAAATGTAACAAATTAAATATACATATCTCGGTTCCTTTTAAAACTTATTGCGTATCACATCATATAGCACCAATACAAAGTCATGTTTCAAATACTCATATTTTCACCGCCTAAGAAAAATAAAAATGCGGAAAAATATCGATATTACGTCCTCGAAAACATCGATACATCGTTGTTACGAGAATAATATCAGAACATCGATATAGTCTAGGCCATCAGGAATCATTACTTTTGTGGCAAGTCCTAGAATCCACCTATCCAATGTTGCAGAAAGTAGCTATTAAAAATTTGTGCTGCACAGCGCGACTTTGACAGCTTCATGTCGCCCTAGCCTTAGAAATCTCTTAACATGTAAGGCAGCCAAATAATATGTATCTAGGGAATAATTCCTAAGTCGAAACAGCTAGACAGCTGGCCTAATTTCGAACGTGACGGTAATTTTAAATCAGTTGTTTCCATATCAACGCTTTATGAAAACGTTTTAGAAGAAAACAGTTATGAATTGATTGGTTGTTCTGCTGTCCATACTATCAGTAAGAACAGATTTATTCTTTTGACAATCATTAATTTCACCAATAAAGTCATCGTCGCTATCACTAAAAGCAATTTGCTTTTTAGAATTTAATGGTAATTTACAACAATTTTTTTTTTAGTTCCTCTACTCGGACTGCTTTTAACATCTCGCCTAAACTTCTGTAACATGTCTAAAGCGCTTTTTGTAATACTTTCCTTTTCTTCGTCATCGCTTTGATTTTCTGTATTCAACTTTAATGGACTTATGTTTTCCTTTTGTGATAATGAGCTAGGCGAGGTAAATGAGAGGGCGCAGTAAATATTGGAATTATTATTGGTTCTAGTGTTATTTACTTTATTTGAAGTTATAGCTGCTAATACTTTTGCTTGTAATGTAAGTGGTTTTTCCGTACTTTCATTTAATTTTTGTCTTTTGTTGAAATATGGCGATGAATTCAGAACATCGTTATCTTCCATTTCAAATTTTCTCTTACAATTTGTTGGATGAATTTCTTGAGTTTCTTTTTTATGTGGCTCGTTATTATTTTCATAAACATTTTCTGCTGCGTATATTTGTGTATCTTCCTCGAAATCACTGTCACTATCTAAAATAATAAGGCTTTTGTTTGTAGCCGAATGAAAGGGAGTTAATTTATTTTTATTGAATTCGGAAGCATTTGGGATTTTACTTCTATCTGCCTGAGTCAACAGTATAGGTGAAGAGCTTCTTTCATTAACATTGGCAGGTATTTCGACCTCTTTTAAAACATTTGTAGATTCTCCTATAGGCTTTTCACATTCAGATCTATTTATCATTTCTACAAGTTGTGTGATAGTAAGCATACTTTTGTTACTGATGTTGGATAAATTAGCTGGTGCTGCAATGCCATTAGCAGCTTTCTGTTTACTTTCTTCAATTACCGAAATACTATTTGTAAGATCCATTATTAACTGTTTCTTTGCAGTGCTTTTAGAAGATACATTTTGTGGTTGCATTTTTTTTGTACTAAGTTGATATTTGCGAGCTTGGCTACAAAGTATGGGCGATGTCGGTACTTCTATCTTCTGTCTACCAGACAAAATAGAGGGGCTTACTGGTTGTAATGGAGTTGAAAATTCGTTAATAGTTTCCACCTTTTCGGTTTTATTGATTTCGCTTCTAACTTGTGACTTATCTTCACTACTTTCATCATAGTCCGCAAATATGTCTTCTATACTATCTAGCCCAAAGAATTCTAATGTTTCTTTAGGTACACTAACATTTTTATCTTCAACCTTATTTTGGTTTTGTTCAACCAACATTTCTGGACTACTCTCTGCAAAAATGTCTTCGATGTCGCCAATGTCAAAATTTTCATCTGGAATTTTTTTCCGTCTTCAGCATTTGTCTTATGATCTTCGATCAGCACATCACATGCTTCCAGTAAATCTACTCTTTTAATAAAATGGTCATTTATATTGTTTTGACTACCAAAGTCTTGGATCTTGTAATCAATATTTTGATCATAATCGTTTGTAATACTTTCATTTATAGATTTTGCACACTTTAATATCGCGTCAGCTTTACATCATCTAGTAACCTAATATCAGGTAACCTTAATGTGTTATTTAAATCCACTATTCTTTTTGGCTTCGTTTTTATTTTTCTTACATTTTGTATTAATGAACAATGACATACGTTAAGGCAAACGTAACAGTTTTTATTAATATTAGCATTTTCTAAATTGAGATCGACTAACAAATTTATCATGTGCGTGGACAGATTCCCGTCGTTTTGAACGCCTAAATCGTTTATTAACTTTGTATAATTTTTAGTGGATTTTGTCGAAGCGCTAAATAATGCTCTGATATCACCATCTCTTTTGATTGGTGATTTTATAGAATTCTTCTGTTTTTTCTTCGTAAGTTTATTTTTAACTGGATTTTGCGGCACTAAATCCTGAGTTAAAAAGGCTGTAAAAAACACATTTTTATTATCCATGTACCAAAATTCTTAAATATAACAATGAATTTAATCTTCTTACCAGGATTTTGGGTTGATGAGGGTAACTCAAATCTCTTGGCATCGCAATATTGTAAGAGTTCTGTTAAAACTTCTGAATCTCTCGAATGGCTAATGTTGACTGTTGTTTGTAAAGTTCGCTGCCATTCTAGCCACGATGTAAGTTTAAGATTGTCATTTTTGTTTAATTTGACGATCGTATGAAACGAATCTAAAGTTGGGCCAATAAGATAATGTCATTAATTTTTGTCATTTGAGATTACTAAATAATTTAACCAAATCAGAAAAATGCAAGTCGTTGACAACAATAACGTTTTAATTGTTTAATTTACTGTATACATAATGTAAATCAAAAAATTAACCAATACCTAATTAAAGTTCGGTAATTCCACTTCTTTCGTTTCTTTCTATTCTTTTACGAATATTTTTTAGAGGGCAGGAAGCGCTCTTCTAACTAGATAATTTTATTAATTTAGTTAATTAATTTTTAACATCTTGAAGGCAATATCCCCCATAAAGCAATCTATGACGGAGGCCTATGTTCAGCAGTGAACTTTTATAGGCTATAATGAATGAATAAGTATTTAGAACTTTTAATATTTTAGGTTGTACATGACAACTTATTGAACATGGATTAAAGAGTAAAAGAGCCAGTTTCATAAGGTTTTTGCTTGAAATTATTTGGAGGTATCCATTGGTTGCAGTAGCTACTTTAGTATCAGATCGTCTGTTAGTTTCTTTGTTACTCTAAAACCACCATTATCATCTTAATTACAACCCATTCCACTGCTAAACGTACGCCTCCCTAGATTGCCACAAAGTATGATCGAAGAACCGACCCCCTAGATGGAGTGACGACCTGGTAAGACATGCAGGAAGTCGATGTATGCAGGTGGCTCAGGACCATGCTTTGTGGCATTCCTTGGGGGAGGCCTATGTTCAGCAGTGGACTTGTGAAGGGCTGTAATGATGATGATGATCGTGAGTCACCTGTATCTATTGTATGATTAGGTCGTCACTATATCTGGTGGGGGTCATTAAACACTGTACTTGCTAGACGAGCCTGCATTTGAGAATCTTTCTTACCCATCTGTAGTCGGTTCTTCGAGTCCGGATTATTGCCACTTCAGCCTACTGATCCACTGTGCTATGTAAATTAAATAAACAAAAACATAAATAAAATCCATAATACACAAACCATAATTCGCAAGTTATTTACCTTTATTTAAACAACAATATTCCATTGGTTTGGATATAGAATCTGGACAGGGATGCCCACATGGAAATAATTTTTTGAATTCCTCTTCAGTAATTAAAGTACTAGGACTGCTTGTGGATGGTCTTCCCATAAGCATGCTCCTTAAATCCTTTTGACCCTGAATTAAGATACAAAAGAAATCCAAAGGTCTTTAAATGACTATATTAATTTCAAGAAATTAGGAAGACGAGACCATTTATTTATAAATTACTACATCATGAAAATTTAATTTTTTACTTATTGTCTTTAAACTTAGCTCATTTTTGATTTTATATTAAATTAGGTCTAGTATTAAATATATGATGTCATTTATGATGATTTAGATTTAATTATTCCCATAAGATTTTTAATTTGTTAAATGTTAAATTTTAATTGACATTTCGACGATGCTAACAACTGTAAGAACGAGTATTGTTTCTCGTACAAGATGTTACTCTAAACATATTCTTCCACTAAAATGTAAGTAACAGCCTACAAAAGTCCCACATACGGTCTATCATACTCTCACAGATCAAATGCGTGTTAACACTTTCACTGTCCGGTTTTCAGACTCAATAGTAAGACAATAGCAATGACCTATATACAGTGGCGAAGCTAGGGCTCCAAACTAGGGCAAGCCCAAAATATGGTTTTGTTGTTTTTAGCACTTTTATAAAAATTTACCTTTTCTCTTTTTCGATTTTACCTTTTCCTCGCCGATTAGCACTTTAACACACTTCAATTTATCACAAGGAACACTATTATCCTCCATTTTCACTAAAAATCTATAAAAAAGCATAAATTTTCAACTCGCAATATTTATTCGCTCAAGTAAACACACAGAGCAAACATTGAAATGTGAAGTCAACTTGCAAAGGTATCACCCGCGCTTGACTAGAACATTTTACCACAGGTTAGAAAGGGAGCGATCGTCTTCTCGAAAGCCCGGTAAAAGCCCACGCGTGCGAGAGAGACGACTAATTTTTATGACAACCTAATCGCGCGGTTTTGCCGCGTGTTGACGTTATAAGGCCTGTGTATATACAGTAATCTATGGCCTGTGTAGAACAGGTCAGCGACAGCGACAGAGAAGCGCGGGAAATTTGAAATAGTTCTCGGTTTATGGAGGCTTCGTTACCGCCTATGTATAGTGCACGGGACAGCGAAAGGGTTAATATACTTTACATGACCTAGAAATTATTATAAATTTTTTGTTCTGCTATGTACTCTTATGTCATTTGTTTCATCTCCGAACAACTGGTAAGTCAGGAAAATTTTTGCCGGCACCGGATATCAAACTCATTCTGCTAGCAAACTATAAAACTTAAGGATGTTGTGGTACGATGGAGAACTCATAACTCTGGGGAAGGGTATCGCATTAAATCACATTCTTCACGTCATTGTCACTATTATTTAACTCTTTACACGTTTACTGCTGAATATAGGCCCCCCACAAGGAATGCTACAAAACACGGTCCTGAGTCACCCGCATCCGTCGACTTCACTAGTTACTAGGTTGTCACTACATCTAGTATGACCAGCCCATTGCCACTTCAGCTTATTGATCCGTTGGGCTATGCCGGTTACGTTAAAATTAAATTTAACATCATTAATATAATGGTTTCGAAAAAGTAACATTCGGTCCTAATAATTTAAATTACAAGTTGTCAGACGTCTGGAAGTGGGCCAAATCTGAATCATCAATTCCATTAAATTCATACAATAAAGAGCCGTGGTAGCTCAGATGGTTAGCGCTCGCTGTAAGTTTCACATTTCCATTTCCTTGCCCTAAAACCCTCTCAGAAATGAGAGGCCTGTGCCCAGCAGTGGGACGTATATAGACTGTAACTTTAACTTTTTTTAACATACAATACATACAGGTCAAGCTAATAAAAGGGTGTTAAAAAGACGACTGACTACATCCACGATACAGGAGAAATTCCTGATACCTAGGGAATACCTAAAAATATAAAAAGAAAAACCTAAAGCCGATGTGCCGCCGGCGTTTTTAGCCGCGACTAGTTCGGTAATGGATTTTAAAGTTGTTGTTACCACATGGCGCACTTTGTATACAAATTTACTAACATTATGAATTCGACATTGTAGAAATATATACTTAAAGAATAAACTAACAACTCATGGTATTTACCTTTTTAACTTTCTCAGCACCCCCTTTAGATTTTTCCTTTGGATCGGGCTTTTGTGCAACGGTTATGTACATTTTCTGACATTCAGGTATGAAGTCATGTGGCACCATCCTTGGATTCGACTTGTATAGGTTTGCTTCCACCTCTTTTGATTGTAATATTTTTTTATTAAGACCGTCTCTCTGGCGCATACAATCCATTAAGGTCTGTAATCAGAAGCCAAAAATTTACGATAGAATATTAAAACAGACAAAGTCTTTGTAATGTGAAATATGATGAATTAAAGAGTTTAATAAACAATGGACTATTTACCTGATGCTCTCTACCTTCAGTGACTAGAATAAAAACTTGCCCACCTCGTTCTCTTCCAGTGCGGCCGCATCTTAAAAACAAGATATGTTGTAAGTTTTTACAACCTTATCTTTATGTAATATATTATGTGAATAGCTATAATAAATAATAAATTATAATTGGTAAACATCATATTTTAGTGACAATATTTGAATTTGAAGAAATATATAATTATAACGACAATTGAATACAGTAATAATATAGTAAAAATATGAACGCAGGCGTGAGGTATTCCATGTCAATCCATGGAGTGACTTAGTAGTAGTTATAGCCGTCTTTGTTTAGAGTTGGCTTGAGGTGTTTTCATGGGCGGTTAGAGCCTCTAACTATCAGATGAACTACGAATTTGTTTGTCGCTTGTTTGTTGAATATCACTAAAAGTTTGCTACCATCAATTTGACCTTACATTAAAGGTTGTTTGAAGTCTCCGCCATAAGGACGATATTGTATTTAATACAAGATAACATGCAGTAAAATTAAAAATTTTGTGCAACCGACTTCAATATAAATAAAAGGAGATCATCATCAATGTAATCGAAGTCAATTAAATATGCATTATTAAGGATAACTCAAAAACTGGTCCGATCTTGATCAAATTTATATAGCACCACATGAAAGCAGCTTTCAAATAAAAAAAGAATCATCAAAATCGGTTCACTAGAAAAAGGTTATGAGGTAACACACATAAAAAACATACAGTCGAATTGAGTACCTCCTCCTTTTTTTGATTATCACTTCTGCACTTAATATCTGATATTTTTTGGGTGTGAATTACGTGATGTAAACGCTGTATGAATGCTGTGTGGTAGCGGCGTATGAGACACAAAATACCAAGACCAGTGACAGGTTGTTGCGATTAAGGTGCGAGACGTCTGGTGCTGCAATCGTCAATCCACCTGCCAGGCGTGGTGATTAAGACAAACTCTCCCTATAACGGGAGAGGCTTTAATCAAGCAGTGGACTTTTATGAGCTGATGAAAAAGAAAAAGAAGAAAAGAAGTCGCTATGTGGTGACAGGAAAATATATTTAAACAAAGTAGGTACCTAAGTTAAGCAGCATTATACGTGCGAAGCGTCTGATTCTAGGATCTCTAACCCGACTACCAAGCATAACGGAATCGTTCAAAACCCGTATCCTGGAGTGAACTATATAATATAGTGTGGTAACACTCACAAATTATAGTGGTAATTATAGTACATATGTATATATTATTACTAGGTGATACCCGCTCGCTTTGCTGGGCGCACGATAATATTTTATTGCGGAACCTAGATGTAAAATATCAAGATTTTTTTTGATGAGATTAACTTAAATTCCCTTCTTAGTGAGCGTCTACATTGCGAAATGAGTAACTGTACTAAATTTCAAGTCAATCGGGTGTATAGTTTTAGAGATCTCGTGATGAGTCAGTCACTCAGGGGTATTTCGCTTATATATATATATATATATATATATATATATATATATATATATATATATATATATATATATATATATATATATATATATATATACAGGGTATTTTGAAACGCTCCCGAAAACGAAGACAGATGATAGTACTAAGGATACCTATGATGATGGGTCACAAAAAATTCGATCGAGGAAAAAAATCATCTTTTCACAACGTTTTATTAACTTTTTCACGCTCCATCATGTTATTACAGTTATTTGAAACGATCTTTCACAAAAAAATCATGAAAATACTGAAAATAAAACCAGCAGTGGAATTACTGAATTACAATCAGCTGACTAGGGGTCAATGTACGCGCGAACGCCGAATTCGCGCGGCCCGCAGCTAGCGATGGTACCACAATACCTAATAATTTACAACACTTGTCTAAATACCTAACTTATCTACTTAACCTACTAATTTGCCACTGTGCTTGTCTCCACGTAGCCACTTTAATTCGAATTCACAGGTTAAATAAACCAAATAACTGGTTCGATTCCCCGCTAATGAAAAAAATACTTAAATAAAATGTTTACAAGGTTAGAGTCATGCTTTGTTATCCATTGTGTAGGTATTTTTATTATTCTGATTACGTGGTAAAGCCATGCTGCAGCTATATTAGTAGTATAGTTGTAGCACGAATGGGTCAGCTCGACCGGGGAAGGACCACGCTCTCACAGAATACCACCGTAAAATAGCAGCTTAACACTGCTGTGTTTCGTATGGTGAGTGTAGAGAACCGGAGACCCTTTTTAATGGAAAAGAGGCATTCCATCTTAGTCCTCACGGGTGACAACGCATCTGCATTTTGAGTCTTTATTGAGGATAGATGTAGATGTCTATGGGTCACAGCAACCACTTACCATCAGGTGGACTGTGTGCTCGTTTGTCACCCTATACTATAAAAAAATTATAGTCCAGAATAAGTTAGTATTCAGTTATGTACCTATTCAGATCAGTTCAGTACTAAGTTATTTAAAAAATTAGGTATGAAACAGCTTACCGATCCTCCGTGACCTTATGAGATTCTTCAAGGCACATTAACATGTTGCCGTATTCACGAGCACTATAAACGTACCTACGCGTTAGACATTATTAAAACCAAACAAAAACACAAAACGTAACAACAAGAACAACATCATTAATTAATAAATAACAAGTAATAACGATAATAATTTAATAAACAAAACAATTCAACTATCGCTCGTGATAGTCAACATGGCACTGTCTCAAAACTAAAATTATTGTAATGTCCTTGAAGCATGTGTAAATTCCACAGCGCGAGGCGACACGAAGCAGCGTGTGTGTGAAAGGAAGGGTAGAGTGAGTAAGTAGTATAACCTAATGTATTGTTTCGTACCGATCTAGGAAGAGTTCGGCGCCCGCGAGGATATTGACCCTATTGTCAGCTGATTTTCTTTTAAAGTTTCACTGCTGGTTTTATTTTCAGTATTTTCATGATTTTTGTGTGAAATATCGTTTCAAATAACTGTAATAACATGATGGAGCGTGAATAAAGTTAATAAAACGTTGTGAAAAGATGACTTTTTTCCTCGGGATCGAATTTCTTTGTGACCCATCATCATAGGTATCCTTAGTACTAACATCTGTCTTCGTTTTCAGGAGCGTTTCAAAATACCCTGTATATATATATATATATATATATATATATATATATATATATATATATATATACATACTACATTATATAATTCAAGCACAGAAGCGAAGCAAAGCAATAGTCACAAAAGATATTATAGATTATAATATATTGGTAAATCCAATTGGGCATGCCCTAAGCGCATTAAAAAAATGACGTATAACATGATTATACGGATTTTTTTAAAGTAGTTTAAATACACACAAGTTTTCACTAATAAACTTATTATACTTCCAATTTTCCGATAATTTTATGTCAAACTTCAATTTTTAAAAAAAGTTTGGAAAATCCAAAAGTGCACGACTCATAATGCTCATATGATCATCATATCATCATTCAGGTCACTCCATAAAGTCCAACACGTATTTAAGTATAAATATTACATCCTACTTACTTTTAGTACGTACTACTATTATTTATTCTGTGCTTTTAAAATATTGTAATAAAAATCTCTGATTATTATTATAATCAAGTATGTAAGAAATTTGGTTTTTCGAATATTGTGTATACAGCGATCTTTTTGAGCCGCTGGAAACAACCGATACAGTGTCCACTCACGACGGCGATTAACGCCGAACTAACTGAGTGAGTGACGCAGTCTCTATTTAGTAAAAAATAAATTCACACAAGGCTGCTAAAACACCGAATATATCGACATTTCGCAGCCGAATAAAATTAATTATAACTAAACTAAACAAAATTAAACTGCCATTTACATTCAATGGCTTCCCACATGATAGATGAAGAGTTTTAAAAATAGATTGAGTTGAACAATTGATATTTTCAAAAGTTATCGTGTTTACGAAGCCATGCGGACTTGATAAATCCACACCATAAACCACTAAAACCCCTTTTTTTATGTAAAAATAGCAATTAATCGATTAAAAAAATATTAATAAGTTCAACAATAATTTATATTTCTGACAATATGCTTTTTATATCACTTATATATACAATATGATTGCTAGATACGATTTCATGCGACAAAACGTTGGAATCTTAATTTTTAGGCCCTAGTAGATTATACTTGCGCGCTAGCGCTTACGTCATGCAATAATATACTTTTGTTCTGATGAACTACTCTCACGATTATGATCATATTAATCCACAGCTGTACGCTCTTCACCGGCGGATTACAAAGATAGTTTAAAACAATTACAGTAAATCATATTTGTATGATAGTATTACCTGACAGAAAACATGACCAAATAATTAATAGATAATCCTTTCTCTTACCGAACTGCAGAACCTTTATTTTTGATAATATGTATTACATTATAGTTTCGATTCACGTTGCTGATTACGGGAACGAGCCTATAGCTGCTTAAAATGTTTGTTATAAACACTTACTTCAAGTACGATATAATTGTTTTGTTATCGATACTTGTGCATTTATAAAACCACTTGTGATTTATGGGAAGTACTAAATGCGCGTGCATAATGTACAATGTATACACAAAATATTTATAATACAATTTCCTTTTGAATACAATGTGAAACAGTTTTTTTAACAAAATTCGGCTACGGCCGAATTAACCTAAGGACAAAATAAGCAACAGCCTGCGGCGTCCGCGTTGCATGATGGCACAGCAGTCTTAAAATAAATTAAAATTAAAATTTAAAACCCCCGAAATAAAAAGTGCTGATGACCTTCAAACGACTGAACAGATTTTCTTGAAACATAGCTAAGAATACTCACGATTAAGACACAATTCAAACGAAAAAAAGTTAATCAAAAGCGGCTTATCCGTTCAGGAGCTATGATGCCACAGACAGACACACAGATACACACTACAATCCTATAACACCCTTTGTTCATTATATAAAACCCCCAGTTTTCGTTGGCGGTTAAAAAAATATTTTACTGTGATATAGGAAATTGAAAAAAGGGAGAGAGACTCTGCATGGCTTCACAATCTGAATTTTACAATCTGAAGCTGGATCAGGATAAATTAAAGTGTTTATTTCACGTAATATAATACAAGTTTATAATATACTAATTATGTCTGTTGTAATATAAGATTGCAGGTAGGCTCATGAGAGGTTAGTGGTGTCAGAGACACGAGGCAATCACAACTGAAATATACCCGAAAACTAATAGCTAGGAGTCCTAGTTACCATCACGTAAGTTGCATGCTCGTTGCCTCATCTTATATATAAAAATAGTCGCTTGGGATCGAGTCTCACATGCCGGCCTAAGACGGATTTGAAACTAGTACTCAACAGTCAGGTACTCTGACCACTGAATAGCCGTTTAATATTCTTTTCAATGAAACAATGATTAGACAGTTAAGAAAGTTTTTAAAAGTTATTAATTTCCATAATTCTAATAACTGATTGTGTTCTTTACTTCTTACTAAGAATATTGACGCCTATGGCCTACACAGTTTCGAGGCTGTGTGTCTGTTTATGTGCAATCTACATATATATATTAAAACGCCTCCACGATACAGAACTTCATTGTAAAGAACTTTTCATCAAACAGAAAACAGTTCATTGGTGAAAATAACTTTTGCCCCATATGAAAGGGTATGCCATAATCTGCGCGCTTGAAATTGGTAGAAGGATTGGCGAACGAAGTGTGAGACATCGGTACCGAAGAGAAGTTGAGGTTTTGTATTGCCGACTTATTGCTATCCAAGTAACTTGTGTGAAATTGTATGTTTGTTGTGGCCTCGCTTACCTCTGTACCAGACGAATGGGAGACCGTGTGGAGATATCGAAACACAGGATGAGGTCTACGGAACCCACGTCGAGTCCCTCCTCCGCGACGCAGGTGGCGACCAGCGCGTTGCAGTCGCCCGCGCGGAAGCTGCGCATCACTCGCAGCTGCTGCTTTTGAGATACGACTGTTTTGCCATCTTTGCCTAGAAGTAAAAGTAGTTCGTTGGCAACGGGCATTTTCCGCAACTCTAAATCTAAAGCGCGTATTTTGCGTGTGGGGAAGAAAAAGTAATAGAGCCATGATAGCTTAAAGGCGACTTAAATTGATAACGAAATAGGGGAAACTTTGAACCAACTTTTCATTTTTTATAAATAAGGTCATGAAGTGGATCTGAGAGAACAAACTTTATTTCAACGTGGCCAAATGCTATGTGTGCGTCATAACCAGGGACACATAGGGAGAACACATAGAGGGGAGTCTCTGCAGCGCGACATGGAGGTAATTGCTCTTAAGTGTGACACTCACAATCAATTTTTGGTTTTGAGAACACATTTCGACAGTCTGCAGGATGGCAAACTGAAATCTCTGCGACAATCGAATGGGTTCACTAACATCAACGCAATAAATTCCTTATTAAAAAACAATTTTATAAAGTTATTTTGAGTACAATGCTGTGATTTATGCTTCAAATGAAAACAAGACCAAGACAATGTTGAAAATTGTTCAAAATAAGTTTGATTGATTATTATATCGAAAATTATTAGTTACTGTGTCCTATTCTATTTTGCCCTCGGTACGGAAGGTTGTCAAATAATATACAGAACTCTAGAAGCCTTACCAATTTTTTTATGATATTGCGTAAAAAGGAGGCGGAGTGAGGGGGCAACCTTTATGGCAACAGCATGCTACGCCACTAAAAAGGAATATTGTAAGAGATCAACATACCCGAGGCGCCTTGTCCGACGAACATCTGCGGAGTTATAAGCGGCCGACACTGCAGCAACAGGCAGTGGACTAAGTTTACGCTCTCCCGGTACTCGCAGAACACTAAAACGAAAATCAATGGCGTTAAGTTTTCGTCCTCTCCCCCATTTAGCCTTAACGAGGCCACAGCTGGTTGTAGGTCTCTTAGTAGATTTATATTTGCGGTGCCATATCCCTCGCGCCTTAGATGCTTTAGACTTTCTGTTATAATTCATAACATTTTCCTTGTATTTCCCTAAGAGTGTACCCTTTAACTAATGAATGCAGTTCGACGACCGATGTTTGTCGGACTGGCTATCATACATTCTGATAATGGGGTGCAAGCAGTAATACCATTTATTGATTCTGGGCACTGCAATCCGCTAGCTCAGTAATTTATTATTATTTTATATTTTTATGAAAATTTACAGTCATTTACCATTAACATTTGGCATTCATGTAAGTGAATATTTACTATTTATTTATTTATTACAATGTTTTTACATGTCATCATCATCATCATTACAGCCCTTCTTAAGTCCAATGCCGAACATAGGCCTTTCCCAAGGGACGCCACAAAGCACGATCTTTAGTCACCTGCATCTAGTGGGAGTCCGCCCTACGCTTACCGTTACGAGGCTGCCCTTCGAGAATCTTTTCTTCTCATCGGTTGTCGATTCTTCGCGCTATAAGGCTGGCCCATTGCAATTTTAGCTTAGTGATCCGTTAAGTTATGTTGGTTAATCTGGTTCTACTGCGAATATCCTCATATAGAATTCTAACACACGCATTAAGATTAAGACAAGTGGTAAAATTAAAAATTTTGTACAACCGACTTCAATATAAATTATTAAGCATAACTCAAAAACTACTGGCTTTCAAATAAAAAAGAAATCATCGAAATCGGTCCACCGAGAAACAAGTTATGAGGTAACACACATAAAAAAAACATACAGTCGAATTCAGTACCTCCGCCTTTTTGAAGTCAGTTGAAAATAAAAGGGTAAAGTCGCATACTAAGGAAATGTGTGATAGAACAGCAAAAAGTTATCTTTTAACTTAACCTATTGTATTGAATAATGTTTATAAGTTATTTATACTCGTAACAATTAAAGAATTAAAAATATATGCGCTCCGGTGCCATCACTCATTGAATTGAAGAGTCTGCAAATGCATTTTGTTGATAGTTTGTAGATTATGCATGGTGAATGCAAATCGTTGTGTTTGATAGTTAAATTTAAATAAAAGTTTGGACACTACTCGTGTTTTCGCTCACGCAGCCGCGCTGAATGTGCACGCGCAAACTTGTTTACATAGTTGAGTAGACATCGTGTCTAAGCAAGACGTCTTGTGTAGGCGCGACATCGAACGTGCAGCCGGCAAAATGACTAGAATGCGCGTGTCTGATGCGACATGAGAACGCATATCTTGTAATATGCATGGTCTCATATAACAACCAATGCGACTGAATTTCTTAAAGATAAAGATAAAGATAAAGATAATTTTATTTGTTCAAACATGAGTATACATATATGCATGCAAGATGTTAAAAGAAAATATCTCGACAGTCATGTTTAGCCTCTACGGCGTACAAATATTAAAAAAATAAAATAAAAAAATTACAATTCTAATTGGCCTTCGCCTTATTTAGTATTAATAAATTATACAATAAACATTAAAACAGAAAACAAACATCATTAGAGAAGAATCTATATATTTAAATATACTTGTACCTAAAACATACCTTTATTTACCTAAATGATTGTACAAATTCTTAGTGTTACATACTTACATTAGTCAATTTCGTATATTATTACTTTCGATTATTTTATGAATTCTACTTTATTATGTTCAATTAGCAGTAAGATAATGTGTGTAATTTATATAAATGTAGATATTATATGTCATAGCAGTTAGTGGTCAATGTTGTCTTGCAAAAGTCATTAATATTGTAGTAGGCTTTATTTGCAAGGAAATTATTTAATTTATTTTGAGTATGTTTATTATATTTCTTTCCAGCGTTTAGGAATTTTATTATATATTTTGGCCCATGCAAAATATGCTGTTATGCATTAAAGTAGTTTTGATTTATGTAGACAGAGTTTACTGTTATCACGTCTATTACGAACGACCGTATCAGACATGCGTGGGAATAGGTTAGGATTGCTCTTAACGAACATTGCGCTTTCCAAAATATAAAGTGAGGGTAATGTCAATAATTTATATTGTATGAAAAATGGTTTACAGCTCTCCGTGACCTAGTTTGAAAATGGTCCTTATGCATTGCTTCTGGGCTTTAAATACTAATTCTTTATTCGTAGAGTTACCCCAAAAGATAATGCCGTATCTAAGAATGGAGGAAACTAAACCATGGTACGCTGTGAGAAGGGCATCGATATTGAGCATTGGTACTAATTTGTAGAATGCGTAAGAAGATTTACTGATTTTTTTTATTAAGGCTTCTGTGTGTGTTTTCCAATTGAGTTTTTTGTCAATAATTACACCAAGAAACTTCGCATTATCTACCTCATTAATCATTTTATTATTGTAGTGTGTATGTAGGTTTGACATAGTAGATCCTCTTTGTGTAAAGTGCATAATATTAGTTTTTCCAAATTTATTTTTAAATTATTATTTTCTAGCCATTTATCATTGATATTAGGGAATTATTAATGTCATTATTATAGGTATCATTATTTTTATAAGGTATAGTTATGGTACTGTCATCGGCAAATAGTGTTACGTATTGGTTAATGCTTTTAGGTAGGTCATTGATATATATAATAAACAATAGAGGTCCCAAGACACTGCCTTGAGGCACCATATTTAACTACTCGACCTGATGATCGATAAGTTTCTTCATGTTTGGTGTGTGTGTTTACTGATGTTATTTCTGTATGTTGCTTTCTATTCGTAATATATGATTCTATGAGACGCGAAACGTTACCTCGGATACCATAAGCTTCTTCCTAATCAAAATGTTATGAGAGACGTAGTCAAACGCCTGCGTCATATCACAAAATATGGTGCTAACAGGAATGTTTTGTCTACATTTATCATGACTTTATACAAAGTCATAAATAACCATATTTATTGTTTTATTATTACGAAAGCCTTTCTGTTCTTGAGTTAGTATATTGTTCTTCTCAAGATAAGTGTATAATTGTTTATATATATGTTTCTCAAATATTTTAGAGATAATACTTATGAGAGAGATAGGTCGGTAGTTTTGCATAAGTTGCTTATCTTCTTTTTAAATAACGGCTTTACAATCGATATTTTCAGTGCCTCTGGAAAAATACCAGTATCGATGCTAGATTTAAATATAACTCAAATGTGTACAGATTTCTCCAGCAACTTTGACGACTTTCGTTGAAAGACCATCATAACCCACACTATTTGTATTTCTTAATGAGTTTATTATTTTGTATATTTCCGCAGGATTACAGGGCTAAAAAGAAGGAGTTTAATCTGTTTTCTATTAACGATGTAACATTTTTAAAGAGTTATTTATAGGATTATTTTTCAATAAAGTATGTATTAAATTCATTAGCTATGTCTTTCGGTTTAGTGATTATATTATTGTTGATTTTAATTTTTCTAATAATGTCTCTGGGTAAATTTAGTTTTGAACTATTAATTATCTTCAAGTTGCTTTAGATTTACACGCAGAGTCTTTATTGTATAGTTATTTTGCGCTTTCCGAGTAAGCAATTATAAGTTTTAGTCTTTTAGAATAATTAGTAAAAATATTTTTGTTTATTTCATTTGGTTTATGCCTATATTGCCATAATAATTGGCGCTTCTTTTTGCTACATATTTTTATGCCGAGATATCTATTTGGGTTTTCTTATAAGACATTTCTCATAAGACACAAGAAATTTTCTTATAATGTGCAAAAGGGTTTACATTACGAATAACTTTTGTAAAAACCTCTTTATAACGATTTTTCAATAATTGCAAAACATAAATAGAAAGCATAAAGCATAATTCTACCAATCCATCTAACAAGAATTCATATCTCTACAGGTTCAGACACGTCCAATTTATAGTAAGATAATTCAGGAATTCAAATTGTCGAAATAAAATAATGTTTGGTGTTGTAAGGCAATTTACAATGTGTTTTTTTTTTAAGTTTGCTTACCTTGCTAAAACGAATCTTAGACCAACCTAACCTTTATATAACAAACCTCATTGTAAGAAATTACTTGGTATAACGAATTTTTCCCCCTTCAGATTTGTTATATCAAGGTTGTACTGTAATTTGAAGTTATTATTAAATATAATACCTATAGCTCTCGTGTCTTGTCCTGCTTGTTTCGCTCTTTGAAAATGATCCAACATTATTTCTTTCAGCTTGTAAAATTTCGGGTGACCGAAGCTTAGGTTTTTCGGAATCTAAAGAATAATAATACAAATTAAATTAAAATTAAGTGAGCACAGGATAATGAAGCGGATTGAGTTTGCTGGCAAATTCAATATGAAATCTTTGATTTTTATGTATCATATTAAGCTAAAAAGTGCACTCGTATATTAGAGATGCCACGATTATTCGGCCGAATATTGCGAACTGTTCGTCCGAATACCGAATATCAAATCATGGAAAAAGTCATACATATTACTCAAAAATTAAAATATTTTACCAACAAAACATTACAATTAATATTTATCAGACGTAAGTTGTGATGAATGAAAATATTTTTCAGCATTTGTTGATAGCAACCGATTGCAATTTTCCTCTTAAACTATACCCGCTTCTGAAAATGGCTTCTCACTGTATACACTACTACCGGGCGATTATAGATAATATTTTGCGAATTCTGTCAGTTTTGGATACTGTCGTACGTTTGCTGACCACCATTTGTAAGGTTCTACTGTCCGATCTAGGCGAGCCATTTGTAGATAAAAATAAATCTCATTTGCAATAATACTTCTTTTCCACATCCTTATGTTTCTCCATATTTTCTGTAGCGACTTTCTCTAAACAATTACATAAACTGTTGCCGGAAGAAGTGCTGAATATTCGGCGCTTCGGCCAAGAGCGTGGCCGAATATTTGGTATTCGGTATTCGGCAAAATCACTATTCGTGGCATCTCTTGTATACATAATTCATGATGTTAGAAAAACATGACTTTATTTATTTGTTACTAGCTGTGCCCGCGACTTCGTTTGCATATAATGTTTGTAAGTAATCTATTTGCTTTGAAATTTTATTATTTTGGGCCTTAATTGTATTTCATAAACTACACTACTGTTCTAACTCAAACAGTAATAGTATAGATATATTTATACTTATATGGAGTAATTTCATCATATAACCTATCACACGTGATAGGTTATATGATGAAATCTCCTGTCTAAATACTTCATGCACGCATGAATGACTTAAACAATAAAGATACGGCACCTTACCTTCCTTTAAAATAAAACCAAGTAACGTAAATATAATGCAATAAGAAAATATAAAAATAAACTAAGGAAGAGGTTTTAGGTGCTTAAGCGAATTCGTGGGATAAAACATTCTCTCATCAAACATTAACATCAACATGAGCCGTGGGTAGCTCAGGGGCGAAGCGCTCGCTGTAAATTTCACAGTACGTGAGCAATTCGGATTCGATCCCTCCGGTAACAATAAAATTGTTAATTGAAATTTAAGTGCTGATTTATAAACCTGCATGTCTGAGAAATAAAATTAATATTTCTAAGACATGTGAAGTCCGCCCACACGCATTAGAGCAGCGCGGCGGACATTTCCTTGTCCTAAAATCCACTTAGAAACGTTTTTTTAAGAAACAATTCTAAATTTTAAAAATTTATAGTAAATAATTGACTTCGTTAACACGCAGTGGGGCAGCGCGATGAATTCTTCCCTGTTCCAAAAAGGTAATCTCTTAGAAATATGAAGATGCCTTTGCCCAGCAGTGAGATATATAAAGACTGTAAGGTTACTTTTTAATTCAAGTACATCTTACATTTTGCCTTGTAATAGATAGGCGGTGTTTTAAAACATAAAGTACAACTTAAATCTTTGATTTGAATGGCATCATAGCTCTACATGACAACGTTTTTACGGTTAATAATAAGTATTTACCTATGAAATTGCCGTTCTGCAGTACTGGTCATTTCAAATCAAAATAATTTTTGTTTGGATAAGAATAATTTTAATTTCAAATTAATTTTATTTTAAAAACATAAAAAACTTTTTTCAAATTTGTCATTTGTTTGTTGATTAGCATTATGTTTTCATCGCGTTTGAACCTTTTTCGTCATCATTCGAGTAATTATGGAATATGAGTACCGTTGTGACAGGAACGCGGCACAAGCGGCACGCAACATCAACGACGTTTACGGAGAGCGAATATTACAAACGAACGAACCACCTGTTATTGGTTTGCCCGCTTCCGTTCTGGAAATTTCGACCTTAAAAATGAACCCCGTGGTCGTACGAAAACTTTGGTCGACAATGACGAATTAAAGGCGATTGTGGAAGCTGATGACACTCAATCTACGGCTGAATTAGCAGCAGCTTTCGACGTTAGCATCGAAACAATATTGGTCCATTTGCGTCAAATTGGCAAGGTAAAAAACTTGACAAATGAGTGCCCCACGAACTCAACAATCGCCAGCGCAAAGTACGCGTCGAGACGTGCCTTGCACTGCTCAACTGAATTTTGAACCGCATTGTTACCTGCGACGAAAAATGAATTCTGTTTGACAATCGCAAGCGCTCAGCAAGTTGTTTGGATTCTGGTTCAGCACCTAAACAACGCCCTAAACGAAAACTTACTGCAGGTGTGTACTGTGAAGAACTGAACACAATGATGGGGAAACTCGCACGTCAACCAGCTTTGGTGAATCGCTCGCCTCCGCTGCTCCTGCATGACAACGCGCGACCTCATACTGCACAACAGACGGTCTCCAAGTTACAAGAGCTGGGGTTGGAAGCTCTCCGTCATTCGCCGTACTCACCAAACCTTGCGCTTACAGACTTCAAATTTTTCCAGAATTCGGATAACTTTTTGACGGAAAAAAATTCAATACCCGAGAAGTACAAAAGCTGTACAGCAGTACAAAATACCTTTGAAGAATTTGTTGCCTCCCGTCCAGCTGATTTCTTCAAGAAATCAATAAACTGCCACTGCGTTGGCAAAGATGCGCCGATTGCATGAGTGATTACTTTGATTAATAGAAATAAAAAACATAGAAAAAATTACGTTATGTCATAGTAAACAGCAATTTGATAGGTAAAGACCTAATATATTTTAAAAAACACATAAAACAAATATGTTTTATATATATATTAATTATTCATAGGATTAATATGTATAAGATCAGTAGCAGTTATGAAGACATGTTTACATGAAAGAAAAACACAACCCGTCTTTTTACGACACTTTTATTAGCTTGGTATGTATCTATGTAACGGAACTTTTGAATGTGATTTTCATCCCCTTTTCTAACTTTTCTAACTACGACAGTAATAAAATTAATCTTTGTGAGAAAAGATATTCTTATTTTTTGGTTTACTCTGTTTTAAGTATAAATATATCTTTATACAACATTACTTTACCTCATTTAATTACGAGTTCTGAGATAAGATTAAAATGCACTTAATGACTCAACGCCACCATTGAATAATTTCGCACCTACACTTCACTATAGTTAGTACAGTTCATAAACAAACAGTCAAACAGACAACTCTAAAAATGATAGAAATGTATTTAATTACTTATTTTTAGCCCCTTCATTCATTTTAGTAACAAAAATATACACCGTACAAACAACTGCAATTTACATTTTAATTTTTTTGTTATAATATGTAATAATATAGATATAAATAAAGATATTAAACAAATAAAACATTTATTGCCACTACACGGCGGCATAAGCGGCTTTGTAAAATAAACCCATATGAAAGCCAAAAACAACCAGTAAATCGAAAAAAATAGTTACTATTATAGTGATATCTTTCTTTTAAACAATGAATTTAGTGTTATGTAGTAGGAAAGCATAACAGAATTTCTCCTCCTCCGACTAACTCCTCATTCTGAAATGCTTTTAAAATATTCTAGAACTGAATTAACTAGGGTAATGTCCAAAATGGTCTGGTACTATGATAATCTATACTTACTAATATAATGAAGTGGAAGAGTTTTTTTGTTTGTTTAAACACGCTAAT
Source organism: Parnassius orleans (assembly GCA_029286625.1). Taxonomy (NCBI): domain Eukaryota; kingdom Metazoa; phylum Arthropoda; class Insecta; order Lepidoptera; family Papilionidae; genus Parnassius; species Parnassius orleans. The sequence goes on from JAGSMP010000037.1 coordinate 972,485, forward strand.
CTCTGGAACTACCAGTCCGATTTGAAAAATTCATTTTGTATATAATAGCCAGATTCATGAGGAATAGTGTAGGCTATCTAGCACTAGGCTACACCTCTCAGCTAGCCTAAAATTTTGTCAAGCAAGTCAGAAGAAAAAGCGCTCCCGAAATGATTTATCCGCGTGCGCTGGCGTAATGGTTAGTGATACGTAAATACAATGTTCTACAAAAATATAGATCTTTACTCCATCTAAAAAAAAGTCCGCGATACCATATGCCTATTTATTATACATAAGCCACAATAAGGTATTTTGAGACAAAAAATTATTTAAAATAAAAAGTGATTAATGAGCGTTATTATTCGGCATGGCATATTAATCCTTACGAACAAAAGTTACTTCATCATCAAGACAATTTTATGAAGATAAACCTTGCTCTTTATAGCATATTATTTAGACGCATAGCTTAGAGAGATAATGAAAATTAAAATCTAAAACCCTAGCCGCCCGATAAGAACCGAGAGAAACCAGCAGTGAACGCCTCTATAAGCGAGGTTAGTTCAATCATTTTAGCTAAAAGATTAGCAACATTAAGGTACTTTTATCTATCGGCATATATACGTTATAGAGCGAAGTAAAATTTTATTCACTCTCACTCTTCCTCCCCTCCCGGGTGAGCGTTTTTTTTTCAATTTTAAAGAAAACAGTACACGATACATGAAAAGTTTGTTGGTACGAAATGATCCTTGATAAATTTGCTGTCAACATATGCATACAAAAGCGATATCACTTATAGTTTCCGCGCAATCTGCCACGAAATATAAACATTTTTTATCATTTATCAATTTTTTTGCTCAAATTTAGTTTTCTCAAAAATTTCGCACTTTACCGGCAAGATATGTATGACTAAGGTAAAGAATAGAATATGTTCTTGAAAAAGAAGTATAATTTATTTCTAAACTCTTTCATTTCACGTTGCTATTTTTGCACTTAGGGGCGCTTTCTGAATATGAATAATAAAAATACGATCGCTTAGCATACGAGCACGCTATTTGTTAGAGGCCATGTCTAGCAGGGTACTGTTACACTGATGATGTTAACATTTTTAATTCTATTTTTGTATATTCACCGTGCAGTTTATAATTTTTTAATGCATTCTAAAACAAATTCTGACATATTACGGATCATCCATTGCATTTGCATTAACCACATATATTTAAGATGAACAAATATTTTCAATACGAAGTTTTTGAAAACCCGCGTTCATTCCCTTCAAGCGGCAAAAATGGTTTCGCATTTTTATGAGATAAAGCAAAGGGAGACATATCTTGTTAGTTGAACTTCAAATGAAACTCTATACCAATACTCGAGGTTGACAAATGTGATGAAGTGATATGAATTCTAGCATGTTCTAGCACATTTAAATGCGTAACATCCTAGAAATTCTAGTACGTCGCTGTTGGAGACAATATAGGAAACCATTTTTAAAATGACAAAATTTAAAATTCTTTCTTAGTTTATTTTTAAATTCAATTTCACAAATGTATCTGCGTACGTTCTTGAGAACGTATTGAACGCGAAAATTACAAAACGTGGCAAGAGTGAATAGGTTTTTTGCAGTGCGCTTTACCATCTACGGCTGCATCGCCACTTGAATGAAAAAAATTAAATAATTAAAAAAGTTTCTCTATAAACGGGGATAATATCCAAGTGTACAATTTTGTTTATTACCTCGGGTATAGTTCCGTCAGGTAATATGCTTCGATCCAGTGACAACGGATTTATTCCAAGGTCGTCCCGTAACCTTTCTAGCAGAGCTGTGAGGCGGTCGTCGGACTGTATCCATGACTTTTCTGGATGTTCATCAAAGAAATTAAGAAACACTCTGGAGCCGTGTTTTACCAATAACTCCAAACCATGATATAATGCGATGAGAAGGGTAAAATCTTTCATTATGTAATTGTGCTGCGGGTGGCTGGAATTTAGAAAAAGGAAAACATATATATTGAATTAAAATTATTTAAAATTTATAACGTACTATTATAGTATGATCATTGTGGTAAATCGTTAGAGATACAGACTGTGTTCTAAATATGCCGGAATCTAAATGTCCATTATGAAGCGTATTATGGAAGTGACACGTGACATATTATTGTATTCCTTGAAAGACGGTGAAATAGCTTGGTTCAAAACTGGCAAAATAAATATCCAGTCTGTCTGTCTGGTACTTTGACCGTCACACAACTTGCCGAGTTTATCGGTAACTCATGATAGATATATTTGGCCAACAATATAAAGTTCTCAATATTCTTACCGAGCACCTCTTTCTTTACACTGATATTCCTTGTATAGCATGACGACACGGCCCTTGGACAAGTTGCCAAGGTTTTGCGGGAGAATATTCAACTGCTTCAACCTTCTCGCATAGACGTCTAATATCTGGAAAAAAAAATTAAAGTAATTTTGCTTTTCTATTCATATAAACATTACAACTTTGAGCACGGACAGACGTGCTCATTACCAGCTCGAAAGCATGCTTTTATTGAGCAAGTGCTCATTAGTAGCACGTGTCGCAACATTGCTAGTAATGAGCATGCTTATTTTGAGCGTGCTCAAAAATCAACCGACGTTTGATTTTCAAGCATGCTACCTGAGGCGCAGGTGAAGCAGTGCCTGATTTAGAGTTCCCACAGCCCTAGGCTAACTATGAATATGCGCCCCCCACCAGTCTGTTCTATCCGTGCCTGCCCATCTCACAAATACATTTACTAGATTTTTATATTTTACTAGCTTAACACCGCGCGTTTTCGCCCACGTTAAATAAAATTTTCCTGATAGTAAGTGTCGACTATCGCCCATGAACAACTGCAAAACCAAGGAAATAGCAGATACGTTGCCGGCCTTTTTAAAAGGAGTAAGCTCGTTTCTTGAAAATCTCTAAATCTAAAAAAATCTAAATCTGAAATATCGGTCCGGAAAAATCGCCGGTGGTAGATGATTCCACAAAGAATTCTTGTGAGAAAGAAAACTCCTAGAAAATCGCACAGTCATGGTGGACCGCCAAACATCCAGAAGGTGTGGATGGTACTGTGAGTTTTGTCCCGATGTGCGTTGGTGGAATTTGGCGGCTGGAATTAATCCTCACGGGTGACAACGCATCTGCATTTTGAGACTTTATTGAGGATATATGCAGATGTCTATGGGTCACAGCAACCACTTATCATCAGGTGGACTGTGTGCTCGTTTGTCACCCTATACTATAAAAAAGGACTCGACAATAAGGGTAGGTTCAAAAGAAAAGGATTCCCAAAGTATTTTCTATGCAAAAGCATATAAAAGAATTGTAAAGTGACAACCTGAATATGTTCTATTGCTGGACCCAGGCATTCGCTCTTCTGAGTGGGTTTTGGAGCAGTGAAGAATCCGCGCTCTGTCCTCGAATTTTTTTAATATTTCAGACATGTAGAGAACATGGTAAATCATCATCTTGAAATTGCAATTTACAGATCCAATAGTGTTGATAAGATCGATGTTGATCAAGATCGGTTTACTCGCGTATTGTGAAATAAAGCAAGCACTTAGCCCCTCAGCTACCTATAATATTTTCACGGTCATTATTATAATTATAAGCTACTCTTATAATAATAATAATAATAACCGCCAGACCGAATTTCGATCACTGCAGCCAGTCTTACCAGATACTAGCCATCTGCGCAGAACAGGATTATAGTATAGTGAACGATTGTTTGCACAAGCACAGGTGCACTCTCTGTTCCCTCACTCTCATAGTCTGATGGGACGGTAGCCCGACACGATTGGAGAGAGTTCAGGCACAGGACCAACAGCACAGCACGGGGGTGAAATACCGCTGACGCGACGATTTAGGGCTGCTACGAAGAATTTCTTGATAGAAAAACCCAATAACTAATATTGTCTCGACCCGGGTTTCAAAGGGACTGCACGATCATCAGTCGCCTTAAGACCATTATACCAACAGGGCAGTTTAGGCTCTTTAAAAGATGATTAGAATATAAAAGCCCTTTTTTATATGGGGATATGCCTACGTATACCCGACTCGCGGGGGTAAGGACGGGTTATGTCGGACTCACACCGACTAAAACTCCATGGTGTACAACCTTCGCCGCATATCGGCAGAAGAATATAAAAATAATATAAAAGCCTACCTCCACATATTGTTGTCGTAGTTGTGTTAGCTCCGGCCCCAGCTGTACAACCACTGTGTTAATCTTTCTGGAGTGGCTGTATGGCGCTACGTCAATACAATTTTCAGTGCGCAATTCCAAATGAGCTATGTGTAAATTCTTAACTACCTGAAATAACACTTTTCTTAAATTTACATTACTTAAATATTAAGTTCCAATTTCCTTCTAGTTTGCAACTTAATTAAACAAAAATTATATTGCAATAATTAAACCTAATATTAATTCAGTCTTTACAGTAAATTTAAGTCCACCGCTACCCATGGGACCCATCAACTATAGACCATCTCTCATAGATTGTATCATAGAGGGGATATAGTTGCCATGCCTGGCAGGCTGGACGGTAACTGCAGTTTTATTATTATAATTAAATCAGGAATTATCAGGAACGTGTTATAAAACGCTCCTGCCCATCTCCTATTATTCCCTTTGTCGCCTATTACAACATTCACGGGATGAAAATGGGGAACTGGATTTTCTAACGCCGTGGATACACTGCTCAAAATTAATCAAAACTAATTTATTATAGTCATATTTCATTTTTTTTATAGAATAAGGTAACACGAGCGCACAGTCCACCTGATGGTAAGTGATTGCAGTGGCCCATAGACATCTACATCTATCTTCGTTGCGAATTTTAATAAAATGCGTTGTCAGCCGTGAGGACTAAGATAGAATGCCTCTTTTCCAGTAAAAGGGTCTCCGGTTCTCTACACTCACCATACGAAACACAGCAGCATCAAGCTGCTATTTTACGCTGGTATTCTGTGAGAGCGTGGTCCTTCCCGTCGAGCCGACCATTCGTGCTACAACTATACTATTAATATAGCTGCAGCGTGGCTCTACCACGTAGAAAATAAAAACCAAAAACTATGACTACAAATATTTTATCTCATCTATCATCTTCATCATCATCAACCCATACAAATCTACTGCGTGTCATGGGCATCTCTCATTGTACTGTTATTATTGTATTTGACACTGCTCAGGTAGGTAAGAGGAAACTGATAGTTAGAGGATACTTACAGTAATCACATCCTCGACCTTGCTCCCCGGAGTGGCAGACAAAGCTAGCAATCTATAAGTCTTATGTCCCATTTCTGTTAAAGTAGATACAATCTGACAGTAGGCGTAGTTGCCGCGCGCTCTGTGAGCTTCGTCGATGACAAGACATCGTATCTTCTCTCCGGGACAAATCCCAGACTTGATGTCATTGTATATTACTTGTGGTGTAGCAAAAAACACTCGCTTAGTTTCCCAGTGCGTTTTTCTAGTGTTCACTTGCATATGACCTGAAATACAAAGACGTCAGTATTCAATAGTTAGTACAAATTATTATATACTGGTGCAAAGCCATTATAGTCCCAATATATAAAGGAAAAGGGTCACAGCAGAACTGTAAAAACTACCGTGGTATCAGCTTGCTTAGCATTGTGGGTAAACTGTATGCTAAGGTGTTAATTGAAAGAGTTATGGAAGAAACTGATGGAAAAATTTGGGATGTGCAAGCTGGATTTAGAAAGGGTGTACGGATCAAGTCTTTTCCATGCGCATGATTGCGGAGAAGTTTTGGCGAAAACCAGAAAGTTTTTGTGCGTTCATGGACTTGGAAAAGGCTTATGACAGAGTGGACAGGAATGTGTTATGGCAAACACTGAACTCATTTGGTTTGAGCGCTGGTTTGATACAGGCATTAAGGTCTCTTTATAGGGACTCTAGTGCTCTATATTATATGCTCTATATTATACTATAGTGGTGGGTTAATGTTCCAGACCGAATTACGGTCATGGTGGCCAGTCTTAATGTCTAAATGCCTCGGAAAATAAAAATAATTTTTATTTTTTTTTATTTTCCTAGGTACGGGGGCGAAACACCGCCAACTTCTTGACTCTGGGCTGCTACTGATAATTTCTTGATATAAAAACCCAGAAACTAATTTTGGCCTGACCTGGGATTCGATCCTGGACCTCATGATCAGCAATCGCAGTTAAGTCCACTGTTAAGCATAGGGCTTCCCCAAACACAGTTTCATAGGGGGATTTTGCCATAGATGCCACGCTTGGCAGACCGATTGGCAACCGCAGTTTTTTATTATTTTCAGTTTTTATCAAGAAGATGCTGCTGACCATCTCCTGTTTTATTTCCCGCTGCCGCCTCAATATGGGACATATGGGGTATATGGGACATAGAGATTGACATAAATAAAAAGAAGAAGAAGCCTTAATCTTAGTTTAAAAAAGGTTCCACACAAAAACACTTTCATTTTACCTTAACTTAATTCTTTGAATAGTTTAATAAATAAAAAAATTCATTTTAGCTATATTGTCGCCTGTTAGTTGCAACAAAATTTTCTTTATATTTCCTAAGTTAACTTCTTAAAAGCTAACAGGACAAAATGGAATAATGGATTCCCAATTCTTATACCACAATACTAATTTTATTACAATACCCAAAAACATGTCATAATAATTATTAAAATTTTTTGATGTATTTGCTGTAAAAACGATTAATGGTATCCACGAAATTATGCTTTACCAAAACATTAAGATACTGAAATTAAATACCTGTCATTTCAATTGTGTCCTTTGGTGGGATAGCTATAATATTATAGCAAGCCTCTATCTGTTGGGCCACAAGAGGTCTTGTGGGCGCTGTAAATACTATCTTGCCCAGAGGATACCATCGGTAAAAATTGTACATAATAACAGCGGCAATGAATGTTTTCCCAAGACCTGTTGGGAGGCTCACCTGAAAGAAAAGTTAATGCTCATCTTGTTGTTGATAATAATACAATATTATGTAATGGCAGACCCAGACTTAAATGTATTCTGTAGTGAAGATATTTTCAGAACTAATTTAGTAAAATTTTATTTAAAAAAATTATGTTATGATTTAATAAAATCCCAGATTAATTTTTACATCTTATTAAAACTTAGTAATATTACCTGTGGTTAAAATTCCAGTGATTGTAAATAACTTTTATTTGTAATATTTTCCTGTACAAGTACAGGGAAATAAAGAGAATCTAAGCTTGTACAGTCATGAACATGAACAAAATGCTTTTTTTTTATAGGACAGGGTGACAAACGAGCACACAGTCCACCTGATGTTAAGTGGTTGCTGTGACCCATAGACATCTACATCTATCTTCAATAAAGAATCAAAATGCAGATGCGTTTTCACCCGTGAGGACTAAGATGGAATGCCTCTTTTCCAGTAAAAAGGGTCTCCGGTTCTCTACACTCACCATACGAAACACAGCAGTGTTAAGCTGCTATTTTACGCTGGTATTCTGTAAGAGTGTGGTCCTTCCCCGGTCGAGCCGACCCATTCGTACTACAACTATACTATACTTAATAGGATACAATATTTTGTAAGGAAGAACACACATAATACATTTTATTCTGTGTATGTTTACTTTATTTTACCTGCTTTAACAGCAACATACACGCATGATTTTCATTACCATTCAAAAGATATTTGCAAAAAATACTTTAAATATATGGTTCATATACTAATACACAATATAATTTTTTTTTTATAGAATAATGTTGACAAACAAGCACACAGTCCACCTGATGGTAAGTGGTTGATGTGGCCCATATACATCTACATCTATCTTCGTTTGCGAATTTAAATGCAGTTGCATTGTCAGCCGTGAGGACTAAGATAGAATGCCTCTTTTCCAGTAAAAAGGGTCTCCGGTTCTCTACACTCACCATACAAAACACAGCAGCATTAAGCTGGCATTTAACGCTGGTATTCTGTGAGAGTGTGGTCCTTCCCCGGTCGAGCCGACCCATTCGTGCTACAACTATACTATTAATACAGCTGCAGCAGGACTCTACCACGTAAATTATAGATTATAGGATTAAAGAACAATACTAAAACAACATTGTGTTCAACTCTAAAAATATCCAAAGCAGGGAATTCTATTTTGTAAAAAACATGGTCTAGTTGATTGTTGATGTAACAGAAACAAGTTCGGACATCATAATGGTTCCTTATATTTTATGTGAATACAACAACATTCAATTAAAAAAAAATTACAGATTTTATTGCATTTAATTTTAACTTTTGATTTCATTCAAAGTTTGGCCAAGTTTTTGTTGTTTGTTGCTGTTTATATTAATTGAATATAACTAAACAGGCTAAAATAAATAAATAAAACAAAATCAATCTTTTACCATCACTCTAGTCCAACATAATTTAAAGGCTGACATCAATTTATTTGCAACCATTTTTGTCTACTTATCGGTGGATTAGCCCTACTACTATTAGGAGATTTTTTATAACATCCCTGGCGCATCAGTAAAACTAACCACCAATATATATAGTATATAACATCGCGATACAGAAATAAGATGATTATTTTGTGCCTAAGCAAAACCGGTATTATAAACACCACTTGTTTCGCTTAAAAATCACCTACAAGTCATTGTCTAGATGTTGCACAATTTAAGTACGTAAAATACCTTTACAATACAGAAGAATATTTTTCTTTAAACAAAACTGATGAATTGCAAGTGGAATTATTTCATTTGGTTTCTGTTCAAATTATTTCATAAGAAATGTCATTTTGTGTTGCATAGAGAAAGCTTTTCTGGAAGATAACTAGTTGAAGTCATTGGACCAAATCTATCAACTTTTTGATAGCTCCACCTTTGAAGTGCCTAATTATTTACAAAGATAGTGAACCCTAAAATTAGAATGATTACCAAAAATCACTGATTTTGAATATAAACAATATCATTTATTTGTATTAAAAAGAAAGCTGCTGTTGAATTGTACCATGATTGTGAAGTTATGGCATAAATTTATATCAGAATTTTTAAAGGCCACAAGTTTCTATGATTGGAGAAGATGGGGTAATATTTTTAAAACTCCACCACACGTTGAACAATAACAAAAGTAAATTTATAAATTATATAGAGTAGAGCCACGCTGCAGCTATATTATGGTTGTAGCACGAATGAGTCAGCTCGACTGGGGTAATACCACGCTCTCACAGAATACCAGCGTAAAATAGCAGCGTCATGCTGCAGTGTATATGGTGAGTGTAGAGAACCGGAGTCGCTTTTTACTGGAAAAGAGGCATTCCATCTTAGTCCTCAGGGGTGAAAACGCATCTGCATTTTGATTCTTAATTGAGGATAAATGTAGATGTCTATGGGCCACAGCATCCACTTACCATCAGGTGGACTGTGTGCTCGTTTGTCACCCTATTCTATAAAAAATTGTTAAATTGTTGGTATTACTTCAAAACTTATTATACTTACTAATGTATTTTTCAAAATAGAAGCTTTGATAATATTGAATTGGTAATCTCTGACGGGATAATTTGTTGGATAAATCCATGTTCTGCCCATCAACTTATCATATCCACTGATTTCTTCATCACAGCACAAAGCACTATTGGATCCAAACATTTGTGATTAATGAACCTTAAGAAACTAACGCAAATATTATGTACTATTTGTAAAGAAATAAAACACTAGACCATTTTTTTTTAATAGAATTCTATTTTATTGAAAAACTAGAAAGAAAGAAATAGAAAAGAAGGTTCCTTTATTAAATTTAAATTTTATTAAAGATCTACTGTTACAACATAATCTACTGTTTTATTTTGTTTAATTTTTTTCCCTTCTTTATGATTTATGATGAATGTTCATTAATATTAAAAGAAGTATGGTTTATAGTTACCTCACATTTAAAGTGTTTCTGTTAATGGATTTATGGTTCTGTCCATTAAAAGTTCCTTCAGTAAATGTACTATCTTTAAAGGCAGAATTTTCGAAATTCGCCAGTAGTGAGGTATTATCAAACACCTCGTCTTCTTCGATAACTTCATTTTTTGTTTCACTAATTATATTTTCCATGCTCGAAGTTTTATTTTGTGGCAATGAATAAGAAACAGCAGTGTTTATTAAGTAACATATTGCAGTTATATTTTTATTATTTAAAATATGTAACAGAGTTTAAAAATCATTTAAATAATATAAAAATTATTTTAAACTCGCATGTAACGACAGTAACTATGTTCATAACAAAATGTAAATGGTAAACCTTGGTTCAACTATTATTATACTTTTTCTTCCCAAAGAATAAGTTTATTGTGTACGAATTCTCCCTCTAAATATTGACATTTGATATTTGTATGCATCGCATTGGTTTCCTAATTAGGGATGTCGATCTGAAATCGATTAATCGAAGAATCAATTTTTCAGGCCCAAAAGATCGATTTTTAAATCGGTATGCAGTACTGAATCGATCTTCATCACAGTTCAATCACAGTGAATCAATATTTCACCCTTGAAAATCGCCATACGATTTTTTTTGTTTTGATAAAAACCATAAAATTATTTACAGTTGATTGAATTTATCCGTAATATTATGGTGTTGCCGGTTAAAGGGTTAATTACTCAAAAACTCGCGAGATGTCTGTATCTTTAGTTTCCTTCGCCTCTCCATTTAATAATAAAAAGTTACGTTTGTAGTCTATGACTTTTTCCATTTGTTGATTGATATTGCGTCATTCATTTGTTTATATAAACAAACTGTGTCGTAATATTATACTGTGATTAGCGAAATAAATACATATTTTTGTTTATATATAGCACAGTAATGCATTTGCACTGGAACTTCAGGGCTCAAACGAAGAATTTAAACACTATTTATCGCAGGCAGTTGTGCACCTGAAGTATGATCCTATACTGTACTGGCAAGAACAAAAAAAACTATTTATCACGACCTTTACTAAATAGCCATGATGTATATGAGTATCATGGGATTATCTGTTCCTTGTGAGTGCCTTTTTTCAATTGCCGGCAACATCGCAAGTGATCAGCGGAACCGCTTGGATCCCAGTAGACTTGACAGACTATTGTTTTTAAAAAAATTACATATGAAGCATTGGGAACTTTAACTTTTTCACGTAATAAATACATTTTGAAAATAAATGTCTTCTTTCATACCTGATTTGACTTTGATATGGTAATAAAAATAACTGTTATCATCGAATTACCTGAACTAAAAAGAAAAACAGATTTTACTGATAAAAGATCATTTATTATGATATCTTTCTTGTTTTCCATAAAATGATTTATATTTTACATTATAAATGCAAACATGAAAAAAAAATCGATTTTATAGAAAATTATCTTTTAGACCTCGATTTTTTTGTGAATCGATACATCAGCTTACGATTTGAATCGATTTAAAAATCGGAAAGAATCGACATCCCTATTGCTAATTATTTTATTGACAGTGTCACTGTCACGTGTCATGTCAATCAACGGCACGTTGGTATACTAAGTCTATGCGTTGGTTTTATTGTTTTTTTTTTATTTAAAGACAAAGTACCTACGCCCACACAGCCTAATGTGTCGTGTATTTTGTTCATAAAATTCTTTACAGTATACCGTTTCGTCACATTGCAATGTTTTTGGGATATTTTGATAACAGTTTAACTAAGCACACGATATATGACGATACTATTTCAAGCATTTAAGTGGATAAAATATCTTGAGATTCTTGTCACCATAGAAGCTCGTTTCCACTATTAGTTCACTTGCAACATTAAATACATAAAATAACACTACTTTAAGATAGATTTAGGATCCAATAACAATAAAAACATTATTTGGGTGACATCAGAAGCAACAATTCTCTGGTGATAATGTTGCCGCTAATACTCTTCGTCTTCGCAGTACGTTGGAATACTTTTGCACTCAGCCTTAAGACTAATGAACTCCTATAGTGCGCGCAAGATAACACTGCGCGCGACTGATGGCGTACTTAATGTTGCCATCTTACCTAATATGTTTTCCTTCATTTAATATTATTACTAGAATTATGTAATTATATAAAATTATATAAATGACCGAATTGATTACTAAAGCTCAGTTAAAAAAAACTGTAATGTTCAGCTTAAGCTTATAAACACCTAATAAATTTGTTTTTAATCCCATATTTATTGCTTAAGATCGCCATAATAAATATATTTCTTGAGTGTAACTTTCCTAAGTTAAACATATCCATCATCCTACTAATATTATAAACGTGAAAGTTTGTAAGGATGTATGGATTCTTGTTACTCTTCCACGCAAAACTACTGAATGTATTTTAATGAAACTTTACAATAACATAGCTCATACATCAGAACAACACATAAGCTATAATTAATAAAGATATTGTGTAAATTGGTCAAAATATAACGATAAGTGTTAAGTAAGTCAGAAAAATCTGTCATCTGCGAGCTATTTTGGCGTGCGGTGCAAAATCTGTAAGAGTTACACAAATATAATGTATGGTGGAATTGTTCCTCCTAAACAGTTCTATAAAAAAATCCGCGACAGTATATATCTATCTTTTATGTGTAGGCCATTATTACCAAAATAGTGAACCAAAATAAAATTTGATACATTATTTGCAATGCACATTTTGCAGTAACAAATGGATTTTATGAAAATAAATACTTTAATCGCTTCTGATGTTCAAAGTAGATAAAATTTGTCTTTTAAACTACGTTATTTGGTCAAATATTTTAAAAGTAACGACGATATAAAATTGTGCTGTCCGGCGCGTGGTGAAAACATCGCTCATCGCCGCGTGAGCTGTTATACTTCTTCACGCTTAAACCGCTGAATCGATTAAGATGAAATTTGGTACCGAGATAGTTTGAGTCCCGGGAAAGGAAATAGGATAGCTTTGACCACGGAAATCGTCCCTAAAGAGGGTGATGGAATTTACTATGAAAATGCGATTATTGATGGATCAACTATGGTTTAAAGTATAATATCTACGCGGACAAAGTCGCGGGCAAAAGCTAGCTTTAATATAAATTATTAGTTAAAAACCATTTGAAAACTTAATTTATGCGAGAGTTTGTATAACAATTAATATAATAGTTAAAAAAAGCTAAAAAAAACACGCTTCAATTTTACTTTTGGTATTCTTCTCAGCAGATCCTTTAATTTGATACCTATATCATGGGAATGCATAAAAAATAAATAGTCCTCCATCTTTGGTAGTCCGCCATATTGGATTTAGAATAACGTCATTTATCTAACCATGTATCGTCATGCGAACTAAACGTGTATGCAAAATTTCAGCTCAACCCAAAACCGGAAAATTGGTCAAATTTAATTTCTAAATTATTTTTACATAATTACAGGTGAAGATATTAGTGTGTTAGTAATTACTATTACTAAGATTAATGAACACTGATATTTAGTCTATAACGAATTTTAAAAAAGGGTATTTTGAAACAGAACTGAAATAGCATTATAATTTTTATTATAAAGAACGAAATTAAAAGTCCATGGATACTTTCTAAGTCTTTTATTGAATACCTAGCGCAGTCTCAGAATATATTCTGCTCTCCAATATCTCTACGTTCTATTAATAGGTACTTTTCGTTTAGACTGGCACTTTTTGTATTTAGTCTTTAAAATATCTTTCAACGATGTTCTGCCATGTTCTGCCATATTTAAAATCAATATCAGCTTTCAACTCTAAACAAAGTTTATATATGGTAGAAATCTCTTTCTACACGATGCAAGACAATTGAATTAAATGCCTTATAGCGCACACAAAGCGCACATATCAAAATCGTCTAAATCATATCATCCTCCGGTTTCTATGAAGCAGCAGTTATATTACCCTCTTGAGTTATTTGGTAGACGGTGCGTTTAGAAACACCTAAAACAAAATAAAAACAATGCTTTATATGCATTATAAATACATGATATTAATGACATTAGGATAACTAAAAACGCATAACGAACCGAAAAATTGGAGAGATTTTATTGTTATGGCAGACCTAAAAATTACCTGTAAAATATGCAACGCGGGCTCTAACTTTGGAAAACTGTACTGTAGGCTCGTTATTGTCTCGTTCTTCTTCACAAGCACGTTTGACCATCAAGATAATATTCCTGCCAGCACTTTTAATTACTTTCGGCATAACGATGACGGTTATTTACTGCAAAAAAATAAAAACACTACATAACAACAATAAGATGGCGGCACACGATTAGTTCCAATTTCGGCCGCAAGCATAGTTATCTTGCACGCACTCTACGATCAAAGCAGCAGTCCTATTTAAACACAGCTCTCTTTTATTTGTGTGACAATCTTTGCTTTGCAGCCGTCATATATCTTTTTTTTGGTTATGAATTTTACATGTAGTAGGTACCTATGCCAGTTGCAAATAATTTTAAGTTATCCTTCCTAGCCCCTTTTTTTTTACAAAATACTTCACAATAAATTAGTGCTCTAACATTTTAACAACAGCTTAAACCAGCAGAAAATCGACGACAATGTTATTTTAAGGCACCGAAGCAGTCAAAATAACTTAGCAGTGCAGTGCCTCGACTAGCCATCGTTGCCCTGTACAAACACTTCAGCACTTCGATATACCGACAGCACATATAGCACCGCCCAAATTTCGCCTTTCTTGAAGAACAAGACCACCGCACTTCTGCTAAACGCCTCCGGAGTAGTCCTACCATGGAGGACGGAATTAAAGAGCTAATGAAGGAATTTAAGTATCGGTTTTCCACCCGCTTTCAGAAGCTCCGCTGTAATTCCATCCTCGCCTGGGGCCTTGCCGTTTTTAAGGTGCTGGAGAGCCATTCTAATCTCGCTCAGACTGACGTCCGACATATCATAAGAATGTGTCGAATAAGACTTGCTCTTGGATCGTTACTCACACTTGCGTGTGGCTCCAACGATGATGTGTACAGCTGCCCATGGAACCTCTCAATCTCACTCAAAATCTCAGGTGTCCCGGAAACGATGCTGCCACACTCGGTCTTCAACTTTGATAGTTTCTTGCAGACAGATCTATAGCAAAGACTTTGGAGCCTTGGTTTCGCTAGATTGCTTCTTCATTACAAGCTGTATTGAAGTTGCGTAAGTCTTACCGCCTGCATTTGGAGATCTGCCTGTCTGTTCAGTTGCCTGTATGCTGACAAATCTGTTGAAGACTGCAGCCTCATTTCCCGTCTGACAGCCATGAGATTAAGAGTGTGATCGGAGAGTTTTTGTGTTCTTCTGCGGCAGGTCTTGCAGAACTTAGCTCCGACCGCATGGACAGTTTCCACGAGCTTGCTATTCATATCGTCCACTGCATTGCAGTCTTCTAGGCACTGAAAACGGTTTTGTAACTCGAGCTGAAAGGTTTCGGGACTTTAGACTAGAGCACGATGGGGACGGAGCGTTGACTTCATTAGACGAGACCTCTCCAACTTAACGTTTAGGTTCAGTGTGCCTCTAACCATTCCGTGATTGCTGCCAGTTTTCACCCTCGCGATCACTGAGACATCACTGAACAGTTGTCGTCTGGTAGTCATAATGAAGTCAATCTCATTTTTTGTCGAACCGTCGGGGTTCAACAAGGTCCACTTCCTGTGGAGCCGCTTCTGGAAGAAAGAGTTCATCATAAAGAGTCCCTTTTTCTCCATGAAGTCGGCCAGCTGCTGGCCCCTTGGTTTCCGTTGCCCTATTCCAAATTTCCTTACCTTCAGCTCCCCGTTCTCTCTTGTGCCTAGTTTTGCATTGAAGTCTCCCATTAACACCGTATAGTAGGTTTTGGATGAATGCATGGCTTTAGAGATATCCTCATACATTTCCTCCACCTCCTCATCGGGATGTGCCGAGGTTGGTGCGTAAACCTGTATGACCTTCAGCGAATACCATTTGGTGATTCTGAGTATAAGGTACACTACCCTCGTCGACACACTCGCAATCTTTACAACGTTGTGAACGAGAGACTTGTGGACGATAAATCCGACACCTTCTTGGAACAGATGTTCGCCCTTCCGGTAATAGAACAAGTTGCCGGATTCGAGGATTACTTTACCGTGTCGTTTCCCTCTCTTCGGACCTCGGATAATCCTATAATATGCCAGCGTAACTTGTCTATCTCTTCTTCCAGCTCCAGGATCTTCTCGTCAGTCCTCAGGGTGCGTGCGTTGTATGTTGCCAGGTCGAGTCTTTTTAGGTGGCAACCGAACCTCCACCGGAGATTCTTAGCACCCCCTGCCCCGCCGTTACCATGGTTGCCACCGTAGCCAGGAATAGCGGGGCTGCCGGGGACTGGGGGCCGCCTTTTCGTAACTTTCATCATGGGGGGATGTTTGCCATAGTTGCCACGCTTGGCGAACGGGTTGGTAACCGCAGTTTTTTTTGTACATAGATACATACTTAAACACTCACGCCTGTCACCCAGAGGGGTAGGCAGAGACTACGGACTTCCATTTGGCACGATCCCGACACACTTCTCTCGCCTCCTTTACATCCATATACATGCTCGTCGGTTAAGGGTACTCCTAATCTGGCCCATTTTTAATATATCGCCAATTTGGTCGATAAACCTTCGTCTTGGGCGTCCCTTCCCGACTCTTCCGTTCACTTCTGCAACATAAATTTGTTTTGTCACTCTTTCCTCGTTCATTATATGACCAAACCACCGAAGCATTCCTTTCTTAATCCTGGTCACAACGTCATCTTGCAAACCACACTTTTCTCTTATCACACTATTTCTCACCCTGTCATTCAGATTCAGCCCTAGCATACTCCTTAATGACCGCATTTCTACAGCATTTATCCTACTCTCATGCTTCTTCTGCCACACCCAACTTTCACTACCATACATTAAAGTAGGGACTAACACAGCATTATTAATTGCCATACGTGCCTTTTTTGACACATTCTGACTTTTCATAATAGCGTGTAGAGCCCCATTCACTCTATTTCCTACGTTCACTCGTCGTTCTATATCCTTATCATATCTACCATCCCTGCTAAATAAACATCCCAAATATACAAAATCAACAACTTGCTCAATCATCTCCCCTTCTATTCTTATTTCACATAACGTTTTACTTACTTCTCTTTCAAAAACCATCACTTTCGTCTTACTTGCGTTCACTTTCATACCCCTTTCTTTTAATGACCAGTTCATTAAAGTAACCATCATTGCAACTCGGCCGCCGACGATGCAAATATAACTTGATCATCGGCGTACAAAAGGTATTTCCGAGTCCGAGTAGACCCCATTGATCCTGACACAAGCACTAGAGTCCTATAAAGTAAAGAGACCTTAATGCCTGTATCAAACCAGCGCTCAAACCAAATGAGTTAAGTATTTGCCATAACACTCCTGTCCACTCTATCATAAGCCTTTTCCAAGTCCATGAACGCACAAAACTTTCTGGTTTTGGCCAAAACTTCTCCGCAATCATGCGCATGGAAAAGACTTGATCCGTACACCTTCCTAAATCCAGCTTGCACATCCCAAATTTTTCCATCACTTTCTTCCATAACTCTTTCAATTAACACCTTAGCATAGAGTTTATCCACAATGCTAAGCAAGCTAATCTACAGTAGTTTTACAGTCCTGCTGTGACCATTTCCCTTATATATTGGGACTATAACGGCTTTGCACCAGCCTTCCGGTACCCGCTTCAGTTCCCAACATAAATTAAACAAGGTGTACAGCAGGCCTGCCACCACCCTCTCCAGCCCTTAGCATTTCAGTGATACTCTATCATATCCGGCTACCTTACCTGCTTTCATGCTTTTCATTGCTTTCATTATTTCATCTACACTTATCTCCCTACCTCTCTCCACTTCTTTCGGAATTTCTATTTCACTTAATTCAGACGACTCTTCCCTTATAAACACGTTTTCAAAGTATTCCTTCCATCTCTTTAAATTAGAAACTTCATCATTCAGCATACAGCCATTCTCATCTCGTATAGCATTCATTCTAGGCTGTATTGAATTTCCCCTGGCAGTTCTTACGAGTTTCCAGAACATTTTAATATTTGCCTGGAAGTTATCAGATATCCTTCTATTATTGTTATCCGTTCTTTCTTGCTTTTTCCTTTCAACAACTTCTTTTACTCTCTTATTTATACGTCTGAAGTCTGTCTTTTTTCTTTCAATCTCATCTATCATACCGCTAGAATTACTAGATTTGGTTGCTAGTAAATCTAGCCATGCTCTCTTCTTTGCTTCAACTTCCATCCGTACCTCATCATCCCACCACAACGTATTATTTTTCCTTTCATTCGTTCTCTTACTTACACCACATACTTCGGTGGCTGCATCCACTAAACTTTTCTTGTCATTATACCACACAGTCTAAATCATTCATACACAATTCATCCATACCACTTATATTTTCTCGCAGTCTACATTTGAACTTCTCTTTCACACGCAGTGGTAGACACAGATGTCTGATGCCGCCAACGCTTGAATAGACCATTAATTCGGCATAAGACCAAGTACTAACTACGTTGGACCCCCGGTAAACCCTTGTATCTACCACTGCGCTCCTCATTCTTTTATCCACAATTATGAAATCTATCATGCTTCTATCATCACCTCTTTCCCATGTATACATGTGAATCCTTTTATGGCGAAAAAAAGTGTTCGTCACAAAAAGATTCTTTCCCACACATACGGTGAGGAGGTCTTCACCATTCTCATTTATACTTTCATCGCCAAACGTTCCTAATATCCTTTCATAACCAGACCTCTTCACTCCAACCCTTCCATTAGAATAGAATAGAATAATTTTTTATTCAATATAGATTACATGTGTAATTCTTATTGAAAGTCATTTTTTACTTTACCACTGGTTCGAAAAAAAAACCTCTGTCCTGGGAAAAACCAGCAATAAACCCAGCGGGACTTTTTTAAAAGTAAGTTTTACATTAATGGTTGTACAAACTATTTAAGTACAAAATTTATTTTAGAAACTGCTTGGTAGCGACCACCTCATTCCCAGGGGTTATTATCAATCATATATTCATTTATACTATAATAACCCTTTTTATACAGTTTCAACAACAAAACATTTAAACTTGGTAATAGAGAGCCTGTACACTTTCCGGGACCTTGTTGTAATAGCGTATATGAAATTATGAATTACTGACTCTGTGGAGTCGAGAAACTGGTATCACTAGCTTGTGTTTGTTCCTAGTGTTTACAGAATGTATATCACTTTTTTTACTAAAACTACCTTTGTTTTTGTGAACATACATTAAATTTTCGTAAATATACTGAGAGGCCAAAGTTAATATATTTATTTCTTTAAATTTATCTCTAAGAGACTCTCTCGGTTTTAGGTTGTAAATAGCTCTAATGGCCTCTTCTGTAAAACAAAATAGTTTCTGAATCAGCCGCATTTCCCCATAGCAAAATCCCATAAGACATTATGCTATGGAAATAACTGAAATAAACTAATCTAGCTGTCTCGACACTAGTGAGACCTCTAATCTTTTTTACAGCATAGGCTGCAGAACTTAGTCTGCTTGCTAGTTTGGATATATGGGGCCCCACTGAAGCTTTGCGTCGAGAGTGATGCCAAGAAAAACAGTGGATTCAACAGGGCTCAGTTCTTCCCCATTTAAAACACATTGGTACCCAGATTTTTAACATTCGTTGTTGTAAATTTAATACATTTAGTTTTATTTCCGTTTAAATGTAGATTATTAACGTTAAATCAATGAACTAATTTTGATATAGCATTATTCACTTCGTCACATTTAAATGATTGACGTTTAAGTTTAAAATCAAGGAAGTATCATCAGCAAATAATACTATATCATGATTATCCCGTACAAGGAAGGTAAGTCATTAATATATACCAGAAATAAGAATGGGCCGAGAATCGAGCCCTGAGGACACCATTAGTACAGGTGATCCGGAAGAACTTTTACCATTGATAATAACTTTCTGCATTCTATTACTTAAATATGAAATAATAAGTTTAAGCGCTGTGTTCTTGACACCATAGTACTGTAGCTTCCTGATTAATGTCTCATGGTGAACACAGTCGAAGGCCTTGAAAAGGTCACAAAATATACCAAAGCATCCTCCGAATTCTCCATGCACAAAAATATGTTTAATAAGCTCAACTCCAGCGTCAGTTGTCGAGCGACCCTTGTAAAACCGAATTGATTTTATGTAGCAATTTATTAATATTAAAGAAACTTAAGATCTGATCTAAAATTATTTTTCAAAATTTTACTAAATGTTGGTAGTACAGAAATCGGTCTAAAGTTGGCGGGGTCTAATGTACTACCAGATTTAAATAAAGGTATGACTTTACTATGTTTCATTAAATCAGAAACACACCAGATTCGACGCTTGTATTAAATATAGTGGCTAGATAAGGTGCTATTATATCTATTATAGATAAAATAACTTTAACGGAAATCCCCATAAGTCTGCCGTTTTCTTAACATCAATTGTTTTAAAATATTTAACGATATCTTTTGGCAATACTCTATGGAATTAATAAAAATTAAAATCTCCTAACATAATAATATTTTCATTTACCTTACATTTCATCAATACCATCCTTACCATGTCCCAAAACTGCTCTCGGATATAGGTGGGCTTAGACATATCTGGGGCACACACCCCTAGCACAAACAACTTCTTTAAGCCCACTTTCATTCGTATCCATAGCAGCCTTGAGCTACACATTCATACTCTTTCACACATTGACCCATTCTTTCTGAAAGGATGACACCGACTCCTGGCATGCCCGCTCGCTTGTTAGTTATAATGAGACCTTATCTCCGGACTTGATAGAATGACCTCTGAATAAATAGTTTCTCATGATAACCAAGCAAGAGGAAAACAGTGCATTAAACTGGAATTACAAGAAAACAATTAAAATAAACTGAAATCACTAGGAATTCAAAACTACTTCGATTAATGACAAAATAAAACAACAGAAATCAATATTATTATGTATAGCAAATTACAAATCAGACTAGACTGTATAGCATAAGACCTCTGCCGAACTTAATTGGTGAATCTTAAAAACAATTAAACTATTTACTATTTACCATAGACTTAGAATATACTAGCGTATAACCCCCTACCCCAGCCTACGAATTTGGAGTACATATAAAATAAAAATACTGACAGGCGTATTTTAAATAGCACATCTCAAAACTATTAATTATTTAAATTGCACCCATGTAGTTTATAAATAAAAAATAGGTAAAGATTGCTCACCTTATAAGATCGATATAACTTCAAATAATTAGAATTGGGTGCTTTTTGTAATATGAAAAAACTGCACCCTGCTTGTATATAATTGCACCATCGTTAAAAACTCAAAAATGCAATATTAAGTGCAAAAGTAAAAAAAAAACAAATTTGTTAATTGTCAACAAAGAGCGTATAATGACTAGGTTTTTGAGGCGGGACTTCCTTAGTCACAGAGCACAATTACTCTCTACCGAGAGAAGAATGCCAACTTCATACTAAAAAAAGGAAACACGTGTTTATTACACGTAGACTACAAGCACCACGTTGGGAGCCCATATAAAACTTTTTTTGCAAAAATTTCAAACCTTTGTATAATAATTATTTTTGAGATTTGCTTTTTAAAATACGGCTGTCTGTATTTTTTTATATTCACTTCAAATTTATAGGGTGAGGTATTGTTAGTAATTAAATGTCATGTCTTGATGTTAGTAAAGTAGCTTGGCGCCCTTTCAAACATTTACTTTTACTAAGGAAGTCCCTAGTGATTATGTACTCTTTGTCGACATTTAACAAATTTGGTTCTATTAACTTTTGCAGTTAATATTGAATTTAACGCATTTTAACGATGGTGCAATTATATTCAAGCAAGGTGCAGTTTTTCATACTGCAAAAGTACCCAATTCTAATTACTTGAAGTAATATCGACGTTATAAGGTGAGTGATTTTAACTATTTTTTATTTCTAAACTACACTGGTGCAGTTTAAATAATTAATAGTTTTGAGATGTCCTATTTAAAATACGTCTGTCAATAAAAATATATACATATACTCCAAATTCGTAGGCTGGGGTAGGCGGGGTTAGCGTATAGACCACCTGACAGCCGGAAAACGCGTGACCAATTTTGATTTGTCATTATGTGTTAGCTAGTGATGTATATTTTACTTAAAAGGACTATCGAAAATGATTGTTAAGGAAGCGGTAAAAGATTATAAAAATTGTTTAGTGCATGAAGTTGAATAACTTCAAAATTAACTGAATTTTACCATGATAGTTCTAAAATAATTATAAAATATTCATATAACATGTTCCTGGGAATAAGCTGAACCTACCTGCCTTTTGTTGATTTTAATTCAAATGTAAAAATCCCAGGTGACTTTACCGAAAAACTCCCCAATAATCAGATCAGAATGTTGTATTTTCGGCTATGATCTTTGGAGAAAATATTTACTGCCGTGGGCAGTTTCGGAATTTATTTTTAACATATTGTTAATATAAATAGTTAGATACTTAACTAAGTATATACCTATTTATATTTTATATATTTTGTAAAATGTTTTGATGGGAAACAAAAACGGGACACGGAGTACAACATAATGGCTGCTTTATTTTTCATATAAGTATTACTTGTGATAATTACAAACATTTAATAAAGAATAATTAAATAGATTATAGAAGTTTATTTTAACATTCGACTTAAGTATGAATGTAAACTTAATAATTTAAGGAAGGAAACTTGTAGGAATCAGTTAAATAAGATTGCTCTGTTTAAAGGCCAATATGTTTATGAGGCTTCATCATGCTTCATGTTTATATTCTTTCATCTGTCCCTGAAAAGTATAAAATAATAATAAACATATTATCATTTAAGCTGCATGAATTTTAAAAACATAATGATCTTAACACAGTAAAGTGCACTAAGTGTCTGAGGATACAGATGCACACTCTATTCTCTCAATCTCGGTATGTTAAGAAAATGGTCACTCATTCATGGACTGACCGCGGCAAGTGCAACTTAATTTCGCAGATCTATTGATCTGCGCAGCTATTACTTAACCACGAGTTCCTCTTCTCTACGAATAACGCTGTATGGGATAAACCACGCTATTTAAGCCCTCGCGACAATGTCGTCGGCCATCAAGCATGAATCGGGCATTGACCGTTGTGAGTATCAAATACTATGGAATTTATAGGTACTATCACGTCTCATGCGCGGTCGTCTAGTAGCGCTTGAGGAGCATTACTAAATATCTATACCTAACTACGCTAAAAGTTTTATCGTTATGATTTGGGAATATAATCCGAAGTTCCGAAGCTCCGCTCAACCCCTTGGGGAAAATAGCATGATGCTATGAATATTGTACTAGTGTGACCGTGAGGCTGTGCGGTTGGTTAAGCTAGGTTATACATTTATTTTGGTTGATAAATAGATACTTTGTTGGGTCTATAATGGCTTAAAGAGGATAATCTCAAGATTTTTTGTCTTTAATGTACTACAGTTTTATAATGTATGAAAATCTGTCTCTATATTTATCTAAAGTTTTGAAAGTTATATTTTGAAGTCTTATTATAACAATATTTTACTTCCTGGTACAAATAATGTAGAAATGACTCCTTTTAATAAAATTGTTTTATTCTACTTTTCTTTTATACTTCTCAAGAAAATGTTTGCTGCAAATTGTTGAGTTCTTCTTTGCATTCCAACCAACCCGTCCAATGAACCTTAACCACTTTTTCTAATTATAGAATCCGGAGGAATCTGTTTGAAAACGGCAAAATAAAATTACATTTTAGAACGCAAACCGATGATTTATTTTTTGTTGTGTAGGCAAGTCTATCGATTCATTATAAACATTCAAGATAAATATCGACATTAATATTGATATAGTTGAGTCAATCCCTAGCGTACATGTAAAATATTTTGTATAAAATGTATTTACCAAATTCATGCAAATTATCGACAACGTGACTTTTTCTTTGCAAAATATCAAAATTAACAAAATTATTGAATATATTCTATATTTAAAACAGTATGTAACATAAATTTTAACCAAAAATAAACGCGTCATAACATTGACGATGTCTTGAGAATTTACCTGTGATATGTAAAATTATCAGGATTATTTCTATTGTTAACAGCACACTCACTCACGGAACAATTAACCATTTTGGAAAAAAGTTACTTACTAAAAATAACCACTATTATACTTTAAAAAATTACAAAATATCTCGGAGCTATTTCTTGCGTGCCGAATTGTGCCGACCTGTCATTCAAAATCGGTTACAGAGTCATGAGATTTGGTATCCTTTTTTATCTTGCATTTTTGCCATAAGGAATTTTTTCTCGCTTGCACACTATGTTGGTCTATACGCTAGTATATCCTAAGTCTATGCTATTTACTTAGTTTACTACTTTCATTTTTGAATTAATTCTATTTATTAATCTTTGAAGTCTTTAGAGTACACTGGAAATAAAGAACAAATCAATGCTCTTTTACAAACTGCTGAAGTAATTGAATTGCTCGATAATTTGTTTGACTGCACCAATGGACCAGCTTCTAAAAATGATGTAAAAAAAGGTATACGGACAAATGTTAGCAAAAACAGTTTTCACCACCAACTTTGGCCAAAGTACAGAAATACTAAAACTCTGGTTTTTTAAACTGATAGTGACATCAGATTAAAAAATGTTCGATGCATTAAGGGCTACCTAATAACAATAAAATCTCTGGAATGTATCTGGGAGTACGTTGCTTCAAAAGATTTTAAATATCTAAATTTAAGACAGCTAAATCAAGACGCTCTTGAAAACTTATTTGGAATAATAAGGCAACATAGTCCAACAAATAGAAATCCAACTTGCCATAATTTCAAGGGAGCATTAAAATCACCATTGACTCGCCTCAGCACACCGCTGAGTAAAGGGTCCAACTGTGAGAAAAACAGTAACAATGTAATGTTTGATTTCAATGATATTGTATTTCCAGTCTTAAAACCTACAAACCAAGTAAGGAATTCCCAATTCCATGATAGTTCTGCGTTTACCTCAGGAGAAACCGTACTGCAATTCCAAATCTCAGAGTATGTTCTAAATAAAGAGACGCAATTAGAAGAAATTAATGCATTTTTCAAATCATTTGATAAACAACTGACTGTTTACGGGTGGTTACTTAGCTTACGCTGTTCTTAAAAACATTAGTTGTAGAGAATGTGAGGCTTCATTAACTGTTTCTAGTCCAAAAGAACATCCAATTTATAATTATATTTTGCTAAGAGAGTGGTGGAACGATAAACAATCACTCACGTATCCCACAATCAAGTTGTGTGAAACAATAGATTTGGCGACAAATATTTTTCAAGAGGAAGTGTTACCGTGTTTGTATAGACAAGATTTATGCACTTTTGTAAAAACCTTAACGTTAGTCACCTTAGAATTTAGTTGTATATGTGAAAGTCACAGACGCTCTATTGTCGATGAGTTAATACAGCGCTTAAGCTTATTGTTAATTAGAAATGAATGCAAAAATATAAATATATCCTTGGCGATAACTGAAGAAAACTTGCAGATTATTTGAAAAAAGCAGAACAACAGGGTATAGCTAAATAAATATTTTATACTTTCCACAAGTTATGGTTTGTATCTGATTAAGAATAAAGTGTTGAATCACATTTGCGCGAGAAGAAACCTGAAAATCAGGATCGTGAATGCTTTGGGAACGACTACACAATACGGATATCAAACTTTATTGTTTATTGTTTATTTTTTTTAAAAAAAAACGTTACCCCCACACTAGGATTTTCTCCTGTATCGTGGAGGCAGTTTACAAACATAAATTGCACGAGGACAAACCTCCAGACCCGGAACAATTATTTGTAGGCTACAAATACTTGTTCCGTGCGGGATTCGAATTCGAAAAATATATGCTCGTTCGCCCATTCCTATATAACAAAAGCTACTTAAACTACTAATTTAGTTGTGCATTATTTTTCAACCGACTTCAAAAAAAGGAGGAAGTTCTCAATTCGAGTGTATTTTTTTAAGTGTATACCTTTGAACTTTTTTTATAGGTACACCGATTTTGATGATTCTTTTTTATTTGAAAACTGGTGCTTCTCGTGTCGTCCCATATAAATTTTTATCAAGATCTGACCTGTAGTTTTTGAATTATCCTTAATAATTAGTATTTAATTGACTTCGACTACAATGATGATGTTCTCATTTTATTTATATTGTAGTCGGTTGAACAAAATTTTTAATTTTACCACTTGTTTATACACATTTTTGTACTTAATAATTGTAAATATACTAACAAATTGCTGTGGTAAATACATTGATTTCTTATCCTGATCGGCATTTTTACTTAATCCCCACGTAATAATTATTACTTTCATAATGTTTTTATTTTGCATAAATCATTCAGTATAGAGATCTAACTCTTTATGTAAAAATATCGATAAACAATATATCGATAAACGTTATATCGATAAAATTATTCGAGGATAGACATTTTACAGCACTATTATAATTCGCCTATGTTGTCAGCATTGTTTGTCAAAAATTAAATGTCGTCTTGATGTTGGTAGAGTAGCGTGGCGCAATTTCATACATTTAATTTTTCTTAGGAAGTCCCGCCTCTTAAACGTAGTGATTATATTCTCTTTGGGTACACAAGAGATAGTCAAATGTCACCTTGTAGACCTCTCAAAACAATTCTTTTTAAATGATATTTATAAAATTATACAACTCAAATTCTAAAATTTTATTAGAATTAGTCTCGTTATTACTTGTTATGTATTAATTAATGATATTGTTCTTGTTGCACGTTTTGTGTTTTTGTTTTGTTTTAATAATCCTAACGCGTAGGTACGTTTATAGTGCTCGTGAAGACGGCAACATGTTAATGTGCCTTGAAGAATTTCATAAGGCTACGGAGGATCGGTAAGCTGTTTCATACCTAATTTTAAATAACTTAGTACTGAACTGATCGGAATAGGTACATAACTGAATACATCAGTGGCGGGTGGAAGGAAAGGAGATCTCCGCCGGGCAAGGTGTTCTGCCTGGGCGGCCAACGCTCCGAGTGGTAGTTCGGAGCTATTATATATACTGTTTTAATTTGGAACTTTGATAGCGCGTTTTAGGCTTCGATGTATTTCGCTTGTGGCGCGACGACAGCGCCGCCACATCACCCCTGCTCAGACCGGAGGTCGATAGTGCAGTCTAGATGTCGACGAATGTGCAAGTGCCAGGAATTGCCCAGTCTGCGGTGAGTCGAGAAAGGCAAGTAATCTGCGAGAGTGCCGTGAAGCAGAGGCGAGCAGTGCTCAGAGCCTTGCCGAACACTGTAGCGCAGAGAGTAGCTTGAAGGAACAGGAAGCATTATTATGGTGTTACGATGAACCTTTGTAAAGCTAAATGGCTTGGCAGGATGAAGACTGAATATTTGCTCGGGAGCGATTGAATGGGGTACTTGAGAACGATGACGAGGATTTGAAGTTGTAGTTTCGAAGGTTCTTGGTTGCGTGTTCATATCACGTCGGGGTCACCACTGTGTGGTGGAAGGAAAGGAGATCTCCGCCGGGCAAGGTGTTCTGCCCGGGAGCGGCCAACGTTCCGAGTGGTAGTTCGAGCTATTATATATATACTGTTTTAATTCGGAACTTTGATAGCGCTTAAGCTTTGATGTATTTCGCTTGTGGCGCGACGACAGCGCCGCCACATCAGAATAATAAACATACCACACAATGGATAAAAAGCATGACCTTGTTAACATTTTATTTAGTATTTTTTCATTAGCGGGGAATCGAACCAGTTATTTGGTTTATTTAACCTGTGAATTCGAATTAAAGTGGCTACGGAGACAAGCACAGTGGCAAAATAGTATGTTAAGTAAATAAGTTGGGTATTTAGACAAGTGTTGTAAATTATTAGGTATTGTGGTATTATCGCTAGTTGCGGACCGCGTGAATTCGGCGTTCGCGCGCACATTGACCCCTATTCAGCTGATTGTAATTCAGTAATTCCACTGCTGGTTTTATGTTTCAGTATTTTCATGATTTTTTTGTGAAATATCGTTTCAAATAACTGTAATAACATGATGGAGCGTGAATAAAGTTAATAAAACGTTGTGAAAAGATGTTTTTCTTCCTCGATCGAATTTTTGTGACCCGTCATCATAGGTATCCTTAGTACCATCATCTGTCTTCGTTTTCGGGAGCGTTTCAAAATACCCTGTATAGCACAGTAATGCATTTGCACTGGAACTTCAGGGCTCAAACGAAGAATTTAAACACTATTTATCGCAGGCAGTTGTGCACCTGAAGTATGATCCTATACTGTACTGGCAAGAACAAAAAAAAAACTATTTATCACGACCTTTACTAAATAGCCATGATGTATATGAGTATCATGGGATTATCTGTTCCTTGTGAGTGCCTTTTTTCAATTGCCGGCAACATCGCAAGTGATCAGCGGAACCGCTTGGATCCCAGTAGACTTGACAGACTATTGTTTTTAAAAAAATTACATATGAAGCATTGGGAACTTTAACTTTTTCACGTAATAAATACATTTTGAAAATAAATGTCTTCTTTCATACCTGATTTGACTTTGATATGGTAATAAAATAATTGTTTTCATCGAATTACCTGAACTAAAAAAAACAGATTTTACTGATAAAAGATCATTTATTATGATATCTTTCTTGTTTTCATAAAATGATTTATATTTTACATTATAAATGCAAACTAGAAAAAACAATTTTATGGAAAATTATCTTTTAGACCTAGATTTTTGTAAATCGATACATCAGCTTACGATTTGAATCGATTTAAAATCGATTTTTTCGGAAAGAATCGACATCCCTATTGCAAATATTTTATTGACAGTGTCACTGTCACGTGTCATGTCAATCAACGGCACGTTGGTTATACCACTGACTTAGAAGTATATGGACTGGGCATATCTACAGAATTAGCGTGACTACCTACAATACGCTGGCGCATAAAATGGCCGCCTTATAGCAACTCAGCAATATGGGCAGCTGATATCGATATTTTTACTAATATGAATTTGTTCTCATTTCATATAATTGAATTTGTTGCTTTATTTATTTTATTCCAGGTATTTATATAGGTACAGGCTATATTTTCAATCGTCAAACAACTTATCTGAGGAATAAATAATGTATCTGGCAGTTTTATGACTTTTGTGTAGATAGAAATTAAATCCGTAGCCTATTGTGTAACACCAAAATGACAAACCATACCAATTTGACAGTTTAACAATATCCATTGCGTTGTTTTTGTTGTCGAGCAAACGAATTTTTCAATCACATGAAGCAATGGATATTGTTGGGTTGTCAAATTAGATTTGGATTGCTATCCCTTAAGTTTCGCTTGAGCTGCTTCACCAGGCTTCACTGCATATGTACACTTACGCAGTGCATACTCTGCTACAGATTTCTTGTATTAGGTACAGTCAAACAAAGAGTTAAGTATGCAGGCAGCTAACTTGCAACTTGTTTTAAACAATGTTCTGAGTGTGCTAAGTACTTACTCAAGTTTTTACATCATTTATATAATTGTGAACAAAGTTAAAAAGTTATAACGCACACAATAAAAATGAATATTGACAGAGTAGTGGGAAAATTCTTGAGAAGATTTTTTGCTTGTATACCAAATTTATTTACTGTACTATCTTACTGGGAGGGAGATCCCTGATCCCATATATATATAATCCCATATTATAGTATTTTTAATATAAAATTATATATATTCAGATTTTAAATGAAAAATATTATTTTTCGCAGGTAGGTACATTAATTTTGTTTATTTGAAATTCGAAAATCTGCCATGATCATGAAACATTATATCCGGGAATTATAAACTATTAATATTATTTATTCATTTCTGAACAAAATTAGTCTATTAAAATAATTTCTAGTACAACACTTTGTCACTGCTTTTTGACAGTTTGACAGCAGATCTACCACAAAACTTGGCGCTTAACATGGCGGCGCAGTCACGCATGGATGAGCTAATGACGTCACACGAAAGTGTTACGAAAATAAGCACTTGACAAAGTGTAGTTGTCTCTCTTTTCTATTGCAGCTGCTGCTTTGTTAAAAAGAGACAAAACTGTTTTTGACAAGTGTGTGTCGATATCATAGATATTTGTATAACTATTATTTCTATAGTAGAATATGCCGCCTCCATAGGTATATCTCTATGGGTTATACAAAGTCTATGCGTTGGTTTTATTGTTTTTTTTTTATTTAAAGACGAAGTACCTACGCCCACACAGCCTAGTTGTCGTGTATTTTGTTCATAAAATTCTTTACAATATACCGTTTCGTCACATTGCAATGTTTTTGGGATATTTTGATAACAGTTTAACTAAGCACACGATATATGACGATACTATTTCAAGTATTTAAGTGAAAAATATCTTGAGATTCTTGTCACCATAGTAGCTTGTTTTCACTATTAGTTCACTTGCAACATTAAATACATAAAATAACACTACTTTAAGATAGATTTAGGATCCAATAACAATAAAAACATTATTTGGTGACATCAGAAGCAACAATTCTCTGGTGATAATGTTGCCGCTAATACTCTTCGTCTTGCAGTACGTTGGAATACTTTGTACCAGCCTTAAGACTAATGAACCTTCTACGTGCCCAGTCAATGCTTAGCAGGCCTATAGTGCGCGCAAGATAACACTGCGCGCGACTGATGGCGTACTTAATGTTGCCATCTTACCTAATATGTTTTCCTTCATTTAATATTATTACTAGAATTATGTAATTATATAAAATTATATAAATGACCGAATTGATTACTAAAGCTCAGTTAAAAAAAACTGTAATGTTCAGCTTAAGCTTACAAACACCTAATAAATTTGTTTTTAATCCCATATTTATTGCTTAAGATCGCCATAATAAATATATTTCTTGAGTGTAACTTTCCTAAGTTTGACATATATTTATATTATTCTATGGTAAAACGTATTCCACCATCCTACTAATATTATAAACGTGAAAGTTTGTAAGGATGTATGGATTCTTGTTACTTTTCCACGCAAAAACTACTGAATGTATTTTAATGAAACTTTACAATAACATAGCTCATACATCAGAACAACACATAAGCTATAATTAATAAAGATATTGTGTAAATTGGTCAAAATATAACGATAAGTGTTAAGTAAGTCAGAAAAAATCTGTCATCTGCGAGCTATTTTGGCGTGCGGTGCAAAATCTGTAAGAGTTACACAAATATAATGTATGGTGGAATTGTTCCTCCTAAACAGTTCTATAAAAAAATCCGCGACAGTATATATCTATCTTTTATGTGTAGGCCATTATTACCAAAATAGTGAACCAAAATAAAATTTGATACATTATTTGCAATGCACATTTTGCAGTAACAAATGGATTTTATGAAAATAAATACTTTAATCGCTTCTGATGTTCAAAGTAGATAAAATTTGTCTTTTAAACTACGTTATTTGGTCAAATATTTTAAAAGTAACGACGATATAAAATTGTGCTGTCCAGCGTGGTGAAAACATCGCTCATCGCCGCGTGAGCTGTTATACTTCTTCACGCTTAAACCGCTGAATCGATTAAGATGAAATTTGGTACCGAGATAGTTTGAGTCCCGGGAAAGGAAATAGGATAGCTTTGACCACGGAAATCGTCCCTAAAGAGGGTGATGGAATTTACTATGAAAATGCGATTATTGATGGATCAACTATGGTTTAAAGTATAATATCTACGCGGACAAAGTCGCGGGCAAAAGCTAGCTTTAATATAAATTATTAGTTAAAAACCATTTGAAAACTTAATTTATGCGAGAGTTTGTATAACAATTAATATAATAGTTAAAAAAAGCTAAAAAAAACACGCTTCAATTTTACTTTTGGTATTCTTCTCAGCAGATCCTTTAATTTGATACCTATATCATGGGAATGCATAAAAAATAAATAGTCCTCCATCTTTAGTCCGCCATTGGATTTAGAATGACGTCATTTATCTAACCATGTATCGTCATGCGAACTAAACGTGTATGCAAAATTTCAGCTCAACCCAAAACCGGAAAATTGGTCAAATTTAATTTCTAAATTATTTTTACATAATTACAGGTGAAGATATTAGTGTGTTAGTAATTACTATTACTAAGATTAATGAACACTGATATTTAGTCTATAACGAATTTTAAAAAAGGGTATTTTGAAACAGAACTGAAATAGCATTATAATTTTTATTATAAAGAACGAAATTAAAAGTCCATGGATACTTTCTAAGTCTTTTATTGAATACCTAGCGCAGTCTCAGAATATATTCTGCTCTCCAATATCTCTACGTTCTATTAATAGGTACTTTTCGTTTAGACTGGCACTTTTTGTATTTAGTCTTTAAAATATCTTTCAACGATGTTCTGCCATGTTCTGCCATATTTAAAATCAATATCAGCTTTCAACTCTAAACAAAGTTTATATATGGTAGAAATCTCTTTCTACACGATGCAAGACAATTGAATTAAATGCCTTAGCACAAAGCGCACATATCAAAATCGTCTAAATCATATCATCCTCCGGTTTCTATGAAGCAGTACAGTACCCTCTTGAGTTATTTGGTAGACGGTGTTTAGAAACACCTAAAACAAAATAAAACAATGCTTTATATGCATTATAAATACATGATATTAATGACATAAGGATAACTAAAACGCATAACGAACCGAAAATTGAGAGATTTTATTATGGCAGACCTAAAAATTACCTGTAAAATATGCAACGCGAGCTCTAACTTTGGAAAACTGTACTGTAGGCTCGTTATTGTCTCGTTCTTCTTCACAAGCACGTTTGACCATCAAGATAATATTCCTGCCAGCACTTTTAATTACTTTCGGCATAACGATGACGGTTATTTACTGCAAAAAAATAAAAGCACTACATAACAACAATAAGATTCGTTCCAATTTGGCCGCAAGCATAGTTATCTTGCACGCACTCTACGATCAAAGCAGCAGTCCTATTTAAACACAGCTCTCTTTTATTTGTGTGACAATCTTTGCTTTGCAGCCGTCATATATCTTTTTTTTGGTTATGAATTTTACATGTAGTAGGTACCTATGCCAGTTGCAAATAATTTTAAGTTATCCTTCCTAGCCCCTTTTTTTTTACAAAATACTTCACAATAAATTAGTGCTCTAACATTTTAACAACAGCTTAAACCAACAGAAAATCGACGACAATGTTATTTTAAGGCACCGAAGCAATCAAAATAACTTAGCAGTGCAGTGCCCGACTAGCCATCGTAGCCCTGTACAAACATCCCGGGACCTCGTATACGCTGATGGTGACCACTGTGGGTTTTAGCCGGTAGGAGTCCGGCATAACCTTTTCGTTGCCCCTGCAGCGGAAGGTATCCATGAGGATTTCACGAAAAAAAAAAAGTACAAACACGTCAGCACTTCGATATACCGACCGCACATATAGCACCGCCAAAATTTCGCCTTTCTTGAAGAACAAGACCACCGCACTTCTGCTAAACGCCTCCGGAGTAGTCCCACCATGGAGGACGGAATTAAAGAGCTACTGAAGGAATTTAAGTATCGGTTTTCCACCTGCTTTTGAAGCTCCGCTGTAATTCCATCCTCGCCTGGGGTCTTGCCGTTTTAAGGTGCTGGAGAGCCATTCTAATCTCGCTCAGACTGACGTCCGTGATATCATTAGAATGTGTCGAATAAGACTTGCTCTTGGATCGTTACTCACACTTGCGTGTGGCTCCAACGATGATGTGTACAGCTGCCCATGGAACCTCTCAATCTCACTCAAAATCTCAGGTGTCCCGGAAACGATGCTGCCACACTCGGTCTTCAACTTTGATAGTTTCTTGCAGACAGATCTATAGCAAAGACTTTGGAGCCTTGGTTCCGCTCGATTGCTTCTTCAAGACAAGCTGTATTGAAGTTGCGTAAGTCTTGCCGCCTGCATTTGGAGATCTGCCTGTTCAGTTGCCTGTATGCTGACAAATCTGTTGAAGACTGCAGCCTCATTTCCCGTTTGACAGCCATGAGATTAAGAGTGTGATCGGAGTTTTTGTGTCTTCTGCGGCGGGTCTTGCAGAACTTAGCTCCGACCGCATGGACAGTTTCCACGAGCTTGTCATTCATATCGTCCACTGCATTGCAGTCTTCTAGGCACTGAAAACGGTTTTGTAACTCGAGCTGAAAGGTTTCGGGACTTTAGACTAGAGCACGATGGGGACGGAGCGTTGACTTCATTAGAC
Source organism: Parnassius orleans (assembly GCA_029286625.1). Taxonomy (NCBI): domain Eukaryota; kingdom Metazoa; phylum Arthropoda; class Insecta; order Lepidoptera; family Papilionidae; genus Parnassius; species Parnassius orleans. Next base: position 1,006,789 of record JAGSMP010000037.1, read on the forward strand.
GAGACCTCTCCAACTTAACGTTTAGGTTCAGTGTGCCTCTAACCATTCCGTGATTGCTGCCAGTTTTCACCCTCGCGATCACTGAGACATCACTGAACAGTTGTCGTCTGGTAGTCATAATGAGGTCAATCTCATTTTTGTCGAACCGTCGGGGTTCGACCAGGTCCACTTCCTGTGGAGCCGCTTCTGGAAGAGTTCATCATAAAGAGTCCTCTTTCTCCATGAATTCGGCCAGCTGCTGGCCCTTGGTTTCCGTTCTATTCCAAATTTCCTTACCTTCAGCTCCCCGTTCTTGTGCCTAGTTTTGCATTGAAGTCTCCCACTAACACCGTATAGTAGGTCTTGGATGAATGCATGGCTTTAGAGATATCCTCATACATTTCCTCCACCTCCTCATCGGGATGTGCCGAGGTTGGTGCGTAAACCTGTATGACCTTCAGCGAATACCATTTGGTGATTCTGAGTATAAGGTACACTACCCTCGTCGACACACTCGCAATCTTTACAACGTTGTGAACGAGAGACTTGTGGACGATAAATCCGACACCTCCTTGAACAGATGTTTGCCCTTCCGGTAATAGAACAAGTTGCCGGATTCGAGGATTACTTTACCGTGTCGTTTCCCTCTCTTCGGACCTCGGATAATCCTATAATATGCCAGCGTAACTTGTCTATCTCTTCTTCCAGCTCCAGGATCTTCTCGTCAGTCCTCAGGGTGCGTGCGTTGTATGTTGCCAGGTCGAGTCGTTTTAGGTGGCAACCGAACTCCACCGGAGCTTAGCACCCCTGCCCCGCCGTTACCATGGTTGCCACCGTAGCCAGGAATAGCGGGGCTGCCGGGGACTGGGGGCCGCCTTTTCGTAACTTTCATCATGGGGGGATGTTTGCCATAGTTGCCACGCTTGGCGAACGGGTTGGTAACCGCAGTTTTTTTTGTACATAGATACATACTTAAACACTCACGCCTGTCACCCAGAGGGGTAGGCAGAGACTACGGACTTCCATTTGGCACGATCCCGACACACTTCTCTCGCCTCCTTTACATCCATATACATGCTCGTCGGTTAAGGGTACTCCTAATCTGGCCCATTTTTAATATATCGCCAATTTGGTCGATAAACCTTCGTCTTGGGCGTCCCTTCCCGACTCTTCCGTTCACTTCTGCAACATAAATTTGTTTTGTCACTCTTTCCTCGTTCATTATATGACCAAACCACCGAAGCATTCCTTTCTTAATCCTGGTCACAACGTCATCTTGCAAACCACACTTTTCTCTTATCACACTATTTCTCACCCTGTCATTCAGATTCAGCCCTAGCATACTCCTTAATGACCGCATTTCTACAGCATTTATCCTACTCTCATGCTTCTTCTGCCACACCCAACTTTCACTACATATTAAAGTAGGACTAACACAGCATTATTAATTGCCATACGTGCCTTTTTGACACATTCTGACTTTTCATAATAGCGTGTAGAGCCCCATTCACTCTATTTCCTACGTTCACTCGTCGTTCTATATCCTTATCATATCTACCATCCCTGCTAAATAAACATCCCAAATATACAAAATCAACAACTTGCTCAATCATCTCCCCTTCTATTCTTATTTCACATAACGTTTTACTTACTTCTTTCAAAACCATCACTTTCGTCTTATTTGCGTCACTTTCATACCCCTTTCTTTTAATGACCAGTTCATTAAAGTAACCATCATTTGCAACTCGGCCGCCGACGATGCAAATATGACTTGATCATCGGCGTACAAAAGGCATTTGACGGTTAACTCACCCATTCTCAACCCACATTCTTCAACTTTCAAAGTTTGCAAACAACTGTCCATAACAGGTTAAATAGCCACGGAAGCTACACAGCCCTGTCTGACACCTTTTTGAATGCCAAACCAGTCCGAGTAGACCCCATTGATCCTGACACAAGCACTAGAGTCCCTATAAAGAGACCTTAATGCCTGTATCAAACCAGCGCTCAAACCAAATGAGTTAAGTGTTTGCCATAACACATCCTGTCCACTCTATCATAAGCCTTTTCCAAGTCCATGAACGCACAAAAAACTTTCTGGTTTTTGGCCAAAACTTCTCCGCATCATGCGCATGGAAAAGACTTGATCCGTACACCCCATCCCCTTTCTAAATCCAGCTTGCACATCCCAAATTTTTCCATCACTTTCTTCCATATTTCTTTCAATTAACACCTTAGCATACAGTTTACCCACAATGCTAAGCAAGCTAATGCTACGGTAGTTTTACAGTCCTGCTGTGACCATTTTCCTTATATATTGGGACTATAACGGCTTTGCACCAGCCTTCCGGTACCCGCTTCAGTTCCCAACATAAATTAAACAAGGTACAGCAGGCCTGCCACCACTCCTCTCCAGCCCTTAGCATTTCGAGTGATACTCTATCATATCCGGCTACCTTACCTGCTTTCATGCTTTTCATTGCTTTCATTATTTCATCTACACTTATCTCCTACCTCTCTCCACTTCTTTCGGAATTTCTATTTCACTTAATTCAGACGACTCTTTACTTATAAACACGCTTTCAAAGTATTCCTTCCATCTCTTTAAATTAGAAACTTCATCATTCAGCATACAGCCATTCTCATCTCGTATAGCATTCATTCTAGGCTGTATTGAATTTCGGCAGTTCTTACGAGTTTCCAGAACATTTTAATATTTGCCTGGAAGTTATCAGATATCCTTCTATCATTGTTATCCGTTCTTCTTGCTTTTTCCTTTCAACAACTTCTTTACTCTCTTATTTATAAGTCTAAAGTCTGCCTTTTTCTTTCAATCTCATCTATCATACCGCTAGAATTACCAGATTTGGTTGCTAGTAAATCTAGCCATGCTCTCTTCTTTGCTTCAACTTTCATCCCACCTCATCATCCCACCACAACGTATTATTTTTCCTTTCATTCGTTCTCTTACTTACCACATATTTCGGTGGCTGCATCCACCAAACCTTTCTTGTCATTATACCACACAGTCTCCAAGTCTAAATCTTCATACACAATTCATCCATACCACTTATATTTTCTCTCAGTCTACATTTGAACTTCTCTTCACACCTTCATCTTGTAACTTTCTATTCTTATACGCTGTAACGCAGTGGTAGACACAGATGTCCGATGCCGCCAACGCTTGAATAGACCATTAATTCGGCATAAGACCAAGTACTAACTACGTTGGACCCCGGTAAACCCTTGTATCTACCACTGCGCTCCTCATTCTTTATCCACAATTATGAAATCTATCATGCTTCTATCATCACCTCTTTCCCATGTACATGTGAATCCTTTTATGGCGAAAGAAAGTGTTGTCACAATCCACTACTGCCATGGGTCATAGAAATAAAGAGGAGCTCAAGATTTTACTGCCGCAAATGTCGCCCAGCACGACAACGCTGTTCTAAATATAGCACGGAACACCGCGTTCCGCCGAGACTAAATTAAAAAAATGTTCGTCCTTTTAGTCTATTAAAGTCCACTACAGATCATAAGCGTCCCCCATATATTGCCGGGATATTTGCCATAGTTGCCACGTTTGGTAAGCGGGTTGGCAACCGCAGTTTTTTATTTTTATTCTTTATTAGGAAGACGCTGCTGCCCATCTTCTGATTTGTTTCATTCTGTCGCCTCTAATCATGAGTGATTAACCCATTCAAGGCGGCTCAAAAAATCGCACTTATTACGTAGGTGCGGGCGGTTCAAAGGACTAACGCCGGTAGGCGTTTAACGCTTCTCATATTTAAACACTTTGACGCCGATCGTCGTTTCCCGCACATGAAAATTATTTCTTGCTTATTTAGGCAGAATTTTACTGACGCTCATCAGATTACGCCATGTGCAAGTGACTGCGTACTCAGTGGCGAAATTTCATTTGTATATAATAAGTTATTTTGTGATTAACAGTGCAGTTTTATTAAAAATACTGGCAATTTCCTATTTACCATAAATATGGCTGGAGATAGTAAGTGAATTTGTTTTTTTCTATTCAGTATAAAGTAAGGAAATTTTCCACATTATAGAAAGATTTCTTATTACATTGAATAAAGAAATTGGTTTTATATTAATATTTTCGGAATTATTGAAATATGTACAGGGATTGAACCTTTTCTCTCATTTTTAAGTTAAAATACTTTTAATAATAGTATTTAGTCTACTATTTTAAATGTACTAAGTATAATAAGTAGACTTGAATTAGTAGTTGAAGGAAGAGAAAACATCGAGAAGGGTATTCAGTTACATACTATTTCTAGTGCAGCGTAATTTGTTTCTTAATAATTAATAATGACTTGAAGGTGACGCTCGACCATCGTCACAGAGTTTATTGAGTGACGGTGTGAGACCATTTGGTTCATGAAAAGCCTATATAACTGTTTTTAATTCCATAAAATAAAATAGCAAAATAAATATTTAATCAAAATGTTTTAATGTTGATAACCTTTGGAGACGCTGTTCGGCGTTTTCCGCGCCTGAGGATAGTTTTGTTATTTTCTAAAATCATTATTACCGAAACTGCGACTATAATGATGTATGTATGTAAAACATGCACATATAAAAGTATATCCTTTAGAATAGAAATTGGCCAAGTTATGGCTAAAATATAATTTAGGCCGATCGGCGTCATCCGCCTAAGAATGGCAATTTAAATAACGCCGTTGTGCGTGCACCGCAATGAATGGGTTAATAACGTCACGGTGAAAAATTACATTTTGGTCCATGTCTAATGTCGATTTTATTAATCATGTCTAATGAGTAATGGACTTGACAAAGTGATATTTTACTGTTATTTTTATGAATAGAATAGAATGGTATTTTATTCAATATTGATTATTACATAATATAATTATTGAGTCATTTTTATTTACCACGGGTTCGGAAAATATGGAACTGAAGAGAGCATCCGTCACGGTTATTAAAATAACACCTCAGTCTAGTCGCCTCTTACGACACCCACAGTATGATATGAATATTCATACACAACCACTACACGGTAATTGATAATTTCTCAAAACATTTTATTTATCGACAACGTCTTGCAATCGTCGTTTCTCTAGCGCTCACTTGACCTTCATACAAGTAATGCGATATTTTAATTGTTGATAATTTTTATTTTTGGATAAGAACATAGTAATGACTCTAAGTTATATTTACCATCATTTACAAAAATATTGTCTTTGGCCTGACCTACTATTCTCTTTGATTTGACCATAGGTCTGACTAAGTTGGCCCAATAAAATGTCAAGGCCTGAGAGGTTAAATTGAAATTTGAATTTTTATAGGAATAAAACCCAAAATAAAAAGTTATTTATTTGTAAAATAAATATTTTCTAACGTGTTTCAGTAGTTTTTAGCATAATATAGTAAATTATTATAAGTTTTTAATAATAGTCGTTGAGTAATATTCTTGAATAATTACATTGTGTTATCAATGGAATTAGAAGATGGTTTTGATGATTTGTTAGCAGAAATCGAAGAACCAACTTCTCCTAAAAGGCCTAAGATAGAACAGGATGATTTGATACGCGAAATACCTGGTATAATATGAATTTGGAAATATTGTTGAATTATTAAACTCACATGCAGGAAGTCTATGGATGCAGATTGCTCTGGACCTTGTTTTTGGCATTTTTGGGGGAGGCCTATGAGAAGCAGTAGATTTGTGAAGGGCTGTAATGATGATGACGATGATACGAAATTCCATTTCAATTAATTAATTTTACATTGAAAAAAAATCCTGCTGGGTTTCTTGCTTGTATTTTCTTAACCAGTGGTAAATAAATAATTGACATTATATAACTATTATGTAATGTCAATTATTTATTACACAGTATGTCTAAGGAAGCCGAAGCTGAAGTGGCAATAAGCAGGCCGGTAGGTCAGAATGACGGGGCAGAAAGGTTCTTGAGTGGAAGCCTCAGGTACTGGTAAACAGAGTGTAGTGTAGCCGCCCACTAGTTGGAGTGACAACTTGGCAAAACATGCAGGAAGTCAATGGATGCCGGCCTTAAGACTGTGTTTTGAGGGTGTAGAGACCTTTTTTCAGCAGTGGACTTGTGATAGGCTGTAATGATGATAATGTTTAAGTATTATATAATAATCTATATTGAATAAAAAATATTCTATTCTATTCTGTTTTATTATAACAATATCATAAGTTATTTTTATGAGGTACATATGAAATACCAATTTTCATATAGGTATTTTATTTAAAAACAAAAGTATGAATTTATAAAATTGTCTAAATTCCAATTTTTCACAACAGCCTCTATTTCAGTAATGTTCTAGCTTAACCCGCACCTAAATACCAACTTCTTATCTTAGGTTTTACGGGCTGCATATCTTAACATAAAGCTTGTAAAAAAAACTTCAAAAAGGGAAAGTTATCAATTTAACTTTGTTTTTTCTTCTTGGTGTACTTTAAAGCTTAGGACTTCAGAAGTATTAATTACTTCAATCTTATCAGTATTCATTAAACCTTTTCAGTCTCTGCTTGTCACATCAATTTTGATAATAATCTTTGTAGCGAAGCCAAAATCAGACTCAGAACAACATTTTAACAGCACTTGTTGTAAATGTACTTCTGTTTGTTGTTTTAGGACCTTCTAAAGAACTTTCTGAGAAACCTACTACATCCAAAACACATTGTGTCTTAGTAAATAAAAAGCAAGTATGTGTTTTTTAATGGAATACCATAAAATATTACATACAATACAAATTATTTAACAATTAACTTTGGTGACTTCTCTATCACAGCGTGGAAATCCTTTGCTGAAGTTTATTACCAGTGTTCCTTGGGAATATGATGATATAATTCCAGATTATGAAATAGGCAAGACAATATGTATTCTTTTTCTCTCAGTGCGCTACCACAATTTAAACCCTGATTACATTAATAGCAGATTGAAGGAACTAGGAAAGAAATATGAACTTCGAGTCCTATTAGTACAGGTAACAGATTTTTCATGAATTAGATATGTTTTTAGTATATTTTTGTTGATAACCTTTATTGAAATATTAATATGGTGTTTTGCATATGCACAATAACCAACACTTGGGACAATTAATTGCATTTGCAGAAATCATATAAACTTCAGCAGATTCTGTGTTAACAGTTTAATATTGAGCTAACTGTTTAATGATTGAGCAGATGAATAAAAAAATGTAGTTTATAGTGTATCTACGTGGTAGAGCCACGTTGCAGATATATTATGGTTGCAGCATGAATGGATCAGCTCGACCCAGGGAGGACCACACTCTCACAGAATACCAGCGTAAAATAGCAGCTCAATTCTGCTGTGTTTCATATGGTGAGTGTAAAGAGCCGGAGACCCTTTTTACTGGAAACGAGGCATCCCATCTTAGTCTTCAGGGGTGGCAACGCATCTACATTTTGACTCTTAATCAAGGATAGATGTAGACGTCTATGGGCCACAGCAACCTCTTACCATCAGGTGGACTGTGTGCTCGTTTGTCACCCTTATTCTCGACTAGCTGTGCCCCGCGGTTTCACCCGCGTATATCACGTGTCTGAGCCGCACGACATGACATGAGACCTAGTTCAAGCATTTTAGATAGCAATGTATGGAAAAATTGGCAGAATTAATTGAATACTTTTATCCATCGGCATATGTATGTTATAGAGCGATGTTAAATTTTATCCTATCTCCCGAAAATATGCAATATTTAAGGCTAGCTGCGAGGTGTAGCCTAATGCTAGATAGCCTATACTGTTCCTTATAAATCTAGCTATAATATGCAAACGAATTCTTCAAATCGGACTGGTAGTTCCAGAGGTTAGCGTGTTTGAACGAACAAAAAACTTTTCCGCGTCATCTATTTGTATGCGCCTTCGATGCAGCTACCCGCATACCGCTCCGGTCTCTCGGAGGGCTGCGGCCTGAATGACGGCCAGCCGGACGGTTGTTATTCGCACTGTGCGGCTCAGTTTGCGGCTGCCGGCGGGCATTCGCAAAATATTAGGTCCTTACATATGAAATTAGCGTACTGTTTTGTCGTACTGACCACTTTGATCTGAAATATCTCTTTGGTTAAGAATTCCAAATTCAAATTTATAAATTCATTTAGCTGGTACATTTGAGTTTTGAAAACAGTCATTCATTTGTTTTTTCCTCATTATTTTATTCTTTGGCGTTGCTTATTACCGCACAATGGAAAACATGAAATATCGGTATATTTACGAGTACGAGTTCTACCGTGGCACCAGTGATGCAGAAACAGCTCGAAGGATTAATGATGTGTACAGCGCTGGTATCGCAAAAGAAATAACGCTACGTTTTTGGTTTCAACGTTTTCGTTCTGGAAATTTCGACCTTCAGAACCAACCCCGTGGACGGCCGGAGACCAAAGTGGAAAATGAAGAATTAAAGGCTATTGTGGAAGCAGATCCATCACAAAGCACTTAAGAGATAGCTGCAGGCTTTGGAATAAGTGATAAAACTGTATTAATCCACTTGAAGCAAAACGGGAAAGTAAAAAAACTTGAACGATGGGTACCTCATAAATTGAGTGAATCGAACTTGCAAACACGCGTTGACTGCTGTGTTACTTTGCTCAACCAACACAATAATGAAGGATTACTTGTGATTTGAATAAGAATCATTACTTGTGATGAAAAGTGGATACTGTACGATAATCGAAGCGCTCGTCGCAATGGCTGAACACTGGAGACCCAGCCAAATCCTGCCTAAACGAAAATTGAGTCAGAAAAAGTTACTTGTGAGCGTTTGGTGGACTAGTGCCGGTGTCGTTCACTACAGCTTTCTAAAATCTGGCCAAACGATTACGGCAGATATCTATTGTCAGCAACTGCAAACCATAAAGGAAGAACTAGCTGCTAAACAACCGAGATTGGCCACTGCTGCTTCACGACAACGCAAGACCACACACTGCACAACAAACAACCACTAAGTTAGATGAGCTACAATTGGAATGTCTGTGACATCCACCGTACTCCCCGGACCTTGCTCCATCAGATTACCATTTTTCCGGAATTTGGACAACTTCTTACAAGGAAAAAAATTCAACTCCGATGCGGCAGTCCAAACCGCCTTCAAAGAGTTTATTGATTCTCGCCCCCATGGTTCTTTTAGTAAAGGGATCAATGAACTACCTATGAGATGGCAAAAGTACATAGATAACAACGGTGCATACTTTGATTAATTAAATATATTTTACAAAAAAAATTGACTTTATATTCCTCCCGTACAAAACGCCAATTTCATATGTAAGGACCTAATATATAATATAATGATTGAGTGAGCTTGTGTGTACGCGGTACGTTTATGATGGATACAGAAAAATTTATCATCCAAATCCAGAGTCGGCCAGCAATTTGGAACACCAAATTGCCAGAATATTCCGATAAAATTTTAAACCAAAGGGCATGGGAAGAGTTGGTGCATATTTATCAGGGTACGGAAATGAATCGTTAAGACCGCAAATCGCAACGGTTTTTCAACCGCAGGTTGCGGATGCGAATGCGGCTGCCCGCAATCCGGTTGGCCGCACTCACAACCGCATCCTGTGGTCAGCCGGACGGCTAGCCGCATTGCGGTTACCCTCTACTCTACTAGTGCGTATGAGCCATTACTGTGATATCTCCTCATCTCCTAAGCAATGTATAGCTTCCAATAGTAAATGGAAGTTTTTGCTGCGATACAGCTACGTCAAAGCAATGTCATCCTTCGCACTCGCCAGACCTAGCCCTCACTGATTACTATTTTTCCGCAATTTTGTCAAGCAGCAAAGAAAAATCTTTTTAAAATTTATCGCAAAGGCATAAATGATCCTCGCTAAAGATTGCAGAAAAGTATAGACAATGAGGGTATATATATAATTAGCAATAATTGTAATTTTTAACAAAAAGTAAAAACCGACTTCAAATTGCTAAAAAAGAAATTATTTGCTACCCTTAGGGGTGGATTTTTTTCTCCAAATTTATATGGGACCACCGTTGAAGTATTTAATAAAAAAGAATCATCAAAATGATTTACAATCCGTGAAGATATCGCGTAACATACATACAAAAAGAACATACACTCGATTTGAGAACATCCTCCTTTTTGAAGTGGGTTAAAAATGTTAAATTTTTCGATATAAAATTGCAATTTCATACTTTAACCCCTAATATTAGGGTGACAGACTAACTATCTTACTCTTTGAACCGAAACATAGCAGTGGGTAAGTGGGAGACAGCATAGATGGACGGACTTATAGCATATAAATGGCGCCCTACCACCTAGGAAAATAGTATTTAATACATATATATTTTTATAGAATGGGAGTGACAAAGGGGTAGACAGTCCACCTGATGATAAGTGGATGCTTTGGCCCATAGACATCTACATTTATCCTCGATTAAGAATTAAAATGCAAATGCGTTATCACCCCTGTGGACTACGATGGAATGCCTCGTTTCCATTAAAAAGGGTCTCCGGTTCTTTACATTCACCATACGAAACACAGCAACATTAAGCTGCTATTTAACGCTGGTATCGCGTGGTCCTTCCGCGGTCGAGCCGACCCTTTCGTCCTACAGCCATAATATAGCCGCAGCATTTCTAGCCACGTAAAAAATGCATATACGATGCATAATGATTATCTGTTCTCTTTCATTACAGTAGTTCATTGGGTCTCACAGTACCAACTATTCTTATTTTATGTAGGTTGATTTAAAAGATCCACATGCTGCATTGAAAAACCTTACAAGAGTTTGCCTCTTGACGGATCTGACACTCATGCTGGCTTGGAGTCCCGAAGAGGCTGCCAAAATAATAGAAAATTACAAAATTTTTGAAAATAAGCCACCCGATCGAATTATGGAAAAAATTGAAAACGATCCGCATCAAAAGGTTTGTATAACATTTATTTATTTTGTATCCAAAATAAATGCAAATTTCTAAACATTTCAAGCGAGAGTAGCCTAATGGTTAAGAATACGAACCGCGAAACTAAGTCTTGCGTTCGAATCTGTCTTTATAATTTTGCCGTGAAGCACTCGGATTATACGTAAACAGTTTTTATCCATGGCAGGCGTTCCGGTCGTTAGTATCTATGGGTGTTCCTCAAGGCTCAATTCTTGGCTCCTTCCTGTTCTTAGTCTATATTAATGACTTGCTTTACGTAATAATGAATAACCATGATAATCGTTTTGTTTGATGATTCGTCTACTTTATTTAAATACTACGAAGAGAATAATGTTATATCAAAACAAATTTTAAACTCTTGAATACCATTGTTCTTTTAAATGGGGGAAGCTGAGCCTTGTTCCCGTAATTGCAGCCTGCGGTGAGTCGAGAAGAAGGCAAGTAATCTGCGAGAGTGCCGTGAAGCAGAGGCGGGCAGTAAGGCTCAGAGCCGTGCCGAACACTGTAGCGCAGAGAGTAGCTGGAAGGAACAGGAAGCATTATTATTCCAGTGCTACGATGAACCTTTGTAAAGCTAGATGGCTTGCAGAATGTGAAGACTGCAGACAATATCTGCTCAGGAGCGAATGAATGGGGTTGGGGTACTTGAGGACGATCACCAAGGTTTGAAGTTGTAGTTTCCGAAGGTTGTTGGTTGCGTGTTCATAATCACGTCGGGGTCACCACTGTGGCGGATGGAAGGAAAAAGGGAGATTTCCCGCCGGGTACTGTGTTCAGCCCGGGGAGCGGCCACCGCTCCGAGTGGTATTTCGGAGCTATTCTATATATACTGCTTTTACTTCGGAACTTTGATAGCGCGATTTAGGCTTCCATATGTTTCGCTTGTGGCGCGACGACAGCGCCGCCACAATCGTATAGAATCTTGCTATGGAAACGAGATAGACAATAATAGCAATTTATGACCTGAATCCGATGGAGTCTCTTAGGGAAAAATTTAAAGAAATAAATAAATAAATCTTGGCCTCTCAGTATATTTACTAAAATTTAATATTCACAAAAACAGTTTTATTAAAAATAGTGATGTACTTTACTTTTGTAAGCAAAAGTCAGTATTATCAGACTACTCGACTCTAAAATTCAGTAATTCCGTCATGAGGCAATGTTACATGCTTTTATAACTAAGTCCCAGGCAGAACATAATAAAAGAATAGGTATATGATTGATAAAAACACCTGGACTAGGATAGGTGATCGCTACCATAATCTTTCTAAAAATATTCTTATATTTATTGTAGTTTCGAGCGCTTTACAGCACATGATCTTCTCTCTCGAAATTAGGATGATTTAAATCGTTTCGCGAAATATCATTGGTAGAAATCGATGTTCAAATCTGATGTAATGGTTGGGGTTATCCTGAACCTGTTTACATCCCGGAGACTTCCGGAACGTCGGTGATTCACTTCAGCTATGCATTCTTTTACGCAGATTTTTATCGATCTTTATCGAGAGTAGATAGATAGCAGCTTCCATCTGCCATCTGCGACGTGTATGTTCTATTAATTATTGAGTTCTGTTTACTATGTTTTAGTAAAAATATGTTTAGTAGTCAATATATTAAAATTATCCTATGTCATAATCTTAGTCCCAAACCTTTACTTATATTCTTCCAGATTGTTTGAACATTATTACAATTTTATATATTTCAGATAATAAACGCTTTGTCATCAATAAAACCGGTCAACAAGACGGATGCGATGACATTAATAACAACTTTTGGAACTTTGGAAAACATCATAAAAGCAACTGAAAGCAGACTCGCCGACTGCCCAGGCTTTGGGCTTACGAAGGCGAAAAAGTTATACAAGGCGTTACATGAACCGTTTCTAAAAAGAGGTCACACCAAAGATGCTAAGCAATCCGAAGAATTTGCGGAGGAAGTTAGTATAGAAGAAATCGAAAAAGTAGAAAATGAAATCGTAAATCAATAGCATAATAGTATTTTTATATAGTGTTGTATTATATATAGTATATGAGTGTATCAGGATCGCGCCAAATGAATCTCGGTAGTCTCTGCCTACCCCTCTGGGTGATAGGTGTGAGAGTTTATGTATGTAATAAAATTTATTTTAAGCGTCTTTAATATAATAACTTAGGTACTTAACACGTTTGTAAGTTTTATCTGGGTTTTTAACATTAGGAAATTAATTAATGAAATAAATCTGTGATAATTATGTAAGTTTGTATCTTTTTTTAACATAAAAGCGACATGCCTTACAACTAACAAACTAAAAGATAAAAATTTAATGAGAAATTCTGTTTTAAAACTTCATCTCCGTCTTAAGTCAGGTAATTACTTTTTAAAACTAATAAGGGATTCCATATAAATTTTAGAAACTTCCTGAAAATGTACTTTTAAATAAAAATAATAAGACATGCGCCTTTAAGAATACTCAACTGTAGCGATTACAATTTTGAGTTTATTGGGAAATATTTGAAGTCACCACCTTTGGGTATTATATATTTGTAAGTTAAGTTTGTTAATTGTAAACACAAAATAATTGTAGATAGGGAACGTTTAGACTGAAAACGGTAGAATCATAAAAAAATATTGTTGATGTAGATATTACTAAAAATTTTGAGTTGGTTATACTGTAGAAATTTCTACCGTTTCCTGGAGTCAGTTAACATTTAGAATAATCATTTACTTTCATAGAAGAGAGAGCAAACGAGCACTCTGCTCACCTGATGACCACCGCTGCCAAGAAACATCCGCCGTGTAGGTTCTTTCTATAAAGGTCCATATTGCTAAGTTGTATCGGTCCGGAAAAAACACTGGTAAAGTAAACTAAACGAAGATTAAACTGCATAATGCGGTGGTGTGTGGCGGGAAATTTCTAGTTGAACGCATGGTGGTGTCAACCATCAAGGTGATGTGGATTGAATTTAGAGCTGGGCCGGAGAGTACACTGGTAAAATTTGGCTGCTGGAATGAAATTTATAGGCCATATAAATAATAAACATGTGCGGGAATTGCACCTGAGATTTGCAGCGCTGCAGCCAAACTAAGAGTCACTAAACATAGCTTAAGCCTTCAGTAGAGATAGTGCGGCCATTGAGGTATAATGTACTAGCGTACTACATAATAATTCAATGAGTGCGGAGTAGCGGAGCGTTTGCCATATATTTTGAGTGGTCGCCACTCAGAAAATTGTCATAGAAGAGCGTAAAATTGTCATGCACGCAGAAAGCACCCAGTCGAACGCTCTCTCTTACCCTAAGTCGCCCTTTCGAGATGTCTAATTGCCTTCATTATCATGTTTAATATTCAACTCAATAATGAGAGTTTCGGGGCAAAAGACATTGCTTAAAGATCTATGTGAACGCGTTCTTTTTTAAAATTAAGACTTAGCGACTTGTCTGTTGAATTATGGATGGAACACGCAGACTGGTACATTTTTATACTTAGTTTGTCGCATAACTTTCACACTTTTGCCATACACATTGCTTTTGCCACTTTTGCATAATTTTGCCAAAATCGTATATCTTATGATATAGTTATCACATAAAAGTTATGTCAAACAAGGCAAGCTAATGCGATTTCTATGTATTTCAAAATTAAAATTCGAAATCACAATGACCGCGATCTGGTTAATGGTTTCAGTACCTGACAACCGCGTCCAGTAAGACGTGGGCGTTTCAGTAGCTTAAATTCATGATACTCTATGAGATAATCATATCATCGGCGTGCCAAATTCAGCCATTTAATTGCAGCATATCAAGACCACTGCTGAACAAAGGACACCCTTTGGATTGCCTCTATGAGGTGGATATTTGCCATAGTTGACAGGCGGGTTGGAAACCGCAGTTTTCCACCGAATTCAAAAAGGAGACGGTACTCAATTCGACTGTATGTTTTTTTTTCCTTTTTTTTATGTGTGTTACCTCATAATTATTTACTGGGTGAACCGATTTCGATGATTCTTTTTTTATTTGAAAGCTGGTGCTTGATCAAGGTCTGACCAATAGTTTTTGAGTTATTCTTAATAATTTATATTGAAGTCGGTTGTACAAAATTTTTAATTTTAAATTATTTTAGGTGTAGTTGTTATCAGGAAGATGCCGCCCAGCCGTCGGTTCTTACGACACCTACGGGGTGATTGGGGTAAGTAGTAGATTCTCTTCTGCCACACGCTTGAAAAATAATACTTCATTATCATCCCCTTGAATGAAGTGCAATTCCTAGAAATGGATTTGACTTTCGAAACATTTTCCGTCATTTTATTATATTTAGTTATTTGCAAAGATCATGAGATTTTCTGGCATTTCTTTCTGTATAGTCATGACACCTACAGGCGAAATGGTTGAATACTTTATGTCACCGAATAAGTTTTAACAAAACTTTATAAACAGTAGGTAACATTTTATTCAATCCTCACGGGAGCTTGTTTTGAAATATATTTTTAACGGAACGTTCCTTAAGCATGCAAAGGCGAAGGTTCGTGCGTTCGTCGTTGCAACGACTCGGCCGCTTGTCGGGTTCAAAATAAAACAATCAACAGCGCTGAACCGGCTTCGCTGGCGATAGGACGCGCGTTACTATAGCTCTATATAAAAGCGGGAAATTTGAACTGTAATAGACGTTAGTGATTTGTTTAAGTGAAATATTTACTTTGAATTTGTATTATTAAGTGTTTGATGCAGGTTTTAAAACTATTTTTATTAAAATAATTATTCTTTACTACAATATACTTAAAAAATTTACAAGTGAACTATAGAAAACTAAAACTTTGTGATAACATTAAAAAAATTAGTAGGTGTGATAAATAAAACAGGCGTGAACGTATTGTGAACGATAAATGGAACTTTTTGTGTTGCCATAGGCAGAAAAGGTTGTTTACTCCGCAGGTAAGAATAATAAACTATAATTTTCTGACTTTAAAAACTGCTTTTATTATTAACAAAGAAAATGGTTTTAGGTTTGAGTATTATTCACAAATACAGATAGATTAAATACCAATAAATATCAAAGAAACAAAATAATGCATAATTTATATTTACATAATTTGTATTAAAATAAAATTTTGAAAACAACAAAAATACCTATTGATTTAAAATAATTATCAATAGGTTTTTGAACGCATGTTATTGCATTATATTATGTAAACACAATTTTTTTTAACATGGTAGAGTCACACTGCAGCTATAATACGGTTGTAGCACGAATGGGTCGGCTCGACCGGGGAAGGACCACGCTCACACAGAATACCAGCGTAAAATAGCTGCTTAATGCTGCTGTGTTTCGTATGTTGAGTGTAGAGAACCGGAGACCCTTTTTACTGGAAAAGAGGCATTCTACCTTAGTCCTCACGGCTGACAACGCATCTGCATTTAAATTCGCAAACGAAGATAGATGTAGATGTCTACGGGCCACAGCACCATCAGGTGGACTCTGTGCTTGTTTGTCACCCTTATTCTATAAAAAGAAAATTAGCACTTAAAATTGGCTAAAGAGAAAAAGAGGTAGCTCATAGGCCAAGCGTTTTGCCGTACTCTTATATTTCACAGCATGCGAGGGGCCCGGGTTCGAACTCCGCCGGCACCAATAAAATTGCTAATTGTAATTTTAGTGCTGATTTAGCACGTGCAAAGCGGTGAAGGACGAAACATCGCGAGGGAACCGGAGATGGAATAATAATTATAATAGTTATTTTTACTACTCTTTATAAAACACAACAACTACAATTTTATAAAAAAACATTAAATTGTAGATACAACCACCCGATGATAAAATAGCGCTGCAGTCCTGTGGTGACAATTACGTCACGGTAGCCTAAGACAATCCAAGCTCGATAAGAATTCGACTTCTTTGTGTGCATACAAAAAATGATACCTAAATAATTTTTTCTTCATTGTCGATTGTTGATGGAGAGAGGAGAATGAACCAGTGTTTTTAAATGCTAGAAAATAAAGAGATTATGATGGGACTGTTTATTGTGATGTGATGGTGAGATCATCACTATAACTCCATAATAATAGTCAAAGAGCGGCCTCACTTTGCCGACTTTGTTTGGTCAGTTATTCATCATTACCAGGTCATCATGAGGAGTTTGACGACTTTGATCTTGAATTTGATACTTGCTCTGAATTTGATTTTGTTTCCCCTTGTGTTTGTCAGGAGCATTAACTCTAATATTCAAAATTTATACTGTTTTTTCTATTATATACCGAATTTATGTTAAACATTTAGTGTAAAATAGAAGCATAACGCTGCTATGTTTCGTATTATGATAGTGAGAACCGAAGACTGACATTTTAGTCACTAGAGGCGAGTGACAATACATCTGCATTTTTATTCTTAATCGATGATAGATATAGGTGTCTGTGGTCTTTCTGAAGTTTAAGGTCTTTCAGCGAGCAATGGAGAGTGCTATGATCGTAGTTTCTCTGCGTGATAGAGATTGTAATGAGAATATCCGCACCATTGTAGAACGAGAGTACCGACATAGTCAATGGACTAGTAAACTGAAGTGGCAATGGGTCGGCCATATGGCTTGAAGGCCCGACAATCGATGGAGAAGAAAGGTTCTTGAGTGGCAGCCTCGTACCGGTAAGCGAAGTAAGGCCAATAGATGCAGTGACGACATGGTAAGATATGCAAAAAGTCGATGGAAATAGGTGGCTGAGGACCGTGTTTTGTGGCGTTCCTTCGGGAAGGCATATATTCAGCATTAAATTGTGAAGAGTTGTAATGACGATGATGATAATAGACATCCACTTAATATCATGTGGACTATGTGCCAGTTTACGAAAGTTACTTTTATAAGAATTATAAAATATTTAGGTAAATAATAATTTTTCGTAAGAGACACGTATTTTTATTTTATGTTTATTTACCTCCACAGCTCAGCTAATGATACATACAGTCAAATGTATTCTAGAGCCGTATATAATAGCAAAGACGACGCACTCATAATAATATATATATTCTTTGACGCACTGATGTGTTGTCGCGGGCAAAAAAGTATAGCATTTTTCTATAAGCGATTATGGAATTACAGATGCCGGTTCTAAGACGATGTTTATTTAAAACTATGGCCAAGAACAGGTGAATGTGGCACGTGCCTCGAGCCAGGTGAAACATGGTCGCTTTTTATCGCATATCCGTATTATTAACTACAAACCCATAGATAAATGGTTTTTTAACACTAATTATTATTAAATTGACAGAAAACGCGAGACATTTTAAACTTGAAACATAGGTATTAACTATATAAAAAATAACATTTCCTTGTCACCGGTTTGTTTCTTATTCAATTAAAACTTTTTAAAATATATTTTATTAAATCATCTGCCTATGTTAATTAGATACAGGCGAACTTGCATGATGAGAAAGTCATGGAACGATTAAGTTTTATGTGTTGCACTTATCAACATGTTTTTTTTTTTAAATACTAGTAATGCTATTAATGTTATTAGAAACGTACCTAAATTATCAATATACGAGTACTAACATTGTCATGGCAGTGCTTTGGCAATGATTGGCCTCGTAGCTATTAAAATACAGTTTATTATATTTATTTATTTTAAGATTTTTTTGTCATTACAGGAAAATGGTTTTTCACTTTACTTTTATAAATGATTTTTATACATTATTTATTTTATTAATGTCTTATAATATAAAGAGAATATGAAACCGAAATTCGTAATTTTTAAAATAGTGCTTCGTCAGTAGTAAACGTCCTAAATGTCCTTGTATGTTCGTGAATATCTACTATTATGTTATAAATGTTAAAAATAACCCCATACTGGTTTAAAGATTGTCCATTAACATAATATTACTTGCTTGTCTGAACATTCACGTACCATGTACAAAGTGACACCGTTAGTAACACCGATAATTTAAAATGTTTCATCAACATCGGCGGTCATCAGACCGATTGTATAATTTCGTTACAGTTATTGTGACCGAGATATGTAATTATTACATACTTTTATACAAGACTTATTACCCATAGGCATGCTCAATTAAGTCCTACTTTTCACGTTTAAATGCGACATAGCATTACTCGTATTTATTCGTATTTATACTCTACTGCTACTGGTTGTCTCTAACGTTTCTTATCTGATTATTGCCATTGAGTTTTTATCTCACATTGTCTCCAATTCTTAATTCGATTTTATCAGTTAAGCGTTTCTTTGGGCTTTGAATTGACAATTAATGCATTCAAACTTCTTTATTTACAAAGTATGAATATTAACTGCACTGTTGTATCTCGTGATGAAAATGTCAGAAGTTATATTCTCGCACTAGATAACCATTATAACCGTGGTGAAATATCGTCCTCAAAAACCTGTATTTGAAGCACAAACATCTGAACAAACATAGGAACTTTAACATTTATAATATTAAGTGGGATGTTACGTTATTTGATTTAAAGAAAAATAAGATGTTTCCACGCTTGAGCAATTCTGTTGCTCAGCAGACGCTCTTTGTCCACGGAGACATTGACTGATGGCATCCATTAATGAGCTCGGTTCGTCCATGTTGTCACCGTTTCCATTTAAGTTTTTATGGACTTTAGCTTGGTGGATGGATGGATGGACGAAGCTTCTAGCTCCAAAGATATAATTTATATAAATTGCGTCACAATTTGTCAGTCATTTCTTAAGAAACTGATAAGGGCTAAGAGTTCAACTTCAAGTTGTATCAGTAACTTGGTATTAAACTTGCAATTAAAGATGTTAAACGGGCAAACGTCGCACTTAATATTAAACGTTCAGCGTAACTAATATACACAAGTTGTGATCAAAGTAACAGCTTACTTACGTCTATCCATTGAAGTATAATGTACTTACGTATATAATATCTCAACGCGTCTAGCTTTTGGGCAGGCCTCCTCTCAGTTCTGAGAGGGTTATATAGGCAGGAAAGTGTTTACCGCGCTGCTTTTGTATCCTCATTATAATATGTTTATTTCACAAACATGCAAGTTTCTTCACGCTGCTCAAATAATGCGTGGCATATTTGCTCTACAGTGACGGTGTAGGAATATCCACTACCCCATATCGTCCCGTGGGTTTCGTAAGTGGAAACAGTGGGAAATAATCCAGGAGATGGGAGCAGCTTCTTTCCAATGTAACTAAAAAACCTGTGAAAATATCCCCCTTTGAGGCGATCTATAGTGAGACCTATGGTCAGCTGTGGACGTTGATATGCTGTAATGATGATGATGTTGATATTTACTCTTAAATTTTGTTTCAGTGGTCAGCAAATTGCCGGCGTGACCGAATTGAGGTTGATGGCATAAATTAATGGCAGTCTTTTACCGACTAGATGGTGCCTCTTAGAAAGTAGAATATTCCTTGCTTATTTGTCTCCTATAAATACTTAATAGAAATACCTCGATGCTAATAGTATACTTAAGATATGTAGTTCTCCGGTCCTCATCATTCAGCACACGAAACGCCAACACCAGTATACTGTTACTTTATGCGCTTGTATTCTGCGAGCGTGGCGTTCCTCGGTCGAGCTTTATTCCTCTCACGCGCTTTACATTTGAAATAAGAATAAAAAGATCGTCTAAGTCTAAAATGTGTCGTTATTTCTAATTTTTTTGATGTAATTATCATACTTTATTGGTCAAAAACTGCTGACTTCATTTATAAAAGTAAATAATTTGAAATTATAGTTAGAAATATAGATGTGCCAACTCGGAAAAAATACGACTCGAGTTAATTCGAGTTGAAATTCACGTAACTCGAGTTACGCAACTTAAGAGTACGAAACAGAGTAAATGATTTATTAATTTAAAATTTATGAAAAAGTAATTAACAAATTAGTTTTTTATAAATTTGTTTTTCTATCTAGCTCTATAGGATTGAAATAAAAAGGTATATTTAGTATGTATCACATACCTACTTATATGTATTTTTCGTTTTAATTTTAGTTATAGTAAGTATTTAACAACAAAACTAGCTATATAGCAGTCTTCACGAAACAATATTAGTCTAGTTTTATGATGTAGGTACATAAGCTATTAATAGTTTAATTATCACAGTCTAAATATTCTTAAATAAATTAAAAAAATTTCAAATTCAAAATATTTATTGTAAGTTAAATGTTACATTTGGCGTTAATTTAAAATATGATGTATCTTACAACTTAACCACCCTTTTCGGGTATTACAATAATAGGTCTGTGACTTACGTAACTATATTGATTAATTAATCAAAATTATAAAAGAAATTAAATTGCATAACTTCGCTATTACTTGTAGTATTATTTATTCTATGGCTATTATAAAATTCTAACTAACAAATTGTTTTAGTTGTAGCTAAATACTCTTTGAAACACAAAGCGCGCACACAACGAACGATTCGCGCTCTTTCTCTTTTGCTGGCTTACTTGATCCCTTCATGTACAGCATCCCAAACTCGAGTTAGGGAGATCCAACTCGAGTTAAGCGCAACTCGAGTTAACTCGAGTTGACCCATCCCTAGTTAGAAACGTCTCTTACGAATCGTGTAATGAATAAAAATAAATCTTAAATGTTATACATATTTTATTTGATAGTTACCTTTCATAAATTTTAAAATCATTTTCATTAACTGAAAAATATTATAACTGGCGCATAAGTATGTTATGCTAACTGCTACGCGTATGAAAGAGAATCAAGTAATAATAATACAATTTCTTGACCAAGACGTTGGTTTGACTCGTGCCGTCTCGCGGGTCGGCGCACGCGCAGCCTCCGCTTTTGCTCCTTTTGTGTCACATACAAAGCTTAAAGCTATGGCTTATAGCATTTCTCTGTGTGTGTGTCTCTTCAATATGTATTATGTAGGAATCACTTGTGTTTGTATTTGTATGCGTGAGTACTCAACAAGCGTTATAAGAAATCTTTGTCTTCTTAATTTGTTCAGTTTTTTGAAAATAGTTAAATATTTATATATTTAAATTGTGCTGTAAGTGAAACAGATATTAAATTTTAGTTCTCAAAAGTTAAATAGTTCTTTAGTTAGTTTTAGTAGTAACTTTTTGTTTATTTTACGTTTAAAATTCTATGGAAGACTTCAAATGTGATGATTGCAGTTTCTAAGAAATGAGCTTGTATTGAACTTAAATTTCAATTTGTCTGGTACTTTCATTTGATTGCCTTGAACTTTAAGTTCAACCTACTTGAACTGCTGCGTCGAGAAAGCTTTTAAGGTTATCACTTAAAATTATTTATTAGTAATGAAACGCTTGAGACGGCCCGACCTTTTTACTCTACTGAATCTCACACTTTACGTTTGTGTTCCCAGAGTGATATGGAACCACTTGACAAATGCCGTTCTTTTTTTGCTAATAATTTCTTTGAAATACTTAGCAAAAAATGTTTGAGCGAGACAGAATTTGAGGAAAAAATATTGCTTATAATATCCAAAAGCTCAAATTGTTAGTTTTCGGGTTCTTTTTTTATAGAATAAGCGGTGATAAACGATCGCACAATCCACCTGATGGTAAGTGGATGTTGTGGCCCACATACATAGAGGCTACATCTCTCTTTGATTAAGAGTCAAAATGCACATGCGTCGTCACCCCTGAGGACTAAGATGGAATGCCTCCATAAAAAGTGTTTCCGGTTCTCTACACTCATCATACGAAACAAAGCAGCACTGAGCATCTATTTCCTCGGTCGAGCCGACGTATTTGTGCTAAAACTATAATATAGCTGCAGCGTGGCTCTACCACGTAGCCTTCTGAATGTGTTGCTATTGTCCTTGTATATATGACATTCCATTGTTCAGCAGTGGACTTTTATAGGCTGTAATGGATGAATGGATGGATGGATATGACATATGCCGTGTGGGGGCGGCATGAGAAATTCATGAACCCACTTCGTCATGTGGGTATGGGATAAGAGACGACTATCTATGGGAAATGCCAGAAAAGTCTTATGACTTCCGATAGATGGCGGTATAACCACCTCGACGTGACGTATCGTAGACATAAAATATGTCTCACGTATACGAGCGTTGCAGGTGCAGGACGTCTGGCACTGTGATCATCCATCCGCCTGCCAAGCGCGAAGATTTAGGCAAATTCTTCCTACAATTTTTTTTTATTGGATAGGGTGTCAAACGAGCACACAGTCCACCTGATGGTAAGAGGTTGCTGCGACTCATAGACATCTATATCTATCCCCAATAAAGAATCAAAATGCAGATGCGTTGTCAGTCGTGAGGACTAAGATGGAATGCCTCCTTTCCAGTAAAAAGGGTCTCCGGTTCTCTACACTCACCATACGAAACACAGCAGCGTTAAGCTGCTATTTTACGCTGGTATTCTGTGAGAGCGTGGTTCTTCCCCGGTCGAGCCGACCCATTCGTGCTACAACTATACTACTAAAATAGCTGCAGCATGGCTCTACCACGTATAAAAACATCGGGAGAGACCCATGTCCAGCAGTGGACTTTTTCAGACCGATAAAGAAGAAAAAGGTATGACAATTCTTTCAAGGCTGTGAATTTGCGCCTATGTGGTACTCATAGATATAAGAAAGTTTTTTTTTATAGCATAAGGGTGACAAACAAGCACACAGTCCACCTGATGGTAAGTGGTTGCTGTGGCCCATAGACATCTACATCTATCTTCGTTTGCGAATTTAAATGCAGATGCGTTGTCAGCCGTGAGGACTAAGATAGAATGCCTCTTTTCCAGTAAAAAGGGTCTCCGGTTCTCTACACTCACCATACGAAACACAGCAGCATTAAGCTGCTATTACGCTGGTATTCTGTGAGAGTGTGGTCCTTCCCCGGTCGAGCCGACCCATTCGTGCTACAACTATACTATTAATATAGCTGCAGCATGGCTCTACCACGTAAATTTCAAAGTATATTTCAATGGTGGTACTATTGTGTTATACGTCCAACTGGACGAAATTGTTATTTCAATTTTTAATTATCTAAATAAAAATTATAATTTCGCGCATTATTCGTCGTTGCGTCTTCATACTTTCTGCGTGTTATATTATGTTATTTTCTGGAGTCTAGAAGGAATAATATTTTTGTCCTTTAACGAATTTAACAAACCGAATTTAAACAAACGATACAAACGAACGATACGATGGACGGCTGAAAGACTCTGACTCTAAGGCTTTTTTTTAATCAAAAACCTTAAATAATTATTAAGTTACAGTGAAACTCTAAAATATATCTTTTCAGTTTAAAAATTTTATATCTTTGCTAAAGAAAAATCCAGTTAAAGGGTATAACGCATTTTTCACTTTAAAATGCTTTTCTAACGCCGTCATTAACCGACCAACTCCGCCTCAGAAAATAACTCTAAGTCAAATGAAAGAGTATGATTTACTACTTTTAAGATCAGTCTTTCTAAAAAGTCGCCACGCGGCGTAAGAATGGCGCTTTGTCTTGCGAAACAAAATTCCGTGCTTATTTTTTTCTTATTCGCAAATGATTTGACGTTCTTTTAAAATGTCAAGAAATGTTAAAATGTCAAATGTCTACATAATACCCGATATTCCTTGCAGTATTTTAGGATGGTATTAACGTATTAACAAAATCCTTTCAAAATCTCAAAGAATGGTTTCAAAACGAAGGGTTTCGAAGCCAACTTTTCTAGTTAAGGTTTACGTAGCGTTTCTTTCTTTTTCACTGCATTCAGATTTCATTCAATTTCGCTGTTTGTTGAGCGGCATAATTTTCGGAACTAACGC
Source organism: Parnassius orleans (assembly GCA_029286625.1). NCBI lineage: Eukaryota > Metazoa > Arthropoda > Insecta > Lepidoptera > Papilionidae > Parnassius > Parnassius orleans. The sequence continues at coordinate 1,031,419 of JAGSMP010000037.1, forward strand.
ACGAAGTCTTTCCTCATGTGTAAATGAGTTCTATGGAAAAAATATTTCCGATTGGGTCTATTACTAATTCATAGTTCTTCTGTTTTTTTTTTTGAAATGAAAACTTCTCAATCATTGTGATTTGAAACTCGATGAAACGTATAACTACGCTACGAATAAATAACCGGCTAAGTGCGAGTCGGACTCGCGCATGACGGGTTCCGTACCATCCTAAAACACGTTTCTAATAGGGGAGCCCCCTTTAATTTTTAATTTATTTTTATTATTCCTATGAACTATTATTAAAACTAAAAACCGATTCCGAAGACCCAAAAAATGTATGTACTTATATATAATGTTCATTATTCATTCATTTATAGCTTATCAAATGTCCACTTATGCCAATTACTCTTAAGCCTCCCTCCTAGATTTCCTCATAGAGCGATATTTGCTATAAGTAGTTGCCATGTTTGGCAGGCGGGTTGACGACCGCATTTTTATATTATTTTGAGTTGTGTTGCTACCCATCTCCTGTTTCATCTCCCTGCGATGCCTTTTTTATAGAAAGGGTTACAAACGAGCGCACAGTCCACCTGATGGTAAGTGAATACTGTGGCCCATTAGACATCTACATTTATCCTCGATTAAGAATTAAAATGCAGATGCGTTGTCACCCTTGAGGACTACGATGGAATGTCTTGTTTCCAGTAAAAAGGGTCTCCGGTTCTCTAAACTCACCATACGAAACACAGCAGCACCCCGGTCGAGCCGACCCAAAACCCCTCGTCTGCCTCTTACGACACCCTCGGGATTATATGGGGTAGTGTAGTGAAATCTTTTTAGTAGAAATTGGTTTTTACTTTTTATTAACAGCTAGCGATCCGCCCCGTCTTCACACGGGTGATTTCAGGATCTCGATAACAGCGCCACCTACCGGATCCAATTGTGAATCTAAACCATTATCGAATTAACTTCACACACAAAATTTCATCAAAATCGGTCCAGCTGTTTAGGGGAATTCAGTCACATACACACGGACAGAAGAATTATATAATATATAATATACATATAAGCCTTCCCCTTGAATCATTGTGTCTATGGATAAAAACTGCATCAAAATCTGTTGCGTGGTTAAAAAGATCTAAGCGTACAGACGGCGGGAAGCGACTTTATTTTATAATATGTAGAGATTTGATTTTTTTACCCTATTGAGGAGTAATAAATATCACAAGCTTAAGGTCTTATAAGTCTAAATTAACATAGGACCATTCTTGAGGAAAAGCTTATTTAATAAATAATATTTCAAGATTTATTAAAGTTGGTTCAGATTTAGCAAATGTATCGCGTAACATCAACGTAACATACATTAAAAAAACATACAGTTGAAAGTAGAATTCAGCATCTTTTTGAAATCGCTTAGAAATAAAATCACTCCAAATGTTCCCAATGCTTTTAAATTTTGTCAAAAACATATATTTATTTAAAAATATTTGTTCTATTACAACATACAGCTCTCACATTGCGATAACAAAATATTATTTTGTTGTCAAGTAGACAATTATGTCCGTGATTTTAAATTTCTTGCTAAATTAAGTAATAGTTATTTTCATGTCGCATATTTACTTACTTAAACTTGTCACCTACTTCTTTCCTAGTTGTGTCTCAAATTATTCTATCTACAGTTTATGAGAACATAGTAATGGGCACACCTTAACAAAAAAGAAAGTACAAGTTGGTTAAGGCAATGTACGAGTACTGTTATAGCTCTGTGGAATACGATGGCATAACTATCTTAAAATTATCAAGCCAAATATTGAACCAATTCAACAGCCAAGCACAGCGATTACAGCAAATATTCCCAACTCAGATTACAGAAAGCTGTATTCTGAGCTTCCCAAAAGAGACGCATTTGAGTTCAGACAAATGTTTAAGTAATAAAATAAATCCCCAAGTTATTATCTTTGCAGTTGTGCGCGCATCACGGAAAAACTACTGGATAGATTTCAATTAGGTTTTCTAAGTTTTATTTCTTAGACACTTGGCACTTATCTAAAAAAAATATTGCGATATCTTAATTTAATATAAACTTATTAAAGTTTTAAGAAACAACGATTTTTATACGGGGTTTTTCACACGGTCAACTGTACGTCCCTTGCTCTCGCGTTACTAACCCAGATAATTTATATATTTTAGCTACCTACAAACGGAGCAACGAATAATATTGTTTACAAAGAAATTATGTCTTTTTGATGTTTTTTCCTTCGCACATACGAAAACTTAGTTAATATATCAAGCAACGCGGACAAAGTCGCGCGTATCAGTTAATTTATTATATTATAAGCCCCAGTTTTACCAACAGTGAAACTTTGACTGCAAGAATTATTAGATGTGTTTTTTTTAAAGTCAGTATTTGTATAATTCATTGGTAGTTCAATAAAACTATAAATAATATCATACAGTTAAAGGTGCTCAAAGGAACTAGCTTGGAAACGCCACTCAAGGGGTAATTTCGGATACCTCTTGACTCGCTACGAGATTTTTAACCCTACTTAAGTATGTTAATGTGTGGGTTGTAGTTTCGAATTGCCTTCATTTAATGTTCCTTTAATCATCAAATAACAAAGCTTTCTTATAACTTTATTGTATATTATCATGTTCAAGTATTATACATTCCATGACAATGATTACACTGTCTACTTGACTAGCTTCAATTACAGCGCAATATTCCGCTTATAGAACAACAGTATGAAATGTCAACTGTGTAAGATATTTAAAGGCTTAAAATGAGTGTAGTTTATTTGCAATAATTAATGATGACAAACGAGTACTGAGTCCACCCGATGACAAGTGGCTGCAACAGCTAATAGTCGCGATTAAGATTCAAAATACATGCGTTGTCACCCCCGAGTACCTATTAAGATGTGTGGGAACGTCTTGTTACCAGTTATTTTACACTGGTATTCGCCGGCCATAAAACTATATATAGGTAGTCGTTCCTGCTATTACCATGGCCACTGTCATGGTTTCAATGTGGCTTAAGCTCAACCAGTCATCATATACTACAATCTATCCGGATTTCATATAATGTATACCTAAGGAAGGTTCGGCTGTAGTGTCAAAAAAGACACTATATTATATATTTTTTCGTATTCGTGTGTGATTCGAAGCGTGATTACTGATTATGCGTCTTTTATAGTTCAGTAGATGAATTACAATACCCACAATGACCACGGTCGTATAGCATTTAAATAGAAGTGATAGTCGATTATATAAAATTTTTGCATTTTAATTATGTAAGTATATGTAAATTTTTCTCTATCCGTCTGTTCAACCGGATCAAACTTAAAAACCAGACAGACTAAGACTTATACATGTGGAATTTGCACACTAATTTGTGTAATCTGTTTTTTGAAATCATTATTTATAACTTGTTTTTATAATACTTGTCCTTTAAAACACTAAAGTTACAGCTTTAATACGAATACGTTCTAAAGCTGGGCTCGGGCCTCTTCTGATTTCTGAGGGTTATTGAGGAGTCAGCCCACCGCGCTGCTCCAGTGAGAGCAAACGGATTTGAAATTATTTAATATAATTTCTCAGATAAGTAGGAGACAGCACATAAAATTGCAATCAACAATTTTATTGGTGTCGAAGGGGGAAGGAAGACCAAGGCTCTTAACGCTAGCTACTAGGGTTTTTATTTTTTCCTCTAATTCACCCATACTCTAGGCATTTCAAAGTGAATGTTTCGATCTGAATTCACGGCACTAGGTCAAGATCAGACGATTCTTAATTAGATTTGTATCGATCAGATAGGTCTTAGAACGGAACGAATGAGAACAATAAGCTTGAAGCAATATGCCTACAGATTTTATCCTTCACCATTATTTCAGTAGTATTGCGATTATACGCTTGAAAAATTGCGGTTTTGGGCAAAACCAACGTTAATGTATTTATATTTTTACCAAAAGTGGATTAATATTTGAGAATGGTATCGATACATTGTGGATGTCCGTTTCTATGTCCGACCGTAACTCTGAAAGTAGTCGAATTTCGGACAACTGTTGATATCGCAATATATTTTACATAATTTCGCGAATAACAATTTTTAATAAGAAGCAAATGCGTCGTGTATGGTATTTAATTTACCTGTGTACCATGTGCACACAATGTTACAGAATAAATAATAGTACTACGTAAAATTGTGTACATTGAATATATATATAGCAGTGCAGCCGGATCCTCTGCATATAACAATAATTTTCTTGTCTTATAAAATATCCATCTGATCGTAAATTCACTTAACCTGCAACCAACTTCAAACAAAGAAAAGCCGCAGATGCATTCCCACTTTTGAGGACTAAGATGAAATGCCTCATAGTCCGTCATTACACTGGTTATCTTACCCTTTACCTAAAGCGGAACAAAGCAGTGAGTGCACTGTTGCTTATCGACGGAAAGAGGCAAAAGGATGGTCCCAATCCAGACGGACTCCTTGCTCCTTGGCTATAAGGAGCTCTACTATTTAGAGAATCTTATGGTGGGAAAGTGCTTTCTATCTCTAAATATATTCAGTGTCTGCGGCAGAAACGTAACATCGCATTACCAGATATATGTAAACATTATTACATTTGTATAAATGTTTGTTTCCTCATTTCGTCATTCGTAAATCGATTACCAGCCTAAATATGTTAGTTTACGCAAGTGATATCCAGGAATTAACCTCGTTTTTTGTTAAAATCACGACCGCTATAGATCTGTTAGATCCGAGCGGTCGTGATTTTTACTGATGGTTGCTAGGGTGTGGACCGAAATAAACTCGAGTTGCTTTGCTGTGTACGTGTATATACTAACAAGCTTAAACACGTACGATGTTACGAAAACAATTCCAAAACGTCTGTCTGCAAGTAAAGTACTTGTATACACCTAAATTCTTTAATTTCATGCAAAGTCCCAAGCTAATGAAACAAATCATGTCATACGTAAGCCAAGTCGTTTGAAATAAACCGTTTAACAACTGGTTTCCGTATAGCCGGCGCCTGCGCACGTGCAGTATAGATTGCATTTATGGTCTCGAATCTCTACTATTGTTATTGTTCCAAGTGCCAACGTCATACCAGTTTACCAGTACATGAATTAATAACGCTCGTAAATTAATGTTAATGTGGTCAATAGGATGTCACAATAACTCACAAGCCCAAGAAAAATGGAGTATGAGTGCGAGTGTGTGTGCGTGCGTGTGTCCGTGTGTACGTGCCTATGTGTTTGTGTGAGTGTGTGCGACAAAGTTATTTTATAGAAATTTGTGTAATATAAGTAGTTATGTAGAACCTGATTATGATTGATTGAAATTCACCATAGTAATTATAGTGACTCTATTATTTTTCAATCGTCCATAATCATTTATATTATAGTAAATTCTTCATCACTACTGAATATGGGCCTCTCCTGCTATAGGAAGGAATTGTCACAATTCACACAACTAATTTTCTAAATAGCCTGGTAGGTAATCTATATTATTATTCATTATATATACTTTTAAAACACCACTGACTTACTCATCACGAGATCTCCTAAACTATACGCCGGATTGACTTGAAATTTCCTTTCTCGTCGTAAACACCCACTAAGAAAGGATTTTGGATAATTCAACCCGTGAGGGAGTGAAATAGGATGTTACAGCTTATACATTATATTCTCGTAAGTACACGACATATTATACCTTTTAATTAAACAGTGGTTTTAGCCGACTTCAAAAAAGAAAGAGGTTTATAATTCGACTATGTTTCTTTTTGTATGTATGTTACTGTGATGCGATATATTCGTCAAATGTGAATCGAATTTGATGATTGTTTTTCTTATTAAGTAGTTAATACTTCAGGAGTAGTCTTATATAAATTTGGAGAAAAAAAATCGACCTCTAAAGGTGATAAAATAGGGGATGAAGTTTTTAATGTAAATAAAATATTTAGTTGATATTCCTTAGTCCACTCAAAAGGGTCAAAAATTACTTTTAATAAAAAATTAAAGCGACTTCAAAGAAATAAAAAGAATAAAATAATTTCACATTCTGGAGTCACTTTATTTTATACTTTACTAGGTGGCTGGACTCCTTGTATGTCTAGGAGGCCGTTTGCTACTTACCATACCCTTGCCTATTTCTACCGCCAAATAGCAGTGCTTGTACTGTCTATAGGTTTCAGAGAGCAGTATATTCCAGTCTATAGGATCCAGAGAGCAGTATATTCCAGTCTATAGGTTCCAGAGAGCAGTATATTCCAGTCTACAGGTTCCAGAGAGCAGTATATTCCAGTCTACAGGTTCCAGAGAGCAGTATATTCCAGTCTATAGGTTCCAGAGAGCAGTATATTCCAGTCTATAGGTTCCAGAGAGCAGTATATTCCAGTCTACAGGTTCCAGAGAGCAGTATGTTCCTTACCTTCTTTGTATAGAGTTAGCATCAGGTGAACTGTAAGTTCGTTTGTCCTTTTAGTTTTATAAAAAAACCCATACCGGCAACGGAAACGAGCGTCAAAAGTAGACATCTGGTAGTGCGATCGTCAATCCGGATACCAGGCGTGACCGTGTCCAGTAATACCGGACTGTTATGAGTTAAAAAGAAAATAAATCCAATTTGGCTGGCATTTTTGAAAGAGTGGCCCGTACTCACGAAGCTGGTTCTCCAACTCAGGCAGGAAGGACTAGGATTATTTAATTTTTAAATTTAATTATTTTATTTATTTAAACTTTGATGCACAAAAAAGTAAAAAGGCGGACTTAACGCCTTAAGGCGTTCTCCACCAGTAAACCTATAAGTAAGCAGAAAACACTAATTTCGTATAATATTTCAATCATAAACAAACATACTATATTATAGTTTACGCCCTTAGTGTTGATGTTTGTACACATGTTGTGGCTGCAAACGATGAAACGGGTGCCCGGTCACTGGAATGCGTTGGAGTCCTCCGATTGCCCGTCATTAGCGGTCGCCGACGGCCGCGATGGGATACCAAAAGCTACTGGCTAATGAAGAATTCTATTCTATTGCTTTAACTTCCGTGTACATTCTTCCTTGATGATCGTTTTCGATGGATTTTTGCTTTTTATTGCGGTTGAGATTGCTATGATTATTTTTATGACTTTTGATAAATGTTTACTTGGCAATGTAGTCTTTATTTATACTTTAACAATAAAATACGATGGCAGTTAGAACCATAATTTTAGAATTATTATTAAAATAATATAAATTTAATATTTCTCATTTTTTATAGTTTCGTACCTATATTACTGTATATTTTAGTACTGTAGTTTTTAGTACTGTATATTTTCCTATGTAACCTGTGTAATATTGAAAACGGGCACTTTTCTTAAAATATTGTAAATTAAGGATGTTAAAATTAATTATTAAGAATATAAAAGTGATGTGTCTTACCTAGTTTAAAGAGCACCTCCCGCCTCCCTAAATTGCGTGCACTATCACCGTCACTACTAATCTCAACACCACCTCCCTACACCAATACGCAAGGATGAGATTCAGATTTCAAATAAATAAATAAAATAACAATCTCCGTGTAATGGTGTTGTAACAATATTCACTGCCCCATATCGTCCCTTGGGTGTCGTAAGAGGCAATAGAGGAAAACAAACCAGGAGATGGGCAGCGGCGTCTTTCTGCCCGCCTGGCAAGCGTTGCAACTATGGCAAATAATCTCTTTATGATTCACTATATAAGGAGGCCTATGTTCAGAATTGGACTTTTTACAGCCTATATATTTCTCACTGCTGGGCACAGGCCTCCTCCCATTTCTGAGCATATCAGCAATGCGTCCTCGCATGTCTTGCAAATATTTTTTTTCTGCCAGCTACCACGGCTCAGGCAGTGGACTTTACAGGCTGTAATGGAATGTAATAAAAAACATGCGTGAGTGTCGTGGAACACTCGGTTGTAACGAAGTTCTTTTAGTACTTAGTATATTATCATTGATAAACGTATTATATTATTGATTAACAAATACCAATAAATGAATTACTAGCATCTATTAAAATGAAGCGTCATTTAAAACAATATTTCTTTCATGGCAAGATAAGAAAAAGTGCGAGGGAGATGGATATTATTCCATCTCGCTCGCACTATAGAAAGGGGATCGTGACGGAAAAATCTTACACTTTTTCTCGCCTAGTCCCCATCCGTCAAATTCGTACCGTGCGATAAGGAACTGCGTTCCAAAAATTTGGTAGAGGTGTCGATGGTCCGAAACATTACATTTGCAAGTATAGTAGCCTACATTTGGCCAATCTATACAAATAAATAAAATTGAAGTGTCTGTTTGTAATGTTAAAATTACAGCTTTTTACTAAATGCATATGAAAGTACATATGATACTAATAACAAAAAAACAATTTAAAATTTTTTTGTCTGTTCGTCTGTCCGTCTGTCTGTCTGTCTGTCTGTTTGTTCCGGCTAATCTCCGAAACGGCTTGACCGATTTCGACGGGACTTTCACTGGCAAATAGCTGACGTTATAAGGAGTAACTTAGGATAGTTTTATTTTAAAAAATAATTAGGGGTTCCGCGCAAAAAAATTAAAACCCATGAAATTGTAGTAAATTCCACGCGGGCGAAGTCGCGGGGGACAGCTAGTTTTTAATAATTTAAGTGCTAATCATGCTGGAAATTAAAGGGCTTGAAGTCGATAATTTTAAAAAATTAAATTTAAAAATCCAAATATTTTAAAACATCCTAGCTATACTGTTGACAGCCCTACACATACGAGTAAAATGAAACAAAGACACGGATCATTACCAAATCATAAAGATAAGTTAGGGTTAGGTATCTATTTAAAGAGTTTTCTACGGATGTTTATATTATTACAACGTTACTTTCGATGAAATGTTATCATAACAACAATAATTTATTGAAAATACATAAGCTAAACGTTAATTTGATATTCGATGAACAGATGGCGTACCTACTTCTGCAGGCGGATGCGATTCCCTCCATCGATGTTATTGTCTGTTATGACCAGGTTATGACTGAGTTACATCCTATTAATGTGGTCTCATTTAAATGCAAACTAAATGATTAACGCAAGCAAACGGTATCAAGTGTATAAACTACTAATTTACAATTTGTAATAATGTATATTATACAGAATTTTCATTTCGTTATCATCACATAGGTGATTTCTAAATATTACAAATATTTTGACGTAAGTTGATGTAATATAAAATACAAACCTCCATAATTTTACTTTCGAAAAAATATTGAAATATTTTTCTTTATAATTAAGGTTCTGTCTCCGCCTCTTGGCAGCTTCACTATGAACTTTGGGGAGATTAATTAACAAGTAATTTCAAGGCATTTAAAATTAGAAGATTGTTTTTGGATATAAAGTAATTCAAGCAGTTAAAATCAATTTTAATTATAAAACAATATAGTTTCTCGGGCTTTTGCAAATTTTCTTAGCTAAATTTATATATTTTTTTAGTTCGTTATCTAAACAATATATATAAAATATATACCTAAAAAGACTTCAAGATACTATAAGTTCATACTGCGTAGATGAAAGACTAAAAATTAATGAAAGTAGCCGTGGTTAACTATGACATTGGGACGTCGAACACCTCTGTCCTCCTCGTAACCATGGGTGTTGTAAGGTGCTCGAAACGTCTCGAATATGAAAATAAGTTAATGTACGCGATAAAATCCGTAAAAACTAGATGTATTTAAAAAAAAAGATAACACGAACAAAAAAAAGAAACATATTTTAAATGTAAATTTAAATCATCTTCGTCTCTATCGGCCATTTGAATTCAGCAATTTTAAGAATTATTATTACAGTTAATCAAAAGTCTACTTCTGAAACATGGATTTTATATCATAAAGTGGTGCTAAGAGATTTTAACTTAGTTATTATTTTAAAGATTTTTATTCTTTCTTATTAAACTTATTTTTATTTTACAGATTAAAAAACGAGATGTCATGGCGCCAATATATGGGAAACTGTAACGAAATGGTGCCCTATTAATGGCCACTAGCATGGCTGCTCCGACGCACGACCACTATCTACGCGAGCTAAGACCACAACATTCAAGGGAAAATTCAAGAGATTCTGGTATTTTTCACACAACAAAAGGCCTTTGGAATGGACCCGGCCAGAATAACTGCTTCCTAAATAGTGCTGTTCAGGTAAGTCACAGATTATTAAAACAATTGCTCAAAACAAAACTATGGATATACCTACAACTTCTTAAGCGTTTTATACTGAAAACTTATCTGCAAATGTATATTAACAGTGTGTATTCAACTTATAATCCTTGGTCTAAATTGACTTATAAACGGTGACACAAAAGTAATACCAGTCACAAATAGCGGCAAGAAACCTATTAGCAGCAGTAATTTACTTGAATCAAAGGTAAACATTAAGGGGCAAAGCTACGGCTGGACAATATTGTTTGGTGACACTCATATCTATAGGTATATATAACGGCGTGCGCTCATTTGAGCCGGTTCTTCTTCACAGTGTTTCTACGAAATTAAAACTTGTTGCCCAAGCTTTAGGATCTATTACAAAGTGTTGTCTTGATGATGATCATTGTCAATGCCAAACGTTAGGGGTCGCTCCTTAACGTGACTTATGGGTTATCAAATAGGCATATTAAACCTGTTTGAGATTAAAACTGTTTTTTAACCTTATTTTTTATCCACTTCTAATCTTCTATTTAATTCATTCAATTAATATAATCTGCATAGGCAGCATGATTGTGATTACGGATTACTAATTAATAAGTTTAAACCTGACTGACTTGTTTCTTTAAAGAATGTAATAATCACAAGTCCATATTTATTAGACACGTATCAACATTTATTTAGAAATACAAAATTGTCAGTATAGGTGCACTATAAAATACACTCATAGGTACTATAATCCTGTTCTTATTTCTTACTCGATTCTCAATTTCTCATTAATAGACTTTCGCCCAAAAATTTTACAATTATCGGCGAATCACGACCCTATATTATTTTAAGGCACTCAATACTGATGAATATTAATTCCTTACAACTTCGAAAGTTTATTGTCTGGACCTTTTGGATCTCTCGCCCAAATTTTTGTACACCAGGAAAACAGTATAATCTAAAACTAGTTTATAGTTCTAAGCCATAGATGTGGAAATGCGCAAAAAAATGCAAACGCATGGTGAATCACCATCTTCACCGCTTATAGGCAGGGCCACGGAACGCTTTCGCACCCCCATCAGAGCCAACCGCACCTCGGAGCTCACTTACAGAAGATCTCTTCCGTTCTTCTCCTCAAGGCAAGGCACTCTGAAACACGTACCTTCCTACATAGCCTCGATCTCCACCCGCATAACGGACTCCCCAGAGTTCGTCGCGCAAGTGGAGTTGGAGGCCACAGTTGTGCGCTTAATCGAACACTAGTTAGACATGGCTTAGAACTTGGCTAAATATGAGATAATATTTAAATCTGTGTTGTCATTATCAACACCCGAAGATATCCCACACTTAGGTATTATCTCCCTTTACGGATTAAGTCGAACGTAATATGCGTTTCTGTTTTCACGTTGCCTTACCGTACGGATACCGTTTGTAATCTCATCTTTTGCTTTACCATTTTTCATGCCTCCCCAGTCGCCCCTTATGAAGCATTTGATACATACGCATAATTTAAATTCCATAGACGCGGTTGAAGTTGATAAATTCGATCCAATTTACATAGGCGTAATTACAACACGGAGTGACGGGTGCGGACGGGGTCGGACAAAAAAGCGATCGCCTACAGTACTCGTACGTAATGGTGTACCGTGGTACCGCATCAAGCTTACATTAAAATGCCCGATGAAGAGGCTTCCATTTACCAAGAAATAACGAGAGCGACATGTCAAATGAATTTGTGTTTAAATAAAGCATATCTAATGCTTCACGACTTTGCATCCGGATTCAGACCTTCGTTACATATTAAGAAGTAAAATAGTTTGATGGGTTAGACTTTGTATTTAATGCTCAAGTTAAAATTCCAGTTCACACATTGTTAACAAAATTGCACTTGCAGGGTTTTCTTACTATAAAATTCCTTATGAAACCGTAGATAAATATTTGAAGAAGCGTGAACTGTTAGCACGTGCCTGGAATGCAAGAACAACAAAAACTCGAGAAAAGGGATTCTGTAGTCCCATTGTTGATGTTCCAATATGGTGGCGAAAAGATTGCGCGGTAATGCATTTGATGGATTACCGCGCTTTAATGTGCGCAGTTAATGCGAGATGATGGCAACATTGAAAGGGTTCTTAGGTCGTTAACTTATCCTCAGCAATTATTTATATTAGGGATGAGCAAGTGAAAGAAATATATCGATGTTTATCGTATCGATATTTTTAAACAGTATTGAACAGTATCGATAATTATCGCGTGATAAATATCGATATATCGTCATGTTTTGCATGATGTAGTAGGATGAGGGTCAAAGTTTTATTACTGGACGTTTTGACTCCGAAAAGGAAAAAAACAACAGCACATGAATGCTTTTGTAGTTTAATTAAATTTTGTAGTTTAAAATATATCGAAATTGATACGAATTCCGTACTCTAAAATAAATATCGAATATCGATACCTATGTCACGATTAAAAATATCGATCATAAATATCAATAATTTTGTGAAAAAATATCGATATTTCGATATATCGATACTTTTTACCCAAGCCTAATTTATATTTTATGTACGGGTGTTGCTATAGGTAACATTTTATTGACAGCGTAGCTCACGATATTACTATTCATCACACTACTAATGCGAGCGACTTGGATAGTTGTAAAGGAATACAACTATTCCATTACCATTACAATTTACAACCTATTAAAGTCCACTGCTGAACATAGGCCTTTTTTATAGAATAAGGGTTACAAACGAGCACACAGTCCACCTGATGGTGAGTGGAAGCTGAGGCCCATATACATCTACATTTATCCTCGATTAAGAATCAATGCAGATGCGTTGTCACCCCTGATGACTCAGATAGAATGCCTCGTTTCCAGTAAAAAGGGTCTCCGGTTCTCTACACTCACCATACGAAACACAACAGCGTTATGCTGCTGTTTTACGCTGCTATTCTGTAAGAGCGTGATCCTACCCCGGTTGAGCCGACCCATTCGTGCTTCAACCAAAATATAGTTGCAGCGTGGCTCTATCACGTACAAAGCCTCATGATTGCCTTATTTCGCCATAGTTGCCAAGCTTGGCAAGCGGGTTGGCAACCGCTGTTTATTATTATTTTGAGTTGTTATCAGGAAGACGCTGCTGCCCATCTCCTGTTTCATTTTCCCTCCGTCGCCTCTTACGGCACCCTCGGGACGATATGGGGTAGTGGATATTCTTACACCGCCACTACATGATTAATACAACTATTGAACTTTACGAAATTAGGCAAAATACTATGTAGTTTGAGCACACAGAGATCCAATATAATATTTTCTTTATATTTATATATTGTATAATCGTTAGTGAGTCTGTTAGTGATTGTGAAACTTTTGGATTACTTTACCCATTGAGATCATATCACACTATGCTACAATCCGATAGGTGATAGTAAAATTATATATTTATGGAACAATGACCCATATTCGCAAAAGTAGTTTGGTTAATAAAAAAAACAGGACAAAATCGTTATTAATAAATTTTATATTTACGCTGTAAAAAGTCCGGAGTAAATTCGAAGTGAAACATATTGCACCACCTACCGAAAAGGGCATAAGAATGCCTGCCGGGCCGGCTAGTATATATTCTAAAATAATACTTATAAATCAGAAATAGATAAAAGAGTAGTACCTAGCTAAAATGATTCAAAGAAAAATAAGGTATTAAAAAATTAAGCTTTTACTAAAATGTAATAGCCAACTTGAAAGAAGAACTAAAACGCATTAATTAATTCCCGTATTATATATTCTGAAGGCGGTGCTTAGACATAGTGTATAGAAGATTTTAAGCCTTAACTTCAAAAGCCTTTTTGTAGAAATTATTATTATTTTTAGTTTCATGAAGCCGGCTTTTATTTTTATTAAAATTTTGACTTTTTCGCCTTTTTTTTGAGTGGATAAAATGATTAATACAAGCTCAAGATAACAACTAGAATGTCATCTAAATACGAGTAGTTAAATTAAAAATACTTCATACCCCATTTTTCTCTAAATTTATCACCCCTGAATTATAATCTATTAATTTTTTTATTATATACAATATTAAAAACTATAATTAAAAAAAAACTAAAACTAGTAATATAATTATCAAACAGTCCTACTCCACGCGGTATCGTGCCAAGAACGCTGGCTGCGTTTCTATTAAATTAAAAAAGAATAATTAAAATCGGTTCACAATTGACGAAGATACATACGAAAAACATACAATCAAATTGACAACCTCCTCCTTTTTGAAATTGGCTAATAATCATAATATGTTAATAAAATATGACCTCGAAATGATTGTCTCGGGTTTGGCTGTGTGTAATTTTTGTTTGTAAAATACCTCTATACTCTATAACATATGGGAAATTCATACGCTAAATACTGATCATTTTGGGAAAGCTTGAAACTTTCATATTTATATTAGGGTTAGGGTTTCATATTTATTTTCAAAGGGATTTCTATTTCGGAAGTGAAAAATTAGCAACATTACTATATTATATGCTGGTTAATTGTTAATATTTAACTGGTAAATAAGTATACCAAATATTAATAAAATTTATTTATAAAGTTAAATTCGTACAGTTTTCTTATTTACTTTGTGATACTCGTTATATTCATCATATATCTTCAATCTGCTGTTAAAGTGTTCCAAATTTAGTTAACATAAAATAAAGTCAATGAACTTCAGGTAATGTTAATGACGCAAGCCGTCTCTAATCACCTCCTGATAACACTTCTCAGTCCTACTATCTTCCAACGGGATCATCACACTTGTTTACGCAACATGTATCATTGTACTGACACGTGTAGCCGGTGTTGCCTCATTATATAGCCCTTTTGTTGTTTATATAATATTATTTATGTCATTGTGATAAAAGGGGACGCTGTTTTAATTTATGCGATCAATTTTTAACATTGTAAAAAAATATTTTATTGATTGATGGACACTTATTTGTGAATATTATTTGTCTAGTCGTCTTAATAAAGATTTTCAGACAATTACTTTAGTGACTTTTAATGATTCTTAGTATAATGAATAAATTCTGATTGAATTAAACAGATACTTCTTCACATGTATATGTTCAAATCAAACATTTATGTTCACCTTTCAACGTTTTTCTGAACATGTACTTCTTTTTCTATAATATACTAATCAAAAAATACTCAAAACAAACAGCAGGCCTATATGTATTCTTCCAGATACCTAATTACGACTTTCAGCATCAAAGAATTCCGTTTGACGCAACGTGTTTTGTGTTTGAGTTCAAATAAAGTTGCATAATAGTATCATTTTAACACATTTTTGTATACATGACTGCTGTTTCCTCATATAAATAAATATTATGCCCGCTTGACCCCGTTGGTTACTCCACATAATACAACGAACTGAATGGCCATTTGCTCAGACGCCGCGCTTTAATCTGCAGGAACTATGGTGTAAAAATCATCACAAACAAACGCTCTGCCTTATGTCTTTCCACCTTACGTGAAGAAAAGTATAACACTCTCCAATGAGAAAACAAACTCAGAGTTGCAGAAGGGTTCCTGAAATGTACGGCTCTCGCAATGTTTGTGCCCTGTGCGTTTTTAAACAATCCTCTTTGAACAGGTGCACGTGCGCTTACGCAAGTAATTTTACTGACTAGATATCAACTGTTTGACTCGTTTATTACCATTGCTTTGTTTACAAATGCTCAGACTGTGTAGGCAACGGCAATATTTTTAATCAATCTTGGACAGTGCTATTGCGTACACGTATAGTTTTATTTATCTTGATTAAAAATGGTATGCGGCGTATGAAAAATGAGAGAAAAACTGAACAATATGTAGAGTGTTGATAAATGTGTGCTCGTTAGATTCATGGGTGGTGTTCGCGCCCGAGCATTCCATCCAACGTGATTAATGTTCACATCAACCTTTGCAGTAGTCGCGTATTCTTTGAATTCACTTTGTTACGGGATAAATGGAGCTACATAAACCAATTCACCTTTTATTATTTCTATCTTTCTATTATTAATTTTATTTTTACTAGGTGGTAGCACTCTGCCTAGTACTCTTTTCTGCCTAGGAGAATTGCTTGCTCGGAGTTGCTGCTTGCAGCACTTGCTGTGTTCTTGCCTAAAGGGTTAGAATCCAGTATAGTTACAGGTTGTAAGGAATTCTATCTTAGCTCTCAGTGTGCTCTAGAGGCAATGCATCTGTAGCCTTCTTTATTTGAAGGATGGTGTTAAAGTCTTCCATTGATTCTGCCGTAATTGTATTGTTGACAAAATGTATCCTTTCTAATGTACGTATACTTGTTTAATTGAAAAAAAAATGGTCTGTCTACTATGACCCATTGAATGCAAATAACGTTTAAAAAATTAAGATCAATTAAATTCCATTTTCATGGAATTTAATTCATCTTTAAAATTAAATTTGCTCAATCTTTATATTATGGCGAATAATAATAATTAGACACATTGAAACTTTGCGAAAATCCCTTAAAAAAGACGACTGCATTGATGTTTCAGTGACCCTTATTTGTTTTATATATTATACGAATATACGATGAAACTTTGGCGAGTTGTTATGTCCGCGAAGGTTTCTGACATAAGGGCGTGCGTGCATGCTGTGTGCGTGTGTTGTTAAATGTTTTTGAAATTGTGAAATAAGCAACTAAATACTTTTTATTCAAACATCAAACATAGATAATTTTACCATGTTTATGTAATAAAACGGAGCGAACACAGCATTTTAACTAAATGTTAATGTCTAGCGTTTTATTGTTATGAGTGATTTTATTACTCGATGTTTTTTAATTTTGATCACGTAACCCATATCCAGTAACACACTGGCGTCAAAAAACTTCGTGACAAGCTTCACGCATGGTTAGCGGCAGCAAATATGAGATTAATTTGTAGTCAAGTGAAGCCTAACGAACTTAGAAGCGTGAATAACTCATGCAAATCGTCTCCTGTGGGAATGAAGTAAACACTTTGATGAAGTTTTATTATGCAACAGTGCTCGGTGTATTAACAAGCTTAAATGTTAAAACAGTAATTAAAAAACCCGACTACGTAAAAAAGTTTACTGAAAAGAGAAAAAAAATATACCTGTTGTTACTTCCACAACTAAGACGAATCTAACGACACCTCATATGATAACACCCATCAATCCGTTTAGGCTACAGATTGTGCCAAACAAATAGATATACATAAATACATACATACATACAAACTCTCGCAAAACATTACCCTCCTTCTGGTGCAAAGGCAAAGGTAAAAAGACAAATCAATGCTAACTTTAATTTCTTTTGTTAATAAAGATAAAATAAAAGTTTATAAAATCACTATTTAATTAGAAGCCCAGTTATTTGTAAAAAATTATAATGTTCATTATTAGCGTCCTAGCGTCGTAACTTGTTACTAAGCAAAGGAGAGAGGCGTAAGTACTCACTGCCGGGCTTTGTCTAGCCCATTACAAAATATTTAATAGTTTATGGCATATTATGTTCGAAATTAAAAAAAAAGAAGCGAAAAATTACACACGTTCGACATTTTTCACAATAATATTATAATTGCTTAAAGTCGGAAATTTGGTAATGAAAAGTATAAACAGTAAAAAAAAAACTCAAGTACTTTTTTATAGGCATATATCATTCCAATATACTTTGGTGACATTCCGTCGTGTGCTTCTCTCAGATTATTCCAGCCATTTCCGATGTATGTTGTTTTTTACCGTCGATTCAATACTAGTTAATATTTATAAATATGTATCAGAATGATTATAAATATATATGAGCACGTAATTATCACGGTGTAGCTTAGTGGTGTGCATTTCAACAACATAATATAAGTAGACAAAAAATAAAGTACTAAAGGCGCTTGTAGAGAATAAATAAAGTGTAGTAAAATAAATATATATAATAAATTGACGGCGTAAAAAATTCATTGCCCTATTTTGTTTTATTATATAGAATATGAGTGACAAACGAGCACACAGTCCACCTGATGGTAAGAGGATACTGTGGCCCATAGACATCTAATTTATCTTCTATTAAGAATCAAAATGCAGATGCGTTGTCACCCGTGAGGACTAAGTTGAAATGCCTCATTTCCAGTAATAAGGGTCTCCGGTTCTCTACACTCACCATACGAAACACAACTGTACTAAGCTGCTATTTTACGCTGGTATTTTATTAGAGCGTGGTCCTTCCCCGGTCGAGCCGACCCATTTGTGCTACAACCATAATATAGCTGCAGCATGGCTCTACCACGTAAATAAACGTTGCGTGCGTGTCGTAAAGGGAAGTGCCAGAAATGTCGGTAGTATAACAAGCTCACCTCGCCAGGCGTAGACCGGCGACTTGGAGCAGCTTCAAAATTGCGAGACGTCTGGTACTGCGATCTCTAATCCGCCTAACACGGAATAGCCGCATATACTAAGCATGGCGATTACGGCAAATCGCCATGCTTAGTATATAAATAAAAGAAGAATTTACAACAATGCAAGTAGTAAGGTGTTAAGAAGTAAAATTTCCAATAGGAATACAAAAGCAGCGGATTCAATAAAATCGTGCGGGTTTGCATATTACATTGATAAGCAAAATATGTCAATAGCTTAACGTATTAGGCGACCATTTACAAAATTTAAAGAGGACAATTTCTTTTTGTATGGAGAATGGACCCACCCCAAATTGTGGCGTAATTTAATGAAATACATGTCGATTTATTTCTTATAACCTATAGATTACAAAAGTAATATTAGTTTTACCGTATCTAACGGGAATATTGAGAGATTGAAAATTAAAATATGAATATCACAATAACCGATTAGATTTTCATAAAATCTTTAGACCGTTTACTATAATAAATTGGTATCTTTTTAAGTGTAATAAAATTAAGTTTCGTTAAAATTTCTAGTGGGCCCAAAAACGATTGTCTTCTTTCAGTTTAATATTGAGTTCTTCGGTTTTTAGTACTATAATGTTATATGCAGATTTTTGTGTTTATTAAGTCATATTAATCTCACAATCAATATAATAGGTGTTGCTATATTACCCCCTATTAACCCCCTATTCACCCCTTCGGGGGTTTAGTTTCCAAAATCCTTTCTTAGCGAGTGTCTACGTCGCGCGTATAGTTTTGGAGAGTTCGTGATGAGTAAGTGAGTCAGTGGTATTTCGCTTATATATATTATATAATACATATTATATTATAGATTAAAAGAAATAAAAAGGAAAAGTTTAAAAGAACACCACGCTTTAATAATACGCCGTATACAATATTCGGTATACAGGCCATAGTAATGAAATCATTGTATTGTCATCGGTTTTTAATACGTCGGTAAATTTCATATTATTTAGTCGTACAGAAGCAGGTGGAAACTGAAGTATAAAACTCCATTAAATTCACACATACGTACAGACCCAGCTAATAAAAGCGTGTAAGTAAATGTAATGTTGAACCATAGAGCAACGAACAGGTGAAAACAACTTCAAATTATGTCATGAAGAAGGGCCTTATTTAAATGCATTCACTAGTCCCTAATGATCATAATTTTATTTTACAATGCTTAGTCCAGTCGGGCGGAGCAGCAAACCCTGAGACTCGAAGACGGTAGCGTCACGGGTCGTCGCCTCCGGAAGGAACACTTCGTGGGAACCTCATACGCGCCCTTCTTTAATCCAATTTCTTGATGTCTCTAAGTAGTAATTAGTAAATGTTTCATCTAATTGCCGATGGTTAGTATCTTATCGGACTATGAGAACGAAGACGTAGATTATTGGTGCAGGTGCAGGTTTATGGCTTGCTATACTTTTTTAATTCGGTATTGAAAGCAGAGAGGACATATGTTGTGAACACCTGGCCTGTGTCTTAATGTCGATTGATTATAATATTTTAAGCGCACCCATTTGACCCGACATTTTATAACCTTAAAATGCTTCTATTCTGCCAAGGAGTACGTCAAGACAACTCTTTTACTGATTTCTGCCTTCAAGTAACTGTGCATCCGGTTCCGGTTTAAAGGGGATGAAGATCTAGTATATTTACAGGCTGTGAAGAATTTAAACTTTGTCCTAAGAGATTTTTGTAGAATACAGGTGAAGACTCATAGTCCACCTGATGCAGTAGCGTAGCCTATGGTGCTACCAGGGACCTGTTGCTAAACCTCCCGCCCTCAGCCAATTCGAAGTAAGTATCTTAAAAAACTAAACCACGTAAAAATGTCCTTAGAAATGACTAAGTGTCTTTATTACTATGCTTTAGATGTTTAAGGAATGCAGAATCCTTTAACTGGTCCCTTTTTAAATTAATAAAGAGCACTGTCTCGGCGACGGCGAATTTTAATTTTTATAATTTTTAGCGACTTCTATCCCACCACTACGTAAAACTACCACTACTAGGGTAGACTAGGTGAAACCTCAACTAAGAGGTCAACTGACCACCAACTCCAACCAACCAACTCGGCTGGGCAGCGTTTAGTAGATTATGACACATCTTCTCCTCGCGTATCCTCAAAATTTTAAATAAGGGTGTACAACCAGTGCATGTTGTAGTGATGACTTCTGGATCTGATACATGGTCCCTCACTGCAGGTCGTATAAGAAAGCTTAAGGTCGCTCAGCGAGCTATGGAGAAGGCTATGCTCGGGGTTTCTCTGCGCGAAAGACTTCGTAATGAGGATATCCGTAGTAGAACCAGGGCAACCGACATAGCCTACAGCTCAAAGAACGAACAACTGATGGGGAAGAAAGGTTCCAAAGCTTCGTATCGATAAGTGAAGTTTAAGGTGGTCCCCCACTAAATGGAGTGATGCTATGGGAAGAGATGCAGGAAGTTGATGGATGCAGGTGACTCAGGGCCGTTGTTTTGTAACATTCCTTGGAGGACGTCTATGTTCAGCAGTTGACTTGTGATGGGCTGTAATGATGACGATGATGATGATGTCCTGTCATACACAAAATCCTTAATTTTTGTATTTCATTCATATATTTATGATATGTTTATTCGTTTTTATATGCCTTATCATTTTTGTTTTACAAAATATACCCCAAATTATGTTATACAAAAACCAACGGAAACGGAAACCGATGAACTTACTAAAATTATGTCATCTCAATTTTGAAATTTTGTGATTCTTGTGTAATTTTAAGGTATGACCGGACCACCCGATGTAACGCTCGGAAATATTAAGAGCTAAGACAATCCGTTAAAATAATCTATCATTTCCTGACATTTAGATTGGTTTCTGTTCTAATGATTAAATAATTAGAATATGAATATCAACATTTCTTCGTTTCGTTCTGATCATGGTTTATAAATGAATTGTGAGAAAGTGCGTTGTGCATGTGTTAATGTCCTATTGTAGGCAGCTCGTGCATACGGGGAAAACGTGTGAGAATTAAGATCTGGATCGTGGCGATGTAAATAAATGCTAATGTGCTTGCGTTGTGTTCTATATATTCGTCAGTAGACCTGCTATAAAGCACTAACCAAAATATATATTACTAGCGATCCGCCCCGGCTTCGCACGGGTGATTTCTGAAACTAAACAATCTAGGGACCCATTCAAACACACAAAAATTTCATCAAAATCAATCGAGCCGTTTATGGATTTTAGCGAAACTGACGGACAGCAATTGATTTTTATATATAGATTTACACTAGGGGCAGCAGTCGTGCTTACCACCGTTAGACACTCTCATCTCATCAACCCTCCACTGGACCTGTTTCCAGGTGAAGGCAGTTGCAGGTGTTGCGACAGGTCAAGTAGTGGGTTGATGAGATGAGAAAGTAATAAAGTGACAGACTATATTAAAAAGTTTTACTGCGGGTCACCTGCTTCCATATATTTCTAAGAAAATGTAACTTTCACAAATATAATTCTTAACTTAAAAAAAGTTATTTTAAATTGAAATAGTAATGTTAAACATCCCTTTTTTAAATAAAGCAAGTTAGACGTATTTTTATTAATACCTTATTACTAAGTTGTGGAACATTTATAGTTGTTTTAAAAATTATTTTGTAAATTTTGTATCATATTCTTTTTTTTTTCACAATATTTTTACAGTTTATGAATAAACTTGTGTAAAGAATAAAATAATAATTGTTTGTTAAACGTTTCACACCATTGAATCTACACTACGGAAGCTTATTGTTTGAATTCACCACATCGACCCCACGTTTGATCCCCGTTTAAAACATTAATCGCTCTGTCGATCGCTTGGACACACTTTTCTATCAATGGCTGCGGCGTGAAGCTACTTGCTTGAATGGTTTATGCTTTTTGTTAATTACAAGACCCATGTAAAGTTACACTGTGACATAAATTTGTAGTTCATGTACCTTGCTGAATTAAGAATACAAACATTTGTAACAGAACTTGTTATTAATATGTACTTACATCCATAAGAGGCGTCAGGGGCAAATGAGATATTCTATTTCATTTGCTTCAGAGACAGCAGCATCTTCTTGATAACAACACAAAATAAAATGAAAAATTTGCCTGCCAATGCCAATGCCAATGCCAATACCAAACGTGGCAGGCAGTCCAATGCAAGCCTGTTCAGCAATGAACTTGAAGACTTGGTAGTCTGTTATGAATGAAAGAATTTACCATTACCATTTATAAAAGTTCATCTTGTATATTAGGTCGTAAGATTCCTTTTCTATCTGGATTAGTATCACCCCCTTACCTTTTTCTGCCATGAACCAGCAGTCACTCACTGCTGCCAAATTCTGAATAATATTTAAATTAACTATGACTTCTGTTAAATTTGTTTTTTTAAAAATTTTGAAAGCACCCATATCAAGCATATGTTTTTTCTCGATGGCGGGTGGGTCTTTGTTGTGTGCATACACATTGTTTTAGTGTGCGTAAGCTTGAGAGTCAAAATCTGCAAGGCTTCACAGTTTGATGGCAACATAGAGTTATATGGGTTTCTTATTATGTATTATGTGTGGTTCACTTTCTCAAGACAATATAAATTTAAGGTCTTTAAGATCCTAACTTATTTTAATGTACCTAAATGAATTATATTTATTTTAGGTAACACACATAAATATAATCTACATAAATATAATTACTACTAGTCTACTACATAACTAAACGCATTTATTTTAGGTAACTTATTTTTTTTTTAATAATGATTAGCTTGCTAATGCTATCTGCAGCAACGCACACAAGTACACGTGTCTTGTATTCAAGACAACTACACGTGAGTCTTGCCCGCCTCCGTGAGATAAAACATCTACGGCAGAAGTAGGCAAAAACTAAGGACGTTTAAGATTTTTTTTTTATAGAATAAGGGTGAAAAACGAGCACACAGTCCACCTGATGGTAAGTGGTTGCTGTGACCCATAGACATCTACATCTATCTTCGTTTGCGAATTTAAATGCAGATGCGTTGTCAGCCGTGAGGACTAAGATAGAATGCCTCTTTTTCAGTAAAAAGGGTCTCTGGTTCTCTACACTCACCATACGAAACACAGCAGCATTAAGCTGCTATTTTACGGTGGTATTCTGTGAGAGCGTGGTCCTTCCCCGGTCGAGCCGACCCAGTCGTGCTACAACTATACTATTAATATAGCTGCAGCATGGCTCTACCACGTAAAAAAATTTATAAAATTTATAAATTATTCGGACTTTACACAAAAAACACCAGGTAAATCTAGATGTAATCGTTCTTCGGGCATTAATCGTAACATGTATATTAGACAATCAATTAAATTCCTTTTCTTTCCGCTTCTCGCGTTCTTTCGTAGTATGGTATCTTTCTCTTGGCACACTTGGTGTTCGCTGAACCGCAACTCCGCGACCTGTAACTTTGATGACTCATCCTTGGTCTCGAAGGATTCGGTGTTGCCTGTGACTAACCACGGAAAAAACCACCATTGTTCGTAAGAAGCTGTTCGTGAAACGGCTGCCATCGTTAATTCGTCAGCCGTCGTACCTACACACTTTTATAGCGTCTAATTTGGATTTTGCTTCGAACATTTCAACGCTTATTACTTAAGTGACTTTTACAGGCCATAATACATATAAGTTACTGTTGTAAGTTGAGACATCGAATCGCCGAGAACTTTGAGTGTATAATACATAATAGGCTTAAACTCAAAATTGTTTTCCAAAAAAGCTATTGTTAAAAACCTTGCTTGTAATTTACAACTCTAATTGTCGTTTGCCAAAGCATCTATTCATACAGAAACTTTAAAAGATGATTTGCGATATACGGATAGAATAAACAGCTAGTTACGGTAGTGTAACTTGGTCTTATCTCAACATCAAACTCATAGTGGGGTGCGGTCTCAAGAGTCAAGACGTGTGGGAACGGCAGCCAAGCAAAACCGTCGGGCCATGGCTCGGGTAACGATCTAATTACTGGACAGGTGGCCGGTCAAAGGTTGTCTATACGATTAGTTTCACAATTGCATACAATTTTGATTATAATGTGTAATGAGAAAGTTGAGTCGCTTCGCTAATTCTTGAAAGAACATTATAGTATGCAAGAGCGAGGATGTACGACTAGCCTGCTATTTTATTGTCTGCTCCCTGTAAAGCATAAATTCTCATAAGTTTGTGGTCAGTGTAAAAGCACAGGTCACATAAATGTTGTAGATAAAAATAATTTCTCTTAGTAATAACATGCATTTGTAATTTGCTATGTATTAGTAACAATGTAGTAGTTTGTTTATAGGTAATAATAATATTATATATACGAAATATAAAGATTACGAATTTAACTGTTATAATAAATCTTATTGATGAAATATTTGCCGTAGTTGCCACGCTTGACAGGCGGGGTAGCGACCGCCGTTTTATTATGTTCGGTTGTTATCAGGAAGATGCTGCTTCCCATCTCTAGTTTCATTTCCCTCTGTCGCCTCTCACACCACCTGCGGGATGATATGGGGTCGTGGATTCTGTCACCCCGTCATTACACGGCATAAAGAGCTTGTACAGCAAGAAGCATATTAAACATATATAGCTTTATATTGTAATATTTATATTATACTGCTAACTTCAGTAGCACTCGCAATGCGATTATTTACAAAAATGTGATTTATTTATGGAACATTTCAGTTAAAAAAATCTCAGGTATTTTTATAATTTCAAATTTGAAGGTCTTTTAATACGTGCTCTGTTGATTAGGCTTGATTAATTAAAAAAAAAGTGTTTAAACTGAATGGACTATGATTTATGAAGTTGTGGTTTGACCCATTAAGTGCAATTGTATCGATTTATGGTTGTAAGATAACTGTGGGATCGTGGTCGCTCCATACTAGCACCTATTTTTTATGTACCAGCTGCCAGCATCATTGACTACGTTGCGGTTACAATTGCTTACATATTATTTTATTTTACCAACGATATTTGAAAATAGAATTGAAATACGTTATTTCATTTTGACTTAAATTTTAGTTGGACTTATTTTAAAATACATTTATTTACATAACATAATATACAATATTTTAATATATACAATATTAAAAACTATAATAAAAAAAAACTAAAACTAAAATAATAACTTATAGTAACTTAATTATCATACAGTCCTACTCCCCGCGGTATCGTGCCAAGAACGCTGGCTGCGTTTCACCGCTGAATGGCTATACTTAGCCTTTGAGCGAGAAAAGAACCAGCCCTCTTATCACCAGCAGCAACGACCAGTCGCGGATGGAATTCCTTTAGGAACTTCACTGCACGTGGACCCCACGGACCGATAGTCTCTACAGCAAATGGCACAAATATGAAGTCATCTCTCAGAGACTCATATTTGCGCCACTTACTCAGTTCAGATGCCTCTGATACCGCCCCGGCTCTAAACGAGGTACCCTTGAGATAAGAGGCCGCCAAAGTGTCTACGCAAGTAGCATACCACACTAGGGCTTTCCCTCTCTCCCAAGGGACCAATGTCATACCGTCGGGTCTCCTGCCATCGTCTCTAAATATTCCACAAGGCTCTAAAACCGAGGGAACATTTATAGAGACAAGAGCCCTTCGGATGACATCGTTCAAAGAACCGTGCCGTGAAAACCTACCAGCACTTTTCTTACATGAGAGTCCGTGGAGCCCAAACTTGTCGACGCTGCTACCACAGGGGCACTGATGGGGTTGACAAATCGCCGCTCCTAGTCGGATTCCTACGGCAATGCGCAAGATTTCCCCATCAAGTAATGTGCCGTGATTACTTGATGGTAAAGCGTGTAACCAGTGACTAGATTCCTTAGTCGAAATAGCTAGAAGGCGTGCCTAATCTTGGTCACTATGGAAATTGTGAAACAAATCTTTCTGCACGTTCTGTAACAACGGAATATCCCACTGTTTTTGTTGGTTAACTTCCAGTGGAACATTTTCGCCGGGACAGAGCACTCGCCATGTCTGCCCTGCCTCCGTAGCAAAGCACAGGTCTACTTTATTATTTAAAATCATGTTACATAAGTCACTGACACTATGCACGGAAGCAAGGAAAGCAGGCAATGCAACGCTAGAAAGATTTCTCACACCAATACCACCAAATTTTATAGGTAAAGTAGCTTGAGTCCAGGCTGTTGTATTTAAAGTTAAATTTAGAATTTTTTCTATAGCTATTTTAAGATTATTATCAATATCTTTTAAAATATCCGAACATTTCCAGACTGGACTCGAGCGGAGTAAGTACATATGTAAATCTAGGTACAAGTAGACAATATTTTAAAATAGTAAGAGCAATGTGGGGTTTAATTTATACAATTTATCAACGTGGTTTTAAAACTGATCAAATTTTATTTTTAAAACAGGTTTAATACTATCGAAAAACAACGGGTCACCTAGCAGGTATAGCGATTACGTACTGACAGTTTTTATTCCTGGAGAAATATGATTGAAATTTTGAATTAAAGTGTCTCTGGTAGAACTAGATAAATTATTACCAAAAAATATTTCACATTTATTGCTATTTGGTTCAAGACTCTGCTCTTCCTCCCAGTGTACCGTCGTCCAGACCAGACATTCAGCTTGGATTTCAAATTTGAAATAATGGGTTGAATTCCCAAACTGAAAAGTGCTGGACCTAGTGGGTCACCCTGCTGAACACCTACAGCACAATCGATGCTGCTTGCGGAATGCTGAACACATACAGAAAAAATGACGTACGAGTGGCGACATATTATGTACAAAAGTGACATCTTCTCTACATAATTTAATTTGTAGTTTTAAAAACGATTTATTTGCATAATAACTCAATTCAATCGATTTCCTTTAATAGGTTAATGAAAAACGTAAAACTCGGAGATTGTATAAAAATATTTTAGAAATTTATTCTAACATCTACCTATCAGTGCCTAAATACAATTATGATACTTTCTTTAATTACTATACTTTTTGCTTTCCTTGGTCTAGTGTTACAAACTCCATAGCGATCATAATATTTGATGGGTGCTCCTACTTTTGCAATATAATTTATATAAGTACAACAATATTGATGATTTCATTGTTAGAAATGGTGTCGTATCGCATAGACCACACTAAAAAATAAGAACCTTTTAATACAGTCGTGTTATACGTGGTAGAGCCATGCTGCAGCTATATTATAGTTGTAGCACGAATGTATCGGCTTGACCGAGGAAAGACCACGCTCTCACAGAATACCAGCGTAAAAATCGTTTTTCTGGAAACGAGGCATTCCATCTTAGTCCTCAGTGGTGACAACGCATCTGCATTTTTATTCCTAATCGAGGATAGATGTAGATGTCTATGGGCCACAGCAACCACTTACCATCCGGTGGACTGTGTGCTCTTTTGTCACACTTATCCTTTAAAAAAAGTTAAAACTATTTACTAATGGTATTTTGAGTAGATAATTTAGCAGTTTTATTTAGGCTTTAACCAGTTATCTCTAAAGTTCACAATTTAGGATGCTTAAAGTATATAAAGAATAGAATATTTAAAGTAAAAATACTAAAATTTTCCTTGGGCACAGTTTTAAAAGTAAAAGACGTAATATATGTTCACAGGAGAAAAAAAATCAACTATTTTTTAATTTTTAAAAGGATAAAAATTATCAAAAACATTAATACAAATGAGAAAGTGGTTGAAAGCCGTTCAAAATGATTAAAGAATGTAGTGAAAGTTTGAAGTCTTTTTATTGCTATCAAATGTTTGTTGAGACATTTCTTAGCTTAGATCCTCAATGAACCTCAAATACATACTATAAGATACGAGAATAAAAGTTATTAGTTATAGTTAGTTCACGTGAGTCTCCCACGAGTCGGCGCCTGCGCAGCCAGCGAACACGATGCGTGATCGCCGTGAGAAGTTCTAAGGCGACGAGCAGTTGCGCTTCATAGATTTCTTATTACGACAGAAGGTATAATAAACGGTGTTATAAAAACCAGCTAAGTCAATTGTATAGACTATAGAGCAATAGACTGTTGAAATCATGGAAAGCTTAGTTACTTTAATAGGCGTTGTAAAAATCTGAAATTTGAAAATAAAAAATATAACAAAAAGTTTTTTAAGGAATAATAAAATTACCTAAGTATCAAATTTGTTTTTCCTTGTGAAGTCGACTACCGACACGACTTGGGGACCTTCAAGAAAAGAACCTACTTTCTTTTAAAAGACGGCAATGCATTCGAAATGCTCCTTGTATTGCTTTTGTTCATGGGCGGCGGTAGCTTCTTCTTACCATCAGGTGAGCCGCATGCTCGTTTGACCCCTCTTATATATAAAAAAATATTTTAGGACAATTAAAACATGTATATGTATTAGCTGTGTAGTGGTGGAGTAAGAATATCCACTACCCCATCCCCATATCGTCCCGTGGGTGTCGTAAGAGCCGACAGAAGGAAAATGAAACAGGAGATGGGCAGCAGCATCTTTCTGACTCAAAATTATAAAAAAGAAACTGCGGTTTTTTTTATAGAAAAGAAAACAGACCCGCCTGCCAAGCGTGGCTTCTATGGCAACATAACTTATATGGGGGAGGTCTATGTTCTGTAGTGGACTTTTATAGGTCTTGCGAAACTACTTGATGTTATGTTTAAATGGTAGTAGGTTATGATGCGTATTGCGTACTTGGCTCTTACTTCGATAAACTGCGATCATAAACAGATAACGTCAGTTGAAGCATTCCTTCACGCCTGCTTTTATTGTGAGTATGACATACCTAACGCCGATTTCTTTTTTTGTCACTGGTAGAAATATTTGAATAACTATTCGCGATCTCAAATGGCTGTAAAGTAAATTTGTCTTGGTTCTATATAATACGTTATGAAGTAATTTTGTGGGAAGTAGACTATAATAAGCGACTTGCCGCGGCTTCACACGGCCGCTATTAAACAGTGATATCCATTTTACAACGTAAGCACAAAACGCAAACATTTCTATTCTAACATAAAATATACATGTCGAATGCACGAAAACCTTACCGTGTCCAAATACATTTGGTTTTAAAGTTTAAAGTTTTATGCGAATATACAGCAGACGCGGATGCGGAGCCATCTTTGTTTTGTACTGTTTGGTGATTTGCAGCCGGCAATTTTCATTATATGATTAATTTACAAAAGCGATAATACTCATAGCCTATTTTTAAAGCCATTCTATTTTATATTAGATGCAATAAGATTGTCATGTTATTTATAAAGTGCCGACATAACAATGTTTTAATGTATCTTTCAGCCATCAGTAGAATGCCAATAAGATATTATTCAGGCACTATTTACTGACTTTCACGACATTCATGAGAGATGCTGATCATTGAGTGATTAATCAGTATCTTATAAATAAGAGGGGTTACTGCTGGGCTCAGGCCTCCTGTCATATCTGAGAGAGTTTTAGAGTAAGGAAATGATCAATGCGTGTTTGAGGACTTCACGTCATCTAAATATTATTTGTTAATTTTTCTGACATGCAGGTCTGCAGGTATGTTCACGATGATTGCCTTCAACGCTGAGCACATGGTAAATCAGCACTTAAAATTGTAATTAATTTCATTGGTTAGTTGGGTCACATGAGTAAGGATCCTTACTCCTTACTCTGTGGTTGGGTTGCTCGCGTACTTGGAAATTTATAACGAGCGCTTAGCACCTGAGTTATCTCACGGCTATCTGAGCCTAACCTAAACATATATGTATAAGTTGCACGATTTATTTTATCTCTAATTATTACATGATATTAATATATTAATCTTAATAAATCAGATATAAGTTACAGGAAAGAAATTGTCAATGAGAATTTTTTTCTATATTTTTTAAAAGTTATAGATATTTTTATAGTAGTAAAGGCGATAAACGAGCACACAGTCCGCCTAATTTTTAAGTGAATGCTGTATGTGTTATAATGTAATAATTATCCTTGACCAATCAATATGCAGATGCGTTGTCTCTCCTGAAGACTAAGATGGAAAGCTTCATTATAAGTAAAAAGGATCTCAGGATTGCCGCAACGCAAATGTATTACGTTTCTGCTTTTTCGGTTATATTCTGTGCGAGCGTGGTACTTTCCTAGATTGTTCGTGCTGCAGCTTAATTAAACAAAAAAGTAAACTTAGTACCGGACATTATATCAATAGCTGTACAGCGTAGTGAAGTGAGACACAAGAATGGATACAGATACAATATCCTTGAAACTGTTCATGAATGCACGTAAATTACTTATATATTTGGAATATTGAATTTATTTCCACTGTTCTAGTACTTCTGTTGGCTGGAGATTTTTTATTCATTCGTTTTTTTATAATTCATTACAGACTTTGAAAGTCCTCCATAGGCAACATGGGCCTCTGATTACTAAACTTTATTTGTAGGTGTTAGTTTAAAAAAACTATTTCGTATTTAAATTTAAAAAAAAAGTAGCAACTACTCTAAAATTAACAAAACAACATAAATTGTTAAATTTATTTCCACCGTTCTAGTACTTCTGTGGGCTGGAGATTTTTTATTCATTCGTTTTCTTTATAATTCGTTACAGACTTTGAAAGTCATAAGCAACATGGGCCTCTGATTACATTTGTAGGTGTTACTTTTAAAAAAAAAAAACTATTTCGTATTTAAATAAAAAAAGTAGCAACTACTCTAAAATTAACAAAACATAAATTGTTAGAAGTAAGGTACCTGTGTGTGAATGAAAGTAGCGTGGGAAACAAGTGGCGTTATTATGGATCATAATTTCCAAAGGTGTGTGTTTGCAGTACCACGCCTGGAAAGTTTATCAATCTGGGAAATTATGATAATGGTAACAATAGCGTCTTAGCACACACACACTAAGGCGGCTCATTGGAAACATAACCTATGCAAGTAATATGGATTTAAATTGCGTGACAAGCAGGAAGGTGCTACAATACTTCTTCACCTTAATTAGTCATTTTTAACTTATATTTACCGTGTTATGGCAGCGTAAGATAATCCATTGTCTGCGAAATGGTAATAGATTGCCTAATGGGTGTCGTAAAAGGCGACTAGTAGCAAGCAATATTTCATAGCTTTTAATATAAGTGGTAAAATTAAATTTTGTACAACCAACTTCAATATAAATAAAATGAGAACATCATCAATGCAGTTGAAGTCAATTAAATACGCATTATTAAGGATAACTCAAAAACTACTCTTCAGATCTTGATCAAATTTATATGGGACCACATGAGAAGCACCAGCTTTTAATTAAAGAGTTTCAAGTAAAAGAATCATCAAAATCGGTTCACTTAGAAAAAAGTTCTGAGGTATCAAACATAAAAAAATTCAGTCGAAATGAGTACCTCCTCCTTTTTAAAAGTCCTTTCTCCTTTTTTCGGTTCATGTGTATGTCAGATCTTTAATACCTTGACCGATGACGAGCCCGACAACCCCACATGGGTCTTCCAAAAATCCTCCCTGATTTGCTGTTAATAGGATTTTATAAATAGGGTTGACTTGCAGGGTATGCCACAAGGCCATCAGCCAATTGTAAGACCCAAGGTGATTACAATAAAGAATAAATTAATAAAAAAATAAATTTAATTAAAGTATTTAGAAATGTAATAGTTTAGCTCCATAACACGGAGAACCGACTAATCTCTATAAATATAAAAATCAATTGCTGTCCGTTAGTCTCGCAAAAACTCGAAAATGGCTGGACCGATTTTGATGAAATTTTTTGTGTGCGTTTGAGTGGGGTCCCTGGATGGTTTAGATTCACAATTGAACCCGGTAGGTGGCGCTGTTGTCGAGATCCAGGAATCAACCGTGCGAAGCCTGGGCGGATCGCTAGTATTGTATAAAAACCCTAACTTACCGGCAATTGTTAACGGCAATTGTTGAGGTCATATTCACACAATGTTTTATCGAGACAATGGTTCATAGCTATTCTCGGATCCGATAGGTAGCGCTCTATTCGAGTTATTTATACATTTTATATTTACCTGAAATACCGAAATATCTGTTATAAATAAATGACGTAAAAGCAAATGATGGACGTATTTATTTTGCGGATTTTAATTCGCAGGCGCAATAGCGTTTTGAACAACTATGCAAGTAATATTCGTGCACTTTCGAAGGAAACACAAGAATTGCAAATTAGATATAATTTAGAAACATTTAGTTAATATGTTTATTAAAAATGCTGCATTTAATTCAATTCCAATTCAGTGCTTTAACTTATTTCAAAATACATTCTATTTGCTTTGCTTTCTCCTTTATTTAGACGTTCTTAACGGTAAACAACTTTTTGAGTTTGGTTAGCGTTTCCACTTAGCACGAAACTTGTTTTGGTTTACTACGGCTTACTACAAACTCGTAGTACGATATAGAGAGTATTATTAGGTATGTGTCATTTAAATTTAGATCTTAACGTTCCGAAGATAGGTTTGATTTCATCGAAAACAGGTTTTAAACCATCAAAACATGACGTGCAGATAGCAGCAGTATAGACGGACAGGAAGATCAAAACCGGTCAAAATTTGTGTTGTAATTGTAAGCACGAGTAGCGTATGCAGAGTACCCGACGCTATAATATTACAGCCTTTAGGCTGTAAAGTTTTTAGGAGAATATTTTTGTCGCTACATGAATTGAAGACATTGTCCTTATCATTCGACTAATCCCGTTAACGCACTGTAAGACTATAATAATATTACAGATTAGCTTAGTGTTGTTTTAATGGTAACTAAGTCACGGCCCACTCGCGTAATGAAGAAAACTTTCTTTCCTTCTATAGAAAATAATATCTTATTGGTTGTTCATTTTAAGACTCTTTTGCCTCTTCTCTCTGTTGTGATTGTGATGGAAACTGACGATGGTACCATATTTTTTAACATTATTAGCAACACTCACGATTAGAATAAGAACATATCAATAAATGTAAAAGAGGGAATATTGAGGTTCAAACTTACTGAAAAATAGCAAATCTCTAAAGCAACAATACCCCAGCAGTCACAACAGTCAGCAACACATTGCTTAAATCGTCTACAACTACAATAGGCTCGGAAGCCGTTGTAGAAGTACTTACATATATTATTTAAATTATTTTTAATACTTTAGGTAGGTATGTATTAATCGAATTATCATTTTGTTGTAAGTATTATATTTTGTAGGTATTTAAACTAAATAGATTTGCTAGTGCGATTTGGTTTGATGATATCTTTTTACCGATCTTAAAACGTCTAATACTATATAATCCTTACATAAAATATGTACTTAATTAAGAAATTCTTCCACTAGAAATTCTTTAAATTAGTGAGAAATCTGCATCAAAATCCATTAAGTAGTTTCAAAGTTTTAAGCAAATACACAGACAGACGCGGACTTTGTTGTATTGAATTTTGTGAAATTTGCCTTAGAGAAAAACTTATAATTCCTGATCCTATTATTGTTTCTTATCGCGTATTATTTATGACTGTTGCTAATCATACGATAATCGTATTATTAAAAAAATTATTATTAATACGATAATCGTATAAATAAAAAATACTTATTCGTCCGATAATTTTTAAAATTAAAACGTTCAATTATTTTAATATTATATTTTAATTTATTTATGGTTGATGATATCGGACGAATAAAAATAAATAAATCATACGATAATCAAAAGTTAATCATACGATTATTGTATGAAGAGAAACTTCCATTATTTATAATATTGGGTAGGATTCTGTCAGTGCTAACTTAACCGATCTTCTTTTGATTACAAGAGAGCCAAATGGGCTTAACACAAACGATTTTCATTCCCAATATGATATGTTTATGCTTCACGAACAATTGATTACATTTTGTCAAAATGAAACAATATAACTCTGTAAATACATAAACTGTGTTCTAATATTTAAAAAAATGCCTTTGGTTCTATATAATTCTGTTGGAATCATTATCCATTTTGATATTTTTTTAAAAATATTTTCAATTCCCAATTACCTTAAACAGAACTTATAATTTAATCGATTTCGTGCCGTCAATACCGTCTTATCTTAGTTGAAAGCGTTAAGCGTTACCCTGCTGTGTATCGCTTTTAAACCGGTTGTTTACAAATAAAAAAGAGTTTGTAATTGGTTTTAGTTCGTTCGAAGGGTTGAAAAGGGAAGCGTGAAATGCCAGACCGTATTAAATTTAAGAGTATAATAAAGGATTATGGATGATGTATTAGAACCGTGGCGCAGGTTATTTTAGATTAGTTATCATATTTTGATACACAGAACATTATGTATAGATGTTTTATAGGATAAATGGTAATAGTGGTGCTATAAAGTGACTCTATGTCTGAAGGAAGACGAGGCCAAGGAATATACATTATAACACGAGACTTTTACAGAATATAGCTTAGATTTATAAGTTACTATGAGCGCACAATAAGAATAAATTGCCATACTAATACTTCGCCTCGCGTAAAAGATGTAAGTGCACAAAATGAAACGAACAATTATTAAATTATTAATTATTATTTATTTTATGTTGTGAATACGTTTTGTTGTACTTTCCTTAAAATAAATAAAATAATTTTTAAATATAATTATCTCAAAATTAAATTCCGGCGTGTCTTGATACTTGATGTTAAAAAAGTGACGTTGTCAGTAAATTGTTAGGAAACGAACCTGCGGCCGTTTCCGTATAGTGGCGGTGTAAGAATATCCCCCTTTGTCGTTTTGTAGGTGTCATAAGATGCGATAGAGGGAAAAAAAACAGGAGATGGCCAGCAGCGTCGCCCTAGTAACATCTAGAACATAAAAAAAGAATTTTGGTCACGGCGACCAGTCTCAAAAATATTAATCAGGGAGCCAAATCACCACTAGTCAACGAGAAAGAGGATACTTGATAGAGAGTAGAGAGGAAAAGTTCTCTGGTAAGCGCAGTGTTGGGTGATTCCACATAGATGGAGTGACGAACTGACAAAACATGCAGGAGCAAAATGGATGTAGGTTATTCAAGACGGTATTTTGTGGTAATTTATGGCTGTAGATATGTGATGGGCTCTAATGATGATAGTGATAATGGTGATGATAGAGTTACGCTACAACGTACAATGGCTGCAAACCGAATAGGTCAGCTTGACCATGAAAGCACCATGTTTGACGTGTTAGCACGAAGTGTTTCATAAGCCGAGTGACTAGTAGAACCATATTCCATCTTAGTCATCAGGGGTGACAGCGCATCTGCATTTTTGTTTCTCAATCAAAGACGAACATATATACCTTCTTAACATCTGGTAGACTGTGTTTTTTGTCTCCATTACTTTTATTAAAAAAATCATTTTCTATTACATCTGTTTTTATTTATTTATATACATCATGTCCTTTAAATATTGTTAAAAGCTCTGTCCAAGGTTAAAAGCATGAGAGAAAGTAAAAAACTATATCTCAAGAACTATTGGACTCAACATTATATTATTCTAAGTCGAACACGGCTACCTGTCACTGTTAAGCTCAATATAGAAGACGGTAGTGTTATCGTTAATCCGACAACCAAGCGGTAATCTTTCAAAATTGGGTTTTATTTCCAAAGTTACTAGATATACTATTCATTATAAAACGGATTTAAAAGGCGTTCAAATTAGAAATTATAATAATCGGATATATAGTTTTTGAGTTTACCACGTTGAGCTGCGTTCATCTAGCATAACGACGGTAATAAACCATTATATGCATTATGTAACAAAACAAGAAAGGCCTCTGGACACATATACTCAGCACGTTCCTACTTTACTTTTACTTTAAGTGAAAGCATTTAGACTTAGTGACTATTCATAAACGTAAGCCTTATGTAAATCTCATGCCGAATTTTTTGTATTTCATTATGTACAGTTTATAAATTACATTGTTGTTCTATAAAAAAAATTATACGTGGTAGAGCCTTGCTTTAGCTATATCATAGTTGTTGCACGAATGGGTCGACTCGACCGGGGAAGGACCACGTTCTCGTTCGTATGGTGAGTGTAGTGAACCGGAGACCTTTTTACTGGATACGAGGTATTCCATCTTAGTCGTCAGGGGTGACGACTAAGATGGATTTTGATTCTTAAACGAGGATATATGTAGACGTCTATGGGCCACAGCATCCGCTTACCAGCAGGTGGGATGTGTGCTCGCTTGTCACCCTTTTTCCATTAAAAAATCGCAAAAAAAACACATGAATCTTTGGAGACATGATGTTCATGATAATGATGATGTTCTGACTTATTTTCCACTTCAAAGAAAACGGATAATAAGAACGAGTTAATTTGAGTTATCTGAGGCGACTGGAAATCCGTAATGGACCGCTCCGGGCCCGAATGCAGAAGGCGGCGCTCCTAGTATGACCGCCCACATTGTCCCCTGGTTTCTTTCTTTCCCTATCTCTTTAACCTTCGTCAGTTTGGCCTTCCCTGCAAAGGGCTTCCATCTGGTTGGGTATTAAAGCGCTACAAGTGAACATTCAAGCGCAGATATTTTTTACTCGTTTTTACAGAATTCCACTGACCCCGTGGTATCCATACTGATATGCAGCGTAACGCTTTTGCACACACCCGCAGCCCCAGCAGCGCCAGCCTGGGAGAAGAAAACTTCTCCCCCTATTCCCCTTGCATGGCGCACCCTAACTCAAAATGCACATTCCTACAAAGCCTCTATCTACACATGCGTAACGCACCTTTCACCCTTCGGCAACTTTTGGTCGTACTGTCGATACACAAGAAAATTTCAACATATTATGCAAACTAAAATATCAAAAAACTATGGTTTTGCACAAATGATGGCCTTCCGCAAGGATTGGCCAGTTAAAGCGTAGGGGCTCTAACATATTAACCAAGTAACCATTAAGCCATCGTCATCTTTGGAGAAATAATAATTTTGAATAGATGAGCTGTTATTTATAGATATAATATTGCATTTTATGAAGTTAATGTGAATAACTGCATGGGTATTGGTTCATTATATTGCACAAAATGACTAAAAAGAGGAAACTTGTAGAGTTTTTTGCGCCCATTCTTTTCCTAAAAAGCGGTCAAAAAGTTTTGAAAACTTTACCATATTTATATTATATACTATACACAAAAATATTTATATAAATAAAAAAATATTACGTTTGACAAACAAAATTTTAATTTCTCACGTGAAGTCATTTTATTATTCCTCTAAGTATCATTATCTAATTAATAGCTACGAATAGTTAGCTAATACACGAGAAATTACAACTAATAACTTAATAGGAAAAATTAATAATCTGTCGTAAAGTCGGTAGAAAATGTTGATTATCACAATTTGTGTAATCACACGTTGTCGGTCCTTACTATTATTATATAAGTAGAAGTAATGACACGGCTTCGCACTCGCTCATGGCCTCGATTTTTTTATTAATGTAATTCTTTCTGCATTCCTTGCTGCAGGCAATGTGTCTTACGACAGCCTTTTTAAATCATAGGGCTTCTAAAGCGCAGTCTTAGAACAACTAGTTCGAAATGTTATTAATATTATATTGTCCATATTTTCGTTAGTAGGGCACTTATATACTCGTAAGTTAAAATAGGAATTATGTTAACAATATGGTATGAGACCATATTGTTATATCAATATCAATAATAATGCCGTGTAGGGACGGCGAAAGGTAATCCACCAACTATAGTAAACAGCCAACTATAGTAAAAACCCTTCTAATGAGTTAGTCTACGGGGAAGACCTATGTTCAGCAGTAGAATTTTGTTAGGAATGAATGAATGAAATCAATTGTAATAGAATTTTATGTAAACGTTGTTTCTTGCAAGAAACGTTAGTATTAAAACCATGTTTCCATATTGAATAAAACTACTTTTATGGATTATATACTTTAATAACTTATTTTTAGGATATGATCACAAACTGCAGACTCCTTGTGATCATATTCTAGACGGCCCCCGCCATTACATTAGATTTGATAAACCACAAATTCTCGCGAAAGAACATCGATTCCTGCCAAGGATGATACGTGAGGCTATTGAAATTAAAAAACATCCTAATTTCAATAGAGAGGGAGGCTGGGTACTACCACCTGCTTGGGATCCTGTAATTAATAAAATTAAAACTAAACCCAAGCATACCACTGCAAGACTTCAAGACACAGTAAGTTCATTCTGCGTAGATCGGACCAAAATTAATAATTAAAAAAGCTGAAGGTACTCCGGGTTAACTCTGACATCGGGACGTCATCGAATTAATAAAAATAAGTTATTAAACGCGATATAATCCGTAAAAGTAGTTTTATTCAATGTGTAGTGTTCGCGTAAATATAAGAAATCATCATGTTTCCATACTTATTAAATCAATTTGTATATACAAGAATTTGTATATGTAATAATAACAATATTTAAATAAAAAGAAATTCTGCCTAAACATTACGTTTGAATGAATTGAATAAAAAACATCCAAATGCGTGTCGGGCCAGGCACTATGTAGAAGTAGTGTTCCGTAGTTGCCCGTCACAATACGTAAACTTAGAAGGGGCCTTTTGATACTATGAGCATATTAAGTAAACGACTAAAAATGGGCGCAAATAGGACGTTGGTAATTGAAGGACTTATTTTCCAAACAGACTTATAGGGAGAGGTATTAAAAAAGATTAAAAAAATCGTTTCGATTTGAAAATAATACAATCTACTAACATCAAATCATTCACATGCCAAGTCCGTACAAAAATGGTCATAGTTTCCTATCTATCTTTTAGTTCCCGACTGTTCAACCCTAAGATATACATGACCGTAACGAACCTTCCCGTAAACCACCACTGCCCTAAACTATCCTGAGGGTCGCCCGCGTAAACCAAGAGTACCACGAATGAAACTGTAGGCCTACAATAATTACTAACTAAAAAATAAGCGAAAGTGGTATGTCAGGATCGGTCTCTTGGCGATCGATCCTATCTGCCTACCCCGCAAAGGAAAACGTAAAGCTATAGTAGTAATGCATAAGTCAATAATATAATCAAGATACAATAATATATCTATATGTTTACAATTTATGCATACTGAATACCAGCGTAAAACAGCAGCTTAACACAATTGTGTTTCGTATGGTGAGTGTAGAGAACCGGAGACCCTTATTACTGGAAATAAGGCATTCCATCTTAGCCCTCAGGGGTGACAACGCATCTTAGTTTTGATCCTTAATCGAGAATCAAATGAAGTATCAAAAACGACTATTATGGGCTAAAAAGAAGTTTGCAACAAAGGCAGAGAAAGTAAAAAAAGAGATTATACAGAGATGATTTGACTGTCGCATTAGGTTTTTCCTGTCATGATAGTTGTTAGTTTAAATAAATAAATAAATAATTGATCAGTCTGTAAACTCCATCATATTCTTAAAATTTGTATGTCGTTATGTTATAAAAATAAGAGTCAATTTGCTTGACTTAAAGTCAGAGTCTAAATCAAACCAATTATTCCTAGGTGCTTTGTAGTTAGTCACTATAATAAAAATATGCATGAAAATTCAAAAATCTATTGGTATATAAATTGAGTTCTAACTGAAACAGATTAAAATTAGTTAACGTTGAGATTTTTAAACAATCGAATATTTACAGAATACGGAAAATAAATACACGAAAAATGTAAATATTTTGTTGTATTTATGTTGTAAAACAATGAAAAATATTTTTAATAAAATTATGAGGAAATAAAAGATTAATAAACAAAATAAGGAAATCTTATATTTACGCGAACACTACACATTGAATAAAACTATTTTTACGGGTTTTATCGCGTTTAATTTTACTAATTTTGATTCCGACGTTTCGAGTGCTTTACAGCACCCATGGTCACGGGGGGGACTGAGGTGTTTGATGTCCTAATGTCATAGTTAGCCCGGCTACCTTCAGTTTTTTGAATATTATGGACCAAAAATTAATATTCAAAAAACTGAAGGTAGCCGGGCGAGATTCAGTTCCTTACCCC
This sequence comes from Parnassius orleans, assembly GCA_029286625.1. Taxonomy (NCBI): domain Eukaryota; kingdom Metazoa; phylum Arthropoda; class Insecta; order Lepidoptera; family Papilionidae; genus Parnassius; species Parnassius orleans. The sequence goes on from JAGSMP010000037.1 coordinate 1,071,913, forward strand.
CTTACAAAAAGTGAACAAAAAAATGTTCTTAACTTTTTAGTACTACATATTATTATTACTTTTTAGTGCTACAGATATTATACAAGAAAATTATAACAACTGAATAACTTAAAATGATTCAACCGGTCACATGAAATAGATATAGCACAAATTCCGCACGTGCGTCCAGACAAAGGAAACTTGAAACCTTTGTTTTAATTTAACGCTGGTTCTCTTATGTCACAGATTTGATTATGAAAACTTATTTTCTTAGTATACGTGCATAACAAAGAATTATCATACGATTGTAATTAAAATTTAAAGAAATAAACAGTCTCTATATGTAAAAATTTATTGGCTTAAATTTGCGTGAAAATTAAAATAGCGTGAACAGCTAGTATGAAGAGCACCTCCCTTTATCATCGCTTTATATTAGATTGATCTCTATGTACCTATTATGCATGAGTGTAATGGTAGTTAGTTATTACTCACTTCCAGATGGCTGAATAATCTGAAATTTCAAAAATAGTAGTAAGAACCGATGACATTATTATAATGTCTTGATTATAACTTACGCGTAGTATTAGCACTAGGATCATTACAGCTCGTGATCGATGAGTGTTCATTAAGTTTTTTTCAACTCTTACTTGATTGTGACTGTGTATTAAGCAAGAAACTGAAAAAATCTTTAAATGTTATGGCTATATAAAAATGTTTTTTTTTTATTATTTCAACAACAAAAAGCGTATAATCGTAAAGCTGGTTTTGTATTGCTGAAATTCTATAGCTTCTTTTTGACCAAAACATCTTTTCTTAAAGTTTTGAACCTATTGACGAATTTTTTGCTTGATGCACCTGCTTCGATACTGATAAAAGGTATTCAAAATATACCAGGTAAAATGTATTGTACGTTTTTTTTATATCAACTAAACTGTGCCGTATATATATTAACATTTAAGTTATCGAGTTTTACGAATACTAAATTTATAAAGTGTATAATTCCAACTATCAGTTATAGTTATATACTAATTTTATGCACGATTATGTACTAAAAACCATTGTTGTATAACATATTATGTTTTATTACTTTGGTAACCCTTGTTTTGACGATGAATTCTCAACACACAAAACAAAATGGCCGCTTAAAGGCTTGCTTGGGGATCGTAGACATCGTAGCCGTTGGCAGCGATATAATATAATGTTCACTTGTTTCTCCTCTACGCCGCTACGGGCGGCGGCGCTGGAGTCGTCCGCGCCGTACGCGCATCGTTACACTCCCACGTACGATCTCTTATTGTAAACACTGTTCGGATGTGCAGTTTCCGTTCGCAATGTTATTATAAGAGGGTTGTTGACAGTATGGAAATAATGACGATTGTGTAGTGTGAACTGTGTTGTTCTGTGACGTTTGACCGGATTACGAACAAGGATCGTGCTCGGAAATGACTAAGGCTAAGATTAATCGGAGCAGTGCGCTCTATCATAGCGCTAAGGTAAGACATTTTTGTTGATCTGTTACTGTTTTAATATATTTCATGAATGAATTTTACTTGTTATTGTTCAAATAAAGAAAATAGATACAGGTTTATTTCAAGTTCGTGTAATTTAGTAAAGTTAATTTGCACCAACCTGTTAGGTACTTCTTTTACAGATAAACAGCGTACTTGCATTTGACTTTGGTAGTTTCGTGAATGTGTAATAGTATATGTTATAGTAATCCGATCCAGGCCAAACCGGCCTGTGTCGGCGCCTAAGTCGTGATAGTCGTGAATCCTGATTCCCTTCCTTACTTCATCCCTCGTGCCTGAATTTTAAATCGACAACCTGGGCTGCACGATTAACTTGAAATATGCTTTTTACTTTACTTGCAGTTTTTTCATTAAAAAAAACATTAATATAACCTAAAGATTAGTTAATTTTCGATTGTACGTTATCAATTGTGTAATATGTGACGTATGTGGGTCTGTAATTACGGCTTTTATTGTAATAAATACAAAAAAGGCGATCAGAAACACGCTTTTTAAAAGCCTACCTTCGCCTCGCCTTCATCGTATTTTCCATTATCCCGTGGCATTAAAACTCGCTGTAAAAGACATCAACGGACGCGAGTGAAAGAGAAAGCATATCTGTCTACCAGTTATCCTGTATGCGGAAGAGAGACAAACAAAGCCTATAGTAATTTTGTTCGTAGTAGTTTGTTTGTAATTATTCCGACTGGGATTTTGTGCAGGTATACATATAAATACAGGTAGGGCCCGTCGCGGATGGCCGATCTCCCTACTTCAAAACAGAAAAGGGATGTTCCACTTAAGTGGGGAAGGTTAAACGAAATGCTTTAAAATAGTACAGGCTTTTAAATTTAAAGGTCTGTAATGTTGTTTCGGAGCGGTGAGGGCTAATGATGCATAAATAAAGCGATTCCCTAAACTGTCCTCATTTAAAATTAAAAAAAAATTAGGTTGTCCTTAACTTAAAACACTTTTGGTAATTTTGCGAGATATGCAATATCCTAATCCATATATAATAGGCTTAGATTCTTATTATATTTGGTGTAAAAAGTGCATTGATCGTGATATAATGAGAGTTTCTGAGAAATCGAGAACGCATGCTGACCGGTTCTCGGTGGCCACCGCAAATGGTGTTACTTCTCGGACCACACTTTTTGATTCCGTCGAGCTAATATATGTACTACAAATTTATATTAGCCTTTGTAGCTTATACACTGTAGTTTCAGGTCTTCCATAGTTTTAAAATGGTTCCAAAACTTTTTGTGTATAAAAATATATGCTATTGCACAATTTTACTGAAGGATACTAAGCTCGATTGCGGTGTTACGGAATGGTGATACCATTATTTTATTATGCTCAAGAATGGATAAAAAAAAATTGGCCAAGTGCGTGTCGGGCATGCACAATTTAGAGGTAGTGTTCCGTAGTTGCCCGTCATCACAATACACGCGGTTTGACCGCTATAACGACTAAAAATTGGCCCAAATAGGAAGATGGTAACTGAAGGACTTATTTTCAAATCAGACTTATAGGAGTGCTATTCAAAAAAGATTTAAAAAATCGATTTCGAAAATAATACAATTTGCATCAAATCATTCACATGCCAAGGTACAAAGATGATCATAGTTGACTATCTATCTATATATTCCCGGCAGTGCAACCCTAAGATATACTTAATGACCGTCACGAACCTTACGTAAACCACCACTGCCCTAAATTATCCTGAGGTCGCTCGCCTAAACCAAGAGTGTGACGAATCAAAATGTATGAGGCAATATAATTGTATGAATACTTTGAATGAGGTATATAATAACAACCAACTAAAAAATAAGTGAAAGTAGTAAGTAAGTAAAAAAAATAGGCAGGGAGGATTCCCTGCCTATCCCACAAATGAAAAAGTAAAGCTGTAGTAGTAAACAGTTTACAATAACATTTCAAAGTTATAATGCTTCTGGTATAAGGTCTTTTTCTATGGAGTTGTGACTAAATTTTTACTAATCCAAGTGCATTTTATAAGTTGGTCGACTATTACTCGTTAAATCATAATTCTACTTAGGTGTGATAGTTTTCCTTTTAACTTCATTATATATTCTACTATCTTGTATACTTTTCCAAAAACAGCAGTTTAGTTGGTAGGGGGGGGGGGGGACACATGACTCTAATGAAGAATACCACTTTAAAGCTAAATATTTCGAAAACGGACCCCTGAATCGAAAAGATGTTGTTCCACACCCCCAGTGTTTTTGAAAGTCCTATCCTACGATACCCCACACGATGGAATAAACGGGTAAAAAAAATCATTCTCTCAATCTGTTTTTTAAGATTTTATTTCACAGTTTTGTAGGCGTGATCAATATCTATAACTATGACAAATTACAGATTTTTAGCACCTAGGGTCTCTAAGTAAAACCGCGGACGGACAGACGGACGGACGGACGGACGGACATGGCGAAATATAAGGTTTCCTTGTTGTGTAACTACGGAACCCTAAAAACAATTTTGAACATTGAAGTGTTGGACAACTTGTTCTGCACAAATGGCATAAATGTTTTATTTTATAATACTACACCAACTAGTAACTGAATCGGTGACAAGCGAGCACACAGTCCACCTGATGGTAATTGGTTGCTGTGGCCCTTAGACATCTATATCTATCCTAGTTTGCGAATCAAAATGCAGATGCGTTGTCACCCGTGAGGATTAGAATGCCCCTTTTCCAGTAAAAAGGGTGTCCGGCTCTCTACACTCACCATACGAAACACAGCAGCGATAAGCTGCTATTTTACGCTGGTATTCTGCGAGAGCGTGGTCCTTCCCCGGTCGAGCCGACCTATTCGTGCCACAACTATACAATTAATATAGCTGCAGCTTGGCTCTACCACGTATAAAATGTTTATTTTATATAGAGTGATAGTTGATTAAACTAAATATATTATTCATATACAGACATCAATATTCTTACATTTCGTTCTCCCAAGATAATCGTTTGTTAAACACATCATCCCGAATTTCGAATGAACCTTGCAGTAGGCTCCGGAAACCAACGATTACTTGCACGTAACCTGTACACGCCAGTAATTTTTGACAATGGAAGCAATATAGAAGTAACGTGCAAATTACACCATTAAGCACTAAGTCTATTACTAACTTTAGCGGTTCACTAGCAAAGTTTATATAAAATCAAATTGTAATCTCCTTTTCGTTAAAGTTTTTGTAGTAAGATAGTAATTTGCAGAAACACTGTAATGGGTTGTGATACATATAGCTTTATAATGAATAGGATTGTATGACTTTAATAAGCTTAACTCTTATTATTCTAAAAGTTTTGTATATACTAAGAAAAGAACGAACAGTAATTTGTTTTAAATCTTAATAATCTGTAAAAGGTAACCGGTTGAATGTTGCTTGAAACTTAAGGGAAATTGCCATTTATACACTCTTAAAAGTGTAAAAGTATTCATTACATATTTAAATTTATTCATAAATGTGAGTTATTTGCAGTTTCCATGTCACACTCATTAATATTTCCCGTGTCCAGTAATTTTGGTATCATGTAATATTTTAAAAGAGAAATGTACATATTTTGCGGACTTATAAGTAGGTAAATAAAACCTTAAAACTGGCTCAACCTTTTGTAATAATGCTTGTAGGGCCTGATAATAAGTTAATTTAGGTTTTATTAAAGGTACTACCTTATAGTTTAGTGGAATTTTATTTATATTTATTTAGAAAGCCTCATTTTTTCGGAGTATAGAAACATATACATTCTTATAATAAGGTAAGAATAAACCCTAAGATTATCTGGTTGGTAAAACCAAGCCAAACATTTAAAATTGTGTAACCATAGTACGTGTGCGTTTTTACTAGGTGGTAAGACTCCTTCTCTGCAGCCAAACAGCAAAGCAAGTAAGCAAGTGCTTGCCTTAATGTGTTCTGGTCTGAAGGGTATAGAGATCCAGTATAATTAAAGGCTTTGAGGCATCCATGTTAGTCCTTAGGTGTGATAAAGCATCTGTAGCCTTCTTTGTATGAAGTTGGCTGCAAGTGTCCATGAACTGCAATAGCCATTAGCCACTTACCATCAGGTGGACCGTAAGTTCGTTTATCGCTTAAGTTTTATAAAAAAATATATGAATGTATGTCTATGCATGTATGTGCACGTAACGTTCCATTGTGATTTTTCCTCTGACCGTCATCGACGTTATACCACTGCCCTAAGGTTGACTGATAGATAATGCTTTTAGCATTAAGTTCGTTTTTTTCCCTATACATATAACACACACACACACATATATATATAGGTATATAAGTATGTATATATGGTAATTTATCATTTAATTGCAAAATACACCATTAGAAATAAGATGGAGAACCAGCTGTAATTTAAATTGTCTTTGTTGAATTATAACTTCATTGCTGGCGTAGTATCAGAAACCTTAAGTTTAGTTTTAAGGACATTTTCTTAAATAAAATAATAGAGGCATCAGTTAGTGTTTATTAGTATAAATAAATATCATAAAAGTATGAATACTTACAAAAATATATCATTTCCAATTTACTGTTGGTCAGAGTAAATAAAAACCGACGAAGTGCGAGTCGGATTCGCGCATGAAGGGTTCCGTACCATCGTAATACACGTTTCTAGTAGGGGAGACCCTTTTAATTTTTAATTAATTTTTATTTTTATTATTTGTTGGTATAGCGGCAACAGAAATACACATTCTGTGAAAATTTCAACTGTCACCTATTACGGATCATGAGATACAGCCCGCTGAGGACAGACGGACGGACGGACAGCGGAGGCTTAGTAATAGGGTCCCGTTGGATACCCTTTGGGTACGGAACCCTAAAAAGCAGCCTTAATAATTTTACCCATACCATAACATGTTGTATAGATGTAGGTGCTTCTCACAATCCACGTCATCCATGCAATTCCACTAATAAAAATAAAATCACGTTATCTAATCATATCATTATCGAAGGTGTGCCAAAAACACGTTTTCACAATACAGGATATTATATAGCGTGGGATGTTTTCGCTTCATCAATACGTTATGTCGTGTCGTTATGTTAAGTTACATACAGGCAAAGCGGATGCTCTGTTTATAAGTGGGTGTTTTTAAGTAAGGGTGCTATGTTTTATATTTTATTAAATACCTACTTATTCACTTATTAATTTTAATCGATTTGTTTAAAATTGATGACTCCTTTATTTTAATGAAACTACTACTACAGAAATCAGTTTATAAATTGTGGAAATATTGCATAATTGTAGTGACAAAAAAGGATTTCCTGACAATTAATTTATTAGAGTTCAATTAATTTACCTACACGTTAAAATATGTTTTTTTTTTTCATATCTTACTAAGAATCAAATTATTAACATTCAATATGCAGATGCGTTGTCACTCCTGAGAACTAAGATATGTCTCGTTTGGAGTCGTCCATTAATCTCACTTAGGTGTTTAGGGGGAGGGGGAGGCGGACGAGCCGAATCTCACTCAATCTCACGTGAGGTTCTCGGCAAATATCACGAAAATTGGGTTAAATTAAGTAAAATATGGCTAAATCCTACACAATTATATTTATATTTAATAATAATTAAGTATTTTTTTTTTAAATAAACCCAACGCAATCAAGCATAGATTAACGTATTTACACTAAAAATAAGCATTTTGAAAAAACTCATGTGAGATTTGGTGGGAAGGGGTCCAGCCACATCTCACGACATCTCACCAGGGGGAGGGGGAGGGTTGAAAAATCGATAAAATCGCCTCACGTAATTAATGGACGCCCCTTTTAAAAAGGTTCTCCCGTTCTCTACACTTACACTCACCACACGGAACACGGCAGTATTAAGCTGCTATTTTATGGTATTCTGCGAAAGCGTGGTAATGCTCCGGTTGAGCCGATCGATTCTTCGTACTACAACCATAATATAGAAGGAGAAAGGCTCTACCATACACAAAGTGCTGCCTAATAACCTATTTTGGTCGCTAAGCAGCAGTGCGTGCAGCGTATTGTGCTCTGGTGTGAAGGCTGTACAGAGTCAATATAATTACAGGCTGAGAGGCATTTCACCTAAGTCCTCTGTCTATCATCTAAGTGACAGTGCTTATGCAGCCTTCTTTGTTTTGGATGCAGGTGTCCATAGGCTGCAGTAGGCAGCGACTTACCGTCACATGGACTTTAATTTAAAAAATAAAAAACAAATATTTTCTGTGTTGTTTTTTTGTTCCATTAAAAATGTTTGTATTATACTAGAAAATCATTGCAAAAAGTCTGTCTCAGTATCAGTTTTTTCTCTAAGAACGTTAAACTAGGCGTGACCATTGTCACGGTACACTTGCGGTAGAAAAAAGTATGTATCTGTGGTTTATACTTGCGATTTGTGTGACTGCTTTTACATAAACTACTTCATATTAAAATGTTATAGGCTCTTTGATTTGTGTAATTAGTACTTGTTTTACCCGAAAGGAGGTTTTATGTCTTCCGGGTATGTACGATCATGTAGGGTTGTAATACATCTATGTTATATGTTCTTGGGTGATTTATAATCATCTCACCCTGGAAATTCGTCTTCGCCCCAAGGATCAGAAGTGCATAGACTGCATAATAGCTAAGGGCTAAGCATATGGCTGCGGGCTTGCGGGGCCACGGGTTCGAATCCTACATGGACCATGCGTTCGTATGTGGTCTACAAAGAATCGTTTCGGGTCTAAATCCAAGTGAAATTTTTGTTAAACTTCACAATACAGGAGAAAATCCAAGAGTTAATGTTTGGAAAAGAATCAAAATTGTATCGAACGTGTCATTTAATTAGTTATTAATAGATTACTACAGACAGGTTCTTTTTTAAATAATAAAAATAATGTTGACTTGTATCATAAGTACAAACTTAAAAACTTTATTTGATTTGTGTTTATATTTTATCTCACAGGTTACCCCACGATTTACAAATTGGTGTAGATATTTATAATTCGTTTTCTGAGTTAAAAGTGATGCAACTTTTAGTTCAGAAAATGTTGAAATAACTTTTTTTTACTAATGATAAGGCCCTAGATGGTAAATCGTACTACCTTAGCATAACAAAAGCCTATTCACTCTTGCCTTAAAGACGCTTAGATTGTATTCGAACGGAAATACAGACGCCGCCATATTATTTCACTCCTAATGGTTAAGAGTGCGAATCGCAAGCTCGGAACGACGTAAATAAGAATCCGCCATTCATCTACTGTTTTAAACCTCTCCTAACACAAGCATTTTCATAGAAAATTATTCATTAGAGTGGTTAACAAATTCAGTAACTGCAATAAGTCACTAATTGGGCCTTAGTAAAATTCTAACATTTCCAAGAAACTGACTTTCATAAGCCTTAGTGTAGAAACCAAGTTTGAGCATGCACTCTTGTATCTTAAAAGAATGAAATGCAAGCGATGGTAGAAACTAAAAGTTCAGAGTAGGTGCTTTAAATGAAAAATGCATAACTGCTTGATACGACTCGGAATTCTTTGTGATGATTATTATCGATGTAATAAACTAAACTAAATTAACTTCATTAAAGAAACACCATATGCATGTAAACAACGAAAACATGTATATTTTATATTACCTACACTTTGGTATTTCGTTACAATGTTATGTGCTTAATCTACTAATATTGGAATGACTATTTTTTGCAATGATTTTTTAGGAAAAATTGTATTACAGGAATTTTATATTCAGCGCTACAACACAGAATAAGTACTAGTACTAATGTAGTAATAATTAAATATAGAGGTTAGATAAGTAAGGTAAGATTTTAAATTGTAATGTTCTAAATCAGAGATCATCTGGGGTCTGAATTCATTAACCTGCTCTAAAATAAATCAAAAACCTATGCAGCTGCATAATATTTTTTGCGTAAAGGTCACATTGCATCATCGAGTCTTGTGTGGCAAAGTTATCGTTCGTACAAAGTTTAGGCGAGGCACTTCCGTAGGGGAAGTGCACCATCTACATTTTGATTAAAATTCACATCCGCATCGCGTCGCTCAACTGTGAACTGTGCCGCGTTGCGAATGGGTCACTCAATAATTATTATAATGTACTACAAATATAAATGTAATATTTTTGAGATATACATATATGTATATAGCATTGTTGACGTTAAGCGAATCAAGTCGTGACTTATTTAGTTGTTATTTTTAACATTTATATTGTGCTAGAGTAGCATCTTTAAATCGTAAATGTTGCTGACTTTGTTCACATTTTGCAATAATTTGAGATTTTTAAGATTCATTAAATTTCACCGCAGAAAGATAGCCCGCGGTTGCTTGAGAACAGCTTAAAACAAAGAAAGCTTCAGGGGAATTCGCCTCTAGTTACTAAGATATTCACTCATTCATTCCAGTCTATAAAAATTCCACTTCCAATTCCACTTGTCATCCCCATAGATTGACAAGCGCGGATTTTAATTATTTTTGAGTTGTTGCCAGAAAGATGCTGCTGCCCATATCCTGTTTCATTTTACTCTGTCGCCTCTTGCGACACCCATGGGATGATATAGAGTAGTAGATATTCTTACGCCTCCACTAACATTGTGAAGTAAGATATATACAACAGTAATTACACTACCATCCTTACCCTCGGAACTAAACAGAATATGCACGATTCTAGTTTCATTATACTTATTATGTTCGACTTCGATTATGATAATATCATGCAAGATAGAACTTCCCACGCGAGTCACAAGGCGTCAAATCGTGGTTTTCACTTGCAGATAATAAATTCAGTATGTTCGACGCATCAGTGCACTCCCCGATTATAAAAGATTTCCCCTTGGTGTTCTTCGCGTTTCTTATAATGGGAAACACTTTAATGAACAAATATTTACAAGACAAAAAGTATGTAGCATAGCAATATACACGCTAGAGTAAAGTGAGTAAACATAATAATATATTTATAGTCAATGGTAAATGCATTACTTCTTCGTGTCTATCCATCTAAACTACAATATACAACGTTTGTTTATACTATTAAGTTTTAAAAATCATTCATTGGCATGATTCATAAGATTTTTTTGTAAATTTGTTATTTGCACTTTAATTGAATCTAATAATTACTTTATAAATAATTTCAAGAAATTAATAAATATTACAGATATTGTTGTGAAAAAGATATTTGTAGCTAAGTTACTATAAACGGATTTTTTAATGTAAAATATAGTTAATATATTTGTATTTAAAAATAATAATAATGTTTATTTTATACCTTTGTAATATTATATTATCTATAAAAGAAATAATGTTAACGCTTAATCCTAAAATATAAGTATAATATAAAAATATGTAGTTCGAAATAGCCATATGAACACTAGACAGAGGCTTTGTCCCGTTATATTAAAAGCAACATGGCCGCCAACAAAACTCGTTTGAAGTTAAAGTAAAACTTGTTTCTCAAACTTTTTATTTTTATTTTTTATCATTTGGCATTAGTTTTAATTGATTCGATGTCAAAAGTAGATAATTTATTATAATAAATAGTTATAATGAAACGTCTGGGGATCTTAAGCATGTTCAATGCCTAAGGTATAGGGTAAGGAATCTAGACTTTACGGTTGGTTGATGTCGTCCTGCACTGTTTGAGAATCGCTGGCCAATTAAAGAAAATTGTAGATACTTTAAGCATACAGATATTAAAGTATAGCTAACTATAGAACGCACGTGCGCGATAGAAAATTACTTTGGTTTTGTCGTATGTAAAATGAGCGTTAATTACCTAGTTATTTTGGCTTTTGATCATCGACTTAAAATTATTTGAGCTCTCTTGAAGAATGAAACGGGTTCATTATATATTATGTTCCTGTACATAATATAAACTTTCTAAACTCTCACGCAGAGGCAATAGACTTCTATTTGGCATGATCCTGACACATCTCTCTCGCTTCTTTCACATCCATATACTTACGCATACATGTTCGTCGGTTAAGGGTACTCTTAATTTGAACCATCTTCAATATATGTATCACCAATTTGGTCGATAAACTTTCGTCTAGGGCGTCCCTTGCCGAATCAGCTACTTACTTCTCTATAGAGCTTTGTCACTCTTTTCTCATTCATTCTTTCTACGTGTCCAATTGTCCAAACTACCGAAGCATTCCTTTATCAATCCTACTGAAAACATCTCCTTGCAAATCACACTTTTCTCCTAACATACAATTTCATGGTTCATTATTTATGTAGATAATGGGTTGTACTATATTTGTCGGTGGTTATGTATATTGACTTACGTTACTCAAATTATTAATAGGGGATAATATCTACAATTAATAATTTATGTCATATGTAGAATATATAAAGAGTGTAATATTTAAAAACGAACAGAACCATTACTAAAACTAATGCGCGACCCTACAGTTGCTGCACTGAGAACCGAGAGTTTGATGCCCGCGCGCCAAAAGTATTTGTATGGCATATTATAAATAATTGTTCGCGGTCCCTGTCCATGTGCAGTTTGGGTTTGGGTATAAAAAACTACGTAGGACAACGTATAAGAGCTTTGTTTTTTTAGGTTTTGATTTTTTTTTAAATAGGTGACACTGGCTTTTCAAGCGGTTGAAGTAAAAGTTATTTATATTAATAAATATTAATATTTATTTCTGTTATGATTTTATTTTATAGGTACCTACTATTAATTTATTATTATTTGTGGTTTACTTAGTACAGTCGGTCTCCTAATATAGTATACATGATAGATAAATGACCAATAATATAGCCCAGTAAATTCCTATATCTTATATTCTACATATTTTAATATACTTTCAAGAGATTTGAGGAAAAATACTAGAAAAATTAAAAATTAATGAAAAATATGACACAAGATTTTTATAATTTATTACAATACTTAAATCATTTACATCTTGCAAAACATTACAAAGATTGCAACTTTCAACTGCTATTTTAAAACATTTTTCCAGAAAAATAATTTGCTGATTTTATTAAATCCTGACATTTCTTTTTACCGTTAAAACAACGCCAAGGCGCATACATTTATAGCGATCGGCGTTCTAACAGTTATCTAACTACGTGACTTAGAAAAATCAACATTAATCCTAGCTACTTGATGCTTACGACCGTTTCGCGGAACGCTTATGCTACCGGCCGGCACAGTACGTTCCTTTACTTCGCATCTGCCGCCCTTCCTTCTCTCGTAGAAATCTAATTGAAGGCATTAGCCTTCTTTTCAACATCATAGACTTCTTTTAATGCGAAATTCAGAACTTGATTATTACTTTTAGTGCTGAATGAACACTTTCCATCCATCTATTACAGCCTATAAAAGTCCACTGCTGAACATTTCTTTTTATAGAATAAGGGTTACAAACGAGCACACAGTCCATCTGATGGTAAGTGGATGCTGTGACTGTAGACATATACATTTATCCTCAATTAAGAATCAAAATGCAGATGCGTTGTCACCCCTGAGGACTGAGATGGAATACCTCATTTCCAGTAAAAAGGGTCTCCGGTTCTCTATACTCACCATACGAAATACAGTAGCATTAAGCTGCTATTTTACGCTGTTATTCTATGACAGGGTGGTCCTACCCTGGTCGAGCTGACCCATTCGTGCTACAGCTATAATACAGCTGCAGCGTGGTTCTATCATGTCAGCATAGGTATTACCCAAATATTTCCTCTTAGTTTGCAATAGTTGTCATGCTTTGGAGGCGGTTTGGAAACCGCAGGTTTTTAAACACTTTCAGTTGTTATCAGGAAGATGCTGCTGCCCATCTCCTGTTTCAGTTTTCCTCAATCGCCTCTTACAACACCCACGGCGATATGGGGTAGTGTATATCCTTACACCGTAACTACACGGTTAACACTACACGATAAACAATTTTCAAACAAGAGAAAAAACTAAAAGCCATTGCATTTGTTCCAGTTTAAATTAGAGATAGCGAAGTTTCTTCCATACTTTATTCTGTTATTATATTGCAAGTGTAACAAAGATGATCGTTATAAACATTTCTCATAGCCTAAGCAAAACTGAGTAATGCCGTTGTTGGCAGAAAGATAAAAAATAAATGCAAGATTATTTTGAAAGAAACATTAACGTGGTCTCGACATCTGTCTAAACGGGTCGGGAACACCTGTTCGACAGACGCCGAAAAGAATCGCGAAATACAGGCGGGGTGCACTATAAGAGCAGGTGATCCGCCATGGCGTCAGGGTTGCCAGTGCTAACAACAGATAAGGTGGCCAATAAACTTTTTGTAAATATGTAAGTGTATTCTTATGAAATTTTTCCTAATACTTTAGCTTCTTAAGTGGTATAGCGTCGTCAGTTCAATCAAAACTTCACATTCTTCCCCGAAAACAAAGTATGCTTATCTATATTTTGTACGCACAAATAACTCTCTCTAGAAATAGTAATTCTACTTGTAAAGCGATTTAGATTTCATAATTTATTACAATTTATAATTTAAAAATAAGAAGTTTAAAAATTGACAATTGGCACACTTTGTAATCCTGAATACCAGTCAATTAGTGATGCTCTGTGTTAATGAGGTGCTGTAATACTTTGATATCAAAATTTTGACGTTGAGTATAAAAGTTTGAATTCTTAATTCATAGCAACTGCTTTTGATTTTTTTTTAAATTTCACTGAGAGAATAGAATATATGAATATATCTTTTGTTGTGATTTATTCTGTTGGTTTTTAGTTGAATTTAAAAAGGAGGAAGGTCTCAATTCGACTGTACTTTTTCCGACATTTTTGTAGTAGTAAAATCATAATTTTTTATAACCTAGTATAACCTATATATACTTCAAGGGTGGTAAAATAGGGGATGAATTTTTTATATATCTTACTATTATCTTGTCTTGCTCTTGATATTTCTTAGTTCATTCAAAAAGGTCAAAACATTAAATATTAAAAAGTAAAAACCAATTTAAAATGACTAAAAAGAATAAAATAATATAATACTTACATAAAAGCTTAAAAGTTTAAGTTAGAACTTCAATTTTTCTATACTTATATGTACACTATGTTTAGCAACGACTTTAGAAACTATTATATCGAAATAATTTTATTATTTTTAGTTCTTTGTAGTCAGATTTTGCTTTTATTAAAATTTAATCTTTAAATTTTGAAAGATTTTGAAAATTGCTACAATTACAATTAATCTTGAAATATTTTGGTTAGTAAAATTATTTCTTTGATCGAAGATGAAATGCCTAAATCTAAATTCTTATTTTGTAGAGTATTCATTAACAGTAATGGGTATAGATCTATAGTAAATATTAGTTTTTAGTTCAGTAACGATTGAGTGAAATATCGAAAATGCGTTCAATGGGGAATAATATGGTCGATTTAAATAATCACACAGGCTAATGAAAATTTATTGTTATGGTATAAAGCCGACACGCGTCGTCACAACGTTATAGCAAATAATAGCTACCGATACTAGTTCCTTTTCGTCTCCTCATAGTTTTTGCGAGCTCACCTGGCGCGAACACCTGACGCGGATGTCAAGTCGCGTGCATCCCCCGTCATAATCCTTAAGCCTCACACCACCTTTATTACTTATCATATTATAAAATACACTCGCATTAATTTTTAGGCACAATATTAGTTTACGTTCTGAAATATTTTATTCATAATAAAATATATAGGTTAAGAATATATTATGTAAGTTGTACAGTGCAGAAGGTTTAGAAATCGTATTACGAATGAGATAATACTTATAATTGTATATACATACGTGTACTAATATTAACGATGTTAGGTTATCTTATAACCGGAAACGAATATATTGTAGAAAACATTTTTATGTGGGTAAAGTTCCTAAATCTAGATACACGGCAGTGTGTGTCTGAAAAGAAAAGGCCACGCTCCGGCTGCACGAATCATTTCGAGCCACTTTCGAATGCGCCATAACTTAAAAACTGATCAGAACCTTACCCTTTTATTGATCAAGCCGACAACCCCGAAAGTCGTTTGTACCGAACTTGGGCCCCTTTTCACATTTATGTTTTTGTTGGGATGTTATTTTACGTGGCTCTCATAAATTAAGAATGTCCTACAGATCAATTTCGGTAATCGGCCAGTATTAACGGTGACTAACATTGGCTTCGGGTCAGGATTATAGTGCGCGAGTGTGAACACAGGCACAAGTGCACTATTCTCTCACTCTTATAGTCCGATGGGACGACAAACCGATACGAGAAGAGAAATCAGGCGCAGGATTAGTAGCTTTACGTGCTTTCCGAGGTACAGGTGTGAAACAGCACTAACTGACTAAAAATTTTTTGTCAAAAAACCCAATAACTGATTTTGGCTCGACCAAAGACCACATGATCAACAGTCGCGCTTGCGACCACCAGATCAACGAGGTAGTCAAATAAATTAAGATTAGTGTAGTATTTTTATTACGTAGGCGGCGATTTAAGATGCAGCGCATTAAATAAAACACGTTCGTGGTGGAAGTCGGCTTACTTTGTATGTATGTTTCCCTACAAAGAATAAGATATAATATGTGTTTTATAATATTTATAAAAAAATATTAATGAAATACTTCTGGTAGGTATTAGCTGTTTCTTATACCTGCCTGTCTGTGGGGCCGGGTAGAGCCAGTACAATTACAGGCTGGGAGGCATTCCATCTTAGATCTCGGAGGTAACAATGATAGAGATATGCAAATAGTTTGAAGTTTGTTCCAGATATCCTATATATTATATAGGATATCTAGTTACAGTGCCAACATTACATTAATTTTTCATATATATAATTTTTTATTACAATTTTTTTTAAATTTTCATAAGTTACGTTATAAGAAATATTTGTAAACATTAACATAATTAATTATATATCGATAGACGAATTATTTTATTTTAATAAGAACTAAGAATAGGGAAGGAGAACTAGCCCCTGAAATACAGGTATAATAGCCTATTTTAGGGGCTGTTGACCACTGTGAATATTTGGGAATGTAATATGTTTATCAATAAACATTATTATTATTATCCATAAGTTGCAGTAGCCACTTATCATCAAGTGAATTGTTAGTTCATTGTCAATTCTATTTTATAAAAATAATAAGGCTTCAGATGTATTGTCATCTCTGAGGTATAAGATGAATGCCACCCGGCCTTTAATTAGACTCTCATGCACTTCTGCTTAGCGCCAGAATGAGGTAGGAAGGTAAAGGAGCCCTACCACCAACCATATGGCGGAATAAAAATATATAATTTAGTCAAAATCAAGGTCTCATGTGCGCGTATGTGTAACGTACTGCTTAGTAATAGCTTTATATCACGTGCCATTTCATTGATTTTATTCTATTTTTCACACTGATTTTTGAATAAATTAAAAAATTCACGCCAACAATGACAGTCCTTTGTTTAAAAAATTAAAATGGCAGAAACATTTCTAAGTCACCGTCTGATGGCGGAGTGACCACTACTTAGTAAATTATAAGTTATAAACGTCATAGATAATAATCTGTTGGGAAATATTTAAAGTGCTAGGAAATTTGTACTCGCTTCGGCAATTAATATTATCTATGCTAACGAGGCGATTACGACAAACCCTCCCATAATTAAGGGTTCGGTCGCAGAACTACATAAATTGATAATCTGTCAAATTTCTGTGAGTTCAGTTTGAAATTGCATTTAAATTTTTTATTATTATTTTATTCTGCACGATACCGCGTGGAGTAGGGCTATTTGATAATTAAATTACTAGTTTTAGTTTTTTTTATTATAGTTTTTAATATGGTATATAATAAAATCCTGTAATTAATAAAATTAAAGCTTTTAAATATTGTCAATTGGATAAAAAGATGTGTGGACAATAAATGTAGTTTTAACTATTAACAGGTTTGAACATAGATAATGTTATAAATTTAAACCACCATTACCTATTACCCGTTATTGGGAACAAGTGCTTGACACAACAACAACGTGAATTTATTGCTTGTGTGTGACCGGACTAAAAGTCATCTTTATAAATTTATAACAGATGTCCCAATAATGAGATGTACATTGTTAAATAGCAACTAAGATGGAATAAAATATCCACCTGCTGGATACTTGCGGCGTCCGTCCCCGTAATTCACTACAAACATCAATTAATGTTGTTTTAATAGTAATGACACTTTTTACTCACGTAAAGCCACGTTCGTATGTAATTATTAAATGCAGCTGGATAGGTTGCCGTCTGTTTATGTTCTTTTAGCCAGTTTGGGTATTATTCATTATAAATTATAATCCCCTGCCGCGTCTATCTGTATGTATGTTCGCGCTTATGTTGGAAAATACTGAAAAGTTTCATTCGGTTTTCACCAATAGACATACTGATTCATGATAAAGTTAAGGTATATATTTTTTGCATATTAGCACCAATCTGACGATATTTTTGTCGATTAAGTTGGAAAAAATCATGCTTCCTCAGAGCTTCCTGTAAATCAATATAATTAATGTAAATAAAAATAATATTTGGTTTAATTGTTCCTCTCAAAGAGTTCTAAAGAAAAGTCCACGACTCTATATGTACAAAGTGGGAACACCGCCAATTTTCTGACTAAGAATGAATATTTCTTGACATAAAAACCCAATAGCTGATTGTGGCCCGATTCTGGATGATGTTAATGATATTTTGATGTAGTGAGAATAGGCAATGTTCACAACTGAAAGTTTTAGGTCACTAAAAATTATGTGATTTACACTGGCTATTTGCAAAATTGATGATTTGAACTTTGTTCTGTCGTCAATTATTTTTTTATAAAAGTTAAGGGACAAATAAAAAATGGCAAGTGGATGCTGTGGCTCATAGACACCTAAATCTATCCTCGATCATGAATCAAAATGTAGATGCGATGTCACCGTTGAGGATTAAAATGGTATGCCTCATACCAGTTTAAATGGTTCCTGGTTCTCTAAACTCACCATACGAAACACAGCAGCATTATGCTGCAATTCCACGTTAGTATTCGTTGGTAAGAGCGTGGTCCGCCTGGTCTAGCTGTTGCCATAACACGCAACAGAGACCACTGTATGTATACATATTAGATAGTGGTCTCTGTTGCGTGTATATGATGAATATGATGGTATATATGATGGATTCCCCGCGTAACGACATTCCAATAACCACAAACACTGATCGCTTGGTTTTCATACAAATACTGACATATGTATTATGCTAGGTTGACTCTACAACTCGTGCTTATATTCTTAAGGTGAACTATTTGTGTCAGTTATAACTATTTCGCGTCCATTTAGTTGCATTGTGTTTTATAGCAGAAAATCGAAAAGTTAAACATATCTATATTTTCTGGGATAAGTTTGGTTTTATATTAATAATGATCTATTATTATTTTTGCAGGTGCTGTGGCATCTGGACATATTCCGTCGCAGCTTCCGCGAGCTCACCGGCCATGCATGTCTCGGTCCTTCCTGTATTTTTTGCGCCTTGAAGGTAAGTTTAAATTACTTATTATAATGTTTTCATTACAGTTTTTCTTATTTATGTAAAATCATATATATCTGCATGTTTATGGCAGTTCGTAAAACTTGAATGCTTAAATGTAATGTAAATAAAACAAGTATTTTTCTAAAATATCAACCTGTGCGGTTACCAACCCGCCTGTTCAGTGTGGTGAGTAAGTATCTTAAAGTGGTAAGCATTTATTTGCTGTAGCTGTTAAGGCCTTTTCTTTTTAACGCTGGAAAAGAAGAAGAAAAAACCTAAGTGCCCTAAGCCCACCTGTGAGTTGTTTGTTGTGGACTAATTTGAATAATAAATCAACTACGACTTTTGTGTGCAAAAACCTCGCGAGAAAATGTTATGCACCTTAGATGAAGACTGTTTGAGGGTATATGAAATGTCAATCATCAGTGAAGTAGTAGAATGCACTTGACCCAATAAATTTTGAAAGAACACCAAGATAGGATAAACTTTGCTTGAACTTTGAAAAGGCTGGCGATTTTCAAGCTGTATTATTTAAAAATATGAATTTTCAAACTCGATGAAGATAGAGAAGATAACTTAAAACTTTGAAAATATATAAAAGAATAAAATACAAGCACAATGCTTTAACAACAATTCTATAGAATTCACTACATGAATTCGAATACCTATATCGCTAAAATTAAAAAAAAATGTCAAATTTCTTGTGTCTAGTAGTCACTCTTCCTTATTAAACTTGACATTAACTAAAGTAAGTAAAGAAGCTATGAATGAGACAGAAATGAAATGAAATGAGAATGAGTCTAGGATGACTATGCCTTGCTATGGGTTAACATTGTAAAACCTTTGTAAAACATTCATAAGCAGGATGAATACATTTTTAAGTCGAAATTGGAAAGTGAATATTCAGCGGATTGATACTGATCTCAGTACTCATCGTTATTACTTTTTTGTGAGAACTCCTCTTCGTTTAAGAACTATATTACGTATTACATATGGACTAAAATATGCATCTATTCGCAGATTATAAATTATATTCGTTGTCAGCAATATCACGACATAATTTTAATAAACAAAAAGCCATTCATTTTAGTTCACTGCTCGCCGACTAGAAGAACCGACGCGACGTGACCTTTTCTATAACAATGAACTGTATTCGTCGCTTTATTCAAAAACAAATTCGTTATAGTAAAGTTCAGGCACGTCTTCGCTATAACTAATATTCCAAAGCTGCCTCCGTAGTATTTTTTATCAAATTTAACCTGCATTCAAAGTTTTAATTTGATCTAAAGAACTAGTATTAGGTTTGTGCCGACTCATGTAGTTGTTTAGTGAGATAATTTAAACGTTAACGTCAGGGAACAGACAATGCGCATACTCTCTCAGTGTACTGATAGCATCCGCTAATTAAAACTTTTACTTCGATGTCTGCAACTTTCTCATAATGGCTCACAAACTATTATTTTTGCCTAGTTCATAAAAATATTACAATGGCGCTGGATGATAAATATTTTTTCTTGCCTTTTTTTAGCTATTAATCTATCAAATTTTTCCTCTTGAAGTACAAAACATTGGATATTAAAAAAATCTTAATATATACATTTAAGTTGAGTGATATTAATTTATAAAAATATAATATGTACCTATATTTGAAAATATTCGATGCTTTATTTTAATTTTAAGCGATATGTATATAAGCAGTGATAATTATGATATTATTTTTCTTCTGTATCAAAATCAAAGTTGACAGCACACACACTTTTTTTGGTTATTGTTTAAAGGTAAGTTTATATAAATTAACTCAAATTGCATAATTGCCTATTGACTATTCTCTTGAAATACATCTGTTTTTTTTCTATACTCTTTATATTGCATATAAAAGTTGTCTAGATGTGGTGGCAATAGTTAAGCTAAGAGAATCACATAATTTTTTGATGATTCATAGATCACTGCCTGTCGCCTATCACGCAGACGGGCATAATATGGTATAGGTGGGTAGGTGTTAATTATCATAAGGTTTTTATTATAAAGAAATTTCTATGTGGTACTTACGAAAGAATATATCATTCTGTCTAGCGTTGAATCTGTTTAAGAAAAAAGAGAATGAATAACAGCATTCTTCCGTGCAGTATACTGCTATAGTCAACCCCGTTTGCAGCAATTAGCAAACATTAAGCTTAGTTAGAGTAACAAAACAATTATAAATACTATAACATTCCATTACAACCTATAAAAGTCCACTGCTGAACATAGGCCTCCCCTATAGATTGCCTCATAGGGAGGATTTTGCCATAGTTACATAGTTAGTTGGCAACCGCAGTTTTTATTATTTTGTGTTGTTACCAGGAAGATGCTGCTGCCCATCTCCTGTTTCAGTTTCCCTATCGCCTCTGTCACACCCACGGGACGATATGGCGTAGTGGATATTCCTTCACCTCCACTACACGGTTATAAAAATAATATTGCTGCTGATAAATAACATTGTAACTTATAAAATAGATTAAATATGTTGTAAAACAAATTAATACTTGCCCACAAACAAGTCTAACAGTAATTTATACAATCCTAAAGACGTTTACAATTAGTTTTAGTTTCTATTGACAGCTTTAGCTATATTGTGTATTACATAATGTAGGTACTAACATTTTTTTAAAATTCAAATTGCAGTATTATAATAATTACCGCTTAACATAAAACACATTAGTCATTCCACACATAAAACAACAGTGAGTCGTGATTATATAAACTTCCACATAAATTGTTACTGAGATAATAAAATGTACCAACTGCATTTGTCCATGGTTCAGGCACGTTCCCTCTAGAAGTGTGTCGTGGCGCTACGTGCTCCTAGCTGAACATAATCTGGGCCAACCAATTACCGAACTGATTACAACATCGCGCCGCTGTTCTAATCTTCGTCTATTTCATCAGCCTACTTATTCGTGTAAAGCCAATGCGCATTTGAACTAGTTGTCTGTCGCCATACAAGGTCCTTGTTAACAATCGCATGTTATACCTCTATACTAATTTCACTTTGAGAACAAATAAACAATTTTTACCAGCAACCGTTTCATGTTACCTGGTAGAGCCACTTTGCAGAATTAATATGGTCGTAGCAGGAATGGGATGGCTCAACCGGAGAAGGAACAGGACCACACTCTAACAGAATACCAGTGTTAGTTTGAAGTAGCAGCGTAATATTGCTGTGTTTTGTATTGAGAATGTAGAGAACCGGAGACCCTTGTACTAACAATGAGACGTTCCATTGTAGCCCTCAAAAGTGACAACACATCTTCTGCATTTTGATTCTTAATCGATAAATAGATGTAGGTGTCTGTGGGGCAAAGCATCCACTTGCCATCAGATGGACTGCGGGCTCGCTTTTTGTTTATAGGATAAGGGTGACAAACGAGCACACAGTCCACCTGATGGTAAGTGATTGATGTGGCCCATAGATATTCACATTTATCCTCGATTACGAATCAAAATGCAGATGCGTTGTCACCCGTGAGGACTAAGATGGAATGCCTCGTTCTAGTAAAAAGGGGCTCCGGTTTTCTACACTCACCACAAGAAACACAGCAGCGATAAGCTGCTAGTTTACGCTGGTATTCTGTGAGAGTGTGGTCCTTCCCCGGTCGAGCCGATCCATTCGTGCTACTATTTACTATAGGTACTACTGATATAGCTGCAGCATAGCTCTACCACGTAAATTCATCGCCGCCACGTACCACGTAAATTCAATTCGCTTGTCCTCCTTACTTCTAAAATAAGCAAACAATTATTATTATAAATGTTTTCAGTGGTCTATATTAAATAACACAGTAAGAACACTTAAATGACTAAATCCATTTCTTTATAATATAACTACACTTAAATATTCTAAAATTAAACATTTAACAATATTTTTCTGTTTTATTTAATTAAACATTTATTATTACTTTTCTATATTATACATTAATATAAAATTAAACAAATTGGACATATTTTCGTTACACTAATTCACCTTTAAAATAGGAAGATTTCTATATGTGAATGTAAACGTACATATAGACGCGGCGCACGCGCAGCTGCAGGACCGGTTGGGCTTCTCGTTTACAAAGTTCAACCTCATCATGTTTGTATATCCGTATATCTATGACTACTCAGTACAAATGGCTATCGACGTCATTTCTGTTTATACCCTATACCCTCTATTTGCTTCATCAAACTTATCAACATTTTAGTAGCATTTAATGACTGTAATAATTCTCTCATTAAACATGTATATTATATAAGATAGCTGAATAAAATTTGAACAAACAGTTCCTTGATCACTCGGTTGGAACGAAGTTCCTTCCGTAGTATATTATTATTGATAAACGTATTATATTATTGATTAACAAATACAAATAAATGAATTACTAGTGTCTATTAAAGTGAAGCGTCATTTAAAATAATATTTCTTTCACGGCAAGATAAGAAAAAGTGCGAGGGAGATGAATATTATTCCATCTCGCTCTCACTTATACAAAGGGTCGTGACGGAAAAATCTTACACTTTTCTCGCCTAGCCCCCATCCGCCCAATTCGTACCGTGCGATAAGGAACTTCGTTCCAAAAATGGTAATAGTTAATTACTTAACTTCTCAAGACTATGTAGATAAAAGTGTTCGGACGAAATACTAAACGTGTGCTATTAAACACTACCGTTCCGAGTAAATTATTTATACTTAGTACTAATACCTCGTTCTGGGAGTCTAAACACGGTTTGTCGTTGGCGCCTTGTTGCGCACCTACCTCTCATAAATAATATGTGTTTGTATGCTTACACACGAAATTTGTCTAATGCTAGTTTATGAACATTAGGTAGTGGTTATCTCTGTATACTTTCACCAATAATCGTTTGATAAAGGAGTAAAATATCAATAACCTGCTTTTCCCGCGGTTTGGCTCGCGTGGATTTCGCTCTACCAACATCATTAGTGTACTATGCCAAAATTGGGGATCCTTTCGTTGTTTGTGTGTCTATCTGATAAAAAGTTCTTGTCAGAGACATACAATAATGCGTTCACACTGTTTTTTTTTTAAAGAGAAAATATAAAATTTATTAATAATTCAAACAGTCAGTGTTTCGGGGTCCAGATTGTGATTTTCTTATTTGGCATAAAATCATCACATTTATATTGTGAATATAAGTCACTGTGGTCGATGAATATGGAATATTTCTTCGCACTGTATGCCACGTATCGGATCCTAGCATAGCTATGAACCATCGTCTCGACAAAATAAATAGACTAAGTGAATCTTCGATAGGTTCCGAAGTTCTACGATCACTAACCGACTCACCAGCGTATATACATAAAGATTACGATAAGATAAGAGACAAAGATGTGATTTTCCTATCATCACCATCTCACCTCACCTATATTATTTTGATTTTTTAATAATGTTCCAGCGTTAAGGCGAAAGTTGCTGTGTTAGGTATGATTAGTGTTTGACCAATGAGGCATTCCTTTTTATACCTCAAGGAAAGAACGCATCTGCATTTTGATTCTCAGTTGATTGTGTCCATGAACTCGTTGCTGTAACAGAAAGCAAATGAAGTAGTAATACTTATAAAAAGTAGCCCACTTGACTCCTACACAGTCGTCAGAGATCAAGGTCTCTCATTCAATCGCATTCTCGCCCGCTGAACAAAAATATTGAGTAGCAATAATACGAAATAAAGCGATGTTTAACAATTATCTCTCAAATTAAGCCGCTTATATGCTAGTGCTTTTTCTTGCTCATTTTAAAATGATAACAGAAAAACACATTCAAACGTTTGAAAAACTAAATTTTATTCCTTAAGTCGGAAGATAAGTATTTATTTCATTATGCGATTCATGTTAGTAAAGAAGAAAATTGTCAGTCATTACGTGAGACAACGTTATCTGAACTCGATTAAAAACCAAAATGTAGATGAGTTTTTGTTGAAACAGCTGCAGTTCTATGGAGTGCAGTCCTTCGCCGCTCGAGCCGACCCACTCGTGGTTCAGCCATAATAACTGTAGCGCGCCTCTATGACGTTGCAGTATATGGTCAGTTAGTATATATATTATTCGAAGTGAACTATTTCAAAATAGTTAAATCCGGGTGTACATCTTGCAATTTATTTATAATAAAAACAATAATCATAAAATATTAATTGAGAGTAACAAAAACGCAACTTATCGCTGGCGCCTATTCGCCCCCGCTCTCTCTGCAATCTACTAACTTATAAGGCTTACCCTGCCACCAGACCATATAAGACTAGATTTAGCTTACAAGTTACAACGTAACGTATATTTCACTTGATTAATCATAATTAGGTGATGCTTACGATATCACATATATGTGGGAAGAATGTGGGTGATGAACATTATAATCGTTTACTACTTTTGTACAACTTGACCTACGCTTCTGGTTATATACAAATATGGTTATTAATCACAGAATTGAGTATAGATTTTTTAATACAATTAATTTTCTAATGTTTACGCAGTAGAGCTGGCTTGCAGCAAAGAATAATATGGTTATATTACGAATGGGTGGGCTCGACCGGGGACAAACAGTTACCACCGTAAAATAGCAGTTTAATGCTACTGTTTTGTTTATGATAAGTGTAGAGAACTGAAAACCCTTTTACTGGGAACGAGGTATTATTTTCAAGTCTACAGGGGTGATAACGCATCAGCATTTTGATTCTTAATCGGGGGTAGGTCACATCTTCCACTTACCATCAAGTAGACTGTGTGCGCGTCTGTCACCTTTATTATATAAAAAAAATCGAATTGACTAATTAATGCGTCTCTCTATTTTATTTAGCTTGTTTGTTGTTTTAATATTAGATATTAGTTTTCCAATTTCCAAGATAATACGTATTAATTATTGTATTAAAGGTAAAAGACAAAAAGTGTGTCTTACACTCAATTTGTCCAATAATAATTTAAAATATTGAAGTAAGGTAGAAATATGCAGACTAATAAAATCAACAGATATTTTCTTTCTTATACGGTGACGCATTGCTTAGAAGTCAGTTTAAATACCGTTTCCCCAACAAAGACATAATAACGCTTACCACGGATTTTATGAAACTTGTGTAACAATGAAAAAATGACTGTTGATTGAACGAGCCTGGGAAACAATAAAGCGGTGTTGCACATTGCAGCCTTCAACCACTGACTGGTCAGAAACAACAGTTTGTTCGTGGTACGCGAAATCGCTCCAGCAATTATCTCGACTAAGTGTTATCTGCTATAATTACAATTGGACTCGATTGCGATTACGAAACGATCGGATACGACTGTCTAATTCTAAAGTTTATAACTATGTGTCGGTTATATTTAATACCTTTAACAATTAGGGAAAGAGCTATAAAAATAACGCTAAATCTTAGCTTAATAACACGCATCAAAACGATAAATGTTTGCATTAAAGATTTAATGTAATTTTTAAATACGTTATTTACTTATTAATAATTTTTAAACGTAAAAGTTTTGCTTTATAAATCACTAAAAAAAGCTTATTTCAAATTGAAAAATAAATTCATTGTATTGTTTACATAAGACGAGACTAATTGCTTTGTCGCCTTATTAACTACTAAAATCATTAATTTGGCTATAAAAGTTATACGTGAAATTAATGATTGATGACGAAGATTTAGTACATAAAACTTGGCCCAAACTGGTCTCGAGTGAAAAGAACAAGTGGATTGGTGAAGTAGGACATTGACATACATACATGAACGAGTATGAGGAACGAAGAAGATTGGACGCACCGTTGTTCTAGGCGAGGCATTACATATAATCGATTTAAATCAATAACTATTCATATACTTGCGATTTGTTTCTCTTGGTGAAACTGCGTTGTTAACCACAATTCTTATAACATTATTTTTCTATAACTTTTACGTTCTGTTCACACATTTTCTCAGTTGTATCCCACAGTCCCGATCAATAATCTCTTTATTATATATATATCCATAGTAGGTACAATATTATCAGGTCAATTGCTTTTAATATTGGGACGCCTTGGCTAGTTACACTGTTAACAACATATTAGTTTTATTTAGATTACTTTAGTAGATTACTTCGGAAAGTATCAATATTGACAAAATTATGTGGGTTTGTCATATTATTAAACACATCTATTGTATGTTAATGTGAAGAATGTCTTTTTATAATATAAATACGTCATTCACATCTAGGGTCAGGCAACGAAACAGTAGTAGTACAGCACATTAATAACATAGTAATATAGCTATATCTAGGTGACACTGATGGAAACGATAATTGGGAGTGACTCGTGTGGCCAGTATCGGTCAGAAGCCATCATATTTTACGGCCGTGTGAACTCCACCTGCATAGGTGATGCCTTTGTTGATTCAGGTTAATGTCTTCTATTGAATGGCCTACGTTACAAATGAACAATAAATTATCTGCGTTTACGTGTCTGCACAAATAAGTTATATTTGTATGGGCAAGTTATTCTTAGAAAACGCACTTTTATTTACTTTCCCAAACCGTTTATTGTTTCGAACAGTTTTAAAAGTACATACTCGTAATTGACTGGCGTTCATGTACACTAACACAAATTTATGTGTTATTATATTATAAGAACATAGCTTAGGTCAGCGTCTCCGTCTATCAAGTTTTAGTTCTGAGGTCATCAAACATTGTTATAGGTAAGTGGTTTTTAAACGCGGCAAGGCTCCTTTTATGCCTAGGTATTCGTTTGTATTGATACTACCTTGTTAACCTAATTCTGCTTGCAAGCAACAATACACCCACTGCTGTTACCTTGAAAGATGTGTCTGTATGTGTGTGTTTATGAGCGCAGTATCGATACTTACACTGGGAAAACAACATTTTGTGACTACAGTTTTGGGGTCGCAATTTTCGAACGATTTATAATGGCTCAACGTTCGTTTATTAGCTGGGTGCAGTACTGAGCGCATTTGGATTAATTATTTTTATAGAATAAGATTGACAAACGAACACACAATCCAACTGATGGTAAGTGGATTCTGTGGCCCATAGACATCTACAACTATCCTCAATTAAAAATCAAAATGCTGAAGCGATGTCACCCTGAGGACTAAGATGAAATGTCGCGATTCCAGTAAAAAGGGTCTCCGGTTCTCTACACTCACCATACGAAACACAGCAGCATTAAGCTGCTATTTTACACTGGTATTCTGTTAGAGCTTCTGTGAGAGCGTAGTCCCTAAACGGTTGAGCCGACCCATTGGTGCTACAACTATAATATAGCAGCAGCATGACTCTACCACGTAAAAATCATTTTGTTACATAATATCTCTTTATCTCTTACACCGCAGTGTAGCAAACTTGCATTTTAAAAGGTATAACGACACTTTAAAACTATGAAAAGTTCCCCCAGTGACCATGGGTGATGTAAAGCACCCGAAACTTGTGGAATTATAAAGTTAAAATTAAACGCGATAAAATCCGTAAAATGAGTTTCATTTAATATGTAGAGTTCGCGTAAATATAAGAAATCATTAAAAGTTTCCACTTCATATATATTATGTGAAGTAAGAATTTTATACGATCCACTGATGGGCACAGGCCTCCCCTTAAAATAAAAAAAAAGAGTTATAAAGTGCAAAAAACTAAAAATCAAACCACTGACGCATTGTGTCCTGTATTAATACAATACTCTAGATAATGATAAACTATTAATTAAAACTGGCAAAAAAATTGGCAGACTTCATATGTCTTCTAAATTTTTTTTTAATTCTTAAGGAAGTAGATACGTGCTAGCGTATATCATGGATTACCACGCTCGCCTCTATATGCAGACTATATACTTCAATACAGCCCTTCACAATTCCACCGCTAAACATAGGTCTCTCCTAAATCCACAAAACACGGTCCCGAGTCACCTGCATCCACTGGCTTCCTGTATCTCTAACTAAAGGTTGTCACTTCATTTAGTGGGGGGCCGCTCTACTTTTATATTTATTTACTTATTGTAAATTCTAAAATAGCATCATCATCATCATTACAACCCTTCAAAAGTCCACTGCTGAACATAGGCCCCCCCAAGGAATGCCACAAAGCCACCTGCATCCATCGAATTCCTGCATGTCTTACCAGGTCGTCACTCCATCTTGTGGGGGTCGCCCCACACTTCGCCTACCAGTAAGAGTATTGTGTACATATAATGTAATTAAAAAAATGGTTTGCTTATTTAAAAATACACGTATTATTTTTGTGAGTGTGCGTTCCACTCGAAGCATCGGGAATTAAAAAAGTTAAAATCTTAGAGTATACATAAGCATAACTTGCTTATTTATTCTCTAAGGTTAAAATTAAACGCGATAAGATCCGTAAAATTTGTTTTATCTATTATTATCATCATCATCATTACAGCCCTTCACAAGACCACTGCTGAACATAGGCCTCCCCCAAGGAATGCCACAAAGCACGGTCCTAAGCTACCTGCATCCTTCGACTTCCTGCATGTCTTACCAGGTCTTCACTCCATCTAGTTTTATCTATACTAAAGCCTAATAATAATAAATGACTAAGTACTTACGCACTAAGTACGTATGCATATATTGTTAATACTAGTAAGCTCATTTCTCTAAATAAGGTGATTATGTTAACAGTTAACTATGAAAGAAATGCATTATGGTACGTATGAGGACTTGTTCTAATGTAATGCGCTTCTCCCGCCGCCATTATGATAAGGAGTTCATCACATCTAGGGTCGGACTTTATCTATATTTAAATATTAAAAATCTTCAAAAAAATCGATACTGACTTCAAAAACCGAAACGAATTAAAATAATTTCCACGTAATAGCTTCTGTAGTCGATGTTACACGTGGGTATTGCGTCGAAGAATTAAAGCCCCGACTTCAGAAGCTATTATGTGCAAGTTATATTTTTTATAGTTTATACTCTTCAGTTTTGAAGTCGGTTTTATTTTTTTTAATTTTATGTTTATACGCATTTGAGTGAACTAAGGAATATGAGAAGTTCAAGGTAATAACTACAATGTCAAGACATTGTAGTTGTTACCTTAAAGTCATCAGATGAAGATTTTAATGTAACTATTAACAAGTTAATAGTTACATTAAAAACTTCATCTGATGACTCCTAAAGTATAACCTTTTAATAAACGAAGATTCATTAAAATCAATTTATAATGAAAGAAGTTATGCCGTAACATACAAAAAAAGATATACAGACGAATTGAGAATCCTCTTCCTTTTTTGAAGTCGGTTAAAAATTATAATCCTTTTTGCGTGATTTTCTAAAAATACATTTTCTACAACATTATGTCTTTATTCATTATTAAATCAAATTCTTAAAATTCAAAATAATGTTCTACATTTCAAACATAGTCCTTACATTGTACGAGTAAGTAAAATCTAAAAAACTTGGTTAAGGCTCGAAAACGATTTGGCTAAGCATTTAGCTGCGAATCGTGAGTTCGAATCCTGCACGAAAGAGTTATTTATGTGGCCTACATATAATTATTTGGGATCTGGATGTTTATCTAGGTACAATTTGTGTATAACGCCTCCACGATGTGGGAGAAAGTTCCTAGTGCGGAGGTAACGATTTCTTTCAAATAAAATAATAAAACTACGTAAGAAGGTAAGTACGTGTACGTAGTACAATAAAAATTATAAGTTAAAGGAAACTAGTCCACAATCCCTTCAGTATTTATTTTATTACATGTGACCTGGACACACTACACTCAGGATGACATAGAGCTATGCAATAATAATTCAAAATAAGAATAAATAAAAGAAAGAAAGAAGTCCGTAACTATAGTTATCAGCCTTTCACATAAGGATCATTGAACACGTGGAACTATCAGTTAGTGTTTTAGTGTAGTTTTATAATGCCGTCTTTAGCAAAGCTTTTGTGTGCTTAGAAATTCTATTATGGCTCTTTTTAAATAAAACCTATACAATACGATTTCTTAAGTGTGCGTCGAGTCTCGACGTGAAATTAGTGGGACGTGAGACAATGAAATACGAATAAATTCCAAGGACTTTGGGACACGAGACCCTAACCTTATCATATCGCGAGGGCGTGTTGACTATCTACGCTATCACGATTATGCGTGAAAGTTACAAGCAACCGTTTTGCGTTACAGCGTCAGTTTTCAAAAACCGGTACTATGCGGTGCGACCCGGAGCGTTCGAGATTCGCATTGCATTCACGTAGGCGGCTATACTTGAATTCGCAAAATTGTGACTTCTAGAATTGAGGTTTCAAGAGCATTTAATTCTCATGCAAAGAGAACGCTGTTACAAAGCTTGCGCTGCGTGTACAAATAACGCGAAAGCTTAATAAAACTGTGTATAACTTAATTCAAAAATTTCCTTGAGAAAGAAATGTAACAAAAATTAAATCATCTTGTATAATTGAACACGCGAAATACAAAAAGCTCGTATTAAATCTGCTAACGACTAATCGCTAAAAGGAAAAAGTGCAAATTTATTAAGCTTCCCCGTAAGTAAGTACAAAGACTTCATCTTTGCCATATTAAGTACGAGACGTAACCGACTCCCGCTAAAGCCTCTCTTATGTCTTACTCACACTTATACGATTGCGCGTGTGGCGCCGAAACCTCCGTTCATTATCTCTGTCGTGCGCATGAGCCTGCGCAGCCTGTCACTGTGTGCTTACTACAGCAGTAATGCTACACGTCGCCTCTCTACCGCCGCGGATAGACGTCCCCTATCAATAGTTCGATGGGCGTAATAAAGTACAACTATTATGAAATTTTTGCGTTGATTAGTGTTGTGATACAGTTGAAATGCGTCAAATTTTGTGATTTGTGTCCGCGAGTGTACTTTGTTTGCTCCGCGAGAGTAGTTTGATTAGATCATTCAGGCTAAACAGTGTTCCAATCAAGTGAGTGGATATCTGAGAATTAGAAGTGACTTCATATGCATACTGTGCTTACTCGTTAGCCTTGTGTTTGACAGCACAACGCAAGAGCTGCGCACCGCACATATAATCTTAAAATATTTAAATGTCTGCGACAACTTATTATTGCTGGTAAATGTGAACCACGTACGTCAAGGTTGAATTCCACACCGTCAAAAGGCTTAAGAATTCGATAGATGCATTTCGAAACTACTTTAAGTTCTTGAATATTGCCTCATCGAATCGCCAATGTATTTCACTAAAACCATTTGTAGTAACGCGTCACTAATTGCTATCCATTACTGATTCCCCATTGTTTCACCCAATGCGCGACACTTGTGACTACACGATCGAGTTATCGAAGGACATTAACTTAACAATTTGCCCACGCACGCAAATTTTGTCACCCATGCCTCTATCGTTTCTAGTTAATCCAAAACTATTTTTATTTGCGCATTATACGATAACCATAAAAGTAATAATTTCTTTCAGTTAAAAATTTACCTCGGAATGTTGCATAACACCATAGGAAGTTAATTCTTTAGCAACGATTATCAAAAAGCATGTAATTGAGAGTGGGTGGTTGTTACAAGGTGGAGTCTCTCAAATTTTGTTTGTATAGTCCAAAATTTCTTTACAGATTTAGAACATCTAAAGATGTTATAGAATCTCCGAAAGGAAGGAATATAATGATTCTAAATGACTCGTGTGGTTTCTTACACTATAGTCAATCGTTGCGATGTAATTGAATAAGTGGTTACGAGTGTAACAAATCGGTTGCGGGAGCGATAATAGCCCGTAGAACTAATCGATGCAAACGCTCTGGAGTTCATCACACCGCCGATAATGTTAGCTCTCCATTAATTTGAATATTCGTCTAACACGGCAAATACGTTATTTCCGTTCCAAGTCTAAAACCAAATTTTGGATAGCATGAGAAGCACATAAACAATACATAATATAGGTTCCGTACAGTCGACTTGATATTGTTGAAAATAGCATTAATATTAGCTTTTTTTATATAAAACTAGCTGTTCCCCGCGACTTCGCCCGCGTTAAGATTGGATTTCATGTTTTTTTTTTGCGCGGAACCCTAATTCTTTTACTAAAATAAAATTAGCCTAAGTTACTCCTTATAACATCAGCTATCTGCCAGTGAAAATCCCGTCAAAATCCGTTCAGCAGATTAGCAGATTAGCCGGAACAAACAGACAGACAGACAAAAATTTTAAAAATTGTTTTTTTGTTATAAGTACCGTAAATACTTTCAAATGCATTTTGTAAAAAGCTGTTATTTTCACATTACAAAAAGACACTTCAATTTTATTTATTTGTATAGATATAGATATTAAAATTCACATTTTTTCGAACTACTCTAAGTAAGCTTAAAATACTCTTTAGTAATAGTTCACACCAGTAATCGAAAAGCTTATACAAAGTTACGACTTTTCGATCCGTACTTTTAACTATTAGGTTAATTGCAGCTTTAATGATAAAGTAATGTTTCAGTTGCCGAATTAACACAAATGTCAGAGCAAATATCACATCCGTAGCAATTTAAAAAATCTCCGCTGGGTTTCTTGCTGGTTCTTCCCAGTACAAAGATTTTTTCGAACCAGTGGTAAAAGTAAAAATTGCTTAAAAGTAAAAAAAATGATTCTATTCTATTCTAATTACATGTAACTTCCATTTTTATTTTATGTAAACCGATATCACAATAGTTGATTCTTCACGTTCAATAAGTAACTCAATCACTTTGTTTTGTTACCAACAATTCTTGGCAGTATCGTTTCAACTTTAATATCTCGAGAATCAATGATTCCGTTTATTGCTGCAATTGATCTCATTGTTTATGTCTTCGAACATAAGCAACAAGTCGTTGGCTCGTAGGTGCTGATTTGCTAGTGATGAAAAACGATACGATTGGTTACGTTTTTAAATTCACATAGACCTTATACGTGGTAGAACCATGCTGCAGCCATATTGTGGATGTAGCGCGAATATGTACTCGACCGGGGAAGAACCACACTCTTCCAGCGTAAAATAGCAGCCTAGTGCTGCTGTGTTTCGTATAGTGACTGTAGAGAACCGGAGACCCTTCTTAATGGAAACAAGGCATTCCAAATTAGTCCTAAGGGGTGACAACGCATCTGAATTTAAATTCTTATTTCAGGATAGATGAAAATGTTTATATTATGTAAAATCAAAAAATAGACTAGATTCATATACGGACAATTTCTATTTGCTGTAGAGACTATTGGTCCGTGGGGTCCACGTGCGGTGAAGTTCTTAAAGGAACTCCATCCGCGGCTGGTCGTTGCTGCTGGTGATAAGAGGGCTGGCTCTTTTCTCGCTCAAAGGCTAAGTATAGCCATTCAGCGAGGAAACGCAGCCAGCGTTCTTGGCACGATCCGCGTGGAGTAGGACTGTTTGTAATTAAATTACTAGTTTTAGTTTTTTTATTAATAGGTATTAAGTTCAATATATTTACTACGGTAATACGAATTTTGCAAAATGTTTTGCATATTTAAAAATTGAAAAAACATTTCGCCTATTCGTTTGTGTTGATGTATTTTAAGTAAAAAGAAACGAATTTAAATTTTTTTCAGTTTTAAATTTATTTTATAATTTTTTTTCTTATTTTGATTTTTGTGAAATAGTGAAATAAATAATGCGTCGGGACCGTGCTTAATAAATAATACCATTTGGGGAGGCCTATGTTGAGCAGCGGATTTGTGAATGGATGTAGGCATTATTGACGGTGATGACGATGAAATCATCAGTAATGCACTATTATGAATTATTATGAATTATTTAGGCATATTTGACCCCTGCTAGCTGTTTCCTTTTTATATTATCGAAAACTGTAATCAACAGGTACATTATCCTAAATAATATAATATAGAAAATATTTTGCTAATAAAAAGTATGATTAACATTGGTAGTAGCATCAAGACAACAATTTTTTGTCCATGCTTATTCAACGTTTATAGGCCAATCAGTTAAAATATTAAAACCAAGTCTAAATTATAAAAGTTTCAAAAAAAAATGTTTATTTTTATTATGCCACAGTTTTCCTGTCGTTTAGCTGTGGGCGTAAAGTTTGTAACATTTCAAAAACTCAAATAAGGTTACAGACATATTGTCGCAATAGCATGAGTAACGCTCCGACACACGAAGAGATCCGCCTTTTAAATATAACCTTTTTCGGACCACTAGTGACGAAAGCGGTACCAATATAAACTTTTGAACAAGAAAATACTATAAGAATAAATAATGCATTATTAATTATAATAATATGTTGTATTGCCGATGTGATCCTATCATTGTAAGGAAAGATAAAAAAATTAAAACCAAGATAAATAAAATTTACCCAACTGCCGCAGCAGTCGAAAACGAGTAATGTATATCTATACAAATAAATAAAATTGAAGTGTGTTTGCAATGTCAAAATAACATCTTTTTACTAAATGCATATGAAAGTAATGTCAAAATAACATCTTTTTACTAAATGCATATGAAAGTAATGTCAAAATAACATCTTTTACTAAATGCATATGAAAGTAATGTCAAAATAACATCTTTGTACTAAATGCATATGAAAGTAATGTCAAAATAACATCTTTTTACTAAATGCATATGAAAGTAATGTCAAAATAACATCTTTTTACTAAATGCATACAGTACTTATAACAAAAAAATAAAAAAAATTGTCTGTCTGTCTGTCTGTCCGTTTATTCCGGCTAATCTCCAAAATGACTAAACAGATTTTAACGGGACTTTCACTGGCAGATAGCTGATGACATAAGGAGTAACTTAGGCTACTTTTATTTTCAACCGACTTCAAAAAGGTGGAGGTTCTCAATTCGTCGGAATATTTTTTTTGTATGTTCACCGATTACTTTATTTTTACGGAATATTATTTTTACACCGATACTCAAAGACGACTGAACCGATTTCGATGATTCTTTTTTTATTTGTAAGTTGGTGCTTTTCATGTGGTCCCATATAAATTTCTTCAAGGTCTGACCAGTAGTTTTTGAGTTATCTTTAATCATTTATATTGACGTCGGTTATACAAATTTTTAATTTTACCACTTGTAGAAAAACAATTAGGGTTCCGCGCGAAAAAATTAAAACCCATGAAACCCAACCGTTATAAATTCCACGTGGACGATGTCGCGGGGAACAGCTGGTACATACATATATTTAGAGAGATGAGAGAGTCAGAAAAATGGATATACATTATGTACATACCACTGTACATAATGTACTCCTCGCCGAATTTTGACAAATGATCGATCGATAAGAGCACGGATAAATTAAAAAAATATGGCAGAAACGACCCCTGGACCTAAAAAAATACATATGAAAGTTATTGAAGTGTATATTCTAAATATATTATGAAGGCTTAGTAGCCCCGTGGATAAACGTTTGGGTGTGGAGATGCAGGCTAGATTGATATTAAGTGAAATACTCGTATATTTATTTCATCTCCAGGTGTTTATCCATGTCCAATTTATGTGTGCAAAAGGTAGCTTTAAAAAAAATATTTATAGTGTGTATACAATATACTCTAAATCTTAAATTAATTAGATTACTGCAGAAAGTTTTTTTTTTAAATATATTATTTACACGGCAAGCAGACATCTTGAATAGTAGGCAGTGACAGAGATTATAGAATCCCACTTTGCATGACCTTAAATCTCTTTCGTTTCCCTATTAACATACTTGTTCGTCGATTAAGGACACTTCTAACGTGGCCTTTGCTAAGATAATTATAAGAAAAAAGACACGAACGGTAACCTATTCTAAGTCTTATAATAATTAAATAAATACCTTACATATATGATATATAAATATAATAAATATGACGTTACTTGTAACACATTTTCTCATAAACAGTTTTTGAAATATTTAATACTATATATAAAAATAGGAGTACATTAAGTGTATACTTACCATAGCTAACTAGCGACCACAAGGCAGCGCTGTCTCTGATTAGCTTGGTTATCGCTGATACATACTACGAATTTGCGATATATCAGCAATTATTGTGCTAATTTCGCTATCGCTGGCCTTCTTCAAGATACGTAATATGCGGACGGGTTAGGGGCTAAACGCTTGCCTTAAATTTAATAATCCGCGAGCAACACGAGTTCCAATCCCGCTAGCACCAATGATAATTTTAGGTTTGTATACCACGTTGTTCGGTGGTGAAATAAAACATCATGAGAAATCTTAAAATAAATTAAAAATTGAGGACATTTGAAATCTATCATACGCATAGATGAAGCGTGGTGGACTCTTCAACCTATAAGGGTCAGAAGTGAGAAGAGAACTGTGCCTAATAGTGGTCATCTATAAAAATAAATAAAATTTAAGTGCCTGATGGTAATGTCAAAATAACAGCTTTTTACTAAATACATTTGAAAATATATTATACGGTACTTACAACATAAACACAATTGTTAAAATTTTTGTCTGTCTGTCTGTTTGTTCCGGCTAATCTCCGAAATGGCTGAACCGATTTTGACGATACTTTCACTCGCAGACAGTTGATGTTATAAGGAGTAACTTAAGCTACTCTTATTTTAGAAAAAGAATTAGGGTTCCGCGCAAAAAAAATTAAAACCCTAAATTACACGCGGGTGAATTCGCGGGGAACAGCTAGTATTCTTATAATATTTTATATAAACTGACGAAAATATTTTTTTAACTTAGAGCAAAAGCTTTTATAGAACAGAAGTATGAAACGGTTAGAAGGTTAATTAATAAACAGTATACTCCTGTAAATGTTGTTATTGATCTGTCTTTCCCACACTGTGTCTGTGTATGTGGCAGTAACGCACTGTGTAATTAGATCGCAAGGTTTACATGTGTGAGAATCGTCTCACGGTAACCGGCGCCGCTTAACATTAAACTATTATTTAATAAATAAATAAATTAACTCCATAATGATTTTATTTAAAAGAAGTTTTAATGTAGTTGATTGTTAATTTATTATAGTATTTTATTTATTTCGTTCATTATCAACTAATAATAGGGTAGTATAAAGTAAAACGTTCTCAAATGGCAAACCTCTGCTCGAGGTCTTTCCGTGAGTACCGTACTAGTATCGGAAAACTACGAGTATTGCGCTACACCAGAGAGTAAATATGAGAAATTTTTAACCTGATCGACGAGTGAACTTTATTGCTATCTTGGCGGCTCGCCGGTAAAGTTTGTTGTTGGATCATCGCAAAACCGCGGTTTTGTGAGCTGACGAGCAAGGCTCGCGTCTTGCCAGCGTTGAATGAAATTAGCACGGTCCTTCAACAAACTCCAAAGAATAACTGTTTGGCTCGCCACTGTATCAGGAACGACAAGCCGCGAGTAAAAACCGCCGTAATCTTTACCGCAAGCTTATAGCTCACTTGTCGATCAAGGCCTATAGTGGGTTATAGGGTTATTAGTATGCGCTGCTCCAGTGCGTGATGGCGGACTTTACACTTCCGCGAAATATTTTATCCCCTAGCCAAGCAGATTTCTTCCCGATGTTTCCTTCACCGCCCAATATAGAAAATCATCACTTAAACTCGTCATTTAAAATTTCATTGGTGGCGTTGAGTACCGAACCCGGGTGTTTACGTACTGTGAAATTTATGGCGAGTGCGACCCGTAGTAGCTCAGAAGTAAAAGAGCCGATTTTTACGTACCTACGGATAATAGATTTTTAACCGTTTTAAGATCAATTAAAATCAGTCAATTGTCTATATATGAACAGCATATAATATACAAAACTTTAGATAGAATATGTGTAATGCGGTAAAATTTTTATCTCGATTTTCCTTAAAGACATTCTTGTTCTATCGAATTTCATTTATCCGTTCCAAGAAAGACTAATCGTGGCCTTCTCCTGCTTATTATAGTGTCAGAGATTGGAGGTATATTAAAATTGTATGAGTCATTAACATTTTTTGTGTAAAACGAATTGATCGGCTCGAACGATAACAAGTTCACGTTGAAATTATTTAACCTGACGTTTCCGGTTCGGTTATCTCAAAAAGTCAAGCAACCACTTATTAAGCAGTGGGAAAGAAGCAATTAGCTTTCTTCGCGGCATAAAGTAGACTGCAATAGTTTTAAGTTTTCAAAACAATGTAAGTCACAACGTTGTAGACTGAAGAATAGAACAACATTAATAGAATACTTAAAAATTACTTAAATAATTTATTTTAACACGAGTCCCTGTCCCGTGACCCACATATGGGGCATTGCTATTGTCTCACTATCTGGAAACTGGACAGTGAAAGTGTTAAATACAAAACAAAATACAAAATATTTTTAAAGAATTAAAATATTTTAAACTATTTCTGAAAGTCTACATTATCACCTGAGTTTTAGTATTTTTAATTCAAAAATGAAATAAGTTAAACAGCTTACAGTATGTATAACCACAGAATACATAATAGTACAGGCAGTATAACGTAACTTTTTATTAGACCGCTCCGTGGCAGTGGCTTAGCAATGAGTTACTAGGGCCGCGGGTTCGAATCCCGCACGGAACAAGTATTTGTATGACCTGCAAGTAAATGTTCCGGGTCTGGATGTTCGTCCTTGTGCAATTTATGTTTGTAAACTGCCTCCACGATAGAGGAGAAATATGCCAGTGTGTGGGTAACGTATTAAAAAAAATTTAATTGGAAGTTGCTTTAGCTTTTCTATTCTATTATAGTAAGCGAAAATTTTCCGTCCATAGTTTTGTCAGAAAACATGACGTGTTTCAAGTGCAGTCACCCGCTGGACACGAAAAGACTGACCACATATTTTACAACATCGACATACTTTAAGCACTGACTCATAGAGTCGTGAAAGTGTTTGATAAATAGCCCTCGATTATGAGGGAGTAAGAATTTTTTTTGCTAAGATTTTGTTTCTATGTTTACATCGAGACTTACGCTTATGTGTGAAGAGGGCGATCAATTTGTTTATTCATCCCCATACATTTCACAAATATGACTCAAGAGGTTACAATCCTGGGATAAAATATATGGTACATTTTTATTTTCGATTTTGGTGTTGATGTGAAATCTTACTGGATTTGATTGATTTATTTTACAACTCTTTCACTATTTGGTCAGTATCTTTAGTGTTTAGTTTATGTATTTCTATATTTTAAACACAAAGTACTATTTACATACCCGATGTCAGTATAAACGTAAATGTAATACAACCTAATCATAAAAGATACACTTACAATTTCCAATATGTGAAACAGTTGGGTTTACGGGTTTTATATAGTTAAAGATAAATTTTCTTTCTATGATCTCAGATTTTTTTCACTTCATATACCATTGTTTAAATTTCTGTAAAACTTTTTCCGTGATATCGAAAGTCTATTTACTTTTTAGCCGATGGAAAAACAAGGTCGATCTCAGTTCGTCTCTACTTTTTGTATGTATGTTACGCGATATCCTTCGCCAATTGTGAACCAAATTTAATTTTTTTTATCTTATAAGCTTTATCATATGAGCTATATAAGGTTAAGTAAAATATCAAATAAACTTTTTAATGAACTATTTAAATAACATTTAAGTTGTTACTTTTGCTTACAAAATTTAAAAAAAAAACGACTTCAAAACGCCTGATGTCGGTGCTTAGATAGTGAAGAATTAAAGCCACGGCTTTAGAAGGTATTAAGTTGCATGGAAATTATTATTATTTGTTTTAGTTTTTTTTTTATGTTGGCTTTTTCATCAAAGTTTAATTAATGAAATGTTTATTTTCGTATATTTATTCTCCTTAGACGTATATATTTTGAATATTTAAATTTATGAAAAACTTCGCTAAATCAAAACCTTTATGCAGTCATTTTTTGTTTCTGCATACATATCATAGTGCGGGTATAACGTTTTATAAACAAAAATACAATACTTACCTATAATTCTTATATTTAATGTATTTCTACTGAACTTTCAAACCCTAAAATTTTGCAAAGCCTTGCATTTTCTATTTTCCCGCGGCGCTAAACAACTCTATTTCTTCAATAAATTATCACATCTGTGTAACACATTTTACGCAGGTCCACGTGTACTGTACAAATGTTCTTTTCAACATTTTATAGTTTAGCTTGGCGCGTTTTACTTATCGCCATAGAAATATAAACAAAGCATCGCCACGCTGTAAAAGACAGAGATGAAAGAATTAATATGCATAAAAGCTAGAAAGGGAAGGCTTTAAGTCCACGTGAGTAACGTTAACAATAGATTACAAAAAAGTACCTACCTGGAAGGTTGAGGCGCCTGCGTTTCCCGCCCCCACTTCTTTTGCTTGTCTCACGTCAGTCTGCTCGAAAGCCTCTTTGGTGTCGTTCGTATACTTATGTAAAGAAAGTTATCATACTATTGTAATTAAAATTAATCATTGGAAGTAGTGTAAGAAGCGATTAAAATTGTGGACTAATTTGTGGGTGACGCAAACATACAGTTGTTTAAAATTAGTTTTCGTTTGTAACCACCTGTCGCTCTCTACCTGCTCGAAGTTAGCGCAACTGCCGTTTTCCCGCCGAAGCTTTTAAGTCTCAAACTTATAACAGCATAGATAATAAATAATAATCTACGGTCATTGTTCA
This sequence comes from Parnassius orleans, assembly GCA_029286625.1. Lineage (NCBI taxonomy): Eukaryota > Metazoa > Arthropoda > Insecta > Lepidoptera > Papilionidae > Parnassius > Parnassius orleans. The sequence goes on from JAGSMP010000037.1 coordinate 1,113,382, forward strand.
ACAAGGTGAGACGAGTGGAATTCAAATGAGAAGTATCTCAGTTGTACGTGGTTCGGGTACTTATTGCCTTTTAAGTCGTTTGCGGACACAACAACTGATAGAGATATGTATATTCAGTGCGCAGTCATTGTCTTCGATCATGACCGGTATGAAGATTGAATCCGAATGAGTAGTCGAGGCGAATTCGTTTAATTCGCTACGCCGATCGCGTGACCGTAATGAACTATGTGGACTATTTAATGAGATGATTAAGTTTCGGTACAAGCGGAAGGAGTCCAGCGATGGCGGCGGTGGGAAGAGTGGGACCGCCATACAAAAGCAAAAAATTGAAGGTCTTCGAGACCGTGAATTGTTGCCGCCCAAAGATATGATGCTGGTGGGTTCATTAGCGGGAGTGCGAAATAACACGCTGCCGCGATCTCGCCCGCCATCCGCTGCACATCGGGACCCACCTGAACAACTGTTGAATCCAACTACGATATCCCTGTTCAGAGTAAGTTCAAGATCCTCGGATCCTTTTCTAATTTTAATAAAATTATTACATATTTTCTAGATTTTTAATAATGAACTTTTCCGTAATTAAACTATAATCGAATCTGTTCATTTTGCTAACAGAACACGTAGTCAATTAAAATATTAATTTCCTGTATCTATAATTTTGCGATGAACAAGAGTGGTAAAATTAAAAATTTTGTACAACCGACTTCAATATAAATTATTAAGGATAACTCAAAAACTACTGGTCAGACCTTGATTATGGGACCACATGAGAAGCACCAGCTTTCAAATAAAAAAAGAATCATCGAAATCGGTTAACCGAGAAAAAAGTCATGAAGTAACACATATTAAAAAACATAGAGTCGAATTGAGTACCTTCTCCTTTTTTGAAGTCGGTTGAAAAGTAAAACCTCATCCTACGTTTTATCTATTCTCTCAATAATTTTCGAAACTTATCATCGTTGAACTAACAGGCATAAACACACGAGACTGCAAATTTGGGAAGTATTCATTTATCACGTCACAACTTTGGAAGTTTTGGACAAAAATAAGAAATTGCGGCTGCCAACCCGCTTGCCAAGCGTGGTAACTATGACAAATATCTTTGGGGGAGGCTTATGTTCAGCACTTCAGCAGTGGACTTAATAGGCTGTAACGGTAACGGTAACTACGGAACAACAATTTTTGATGTAATTAATAGATTTCTTGTTATTTGTAATCATTTACCTGAAGGTCATAATATAATGAATGATCCAAATTATAGCACAAATCACTTTTACAGGGAAATAAGGATTTATTTGATTGGTTACATAGAAACTCATTATAATTCAATTATTTATATATCTATGATTTTATGTTCTCCTTATATTTAACATATGTACTGTGTGGTAGTTATTCCTATAATCCTATTCTGTCTAGGAGTGCTTCGGTGGGTACCACCCCCTTACCCGTTATTGCTTCCTATTACCGGTCAAAAGAGTACGGGAAGCCAGTATAATTGCAGACGAAGGTATTTATTTAATCTTCCGAGGTGACAACGTTCCTATAGCCTTCTTTCCTTATTTATTCTCTTCTATAAAGGTTTTTTCTGAACCTGTGGTAAAAGTAAAAAAATCTCTTTCAATAAGAATTACATGTAATCTATATTGAATAAAAATGATTTTATTATATTATATTCTTTGTTTGAAGTTGGTTGCAGAAGTTTAAGGGCTGCAGTAGCCACTTACCAAATAACATGTAAGATCGTCTATAACTTCAATTTTATAATAAGGCTACAGATGCGTTGTTACTTCTGAAGACTAAGATCGAATGCTTCACAACCTGTAACATAATTATACTTGCTCTCTGTGCCCTTTGACCGGAATACAGCAGTGCAAGTGCAAGGCGCCAATAGGTAGCCTACCCAGTCTGACTTCTAGGTAGAAAAAAGTCCTAACATCTAGATTTTTGTATATGAAGTTTTAATAAATAAATAATTATAGTAGGTAATCTCCATATAAAAATCAATTGCTGCCCGTTAGTTTAGCTAAAACTTGAAAATGGCTCGACTGATTTTGATGATTTTTTTTTGTGTGTGTTTGAGAGGACCCGATATGTGGTGTTGTAGTCGAGATGCAGAAATCACCCGTGCAAAGCCGGGGCGGATCGCTAGTAGTAAATAAATAAGTAAAAATTATTATATGTGATATACATAGTACATACCGTTGTCTATAATGGACTTTAAACCGGACAGAAAACTGTGCACTTTTTCACGTAGTTAACTGTTGTTTGCCAAGCAACGAATATCTTATTATTCAATGGTAGCTGCTTACCCCTTAAGGCTATTGTTTAGAAGCCTTCCGAGGCAATTTACCATAAGAATATTTATTAGGACTATCGCTTGTGTTGTTCGTCAACGTTATTTGCAGTATTACTTATGAGGTTTAAAACACGATGTCTGCCTTATTTTTACCCGACTTTAAATAAGGAGGATGTTCTTAATTCGACTGTATTTTTTCAAACTGTGATTTATTAATTTTTTTTAAATTAAAAGGGCTCAAGGGTGATCAAATTAAAATTTGAAGAAAAAATTCTAACTATTAAGGCGGTAAAAAGAGGCCTGTAATTATATTGTAACTATTTAGCCGATATTCTAGTAGTTGCCTTGAAGTTGTGGTGTTTGTTGCTTAGTCTTAGTCCACTCATAAGGCTCAAGTAATTAAACTTCTATAAAACATGTACAAACCGACTTGTTGCTTCGACTAGTTCCACATGCTTATTTACAACGATATATGAGGTGAAAAAAACATCTTGGGAAACCTGTATGTTCTATACAATATGCACAATACATATTGTGTAATACATATATACATTATACATATATGATGTTCGTTAGCTCGTATATATTATGTAATAATGAATCATTATATACACAGTTAAAATAATCACTCATAATACTTCTTTTATATTTACATTTTCATAAAAACTATTCACTTAGTTATTTTGTTTTTCGAAGAATCGTTCACTGCAGCCTTTATTTTCAAACATATTGAACATCCGTAAATACTCCCGAGAATGGACTATTGTCTTGACGGTTTTGTAACATCGACGACAAAATATTGCACTGTGGTTAACTCTGTTACAGTGTAATAGTCTGGTAGTTTAAAATTTATATCCTCCGACATTATGTAGTGTATAGATCCAGCTATTTAGCACGCGAAACAAAAAAGAAAATATCGATCAGCCCTCACTATCACAGATAGAATAATGTCAGGTTTTTTTTCCTTTTTACGCCATTTTGGGAAAACTGAATATAAAAAATTTACAAAAAAAAAGTAAATAAAACAAAATATTTAATAATAAATAAAATCAACGATAAAACTTGCACGCGGCTGTGCGTCGTTCAGTCCGTAAGGTAACCATTTGTCAAGCTTCTTTATTTAACCAATTTGCTGCAAATGATCTTATATTGTTTTACACATACATCAAAAGCTGATCTACCTCATCACCACGCTACCTCAGCCGTAATTTGTGTTGATCCGTTTACACTATCGCCTTCAGTTCATCATTACTAACTTTCTTCTTCGGTCGGCGACAAGATTCATTTGTAAGGTAAAATTTCCCGAAAGGAAGCGATTGAAACAATAACGCAAAGTTCGTTTGTTACTCGTAGTTGTGCCACGAGGTCCGTATGCATCATTGATATTGCGTCATGTTCAAGACGCATTGTTTCCACGTCGAAATTCATATTCAATAATTACATGAACTTTCTTACAAGTTCATGTTTATAAATACAGCGATATTGCCGAAAAAAAACCCAAAAACAATCACCATCATCATCGTCACAACCACTCACAAGGCCACTGCTGAACATATGCCTCCCACATATATTGCCTTATAGAATTTTGTCCCCCATATATAGCCATAGTTGCCACGCTTAGCAGGCAGGTTGGCAACCGGATTTTTTTTATTATTTTGGCTGGTTATCAGGAAAATACTGCTGTTTCATTTCCCTCTATCGCTTTTTACGACACCCACAGGATGATGTGGCATAGTTGATTCTCTTACGCCGCAACTATCTATCATGCCCATTCAATAGCAACGGTGGTAGACCATCGATCAAGCCGTCGCTACGACAGTACACATGCATTGCTACTTGGTCGAACGGACGATCCACGAAAAACGATGAACAGTCGCGGTTGTGTTGGTGTGCTATGCTGCATAAATCATTATGTTTAAATAAAAGAAAAGAATAGCCGCATTATGAATTATAGCGTTATTAGAATGTACAGCTTGAAACCACGGCAGTTTTACAGGTAAAGATCTAATACGTTAATTAGACCTTATACGGTTCCTAATTTATTCACTAAAATAAAAAATAAATTAAGAGCGTAGAAGACTAAAAGGCGTTTAAAAAATGGTTCATGCGTTTAGCATGAAACTTTGTATAAACTTTTATAAATTTAATCTTTCTGTGTGTATGTGTGTAGCCCACGTATATTGAATGTAATGACATAACGACATAATGATGTCACCATGAATGAAACATATACTTGCATATACTTAGGTGATATTAACATCGTCTTTATGGTTAAATACGTGATCAAAACATAAAGCAACACTGGCCGCCGGCGTACCGGAGGATCAAAATAATGAAAGTAGCTTATATATGAATGGCTCTATCTAAAGCTATATTTTTAGTATCTTTTATATATGTATAGTCAAGGCACAGGCTATCAGAAATCTCAAGTAGCAGGGTCACGGCACTTGCGGCGTCCTGGGATCGTATAGAACACCATTCGCACGCAACAATTGCCAGTACGAAGCTAGCCGCATTCACACAGCACCGTGTCTGCATTTAGTTTAATGTTTTCTATAACATTATTATGCATGGCGCACTAGCTCCGTGATTTTTTACTATCTCTACATAGATTTGATGACTACCGTTGTTTTGAGTTGAATATGCACGAAGTAGTTGTAACAATTCGCTATAAATAACATACGTCTTCAAACAACAGTGAATAGGCTTTTGTTAAGCTAAGTCAGTGCGCTTTAACATCTTCGGCTGCATTTTCCTACCTGGTGTGATAGTAGTCAAGCACTGACTTATAATAGATAAAAAGTCCTAAACATAAACACATTTTAAGTCCTCTAATGGCATGTCCATTGCCTTCCTAAAATGCGCAAGCTGCATGCATTACATGGATTTTTTCCATAATCACTGGTCTACGCTGGTGGTATTGGTGGTATGATAGTCTGACCCTCGCACTGGTAACGACGCTTCCCACCATCGGTTTGTGAAATTCGTGTTTAGCATTTTTGTATGAATTTTCCGTAATCAGAGTCTTGCCTGTCAATCAAAATAATATCATCGGCTGCAGTTGAAAATTGCATTTGAAAAAAATTATGATATAATATTCAATCTTTAACCTTAGAGGTTTTTAAAATTTAAATCTCAGGGTTGGACTGGTCAAATAGCTGATAAAATTGTTATGAAACGAATTTTTTAAATTTTTATTTAGTAACATTAACCAATTGTCAATTTTGTTTGATATTAAAAGTTAATTTGTCTTTTTCCTCAAATATCTATGTATATCAATATTTAACATATATTTAACTATTAAAGTAATTTTAAGGTTATGCGAAGTTTTCGGTGTTTTGTTTTTTCCACGATTATTAAGAAAAAAATTTTGCCTATATCAAATATTATTGTTGTAAATCAGTTTTACAATTTTAACTAATCAAAGCTGTACGTATTCTATTAAAGGAATCATTACTTATAAAAGTCAGATAGAACTTAATAAAAAGTAAAGCTAAGCTTTCAATACAATTTTTTATATTACTAGTTCCATAACGGGCGCGATGTAAGATGCATAGCATAGCGGAAGGCACGGCGCAAGCTGCGTCCGCCATTGCACCGGATAAATACGCCACTTGAATTACAACCACTTTACAGTAATCTTGTTAGGTAAATTACATCACATGTACCCATTACTAGCAAAAAGTCAAAACACTTACAATACCACAAAATATCTTAAGCAAAAAAAAACATTGTTTCAAAGAAAAATATATTGTTTTTTTTTTTGGTTATAGATATAAGAGATTATCGGTACAATCCATTAGTGGTAGCTCAAAATACAGTATTTTCTGTATTCTGAGACTTAAGAATGTATTTTGAGGGCATTATTTTGCTTGATTTTCTAATATTAAGTACATATTCGAAAATTAATGAAGCTTAGTAAGCGATATTTTCTCATCATTATTAATTTCTCCTTTTCTCAAGGACAAGTGATAAAAACTGGAGCAAAAAATGTTTAAATTAAATAATTTACGCATCACGTAATAACTGGAAATAGCAAAATACTAGTTATGACAACAACTTTAATCTGAAATCAACGTGAAAGTTAGACAATAACAAGCAAAAAGTTAAGTGTATGTATGTAACTCATGGAAATATAGTTTGATGACTTTCTGGAGAAGGAAGAACTTTCCATGATGATTTGTTTCTTCCAAAAGCGGCCCCACAGAAAGTGGACTTGGACGAAAAATTAGAATGACTTCACATCTATGCCGGTAATTGTTGGGAGCACTACGCTCAAAGTTGTTGACGAGTATATTTAACTAGGACAAATTGTCCGACTAGTTAAGTCCAACTTAGACCGAGAGGTCAGTCGATGGATTCAACTTGGTAGGGCAGCTGATTATGATACATCCTTTCACGTATGTACTACAAAACTTGAAAACATGAGAGCCAGTGCATATTGCCAGTGATGACATATGGATTTGAGACTTGGTCCTTTATTGCTAACCGTATAAAGAAGCTCAAGGTCGCTCAGGGAGCTATGGAGAGGACTATGCTCGGAGTTTCTTTGGGGATAGACTTATGTTAGGTTTCTATATTTAAAAAATCTTTGTTTTCTTTTACCATAGAGCAACACGACTACCGGAGGGAGGTAGCCATACGCAGGCGTTACCCCTCTGTCAATGTATAAGTCCACGTTATAAACTGCCAGCTCATGCGGTACCTTGAGTATCACCAGTTGATTAGTGACCGCCAATACGGTTTTCGTCGGGTCGATCAGCTGGTGATCTTCTGGTCTACCTGACTCATAGATGGGCGGAGGCAGTAGAGTCCAAGGGGAGGCATTGGCCGTTAGTTTGACATTGCGAAGGCTTTCGATCGGGTTTGGCACAGCGCTTCTTTCGAAGCTCCTTCCTATGGGCTTCCTGAGAAATTGTGCAATTGATCACCAGCTTTCTTGCAGATCGGAGCATCAAGGTCGTTGTAGACGGTGTATGCTCCGACTACAAGCCTATTAACGCTGGTGTTCCACAAGGCTGCGTGCTCACCAATCACCAACGCTGTTTCTTCTGCATATCAATGATATGTTGCAAACCGGTAGCATTCATTGCTATGCGGATGACAGCACTGGTGATGCTCTATACACCGGCCGTGCCATTATTTCTCGGGAAAACATCGCCGAGTACCAGAACAAACATGTGTCTGAAGTCGAGTCTTTGCTGAACAAATTCTCGGATTGGGGACGACTACATCTAGTCCAGTTTAATCCTCAGAAGACACAAGTTTCCGCGTTTACCGCTGAAAAGAACCTCTTTGTCGTATCTTCTCAGTTTCAAGGTTGCCTTGTTGCCTCAGACTGTATCGGAATCCTCGGCGTCGACATATCGAGTGACGTGCAGTTTCGTGGTCACTGGAAGAGAAGGCCAAATTGGTCTCTAAAAGCTTGGCGTGCTCAGCAGAGCGGGACAGTATTTCATGTCGGCACAACGCCTGCAACTTTACAAGGCGCAGGTTCGGCCTCACATGGAATACTGTTCCATCTGGGCTGGGGCTCCCCAGTGCCAGCTCCTTCCACTTGACCGCATCCAGCGCAGAGCGGCTCGAATCGTCGACGACCGAGTCCTTCCGATCGGCTCGATTCATTGGCGCTGCGAAGAGATGTTGCATCTCTTTGCATTTTCTTTTCGCATTTAACACGGGGAGTGCTCTGAGGAATTGTTCGGATTAATCCCAGCCGCCAAATTTAACGAACGCACATCGCGGCAGAACTCCCGATACCATCCACATCATCTGGATGGTGGCGGTCCACCACTGTGCGATTTGAAGATGTTTTCTTCCTCGCACAACTTCCTTGTGGAATAGTTTACCACCAGCGATTTTCCGGACCGATACGACTTAGGACCTTCAAGAAAGAACCTACTCCTTTTAAAAGGCCGGCAACGCATCTGTGTGTGTGTGTAGTGTGTTGCAGTTGTTCATGGGCGGCGGTAGTGACTTACCATCAGGTGAGCCGCATGCTCGTTTGCCCCTCTCCTATAAAAAAAAACGCAGTCCTATGAGTACAATAAAACTAGTTGCAGCCGCACTGCTCACTAGACTAAATCTAATTGCACGGCTGAATCGACGCCCTACAAAAATACTGAAATTTTCAGTATTTTGCTGCAATAAGAGATCTGTCATGTGACAAAAAAAATGGCGTTACCTTTCATATACTTATAAGTAGTTTTTAATCACGTTATTGCTATTTAGTTATTTTTAAACTTAAAAATTTCAAAGATAACGATAGTGTTGTTTCTGATTTGTTTAGCAATACAGGCCGCTCGCCCTCATACAATATGCAGATCGGTCGAGCGATTGACCTGAGTCTGTAACCGAGTTGTCGCTGTCACCAAGCGACACTGTTACAATCTATCTATCTGTGTGTGAAATTGTTAGTTTATTGTTTTAATTGTTGTGTGTGAGTTTCGTATTGACAGACGATTGTTTTTGTATGCAGAATTCCCCCGCAAAAAATGATAGACATTATCGTGAAAAACGCTATGGCTACTCCTCTCCGGTCCGCCGCGTCGCGCCGGTGGCCCGTGTTGCGCTATGTGTATTACGAGCCGTTTTGAAGTAAATGAAGTGCATGTAAACTCTTTTTTTTAAATAAAATACCAGTGTAACTATTTATGAACTGTTTAATGTTTTTTCGTTTTAAATCATACTAAGTTGCGAATGAATGGTTTGTAATATAAACTGTTTTTACATGCACTTCGTATATCATTAAACGGATTGTTACGGACATGGAAATGTTTCTTGAATATTGGAATCGGGCATTAGTAACGAGGATAGGATATCCGGCGTAGAATCAGAGAAACCGACATAGCCTAATACTTAATGGATCAGTAAGCTTAAGTGGCAATAAAAAGAAAAGAAATCTGATCGTATAATATTGTAATTAGTAAAAATATTTAAGGCAAATAAATAACTATTATTATATATAAGTAGTTGTGTGTTAAAAGAATGCCAACCTTAACGTAACCAACATTACGAAACATAAACAGTCGCGCTTAGCGTACGGGACCCGTTTTGTACGTCGCATGATCTCGGCCGGGTCATGACTTACTTGTGACCTATAATATTCGTGTTCGTGTCATACTGTTTTTTTTCCTCGGGCTCAAAAACAAAATGAATGATTGAATAAACTTTAAAACAATAGCAATAGGACTCAATTTAGTATAACCACTGCATTCAGAATCAAAGCTTAACTTTCTTTAGAATGAATATAATGAAACCTTTCTCTCGGTCCATAAACATATTTAGAGCTTTCATATTCCTATTTTTAAGTTCATATTATTGCCTTTTTTATTATGAAGACTTAATTAGAAAGAATTTAGCTCTATCTACCCTATGTTATAATGGTACACGTCCTAGAAGATATAATTATTACGATAAGTACGAATGATAATTTAAGATATTTTTCTACGAGCGCTGTATATTTTTAAAATGCATTAACTAAAATTATTATAAAATATACAAATTATCACTGGTATTACGTAACTTTTCTATGAATATTACACATGAAACATTTATTGTTTGTTATTTGTGTGTTCCTTGCGTAAGTATAAAAACAATAAAATAATACTAGTCTTGGCGAATGAAAGTAGTAAATGTATATTACTAAATTATTTTTTGTTAAAATAATAAAAAACTGAAATACTGTAGAGACTGGCACCTATAACGCTAAAAAGTTTTACAAATAAATGTAAAATTGTAGTATATTTGTGTGTAAAATAAAACTAAAAAGGCTTGAACACATCCAACTGTTTAATTTTTATGCTATAATATTTGAGAAGGTTATGGTGCATGGTGTATGAAGGGATATTTTCTTGTGTGCTGATCCAGTGTTAATAATCTTCTTACTTCACATGACCTCGAAATGTTTTTTTATTTCTTACCATTGAGCACGGTGGTGCCGAACGTAGGTTGAACGTGTTAATAATTTAAGTCATTTATATTTGCATTTATATATGCAGGTGGCTCAGGACCGTGCTTTGTGGCATTCCTTGGGGGAGGCCTATTTTCAGCAGTGGACTTGTGAAGGGCTGTAATGATGATGATGATGATGATGATATTTTAGAGCTTGTATGTGAATTATTCCTTACAGACAAAACATATTGTTACATAATATATATTTTACGTAGAAGAGCTGCAGCTATATTATGGTTGTAGTACGAGTAGGTCGGCTCGACCGGAGTAGGACCACGCTCTCAGATACCAATGTCAGACCTTTTTTACTGGAAAAGCGGCATTTCATCTTAGTCCTCAGGGGTGACAACGCATCTGCATCTTGATTCTTAATCGAAGATAGATTTCTATGGGACATAGCATCCACTGACCATCAGGTGGACTGTGTGCTTCTTTATCACGCTTGTTGTATAAAAATACGTTAATATTGTTTATTTTTTTTACAGGAACTATTCGCTCAGCTGCAATGGTCGGCGGAGCGCGCACCGGCGGCAGACAGCCTGCGTCGCGCGCTTGGTGGCGGCGGCGCTCGCTTCCAACTAGGCTGTATGGCCGACGCGAGCGAGTGTTTCGAGCATCTCCTCCTCAGAGTGCACGCCCATGTTGCAGCTGGGAGTGGAGACAAGAGAGAAGACGATGCTTGCAGAGCCCCACATTGCGTGCCACATCGCAAGTTCGCCATGATGTTGGTAGAACAATCAGTCTGTGGTGCATGCCAAGCTACGTCCGAACCTTTACCGTTTACGCAGGTTTGTTTGTAAAATGTTAAGTTATTTACAGAAAAAGCAATTTCCTTATATTGAAAGAAAATCTTCGTGTTCCTAAAAAAAAATCCTTTTAAAATCCGGGTCAATCTCCTCTGTGACGCACTTGTTATTGAATCATGTTATTTATAAAATTAAATAACACTTGTTATTTATTCTTATAAATTGTGATCAAATTCTTCGTTTTAAATATTGGAATTTTTAATTTACAGATGGTGCATTATGTATCCGCAACAGCACTGACAACACAAGCTGCTTTTGGCGATCACAGTGACAGTTTTGGCACTTTGCTAAGAAAAGCGGGAGGAATGGGCGATATACGGGATTGTCCAGTAAGTAATCTAAGTTAATTTGTTCCATATATTTATTAGCCTTTTATATTTTATAATCCACTGCTGGAAGACTACGTGTTAATTTTCAGGAAAATTTTATGTACATATATTATATATTCATAATAAATTATTTTTTCAATAAATAGATTACTTATAAATTGTATTAACCACAAATGTACAAATTTTAATCGAACTGATTTTAGTTTATTGTACTTGCACTAAGTAGTTATAATAATTTTGCAGTGCCCATAACTGTATTAAAAATGTTTAAAATTATCTGTGATTTATTTCAGAATGCCTGCGGTGCGAAGATTCAAATTTGCCGAACCCTCATGAACCGACCAGAAGTCGTGTCGATCGGCATGGTGTGGGATTCCGAGCGACCATCCGCCGAACATGTAGCGGCCGTGTACGCAGCCCTTGGTACTGAATTACGACCAACCGATGCCTTCCACGCCTGTGTCGATTGCGCTTGGGCTGCCAGGGCAACACACCGTCTCGTTGGACTCGTCACTTACTACGGCAAACATTATTCCACATTTTTCTATCATAGCAAACTACGGCTATGGATATATTTCGATGACGCTGACGTAAAAGAAATTGGTCCAGAATGGTCTCAAGTGGTCGAGAAATGCCGTAGAGCCAGATTTCAGCCACTCCTATTATTATATGCCGCGGTTGACGGTACACCATGTGATACTCGTCATGCTCCAAAGGAAGTTGTTCCATTCTCAGCCCCGGAACCGAGGCGAGCGATTACACCTGCACCAGAAAGACCAACAACAGGATTTGCAAGAAGAGCTGTTACTCCGGGTCCTGACAATGAAAGTGACTATGTCAGTAGAAAAGCCGTAGAGAATATGTTAGATGTTCAAGCTAGTCGACGGGCACAATTAGCTCGAAGTTTAAGTGCAAGCTCAGCTTCAGATACACAAGAAAGGCCTAGATCTCGGAGAGACTCTGGAAATTGGAGTGGTGATCGTAATAGTGCTTCTTCCGCATCTTCTTCAACAGCGGACAGCCCCTATATGTACCCTAGGGGTCGAGGATCGGGAAGTATTCCTAGTAGTCCCACTCGCAAAGGAGAATTGTCGAGCGGTGGATCGTGTGACACTGGGTATGATTCATATTCTTTGTCGTCAACTGACAGTCTTCCTCAGCAACAAAACCATCGGCCACCAAATTTACAACTAGCACAGATACCTGAATTAACTACTCGTGGCGATTGTGATGCTCTTTGTTCAGAAGCAGACAATTTGCTTGAAAAATCTCGCCATGCAGAAGATGCGGCCGATTACGATACCGCTCTTCTTCTTTGTGACAATGCTGCAGCTAAGGCTCGTGCTGCAATGGACGCACCGTACAATAATCAACATACAATGACGGTTGCGAGAATGAAACACAATACTTGCGTGATGAGAGCACGAAGTTTACAAAGAAAAATGGCTGGTATGACTAGACAACCGGAAGTTGCTCTAACTGCTCCCGTAAGAAATACTAAAGGTGGGCTGGAAAACTTACCTTCCATCGAAATTTATGCAACTTTGCCCAAAAAGAAGAGTTCGTCGAAAAAATCTCCAAAGCACATTGATGATGACATTGACCATACCACACGTGAACGTCCACCAAGACATAAATCTCGCGATGAAGAGAAAAGCCGTGAAAAACGATCTAGAAGTGAAGACCGTGGTCGAACCCGAAAAGAAACTGCTGTGACCACAGAGAAAAAGGAGGAGCCTGGTGAAGATAAAAAAGCTAATAAAAAACAGCATAAAATCCGAAGAAAATTGCTAATGGGTGGTTTAATACGAAGGAAAAACAGGTCAATGCCTGATTTGACCGAGAGTGCTGATAGTAAAAACGAATCCAATAGTAAAGACAAACGCGTAACTTCTAAAGATGATGCTGACGTGGAAAGAAAAAAGAATGAGGAGAAATCCAATTTAAGTGGTTATCTATCGGAAGGGCATTTAGAATATTCAGCTGCAAGTGGCACCAATCCTAATCTCGAAAGGAGCAAGCTCATGCGAAAGAGTTTTCATGGGAGCGCTGGAAAAATACTAACTGCGGCTAAAGTACCACCCCCTCCGCCACTACGCACAACTTCTCAGCTTAGCGGGCCTAAGTTTGAAGCAGAAGTAATAGAACATGGAATGCAAAATCGTCCACCGCAACCTTTACCAATAGTAAGCCAAGGCGATTACTCATACGTTCAAAACGATGACAATGGTGGATTTGTAGAACCATATGGAGATGAACCTCAATCATTACCCTTTTTACCATCTTACGACGGTCAACCTGTTAACCATTACAACAGACTGGATGATTCACCACCTCAAAACTTTCTTACAGTTGTGACTAAAGCCATGATTCATCAAGAACAAAGTCCCGTTAAAAGGGATACAATACAGAATATACAACCGTCACAGAATAATATTCAAAATCTAAGTAACGCTTTTGATAATGGTGTCGATGTTGTCGACTTTGCTTTACCAATAAGAAGATCACCACTCTTGTTTGATTTGCCTCCATATCCCAGTCCAATGAATTCGGTAAACCATTCCAGACAACCCAGCGAAGAATTCCCACCCCCACCTCCACCAATCGATTTAACACCGCTCCAGGATGAATTAAATAAAATTCATCATCAATATAATGAAGAAGACAAAGAAATTCCTAAAGATTCACTTTTAGCTCAATTACAAGAAAAGAGAAATCAAATTCTTAGAAATGAAGAAAGTACCACCAAACATACACAATTAGAAACATCACACATTCAAACAGATACATGGCTTAGGGAATTACAAGCTAAACAAGCAAGTTTAAAACTTAGAAGGTCAGGTTCTCTTGAAGGTCAACTTTCTAGTCCTAATGAGAATAATACTAACAAATTGATTGAAACTAATAACAATGTAAGAAATATAGCATCGAGATTTGAATGTAACGCACAAAGCGTTACTTCCGAAGCAGATCGGTCACATGTAGGTTTCATAGGCATGAGCGGTAACAGGGATGTCATTAATTGCTCGAATCAGTCAAACACAGGGATTTACAGTCGACGTGCATCTTCCTCATCTATTGATCCCAAACAGATGGATGATGAATATAACGAGCAAAAACTGACCAATAACAACAATGCTCCATACGGGGACCGATCAAAGCCCAAAAAGAAGTCTGTATCTTTCTGCGATCAAGTCATTTTAGTCGCGACAGCAGAGGACCAAGAAGACGACAGTTATATTCCAAATCCCATATTAGAACGCGTTTTAAAGTCTGCAATGAATAAACCAGAATTAACTACAATGCCACTGCAAACCGAGAAACCATCACTGCAACGACAAGATTCATTTGACAGTCAATCGTCACGGTCAACAATATCATCACTATCTCAAACATCATATGTACCTAGCGAAACTGTTCACGGTGAATATTGCCGACCTCAAAATTATCCCACATATCAAATCGTACAAACACGCCACCAACAGCAGTGTAATCCGCAAAAATCCACAGGGATACATGGAACAAACTCCCCGGTTCAACTGACACAGAATCAGAATGCTATTAACAGTAATCAGATATATCAGACTTTACCCGTAAGTTCACAAAATTCAACGAATCCTATACCATACAATCAGCCTCCATCAGCTTATCAGACTCACAGCAACTCGAGCCCACCGAATTTTAGTCAAAACCCTGCAAACAGACTGACACCAACAGCAACGCCGTACATGTCCAAGCATGTGCCTAATGTGCAAAGGCCTGTTCCAAATACATTTCCGCATCCACCGAGCCAACTTCACCATATAAACCAAACACCGAATAACGCTTATTTTCATAGACTGCCACAACAAACTTCAACGCTTCCCAATAACTATCCTTCAAATCGTCAATTTAATCAGAATTTACATAGTAACAACCCGAATTACCAAAGCATCCCCACCAATTCACCGGCTTATCAGAGCTATCACAACCCACCGACAAGCTACGCTAGCTCCGATTATTCTAGTCGATATCCCCAAGTGAATAGTACAAACCACTACAGCGCTACGCATTCGCCATATCAACGAGTTCCTCCACCACATGGTGAAGTGCCCGTCGAAAGCTACAACAATAATAATTATCCGAAATCATCAAACAACTATTACCTCGATAATAATACAAATAACCAAAACCGCCTGCCAGACACGAGGCATTACGCTAATTCGCAACATCAGCAACGATCTAATTACAATCAAAATATTATCGTCGATAGCAATATGACTAATAGTGAGCAGATTTCACAATATCAATACCAAAACACCTATAACCCTTACCAACAATTACCACCGCCAAAACAAATACAAAAGAAATCTGTATCATTTGAGCCGGGAACAAAAGGCGGAACTGACTCTCCGATACCACCGCAAATGAACGCAAACAACTACAGTAGTGGTGATGCACAAAACGTTTTAACGTCTATACAAAAATCTGTTTGTAGTTTGTGTCGAAAGAAGAGTGTGAGCCCGCCGGCTATGTATTGCCCAGATTGCGACTTTTATATGTCAAGGTTTAAGCCCTGCACAAAAGTGTATTTTTTACCCAATTGACCCAGAATTAGAGTATTGGTTTTCAAAAATGATATAATATTAATAATAGATATGTTCTCTATTAAGACTAATACATAGATTTACGCATCAACGTTGGCACACCACACTGCCGCCACTAGGTCCATAGCTTTGGCTGACATTTCAGCCCAAAATGCCGAGCAGAGCCGATTCGAGCCGACCCATTCCTGCTACAACCTTAACCCATTCATTGCGGTCCAAGCACAACGGCGTTATTAAAATTGTCATTCTTAGGCGGATGACGCCGATCGGCATAAATTATATTTTGGCCATAACTTACCCAATTTCTCTCGTCTCTGTAAATAATGATTTTAGAAAAATAAGAAAACACTACTCAGGCGCGGAAAATGTAGAGGTTATCAACATTGAAAACATTTTGATTAAATATTTATTTATTTTAGCTATTTTATTTTATGGAATTAAAAAACAGTTATAGGCACATACTATGAGCAATCTTGATTTCATAGTTGATAGTTAAACATTTTACTGCGTTAACATGATTATTATTTGTAATCAGTATTCAGTAGTCCATCAGTGATTGTCGCAGAATGGTGTTACGACGTGTAAGTAGGTACGTAGGTGTATATGAAATAAAAAGCAACACTTAAAAAGATCTTTTTTCCAATGGAACGAGATCTATTTCGTAAGCGATCAGTTGAGCAAACGCTTTGTTTCGGTAGTCAATTGGTTACCCGTTTTCAAAATTTATTTCGGGTAATTGTGATACGTCACATTTATACTCATTAGAATCGAAAATGTTGCGTTTATATAAATTTTCATCCTGAAAGTCCTGTGACGACACCTGTGTGTCTCTTTATTTTGTCTAGATGTGACTTTTTTCGCATCAACATTATCATCATCATCACATGGCTTTCTTTTTCGCGAACCAAATTGTCTCACACCGTTACTCAATAAACTCGGTGACGATGGTTGAGCCTCACCTTCAAGAGAAAGTCATTATTAATTATTAAGTGAAACAAATTACGATGCACTAGAAATAGTATGTAACTGAAAACCCTTCTCGATGTTTTCTCTTCCCTCCAACTATTAATTCAAAACACTATTTATTATACTTAGTACATTTAAAATAGTAGACTAAATACTATTTTTATTAAAAGTATTTTTAATTTAAAAAAATCAGAAAAAACATTTGCAATCCCTGGTCATATTTCAATAATACCGAAAATATTAATATAAAAATCAATTTCATTACTCAAAGTGCAATTGGAAATCTTTCTATAATGTGGAAAATATCCCTTACTATACTGAATAGAAAAGAAACAAATTCACTTACTATTTCCAGCCATATTTAAGGTAAATAGGAAATCGCCAGTATTTTTAATAAAACTTCACTGTTAATCACAAAATAACTTATTATATACAAATGAAAAGCAGTCACTTGCACATGGCATAGACTGATGAGCGTCAATAAAATTCTGTCTAAATAAGCAAGAAATCATTTTCGTGTGCGGAAAACGCCGATCGGAAAATAGTCCTTTGAACCGCCCGCCCCTCCTACGTAATAAGGGCGATTTTTTGAGCTGCCTTGAATGGGTTAATATTGCTGCAACGTGTTTCTAGCACGTTAAATTAACCTGGGTTACCAGTTCAGTTTTTGGGCGTTTTCAGTTTAAAAGTCTGTCAGTATAAGAGAATGTGCTTTAATCAACACGCATCACCTTACATGACTAGTTGGAGTTGGCACTATAGGTCGGCCGATTGGGATGGGATGCGGTCTTTCTTTGCATCCTACCCTTGGGGGTGGGTTAGTTTCACGCCGGACGTGTTGCTAATTCTGTTGCTGATTTTTTTTATAGGATAGGGTGACAAACGAGCACACAGTCCACCTGATGGTAAGTGGTTGCTGTGACCCATAGACATCTACATTTATCCTCAATAAAGAATCAAAATGCAGATGCGTCGTCACCCGTGAGGACTAAGATAGAATGCCTTTTTTCCAGTAAAATGGGTCTCCGGTTCTCTACACTCACCATACGAAACACAGCAGTGTCAAGCTGCCATTTTACGCTGGTATTCTGTGAGAGCGTGGTCCTTCCCCGGTCGAGCCGACCCATTCGTGCTACAACTATACTACTAATATAGCTGCAGCATGGCTCTACCACGTAAAAACTGTGATGTGGTACTTCAGGGTATGGAACTTTTTATTGCTTCCTCTGTGGTGCCTATCGGAGGCAGATCTCAGCCATGGTTTAGTCGCTTCTGTGAAATAGCATCACGCTACAAGCGGGAGTGTTACCGGGCCTGGGCTGACGCATCAACGTCCCGGTATGTAAACACCAGCGCCCTTAAAAAGAAGTACCTATAATTCCGCCTCCAGGTCCCTTGAAAAGAGTCATTGCCGGGGCAAAGTCAGAGCACATAGGCAGAATTGGCGAGAAACTAGTTCGCCTTCCTTCGGGAACCCGTGCATTCTGGTCTCTCGCCAAGGCTGTCCAAGGGAACTTCTGTCAGTCATCTCTTCCATCTCTGCACAGGGAGGACGACTCACTGGCCCATGCCGCAAAGGAGAAAGCCGATCTGCTAGGCTGTCTTTTTGCTTCCAACTCGACTCTCGATGACGGGGGGAGCACACCGCCGACCATCCCGCGGTGTGAGTGCTCCATGCGGTTCAAACAGCGCTCGGTTCGCAAAGCACTCCTCTCCCTGGACATCCACCAAGTCGAGTGGGCCTGACGGAATCCCCCCAATTGTGCTGAGGACGTGTGTTGTGACGTGTGAGTTGGCACCGGTTCAAACGCGTCTTTTCCGGTACTCCTACTCCCTAGGCGTAGTCCCGAAATCATAGAATAGAATCAAAGGCGACCGCTCAGACCCGTAGAACTACAGGCCTATCGCCATCACCTCCTTGTTCTCCAAAATAATGGAATCCATTATAAACTGGTAGCTTATGCGGTACCTTGAGGATCACCAGCTGATTAGTGACCGCCAATACGGTTTTCGTCGGGGTCGATCAGCTGGTGATCTTCTGGTCTACCTGACTCATAGATGGGCGGAGGCAGTAAAAACCAAGGGGGAAGCATTGGCCGTTAGTTTGGACATTGCGAAGGCCTTCGATCGGGTTTGACACAAAGCGCTTCTTTCGAAGCTCCCTTCGGGCTTCCCGATAAATTGTGCAATTGGATCACCAGCTTCCTTGCAGATCAGACCATCAAGGTCGTTGTAGACGGTGCATGCTCCGACCACAAGCCTATTAATGCTGGTGTTCCACAAGGCTGCGTGCTATCACCAACGCTGTTTCTTCTGCATATCAATGATATGTTGCGAACCGGTAACATTCGTTGCTATGCGGATGACAGCACTGGTAAAGCTCTATACACCGGCCGTGCCAATATTTCTTGGGCAAACGCCGCCGAGTACCGAAACAAACTTGTGTCTGAATTCGAGTCTTTGCTGAACAAAGTCTCGGATTTGGGGTGACTAAATCTAGTCCAATTCAATCCTCAGAAGACACAAGTTTGCGCGTTTACCCCAGTGCCAGCTCCTTCCACTTGACCGCATGCAGCGCAGAGCGGCTCGAAACGTCGACGACCGACTCTTTTCCGATCGGCGATTCACTGGCGCTGCGAAGAGATGTTGCATCCTTTTCCATTTTCTTTACCACGGGGAGTGCTCTGAGGAATTGTTCGGATTAATCCCAGCCGCCAAATTTCACGAACGCACACCGCGGCATAACTACCGATACCATCCACATCATCTGGATGCTTGGCGGTCCACCACTGTACGTTTCACTAGAAGTTTTCTTCCGCGTACGACCTCTCTGTGGAATAGTTTATCACCGGCGATTTTTCCGGACCGATACGACTTAGGGACCTTCAAGAAAAGAGCTTACTCCTTTTTAAAAGGCTGGCAACGCCTTTTAAAAAGGAACGTTATTCATGGGCGGCGTAAGTCACTTACCATCAGGTGACCGTATGCTCGTTTGCCTCTCCTATAAAAATAAAATGCTACAACTGTAACTGTATCAACAAAACTTTGTATGCGTAGTAAATATCTTAATATCTTAATATCTCACTTTAAATATCTTTTCCAATAAGTTCTACCTGATAAATCTTTTTAATTAATTTATAATATATTTTTTTAATTAACAGTCACTAAATAGTCACTAAATCTTGAAACATTTTTCACAGCGAAAGACATAGGTATTCTGGAGTCTGGAATCTTCAAGCCAGAATCTTCCCTAAGGCATTTGAATAATTCCGGTTCCGTTGGAGCAATATGTTTCAATCTCGATATATGAAAGTCACCAGTTAGCCACTAAATCTTAAAATCGAAATCACATCTCAAAAGCAGAAAGTAATGGAGTTTTCGAGGGGAGTCTGCTAGCTTGAATTCAAACTAGATTCATCCCAAAAAAGGGCTATAATATATCCTTAAGTATTAAGTCACAATATTTTTTTCTTAAGTCACTAATTGTTATCAATTCCTCACTAAATCTTGATCTAATAAAATTTTGGATGTCGTTGGGGACGAGTCCAGCTTGAAGGACGCAGAGTGGTCCTTCCTCAGTGGAGCCGGTCCATTCGTGCTACTATATTCGAACCATAATATAATTGTAGCGTGGCTTTACCACGTTTATACCTGATAGGCGATCCTCCAGATCTTCCTGCATACCTTTCGCTGCGGGGGCAAAAGGAAGGTTATGCTGGACACTTTCCGTCTAAAACCCCACGATGGTCAACATCAGCGTAGACGAAGGATCCTGGGATCTCCGTTCGGAGCGCAACCTAGGTAGCAGCACGTCCTAGTGCGGCACTTACTTTCTTTTTAAAAGAAGTGGATGTAGGGGAAGCCGGGGCTACAATTAATGGAGGTAAGTGAGTAGTAAACAAGCGAATTTTAACGTTGTATGATTATGTTTTTTGTTTCCTCATAAGCATATTTTATACTTAATAACGCTTCATTGTTTGTTTAACTAACTTGTTAATCAATATTTGTTGTTATTTAAAACCAAAAATGTGCCTTTGGGGCTATAATTAACAAATCGGCGGGGTTGGTATTAACACGTTAACCCGGATGTGAGGGCTAGTATTTACAAGGTAACTGACTGTTCGTGTATAAGTAATAATTTTATGTTTTTTATGACAGCATGAGAACGTGTAAACGAAAAACTACTCGAGGCACCAAATCTAAGGGTCTACGAGTTGACTGTGCTAGAAGTGATGGAAAACAGAAATAAAGACGAGAAAGTAGAAAAAGTAAAGAAAAAGACTCTGTAGAAAATTAATATTTTTGTATTGTTTGTGGCGTCTGGTATAATGAAGATTTATCAGATGGTGACTGGGCCCAAGCTGGTTGAATCAAAAGTGACATCACATGACTCACTTGCCTGAATTGTAGTTCGGATGATGAGTACGAATAGATATCCTTACTTAATTTAGGTCCTAATCGTTGATACTTTTATTTAATATTTGTTGATTTTATAAAAAACTACATTTTATCCATGTTGTATAAGTTTAAGGAAAATACCATTTTCTACCTCATCTCATGATGATTTATAAGTTGTTTGTCTAATTAATTCTTGGCATAGAAACTATAACTGATGACCGGTGCAAAACTGATAAATTTTAAGAAAAAGTGACCAAAAATATTAATATCTAAAATAGTTTAACGAATTATTAAACGGATTTATTTTTTGTTATTATATTTTGTGATTTGTAATGTCAATTTATATAAAAAGATGCTCTAGACACGTCTGTATTAATAACACTTCCATTAATAAAAAAATAATTCCATACATAAATTTATTTTCTTCTTTAATAGTTGGCATAACATAATGTTAATACTTACCTCAGAGCTGTTAATTCTAGCCCCAATTATGACGTAAGTATTAACAACTGACTTTTTTGAGAAATAATGTTCTATTGAAGACATCATTTATTTTATGTTTGATTTATGTTAATAACATGACACCTGAATAGTTAAAGCATCATGTCACATAAAAATAAAGTCTAAATATTTAATAATTTCGAAGGTACAACTAAAAATCCAATTTTTGTTAATTGTGGCCCCGGTCTCCCCTATTGATGAGTAGGGAGATTGTGACCTTTAAACTTTTACACAGATAATTACTGGGTACGGGTGCTTCGGAGATTATCTGTGTAAGATCGGAAGCGAAGTACGGCGAACTGCTTTCACAATGGTGGTTGTGACCAGGACTCAACGTCCCACATGCTCACTGTATGTCCAGCGCGGGAACGGAAATGGACGATCCTGGTCAGCCGGATCGTTTGAAACCTCATCCTGCCAGCTTTTAGCCGGTGGAAGTCTACCATAACCTTCTCGTTACCCTCGCAGCGAAAGGTATCCATGAGGATACCCTAAGTTAAAAAGGCTGGCCTGCAGGAGCTAAAGTCTATTAACGATAATTGCTCGGAAGCGAATGCAACTACTTTAGGCTTTGGTTTGTTTACGCTTGTGGCGCGACGACGGCTCCGCCAAATATCCTTTAATTTATTTGTTTAGTACTATACCAAGATTTAGTAGGAAGTAAGAAAGATAGACGCTGACAATATTTTGTGGACAATACTAATATTAAAGCGAAAAGACGTTTTGTACTATAAGTACTATACTCTTTGCAGGCCGAAAGCATGGGTAACACGATGTTGTCACTCGTCAGACATAGAATTAGTAGGTAATGCTAATATACTTAAGTTATCACTCTTCAATCCTCCATCTACGTTCTCAGTTTTGTCAGGGTCTGAGGTACGTAGTTCTATTATTTATTCTGTGCCCTGAGGTCAGGGCAGTTCTCTTTTTATTCTTTGATAATGGACTCGTAAGGTTGTATATTTCCCAGTGTCAAATAATAGGAAATTATCCTTTATTATAATTTGTATAATTATAATGTGTAACACTTCCCCACAATATGTTATTGCATCAGATTGCGGTGGTTTTAGTATTTCGACGACAACTTAAGCCAGCAGACTTGAGATACCTTGACTTGAGAACTTGAGATACTGAGTCGATGACGACAGTATCTCAAGTTCTTCAGGCGCCTAACACAAATAACTTGAAGTAAGTAACAAATATCATCATCGGAGCACCTGTTTCGTTGTTTTCACTAATAGTTCACATGCGCAGTCAATACACAAAACCGCATCAAGTTTGCCAATCAAAATCCATTTCAAACCATTATTTTTAAAGATAAAACAGGAACAAAAATCCGCCTGAGGTCAAGTTACTGCCAACGCCAAAAAGCTACGGTACGCAAGTACGCATTACGCTTAATTAGCATAGATAAATAAATATGTAGCATTATAAGCAGGCCTCTGTCACTCTTGCTACCTGCGTGAAATAATTACCTACAATCGCGGGGCGCCCCCGGGGCAGAACGCATTCGGGGCTAGCGCGTTCTAGGCTGAATGTTAAAGTTTTTAACGCTGTTTACGTAAATAGTTTTTTGTAAATACTTGTTGAAATACTCATCGAAATAGTTTTTGTTTAGTGTTTAGTACATTTAATTGTAGGATAAAATAGTTGAAAAAGTTTTAATGTATTTCAAGGATTAAATATAATATGTATATTACCTGTTTCATAAGTTATAATGACAAAACGTCGTTCCTACTATAATTGTTGCGGGGATGGGGATGGATGCCTAATGAACAAACAAAAGGATTCAGATATATAATTTTTTAAGTTACCGAAGGAAAGTTGAATTTATTTAATTTTTTTGTTATAGCGAAAAAAGAATTAAGTAATAATTTAACTACAGAAGTAATACCTAAGTACTTTATTACAAAACTTAGTTGAAATTTACTTCACTACCCAAGTACTTACATACCTCTACTTGTCTTTTGTAATTAAAATATTTTAAGTTATAATAACACAAAATACTGAAATTAAAACTTTGTTTACAAGATTTTAAACTAAGGACAATACGATCACATTTCTGTTAGGAATCGTGTTTCGGGTATATATTAGAATAGGTACTTTACCTAAGTAACTTACTTACAATTTCACAATGTATTTTTTTACTCTTTATTAACAGCCCTTAGTAACCACGGAAAGTCCGTTGTGACGTAGGAAGGAGAAAAGATGCGGACACTCGCGTGCAGCGATAGTTTTATTTAGCTTGCGTGCGCGATTTATCTGATTAATAATAACTATGTAGGCTATTAAAACGTCGGCAAGCAGTCAACATCAAAGGAGTGCAATTTCTGTACGTAGTAATATTATTTATTCTGTGCCATAAGTTCCTCCGGGTCAGTGTTACCAGATGAAAACTGCAAACTACCGTGTCAGCAGACTAAAATTACCGTGTTTTAAGTACAATTATCTTAGATTTATTTTGAAATAACAGTGTGTATTACCGTGTCAATGTAAAACAAAATACATAGTTTTTATGATATAATTTTTATTAGAAATAAATTTTTCTTCCAAAAGTTCCACTTCTGGGTCATAAATTGACGAAGTCATTTTTGTAATCATGTGTTTTATAATCTTCGTAATCAGTACATTTCTTTTCTCCTTTTAATGTCATTTACTTGACTGAACAGACTCTTACATACAGCATTGGAGTGGGACAAAGAGAGAATGTTCACCATAAATTTAAAATTTAAATATATTATCTCCAATGCGATCAAAATAATTTAAAATTAATAAAATAACATATAACCACTCAT
The DNA here is from genome assembly GCA_029286625.1 of Parnassius orleans. Lineage (NCBI taxonomy): Eukaryota > Metazoa > Arthropoda > Insecta > Lepidoptera > Papilionidae > Parnassius > Parnassius orleans. The sequence goes on from JAGSMP010000037.1 coordinate 1,138,012, forward strand.
ATTTGAACTTTTTTTGTTAGTGATGCTCACCTTTTTGCCCAGCTTTTGTTATTTTGGAGGATGTTGGTCCAGTTTCAGTATCAGTCTCGTAACTATCACTGTCACTTTCATCGCTACCCATTATGATATCGTATTGTACGATTTTGCTTATTCAATATTAAACAGCAAAAAATTATTTAAAGAAATGTAATTCCATTCATTCAATAATATACTACTTATTTTAATATAAGTTATACAAAAGAAAAAACCACTTCCAGAAAATCTTTTTCATTTTTCCGGAATTTTTTACCTGACAAGCAATGAAATGTTTGGGGATTTCCCGAACAGCGGCGGCCGGTGTTGCTGATTACTATATTCTACCTAATTAGAATATGCGTTTTGTTTTACGCATTTTTTATAATTTTGGATTCAAATTCGACTATTATTTACAAGGTAATTTATATTAAAAAATACCGTAGAGAATGACACGGTTAGTAGATCATTACCGTAGACCGTGTTTTGGTATATATAATACCGTGCATTTACGGCAATTACCGTGTATCTGGTAACACTACTCCGGGTCGTGTCTCCGACAGGTTTTTAATTAAGATTTTTGGCTTGGATGCTTGTCTTCATTTAAACCACGTCTTCATTTCATTCGGGATCTTTTCCCCATCTAGATTTTATATTGTGGATTTAATGTATTTGTAAATAGGTAGAAAATTTTATATTCTTCAAAAATACAGTCAAGCGGCAGGGGTCACTATCCCAACCCATCGCAAGGGTTCACTTTCACTGTCACTGTCACACACTTCACTAGCTAATAAAAGCCGTTGAAAGTTAAATTGGCCTCATTCAAACAACAGGTGATGAATAGTTCCAACTTGATCACAATGTGGGCACAAGTTCAAGGACAATATGTTAAGTCGAACAAGGTGTGCAGGAGTTTTATGGTGGCCGAACCGCAGTCGATTTATAGTCGTAATATAGTCCCGTATAGGATAGTTGCTATACTCTTTGGTCACGACTTGCTTCTTTCAACTTAGCTTCTCTTACTATACCTACTCTTTGCCAGTACCTATGAAATACATCGATGTTTGATTCAATTTAATTTATTGATAAAAAGCAAAATTAAAAATTTTCAAAACCCACGACGGTTAAAAAAGTTGTATTCGAAAAAGGATTAAATAATAATTTTAAAAACCCCCGACTAAGAGGAAGTAAGTCACGAAAGAAAAAAATAAAAGCGTTTTAAAAAGGGTTGATTTCTCGCAATGTCTGTCATAACAAACAACTAATATGACTTTCCTTAGTTCTTCCTACCTTTGTGTGGTACCTTTTTGTTTGCCGTAGCGATAAACACAGCAATAACATCAAATATAGGTATGTATTACACGTATTCACCTACTTATTAGGTAATATAATTACAAACCCAAGTAAATTCGTCGGGGCTTGCTTGCTTTTTATTTTAGACTTTTTAGAGAATCCCTGCGTTACTGACTAAATATTTGTATACCTTTCTATCTACTCAACAATTTACGAGTGGAAGAACTGAGCATGGAACAGTATCTGTTGAGGACTCGTGTTTCTATAGAGAAAAACATTGTCGATGGGGAAGCTGTTCGTATATATCCCAACTTACAACTCGTCAACGCATTCAATCAGACAATATTAATTATGTTAACCAAACTAACAACGAAATTGTACGTGATAAATGGAAGAGATGAGTCCAGGGAACCCAACAACTATGGACAGAAACCGCCACCTGCTGCCATTCCAGTGGACTTAAATAACATAGGACATCTAGTATCACACATAAAGTTGGGTATCGGTACCCGAGTGATGTTAAGAATTAACATTAAGGTCAGCGAAAGATTAGTCAATGGCAGCATTGGAGTAGTTCGGGTTTTTCAGTGGAAAGGGTTAAGAAAAAAAACTGCCCAAAAAAGTTCTAATCCAATTTGATGACCACTTTATCGGCAGAAGTTACCATGATGGGTTGAGTGTATAATTTTAAGGCAACCAAGGTGCTGGCAAAATAGAAAGGTTAATTATTCCACTCATATTAGGTTGGTCCGTTACAGTGCATAAATTTGAAGGCACTACAGTCGATAACGCGGTCATACATTTTAGACCCAAAACATTTACCAAAGGGCAAGCATATGTGACTTTTACTAGAGTACAATCTTTAGATGGTGTAGTGGTAACCGATCTGAATCAAAGAAAACTCTTTAAAAATCCACGTAATAGCATAGCGTTGGAAGTATTAGAGCGATTGAGAAGCACGTTGCGCGGGTCACTAATCGAAGAAGCCGAAGGAAGGCCACAAATATGTCTTTGATATAGATCTGTTATTATGGCATTAACATAGCGATTACTCTAAGAACCCAAATATGCTATGTGATATCAATAACCGCATATACATCGGTAAAGTCGTCTTGGAGAAAAATTCACCAAAATGAATAAAATATGTTTATTGCAGCGCCCTCTGGCAAGTTAACACTATAACACCTATCGAGGAACCATCGCCGACGAATCACAAACCCTTTACAGTAAAACCGGATCGCAATCGGTCAACCCGTTTGGGAGATAAATGGGAGCATTCGTTTGCACAAATGTGCTTATTGCAGCGCCCCCTGGTAAACTAACATCATAAAAACTATCTAAGAACCATCGCCGATAAGTCACAAGCCCTTTACAGAAAACAGCATCTAAATCCGTTAAACTGTTTTGGAGATAAATGGGAACATTCGTTTGCACAAATATTCTTATTGCGGCGCCCCCTGGTGAACTAACACCATAACACCTAACCATTGCCTATGAATTACAAACCCTTTACACAAAACCGCATCTCAATCGGTCAAACCGTTTTGGAGATAAATGGGAACATTCGTTCGCACAAATATACTTATTGCAGCGCCCCCTGGTGAGCTAACATCATAACACCTATCTAAAAACCATCGCCGATAAATTACAAACCCTTTACAGAAAACCGCATCTCAATCGGTCAAACCGTTTTAGAGATAAATGGGATCATTCATTTGCGCAAATATGTTTACTGCAGCGCCCTCTGGCAAGTATACACTATAACACCTATCGAAGAACCATCGCCGATAAATTACAAACCCTTTACAGAAAACCGCATCTCAATCGGTCAACTCGTTTGGTAAAAAATGGGAACATTCGTTTGCACAAATATGCTTATTGCAGCGCCCCCTGGTAAACTAACACCATAAAAACTATCTAAGAACCATCGCCAATAAGTCTCAAACCCTTTACAGAAAACTGCATCTAAATCCGTTAAACCGTTTTGGAGATAAATGGGAACATTAATTTGCGCAAATATGTTTATTGCAGCGCCCTCTGGCAAGTATACACTATAACACCTATCGAAGAACCATTGCCGATGAATCACAAGCCCTTTACAGAAACCGCATCTCAATTGGTCAACCCGTTTGGTAAAAATGGGAACATTCGTTTGCACAAATATGCTGTAAACTAACACCATAAAAACTATTTAAGAACCATCGCCAGAAAACCGTATCTCAATCGGTCAAACCGTATTGGAAATAAATGGGAACATTCGTTTGCACACACAAACAAACAAACAAACAACCTCTCACCCTAAATGCAACGCTTCATTATTATATATGGTATTGTAACTTTGAATATTCTTATTTCTTAGGTAGTAAGTAGGCTACGCTACGCTCCGCTCCAGGAAAAATATAGTACCTAACTACCTCAATCGGCTTATTCGATATATTGATGTATTTTCATACAATATATCGAACTTTTCTTTGCTTTGCAAAAAATCGAACACTATTCGATGTATCGAACGGTGAATTCGAACAGTTATGAAATATCAGGGCCACCGCCGGATCGGAGAGGAGTAGCCATACGCAGGCGTTCTGTGTCAAAGTGTAAGTTATGCGTACAATAAAACTAGTTGCAGCCGCATTGCCCCCTAGACTAAATCTAGTTGCGCGGCTGAATCGATTTCCTACAAAAATACCCAATGAGGGCTAATAATATTCCGCTCACCAGATGTCACTAGTTAAGACTGAGGTAAAGTTTTTTGTTACACAATGTTATTTTAAATGCGAACTTGATTTTAAATAAAAATTTATCAGTTTCTAGAGTATTAAATTAATACACAAAACAATGCCTCAGTGGTTTGCTCTTTAATTTTTTGCACATATTTAACTCTTTTTTATTTTTTAACGTTTATTAATATCTGGGGTTTGGTTTATTTGTTTTTAATCTAATTAATATAAAATATAACTAATAGTACAAAAAGAAACATTAACCCTCACAAAATAAGATCTGCCACGTCAAACTTACTAAAAGATGACGCTACCTTTCATATATAAGTAATTTTTAATAACATCATTGCTATTTACTTCTTTTTAAACTTTAAAATTACAATAATAACGGTAGTGTTGTTTTGGATTTGTTTAGCAACACAGGCCGCTCGCCCTCATACAATATGCAGATCGATCGAACGACTGATCCTAGTCTATATCCGAGTTATAATGTATATGTATCATTTAAAAAAAATAGCAAGAATGGCGATTCTTCCTTAAAATATCGAATCTTAAATCGTTTGGAATCAAAGTCTAAAAAAGCGATTTATTAATAATCGAAGTCTAGAAGAATTAAAAAAAAATCAAAGTACAATAATACCAACGAAATCACCAGTCACCACCAAAATCGTGCTCCGGGATTTTAAAACCAACACAAATTCTGTCCAATCTTTATATTTGTTTAGGTGGGTTCAACTATATTTATAATATGTGTGTGATTGGTTCAAAGAATCGATCCATTGTCTAAGATCGATTAATATACTTAGGCCTGCAAAATCGATTCTTCGCTCATTCGATGTGAGATCTCCGTCGCTCTGCCAAACCCTATCCACAATCCACATATTTGGCATTTTATCATTGTCAGTTGTCAGTTCTTTAATGGCGACCGCTAGTGGTGGTCTGTGTGGAGAGAATTGATATAATATTTATTATTTAGAACTTTGGTAATTCCGTGTTTACATAAACATGACCGGAATTTTACCCACCTACCAACGCTTTGTGAACGGAGTCCCCGTACCATCCATTTCTCGGCGATCGTTTCGCCTCCGTGAGAAATATTTGATAGTTTCTGTACTTTTGACATTCGCGATCGTGTGGTTAGGCGCACTTTTCTACTTGCCAGAGTTTAAAAATTCCACTAGTGTGAATGATAGTGTTTATAATGTGTATAAACGTATACAAAAAGCCGGTCCGGAGCTTCTTATGCCACCACCTGTTATGCGTAATGAGGTGGGAGAATTTGCTGCTGCAGGAATTGTTCGTCACGGCGAGGAAGGAGATGATCCTCATATGGTTGAAGATAGAAACCGTTTGCGAGCTAAAATTGAAGAAGACATGGGTATGAAAGTTTTGGAGAGACCACAGTTTGATGTAGCACCTTCCGCATCGTCTTCGAAGGGGCCCAGCAAACCGCCAGTAGATGCTTTAGAAGAGCCTGCGGTGGAAAATAATGCTGCTAATAAGGATGCGTCACCAGCCGGTCCAAAAGTGGAAGGTTCTGGAACTAAATATGTAGCTATTGCTTTAAAACCTGGATCAGATCCTGAGCAGAGGAATAAACTGGAAACTGTAAAAGAGGTAAGGTTTGAATTACTCATTAATTTTTTTAGGGTACAATTCATCTTAGAAATAATGTACATGGAACTCAAAGTAATTTTAAATTTGTATCATATCATTATTAATATTTTCAATTCATTCATCAATATTTTAATGGAAAATTTTGAAGTATTAACACTGTAAGAGAACTTACACAGTTCACTTACTGTATAGTCATACATATGATATTGTAAGTTCTTTTTCATAATATCTAAACTCTCATTCCTGTCACCCAGAGGGGTAGGCAGAGACTACAAACTTCCATTTGGCACATTCTTGACTTTTGACATACATCTCTGGTTTCTTTCATACCCATCCATCTTATCATTCATCCATGCCATGCCAATTGGGCTTCCACAGTTTACTTCATGCCCCTCCAGGAGACAGAACTTGACTGCTGGGAAGCACATCACCACTTGTGCGTGGAGATTATTTGCACTGCCCTTTTTTATTTTTATTCATTATAGATTATTAGATATTACTTATTGAGTAATTTATTTTATTTACCACTGGTCCGGAAAATACCTCTGTCCTGGGAAGAACCAGCAAGAAACCCAGCGAGACTATATTTTTTTAAACATACATATAACTTTACAATCATTTTGTACAGTTATTTATATGAAATGTAATAGAACCAGCATAGTAGCGATCACCTCATTCCCAGGGGTTATTTTCACTCATGTATTCCTTAATATTATAATAACCCCCTAAATATATTAAACTTGATAATTGCCAAACTTTGAATGTTTTCTAGGATTTTGTTGTAAAAGAGTATACATTGCCCTATAAATTAATTACTAATTCTCTGGTTCTAATAACTGGCATTACAGGCTTTTATATTTAGATAGGTACTAACTTTGCTTGATTCAAAGGGGATTACAAAATAATACTGTAGTGATACCCAAATTAAGGTCCAGCCTCTTGACTAAAGTCTGTTTCTAGGGTAGGTGGTGTACGCACAATGACCGTTAAGCATGCTGAAGAATAACCGTAATTTTTGCTACTGTCCCACTTCAATTTTCACTTTCTGTCTAATCTATTGTTATTATAACTCCTAATATTATGAGGAGGTAAGGTTTTTTCACAAAACATTAATTATGTACATCTGATTAGAAATGTCATTAAATTAATTTCTACTCTGCATATTACTTTGTAATAATATGTTTAATGACTATAAAATACAAAAATGAGACACAGAAATTACAAATAACAAAGCCCACAGTTCCCAATAAACATTTACAATTCTTTTAAACTTTTATCATTGACACAAGGCCCAGTTAAATAAATGTTGAAACAGATTTATTATCTCTGAATGGCCGAGTTTCTCATGTTCTCTGTATTATGTAATGCAGTAAGAAGTGTCAGCAGTTAAGAAATGTGTGGAGAGTGATACATATTATAAGCAGATGTACTAACATAATGTATGTTGAATTATCCATATAAGATACATTTAAATCAATCATAGGCTGCTTTCTGCACTTTCGTGACTAAGTATTATTGTGTGTATACAGAATTTGTAGTATTATTTAAGTCAACTATGTTTTTCTACAACATCTAGAACATTTTGAGAGTGATCCTGGCATCTCAATATTTGTAGCTCTGTAGCTAATAACCACATGTCATCTAAATAAGATGTGAGTTTGTTTCCTTCTACTTCACGTAAGCTCAGCACAAAGGATTCCCTGTAAGACTTATAGCAAGGAGATGCTATTGAATGAAACTAATTTTTACGGATTATATTGCGTTTAGTTTTTTCTTATTTATTTATTTAAAAGTAAAAATTAAACGCGATATAATCCGTAAAAATTAGTTTCATTCAATGTATAGTCTTCGCGTAAATATAAAAAAACATTAAAGGAGATGCTAATTAAAGGAACTATTCAGTCAGCCAGAATGCTCGTAATAGTTCAAATGATTGATTTATTCAAACTGTAGAGTATATTTGTTTATTCTCTGTAAAGAGGATTTTGATTCAATGGATTATATGGCATAAAAATGCCTTAAATTGTATCTAAATGTCATATTGTAGAGACAACATTCCACAGGCACCTGTCAAAACCTGTTTTCATTATATTATAATATTGATATTATTCACAGATTTTTTTAATAGATTGAGTGTGACAAGCAAGGGCACAATCCACCTGATGGTAAGTGAATGCTGTAGCCCATAGATATCTATATTTATCTTCGATTAAGAATCAAAATGCAGTTGCGCTATCACCCCTGAGGACTACAATGGAATGGCCTCGTTTCAAGTACAGTGGTGCCTCACACAACAAACTTAATTCATTCCAGGAGCAAGTTCGTAATGCGAAAAGTTCGTTATAAGAAACGCATTTTCCTATATAAATACATGTTAAAAAAAAATTCGTTCTGTAGCATAAAATATGCTAAGATGACATAAAAAAAGATAAATTTTTTGTTATTATTTTTATTTAGATACATACATCTAAAACATAATTTTTTTAATTTTAAGACAGACTAAGTAGAGTCTACCGAATCTTGCACATCTTCATCCATTTTCTGCTTTTTGGCCGATGGTTTCATGAAAAACCTGTCCAAAGTCGTTTGTTTTTCTCTTTTCTTCAACATCTGCCGGAAATAACGGACAAGAGTATCGGAGTAAAGATCGTTGATCCGTCATCCTTAATACATTTTTGAAAGTTAATAGAGAACTGTTCTGCTTCTTTCTTGTCAGCACTGCCTCACCATGCATAGTAACGCTGTGGATTCCACACCTTTTCTTAAATTTAAAAAACCACCCCTTGCTGGCTTTAAATTATCTTGATTGCTGCTACTTTCAAAGACGTTTTTCTTTAGATTGTCATAAAAGAAAATGGTGGTCTTGCTTAGGCCAAACTCTTTGACGAGGTCACACTGTTTTACTCCACGTTCACTCTTTCTAATTATTTCCTGTTTCATTTCAACAGAAATCACCTTCCTGCTTTTTTAGAACCCATGATATGAAAAAAATATTGAGTTTAACTTAAAAGGACAACTGCCGTGACACGTGCGTAAGTTAAGCGCAGTGACTAACGACTGCAGTGCCTGCGCGGGAGGATGCAATACATCGGCAGCGATCGTGGAAGCTCGGGCGACTTCGTTGTGTGAAGTGAAGTTCGTTGTTTGAATCATGAAATGAACGAATAGGAAGTTCGCTGTGTGCAGCGTTCGCTGTGCGAGGCGTTCTTTATGCGAGGCACCACTGTAAAAAGGGTCTCTGATTCTTTACACTCACCATACGAAACACAGCAGAATTGAGCTGCTATTTTACGCTGGTATTCTGTGAGAGCATGGTCCTTCCGCGGTTGAGCTAACCCATTCGTGCTACAACCATAATATGGCTGCAGCATGGCTCTACCACGTGAAAAATATTCTTAGTAAATGTCATGTTCAAAATATACAAAAATCAAAAGGTACTCACTTAATAGTTTTTGGTTTTATTGTACTTATTCCCAGTAAGGTTATTATGTGCTATTTGGGTGTAATTATGTAGGAAGTACTGTGATTATTGAGCTTCGCAGACCATGACGGAGTATGCTATTGCAGTTCAGTTCAGTTAGGTTTATAATTTTTATGTTATAAATTTGTGTTTAATAACATAAAATTTCACAAAAATTTGCATTGTTATTGTGGATTTTTGGAGATTATCATTTTAATCACTAGCATTCTCTTGAAGTTGTAAAGTTAATGTTGCCTTTCCTCTGATATATTTAGGTCACAATTGAGTCATTATGACTTATTTACTCAATTGTGATCTAAATCAGACATGGCTTAAATCAAAAATATTGTATTTAATTTTAAGTTCTTACATATATGTATACATACATAAGTTCTTATGAATCAGTTGAATAGTTAGTAATAATCTGATATCAGTTAGTAGTACTGATAAATAGTTAGTAATAAGTTTACTTCTGCATTTCGCCTGGTGAGTGCAGGTGGCCGGAGGCCCAATTAAACACCCCCCCCCCCCCCCATCAACATGGTAGCGGAATTAAACAGAAGACTAACCCAGGTGGGTACCAGCATCCCTGGAGAATCCCTCGCTGAGCATCCACGCCCAAGCTACCCTACTTCTTCTGCGCGTGGGTGCTCAGGCTGCCCCGCGTATTCTGGGGCGAAATTCCGCTCAAGACGAAACCTGTTCGGGGCAAGCGGAGCAAAAAGACAAAGGCGACCCCTGCCTTGCTTTCCGTGAATTTCTGCAATATCAGGGGACTTCATTCAAACCTTAACGCCGTCCACTACCATCTGGAGACGGCAAAGCCGGCCTTGCTCTTTCTAACCGAGACGCAGGTGTCCTCTCCAGCTGATACTTCGTATCTCTCCTACCCGGAGTACAAATAATAACAGTCCTTTGTGCCCCGGGCTGGAGTTTGCGTGTACGTCAGAGAGGACATCTGTTTTCGACGCCTCGGCAGTCTTGAAGATACGGACCTGTCCATACTGTGGCTGCGCGTAGACAGCGACGACCATCCCCGCGTCTACGGGTGCCTCTATAAGTACCATAGTGGTGTCCCATAGCGGTGTCCCATAGCGGTAATGCTGCTATGGGACACCGCTATGGTACTCTCATAGATGGGCGGATGCAGTAGAGTCCAAGGGGGAGGCGTTGGCCGTTAGTTTGGACATAGCGAAGGCCTTCGATCGGGTTTGGCACAAAGCGCTTCTTTCAAAGCTCTCTTCCTATGGGCTCCCCGAGAAATTGTGCAATTGGATCACCAGCTTTCTTGCAAATCGGAGCATCAAGGTCGTAGTAGACGGCGCATGCTCCGATTACACCAACGCTGTTTCTTCTGCATATCAATGATATGTTGCACACCGGTAACATTCAATGCTATGCAGACGACAGCACTAGTGATGCTTTATACACCGGCCGTGCCAATATTTCTCGGGAAAACGTCGCCGAGTACCGGAACAAACTTGTGTCTGAAGTCGAGACTTTGTTGAACAAAGTCTCAGACTGGAGGCAACTAAATCTAGTCCAGTTCAATTCCCAGAAGACACAAGTTTGCGCGTTTACCGCTAAAAATAACCCCTTTGTCGTATCTCCTCAGTTTCAAGGCACTCTTGTTGCCTCAGCTAGTATCGGAATCCTCGGTGTCGACATATCGAGTGATGTGCAGTTTCGTAGTCACTTGGAAGAGAAGGCCAAATTGGCCTCTAAAAGCTTGGCGTGCTCAGCAGAGCGGGACAGTATTTCATGCCGGCACACCGCCTACAACTTTACAAGGCGCAGGTTCGGCCTCACATGGAATACTGTTCCCATCTCTGGGCTGGGGCTCCCCAGTGCCAGCTCCTTCCATTTGAGGGCATGCAGCGCAGAGCGGCTCGAATCGTCGACGACCGACTCTTTTCCGATCGGCGATTCACTGGCGCTGCGAAGAGATGTTGCATTAATCGCGACAAAACTCGCGATACCATCCATACCATCTGGATGATTGGCGGTACACCACTGTGCGATTTAGAAGAAGTTTTCTTCCTCGCACAACTTTCTTGTGGAATCGATTACCACCAGCGATTTTTCCGGACCGATACGACTTAGGGACCTTCAAGAAAAGAGCCTACTCCTTTTTAAAAGGCCGGCAACGCATCTGCAATTCCCTTGGTGTTGCAGTTGTTCATGGGCGGCGGTAGTCACTTACCATCAGGTGAGCCGCATGCTCGTTTGCCCCCTCTCCTATAAAAAACTCTCATTCCTGATGGGTGCAGAAAAAATTCCGCCGCGCTCCCCCAATGCATGTTGGCGGATTTTATAATATTCACATGCCATTGCAATATGTCTTTTTAAAAAAATCATTATTTCTTAAAATAAAATGTATTTATATTAAATATTAGGTCCTTACATATGAAATTGGCGTTTTGTACGGGAGGAATATAAAGTCAATTATTTTTTTGTAAAATATATTTAATTAATCAAAGTATGCACCGTTGTTATCTATGCACTTTTGCTATCTCATAGGTAGTTCATTGATCCCTTTACTAAAAAAAACCATGGGGGCGAGAATCAATAAACTCTTTGAAGGTGGTTTGGACTACTGCATCGGAGTTGAATTTTTTTCCTTGTAAGAAGTTGTTGTACATTTCCTTCAGGGACACAAAAAATCAAAAAATATATATATATATATATATATATATATATATATATATATATATATATATATATATATAAATTAATAAGTCGAAAGAAAATAAAACCAAAAGCATGAGATATTAGTTCAATGATAATTAATATTTATTACGTGAAGGTTGATATCACAAACCAACTTAATAAAAAAAAAAATTTTACTATATTCGTAGATTGGCCTAATTTTGTTCTGTGTTCTAGAAGCTATGAATATAATGCCGTAAAAATAATTAGGAAGTTAATATAAGCTATGTTATTTTTGTATAAGATGTGATCTCTTGAATGATAGATGAAAGATTGGAACACACTACCAAATTTCCACTTGAGAACAGTGTTTAGATTCAAGCATGTGATAACAAGAAATAAGACACTTCGAGAGTAGAAACTGTCCCCAAAAAACCCATATTAATATTTAGTCATTGACCACAGCTGGAGCCTACCACCATTTATATTATTATAATAACCATGTTATTAAGTTTAGATGGTATAATAAACCAGTAAACATGGCGTGGCAAAATCATGGGCAAAATCCTATGGGCTTTACTGTGTTTTCCAAAACCAATCTTATCGAAAATGTCTTAATAATAGGTCTTTACCTATGAAATTGCTGTTCTGCAGTACTGGCAATTTTAAATCAAAATAATTTTTGTTTCGCTAAGAATTCTAATTTCAAATAAATTTAATTTCAAAAACATGGAATTCTTTTTATAAAAATTAGTCATTTGTTTATTGATTAGCGTTTTGTTTTCATCGCATTTGAATCTTTTTCGTTATCATGGATACTTTAAAAAATCGAGTAATTATGGAATATGAGTATCGTCGTGGCAGCAACGCGGCACAGTCAACGACGTTTACGGAGCGAATACTACAAACGGACGCACCACCTGTTATTTGTTTGCTCGCTTCCGTTCTGGAAATTTCGACCTGAAAAATGAACCCCGTGGTCGTCAGAAAACTTTGGTCGACAATGACGAATTAATAAAGGCGACTGTGAAAGCTGATGATACTCGATCTACGGCTGAATTAGCAGCAGCTTTCGACGTTAGCATCGAAACAATATCCACAAATCAATTTGAGTCAAATTAGCAAGGTAAAAAGCTTAACAAATTCATTGAGTTCTTGGGGCACCCCCCACAAACTCAATGATCGCCAGCGCGAAGCGCGTCGAGACGTGCTTTGCTCTGCTCAACAGGCACGCAAACGAAAGAATTTTGAACCGCATTGTTACCTGCGACGAAAAATGGATTCTGTAGGACAATCGCAAGTGCTCAGCATGTTGGTTGGATTCTGGTTCAGTACTTAATGACCTAAACGAAAACTTACGCTCCAGCTGATTTCTTCAAGAATGGCATCAATAAACTGTCACTGCGTTGGCAAAGATGCATCGATGCATGAGTGATTACTTTTATTAATAGAAATAAAAAATATATATAAAAAAATTACGTTAACCTATTTTATAAAACATGGCAATTTCATACCTTTAATGTTTTTTAACTGTAATAATAACTTTGTTGATTTTGTTTCGTACTAAGAACTAAATTAGTCGTTAAATTCTAGATTTATATAAAGCAAAAGATAGATTTATTATCAAGGACATCAGTTTTTAAATATATTGCTATGAATATTTTATACAGTTTTTAAAATAGCTGCACAAAATACTCTTAAATATAGTGACTTAAGTAAACGAAACGCTGGCCGTATGCATTATAAGTGAGGCTAGGCAGACTCGGTAAATTTTCCTCAGCTGTGACACTAATTTGATCCTGGTCGATGACCGCACGGCGCCGGTAACGCCGCAAGGTGCGTGAGACTGACTTGTTTGCATGTCGATTGTCGTTATTTGTTATAACTTCATAGGAGTATTAATTAGTACCTATTGTATTAATATTGAATCTCTTTAAATACAAATTAAAGATGTTACTATAATCTTATACCTATATATTAATTTACTCGTGCAGTTAGTAGTGTAGGGAACCATGTCTCAGTTCCATAAGTCATCACTGGCAACACGCACAGTTTATATAGGGTAATGAATAATGATATACATTTTTTTATAGACGTAAGGGTGACACATGAGCACACAGATGATGATGTGATGTTTTAGATCTTATTTTACTGATGATATTTGACTTATTTACATTAGTTAGATCCCCGTCGGCAGCAATAAAATTGTTAATTGCAATTCTAAGTCCTGATCTACGTTGCGGTAAAGGAAAACATCGTAGGAAACCTGCTTACCGTGGTAACACCGAGGGGTTGCGGAGAATCTCCGGCGGAGGTCACAAACTCGATACGGCGACTTTTGATGCACGCTATGTCACACAAATAATTGTATTAATTTAATTCAATTGCTAACGCAAAAGAAAATTAAGTGCAATGAAATTTATAAAGTTTATATCAAACGTCTAGTCTTATCACTGCTTAGACGCTATGTTCATATCTTTTCGTAGGTACCTATTTGTATACATAAATGTATCGACAATTATCTAGCCTATTCATAGATATGTATTTTTTTTTAAATTTCAGTTGATATTATGAGTCTGTACCACAACATATCAGGTAGCTTATTGTTGTTGTCGTTTGTTGTTTGATGTTTTGTATTTTCAGAGTCGGGTAAAATATTGTTATAACTTTTTTTAAATGAAAGGGGGCAAACGAGCATACGGCTCACCTGATGGTAAGTGACTACCGCCGCCCATGAACAACTGCAACACCAGGGGAATTGCAGGTGCGTTGCAATTGTTTTAATTATTCCACATTTGATTAAAAAACAAAACTGTTTTTAATTATTGTCATTGTTAAGTTGAAATGTAATAAGAAAACAATTTAACAAAGGACGTTGAGACCAAGTGTTGAATCATTCAGACTTCATATTTGTCATTTTCGGTACAATATACTCAATGTATTGTCTATACAAGAGACGTCGGTAAACTTTGTTATTATGCGAGTAACCAGTGTAAATACAACGCCACGGAACAAAAGTTCTAAAAACATTTGTACGTGTGGCGATTTAAAAACAGTATTAAGAAGCAACGTGTGGATTCGTATATCTGGTTACCGCATCATACTTATCTATGTTATGCGGCACTGTTACGGGTTAACATTTTAATTATTAATTGCGTTTTATTAGTCAGTGTAAATTGAAATATGCAAGCTTCCAGAGGCTAAACAATCTAATAAAAATAGTATACTTAGATTTCATATAACGCTGTTTGAACAGCAAAACCGTTTGACTAGTAAAAGTATTGCATGGAATTGCAAATGACGCTTATTATGAACACCTCACAAACAGACACTTAAAGCGGACGGCTAAAAAAGATGAAGAAGCCTAAGGGCTCAGTGGAGTGCGTTTAGCGGGGCGTGTGGCATAGCGGCGCGTTGCCTTAGCAAATCGAGGGGTGGGCAGTGGGCACTTTGGACACTGCAAAATACTTTATAAACATTTCTCACCTTTTGACTGGTGTTTTTTCCGAGAAAACACTTTGATGTTTTGTTGACTCTAGAAATAAAGTTGTTGGTTCGTTTCAAAGCTTTGTCGCTCTTTCAACTTTGCCAGGGACCTACTTAAAAGGAAGTTTTGGTTTGCTAATTCACCTAACTAAAACTTTATCAATATATATACGTGTTTGAAATTTTATATATATGATAATTACTCAGAGTTACCTATTATTTGATGGGATAGATAGATAGATTAAATAAACTACTCAAAACAAAATAGGGCCCACCATGTTTTATAAATGAATTTTACAGATTCTTTTTCTTTTTTCAGTTTTTATGATTAGGAATGAATAAATTAAGGTTTTTGAAAGTGTGTGAACATTAACAAGAGTAAGTTTTGCCAATTTTATGGAATTTAGTCAAAATTTACAGTTTTTAGGAAAGTTTACAGAAATTATTGATTTAAGTAAAGTTTGATTTTGATTTTTATTATTGACTA
The DNA here is from genome assembly GCA_029286625.1 of Parnassius orleans. Taxonomy (NCBI): domain Eukaryota; kingdom Metazoa; phylum Arthropoda; class Insecta; order Lepidoptera; family Papilionidae; genus Parnassius; species Parnassius orleans. The sequence goes on from JAGSMP010000037.1 coordinate 1,153,733, forward strand.
AATCAATGAGTTTGATGGTGCTTAATAGCGAGTAGGTCCTCCTCTGTTCCGTATGCACTCTGAATCTATCTGGGACACTTTCAATCAAGTGGGTGATGTTTTCTCGGGTATTCGCCCCAACACAATTTTAGGGCGTTTATGAGCTCTTGTCGATTAGTCACATTACTGAAGTTCGATTTGAGGCTTCTTTCAATTGGTTCCATAAATGTTCAATGGGGTTAAGATCGGGACTCATGGCCGGCCACGGTAAAACCTTAATATTGACTTCAGAGAGAGCTCTGGTTGTTCGCGCTGTATGTGGGCGAGCATTGTCTTGCATAAAGACGAAGTTTTCACCCACTTTGTGAAATGGGATGACATGGGGCCGAATTATTCGATCGACATACCGGGAGGCAGTTATGGAGCCTTCTTCCAGAATAACCAGCTCAGTTTTACCGAGCAAGCTTATTCCAGCCCACACCATAACATTTGGACCTCCAAAACGATCCGTTTCATGTATGCAAGGTTCTGAAAAACGTTCTCCTTCTCTTCTCCACACGCGCACTCGACGATCATCGCTGAAAAACTTCACTTTACTTTCGTCCGTAAAGAGTACATTTCTCCAGTTGCCATTGTCCACTCCGCATGCTCGCGAGCAAACCTCAAACGTGCTGCACGATGCGCTCTTGTCAATTTTAGACGAATAACACGAGATCTGGAACGTTGTCCGTCTTCATGGAGCCGACTTCGAATGGTTTGATCACTAATTCGTGTGCCAGTCGATTGCCGCAGTCGATTTTGTAAGACGCGGGCGGGAATCGTACGCTCTCGACGTGCAGTCAATCTGATATACCGGTCTTCCTGACGGTTGTAGCTCGCGCTCTTCTGATCTAGATCTCCTCGCGACACTACCTGTCTCTAGAAAGCGTTCCACGCGTTTCGAATAGCTCGTCGCGACACACCAAGACGTCTTGCCACTGATCTCTGAGATTCTCCCTCCTGAAGCATAAACACTGCTCTTGTTGCTGTTTCCACATCCATATGACACCGAGAACCAGGCATAATGATCGCGAGTAACACCGAAATCAAGTCAAAATGAAAAAAGTAGACGTGCGACTGTAACATTCAGAATGTGACTGAGGGTACAAGTGACTGAGAATTTGAGTAATAAACGTCTTTTGGAGTACTTCTCTTTTTTTGTCTACCCACCATTGAATTCCTGACTTGAAACATTGATAACGTTAGATAAACATGTCAACAATACTTCGAAATGCTTAACTTCAGTATTCTACTACCCAAAAATTTTTTTTAGACGAAATTGAAATTAACTTAGAGTGGGCGCTATTTTGTTTTGAGTAGTTTATGTCTACTTGTTGTATGTGTTCAGAAGCTGTAACCAAAATGTTACCTATTATTATAAATTTAGAAAGTGAAGAGTAAGAGTTAAAACTGAACGCATCTAAAAACGCATGGGCTGTTTTTAAATTAAGTAGTCTCTTCTCTTGTTAACAAAAGGAAACGCTTTCACCATTTATATTTTGTTATTTTAATAATATTTAAGTCGACCAATTTAGAAATACAGTGTAAACGCCATGTAACGTCACTCGAATTAACGGCAAATTCCCTAAAGCGTCGAAATCACTCGGCTTTGGTTGGTTTAGCTTGTCTTCCATACAATGATATACTCTATATAGCATTACACCCACTCTCAATAACGACAACAATTAAATAATAAAAAGTACTTTTTAAGTTGCAAAAATTAGTAAAAACTGCACAGCTGTGTACGTTCTTTTGTTCTTTTGTCGCTTTATTATCCTAGCCCGTAATAAACTCTACTGTCGGCATCATACATAACAAACTCTCTAAGAAATCCGTTGTTTTGTTTACAAATTGGGATTGCTTGCACGTGGAGACTGTTGTTAGTAGGAGTCATGGATTATCTATACGTTATCATATTCTTAGTTGCTCACAGACTTTCAAACTGTAAACATGGCAAGTAAGAGAAAATCACTGTGTATTGACGAAAAAGTGTTTACTGATACGCGCAATAGAGGCGGGAGAGAAGATAAGTGATGTTGGTAGACGCTTTGGATTTAGTCGCTCTACCGTGTCCACAATATGGAGTAATAAAGAAAAAAATCTACAAGCAGAGGGGGATGGAAAATCTTACAAAAACTTAAAGACACCTAAATACGAAGATTTGGATCAAGCTGTACTATCATGGTTTCACCGACAGCGCCAGAATAATATGCCTATCTCGGGGCCGATCGTAAAAGCTAAGGCGGAGAAGTTTGCTGAAGAACTTGGTTTAACTTCTTTCAAATCATCGGAAGGATGGCTCGGAAAATTCAAACAACGTCACCATATCATCTATGGTAAAATGAGTGGAGAAGCACGAAGTGCTGATACAAATGTTACTCACGACTGGATTAATAGAGTGTGGTCAAAATTGACAGAAAAGTGTGTGGGAGGAAAGCTCTCCAAGGAGCGTATTACAGTGCTTGTGGCTGCTAATATGGATGGCACAGAAAAAAAATGATAGTAATAGGCAAATCGAAAAATCCGCGGTGTTTTAAGAACATTAAAAAATTGCCAGTGACGTATACAGCTAATAAATTAGCTTGGATGACCAGTCAACTTTTCAAGAAGAATTGCGAAAGTGGGATGCAGAATTAAAGGGACGAAATTTTTTACTTCTTGTTGACAACTGCTCTGCCCACCCTCTTATATCAAACCTTCAAAACATAGAGTCGGCATTTCTTCCTCCAAATACGACTAGTGTCTTGCAGCCAATGGATCAAAGCGTGATTAAAAGCCTCAAGGGTGGTTATTGATGGAGTTAGTCGAAACTGATAGTAAAACTTCTATTAATATGCTGCATACAGTAATTTTTTTATCTAAAGCCTGGAAATAAGTGACACCCATAACTATACAGCACTCTTTTCGACATGCTGGACTTTGTACAAATTCTATGAGTGATCAGGTGGAAACGGAACCGGAGTTTGATAGCGACGACGACCTTCCATTAACTGAGTGGATTCAACAATTCAACATGGCACAAAAATTTACAGAAAATCTTCAAACCTACATCGAAGTAGACGCCTGACTGCTTACAACGGCTTTACTCACAGACAAAAAAAATTTGGATTCGGTAAGAAAAACTGAGGATCAAGAACAAGGAGATGAAGAAGATGAGCCTGAGCCTCCGCCGAGCATTAAAGAAGCTCTTGAAGCAGCAAAATTATTGGAAAAGAACTTTCTTTATCACCAAGATGACTCAATATCGCGAGATATGAATAAAATAAGTAAAAAAAATACAACACAATTACTGGTGCAGCAAAAGACGTCAGACGAAAATACCAGATTATACGCAATAGCGTTCACATAACAATTGTTTTTATGTAATTACTAACACTGGTCGGAAATAAACTTTTTCTTTTTCTAATACAGATTTTTCTTCGTTCCATTTAACGACAACTATCTATAACGTCAAAATATGCACAGTCCCCGTCAGTCGTTATATAGAGTTTACACTGTATTTTAAAGGTTCCGTTTCTTTTTTTTTTTTTGCAGTAATTATGTTAATGGTGCCAGTATCAAATGTTCCAGTGCACATACATATTGATGAAGTTTTATAGCTGCAAATGCTTGGTGATATACGTACATTACGTTTGAATTCCGAAGACTCAGTTTATCGGATAGGTACTTATAAATGCTCTGCGTGCAGAACCTAACGGGAAACGTATCAGTCGCGCCGAAGGCGACATACTTTCATCTAAAAACTTCGAACTACTACTGTCATAAAGTACGTTTACTAGGGCTACCACATATGTAGAACACTTGAATACGGGCTTGATGTTGTAAAAATAAAGTGATATTCAGACAAATATCACATTATTTTTACTATAATTCATACGTGGTGGAGCCATGCTGTAGCTATATTACTGGTATAGTTGTAGCACGAATGGGTCGGCTCGACCGGGGAAGGACCACGCTCTCACAGAATAGCAGCTTAATGCTACTATGTTTCGTATGGTGAGTGTAGAGAACTGGAGACCCTTTTTTACTGGAAACGAGGCATTCCATCTTGGTCACGGGTGACAACGCGTCTGCATTTTGATTCGTAATCGAGGTAGGTGTAGATGTCTATGGGCCACAGCAACCACTTACCATCAGGTGGATTGTGCTCGTTTGTCACCCTAATCCTATAAAAAAAAATTAAAATGTTCAAAACATGTTGTTTTTTTAGTTTACGTTGATTCAAAGTTCTTAATATTTTTTATTTAATTTAGTTATTATAGAACAATCGATGGGAGCTCCAATCTAATTAATGCAAGTAATATACAATATTCTAGGCGAAATAGTTTCTACAACATTATAGAAAGCATTAAACTAAATTACAAAATATAACCGACTAGCGCCTCGCTCTATTATAATGAAAAAACTTTAAGAAAAGTTGGTTTGTTATGGTATTACCTTATAAACTACATTAAAAATGGACGTTTCAGCATTTGTTGTTTAAATACAGGTATTATTTACAGATACTTCATATTCCTAACTAGTTTAATTTTTAAGACAAACCCTGTATCAAAAACGGTCTATAACTGACAACTTTTACGGTCCGCCCATTCCTTTATTATAAGACTGACTTTGACATAGATAGAAGAGCTTCATTATCAGTAAAATGGGTCTCTGCTTCTCTACACTCAACATACTAAACACAGCAGCATTAAGCTGCAACTTTACGCTAGTATTCTGTGAGAGAATGGTTCTTCCCGGTCGAGCCGACCCATTCGTGCTATAACCAAAATACAGTTGCGTAGGTCTGCCACGCTAGCAAAATTAGCAGAGCTAAAGCTAGAGCCCCTGCCTCATCCACCATATTCATAAGACCTTGTCCCAACAGACTTCCACTTTTTTCTTTGTAATTGTAAGAATATTAGTCTGTCGTGCAGCAGACCTATAGTAAGGTTGTCAACGACGGCCAATAAGATGACTAGAATATGTTAATAGGCAGGTATTTTAACTGAGTTCCAAAAATGAGAAGTTGCTTTATTTGACCCGTATGTTTTTTTTTTTAATTTAAATATGTTTTACCAATTTACATTAAAAAAATAATTACGATTAATAAATTGTTTTTTGCAAAAAAGAGCATTGTGAGGTATCTTGTCTAGTTATCATTTCGATAACCCACAGGGAAATTTCGCCATAATTAAAATCCGCCGAGAAGTTATTATTAAAATACATCAATTTTAAGGTCCTATTACAGCTAACCTTGGGAAAAAATAAATATACCGGCACCGACTGTACTCTTTCTTAGTGCAATTGTAACCGAGAAAAGATGCATTTGTAAAACCGGCTTTGGACGGGCATTCGTGCATTTAAATGTTTAGTTCCAGTAGATCGAAAGTGTGACAGCTAATACATTTAAATACTTAATACAAATAGAATTAAGTATCATATTTTTGGACTGTTCTTTTTTCTTCCTTCTTATTAAATCGTATTTCAATAGTAGGTATATAACATTATGTGAGAAGCAGAAAAATCTTAGACCTTTAAAACGAATAAATTATTATTGAAAAACAAAGACTAACTGCGCCGGATATCAGGGCGACATTTAGTCCATATAAATGTATTCCTCCGATTTCTGCCTGGATATTGACATTAGAGGAAATATTTTTTTTACAATACAATCAATATAGGAACTAGGAACCTTTCAAAATTACTAAAATTGCACAGTTGTACTGTCGTGGATATACATGTAGAAAATAAAATTAACGAATATATAAAAAATAAAAGATAAACATATAGATATAGCCAAGACTAACAGATATAACAAATTTAAAATCAGCCCAGTTTTGGGGAAACAAAATGTTGATTTTGTAAATAAAAAAAATTATAGAAATATCGCTATCCATTTTTTACGCCGCTGCGTCGAGATCTTTCTGTTTCCTGTTTAATGTAGGATCTATGAGAAATTAAACAATAATGCTTTTTTGAATTAAATATTTGGTAATAATCAATGAAGTAGCATTGAGTTGTTTATTCGAACTACGAAGAACCAAAATAATAAGAAATGTTCTTGAGTGAGCCTTGTACTGACAAGTGCAATACTCCTCCCACGAGCTGGAGAGACGACCTGACGAAACAAGCAAATAGTCGATGGATGCAGTTGTTACTAGAACATTACTTGGTAGCAATCTCTTGCTAGAGGCCTTTGTTCAGCGGTGGACTTGCGATGAGCGAAAATGATGATGGTGATGATTCTTGCATTGACCTTGCAATAACTAAAAATCAATATATAATAAAATTTTGACCCATTCTATGTTCCTAAATTACAGAAATATGTAAAGAAGTTGTTATACATGCTCGTCATGATAAATACCGGTTTACATGGCGATCCGGTCCTTAATCGATATGTAGATTAACTCAACATTTAATATATTTGAATATAAATAATTGTAAAATTGACGCAAATCGAAGGAAGCGTTCAGCAAGTCTATAATATGGTGAATCAATCTGGATATCGCTTTTGGATACTGTTGAACAATCGGTTCGTGTATTTCGGGTAACCCATTCAAACACCGAATATGTTACCGAACCGAATCGAACATTTTATACTAGAAAATCTTTTCATTACTTACCGAAAGTATGATTTCTATTTTGATTATTTGTTTCATTATTGATCTTTAGGTTAAAACTTTAGGATTATATTACAATAATTGTTCAGTCAAGTCTGGCGACTTTACCAATGGAAGTTATCTTTGCCATCAGGGATTTACAGGTACAAAATTACGATTAACACGGACAACGTAACGTTTTTCAAGATATGCCCTTTTTTGAATGAAAATTTAATAACTAATTGACAGCATTGTTTTCAAAGTGGCAACATCAGAGTTAATTTTGGAATTTTATTTTAACGCGGAATTGTGTGACGTAATCTCTTTATTCAGTGCTTCAGAACTTTTGTAGATTTTGTTTTTAGAATCATAATTTTAAAATCACAAATAAATACCAAATCTATGAAGAGTATAATGTCAATAATGTCACATTTAACATTGAGGATCAGACTGAGAGTACCTTTTTTCTTGGAAAATTGGTCCTAGATTTTTAAGTCCTTCCAAAAATGGAAAAATTGCCGGATTTTACGGTTATAAAATATTTTCTCGGTTTGGTTAATAACAAATACAGCTGTAACAATTTAATAAGTTGATGGGTTTTTCTATTTGATTTCATATTTTCTAGTTGTATATTATTCATTAAAATATTTAAGAAATCAAACGAAATTGGAATAGCTTTTCTCAAATATTTTGAGAAAGTAATATGCCCTTTCTTACTGATGGTGTATAGCATAAAATTATGTATATCCTAGAGACGTCATAGCAGCAATTTTAGCAGCATATTTAAAGGTGAAACTTATATTTAAAAACAAAAGTACATATACTCGTAGTACACCCACTACCATTTCTCATATTCAGTTAAGCTCTCTTTGAGTATTGTAGCAACTGACATGAAAACTTACCGAGAAAGTTGGAAACGAATCCTCTTTATTATTATTCGTGATATTCTTCATTCAATACAACTTCATTTATACGCATCCGAGAATTATTCTGCATAACGAAATTCCTGTGAATAAAAGTGAGAGACCCATTAGTATTCCCTGCGAAGTGTTTTTAATTTATTCAATTTTAATTTGCAAAATAGGCACGATTCTATTTGATTCTCGAATAAATTGACATTGTTTTAATGTTTTATTAGTTCCAAGACAAGAAACAGACTTGATTTAGGACTGGCTATCAATGTCATCTCTAAAACATTTATCGTTATAATTGTGATATATTATTAAAAACGAATCTTATACCGTGCGCGCATCATTTGGCCAATGACAATCTCACCCTATAAAGAAGTTCCGAAACGGTCAAGTGCCTAGAAGTACGCACATAGATTTTGCTTGATAATTTACTATGTTTGTTTGATAAATGCTTGATGCGATCTTATATTTTATGCCCGACGGGAGGTTTCTTCATTTATTCAGAGCAGTCGAAAAATTACTTGCGCTTGCTCAAGCTCAAACAGCTTGAGTGCCTATAAAACTAATGACCATTTAGATTTACTTTCAGATACTGTGTAAATGATGCTATTTGCCGTTGTCGGTCAGGTAATTTTACATAAATATACAGATGGTTATACCGCTATCTATCGGTGGCCATAAGATCTAACGGGATGAGATTTCTTATAGTATATGGGTGACAAACGAGCACACAGTTCACCTGATGGTAAGTGTGATGCTGTGGCCCATAGACACCTAAATCTATCCTCGATAAAGAAACAAGATGCATTGTCACCCTGAGGACTTAGCTGGAATGCCTCGTTACGAATAAAAAGGGTCTCCGGTTCTCTACATTCACCATACGAAACACACGAATTAAGCTGCTATTTCACGCTGGTATTCTAGTGTGGCTTTACCACTTATAAGAGATATAGAATACCAGAATACCATAGCCACACTAGAATACCAGAATATATATATATATTCTGTAATGTGCATATTTATGACAGACACCAATAATATGTCATGTTTATGTAATACAAGTGCCACCTGTGCCCCGATCACGCTAATTCTTAGTCAATGTATTGAATAATATTCTGGCTATTAACGAAATATGTCGCCATGACCAAATTGTTTAGGATGATATCTGACAAAGTGAAACAAGAGATTTAGAATGTCAATGAAAATAAAGTTTGTTTAATCAATGAATGTGACAATTATGAAATGGCAAAATTAAATAGTAGGTGTGGCGTCATTTCGTCACACCTCACGCCTAACTTTTATGAAAGCAGAAAGTAGTTCATTAAAATTATACACTTAATAAATACATGCTTTTTTAAATAGTGTAAGTATAAGTAAGTAAACTCACTTTTTTGTAAAGTTTGGGGAAATGTCAATGACAAGTTGTAAAGCGAATATTGGTGGTTTGGAATCATTAAAGCATTAAGATGTTTGCGTAAAATTACTGCAATGCTTTAAAAATTTAATGTTATCGATTATTTTTATTTTTTAAACTAGCTGTTACCGCGATGACTAATGAAGATGAATTCGTCTGTGTAAATGAAATAAAAAACATGCACGAGTGTCGTGGAACACTCGGTTGGAACGGAGTTCCTTTCGTAGTATATTATTGTTGATAAACATATTATATTATTGATTAACAAATACAAATAAATGATTTACTAGCGTCTATTAAAATGAAGCGTCATTTAAAATAAAATAATATTTCTTTCATGGCAAGTTAAGAAAAAGTGCGAGGGAGATTGATATTATTCCATCTCTCTTCCTTATAGCCGCCAAGGCCGTCTACACTACGTCAGAAGGGTCGTGACGAAAAAATCTTACACTTTTTCTTTCTCGCCTAGCCCCATCCGCCAAATTCGTACCGTCCGATAAGGAACTTCGTTCCAAAAAATTGTATCTTTGAAGCCGTGTAAAAGTTAAAAAAAATAACTAAATAGGTCCCATGAGTTAGTGTGCCAGTGTAAATTTTAAATAAGTAGAGGTAAAAGGGTTGTCAAAAACAAATAGAAATACCGTTTGAAAACTGTAAATGAAAAATTACACACAGATACTACGACATTTTACGTGTATAGATTACAATGATAATCGCTCGAAATTGTTTTTCACTGGCGATCTCGGGCAGGGGTAAAAGATAAGAGGTAAGGATATCCCTCATTCTTTCATTCTTTACAGCCCTTCACAAGTCCACTGCTGAACATAGGTCTCCCCCAAGGAATGCCTCAAAGCTCGGTCCTGAGCCACTTGCATCCATCGACTACCTGCATGCCTTACCAGGTCGTCACTCCATCTAGTGGGGGGGTCACCCTACACTTCGCCTACAGGTACGAGGCTGCCACTCGAGTACTTTTCTTCCCCATCGGTTGTCGGTTCTTCGAGCTATATGTTCGGCCCATTGCCACTTCAGCTTACTAATCCGTTGGATATTTGAGGTATCATCAGAGCTCGTAATTATGCTAGCTCTTTACACTTAGATCGGAACACAACAGTGTAGTTTTTTCCCATATGAATAACTGTGCAAAATAGGGGCGTCTCACGATGCAAAACTTTCATTAAAAGACACTTAACAAATAAATTATGAGTTTCACAATAACTGTTACAGTAACGGTCGAAGTATGTATGTTTTTATGTAAAATGAAGTAATAGCTTAGTCACTATACCTTCAAAGGGCTTATTAAAAATTTAACTTGTTACATACAGTCTTGGATGTAGTCTATTTTTAACCTTAAGCGCGGTGTTGTTTAACGGAAGTAAAGAGAAAGTAACGTAAACCGGCGCGATGGTGTTTCATTCATCACTTTCCATTACACCTTTCTTTTTTACCACTGTTTTCTTGGCATCATTCTCGACGCAATGCTTCAGTGAGGCCTCCATATATCTTAACCACGAGCAGACTAAGATTTGCAGCTTATGTTGTAAAAAATATTAGAAGTATCACTAGTGTCGAGACAGCTAGATTATGTTTATTTCCGTTATTGCCATAGCATAATGTTTTATGGTATTTTGCTATGGGGAATTGCAGCTGACTTAGAAACTATTTTTGTTTTGTAGAATAGTTATTTATAATCTATAAACGATAGAGTCTCACAGAGATAAATTTGAAGAAATAAAGACCTCTCAGTACATTTACTAAAATTTAATATGTTTACAAAAACAAAAGTAATTTTAATAAAAAAGTGGTAAACACTGTAAACACCAGGAACAAACACAAGATAGTGATACCAGTTACTCAACTGCACATAGTTAGTTATTCATACATGGGACAATGTAAACGATATTACAACGAAGTCCGAGGAAATATAAAAGGTCTCTCTATTAACAAGTTTATTTTTTTAAACATTATACTACAAAATGGGTTATTATGATAACAAGGTTGATAATCCAAAAATAACCCCTGGAAATGAGGTGATTGCTTCGAAGTTGTTTTTCGTATGAGTGTTTTAAATAATTTTACAATTTATTTTATATTGTATAATTTTACTTGCTCTTCTTAGGACAGAGGTATTTTTTTTCCGAACCAGTTGTCAAAGTAAAAAATGACTTTTAATAAGAATTATTTATAATCTATATTGAATAAAAATTATTCAATTCTATTTTTAAATTTGTCGTAATACTTTACGTTGATTAAGCGGATCCATCATCCCAATAAAAAGTCTTGCTCTGTTTTTGCTGTGTAGCTCACTATCAGGGGCTCCGGGTTCGATTTCCGAGTGGAAACGATTCTGGGTAGATTTGTTATTGTATAAATTATATTTTAATATTTTTAGAGCCATGTTTATTCAAAATAGTTATTCAGGTTCTATGCATAGCTAGAAATATTTCACACACATTCTTTCAATGCCTGTGCTCTATACAACATTTTAACACGCTTTTGTTAGCTTGGTATGTATCTATGTAACGGAATTTTTGAATGTGATTTTCATCTTCTTCAAAACGTTGGATTGATTTGAAACTTAGCACACTTATTAAGGACCGATGACAATGCAATAATTTAAATAGTTCGTCCCATTATCCTTGCCAGGATCCTCAGGATTTGCGAATAATTCACAAAACAACTACGATTTCTGCCAGTTCAATCTACTGTAAGCCGCATAATAGAACTACGTTCCAAAAAAAAAAACACGCCTTTGTAGTTAGCCCCACTAAAAAAAAATAGTTTAAAAAAACTAAAAAAACACGCTTTTGTAGATAACCGAACTAAAAAGTAGAAAATAATTTTGAATAAGTTTAAAATAAGAAAATAGTGATTAACATAAAAAATCATTTTATTGTAAAAAAAATTAAGTCAGAAATAATAATTACAGCGCTGAGTGACCCGCTCGTATCAGATGAAGTTGTAAAAGCCAAATAGGCTAACAGCATTAACATCATAGAATAAATATAATAAGGATCACCCGCTCGAAATTGCGAGCGAAATCGTAAGTTCCCTTATAGGGCGCGGCGAGACACGAGTTATGACGTCACCGCGCTTTTTCCGGTCGGCCGAATTTTGACGATAACATCGCGCGAGAAAGCGCACTTGTCTTCATCATCTCATCCATTTTTTAAGATAGGAAAAAATTAAAACACCATAATTCTTGGAATTTTCTCTAGTTTTGTTACAAACAAATAACAATAATCGTTGGTCTTTTCAATTATTTTCTTTAGTTATTATTAGGAAGACGATTTTGCCCATCTTTTGATTTGTTTCCCTCTGTCGCCTCTTACGACACCCTACGGGACGATATGGGGTAGTGGATATTCTTACACCGTTACTACACGGTCAATGGCTAACACCATTATTCTATTCTACATATTTATTCTAGTCATCTCGTTCTGTTGGTGTCGTAAAAAGATCGAGGGAAAATCGACTAGAGTTGGTGGGACGCGTCGTATCAGGTATTGCATCACATCGTATCGCCGTATCGTGATACCATATCAAAATACGACCATACTAGGCATATGTGACACATATTCCCAACATATCGTATCACTTACCGTATCGTGTCAATTAACGTGTCCTTCACACATCACACACATGTTATTTAGTCCAGCTCCACTCTTGATCATCTTGAGGTATCTTGATTAGGCGTATTGTAACGAGTACTGGGTATCTTAAGACACCTATTTCAACCACATCATATCACTAGTTGGTCGCATCCACAGTCCACAATCAGCCATAATATCGTACCATGTCAGCGTATCGGTATAACGTTCTTTATATGTGGATGCTAAAAATTCTTTTCCAATTCTCGTATCTATTCCACGTCTAAACTTTTCAAGAACGTATAGCGGGGGGTAGTATCTCTTTTGATGATCGGAAAAAACCGACTAGAGTGTTTTTCCCGATCATCAAAAGAGATATCGTTATATCATGATACAGTATCAAAATAATGACGTAACACAACGGGAAGGGGCGTTCGGCGTGATTGACACGCAGTCTGTTGTATTATTGTATCCTGAGCGGCAAACGTAAAACAAAATTTGCCTCTTTTACCTTATTGGGCTTTGTATATTGGGTAGGTGTACACGTGAATGTACGAATGAGTCGAATCTACTGAGGATAGACCACGCTCATCCAGAATAGCAGAATAATGCTGTTGGGTTTCGTATGGTGAGTAAAGAGAACCGAAGAACCTTTTTATTGTTAACGAAGCATTATATTCGATGTTGTTTTTGGGACAACGTATCTGTTGCTATTTTTATTTGAGTACAGATGTGACACACATCTATCCATTTATTTATTAAAAATCAATACATAAAACAAGTATTTGATTCATTAAGCGACTCTGAGTCTGAGAGAAGTTATCAAATTAGTAAATGAATTTCTTTTCGTTCCTCTTGTCGTTACTTTTGAAGTAGGGCACATATTGGACAAGAAACTTGTTTTCACTGCTCCTCTAAGTAAAAACTAATTATTTTCATCAGTTTTATTTGTCATCCGCTACTTTATCGCAGCTCCATTGAAAACTAGCATTGTGACAGTCATTCATTAAGTTGATTAAAGTTGTTTTGTTGTTGAGTCACTCGAAACTTCTTACTGGAGCTATATGTGATATGTATGGCTGGCGTGGTTATTTATAATACAATTTTCCTATATAGATCTATTTTAAAGAGAATTTGTTTTTGAAGAGATTTGTTGAGAATTTTTATCATTTCTGCTTTTTAATAATTAAATGAAAGTAGGATAAATACTGCTGCGCATGCGCACACCATACTAAAATGGTCAATTTTTAAGTCTCCCAACTTAGTAAACGTTATAAAAAATTGTCCATGCATTTGAGACATAAGCTAAGCTAATATCGCATAGCAATATATCCCATGGCAATCGAATAGACAATTTCATTAATTCGTTCAAAACCTATCACGTGAATATCACGTTACAACAGTTATAACCTATTTCAAAAAATATAAAATCCAGGTACAGGAAACAACGAAGATGATGAACTCAGAATTTACAGATGGCTCAAAAACCGAATCCGTTTCTGTCTCTGATACATATTTAAGAAAATCCAAACATCGCTCGGAGCAAAACACGTCTTCTAGACACACACTTCACAACACGCTTTCTTGATTAGTGTGTCCTATTTATGTAATAAAATATTGAAGAAGTAAATTTTTAATTTATTACAAATAAAATGTACATAATATGTGCCTAACGGCGCTGATAATGCTTGATCGCAACTCGATCGTGCTTCTCGATTCGAATTGGTTCCGGAGTAAGCTTTTAAAATCAGTTTCGAAAAACGTCAGTATCAATCGAAAACCGAATCGAATTCAAAATCAATTACGGCAGTATAGTACAGATTTGGTGCTGAAAAAAGAGGTTACCTGGAAAGTTTTCCAGGAGTTTTGAAAATTTGTGATTTCATACATTTTGATGTGCTATTTTCGAATTTCTACTTTACCACCTCGTATGTTTGCCGCTCGCGGATGATCGGTGGTGTAGAAATTAGTTTATTTTTTTTGGTCAAAACGCATGTTTACTTTTAACTTTAAAAATGTTTACTTCAAAACTTTGCGGCTCTCATACGCTAAAACTATTGATTTTACAAAAAAAAGTTTTCTTTAGTTTCATTTATTATATAAATGTTTTTATCGTAAAATGAGTCTGAAAGGAAATATTGTCAAAAATCTGTTTTAGGCGCTATTTTTCCAATATAGCGGCGCGAGCGGCAAAGACACGAGGTGACAAAGTTGAAATTCGGAAAGAGCACATCGAAATCTATAAAATTACCAATTTCCAAAACTCCCGGAAAACTTTCCAGGTAAAATTACCAAATGACTGTACTAGTAGTAACAGTTTTATGTGTATATATTATGTATGTATCCGCAGAAATGTTGATCCCTTTTATATAGTAGTAAAATACTCAAACTAAAAGTGCGCAAATAAATATTTAAAGGCCTTGGATTGTTTTATATTATTTAGCATGTAATGTAATAAAGTTAGTAAATTATCATAATTTTGAATCATCAAATATAACAGTAGTCAAACGTGAACATAAAATAGCTAAAAAAATTCGCGCTTTAAGTTAATACGAAAAATAACCTCGAGAAGTTATTTGCTGTTATAATCATTCACTGTAAAATTATTTGCGGCTGTGATGACCTCCAGGGGAATGTGTTATAAGAATGTTGATTTCTTTAGGGATTTGTTATTGAATATATTACAGCTAAAATATTTTTTATTTATTTAGAGAAGCTTTAATTTTTTACAAAGCCCGTGTGAAAATATTATGTAGGCATGTTTACCTCATCTGAACAAGAAAGATCAAATCTTCGTTATTTTAAATATTCATTTTGCATATTAGTGTTTTTTTCCGACGATTTTCAAGGAAATACACGCAACTCGTGTAGGGTTCGAACAATAATGATTTTACTGATCTTTGCTTCTATAGTATTTCGTATTTGTCCATATCGGTTGCTATTACTATGCAATTTTTCTTTTAGGTTTCTGTAATAATTGCAAGAAGCATTTACTGAACAAACTTATTGTTCGGTTAATTGAGCTTAAAATTTAAAAACCATTGCAGTGTTCTTGTCTTTGTTGTTTTTGTTTTTGTATGGTTATTTTGGTATTATGCTACAGCCGCAATTAGTGGCGGTGTCGTAACACTCTTTTGGTTTTTATTAGACTTTAGAGGCCTTTGTTGTTCACAAAAATTTACTTTTTTTAAACAGTAAAAGGTTACTTCAAATAACTAAAAAGAACATAATATTTCACAGTCTGAAGCCTATCTAAGGCATAGGGTAAAAATAATTAAAGCCCTAACTTATTATTCTTATTAGTTCTCTGAAGTGGGATTTTCCTTTTATCAAAAGCTTTTTTTTGCTTTTATTGAACTAAGAAATATCACAATCTCAACGTAGTCTAAATAGTTACATTAAACATTTCATCAATTATTTCGCCCCCCTTAGGTAATTTTTTCTTCAAATTTATTTATGACCCTGAATTATTAACTTACTTATTAAAAAAGAATAATCAAACTCGATTCATAATTGATGGGAATATCGTAACATACCTACATACAAAAAAATACAGTCGAATTGTAAACCTATTCCTTTTGTGAAGTCGTCTAAAAATATGTAATGGTAGTCTCTGCGCGTTAAATCGTAAATATTTCAATTGAAGAAAAAAAATTCAGTCATCATCATGTTCATCATTACAGCCCTTCACAAGTCCACTGCTGAACATAGGCCTCCCCCAAGGAATGCCACAAAGCACGGTCCCGAGGCACCTGCATCCATCGACTTCCTGCATGTCTTGCCAGGTCGTCACTCCATCTAGTGGGGGAGGGTCGCCCTACACTTCGCCTACCGGTACGAGGCTGCCACCCGAGAACCTTTTTTCCTCATCGGTTGTCGGTTCTTCGAGCTATATGTCCGGCCCATTGCCATATCAGCTTACAAATCCATTGGGCTATGTCGGTTACTATGGTTCTACTGCGGATATCCTCATTTCTAAGTTTATCACGCAGAGAAACCCCGAGCATAGCCCTCTCCATAGCTCGCTGAGCGACCTTGAGGTGCCCATAAGACCAGCAGTGAAGGACCGCGTCTCAGATCCATAAGTCATCACTGGCAACACGCACTGGTATACTTCAAAACCTGAAATTTTTGTATTGTAAACAAATACCCTATATCCTTTTCCGAGATAGAGTTTTTCTCTATGTTAAATTTCATTACAATTGCTATAGCCGTTTGAGCGTAATTGAATGACAAACATACAAATAGGCAAACATTCACATATATAATCTTCTTCAACTCATCAGCTAAAAGTCCACTGCCGGACATGGATCTCACTCATTGTAGAGAGGATTTGCCTAAACCGTCACGCTTGGCTAACTATACGGTTATAACGCCATCTATTGTAAGCGATAAATTCTTTTTGGAATATCCCATAGTCGTATTATATGAGCTTACGACACTCATGGTTTTAAAAGGGTGGACCTTACTCCACCAACACATGGCATCTTTTCTACATAGTATAAAACAAAGTCGCTTCTGTACGCTTAGATCTTTCAAACTACGCAACGGACTTTGATGCGGTTTTCATTGATGAAAACTATGATTCAAGAGGAAGGTTTATATTATGTATAATACATGAATATTATATATTAAAAATTCTTCTGTCCGTGTGTATTCGACTGAACTCCTAAACGGCTGGACCGATTTTGATGAAATTTTGTGTGTATGACTAAGTTGATTAGAGAATGGTTTAGATTCACAACTGGACCCGGTGGCGTTGTTTTCGAGATCCAGAAATCAACCGTGCGAAGCCGGGGCAATAGATCGCTAGTATTTTATAGTCAAATATATAAAAAATAATGTTTCTTTGTTCGTATTTTATGCGCTGCCATTCCGTTCATCAGATTGCGGCTAAAATTTTTGTCAACTTATTGCTGCACTTGCACTTGCGCGAAGGTTATAGGCATAGTACAATTAACGTACAGTAGGTGGCGTGCGTATCGTACCGACAAATTTATTTGAAAGTTATATATACATATTATTCAATTTCAATGAATGTATTATCATTCCCAATTAAACAATATAGGTAACCCTTTCTAATTTAAATCGATATTTGCGCAATTATTTCCTCAGCAGCTGCAACGCGCCGGGTACCAGCTAGTATAAATATAAATATTATTATAAAATACAAATTTTGCAACAGCAATCAGTAACAACTTACACAACTTTATACGTGGTAGAGCCATGCTGCAGCTATATTAGTAGTATACTTGTAGCACGAATAGGTCGGCTCGACCGGAGTAGGACGCTCTCAGAATACCAGCGTAAAATAGCAGGCTAACACTGCTGTGTTTCGTATGGTGAGTGTAGAGAACCGGAGACCCTTTTTACTGGAAAAGAGGCATTCTATCTTAGTCCTCACGGTTGACAACGCATCTGCAGAAATTGCTTATTTAATAAGCAATTTCTGCAGATGCCACATGCAGATAAAAACGCCACATTATGTGAGAGATGTCATCTGTTTACGGGGACTCTTGCCCTGGAAAAACGATAATTTATAAGTGGCATAGCCTTTTCAAGCAAGGCAGAGACTCAATTGAAGACGATCAGCGATCAGGTCGACCGATTGTCGAAAAAGTTAAAAAACTTAATCTTGAAGATGCTCGTCTGAAGAAAAAACAGATCGCAGAAATTACTGGAGTAACATCTAAGACTGCAGCATAAGATTTTAATTCGCAAACGAAGATAGATGTAGATGTCTATTGGCCACAGCAACCACTTACCATCAGGTGGACTGTGTGCTCGTTTGTCACTCTTATTCTATAAAAAAAACTTAGTGATGGTAAGGTAACGGTGAAATTTTAGCAGTGCTGCCAACTTAGCGCTTCTAGTGCTAGATATTGCAAGGGATATATTTTAATTGATATTTATACGTTAGGTTTATATAGTGAATAGAATTTTTTTTCAACATTTTTTAATTTCTTATGACAGTCGGGTAAAAAGCTGTACTCGGTGTAATGATACACTTTAGAAATAACAATGCAAAATAAGTTAGTTTTAATAAATATTTGTATCACCTAAAAATTTGAAGACTTCAGCTGTTGTAGCATGCGTATTGCAAATTTTATGTTAGTCAGTAAAATCTAATAGTTTTTTATAGAATAACGTTGATAAACGACAGTTTATCTGATGGTAAGTCAAAGAATCAGAATGAATATACCTTGTCTCCCTTGAGAATTAAGAAAGAATGCCTCGTTTACAGTGAAAATGGTCTCCGGTTTTCCACACTCACCATACGAAACATACAAGTTTTCTATGGAAACAAGTAATATGAATAAAAACTCCAAAACGAGAAGGTGTTTCCGTCTTAACACCGACTTCAGAAGCTATTATGTGTAAATTATTTTATTCATTTTGGTTTTGAAGTCGGTTTTGTCTTTTAAAAAATGTTTTATTATATGCTTAGTTGATCTTTTCAATATCTCTTCTACATTCTTGTTTTAGCAAGTTCTAATTGCCATGTGATTATGTGAACAGTGTGGGGATAAATTAATGTTCTTCAGTCAGAAGTCAGACAATGGGTCTTCTTCATAAATCGCCTTTGTTATTACTTCCGATAAGGTCAATGAACTAATGTTAGCCATGTTAGTTGAGGAATTAAATGCTCGTTTAAATTACATAGCGTGCGAGCTAATAAAAAGCTTAAAATTAAATAAAAACGATTTAAATAAAAAATTAATTAAATCGACCACGTTTAACTTAAACAAGTATCATCAGCTACACAGGCTGCGATTAGAAATTAAATAAAAGTAATTGATATAAAAAGAGATATAACCTCGCAATAACATCGAAACTTATTAAATAAGCAAGAAATTATGGATCTACAAATATGCGCCCACTCGTTTAAATCTATTCATATTCTATACAATGCTTCGGTAACGTGATAGGAAGACATCGATACATTGTCCAAAACAAAGGAACAATTAAAACACGTGTAGTCCATAAACTAGCTGCTTGTGTTTTGAAGCAAAAAAGACAAATTATGTTTTTCATTAAAAAAAGAAGAACTTGGAACCCACGACTCGGTAGGCAAGTTGTTTATCACCAAGCCATGTATTACAGAGGCGACAGGTTTCAAAGACATTCAAAATTCGTAATATCGTATTGGAGCAATCGAGGCGAATTCTTGGCTTCGTTGCCGTTTTTCCTAATAGTTAAATTAACCTGATTTTTGTTTAGTACTTTTAAGATAAGCTTATGCATGAAGATTTTAATATATAGATGGCTACAAAAAATGGTTAGTTTATAACTGATTAAATAATTATCACTTGAATATTTATTACTTAAATTGAAAATAAAAAATCCCCGAAACAAAAAGAACTGATGATCTTTAAACGTCTGAAACGATTTTCTTGAATCATAGCTAAGAACACTTTCGATCAAGCCACCTTTCAAACAAAATAAAAAACTAAATTTAAATCGGTTCATCCGTTTGGGAGCTACGCTGCCACAGACAGACACACAGATACACAGATACACACTTTAAACATATTACACACCTTGAACATATTACACACCTCTCTGTTTGCGTCGGGGGTTAAAAAAGGCGGAGGCACTTTTTAATAATTCTTCAATTTCTGAAGTAAAATTCACCCCTTAAGCTGGAAAAATAGGTAAAAAGATTTCATATTAGACTCCTGCTTAATTTTATTTTTTATTTTTACCTACTTTTCGTTAACAGATGAAACTTGGTAAAAAACAAAAAAAAACAACAATTTTTTTATACAAGTAAAAGTACAGCCCTATATATACGTCATACTGCTGGGCAGGGTTTTTTAAGACGAGAAAAATATCTAAATAATTTACCTAATAATTATCTTTTACGTAATTTGAAGTCGGTGCTAAGACAGATTGCTAAATACAAAGTGTATTAAAAAATAAACTCTTCGACTACACAAACGATTAAATTATGTGGAGATTATTATTTTTAGTTTTTGTATTATATTCTTAAATAAATTAAAATTTCCCCTTTTCGATTCTTATAGAAACTAAGGCGGTGCGCAAACGAAAACACTTTTGTGTCTTGTGTGAGATACAAGCTACCAGTGAATATTTTATTTTCATATAATCAATATGAAATCGGCCACTCCCTGCGCAGACGCAGACACTTTTTGTGTCCAGTTGCTTCCACTTGACACATACTGATCGTCAAGCAAGTGATCGGTGTAGGTAACTGGAATCTAAAAGTCGTAAGTTGAAGACACACACACAACCAGGACACAGACAGTAGACGTGGTTGATTTGCCTGTAAATATTAACGGTGACGACGTTTACGTATTTTCAACACAACAAGCAAAGGTAATGTTTCTTTATCGAATTGTTACCAGTGACCAGGAGTAGCAACCGGCGACTGTGCCCGATTGCCGCTACCGGACACAGCAACTAAGGTTTCATGTGATGGTGTGCCGTGTCGGTAACAAAAAGTGTCTACGTTTGCGCAGCGCCTAAATGTATTATTAGCGGACTGAGAGACATTTCATCATTGTATGAAGTAGGTTGCAGTTGCACATGTCTGCACTAATGCATAACTGCGGTACCCACTTACCAGGCGGTGAACTGTTAGCTCGATTATCACTAATATAATAAGAAATATACGATACTGCTTTAAATTAATTTTGATATTAATGACTCAATTGCCTTAACTGTCTTAAATATTAATGAAATCAATTCTCAGAGCGATAAGAACAAATTAGGAGCGATAAGATACTAAATCCATTAGTCTGAATGAGATCAAATCGATACATATTGAAAATATTTTTTTATTCTTCATCTATAAGCAAATTTTAATTCAAAAATTTGTTCATATTATTACTTATTTCTTTTATATTGTTGGGTCAAAGTTGATATCTACGCACAAAATTATCATTAACATCATCATCATCATCATTACAGCCCATCACTGCTCCCTGCTCCCTGCCTCCCCAAGGAATGCCACAAAGCACAATCTTGTGTCACCTGCATCTAGAAGGGACCGCCCTACACGTCGCTTACGGGTTTGAGCCTGTCACTCGAGAACCTTTCCCCGTTGATTGACGGTTCTGCAATATGGCTTGCCCATTTCCACATCAGCTTGCTGATCCGTTGCACTATGTCGGTTATTCAGTAGTACGTACGTAAATAAATTTACGAAATTATAGTACTTACTATATAATTGTACATATATGTATAATGAAATATGTCTGCGGCAGTCCACTGCTGGACATAGGCCTCCCCAAGGGCTACATTGGCTTGCGATCTTTGGCTTCACGCATTCAGTTGCTGCCAGTCGCCTTGCGCAGATTGTCACTCCATCTAGCCAGGGGGCGTCCCACACTACATTAACTTTAACCTCTCCTCCACTCTATGACACGCCTACTTCAAAGGTTATCGCTTCTGCGAAAGATATGACCAGTCCATTGCCACTTCAGTCTTTAAATACGGAAGGCTACGTCGGTGACCTTGATTCTCCGGCGGATTTCTTCGTTACGAATCTAATGCACAAGAGAGACTCCAAATATAGAAATTATATAAGAAAATAATAGAATATAAAAGAAAATAGCTCTTTCCATCGCCGGCTGGGTGACTTTGAGTTTGTGGAGTAGTCGTTAGTATCCATGGTTCGGCACCATATGTACGTGAGTACAGGCAGGGCGCACTGATCGAATACTTTCATCTTCAAGCTTTGCGCTATGGACGACGAGAAGACCTGACGAAGCTTCTCGAATGCCGCCCAGCCCAACTGAATCCATCTATCGGCTTCTTTCTCGAAGTTGTTTCTATCTGCACTATCTGGCCGAGGTACTCTTGAAACTATACTCTACTACGACTATACTCTTGAACAACTTCCAAGAATCTCACCATCGACGATTATCGAATCTGGAATGACATGGCCGTTAAACATGACTTTCATCTTATTTAAATTCATACGCAGTTCAACTCGTTGGGAGGATTCGTTTAGGCTGCTCAGCATGTCTTGTAGTTCCTGGGGCGATGTAGATTCTGCCATGACGACGATACTATCATCGGCAAAGCGTAAGTGTGAGATGTGTTCGCTGTTTACATTGATGTCCATTCCAGTTTAGCGTCTTAAAAACATCTTCCAGTGCGTTTGTGAACAGTTTCGTTGATACTGTTTCCCCATGTCTCACTCCACTATGCAACTAGGTTTTTGAAGTGAAACTTCTTTAGAATCTTTTTTAATTTAAAACTCGATGAAACGAAAAAGTGACACTTAAAAAAGACAAACATATACATCTATAGGATTTAGCTAAGAGAATAAGATAGAATAATGGTAGGATGCGGACCGCCAACTCAAAAGGTTGTTGGTTCAAATCCGCCATTCCACTACTGATGTGAACTCCTAACATAAGCATTTTCTGCTTACCGGTAATGGTTAAAGGAATATTAGTAATGTTAATAGCATGGCTAGTATTTTTTTAATAAAAAAAATGCTGTGTTCCTATTATACCAGTGTCCTCTTAGTGTGGTGCTTTAAAGATGGTTAGTATAAATTTTAACTGTTAAAATAAAAATATAAAAATAACAAATTTATTAGATAAATAAAATAAACCATATTGAACAAAATTATCTTAATAATATACCAATCCATTCTTAACTATCCACGATTTCATAACTTCAGGCCATCTAGCGTCTATTTTACGTACCACCTTAAAAGTCAATCAATTTTTGTTCAATAAAACGACTACTACTTCATTCTATAGGTAACTATTGAATGAAGTAGATGGCGCTTTTACAAACCAATCTTACTCGAAAGAAAATATTCTTTTGATTTAGTACTCTAAAATTTAGTCTAAAAATAAGGATTGTAACATTTGCTATAAAATTTGAATTTTATATTATATTTTGTGCCAAACTTGTGGTTGAAAATTATCTTATTAAATAAATCATTAGCCTTGAAATATTTTTATTTTATATTTCATTTGATTTGAAGGTTTCACTTACCGCGTGTGAACTGCAGTAACACATGTTTTTTTTTCATAATGTAGTTTGTAAGCTGTAACACAAAACAAATAAACATTATTTTACAGTTTTTTCTTTCACGGGTTGTTGGGGTCTTGCGACGACTAGTTCTGAAAAGTTATTATTTTATAGATCCCAAATTTGGACATTTTATTCACTGTGTAAACTGTGTTGTCTGTTGTCCTAAAACCGCATATTGAATAAAAATGTGCTTTGTGGTGGCGGCGTAAGAGTACCCATCGCCCCATTTCGTTCCGTAGGCGACATTGGGAAATGCCAGAAAGCTCTTATGGCTTCCGATGTATGGCCTTCTCTTTTAATACCAGACGTAAAATGTCCAGTCTGGCGCCGCGCAGTGGCGTCAAGGGTGTAATTAGTCTAGCAAGATCGTCAATACGTCTGCTAAGCGTGATAATTAAGGCATATCCTCTCTCACAGTCAGAGTACAAAATGAGGGGCCCCATTGGTCATAATATACGGAACCCTAATAGTTAACTTATATAACCCCCCCCCCCCCCCCCTTATGCAAGAACCGCACATCGGGTAAAGGCCTCCTCTAAAGATGCCCATTTGTCAGCAACCTTGAAATCTATAGATTTTGAAAAACTTCACTTCCTCATTTTTTTAATCTGTTCAATAAACGGCAATATTTCTGATTCCTACTTATCTCACATAGTTACAGGCATGATATATTTGAAGCAAAGTAATTTGTTAAATGTTTAGTCTAGACGTCAAATATTTGAATAACAAAAATATTTGCACACTATCCAGAACATTTTTTATTTTATATAATGTTCTATTTGTATACAGGAAGATATTTTTCGCGGAGGCGGAGACGAACGTTTATCTAGTACATGGCTTTTTACACCTACTTTGAAAGTAAATATTAATACGACATAGCTAGAATTAGTAGAGAATTCGGTAGCCGGTAGGTAATTATATTTGCTTGGTAAACAAGGTAAATAACGTGAAATGTAATATAAGATAGAAATAATTTTTTCTTTATTTTTTAATTTCTGTGAAATAGTACAATATAATACAAGATAGGCTGTTCTACAATAATAAACGATAACAACTTAATATGTACACTAAAATGACAACAGAAATAAATCAGTGTCCATAAATGAGAGGAGGAAAAGAGAGGGGTTAAGGAGCCAAATAATCCTTAATCTGTTTCTTGAACAAATTAAGAATTGAATACGGTTAACCGACAGAGGTAAGGAGCTACAAAGTTTTACTTTAACAACAGAAAAGATTTATCATAAAAGTAGAGAAGTGCACATCATCATGGTGCTGAGAAATTTAAAACGTTCCTTAAGATAGGATGGAATTGTTAAATTAAATGAAACGTAGTAGAGCAGAGCAGAATGTGAGAATGTGAGTGTTCCGGCGAAGACGGATTGTGAGCCCCTGTAGTTTAGTGCGGTATTCTGAGATATGGGCATATTTACGAAGTCCAAATATGAACCGTAAATAGGGATTATAGTACAACAGGTGGTAAATAAAATTATCAATAATGAAAACCGGATAATGTGAAAAAAGCCCGAAAATAAAATATCCTTGTGGTAACACCTAAGATAGTCCCATCCCCTGAAAATGTTATAGTATCGGATTATTTAGTGTCTGATCTAAATATCTCTAAGTGACGGCGCGTGGGTCTTTTACTGCGATCGTAAACCGTTCCGCTAAGCCAGATATATACTCGGCCTAGACCAGGGGGAATTGGTCATTGAGTACCGAAAACTATTCCACCTCTATTTTTTTAATGCGATTTTCTTAAAATTGGCCTACTGATGATATAAATGCATGTTGCCATGGAGCAACTCGTGCTATATTGTTTAAACCGAGTTTTTTTCAATTGCAAGGAATTTTTATTTTCAAAGGGGACAATTTTTATAAAAACTTTTATATTTTATTCTTTTCTTTACGTATTTTAATGGGTTAAAATATCCGAATTTGGGATTTTTCAAACCTTTAAATATTCATAACTCCGAAAATATTAATTTTATCGTAAAAAGTCATAGGACCTTTTTTATTCTTATTTCAACAAAGAATATTTTTAAAAAAATGTCCCGTTTGAAAATACCATTCCTTACAATTAAAAAAAATCTGTTTTAACAACACGGCACCGAGTTGCCTCATGGCAACATGCTTTTACGAGTATATCAGTAGGACATTTTGAATAGAATCGCATAAAAAAACTTGAGGTGGAATAGTTCTCAGTACTCATGCGCCGATTCCTTCTAGACTAGCGAGAGAAAGTCCTGCGTCTGGTCTACATATTATATTGATTAACATGTCCAACGAATATTACCATACATTCATTAATATCTTTTAAAAATTGTCAACACTCGAGAATATAATTTTTATTTATTTATTGTTAGTTCTCATATTATTTTAACACGATAGAAATAATTACTATCTATACAAAAATATAACAGGATTGTCGTCGTAGTCGGGCATCTGAAGATCACGTATTTGTTTGTAATGTTATCGCCACCTTAGGATATTTCTGTATTGTAGAGGCATTTTACATACATTGCACATAGACAAACGTAAGGGTTTGGGTACCGCTAAGTCACGTGTCTCGAAGTCCTGGGACTATTTCTAAATTAAATTGTCTTGGGTCCCGGGACTTTCGACTCAAAACACGCTTCCATCCATCCATCTATCTATTACAGCCTATGAAAGTCCACTGCTGTACATCGGCCTACCTCATTGATTGGCTCATGGGGAAATTTTGCCATAGTTGCCACACTTAGCAAGCGGGTTGGCAACTGCAGTCTTTTATTATTTTGAATTAATATCAGGAAGATGCTGCTGCCCACCTCCTGTTTCCTTTTCCCAAACATGCTTGTCGAAGTCTTATTGCTATTTCATTATATTATTTATATGACTAATTTTTTTTTAATAGAATAGGTACTAGGTGATAATCATTATTAATAAGTTATTAAGGGTATGACCGTAATTGAAAAAATCTTCTTATTATAAAGACTCTTTTATAATAAAAATATTTTTACCAAACTAATAAATCTGTGATTATGAGAATTATGACCAATGACTAGATAACGATTTTTAATTATAAGTATTATTAAAAAGTCTGTCTTAATAAGAATTTACTGCCAAAATGAATTTGTGATTATAAGAATTAAACATACGAATTTTTGAGTAGTCTCAATAACTAATGTTGTAAATGTTAGGATTTAATTTTATGTTCAATAAAATATTGATTTTTACTAAAGTTGGTATTTTATTGATACATCTCGCCAAAAATAAACTCGATTCTAATTTTATTCTGAGAAGTAACTAAGTTCAGGGACATCACGGGACTTTGATCTTGGGTTGTCTCGTGTCCCGGAATTTTGGGACTGTCGTGTCTTCCCAAACCCTAAAAAACGTCCAAACCGGGAACAATTATTTGTATGCTATTTCAACGCCTGGATTCGATAGGTAAAGCAAACGTCCAAACCGGGAACAATTATTTGTATGCTATTTCAACGCCTGGATTCGATAGGTAAAGCAGTCGTTATTGCGAAAATGGCAATTTTTTGCATTAGCACACAGTCAACATGGTGGTAAGTGAGAGCTGTAACCCAGACAACTGCATCTATTCTCGACGAGGACTCAAAATGCAGAAGCACCATTACCCCTGAGGATAGGAATGACCCGTTACCAGTAAAAACGGTCCACAGTTGTTGTCACTAATCTTATGAAACATACGCCGAAGCTGGAGAAGTCAATAAGATCAATCAGGAGTATATTATATTCATCATCGTCATCATCACCATCATTACCTCATTTACCATCATTGCCTTTCACAAGTCAACTGCTGAATTATATGTCTCCCCCAAATAATGCCACAATTATTAATAATTATTTATATATATTAATACCTTTTCTGATTCGTTAATTTCAAAATATATTTTCAAATCAAAATGTTTGTTGCAGGTACGTGCTGGTGATGTCCCCCGGATAATCTTATAATAACTGACAATATTCTATAGTTGTTAAAAGTGCAGGTTGTATTATAGTGTCGCAAAGGTGCACAAATATTGAGGAGTGCTCCTCGTACCCAGTTTCCATATTCCAAGTAACGTGCATGTGATAAGATAGGAAAATTGCTATGTAATGTAAGTATTAATACATAAGTTAAAAGGTGTTTTGTATATGGAATTTAGCTGGGACTTTAACTCAGGAACGTAGCAATTAGCAGACAAGTACAACACTAACCTAGTGGCCCACGTGTCGTCGGGTAAGTGAATTATGGTATGATGTAGTAATTAGTAACGCAAAAGTAATTGTTTATTGCTATTAGGTTTTTCTAAGATATATAAAGCTAATGTGTAAAGTGTTTCTGAACACACTTAGGCAAAAATGTGCCTCGACTTACTTTGATAAATGGATCGTGGTTTTACCAAATGATTCGAACATTTTTCCCAATGGAAAAATTCACTCAGCAATCTTCGTCAAGTGATAACTGTTTCTTATTTAGTTTCGTAGGATGGAAGGCCGGAGTTTTCTTTTGCAAACGAAAATAAACGACTTAGAATAATCACAAGATAGAAGTCTTTTAAATGAATACTATGCTTCACTGTTATTATAATTTTATATTTAAATACACGTTTTTTTTAATGAATACAAACAATGTTAAATATTGTCTAAATAAATGTAAATGATTCTTTTAAAACTTACTGCCGACATAGATGTTTGTACGGTGTTAATTGTATTAGTCGTTTATATTTGTTCTATTGTTTTATCTTTAAAAGGTGATTATATTGTTTATCAATTAACTGCACGCGTAAAGTACTACATTTTTTAATTATATAAGTATTTATTTTATTTGTAATGTAGCCATTGATAATCATCGAC
This sequence comes from Parnassius orleans, assembly GCA_029286625.1. Classification (NCBI taxonomy): domain Eukaryota; kingdom Metazoa; phylum Arthropoda; class Insecta; order Lepidoptera; family Papilionidae; genus Parnassius; species Parnassius orleans. The sequence goes on from JAGSMP010000037.1 coordinate 1,182,117, forward strand.
GTTAATACCAAATTCGTCTCTGTATGATAATTTATTGCGGTTATACCATAATAATGAAAATCAATCTAAATATCAGTCAATATACATCTCAGTATAGGCGATTAGGTTTCGCCTATGCGAGTACATAAATAAATATTATTTGTACATACATAGATACATATGGCACAGTAATTTGTAATTTTTGTAATTGTTATGTGACGTAAAACTCGAAAATTTAAAATAATTACATAAATATTAGAATATCTTGTTTTTTTGTTGACATAAATTATGATTATTTTATCTAATTTGTCACTGTTGTGACTGTATATGCTGTATTTTGCCCAATACAATTTTTCATTCACTGCAGAGCACAAGGTTAACTAATACCTACATAAAATATGTTTAATTATTTAAATTTAATGTAAAACAAAAATAAACCGGTGCCTTTTGTTTTACATTAAATTTAAACCTCGTGATTCGTTATAGTAGGAGAAATACCATATATCATTAATGCATTCTTAATAAAATTTTATATAAGTTATTCTTTAATGTGGAGAAGAATATACAAATTCCTAATGAGAAGTTATTGTCATATCTGGTATCGTCGTTGGAACCACACCCAAGTGTGAGTAATCATTGGAGGATATCAGCACTATGCTCAATGTCTCTGCCGACGGATAGGTCTTGAGATTAACATGGACAAGGCAAAGATCATGTGTAACGTCCAAGTCACAGCTATGCCGGTAGTTGTTGAGAGCACTACGTTCGAAGTTTTGACGTGTGTTTACGCAGAACAAATCATCCGACTAGGTAAGTCCAACTACGACCGAGTGGTCGATCGGCGGATCAACTAGCGTCGGCAGCGTTCGGGAAATTACAACATAAATGTTTCGTAACTTATACGTTAAACCTTGAAAACAAGAGTGCACTAACAGTGCGTAATGCTAGTAATGATATATGGATCTGAGTCGTGTTCCTTCACTGCTAGCTGTAGACTCTCTCGAAAATATCGTCATTTTGTCCCCATTAAAATTTATAATTTTTTTAAAGAATTTTAAAAATACAAATCTTTCCTGAAATCTGTTTTCTACGTGTTTGCGCGTGGATGTTTTTGAATACGTTTATCCATATTTAGTCGTCCTGAGTTGCTTTTGAAAATTTTTCATATGGTTGCAAAATAAATCACTCCCAACATAAGAATTTGCAGCGATATGTATCATGCATTGCTGTACTTGTATGACAGGCGGTCATTCGGCAAGTGTTACAGGAGGTGGGGTCTTCTACTTACATTTCTTGCGGCAATTTTCATTAGGTCTATTTATCATAATATAATATTTAATGAGCAAGTATGTGCGATATAATTTTACTTGCAAGTTTCGAAATATTAAAAAAAAATATGAATACAATTATTCTATTACAAGCCTTCAAATTCCATTTATCGGTAATATCCTATTTCTTTGTTATCGTTATTCAGGTCTCTTAGTTTTATTTATGATGAGGATTTAATGTGAGTATCCTTATAATGTCCGATATTTATTAACAATTTGACTTTTTGATGTCATGCCATGTTTATTATGTTCTGCTTTTATATTTCAAAGTAAAAAAAGAACAAAGAAACTGTATAATAACAGTTGATTTTATATAACTAAAAATTGCGTCGCACCTTCCTAATGCATCATGTAATTAGCGGCCGCAGACTTCCTGTGCCGGAACATTATTGCTATTAATGCACGAGACGTGTTTTTTTACTTCAGAGAGAGGCTATATTTTGGCAAACTTATCAAATAGTTACACAGATGACGTAGTAGCAACCCGGCGTTATATTATTTTAAGTATTACTACTTATTTTAAGTGTTGCTTACCATGTGCTCGGCGGTGTAGGAAAGCTTAGTGAGGAAAATAAAACAATTTGAAGACATGTGAAGTCCGCCAACTCGCATTGAAGTAGCGCGGCGGACTAATTATTCCATAACCGTCTTGGAAATGAAAGAAGGCCTGTGCTCAGCAGTTGGACGTATAAAAGCTGCATCTTTACTTTTATATGTAACTGTTCTGTGTGCCTAGTGCGAGTTCCACAAAATCATTCGAATGACTTCACCATCGCGTTAACCGAGTTAACGTCATAGGTATCGACAAGCGAGTGTGAGTTACAATCGAAGCTAACCCTTCGATCCGCGTTTGCTCACTGTGAATGACGTTCGTTCATTCTAGTACTTACGTTACGTTACGTTGGCAGCGTTCCCGTCGTAAGATAAACTAACCAAATTGAGAACGACATTTTTATTTAGTGGTCTTAATATTAGCATCTGTCTATCAAAGTTGTGGTTATTATAGCTATCTTTATTACCTATTTGTTTATGTTTCGTTTCGTTGTTTAGGCTTCGACAGTTTGTGTTAGTATTATGAGATTGTGAATTAGCTATTTAATTGTTAATTATTGAAATTATTAAATTGAAAGCAAAAAACATGAAGATGTTCTAGTTATAATATGATTTTATGGTGACATTTATGGAGCAGTAAATGGAATTTATTTACTTAGTGTTAAGTGAACTTATGATGCGTGTGTTTTAACTTATGAGGTTTCACAGACTAGAATTTATTAGATTTTCGGCATGGAGGCCTTAGCAAAGCATCCTCTAATGCAAGCGATAGGATGGCCTGTATGAAGAATTGGGAGGAATTGACTTAATTATTGAATAGTGATGGTAGGAACTTGGATTTATCAAACGCTATTTACACAAAAACTTGAATACTTTCTTGGAAAAGGCGATATCTATCCTTAAATTGCCTGTCATCGGGGTGTAACAACGGACTAAAATATGCACGAGCTCTTGCTTCAACACTAGCGTTATAATAGCAGTCATCTATTATTATTAGTTATTAATGCCTTTGCGGCTGCAAACATCCTCCAAACGAAAAAAAAACGTCCTGCCAAAATTATATATCGTTCTCACAAAACGAAATAAAATTAACTCTTCAACAATTATTCTCATTCTTCTATCTCACTGTAAAAATCTAGGTGAAAACTTTTTCGATATGTTACGTCTCGAACGATCGAAATTGCCGCCCGCACTCGCAAAATATTTGAAACAACCAATCATGTGCGGTAAACGTTCTCACTGTTGAATGCGAGTCAATGCTCGATGGTCGATATCGACGACTTAATAAACTCGCACTCATGAATTGTGATTCCGATTATTGCCACTAGTTGGCGCTGATTTTATTCCATACAAATCGTAGTTAACTTTCTCGGGATCGAACACGTAAAAAAACTCACACTAGGCACGCTGTTTTTGAACTTTTGTCGGTCTCGCTGTGTACACGATCCATTCAAAAACTACTGGACGTATTCCCATGAAATTTTGCATGGAATTACAAGTCGCCTAGGGGTACCCAGGCAACATTATGCTTTTAGCGGGATATAATATACTGTGTAGACGACAACTTCCGATAGTAGAACTAGGAAAATGTCATTAACTTGTGGTCAAGTGTGTTAATTCTGATACATGTTCACTAAGCGTATTAGAATCACGGTAATTAGGCCTTTTCCGGTATTATTATATTATTCTATTTGAATTAATTATTAAGAGCTGTGGAAGCTTGGGGATTGGGCGCTCGTTTAAAATTCCGGAGTACTATTATTTATTTTTTATCGCAATTTTAAGTTCAGAATGACATGGATATGGACTACATGGACAATGATATTATCACTTATTTATTATTTTTATATTCGATATCTTCCTTTCTTTAAGAGCTATGCTCTAGTCCGTTTAAAAATTGCTTTCTGCCAAACTCTTCAATTTGCTGTATTATGACAAAAAAACAACTTTCTTTTGATTATTTTTTAAAATTTATTTTATGTTTTTACTCTTTGCCGCTACATAAACCATTCAAATATAAGATGAGATAAGACTTGTGCCCAGGAGAAGGGACGGGTGGTAGACAGTTATTTATTATTTTACTAATAAGTATTCCCACAGTAGTCACTACAACCTACAGCCAATCTTTTATTAAGAGACTAGTCATAACAATAGTCGAATAGCGAAGTAACGTTTTGCATTTCTAACAATACGGTCACTGTTGCGTGTTTAAAAATGTGTCACTTTATATAAATATATATATTTTAATGACACTACTCTTAACTAACAATATGGAAAACGTGATGCAAAGCTTTATTGAAATGTCATTAGCGTTTAATAAGCCTAAATTCGAACCTTAATTATTACATCACTATGTAAGAAGGTTACTGACAGGACAATGGAACTGGCAAAAACCTAAACCCTTGCGCTCAAAGCTCTGAGCGCTACACAAATGATGGAACGCGAGTAACGCGACTAACAGCCGTCTGGCACGCAACTCGTGTTTAATGTTGTGTGAGAAACTTGAGTGTTATTTGTTTAAAGATGAGAAGAAAAACAATGCGTTTCAAGAATACCACGCGACAAATTTAATTCGCATCAGTTAGAGGAAGAAATAAATCAAACCGCAACTTAACTGCAAGGCAAGAAACCAGTAATGCGTATGCGATAAAGATAACGTGATAAACGAAGCACGACGTGGCGCGGCAGGGGTTAATGTTTAATGTAAGAAGTAAGAATAGCTCTTACGAATTGCTTTACCTTTCTTATGAAAGAAACTTGATATTGCTATGATTATTGATAAGAACATATTATGTCGGTCGTATATTGACGACTGGAAATCCTAACGATTTATATGTGCATCCGCTAGACCGCAAGGAATGCTTCAGCTATTCAGCAACAGCGTGACAAGTAGCAAACATCAACAACCTTGTGTTTAGCTATGGACTTAATGTTTGTATTATTCTTGGTGAACTCACTCATTATAACAATTGCGCTGATGCCATATCTAACTCCAAAACAAAACTTATTTTTTTATCGAATTGACAGCATTTTAAGAGTTAGTATCTGATATGTGTAGGGGCTCCTTTTCTATCTAAGAGTCTGGTTGATGCGCCACATTCTTACTTATTGCTATCGCTCTGCAGCAGCAGTCTTGAGATATGAAGTACAATATATGGCAGGTTGTTATCTAATTTTATTAGTCCTTTAGTTGTACACTCTAGTGCGAGTGCTCTCTTTGAGTCTAGCTCGAGACGCGCCGTGCGAGAGGCTTGTGCCATATCACCATTAACATAATATGTTTATGAGTTATAGCCGTGCTGCAGCATATTGTAGACGCAGCACTGATTGTTCGTCTCGATCGGGGAAGGAACATGCTCGCTAAAAATACCGGCGTGGAACGTCAGTATAATGCCGCTGGGCTTCGTATGTTGATTTACTCACAGGCTAATTAGGCTAGAGCCTATGACGCAAGGACTGAGGAGGCGTTGAGCTTGCCTTTGCAAGCACTACTATTCTCAATAAATAATAGTGCAAGTGCCGCAAAAATTTTACTTGTTATTTTTTTTTAGTACAAAATAAATAAATAGATTGTAAAAATAATTATTTCAATTACCGGGTGTTTTTCGTCTTTCGTTGACTAACAGTTTTTGATTTTAGGATTTTAAATTGCTTAAGCTATCTTCTCTACTACTGATTTAATAAGTTACTAAAGCCTATAATTGAAATGCTTGGTAATAATTAATTAATATATAATTGAATATTAAAATCAAAACTATGCCTATACCCATAGTACTAATATTAGAAATGCCAACGAAATCAGCGTGTCCGACTGTCTGTTACCTTTTTACACCTGCTGAACAAATTTCGATAAGTTAAGATGATATACTGACTGCATCCTGAGGACCTTATTCTTATAGAAAAATTGATTTAATGTGGGCGAAACCGCGAGGCGGAAAGCTAGTAGAATATAAAAAACTAGTACATAAGAATATTCGTGGGCTGGAAGTTTATGGCTAGGAAGGATAGGCCAGGGGGACGCATATTCATAGTCAACCTATGGCTGTCGGAAGACCTCAGAGCTGACAACGATTCTGCACAATAAATATATAAGTAAATATAAGAAATAATTAAACGAATCTGCATTTTGTTTATTAATAAGGATAGATGAAGGTGTCGATGGGCCACTAACCATGTGGACTGTGCTCGTTCGTTACCCTTGCTTTTTTTTTAAATAAAAAACATACACCCTTATCTAAGGCTTAAAAATCAGAGACCGTAAATTGAAGTAGGATCTAATTATCCTAACGACAGTATTATGCGTTTGTTTAAAGCGAATTAATCTTTCAACTGCAGTCAAGTACTCGTTGGTCGTTGGCACGATGCCGCCGCCACGCTGCTGCGCGCCTTCTTGCTACTGAAAATTATATCAGCTCTTTCTTACTGTAGTGTAGTATTGTATCTCTTTTAAAATAATATATAACTTTTTAATCTCCTATTTTGTTTTTTTAAGATTTTAGCATTTTAGTTTAGTAAAATCCTTTTTTTTTTACGTTTCATTGGTTTCTATTTGTTAGTGACACCGACATTCTATTTGTTTCTTTTTGTTTTGTCATAAATTCAAAACTACGTAATTCGCGGATTTACATTAATTCGTAAATGCTAATACTATGGTTCTAATATACTTATTCTCTATATCTATGACATAATAGAACGAACGATAACAGGATACCGTATCAGTTTAAAGATAGTGTTCGTTAGCGAGCAATTTTTTTGTTATCTTTTTTTTCTTGTTTTAAGAATGATAAAATAAATTATAAAGTAAAAATTAATTGGGTGGTGGGGGTGCGGTGGGGTGGGGGAGATATTATATATATATAATTGATGCTACTGCCCACCTACTGTTTCATTTCTTTCGGTTCACTTTTACGACATTCACGTAGTGATACAGGTTAGTGGACTCTTATGCTGTGCCGCCACGTTACGGACAATTTGCTTAACTTTACGAATTATTTATTTCTTAAATTCTGAACGCACTGTTGAGTTATTATTTAAATTTTATATAGTTTTTCAATATTAACTTTGACAATAATTGTTGTATATGTCATATGTCATAGTTAGCCCGGCTACCTTCAGCTTTTGAATTTTAATTTATGGTCCGATCTACAGTTACTGAATGTTTGGTGACATGTCGCGCGATATTTTGTAAACGGGTGCACGTTAGGACTGGTATATTAGTGCATGAGCGTACTTAAATTATTGACGTGTTAAACCAATTAAAGACAACTATTAGCAGAGGTTTTATCAATTTTGGTGTAGGTGTTAGGTAGACTGCGAAATAATGACATAAACAACGAATATTAGACGATCAAGCCAAAAGTTTACGTACAGAAAAAAACTATATCGATACACAGCACCGACTGATTAGGATTAGGGAACTCTTGATGTTGAGGAGCCGCTAAGGGCTAAAATAAAGATAATCCTGTGCGCCAGTCTTCTCAACGATTTACTTTACCAAGCAGTTAAGGTACTGACATTGACAATCCCCCCTACAATAGGAGAGGCCCATTTCCAGATGTGGATTGTATTAACTGATGAGAAAAAAACATTATCCACGATTCAATTTCACGCTAGCTCGGTTCAAAATCTTTGAAAGGCAAAAAACTACAAGGAGCTTTATTTCGCAGTACATCAAGGGATCGCTGACTACGACACGTTTTGATAGGAAATTTTCATATTCATAAGGACGTGAAACATTTGCATATAAAACGAGCAACTTGGACTCCCCCGCAGCTCTGCTGCCGTTTCACGAGTTTTTTTTATCCTCTCTTCTTATTGTCCCATCCCAATACTTTTTGTCATCATCTTCATGATGTTACTGAATTAAATATCTCCCTCCACATATCTTCACATCCTTGTATATTTCTCATATTATCCACATTATTATAAGTCTTTTTCGTATTCGTAACTGTGAAGCAAATCATATAAATTTTTAATTAAAAACATACTAAAGAGAAATCAAAGTTTAAATTAAGTTATAAAAGTTTATTTCTATGCGGAACGAGTCCTGGATAGAAATTATTTTTAATGAGTTTCTTGGTGAATATTCCTTGAATTTTTATAACATTTTCTCAAGAAAATCATAAATTGACGAATTGTTCGTGAAATCGACCTTTCCAATTAAGTATTATTATGAACACTACTTCGCATATTAGATAGATTTATTATACATTTATTTTAGAAAATAATCCGCAACGTTTTGCTCATGATGCCGTAAAATAACTTAAAGTAGTACACTCCTTAGGAAAAAATTATCAGAATTTGAATAAGAATACAGGTTAAATTTAAACTACTTGTTAGTACTGTCTTTCGTGGCAGAGCCATGCTGTAGCTATGTTATGTTTCTAGCACGAATGGGTCGGCTCAACCTCGGTTGGACCACGCATTCACAGAATACAGCGTAAAATAGCATCTTAATGCTGCTGTGTTTCGTATGGAGAATGTAGAAAACCGGAGACTTTTTGATAATAAACGAGGTATTATTCTATCTATATTCTAGCTCTATATCTATATTCTAGCTCTCAGAGGTGACAACGCATCTGCATTTTGACGCCACAAAACAGTATTCTTATAGAAAAAAAAGTACTACTTCTTATTGTCACGGCAAAGGAAATTCATCTATCATTAAATGCTTATGCATCGCTAAGATACTGGCGTACAGCTCTTACCTTATCTTTCTCGTTAGTCTTACAGGCAGCTAACAAACGATGCAAACCATTTATTGGATTTTTTGTTGATTTAAAAATAAACCTGTTGACTGTAATGGAATGGAACTATTGCTTGCAGAAAGAGTTAATTAAATCTCTAAGCCAAAGTTGTCGAAAACCATAAGTATTAGATTGGAGTGTAAAATATACCGTTTATATATATGTATAAGCGCGATGCTTCATACTCTTATCTGCCCTTGTAAATTGACGTCTGAACCGACGTTCGCGTCATAAAAGATGTTATGATGGTCTACTGAGAAAAATCACACGAAAATCGCTTTAGTAATACATTCTCTCCGTTTTCTTAAATTGAGTATTTGGTGTCAACACCCGCATCAAATTTATTTATGACCACGAAATATTTGTGAACCGACTTTATGTCGTACAATTCTAGCACTGTTAATTATCCGTGAAGTAAGTTTATTACCAAGAATTCCATCTGTGTTTTATATTTTTAAAAAATCAGGTAAGGCACAGATACTTCACTACACAAAACACAAATATTATAAAATTGTTGGCTATTATTTTTTGTGAGTATTTATGAAATCTTTGACTAGAAATTATTTTAAAAATAGCTTCGTATGAGTATCTTGTAACCGAGGCTTCAACTATTAGTGGTAGCCTGTGTGTGTAGTTGATGCCTCAGCTGTGTTCTTTAAATATAAAAATATCACTTATAATTTATTTTCACTGCGATGTAATATCCACTACCCCACATCATCCCTTAGGCGTCCTAAGAAGCGACAAAAGGAAATGAAAAAGGCGCAGGTGACTGGCAACATCACCTTCCTGATAACAACTCAACGTGGTAGAGCCCCGCTGTAGCTATATTATGCATACTTTTTATTTTAGGGAATAAAAACAAGAAACACGGTACCTAATAACGACTGTAAGGAGGGTCACCCAAAAGCTTAATCGGTGTTCTGTCCTCGTTTTGAGCACTGAGTGCCCGGGCGCGTCATAATGTTAAAGCAGTAGCCCGTAGTTGCTCACAACAGGGGAGACTTCTGGCAAGAATTCCATAGTATATAATATAGTAGGTAAGTATATACCATTTGGTATTGTTGTTACTTCAATTTCGTAAAGGAATTGACATCAGGTACTCGGTCAAAGTGAAAAATCTTGCGATAAAAATCTTCCCTGCGCTTCTCGATCGCTTGACTTGCCGTTGGTTCATTTTGAAACAGCCAAACCGTCGGCTGGCGCTACGTTTGTTGATCGTATTGATAAATCCAAGATTAATTACCAATTAATGTCGTAAAATAACCGGGACGAGCCTGCTTCAAATTAAGTAATCATGTTACCATCTGCACCGGAATCACCATTCCACACGGGCCTGCTTCTGAACATCGGTGAGGTTGTGCAGCACTCAAAGCAAAACATCCCAAGCGAAGGTGTTCATGTAAAATCTCGTAAACGCTTCCCAATCCAATCTGCCATAATTATGTATTGTACGTAATTCGCCTATTTTATTGAATTAATTTTTTCACTACGTTTCCGTACCAGTCGTCAAATGTCGACCACTTCTTTCTACTTCTTTTATAGTTCATCGACTCTGCAGATATTGGTTAGACCACTGGTAGTCAGGTTTCGGGTGATGTTTGAAATCAATGATGTCAAAAATCATCACGCAAAGTGATCCCGACACAGATCCTTTTTTTAAATATAATAAGGGTTCCAAACGAGCGCACAGTCCACCTGATGGTAAGTGGGTTCTGTGGCCCATAGACGTCTTCAATTGAGAATCAAAATGCAGAGGCGTTGTCACCCTTGGTTTTGTGAAGAATGGCCTCTTAAACTTTACAAATTTTAATTTTCTTTACTATTTAAAGAATACAGACATGTTTGAAAAGATAATTCAAAATCTTCGTCGCCGAGATACGAAAAATTCAGGTCTCGTTGCGATAGTTCATCTTGCATCGAACGCCCCCGAGGCAACGCGGCAACTTATTGCGAATTATAGAGCTTACCGCGCGCCTCCGTGTTGTGAATATATTTATATCTGTAGCAATCATAGTTCGAAAAAAGGAACGTATGTAGTTCTAGTCATATCTATACTGTGTTTTAGTAATGGAGATTATGTGCTTGTAAAAAGTCAGATTTAAAATTTGTGCACCTAAAATTAATCAGAGCAACGATATCCGTTAGGCGGCCGACAGCAGTTGCATAAGTGAAGCCGAATAATATAATTAAAAATTAAAAAATTTGTACAACCGACTTCAATATAAATTATTAAGAATAACTCAAAAACGATTGGTCAGACCTTGATCAAATTTATATATGACCACATTTCAAATAAAAAAACAATCATCGAAATCGGTTCACCCAGAAAAAAGTTATGAGTTAAGAAACATAAAAAAAAAAACGAAAAAAAAACATACAGTCGAATTGGAAGTATGTATGTAACCGTCTCCTTTTTGAAGTCGGTAGAAAACGGGTTAAGTTGTGCGCCTTGGTAGAGACGTACTCGTATATAGATATAAAATAAGAAAATTGTACAATATATAATAATATAAACAAATTCATGCACGGAAATAAATATTTATTTATTTATAATTTAATGAATAATTGTATTCATTCATTCATTACAGCCTATCAAAGTTCACTATTAAAGATAGGCTTCACAAGGGGGTATTTGCAATAATTGCCACGCTTGACAGGTGCGTTGGCAACCGCAGTTTTTTACGAGGGTGACACTGAAAGTTCTTAGAAAATCAAAAACTGAACAAACTAGCAAGTTATTAGTTTTATTATATCTTTTCAAAATAGTGTCCATTTACATCAATACATCGCTGAATCCGATGGAACCACTGAGAAAAGCACTTTGCCCACTCGTCCTTAGGGGTCTCTTCGACGGCATTTTAAAACGCAGCAACTGCTTCCTCGGCGTTCATAAAACGTTTTCCTCGAAGTTTTTCTTTTATTTTCGGAAATGAATAAAAATCGCAAGGTGCGAGGTCGGGGCTATAGGGCGGGTGACCCAGTAATTCCACGTCTGACGTCTCCAAGTAGTCGATTGTTTGCTTGGCGGTGTGCTAGGTCGTTTCTCCCGAACTCCAAGACAAGTGGCAAACAATTGTTAGTGTACTACTCTGCAGTAACTGTTTTTCGATCCTCTAAAACAATTGTTGCGTAATGACCTGTCCTTCCGAAGAACGAGTCCATCTTTTTTCCCACGCTTCGACCTCTCTTCACTTTAGTTGGCATCTCCTCGGAAGGAAACACCCAGACAGCAGACTGTCTCTTAGTTTCAGGATCATAACAATAAATCCAGCTTTAGTCACCCGTAAGTATGTCGAACACAGCATTTGAGTCACCTCCGTTCAATCTTTGAACCATTTCACAACACCAATCAACACGACGGAGTTTTTGGGCCTCTGTCAAATTATGAGGTATCCACCGGGCACAAAGCTTCCTGACCGCTAATTGTTCATGGAGGATTTTGTGCACTTGACTCATACCGATGCCTAAGCTTGTCCGAATCTGCTGATAAGTCACTCCTTTGTCAGTCTCTATCATACGCCGCATAACACTGAAGTTATCTTCAGTCGTCGCCGTAGAAGGCCGTCCCTCACGCAGATCATCAGTGAGATTAGTGCGACCACGTTTAAACTCATTAAACCAGTTGTAAACAGTGGCACGAGATGTGGCTTCTGAAAGGCCAATCGAAGTCTATCATAACTTTCTTGTTGACTTAAATTACACCGAAAGTCATAAAAAATAATTGTACGAAAATTTTCTCGCGTTAAATTCATGCTGACGTGACACAGACAATTTTCAATTTGCCGACAAATCGTAAACAAATGACAAATTAATAAAATACACACACAATAATATTGGCAAAGAGTTCCAATTTCTAAATTTGAACTTATTTTTTTATTATATCGTTTACAAGTGGCCAGTTCTAAAAACTTTCAGTGTCGCCCTCGTAATGTCTTGTTGTTATTACGAAAGACGTATCTTCTGATTTGTTTCCCTCTGTCGTCTCTTATGACACCCATGGTACCCGAATTAACACTGTAATTATTCATTACATAATACAGCACTAACATACACATGTAAAGTACATAGCGTAAAGTACATTTAGGCATAACAATCTGGAAGGGCAAACATCTAATATTCCTTGACAGTATAATAAGAAGTAATTCGTTTAATAATTTAAAAAAATTGCTAAACTTATTTTCTCTTATATTTAAAGGACTAGTATACACTTTTATAGACATTGAACAGGGACCTGAGCTATGTAGTACTAAAAAAATTCGAATTGAGCAGGTTGTTTTTATAGCGCGATTCATAGTGACGAGGCAATCTCCTATAAGAGTTTCGGTACTTTCTTATAAATTTACAAATTTCTATAATTTTTTGCAAACTACTTACTCAAAATATTTTATTTTCATATTTTTTGTTTTAGAATAATTTGTTGTACTTTTTAGTTAAATGGTAAATTTTAAATGCAATATAAAATTCCTATTTTTTAAATAATCCAATAGAAAGCCCGAACATGTCATATACAAGCTTGCATTATTTTTTTTATTTAAAAGAACGTTACCCCCACACTAGGATTTTCTTCTGTATCGTGGAGACAGTTTACAAACATAAATTGCACGAGGACAAACATCCAGACCCGGAACAATTATTTGTAGGCCATACAAATACTTGTTCCGTGCGGGATTCGAACCCGCGGCCCCCAGCGCAACAACTCATTGCTAAGCCACTGCGCCACGGAGCCGTCTATTTATACTCTTTCCGTATTATTTATACTCTAAGCTTGCACACGTTTTATATATACACAAACTATAATATATACTATTATATATATAAGGAGTAATATATTGTAAGAGTACCCTTAACCGACGAGCGTGTAGGCGTAGGTATATGGACGTGGAGGAGGCGAGAGAGGTGTGTCAGGATCGTGCCAAATGGAAGTCCATAGTCTCTGCCTACCCCTGTGGGTGACAGGCGTGAGTGTTTATGTATGTAGTATATGATATAATGTACTCTTCTTTCAAGATCACTTAATTTATATAGGAAAAATATCTTATTTCGAGTAATGCCTACATTTCGTGAAAGAATTGTTGAGTGTGTTGTATCTAAGAAAATTGAAGTAGAGTTGGACAAATAGCTATGTATTTAAATACATATTTGCGTAAATATAAGAAAACTATTTTTTTGGCCTATTTAAACAAAGAATGAGTGGAGAAAACACTTACTTAAAATAAGATATTCAAAACAATGAACGCTCTATGGACAAACATTTTGGATGATCGTTTTTATTCAGTAATGAAACTGATTAACATTGGTAACCGATTCTGATGCTCATATGGTATTTTAGAACTGCGTGTTCATATCGCTTCTTGAAATATTAGATATATTATAAGTATTCACGACACAAATTTGAAGCAAATGTGATACGTTTAACAACGTTCATGTTCTGGAAACATAGATCTTGTTATCGTAGTTATTCCCACATTAGAGAGCCCGAGGCACCTCGGGAACTTATATCATGCGATAACACAGGGTGTGCGGCTCCGTCCTGTGAATAAAGTTTATCCCCCGCTATTATATGCACAAGATCGCAATAAAGATATTCTTGGCCCTGCCTTATCTACCCAAAATGATTTTCTGAGGTGTCCTCAATGACAGATATATAAGACAAACTATACTGATTGCGTGAAAGGATTTATTATATATATAAATATAATCTCTGTATATAAAAATTAATTGCTGTCCGTTAGTCTCGCTAAAACTCGAAACTGGCTCGACTGATTCTGATGAAATATTTGTGTGTGTTTGAGTGGGTCCCTGGATGGTTTATTGGACCCGGCCATCTGCCGGGTTATTGTGGAGATCCAGAAATCACCTGTGCGAATCGCTAGTATAATATAATTTGTTAAAATATATTGAAGCGTCGAAATGTTATATCGAATAAATTTTATCTATTTGACTTTCATCATCATCATCATTACAGCCCTTCACAAGTCCACTGCTGAACATAGGCCTCCCCCAAGGAATGCTATAAAGTACGGTCCTGAGCCACCTGCATCCATCGACTTCCTGCATGTCTTACCAGGTCGTCACACCATCTAGTGGGGGTCGCCCTATACTTCGCCTACCTGTACGGGGCTGCCACTCGAGAACCTTTTTTCCCCATCGGTTGTCGGTCTTCGAGCTATTTGGCCGGCCCATTGCCACTTCAGCTTACTAATCCGTTGGGCTATGTATGTTATATAATTTGACTTTATAAAACCCTTATTTTTTAAAGATCTTATGAACATGGATTTAATAACTTTTAGCTAAGCGCCAGTTACCCAAAACCACTTTTAGAAAGAAACAAACAAAGAGATTTTATTCTAGCTGCAACTAACTATGCAATATAAAAATATCGATATTTATGTCGTAGGATAGTAAATATCGTTATAAGGCCGTCCTATTGCCTCTTCAAATTACTGATCCGTTCGGCTATATCGATTACTCTGTTTCTATTGCGGTATCCCATTAAGAAGTCTAGCAGGCAGATAAACTGTGAGCATCCAGCTCCCTCCATAGCTTGCTGAGGAATCTTGGGCTTCTTAATACGGCCAGCAGTAAAGGATCACGTCTCAGATTCATATGTCATCACTGGCAACACGCACTAGTTGTGCCCTCTTTCAAGGTTTATGGTAAACGTGACGAGAAAATGTCTCGTAATCTTCCGAACGCTACCCATACGAATTGGTTCCGTCGATTGCTGTCTAGGTCGAAGTTGGACTTACCTAGTTGAACAGTTTGTCCTAGATAAACATACTCGTCAACAACTCAGAACGTAGTATATATTATACTTCGTGACATACCGATAAGCAACGTGGCACCACCGAAGGGAATGTAGCACCACCCGAATTTTGACAGAATCATAGGATTTTCTCATACGCCACATACGCAAAACAAAGTGGCAGATAATATGAATTGTGATATATATAAAAATGTGGTCTATGGGACTAAATCATTTTCGGAAACCGGCATTTTTGGAGAGCCTGGACTTCGTGAAGTCTGCGTGCGAGACGATTCATAATAACTCTCAAAGGCAACAGTTACACCCGTATTTATAAAGAAGCAATTACTTGTTGCTAAGTAATTTCTTAATTAAGTCATTACTTAAGGTTAGAATTCTTAGTTACAAAATCTCATTCTATAGTTGAGTAACGCACATTACTTACTTGAGCAAATGCCCAAGTAACACTCGACAACAGTGGTTGTTTCTGTGTGGCAACACTTTGTGACTGCGTTTAGTTTCATCAAAAGGCAAACGTAAGCTAAATTATTTTTACAAAATCTTGCAATAATATCTTTAATATTACTTTATTTGATATTTATAATAGCAATAACGTTGTATAAAATAGTTTATATTGTAAAAAAGTTTATTATATCATTATTGTCATTTAATTTTGTCAGTACAAAAAAAGAATGCTTGGAAAAACAAAACGTTTGACATGTTAAAACCCTTGTAAATTGAAATGTCAACTTTTTACACATGGATTATATGCCGACACGTGATTTTTTACTTAGAAAGATTATACATACATTCATTGCTGTCAATTATTATCGTAAACTAATTTACTCTGAAATCAAAAACGTTTTGTCGGCGAGTTGAATAGTTGAATTTCCATAAATCACGTAAATTTCGAAATATGACTGAAGTAGACAGGAAAAAACCGTTCTCGAGTTTGGAAAAGGATTTATTTTTAAATATCATACAAAAATATGATACTATCCTAACCTGTAAACAAACAAATGCTACGAGTGCTTTAAAAAAGAAGCATTCATGGGAGAAAATAGCGGAGGAATTTAATGAATCCTCTATTGTTACTCAAAAGGTAATTAAAATGTATTTTGTATATATTATTTACAGATATGTAGTTTAATTTGTGTGCCATGGTCTTTTCCTATGACCCGTTTTAGTATTCGGCAGTCATCTAATTCCCATACGTTTCACTGTTTCAGGCATCTACAAAACAATTAATAAAACTATGGTATAACATGAAGGCCAAAGCAAGGGAGTCCAAAACAAAAGAAAATATTCGCCACTTAACAGGAGGTGGGCCATCTGTTATGGATATGGATCCCATCGATTCCAAAGTCATGGATATAGATAAAAATATCCTTACTAACATTGCTGTGGATATTGATAGTGATATTGATGGTAAGAGATTATCCATTATAAATAACTAGCTATACCCGGCATGTATAACAATGCCTTTTTATTATTTGTACATGTATGGGCATTTATCATTAAATAAATAGAAATAAAACTAAATGTATTAAATTTACAACAACGAATGTTAAAAATCTGGGTACCAATGTGTTTTTAAATGGGGAAGAACTGAGCCCTGTTGAATCCACTGTTTTTCTTGGCATCACTCTCGACGAAAAGCTTCAGTGGGGCCCCCATATATCCAAACTAGCAAGCAGACTAAGTTCTGCAGCCTATGCTGTAAAAAAGATTAGAGGTCTCACTAGTGTCGAGACAGCTAGACTAGTTTATTTCAGTTATTTCCATAGCATAATGTCTTATGGGATTTTGCTATGGGGAAATGCGGCTGATTCAGAAACTATTTTGTTTTACAGAAGAGGCCATTAGAGCTATTTACAACCTAAAACCGAGAGAGTCTCTTAGAGATAAATTTAAAGAAATAAATATATTAACTTTGGCCTCTCAGTATATTTACGAAAATTTAATGTATGTTCACAAAAACAAAGGTAGTTTTAGTAAAAAAAGTGATATACATTCTGTAAACACTAGGAACAAACACAAGCTAGTGATACCAGTTTCTCGACTCCACAGAGTCAGTAATTCATTCTTGGGCCAATGTGTACGCTATTACAAGGTCCCGGAAAGTGTACAGGCTCTCTATTACAAAGTTTAAATGTTTTATTAAGCTGAAACTGTATAAAAAGGGTTATTATAGTACAAATGAATATATGATTGATAATAACCCCTGGGAATGAAGTGGTCGCTACCAAGCAGTTTCTAAAATAAATTTTGTACTTAAATAGTTTGTACAACCATTAATGTAAAATTTACTTTTAAAAAAAAGTCCCGCTGGGTTTCTTGCTGGTTCTTCCCAGGACAGAGGTTTTTTTTTCGAACCAGTGGTAAAGTAAAAAATGACTTTCAATAAGAATTACACATGTAATCTATATTGAATAAAAAAATTATTCTATTCTATTCTATTATATTTTGTGACCTTTTTTCTATTTTTCAGGGAGCATAGTTTTACTAGGCGATAGCAATAACGAAGCTTGGTGTAAAACAGCAGAAGCAACAATGCAAGTTACGCAAGAGGAAAAGGAAATAGACCTCAAAACTCCTATCAAAAAGAGTTACGAAAATTTTAGAAGTAATAAAATTGATATATTAAAGTGTAAAATATTAGAAGAAGAATTAGAATTTAAGAAAAAAATGCATGAGGAAGAACTAAAGATTAAAATGTTAGAGAGAGAACACAAAGAAAATTTGTTTAAAATTGAATTACAAATAAAATTAAAAGAATTAGCAAAATATGACAAAGAATAACCGGTATGAAACCCTGTTATGTACATTGGTTTTTTCTGTGTAAATAAATAAAATATAATGTAAGTGAAAATATTGGTTTTATTTTATAATTAATTTAAAACATAATAGCGTGAAATTATACCAAACCATCACTGGTACCTGTTGTGCTTGTTGTTGTTGTATAAGAAGGCTGAGCATTACTGTCCACGGTGTCCTCAACATCAAAAAAGTCATTTACTTCTACTGCAATGTTGTGGAGCACTGCACAAGCCATTATAATATTGACTGTTGTCGAAAGTTTGGTTGCTAAACCAATATGTAAGCATGGAAACCGTCTTTTCCACATTCCAAATAAACGTTCCACTGAATTTCTTGATTTTATTTGCACCTTATTATATCTCTCCTCTTGTGCAGTTCTGGGATTTGAAACCGGAGTCAATAAATGTCTGAAATAAAGAACTCTTTATTATTAACAAATTAGCGATATTTTAGTGAGGTATTTATGATGCTTTGAAGACCACATGGCACATACTATTGATATAATTATAGTTTTATCGTTTATGAATAAAAAAAATATGACTATTATTATTTACCTAGTGCAAGGATATCCACCATCTGCAAGTAACACCCCATCAATTTCATTATTGCATAACCTTATATTTAGTCGTGAGTTTCTAAAGATTCGGCTATCATGTGCTGCCAGCCCAACGAACTACTATATCATATATCATCAAATTAGGCCACCAACTACTTGCACATTCAATGAAAAATAACCTTTTCTATTCTATGAAGAATACCTCTAGGCTTGGTGATTTTAATGTGGGTGCAATCAATTGCTCCTACAATATTTTTTAGTTCAGGTGCTCTGCCAATACAACCAAGCTTTTCGAAATCGTCCTTTGTATTCCTCAAATTTGCAGGAAACTTAATAAAATCCGGCATTAGCAATGCCAATGCTCGACTAACTCTCTTCACTATATTACACACCGTCGATTGAGAAATATGCATGATATCTCCACAAACAATCTGAAAGCTTCCAGTGGCATAAAAACGTAAAGCAGTAAGCAACTGACACAGTGGAGTTATAGGAAGCCCCCTTTGTGTATCTGATTGTAAAGAGTCAGTAATTCTCGGTAAAATCACATGTATCACAATGTTTTTGGAGAAACGAAATCTCTTTTTAAAACAATCTTCCGAATAGTCACGAAATGGATCCACATCACGAAAGTACACTTTGGGATTTCTAGGTTCAGCAACTTCTATCTCATCTAATATAATATCATCATCTATGTTGTCTACAACAGCAAAAACCGTTTCAATGCTATCCAAAGTTTCCATTTTTATGCAAAATAACCTCAAAGTAGTGCTTAAGTAAAGGAAATGGTGACTATTACTTGGCTGAGAATTCTAACTTTTGACAGTTCTAACTTGGAGCAATTACTCAACTATAGAATACAAATCGTTACTTAAGTAATTACTTTTACTCAAGTAATTACTTTTACTTGTATATAAATACGGGTGTTACACCCGTATTTATAAAGAAGTAATTACTTGTTGCTAAGTAATTTCTTAATTAAGTCATTACTTAAGGTTAGAATTCTTAGTTACAAAATCTTATTCTATAGTTGAGTAACGCACATTACTTACTTGAGCAAATGCCCAAGTAACACTCGACGCTTGGTGGTTGTTTCTGTGTGGCAACACTTTGTGACTGCGTGTAGTTTCATGAAAACGCAAACGTAAGCTAAATTATTTTTACAAAATCTTGCAATAATATCTTTAATATTACTTTATTTGATATTTATAATAGCAATAACGTTGTATAAAATAGTTTATATTGTAAAAAAGTTTATTATATCATTATTGTCATTTAATTTTGTCAGTACAAAAAAGAATGCTTGGAAAAACAAAACGTTTGACATGTTAAAACCCTTGTAAATTTAAATGTCCACTTTTTACACATGGATTATATGCCGACACGTGATTTTTTACGTAGAAAGATTATACATACATTCATTGCTGTCGATTATTACCGTAAACTAATTTACTCTGAAATCAAAAACGTAACGAAACGAAACAAAATCTCTTTTTAAAACAATCTTCCGAATAGTCACGAAATGGATCCACATCACGAAAGTAAACTGGGATTTCTAGGTTCACCAACTTCTATCTCATCTAATACAGGGTGGGCCAAGAATTCGTTAACATTTAAATGTAACTTACCGCGCAAACTATTGCCGCGCGGGGCGCGGGCGCGGGCGGGGGCACTAGCTCGCTTCTTGGAAATTTAGTCGCAATGGATCGCTTCACGGGGCCGCAACGCGCTTACTGCGTGAAACAGTTTTATTTAAACGACTTTTCGCTCATTACTGAGACGCTTATTTCGCGTTGAATATGGTTTACACGACTAAGTCAGTGTCCAAGTGCTCCTTTAATAAAGAAATGGGTGAAGAAGTTCGAAGAGACGGGATCTACACTAAATGTGAAACAAACCGGCGGCCCACGGACTTCTCGAGCGAAGAGAACGTGCAGCAAGTTTCCGCTTCTGTTCGACGTGATCCAGATTTATCGACACGCAAACGTTCGGCTGAATTAGGATTATCCGCACATCATTACGCCGTATTTTGAAATTAAATTTGAAATTACATCCATATAAGATCCAGCTAGTGCAAGAACTAAACCCTAATGATTTAAATTTGCGTAAGTCATATGCCGAAACAATGTTAACTCGTTTCAGTAATTTTCACAACATCTTATTTTCTGACGAAGCCCATTTCCACCTAAATGGACATGTAAACAAACAGAATTGCAGGTATTGGAGCAGCGAAAATCCTAAAGCTAAACATGAGAGGCCACTTCACTCTCCTAAGGTAACTGTATGGGCTGCAATTTCAGCAAAAGGAATCATCGGACCTTACTTTTTTGAAGATTCTCGAGGCCGTTCAGTTACTGTTAATTCTGCCGAGTATGTGAAAATGTTACAGGAGTTCTTAGCACCGATGCTACTGGAATTTGCTGGCTATAATCGTAACACATGGTTCCAACAAGATGGAGCCACGTGTCACACATCGAACGAGTCCTTGCCGGTGGTCAAAGACATGTTTCCGGAAAAGCTGATATCCAGACGGGGTGATATCCCATGGCCACCCAGAAGTCCATCTATCCCCAGCAGACTTCTTTTATGGGGTTATTTAAGAGTCGTGTCTATATTGATAAACCGAATACACTGCGTCAACTTAAAGAAAAAATCATCGAAGAGATGTCGGCGATCTCGCGGTCTCTTTGCAGAAGAGTATTCGAAAACTTCAGGACTCGCTTAGATGAGTGCAAAAACCGAAACGGTGGTCATTTAGACGAAATAATTTAAAAAAAATAAATTACAACTAATTAGCTTTCTCGTAAATAAACGATTTCTAAAATATGTTAAATGGTTTTTTTTATACGATTTTTTCAAATGTTAACTAATTCATGGCCCACCCTGTATAATATCATCATCTATGTTGTCTACAACAGCAAAAACCGTTTCAATGCTATCCAAAGTTTCCATTTTTATGCAAAATAACCTCAAAGTAGTGCTTAAGTAAAGGAAATGGTGACTATTACTTGGTTGAGTATTCTAACTTTTGACAGTTCTAACTTGGAGCAATTACTTAACTATAGAATACAAATCGTTACTTAAGTAATTACTTTTACTCGAGTAATTACTTTTACTTGTATATAAATACGGGTGTTAGACACACACGGCTTTAAAAAAAATCGGTTTTTAGTTCTACAATAGAGCGTGTTACAAGACCACCGCATTTCTGCTTATGCCTCCGGACTGCTCCGTAGGTATTACTACCACTATGGACGACAGAAATGAAGTTCTTCTGAAGGACTTTAAGTACAGGTT
Source organism: Parnassius orleans (assembly GCA_029286625.1). NCBI lineage: Eukaryota > Metazoa > Arthropoda > Insecta > Lepidoptera > Papilionidae > Parnassius > Parnassius orleans. Next base: position 1,204,143 of record JAGSMP010000037.1, read on the forward strand.
AACCATTCGCTTTCAGAAGCTCCGCTTTAATTCCATCTTCACCCCGGGTCTTGCCGTTTTTAAGGTTGATACGTCTGCAAATTTTTAAATTATACAGACGTCTGGTAGCGGGGGAATTAGTCATACATACATTATGCACATGCAAGTCAATCAAGCTATAAGAAAGCGTATAAAAAGGGACACTATTTACAGAATAAAAGGTTTATTATGTCCCTAAAAATAGGTTTAACTCTAAAATATTGTAATGGATTGTTAGAATTATTTGTTACGTGCTCAATATTCCGTTACGCTATCAGGCACCGCCTTTGATATGTCCGTCGATCGAGTAAGGCGTAAAATGTGGCGTGCTTCATTAAATTACTGCGTTCGCTATTTTTAAATCAAAAGGCTAACCCAACCCTATTTTATGATTATCGTTTTTAAGGTAAATTCAAAACTTTTATTCAATTTATGCTTGTTTAAACTCTCATGAACGTGTGAACAAAATTAAAATCGAAACCGGTGCGGATAAACTACATCTCAGTGAAGAGCCGGCAAGAAACTCTGGGGTCCTTTTTTAAAGCCAAGTTAATATTTTATTTAAAACTAGCTAGTACCTTTCGCATTGCTGCCGTAGAATAATACATTAATTGAAATTGAATGATATATAACTTTCAAATAAATTTATCGGTACGATACGCGCGCCACCTACTGTAAGTCAACTGCACCTTCGCGTAAGTGCAAGCAATAAGTTGGCAGAGTTTTAGCGCAATCTGATGAATGGTATAGCAGCACATAAAATACGAACAAACAAACAAAATGAACAGGAAAGACCAATTATGTATATATAAATGGCATATACATATATATATATATATATATATATATATATATATATATATATATATATATATATATATATATATATATATATATATATATATATATATATATATGCCATTTTGTTCGATGACTTGTTGCCATTGTAGGTTGTGACATAATCCCGTTGCTGTAGAAATCTTGGCATTTTTGATCAAAAAAATGAGACAAGTAATTTTGACAGTCCTCTCTTGATGTTAACCTAACACTACCCAAAGAGTTCTGAAGAAACCGAAAAAGGTGAAAATCTGAGGGTGTAAGGTCATGACTATATAGTGGATGCATTAACACTTCCCAACCAAGTTCTCTCATTTTTGCTGAGTAGCCAAAGATGTGTGTGGTCTAGCGTTATCATATCATGATTTTCTGTTGATCAATTCCCGCCGTTTTTTTTTCAATTTGTTGCTTTAGTCTTATTAGTTGTTGGCATTAGAGACCAAAATCGATGGTTTTGGCCGGCGGTAAAAGCTCATAATAAACGATGCCCTTCCAATCCCACCATACACACAGCATCACCTTATTGCGTGTTAATCCGGGTTAGCTACAGTCTGTGGAGCTAGACTACCCTTTGACCATGATCTTTTTCGCATGTTCTTGTCGTAGGTGATCCACTTTTCATCACCAGTAATCAATATTTTCAAAAATGGTGCGATTTCATTACGTTTCAATAGAGAATCGCAAATGAGTACACGATTCATTAGGTTTCTTTCAGTGAGCTCGTGTAGTACCTAAATATCGAGCTTTTTTGAATAGCCAGACTTTTTCATATGGGTCAAAACTGTTTTGTGGTCAATCCTCAATTCCTCGGCTATGTCGTAACTACTAATATGCCTATCTTGCTCCACTTTTTCAAAAATGGCATCGACTTTATTTATTATTATTTTATTTATTATTATTATTAGGGCGACCAAAGCGAGCTGCATCTTTGACATCAAAGTTCCCGGACTGAAAACGCTTGAACCAACTTTGTGCTACTCTTACTGACATTGCATTACGTTCATAAACGTAACAATTTTTTTTCGCGGCTTGAGTCGCAAATTTCCTTTTTTTTTTGTAATAAAACCAGAATGTATCGAATTTCTTCGTTAGATTCACTCATTTTGGCGGAACAGAAAAACAATTTAAAAATGGCAGGAAAGTGTGTTTTACTTTTTATTTTTCTTTTCTTTAATGCCAATTTCAATTTCTAAATTGCCTATATGTATTGATATTAAAACCAGCCATATACAAACAGTACAACCAAAGAGACTTTTTTTTCTTCAATTTCATACAAACAAATTACGAAGAAACTTTTCCCCCGACCTATTATATACGGCATATACGGCAGGTGACATTGAGCTGCCTTGATATCGTCGTGGCGCCATTCAGTTCTTTTCTCAGCAAGCTTCTCCCAGTTTCGGAGGTTAGTTTTAGAAACGGCCATGTCCCTCTTGGCGCAGTCTTTAAACCGAAGCAATGGCCTCCCAACGTCTATTTTTGCGTTGTACCTAATAAAATAATACAATGTCGATGGTCTATAAATATTTTTAAAAATGTCAGAATTACCAAAATAATATGAAGTACATTGATCGTGCAACTATTCCGTTCCGTAGAACGCAACTTAACGAAACGCCCATTAGAAACAAAACACTTGACATTAAATTTTAAAGTATGTGGGCATTCCAAGATCCATATCATATCATATTATATCAATTGTATATTCAGATTAATATAACTTATGATATGATTGTATTATTGTATTGTGTTTTAAACATATTATATTATAATTTTAAAACAGGTTAAAATATTATAGTCATAAAATCAGTACTGTTATGCTAGCAAGTTCAGAGTAAGGGTAATTTTCACACACCATTGTCCTCAATATATTAAATTATTTTATCGTAGGCTTTCTTTTAACAAAATTTCCTTAACAAGTTTTAAAAATTTGTACTCGATTGTTGCATTATATTTTTAGGGATTTTATTGTAAACTTTTATGGATACAATAAAAAAAAAACTTGTTTTAGCCAATATAAGTTTCAGAAGCAGGAAATCGACGGAGGAAACAGGAATGCATGTGACTCTGGACCATGCTATGGCCTCCTTGGGGAAGGCCTGTTTCGATGGGTTGTAATGCTGATGATGAATTTAGGAATCTCCAGTGTATCATCATATCGCGACCTGTTTCACAGGAGACAGTCTGTTTTTATTAAATTAATTTATATTTTTTCTATACAAGATGTTCTCAAAACTAAACAATGATGAAAGTGTCTTCAACATCTCCCAAATACTTGGCAATGTGAAGCATTAACATATTATAGTGAAGAAGGTTTTAAACAAATTATTACAAAGAATACTTTCCTAATACTTAACACTGGAAAAAGTACAACAGTACGTGTCCATTGCCAAAGAAAAAAAAAACTGAATTACAAAATACCGTTACACTTATACATACCTACATGGATACATACAGATCAAGCTAATATTTAAATAAAACTAGTTTTACGGATTTTATCGCGTATATTAACTTATTTTATATTCCCGACATTTCGAGTACTTTACAACACCCATGGTCACGGGGGGGACTGAGATATTTGACGTCCCAATGTCATAGTTAACCACGGTTACCTCCAGATTAAAAATTATTAATTTTTGTTCCGATCTATACAGTATGAACTTACAGTATCTTAGTCTGATGAAAAATCCTAGTGTGGGGAAATGAAAATCCTAGTGTGGGGGTAACGTTTTTAAAAAAAAAAAAAAAAATGTAAAGCGTTTAAAGAGAGAATGTATAACTTTTTTATTTGTAGATCAGTTTCGAAAGTATTTGTAACTAGTTCGGTAAATATGCAAAATTAGTCCCAAGCTATGTCAATCATCTATAAAAACAACGATTTCAACAGTTCATTCATCTCTTTAAGAAAAGCTTATTGAAATACATGGAAAATCTGTCTGTGTCTTACATTAAACATCGACCCCCCGTTGTGATTGTCTTGCCTCGTTTATCTTCATCGCTTGCAACGATATTCTTCTGTTTGTTTGTTATCGGTTTTTGTTTTGGCCTGTTGAATATATGCATGCTTAATGTGGATTAAATTTTCTGCGCGGTATATTTGTTGTTCAAAATAAGGTAATGTTATACAAATTATGTTTATGGATTTATTAATTTAATGTACCTAATAACTTTACTAGACGGTTGTTCTGCACCTGAATAATAACTTATACGTACATTTACATTGATCATAATGCAGTAGAATAGTACTCACGATAAATACTAACTCTTCCTTATATCTTGAAAAAGAAATTAAAAAATATTTTAGAGTTGAAATCCGAATTCTTTTAAAGAGAACAATGCTGGGTGCAAATAAATTGCGCACTTGCTAATGCAGGCAAGCAAGTGGCATGGCAGACGACAAATCCAGTCTGCCATGTCATTTAGAGGATAAGGATAAATTCATAATTCATCATCATGATAATTATTATCCCTAATATTCAACGACAAGGAAACCTTTAAGATAAATAAAGCTCAAAGTTCGCATGCCGGAGCTAAAGAAGTCCGTTCAAAACAACCGTTAAAAGAAGCCGTATGCCGCTACCAGCATATTTTCCATGTGACGCTATGTGGTATGCTGTTAGATAGGCTCTTTGACGTACTAAACGTTTTGAAGTATTAACTAACTTTGTTCCTTATGGCTAGAAAATAGGAAATGTTACTACTTAAAATGCGCTGATCAATAAATCAGCTGTGATCATTGCGGATTACTGTAAGAATTTCGGATCGATGCGCCGAAACTTTATCATGATGAAACGCCCAAAGGCAATTTTCCACAACGATTCCTTTTAATTGCGTCACGAACTTTGGGGATATAATCTGCATAATAGGCAGCTGTTTTAAATTTTCTTTCGGGCGGAAAGTCAACGAAATCATATTTTTCATCAAAAGCTCAAATTCTGGCAAAAACTACCTCCGAAACAGTCGGACCATCATTAATGATTTCACAGTCGATTTGTTTACTGATATCAAAATCAAAAATAGTTAGCCCACTTTTTTGCCTTGCCAAAGATTGCTAGTCATAAATTACAGTAAGTACCTACGTACGCGAACAACCCGGGCTCGATTCTCGCCGGTACCAAAGAAATTGCTAATTGCAATTTTAAGTACTTGTTTACCACGTGCTCAGCGATGAAACTTTATTGTGAGTTGAAATTTACCATGTATGCCTTAGAAATTAACACTGTCAACTCGCATTGGGACACCATGACGAACTCTTGCTACCCTAAAAATCTCAGAAATGAGGAGGCCAGTGCCAAATGGTTTTATTTTTCAAGTTTAAGATCTGTAAACATTTATATAGTAGTATGTATATTTTGGCAGTCGTTGGCACTCTGCCGTGCTCACGATTCTTGCTTTTGTAGAACTGGCTTGCTTGTGATGTTTTTATCTACCTAGGAATGTCTTTTGGAATCCTGATCTAAATTTTAGTAATTATAGAATATTACATAACACGCTTGTCTTGTGAAAGTACATAATATATGTATGTGTTTACAGTTACGTTTTGAGTAGCTGTAACAAAAATAATGCATTTATGTGTTCCACCTATTTATTTATATTAAACTAGCTGAACCCGGCAGACGTTTTCCTGCCAGTTTTTTTTTTTATTTTAGCGCATGCAATTTAATTTATTAATTGCCGCGCTTGATTGTAAAAAAAAGCAAATAAAATCAAAAATATAAACCTCCATTGAAAAATACATATATACAGGATGTCCGCCGGCAGATTTTACACTTTGAATCGGCTTTACGTGGACAGGAGTTGCGACAGGGAGGGATTGAGGTATCGTTCGACGCAGGAGTGTCGCGGGCTATTTAATAACCAAGAGTCAGTGGAAGGGAACGTATCGCGCTTTTGCAGTTGAGGCGTATTTCACAAATAATAATTCGGTGAACGTAGCAAAGCGTCTTTGTTTTTGTTCGCAGTTTGATATTCGCAAAATAAATGATGGCCCTTCGAACCAATTAATATGGGCATGAGTACGGAAGTTCAGAGAGACAGGATCACTTGGAAATGAGCCTAGGCCTGGTCCTTCAACGTCTGTAACGATTCCTGAAATCGTAAGTCGCGTGTGAGAAGAAATTTTGCGAAATCTACGCATATCTGTTCGCAAGGTTGCAGTGTCTATGGGCATGAAAAACGTCTATTAATAAAATATTGCGGACGCGCTTAAAGTTCCATCCGTATAAGCTGCAAATCGTTCAACAACTAAAAGCAGATGATTACACAAGAAGAAAAAATTACGCCAGGATCGTTTTGGAACGATTTTCTACTCCTGCGCGTTTAGGTAACATACTCTTTACTGACGAGGCGCATTTTCACGTTTGGACTTTGGGGATATGTCAATAAGCAGAATATGCGATATTGGAGCGAACATAGCCCCAAAAAAGTTCATCAAAAGCCTTTGCACAGCCCGAAGACAACAGTTTGATGTGCCATTTCCAGTCACGGCATTATCGGCCCTTATTTTTTTGGCGAACATGAAACCGTCACTGCAGAAAGATACTGCGAGATGCTGGACAACTTTTTTTTATCCCGGAGCTCCGTAACTATGCTGGCTTCAATAACAGAACACATTTCCAGCAGAATGGGGTCACGGCTCATATCGCTAAAGTCCCAAGAGAGAAAATAAGGAGCATTTTCCCGGGAAAACTAATAAGCCGCTTTGGTGACATCGACTCGTCCCCTAGATCGCCGGACCTAACCCCATGTGATTTTTTTCTGTGGGGATACCTTAAATCTCGCGTATATAGCAATTCGCCATCGACAATAAGAGCCCTACAAGAAAATATCCGTCGCGAAATCACCAACATCAGACCAGATCTCTGCAAGTGAGTCTTCGACAACATGAGGTTGAGATTGCAAGAATGCTTAGAGCTAAATGGGCGTCATTTAAGTGGTGTCGTTTTTAAAACTTGAAATCCGCACTATTTCACTATAAGAAAATTAGTGAATAAATTTGATTGCATTTAAATTTGAGTTTTTATTATTAGTTAAAGTGTAAAATCTGCCGGCGGACAACCTTTATATACCAATTTTCATGGTGATCGATCAAATGGATTTTGAGTTAAACGATTTCATATATATATAAACATCCTCTTTTATATTAGGTGAATATCATATACTAAACTTATTTTCGTAATTCAGTTGTATTATTTTCGTAAAGAGACCTGCCTTAATCGCTAATCGCTACCTAATTTTTTTTTAAATAACTTAGTACTGAACTGATCTGAATAGGTACATAACTGAATACATCTGAATAATAAACACAATGAATAAAAAAGCATGTCTCTAACCTTGTTAACATTTTATTTAAGTATTTTTTTCATTATCGGGGAATCGAACCAGTTATTTGGTTTATTTAACCTGTGAATTCGAATTAAAGTGGTTACGTGGAGACAAGCACAGTGGCAAAATAGTAGGTTAAGTAGATAAGTTAGGTATTTAGACAAGTGTTGTAAATTATTAGGTATTGTGGTACTATCGTTAGTTGCGGGCCGCGCGAATTCGGCGTTCGCGCGTACGTTGACCCCTAGTCAGCTGATTGTAATTCAGTAATTCCACTGCTGGTTTTATGTTTCAGTATTTTCATGATTTTTTTTATGAAATTATTGTTTCATTAGCTGTACTAACATGATGGAGCATGAATAAATCTAATAAAACGTTGTGAAAAGATGATTTTTTTTCAACAGGATCTATTTTATATTTCACCCATCATCAAAGGTATAGTTAGTACTGTCGTCTGTCTTCGTTTTCAAGAGCGTTTCAAAAATACCCTGTATAACAGTCACATACAGATATATATATATATATATATATATATATATATATATATGTGTGTGTGTGTGTGTGTGTGTGTGTGTGTGTATATATATATACATAAATTAAAGGCGTTATTCTACTTCGCGATTAAGATGTGGCCGCACTGCACTGAGGGCTACTCGACCTGCAGCGGTCGATAGTTTTGCATGCAATTACTTCCCAAGTGCTGTGTTTCACGTTCATCAGTTAGTCTTCGTTGTATAATCTATTAGACCTCGATGCATGTTATTATTTCAATTTTATATTTTCTTAATGTTTAATTGAAAATAAGCCTAAAATATAAACAAAGGCTAAAAAGCAACTAATGTCAATTGTTAAAGCTGTTAGTAAAAAGATCTGCAAACGGTGTTATAATTTTATTAACTATGACAATATTTTGAAAAATTACCTCATGTTTGTATTTGATGATTATGTGTGTAAAAGCCACCTAAAATGTTCCATCACTTGAAACAGTGACACAATAAAAAATAGTAATGCATATTTATAAATAAAACTAGCCTATTCTCTCGCCGCTTGGTTCGCGTTGATTCCATAAGTTGCTTAGGTGCTTAGTTTCTTGATTGTGTGACTATGACATTTAATATAATATCTTCTATCTATCTATAGTCTATCTATACTATAATAAAACTCTAACACGACGTCTGTCTGAACACGCATCACGCAAAACCTGTGAACCGATTTGGATGGGACTTTCATTAGCAAATAGCTGATGTTAGAAGGAGTAACTTAGGCTACTTTTATTTTAGGAAAAGAATTAGGGTTCCGCGCAAAAAAATTAAATCCCAAGAAATCCAATCGTAATAAATTCCACGCGGGCGAAGGCGCGGGGAACAGCTAGTATTTTATAATATAATGGTGATGTAGTAATTTAAAAATCATAAAAAATATGTACTTAAAATCTTAATTTGAGTTGTAACACTAAAACAAATAATCTGTAATCAGTAATCACCAATAACAAACACCAAAGTTTAGAGAAGTAAGCATTTATTTTAGAATAGGCTTAATGCAAGTTTGGTACCACTTAATATATTTATATGATTTATATAATAAAGTACCTATGATATTTTATTTTTATTTTGGGGGATACCTTAACGCATAAGTCTACGTTTAGTAATTTAAAAATGAAATTATTAAACGATAGGTTTAATAAGTATTAATACAGTAAGTGTAATACATATCGTTAAGGTTTTTCGATCATATTCAAAACATACAATACGTTATTTTTTTCCGACACATTCTTTGTCGTACACACAAAGTAAACTAAGTTTAACTCCTTTGTTAAGTAACACAAAACATTACAAATGTAACATAGGAAAACATTCATATATATATGAAAATTTAACCTCTTTCTGACAACAAAACATCCAAACAAATCAAACATTCAGTTTTTGTGCACAAAAACTCGATGATTTCCAAAAAAACAACGCACTATTAGATTATGATGACTGATGACATTAACCAATTGAATATGAAAACTTACGTTGGAAAATCACAAAGGAAAATTCAAAAAATTATATAATACGCATTTTCGGGTGTCTGCCCACATCAAGCTCACGTATTACTTACATACTAAAATGGCTGACAGAGGTTTGACATTACTGTTAGACCAAACAAACGTAGGTTTCCCAGCACAAATAAATGCTATGCTTCTAAAATTAAAAAAAATATGTGCTTTTAGTATTATGTTACCCACGGGAACTAAATGTTGATGTTTTTTTAAGCGCAGAGGTTTAAATATGCAGATATTGATTATTTATTTACTTTGTTACAATGCCATAAAAACAACAAAGGTTATGTGTAACGTCCATATCACACCTATGCCGGTAGTTGTTATGAGCACTACGCTCGAAGTTGTCGAATAGTATTTGTACCTACTAGGACAAATAGTCGGACTAGGCAAGTCCAACTTCGACTAAAAGGTCAATCTACGGTTTTAACTCGGCTGGGCAGCGTTCGGGATATTACTACACATCTTCTCATAATTTGAAAACTGAAGTATATTTTTTTTATAGAATGAGGGTGACAAACGAGCACATAGTCCACCTGTGAGCATAAGTGGATGCTGCGGCCCATAGACATCTACGTCTTTCCTCGATTAAGAATCAAAATGCAGATGCGTTGTCACCCCTGAAGACTAAGATGGACTGCCTCGATTCCAGTAAAAGGGGTCTCCGGTACTCTACACTCACCATACGAGACACAGCAACATTAAGCTGCTATTTTACGCTGGTATTCTGTGAGAGCGTGGTTCTTCCCTGGTCGAGCCAACCCATTCTTGCTACAACTATAAAATAGCTTCAGCGTGCCTCTACCACGTAAAGAGCAGGCTCTATCACGTAAACTGAAGTATCAATGGGCCTGCCATAGCTCGAAGTACCGACAACCGATGAAGAAAGGTTCTCGTGTGGCATTCATGATCACGGGAGTACTGCGGTGTTTGACGTCCCGATGTCACAGTTAACGAAGGCTACCTTCAACTTTTAAGTTAGATCGGACCAAAAATTAATAATTATTATATTATATTAATACAAAAAAAGTAAAAAAAAATTAAACGCGATAAAATCCGTAAAATTAGTTTTGTTCCAAATTATAAATATAATTTCTTATATTTATGCATTCGCCTAAATCATTAGGTGAAGTTATCCTAAGAAACTAACGTTTTTAACGCCGTTCTGTGCAGGAGTTATCTAAATATTGCTAAAACTATGAATTGTTTTCGAAATAATACTAGATATGTTTTTTTTTCTTCGAAGTATGTGGGTCACGAAATTTAAGACGTACCACGTATTTTTTTATATATAGATGTAGGTATTCTTTATAGTGTGTTTAAATTTAATTAATTCTAAATACATATAGGAAGATATTTAAAATAGGAAATAGGCTACTTGAATCGGAGCTGGGTCGCAAAGATCAAGTTGTTCGCTTAATATGTAAATTTTTCACATCGTAATGAATATGAAAATTTTCTATTTAAAATCTTACGTGCCAGCAGCAGGCCTTTGAAATTGTATAACGCTTAAAGCAATTCAATCACTGACTTTTTAGCTTACAATTTGAAAGTTCCTGTTATAGACTCATTTTGGGGGGTTTATAGTGTGGGCAGGTCGACTCATTTTACAACTCGCCAATCGCACTCATTGAGGCTTAAAGGAGTGGGTTCAATTGGCAAAGAAAATTTCTTAAAGTTTAAATACTTAATTTTCTTGTAAAGATGCTAAAAATGTATTAGCTAAGATTCACGTAAAAAATTAATAAAAATGATGTGTCTAACGTAGAACACTACACAAGGAAAGACACACCACCGTAGATATAAAACACAGGTTTTACCTCTAAACGAGACATCATCAGGAAAACAAACCCTCCATTCTCTTCTAGTACAGAGAGTTCAAACTAGGTAAGGATACATAATTTTTTAAATTTTTACGTGGATGTAAGCTAATTAATTTTTAATATTTTCATTATAATGGATTTCCACAAAGTAACGCCTGATTGAGTTTTTTTAAAAGCTTAAAGATAAGGATTTGTTTTTAATGTCTTCATCGTCTTTCTTTTATGTTTATATTTATTTCTTTAATGGCTATCTCTTCTTACAAAAGCCTGTCTCACGAAGTTGGCAAGTTGGCTATAATTAATGGATTTGTCGTATTCGTTGCCTGGCAGGCAGATTGGCTAACGCAGTAATGGAACCTCGCACCAGAGACGTTCGCAAATAAACGATATATATGTATATACTAAGGTCGAACTATTTTTTCGTACCTAGTTTATTTGCTGTCAAGTCTCACAACATTTGTCTAGCATTTCCGTTATTCGACTTAGGGTTAGGGTTAGGTCCACACACTAGACAAACCAAATAATAGATATTATTTACAAAAACATAGTCTATAACTTTAAAATTGCACGTACATAATAACAACAGTTGATAAGTTTCATATAAAATGTATTTGCAGTCATAAAATAGACAACACGTTTACTGTATAATATTTTTATGTTTGTTGTAAAAATAAAAATAGGCTTACGTTCAGCAGAAATTATTCCCGATTCAACGCAGCAGGAGAGCGTTAGTGTTGAAAGATCTTTTATTTTATAGAAATGAGGGTGACAAACGAGCACACAGTCCAGGAGATGGTAAGGCGATGCTGTGGCATAGATCTATGCTCAATTAAGAATGAAATTTCAGATGATTTATCATTAGGCTCCCCTGACGAATAAAATGGAATGACTTCAAATCGTTATACAAAACAGCAGCATCATACTACTATATTTCATAAAACTATGGCTTATTTGTGTAACATTGATTTTTTATTGAGCCACATTAAAGGACCTACATTGTCCACCATTATGGGCAAAATTAATTCGATTGTCTTGCTATGTATTCGTCGTATAATTTTATATTGTTTTTAATTTGATTGCTGTAAATACTTAAGGCATGTTGTATAGACTAAAACCTAATTATTATATTTTACCTTCAAGGAACTTTTTAAAGTAAAGTGGTAATTTTTATAAGGTGGTAGGGCTTTTTTCTGTCTATGTGTCCCTCTAGTACTCACCACTCTCTTACCTGTGTCTGCCACTAAGCAACACAGCACTCACCCACTGCTGTGTTCTGATTAGAGGAGTAACAGAACATGTACCTATACATAGAGGCTATGAGGCGTCTCATTTTAGTCCTCAGAGGTGGAAGCCCGTCTGTGGCGTGTCCATCGCCTGTGTAATAGCCACTCCTACTTACCAACGGAAGAACTGGCGGCTCGCTTGTGACTTCAATAATAAATAAAAAAAAAAACGTAGACTATGTTCTATAGACTGAGAACCAACTTCATAAGTTCGAGCCCGCTATTCGACTATTATCATAAGTAAACGATTTTAGCATCTTAGACTATTTGAGACAAAACATGCTAATCGTAGTAGCTAAATTTGGCTAAAAAAATCTGCTTTCTATACCCAGTCCAAAATTGAAAATATCCGAAACAAAATAAAGTACAGCATTTTCTGAACTAATATGAACAGATAAACAAAATTGCTTAAATGGCTCCCGTTTTTCATTTAATTAACATATTTAATTAAATTAGTGTATGAGTTCAATTTGTTTGCTTAATTATCTCGAGATGGACAATTTTGTTTCGGCATGCAGCGAGCATCCACCCATAACACAACGACCCAGGTTAATATCCCTCCTTCTACAGCTTCAAACTGAGGCAATGTTTTTCTTACGTTCCAAACATTAACTTGTTTTATTAATATTGCGTACCTATGTGGTATCAGTCTTCCTTTAGTCTTGTAATAAGGAATAAATCCTTTGGTCCTTACCTTTAGTCTAATTACGGTGTTGATTGTTGCTGTATTGTGAGGAAACCTGCATGTCTGAGAAACAGAAATTAAAATAAAAATATTTCGAAGAAATGTAAAGTTTGACTATTCCCTGTTCTAAAATCTCTCTTTGATATGTGGGGCAGCCCAGCGATGAGAACTAGATCGTCTAAACTTTTGCAGGTTTTTTTCTTTTCAAGGAAAAGAAATGTATCATTGATATGTTACGTTTTTTTAACAAAGCAATTCGTTTTATTGCACAATTATCAATCACAAAAGTCAATTTGTGTCTTATTTATTTTGTTCAAATTGTCACCATTTTTCAATTAAATCCTATAGATTTGAATTCGAGTGTATAATTCGTGTCCATCATTCGTCATTAGTATAGGTAATCAGTCCATTGTTGAATAAAGAGAGCTTGGTAACGCAGTGGCTAAGCGTTTGGCTGCTGTTTGGCGCTGAAGGCGGCGGGCTAAATACTCACATGGATATTTGACCAAGTGCAATGTTTGTATGTGCCTTTACCCACCCTCTATAGTAAGAGAAATGGAGCGAGGGCAACTTTTTTTTAGAAAAAAAGCCAGTATAGGTTGTATGCTTCTATTCTTTATTTCTTTATACGAATATAGAAGACTCCATTTTATATTGTATGTCGTTTAATATAGATTACCTTCTTTTAATAATATCATTATTTTTTTTGATGTAAATGTGAAGAGCTTACTACTGTAAGCTCTTCTCGCTTACCATTACATAGTAGACTCTTTAGTAGAGTCTCTAGTGGTCCATGTTTTACATCTGTTGTGGTTTATTTTTACATTTATTGCCATTATTATCATTGTGTTGCTCAAAGCATTTGATCCCTTTAATACTTAAAATATCTTTCTGTTACAGGTATGCGCAGGATGTTAAATCGATTGCAGTAACAGTGCTGGTAAAATTGAGACCAATTGTGGTTTAGTTTATGATACTTACTAAATCTTTTACAGACATATATATGCAGACTTACTTGGTGTATTCTAAAAATAATTTACTTTTCGTATTTAACATTGATCGTGTAATGGCGGTGTAAGAAATAAGAATATCCACTACCCCATATAATCCCGTGGGTGTCGTAAGAGGCGACAGAGGGAAACAAGCCAGGAGATGGGCAGCGACGTCTTCCTGATAACAACTCAAAATTATAAGAAACTGTTGTTGCCAACCCGCCTGCCAAGCGTGACTGCAATGGCAAAATCCACTCTATGAGGCAATCTATGGGGGTGGTCTATGTTCAGCGGTGGACTTCTATAGGCTGTTTTTTTTTGTAGAATAAGGGTGACAAACGAGCACACAGTCCACCTGATGGTAAGTAGTTGCTGTTGCCCATAGACATCTACATCTATCTTCGTTAGCGAATTTAAATGCAGATGCGTTGTCAGCCGTGAGGACTAAGATAGAATGCCTCTTTTCCAGTAAAAAGGGTGTCCGGTTCTCTACACTCTCCATACGAAACACAGCAGCATTAAGCTGCTATTTTACGCTGGTATTCTGTGAGAGCGTGATCCTTCCCCGGTCGAGCCGACCCATTCGTGCTACAACTATACTATTAATATAGCTGCAGCATGGCTCTACCACGTAATGGAATGGAATAATGGAATGGCTAAGCACTTACTGTAAATTTTGCAGTACCTACGAGAAAAATCCGGGTGCGATCCCCGGCACTATGTGCTTGGCTGTCAAGGAAAACGTTGTGAGGAAACCTGCATGTCTAAGATATAAAAAAAATAAGAAATATATATTGAAACTTCCCAAGCAGCTATATCATCGTATCAAATATCGATCATTAATACCAACATGTAAATAATCTGCTATTTGACAAAGACCTTTCTCCGTATAGTAGGATCGCGTTCGGGGAAACGATGCAACCTCTCATACATTAATTCAGTCAGCAAATAATTATCACTCGTGTTTCGACGTGCTAGTCGAGCTCTATTGTATGTTAATATTTATTATACAATGAAGTAGCCGTAATAAAAAGTAAACGAGCAAAAATATTTCATATAAAATTCTTCCAAGAATGAGAAATACATCCTTGTTTGTTTAATGTGTATAGTTTGAAGAAAAAAAAAACGACATTATAAATATAAAAAGAAAATATTTAAAGTTCGTCCGTAGTTTTCATTAACAGTAGAATACAAAGTTTCTAACAATTTCTTTACTAATGCATAACCAGCTCCATTACGGACTGATGTGACACACGGACCTCAGACTTCAGAACCTTCGTGGGAAACGGGCCGGCATTTTGAAATTTTATTCTGTAATCTATAAGAGCTACCATTTTTTATAATTTTTTTAGACAGCAAGTGTCTATGGGCCTCAGCATTCACTAACCATCAGGTGGACTGTGTGCTTGTCACCACTATTTAAATAAAACTCTTTTTACTTCAGCAAATAGTATTGAAAATCAACGTTTTGACTCTCGCGTTCACTTATGACTAATACCTGATATGTTAATTAGAGAACTTCCATTATATGTAAAGAAGCGCAAAAGCCGATTTGGAAAGTTAGCATATGTAAACTCGATTCGCACGTTTCCCAGCGAACTGTTCATAATGCAGTCACGGTTGACTTCGCTAACAATTCATTTCAATTGCTATCCACGGTTGCACGGTTCATTCGTTCAACTCGGCTTATAAAAATATTTTTATTTTACTCTTCTGATTTTATCATTGAATTGTTTTTAATACATGTACAAATTAGAAGCGACTGTGGGATTAAAGTGTTAGGCGTGTTATTAAGTCTGCACTTTTATTTAAATAAAAGTTTAAAAATATATTAAGTTATTCTGTGGCCACACCACACTATGGCCACACATAAGATATAATAATATTTTCTTAAAGTCAATATTTTCGCTAATCCTGTCCTTAAATAATGAATTTATTTCTTCTAACTCCTTCTTATCCTACAAGACGATAGGCGATATAAATCTACAAAAAGATCATATATAAAACTATGACCGAAGGTCTTAGATTGATAATGATTGCTAAGCGTTTATTTTGAAGAACAACACAAGTAGCTTTCAAGTTTAGGCCATATATTTAGGTCAACGGACCGCAAGGAGTTTGAGTACTCCTCTGTTATGCAAATTTTCTTGGTCCTAATGAATATGAGAGGCGTCTTTAAAACTTTAAGTTGGCGACTACTTATAAAGCGGTTGCTTCAACTTTTTAATGAGTTACTAACTAGTCAAATTAGTATTATTTTAAGTTAAAATAAAATAGCAATTTCACTAGTGGGTGTTTCTCCATTTTATTTTTTCATCACATTTCATTTCCAGATTATTGCGAAGGATAAACCTACGTAAATGTGATAACAGTGATTAGAGATAAATCTAGGAAGAAAATCGTTTTATCCAAATTTAATATATTATGTAGGTTACAACTAGAAACTTGAACATCTTGGTTGGGGGTATATACTATTTTACAAACGTTACAAATGTTTTTCTGTGTCCAAACCAAAATGTCCAAAATCGGAACATTTAACAGTAGGTCGTAGTTATATTTGTTCCATGCGGGAATCGAACCTTTATTTCAAAGCATCGCAGCCACACTCAGCCATTGCACATTATATTTTAATATAGGTAGGATCGTTATTTTTATATTTTAATATACGTTAGATTATTGGGTAACCAAGCAGTTCATAGCACAATTATAATTATATTATTTTTCTGTAAATAAAAACATAATATAATCGTAGCTAATAATCTATTCAAAAAACCTTAGAATTACAATGATAATTGAACATTCAGCAATAACGTTTCCTTCATTACATTTTTTATTTATACATCCGCATACGTATCACAATTTGTGTAATTTAAATGTAATTTGTAAAACTTTGGAAATACATTATTTTTGAGTATAGGCCTATGGCGTTAAAGTCCATAAAGTATATTTTATACAAAAAATTGTTCTAAAACAAAAAATAAAAATTTATTTCACCCAACTTTTAGTACACTTGCTCGTTTTTCTTACGCTGCAGTTAAACTGAATTAAATACTTTCGGTGCTTGGACTCTCGTTCATCAATTTATACGATCTATTTCTTAAGCGTGGTCTCAGTCACTGCCGGCTGACTAGAGACGCTCGCTTGTTTGAAATGGCACAAACCTGGATAAATGTTTTTGAAAGTCGGATTTTGTACTTAGTTTAATCCTCATTTTATAAAACTCAGGAAATAGTGATGAACTGAAAATTTGTCTTGTTCAGACGTTGCTCATTAATTGATATTATATGGTGCACGTTCTAAATATTGCTTTGTTACATTACCTACTTATTTTTAGGTCTGTGTAATGAGGGTCAGGGGGAAACCTTCATCATCATTTATAATAATGACGTAATGCTCAGAGATTATATGCTTGCCAAAAAATTGCTTCCATACATAATACGCAAGATAACTAAGTTTGATCCTCACTAGCACCAATGAAATTTTTAATTGCTAATTTATCAAGTCCATGTCAAGTGAGTGAAGAAACTTCAATTTAAAAAAAATCCGAGGACTTAAAATCCGCCTACACGTACCGGCGGCACAAGAGTATCAATCACTCCATCTTATCACGGTAGGGATTCGTAAAAGTCAATTAAGGGAAATGCACCAAGTCTCTGATTGGTAGCGGTATATTATATTTATTACCGTTACAACCTATTAAAGTCCACTGCTGAACCTCCGCCATAGATGCATGACACATGCATCTATGGCATATATTTGACATAGTTGCCACGCTTGGCAAGTGGTCGTCGTTATTAGGAAGACGCTGCTGCCCATCTCCTGATTTGTTTCCCTCTGCCGCCTGTTATTACACCCATGCGGGGACAGGAAGCAGCGACAACTAGCAGTGCGATCACCATGGCATCAATAAACAATTTGCGGTTACAAAGTTCATTAAATAAAGCCTTGAATACCAGTGTGAAACAGCAGAATAATACTCCTTTGTATCGTATGATTAGTAAAGAGAACTGAAAACCCTTTTTACTGTTAATTCGGCATTCCATCTTAGTTTTCAGAAGTAAAAACGTATTAGCATTTTGATTCTTAATCGAAGATAGATGTAGATGTATGTCGATGGGCCATAGCTTCCACTTTTGTCACTTATTCTATAAAAGAAGCTATTAAAATGGTCGCATAAGCTCATATTGCCCATCAGCTCTATCTTCAACTGTAAATACTACTATAATATCATATATGAATTTCTTTTACATCTTTTAAGTTGTATTAGTAAACAAGATCAAATTACATTAACATTACTGGATTCTTATTAACCGCTCTTGAGTGAGATACTATGCAAATGTATTTAAAATCTTGTAAACATTGCAAAACGTCGGTTGACATACTTAGCTGACTTAATATCAAAATAACAAAATAACTAATCAAAATAACTGACGCAAATGTAGTAGTAAATACAAAGCTGCGGTGTGCTTCCGGTATTACTTTAGCGTCGCATTAAATTTTTCACCTAAAGGCGGGCACGCTTAACTGTGTCCCTGAAGACTTAGTCTCAAGGTAAAGTTAATCAGCTTCCATGAAAGTTTGAACTACTATCAGATTCCTTATATTTGTTCACGAAAAGCTCTAGTTTGTACGGCGATTTCTAAATACTATCATAACATTATCGATAAGTTAAAATTTTGAATAAGAAGCAATCATTATCCTTATTTTATCCTTGCTTCGTTTTCTATTATATCTCAAAACGGATATGAGGAGCTCCTTTATAAATTTTTGCAGCTATTTTTATTTGTTCCGATATTACAGTTTTCTTGACAGTTATCACCAGAGCATGAGATTAAACATAATTTATTTTAATTATTTCCTTACGTGTAAGGTTTAAAGTTTGAGGCAGCAGTAAACATTACTTATGACACAAATGATAGGACACATATTTTTTGTTTCCGTTATTTGTAAATTATACAGAGTCCAACATGATCCGAATTTTGCATTAGTCCGTTAACTCTGGGCCGAAAGTGCCAACTTCTCAGACGTGTAATAAATAGCATAGAAAACAAAAAATCAATGATCTTATTCAATCTGAGGTACCATTTTTACATCGCTTGAAAACTGAAATGTCCTTTAGGGTTGCTTAATGTGGCAAGCCACCACATGAGATTAAACCAAAAATACCTGATAAGAATCGAAAATTCAACTTTAATTCATGACAAGTGATAAATAATAATTTTTGTACATGTTTCAGATTTTTATTACAAGGACAAGGTTATAAATTATAAATTATTATTTTAGTAATTGCCGCACTTAAGCTCTTCGGTACATAATGATTGTATTTACGCGAACACTACACATTAAATGAAACTAATTTTACGGATTTTATCGCGTTTATCCGTAAAATTAGTTTCATTTAATGTGTAGTGTTCGCGTAATTTATCGTGTTTATTCGTAAAATTTGTTTAATTTAATCGTTCGGTAGAAGAAAATATTTTATTCTTTCTCAATATTTATTTCCGTATTATATTTTATCCGTATGACTGAAGAAGTTTCTTGCTGTCCTGGAAATAAAATTAATGTAACAACTGCCACCGCTGCAAATTAAAAAAAACATGTTATGATATCTTCCGGTTTCATTTTTATCAATATTTTTGGGAAGTTGAAGTTAGCCTTTTAGAAGAGCAGTATCTTTTGAGGCCCCTTTTGAGTAGAGGCAGATGCCTTAGAACTAATTACTGTACCGGAGAGTGAATATGAGAATTCATCCTTGATCTTAAAAGATAAAAAGCCTTTCCAAGAATACGTCAAATCAATCATTTTTTAAAGATTCGCCCATACTTGTTCATAAAATAATAAATTGTTAAAAAATATGATTGTTATGAATGTCATACTGCCTTGCAACGCTGATCATTAGACATTAGATCTTGCTGGCATTTCCTATAGCCGTCAGTTTCGACTTTCATGAAAGGGAATGAGGTGATGGATTTTCTTACGCTGTCATTACTTAGCTGAAATTAGATTTTATCAGGTAATTTCCAACCTGAATCTTTCTTTTGCCTTTTAGATTAGACCTTCCTCTATCGCCTCGATCTTATATTTCTCTTATTCAGCATCCTTTTATTTTTAAGATTCCGTAACTCAAAAGGAATAAACGGAACTTTTACAGGATATTTTGTTATCCGTCCGTCTGTAAAGACCCTTTTTCTCAGATACGGGTATAGGTATCGTGTTGAAATTAATATGAAACACTACACACTACTACAGTCCCGAGGAGCGGTGTAAAAACTTCAATCTATAAAATTCAAGTCAAGGCAATTAAAAGGTACGGCTATTTAAAGTCACATAATATTTTGATCTTACAAGCTCACTCATCAAAACTTATGGGGTTATAACTATACTTCCCGTTGACCTATAATTATAAAAATTGTAGAGAAGCAAGGTTACACGATAAAAATATAGGAAAAAATCCAAAATATGTTAAATTATGTCACAAAAAATATCTGTTTTGCGATTACGATCTTAAATTTGCAGTTAGACGATCGACCGAGTTGTACGAGTAGACCATTGTAAGGGATAATATTCTTTCTACTGCACAGTTAAATTGTCCTTAAAGCCGACTTACTTTTTCATTAGACCAATGTTTGGTGGATTTTCTTACGCTGCCACTAATAATGGCAAAAATATTTATTATTACTTAAAGACATTTTTTGGGAGTACTTAGATAATTTTTTTCATTAGAAATAAATAGATTTATAAAATGACGAAAATTTTGAGAAAAATATGCTTATTTCATGAGAAAATCTGTAATGACTTCATTTTCATTCATCTTTTTACCCGACTGCCCCACAAGGGTAATGTTTTCTAGTGTATATATTATATGTAAGTCTATTCCTTTGGCACGCTCTGTAGCCTAAACGGCTTGATGTATATTGGAGTGTGTTTAATTCGTCTTACTTGTAACATAAGATATTAAACTTATTTTTTTTTATAGAATAGGGTGACAAACGAGCACACAGTCCACCTGATGGTAAGTGGTTGCTGTGACTTATAGATAGACATCTACATATATCTTCAATAAAGAATCAAAATGCAGATGCGTTGTCACCCGTGAGGACTAAGATGAAATGCAAGAGGCATTCCAGTAAAAAGGGTCTCCGGTTCTCTACACTCACCATACGAAACACAGCAGTGTTAAGCTGCTATTTTAGGCTGGTATTCTGTGATAGCGTGGTCCTTCCCCGGTCGAGCCGACCCATTCGTACTACAACTATACTACTAATATAGCTGCAGCATGACTCTACCACGCACTTTTCTCGTAGAATTTTTTTAATCACTGTTTTAAGTTTTAACCATCGATCTTGTTAACTGTATGATTACGAGGTGCGATGTACGAACGTTTTACTGTAAAGGATAACAAACTTAAGTTCCCAAGATCCACTATATACATTTAATCACATTAAAAACTTATAGTTCTTTAATGATCCAGGCTATCTAAAGTAGAACAATTTTAAGGCAGAATTATCCGACGAATGCTTCTCCGCGTTATAATCATACTGAAGTCAACCGAGTCAAGCCTTCAGTAACAGTTGGGATCGGTATTTGGCACTGTGCCGGAATAAGATCGTCGCCGTGATATTTGCTTTGCTCCCTCCTATCTTCAGCATCCAAAGTAATAGAATGTTGCCTTACTGAGATTTTAAACAAAGAAATTATTAATATTTAATTTTATTATTGTATTAGGTATACTTAATCTAAGGAATGGGGGGCAAAGCTAGTTAAATGTTTTGTTAACAGTGTTTGCATCCCTCCATTACGGCCTATAAAAATCCACTTGCTGACATAGACCTCCCCAATATATTGTTTTAGAGGGATTTTGCCTTAGTAGCTCAACGCATGGCAGGTGGGTTGGCCACCGCAGTTTTTATCATTTTGGGTTGTTATCAGGAAGATGCTGCTGTCCATCTCCTGTTTCAGTGTCCCTCTGTCGCCTCTTACGACGCCCACGAGACAGATATTCTTAGTTTAAGCACTAATATTATGAACTTCTAAAGTTTGAAATTAGAGTAGGCACCTGAACTTAATTATTTATTTCGTTATGGAATATAATAATGTGAACAACAGATAAAACGATTTGCCACTACGAACTATTTCTGTATGGGAAGTTACCAAGCAATTCGACATAGCGTTGCCGTCAAATACTAGCTAAGATACTGCCTGCGTACTAAGGCGTTTGCTGCTTATTTGTCCTTTATAACATAGTGTAAATAAAATAATAGTGTTAACTGTTTTAAGCCAATTTTCAAAAAAAACGTCCGTATCATCACATTGCTAGAAAATGTCAGCAAAATTTTAACTTTATATACGTACATAAATAACAATTCACACAATTCATATTATAATATCAGATTTGAATATTCTTCACGATGGTAAAGCCTGACTGATAATGATTGTCACTAGTTTTATATTTTTAATGCGTATAACACACTAGTACCTGTGCCATAGCTGTATTTAAATATCAAGATATCGTTGACTTCACTTTCAGAAAATTTCGCATACAATGACTGCGTGGAAAATTATCTTTATAAAAAATTCTCGTTAAATTTTGTTCCATATTAATTGTTGATGTTGTTAAAGTTTGATTAAATACTATCAATTTTGTTAACTTAACAAAAGATGTATTATTTTAATTGTTTAAGGCTTTGTAAGAGGTGGCTATGAAATATGCCAAAAACATCTTTCTAAGCTTCTAGTAGATGGTATAATTTGGTATAACTATCTCGTTTAATAGGTAATAAAGCAGGCAGCTTTGGAAAACGGCACAATTTTTTCACAATTATTATGTAACTCGCATTGTTAGAAAATAATGTTTGTTTTCCTTTTATGTGACGTACTACAAACGCAAGACTGCTATTTTATGCACAGGTGGAAGCCCCAAAATTTATTACGGCCGCGTTTGAATCCTTTTGTGGAGATTTTGTTTTGAAGAAACTTATTTAAATTTGTACACAGAGAAATCGTTGTTGTCTCTTTTTATGATTTGCGATGTATTATAATTTTGAAACATTTGTTTTGTGTTCACCCTTTTCTTGTTTTATGCTAAGTAAATTTACATAAGTTTGTTCATGCCAATTCCCTATATGATCAATCTTTTTTAAATAATAGATACAGTTATTTTTCTCAATATATAGTAACGTTTCTGAAATTCATCTGCTTAATATAACATTGTATAATTATATTATAATTATATGATCGAATTTTTGTCACGGTGGGATTGTAGTCAAACAATGGTTTGTAATAGGTAAAACACAGATCATTAAAATATGATTTGTGAGGTAAAATATAATATTATAATTTATAACCCTCTTAAAATAAATAAAAAATAAGAAATTAAAGAAAATCAGAAGTAAATTTATTTTAAATCTATTCACGTAAAAGAATTAAATAAATTCATCTCATCAAAGTCGATTTGACTAATTCTAAACCCGCCGAAAAGCCGCATCTTCGAGTTTACCGAAGTATTATTTGGTCTGAACAATTTCTTTTCTTATTCATATTTCCTAATATATTATCATTACTTCGATATTCAAACCATCATCATATTAATAATAAACATTTTTCTTCTTTTTATTATAATATGCGATAAATAATATATTTAAATTTATATATTTTTTTATAAAAATTGAATTATAATTTTAAAGTATTTTAAAGTAAAGTAGGTAATACCTGCTACTTAACACGAAGACCGGGCTAAGTAGCGCGCCTTGGGAAAGCCCTGTGTGCAGCCGTAGACTACCACAAACTGATGACGATAACACGTCCCACTACTGAGCACAGGCCTTCTCGCATTTCTGAAAGGATTTTGGGGTAGGAAAGACACCCCCGCATGCGGGTTTTGTCACAATGTTTTCCTTCACTGCTGAGCAAATAGTAAATCCACACTGGAAATTGTAATGAGCAATTTAATTGAAGCTGGCAGGGATCGAAACGGGTTGTTCGCGTACTTTGATATTCCCTATTATAATATATTAATCAATTTCTTCGTCACGATGACACTTTATCCTATAACCACAACATTAGCTAGATAAGATCCTGCTCAAACCTTGGCCTATCAATAATAAAAAATATACAGTACTCAATGCTTTTATGCAATTGTTGATCCATAGGCCACACCCAAAGACTATCGCTATGCAAGGTTCTGGGGCAACTATATCTATCATCTTATGTATGACAAGATCGTCACTCCATCCATTCTTTGTTTAAAGTAAAAGTGAAGTTGAGTAAAAGCTCGTAAGGTCTAATGTCCCACCACTGGGCACATGCCTCCTCACATTTTTAGAGGATAATGGAGCAGCAGGTAGAGTCCGTCGCGCTACTCCAGTGCGTGTTGGCTGATTTCACATGTTCCAGAAATAGTTTATTTCTCTGACATGTAAGTCCTTCATTGACGTTTCCTTTACCGCCCAGTACAAGGTAAATCAGCATTCAAAATAGCAATTAACAATTTCATCGATGCTGTCGGGACTTGGTTTGTAAAATAATATGAAATAAAAATTGTTTATTTCAGATAATTTAAAAATCCATATGTGGGTTAGTAGTACAAAAATAATAATAACAAGGGTTAGTAAAACATGGTTAGCTTAAGTCGACGGAAAAAGTAATACCCTGTGCCGAGACAGACCATCATGGGGGTGGAATGGGGTTTCTTCTCATACTATAAAATTTACGGGGAACGCTTAGCCCCTGAATTATCACGACTACCATCCTTGTTTATAATTATTAATTTTCCATTACTCTGTGAGTTGCACTTATGAAATGTATTCCATTGTTAATCTTAACTTTGTAATTTGTGACAATAGAAAATAAATAAACAAGAAACATTTAAAAGTAGTGTGATAGCACAGTGGTTTTTATTTCAGAGAGCTGCTTTAAAGCCCTGTTCATTCATGACGCGCCTTTCTTTTCACAGTATAGAAAGAATTTCAGTTTAAGTTTCGACGGCAAAGTTTGGTCCTTAGAGATAAGCTAGCCCAGCTTAGCCGTTAGCTATTTTGAAGATGCCATTTCTTTCCTTCATATTCTTATTAGAAAAGTTTTCCGTGTGTGCTGTACGTGAATTAAAGTCGTGATTTCTCGTAATAATAAACACCCTTATTGCAGCTTCATGCTGCCAGCCGCCTTTTTTTATTGGGGCATGCCTAACGCTACCCCACTTCGTTGGAGCTATTACGGGTTTTAGGGCTTGGATAAATCTCATGGTACAAACATCGAAAGAGATCAGGAACGACTTCAAAAAAGGATGAGGTTCTATATTCTACGCGTGTGTTTATTTATGTATGTTCATCGATTGCTCAAAAATGGGTTAACCGATATTTTTTTTATATAAGAGGGGGCAAACGAGCATGCGGCTCACCTGATGGTAAATGACTACCGCCGCCCATGAACAACTGCAACACCAGGGGAATTGCAGATGCGTTGCCGGCCTTTTATTAAGAGTAGGCTCTTTTTTTGAAGGTCCCTAAATCGTATCGGTTGGAAAAATCGCTCATGGTAGTCGATTCCACAAGAAAGTTGTGCGAGGAAGAAAACATCTTGTAAATTGCACAGTGGTGCACCGTCAATCATCCAAATGGTATGGATGGTATCGCGAGTTTTTTCACGATGTGCAATGGTGAAATTGAGCGGCTGGAATTAGTCCGAACAATGCCTTGAACACTCCCCGTGGTAAATGCGACATAATGTGCAAAGAGATGCAATTGATGATTTTAATGATTTCTTTTTTTATTAAATAGAATTTGCCTCAAGAGTGGTCCTATTTATATTTGAAGAAAAAATCAACCCCTAAAGGTAGAAAATAGGAGATGAAATTTTTCAACTTATTATAGGATTTATTCGTAACTTTTTATAGGAAATTCTAGTTGTTACCATGAGCTTGCTTGGTAATAGAAATAGAAGTACTTTTATTTATATCATATTTCGGCGACATACGACTTCGATCCCGGACGCCGGAAGGTAAAGTGTAATATCTATAAATCATGCACAGCAGGTGTTACAGCTCTGAGTGGTTCAAGAGGTTGGAACTGTATCAAACTACCGGTAAATGTATTGTGTTTTATTTTATTTTCATTTCGTTCATTTTTTATTTAGGTATATAAGTTGTAAGGCCTGTTACACATTTGATCAGTTTGACGTATCTTGATCATGGATAACATATCGACTACTTGTATTTTATGCATGAACGCTCACATCGACCATATCGTATCACTAGACATGTCGTGTCTTAAACGCGTTCATATTTAATCATATCGTATCGTGTCAGCGTATCGGTATAATGTTCTTTATGTCTGGACGCTACAAATTATCCTCCGATGCTCGTATTTATTCCTACAATTTTCATAATAGGCGAATCTCTTAGCGCATTTTTAGCTTACTTTTTACACTAGGATTTTGTCCTGTATCGTGTAGTCGTTTTACATACATAAATTGCCAGTGGATACGTGGATAAACATCCAGACGCTGAACAATTATTTGTTGGCCGTACAAAAACTTGTTCCGTGCCGAATTCAAGCCCGCGGTCCGCAATGCCGAGGGCAAGTCTCACATTCAGTTTAGTTATGTCATCCTTCGTGATTGCTCAGAAAGTAACGTTAACGAATGCTTGTTTTATCGTAATTTAAATTCTTTTTTATTGTGTGCAAGCAGCTATTCAGGTTCAGGACATGATCAGTATCACTGCAACCAGTATGATTTATTGTGATCGCTGCTTTGGCTATAGGTCACCGAATTAATAGCAGGATTGGCTTACCTGAAAGCTCTCTCACTTTCTCAGGGCTTAGTAATTTCCTAGATGTAAAAATGCAGTCAAGAATTTAAATTCTTCAAAAAAGGAGGCATTGGTGGGAACTTTAAGTGTTTCGAAACAGAAACCGACATGCTGGAAGAGCAATAAAATACATTTACTTACCTCCTATAGCTGGGTCCACACTTGTATCACAGTTGTGTCGTCATGAATTTCAAAATCAGGCGTATCGTATCGAGTATTTGTAGACGCCCATTTCGACTATATCGTATCTCTCATGCCATAAACCACGTCCACACTTACGATACTGTATCTTGGCAGCGTATTACCAACTCGTGTCGTCATGTGTAGATGCTCAATTTTTTCAACGATCCTTGTATACAAATCTTCCGTTCCTCGTATCTTTTCCTTGTGATTCAGTCAACATCTCCCATTCACTTCAGACATGGGCCCAGAATAAATCTCTGTGATAGCTCAGAGTGTAGCAGTGACATGTGCTTGTTTTGTGTTGTAATGAATCAAAACATTGTAAAACAAAAAGACGTCGTTGGTGGCAACTAGAACTAATTAAAAACCGAAACCTACATGGCGGAAGAGCATTGCTGCTTAATTGACAGTGTCAACATATAAGTAGAAAATACGAAAATCGTAGATCGTGTATCGGCATTGCGTATCCTCTTTGATGATCGGGAAAAACCGCCTCGAGATGGATCGTGGTGTATCATGTATCAAATGACATAGACGTATCGTGACACAGTATCAATATGCGTCCATACTACGATCATTCTGTCCATCATGACACACGTATCCGATACGACATGTATCAGTTACGCGGTTATATATGGATCGGGGTGTGTCAAGCTACGGCGTGTAACATGATGGTGTATCATTTTGTGTCCACACTAACGAAAATGATACACGTCGATGCCACGCGTCGGAGATCTGATACACTATGGATACACTAAAATGATACAAGTATGGACCCAGCTTAACATGGCAAAGCTACGGCATAGCATTCGCTTCGATGATCGGGAAAAAACCGACTACAGGTGGGTCGTGGCGTATCAGGTATAGTATTCGTAGCGCATCTTCATACCGTGATACAGTATCAAAATCCGCCCGCACTATCAATCACGACACCCGTATCTGATACGAGGATTTGTGGGAAACGGGACGTATCAAATACGGTATCACAACGGCGTAACACATGATAGCGTATAGTTTTGCGTCTAAACTAGCTATCATGATACAAGTCGATGCCACGCGACGAAACTAGAAACTACAATACGTCAAGATAATCAAATGCGGTCCGCATAAAGCTAGGTAGATAAGGTAATAAGTTGGTTAATTTATAACTTTTTAGACTACATTCGAACTTTTAATAATTATTATTCCCCTTTCAATAAATTTGAAATTTAATAAAATTTAAAAGCCGTTTTCAAAGAACTGAAAAGAATAAAATAATTTGCGCATAATATCTACAGAAGTGTTAAAAAGTGAAGTTTTAACTTCTATACACTTCTGTAGATATTATGCGGAAATTATTCTATTCTTTTTAGTTCTTTGAAGTCGGCTTTTACTTTTTATTAAAAGTCTATTTACTTATCTAGATAACGGTGATAAACGAGCACACCAGTTCACCCGATAGTATGTTGGTAAGTGAACATTACACCTATCCTCGATTATGTATCAAAATGCACCAGGATCCGTTGTCACCCTTGAACACTAAGATGTAATACCTCGTTATCTATAAAATTTATTCTATAGATAATGATTGATTATTGTCTTCTATTGCGGCACTACTACTGCAGACCATGCACATCTGCTACTAACTTTTAATAAGGAAAGCTCCAGCTATATTATCATCTCTGAAGTCAAAGACGAAACGCTCTACAAGCCGTAATTAATTCTCTGTACCCTTCAAACCGGTTGACAACAGTATTTGCACTATAATTACTATATATAATTATGCAATAATGCGTAAAAGAGATATTAAAAAAACGTACTGACTCCTAGATGATTTCTAGATTGAAACAGACCAAAGTGTCCTTTATAAAGTAAAAAATAAACAATTGTTATTATTTCCATTCGTCATTTTAAAAACGAAGGTGTAATTTTCTATGATCTATGAAGTAATATCTAGCTAAATATTTTATATACGCCATATATTCAGGAGCGTTACATAACTATTGTCGCAGTACAGTGTAAACGCGTTGTGGGAATCCTCTCCACCCGGACATCCGTCCGGACGCGTCGTACACGGTGCTTTTAGAACGCTGCGTTGCGTTTCAATGGCCTCGATCGATAAATCTAACTATGTACATTGTTTACAGCGAAAACCTCATATATATTGTCATGTGAATATTGATATCAAAAAAGTATCCATGTCGTAATATGATTGTAAGGGTTATCAATTTTTTTTAAATAGGCGAATGATTCATCATATCTACCCCCACCATTAACTTCCTTATCGGTGACTTATCTATACAAATAAATAAAATTATAGTGTCTGTTTGTAATGTCAAAATAACAGCTTTTTACTAAATGCATATGGAAGTATATACGGTTCTTATAACAAAAACACAATTTTTTAAATTTTTGTCTGTGTGTCTGTTTGTCCTGGCTAATTTCCGAAACGGCTGGACCGATTTCGACGGGACTTTCACTTTCAGATAGCTGATGTTATAAAGAGTAACTTAGGCTACTTATATTTTAGAAAAATAATTAGGGTTCCGCGCAATATAATTAAAACCCTAAATTACACGCGGGCGAAGTCGCGGGGAACAGCTAGTTGTAAATACGGATGCTTAAAAAACCACAGAAACCATTTCAACTAAAACTTAATCAGCACTATATACAGATATTCAATATACAATTAAGCATCAAATGCAATTGGGTTCGAGATGATATCATAATTTCTCGATATTATGCAAGTTGATAAAAGTGGGTTGAGAATGAATGAGTTACTCATCAAATGTTTTCTCTATGCTGATGACCAAGTACTACTTGCGTCTTCGGCCGAGGAGTTGCAGGAGATGGTAACTGCTATGAGTGGAGCTTTTGTTAGAAAGGGAATGAAGATGAATGTAAAGAAGACGAAAGTGATGGTGTTTGAAAGAGATGAGGCAGTGACAGACTGCAATATCGTGATTGGAGATGAACAAATTGAACAGGTGAAGGAGTTTGTGTATCTGGGTTCAAAGTTTACAAGAGATGGAAAGTGTGAGAGTGATATCGAAAGAAGAGTGAATGCAGGAAACATGGTGAATGGAGCTTTGTACTCCTTTATGAGCAGTCGGAAGTTGTCTAACAAGGCTCGTTTGGCTGTGCATGAGGGGGTGTTGGTTCCGACACTCATGTACGGAAGTGAAAGTTGGGTATGGCAGAAGAAACATGAAAGCAGAATAAATGCAGTTGAGATGAGAGCGTTAAGAAGTATGATAGGAGTTAAATTGAGTGACAGGATAAGAAATAGTGAGATAAGGAAACGTTATGGTTTGAAAGAAGATGTAGTGACAAAAATTGAGAAAGGTATGCTGAGATGGTTTGGTCATGTCGAGAGAATGAATGAAGAACGATTGACGAAAAAAGTGTATAAGGCGAGTGTGAATGAAAGTGTTGGAAGGGGTAGACCTAGGAGGACGTTTCTCGACCAAATCAGGGACGTCTTGAAAAAAGGCCAGGTCAAGAGTACCCCTAAACCGAAGAGCATGTATGAAGGGGAATAATGAAAGTGGACGAAGCGAAACAAGTATGTAAGGATCGTAGCAAGTGGAAAGAAGTGGTCTCTGCCTACCCCTACGGGAAAGAGGCGTGATTATATGTATGTATGTATGTATAAAAGTTTACTTACGTACGAACGTTCACATCACACGCACAGGCATCCTTTTAAAAACAGCGGAATCAAACTCTATAGACCTCTTACTGTAAAGATACGTTACAATTTTGAATTTTAAATATCGGACCCATTACAAGAAGTTTTAAATGGGAAGTTAAAGAACACTTAAAGCTCATTATACAACTATGTCCTTTCAGCTTATTTTTCCAAATATAAGTAAGCCTCGAGTACGCTTACGAATTCGCGAACCGTAAATGCTTGTAGACTCTTTTTGAGCTACGTGACATGAGTGTAGCGTGCTCGCACGTAATAATTACTCTCTCGGCATTCGAACGACTTCTTACAACATATATGTACATAACATGAAAATATATTTTTATAACATTGTCTCGATTAAAGAAAACATTCCAAAAATAATGGTTACGGTGAGAAATAAAAAGCTTATTTTGAATAATGTCTTAAAGTATGAAGTTAACTAATTTTCGAATACGAATTCCGACGTGGTTCTAACACAGCAGAGACAGCTTGCAACATCAATGCTGCGTTAGGAGAGGATACGAACGAACGCACGGTGCATATTATGTATATATTTTTTTTCGGTTTAAGAATCCTCCAGAAAGTCCAGACACTAAGGTAAATAACGATGAATTAAAAGCAACGAAGCCGATCCTTATCAACCAACCAACGAATAGCGTCACGTAAAATTTGCCTTGTACACATACACTACATAATTATGTACAATAAATAGGTACAGAAATGAAATGATTTTGGACAAAATTGCGATGTGTGATAAAAAGTAGATTCTCTATGATAAACGTAAGATAAAAACACAATTACTGAACGCAGGTCAAAGTGAAACTTACTCATAGTAAAATAATGCAATGTTTGGTGATCACTTTATAGTGTAGTACACCATGGCCTTTTCAGATTCTGTGTATCAATAACAGCAGATGTCTATTGTGAAGAATTTCGAACGATAATGGCGAAACTGTTAGAGAAACAACCCCAACTCGACAATCGATCTTCACCTTTATCAATTAAATTAGAAATCAAACAAATATATAAGTGTATTTATCAAATTCAAGACTCATTTGAAAACTTGACAAGCATTACATTTAGGTTTTTAAATCACTAGATATTGGTCTCACTTCATTCAGTTCCTTTATGGCTTCATTTGGATGTGAAATAAGGATCAATTAATTTCATGAAATTGGATAAAATAATTATCATCCCTTATTATTAAAAGACTCTTAATAGCTCTTAAGAATCTAATAATTTCTACACGGTTTCCAAATCACTATGGCCTGTAATTTACTTTACATACCGAATTGCTTAAACCGTTCAAAATTTAATAAACGAAGCAACTGCTAACGATCGATTAATGCTTCGTTGCCTATCAAAACATTTTCTTAGTATGCGATTTGAGCAGATTGATTGAGTATTTACTTAGATGTCTTTTGTTACTCTCAATTGCGTCACACACTAATTACATACATTAAAACATAGTTTTATTATGGTCACAATTTCTCTAATAGGTTAATTTTAAATAGTTGTGCAGTATTTGTTTCGTTTGACTTTTCATACAAAGCAATTTCACCTCGTTTCTTTAAATGAATTTCAAATTAAAATAATTATATTTCGGAGAAGGACGTTAAATATATGTGTTTAATTTCTCTATTGAAAGAAGGAAAAAATACTGTTGTTACCGCCACTTCTCAAATTGAAATATTCCGCGTTTTTTTGGTCAATCTTATTGACGAATCAGATTTTCTTCATAATACCTTTCATTCATTCCATTCGTTCCTTCTTGCGACCGACAACCGGGTAGAAGAGGGGTCTAAGTAAAAATACGCTCGCACGCGGAAGCATATTGTGTCACGCTCGCTATATCTATTTAATTATCATACACTTAAAATCACGGCCGTGAATTGTATCAAATAAGTGTAAATCTCGCAAGAAAACTAGGAGTGTACCACGCGAGTGTCAACCTCAAGTACGAAGAGAAGCTGCTGGCGTTCTCCAGGAGCGTGCCGTCAGTTTTATGTGTCGGTTGCAAAAACGAAATCCAATTCCAACTACGTTTTACAGTCCACTTTATACCAATTTTTTAACCACGCATCACTAACTGTATTTGCCACAAATCACTGACGTAGGTACATAACACAACAAACACTAATGTACCTAATTTAATACTTCCTGTTGCTGATATTTAATATATTGTATTATAACCTACTAATTATAACCAGTTTTCTTTTTATATAAAAATAAAATGTTTTTTCCTAAACAAAAATTTACATTTAATTAATCGATGTATCGGCATTCCGGTCCTTCACGAATTCGTTATTGAAATCGAAATTATCTAAAAGAGGCGATCAAACTCCTAAACGAACCATGCTTTCATTTTCTGAATGTCGTTGATATTGCGTTATCGTTTTCGTTTAACGGAATTCATATTCGGGAATATCGTGTAGGTATTTTTAAAAATTTCCGTGGTCCCAGACATTGCAGCGGTATTAAGCAAACGACAGGAAAATAAGTTCATAACCGATGTTTTAGGGCATTAATATGACATTAATTTGAATAATGACTTCTTAGTCGGATGCAAGATATTGAATATCCAATTATTAAGAACCAGCGACAGCCAAGGTAAGGACAGCCATGCCAAACAGGTAAAACAACAACAATAAGGGTAAGTTAAGAATTTGTACTGCTACGGTATGCGTGGCTTTCTTATCTTTTATTTCTTCTATTGTTGTCAAAGTTTCCGCCTTGATACGGGACACGTTGCTCTTATTAAATTCCTCTTTCGATTCTTTTGCTTCCATTTGTCATATAGCCCTTGCTCTTTAGTGTTTTTATATTAGTGCATTTGCTATTGCCCGCTATTTTAAGATTTTAAAGAATACAACAAAATGCGGTAAAAAAAAGATATTAATAAAATGCACTTTAGGAACAACTACTCAACGCACTTGAAGTGGTGTACAATACGAAGCGAAAATGTCAATTTGATAGGTCTATTCTCATCGTGTGCGCATTATATCTTTTAAGTAACGCTGGCGCATTCTTGGAAAGGCTATATCCATCGAAGGACTAAAATGTTTCGATATAAAAATTGCATGTCAATGTCATGACAATTTACTATGTGTGAAGTTGTCAGTAAGCGAATTCTATCCACTCCAATGTAGGGAGGATTCGTCAATAATATATTATTTAAGTCTGAATGGGAGATAAAGTCACACATATAGGGTTTATACCATAACATGAATAACATGTCCATGGCGTTATATTTACCAAGGTCGTAGTAAGTCTGGCTAGACTATTGCCTATTCTGAAACGAATTTTCCGTAATCGCCACACCACTTTAAGCGGTCGTAGCACCAGGTACCTAGCACCATAGTCGTTAATCGTTGTCGTCGGTCTGGGAATTTATAAGTGTGGGCAATTTTCTATTTATACTACCATCATCAGCGGATGCCATAAGACATTACCCTTACGCGGCGCGCGCGCGTCTTTCATAATCTGACTTCGAAAAAAGATGAAGTTATCAATGTAACTGTGTTTTAATAATTAGAACACAATATTATCTCAGAGGTTTTATTGAGCAGATAAAAAGGAAAAAAATCACAGTATTCCCACTAAATTAAACAAGATCTGGTGATAATTTGATGTTTTAAACGAGTTATATTTTGACTTCAAAAAAATGGAGGAAGTTTACAATTCGACTGTGTTTTCTTTTCTTTTTTTTTTTGTTAATCGTGAACCGATTTAGATTATTCTTTTTTTATTAAATATGATATACTTCACGGGTGGTCCCATATAAATAGGGAGAAAAAATTCTACCCCTAAGGGTGCTAAAATAGGAAATAAAGTTTTTATTGTAACTATTTAGACGACATTGAGATTGTGATTTTCCTAAATGATTTAAAAAATAAATCTTTTAATGAAAAGTAAGAGCCGACTTTCACATTCTCAATTCGGCTGTCTTATTACCAACTTCAGACTATGAAATTATTTTATTATTTTTATTACTTTGAAGATTTTTAAGTAATGTATGTTTTACGTGGTAGAGCCACGCTGTAACTATATTATGGTTGTAGCACGAATGGGTCGGCTCGACCGGGGTAGGACCACGTTCTCACAGAATACCAGCGTAAAATAGCAGCTTAATACTGCTGTTTCGTATGGTGGGTGTAGAGAACCGGAGAACCTTTTTACTGGAAACGAGGCATTCCATCTTGGTCCTCAGGGGTGACAGCGCATCTGCATTTTGATTCTTTATCAAAGATAAATGTAGTTGTCTACGGGCCACAGCATCCAATTGCCATCAGGTGGACTGAGTGCTCGTTTTTCACCCTTATTCTATAAAAAAAATCGTAATCGAAAGGGGAATTTCTGTAATATGTAGTTTTTTTTTTTACGAATGAAGTGTATATGCTGTTGTTTTTGTCAAAATCTCGTTAAGGGCTACGCGCTAGTCAAGGCACGTAACGCACGTAGTCGACTCTACTGCTTACCGTTACCGAGTTCGCTATTCCTAAGCATTCCTGAGAGTGTAAAGCGACAGTGAACTCAGTTGAACAAAGTGGAGAGGTTTTTAACCATTTCTCTTAATATAAAACTTAAAAGAGTAGCACTAAAATGGAATGACTCTACTTGAAAGCTGTATATTATTTTATTTTAAGCGGCAGATGTACAGCTTAGAAAATAGAGTAGTTATATATTTACAGTACAGTCAGTTACAAACATGAGCGGTTCATAACATAGACCAATAAGACCTTAGGTTCGTATTTAAACAATATACCGTACAATACCTTTTAAGTCACTCGTTTAAATTTAAAAAATAAATAAAAGAATATAATAATTTATTGCTTTAAACAAGTAATAAGTTATTACAATATTATTCGGTACCAATTTTTAAGTAAATAAATAGTAATAATAATACCTGTGGTAGAGGGACCCTCTGGAAACGGGGGATGGAGGTGGTGAATGCTCATAGCATACCACGCAGCCAGCTGCGAGGTTATGTGGGACTCATTTTGAATAAGTGCCTACCCACTAAACACCACCTGAGAACGGCTTTAGCCATAGTGGCCTTTCCGCCGAAATTTGATGCGACCCCCTTAAGGGATAAGTGGGCGCAGGCGGCGAGTAGCCGCTGAGAGTCGCGCCTAACTAAGGCAACTTAAGAAGATTCGGCCTGAGCCGCCAAGAGGCAGTCCAGGTCAGCCGAAAGCTGGTTGGGGGGGTCCGAGAGAGAGTTTCTCGGCCTGCGGACTCGATAGCTTGAGGGAAGTGGGGCTGCGTAGGGAGCTGCCTCACGAATGAAATGATTAGAGTGAGACTCTGAGGCTTTGAAGAAGTTCTCAGAGAGTGTTTTTAGAAATTGCTGGACTGTGGGAAGCTCTAAGTCTCGATGGAGGTCGGCGTTATGGACGTACCAGGGTGCGTTCGTAGCCCGACGACAAAAATTGTTTTGAACTATTTGAAGTTCGTTAATATTCGGGTTAGCGTGAGCAAATATGGGGCCCGCGTAAGTCATAACTGGTCGTATACAGACCTTATAAAGGGTTCGCTTGTTGCGGAGGGACATTTTACTGTGTCGGCCCAGCATACTGTTGAGCCTACTCAGATAGAAACGTGCGTTGCGGGTTACTCTTTTGACATGGGGCCCAAAGATGAGCCTCGTGTCAAGGGTGACACCTAAATATTTGGCGGTCGTATGCCAGGGGACAGGGGTCCCTAGCATACGTATTGGCGGAATGGTAGTGAGGCGGCGTCGTTTATGATCGAAGTGAACGGCGGAGCTCTTAATAATAATAATAAATTTATTCATAAGAAATATGGTACAAAAATGTTCGTATAAAATAATAAAGTATCACATATTTCACCAGTTTTGGTATATGAAAACTTATGATAAAAAATACAATATTTAAGTAAAATTAAACATGCATCAGTTTTTAATTTTGATATTTACCCTTTAAAACATGATCAAAGAAGAAACAGCGTTTAACAGTCACTAGAAACGTTCTTTTATTTTTAGCAGTTCATTTACCGAATAAAATTGTTTTTCGTACGTACTTTATAAAAGCCACTTTAATAAATTACGTCTAAATTGATTATAATCTAATTGTCTTATTTCATTTGGGATTTTGTTAAACACTTGAATAGCCATCACATAACAATTTTTTGAGTACAGACTAATTTTTAATGAAGGCAAAATAATTTTTTCTGGGTATCTGTTACTATATTTCACTGTATCTTTTAATTTAGTAAAAAAAATGCGGATACTTTTCTACGAATATTTAAAGCTCAAAAATGTACATGGATGGCAGAGTAAGAACACCTAATTCTTTAAATAGCGATTTGCAAGAAACAAATGGCCCGCCGCCACAAATTGCTCGTATACAGCGTTTTCGCGCTATAAAAGCACGTTTCACATCTGTCGAGTTTCCCCATAATATGAGACCATATCTTAATACAGCAGCAACATATGCATGATATGCTAAAAGAGAAGTGTTTCTTGACGAGATTGAAGCTAGTCTTCGTAAAGCTAAATTAAATTTGAATATTTTAAAACAAACTTTATCTACGTGATCTTTCTAATTACAATGTTTGTCTAAACTTGTACCTAAAAATGTGGTACATTCAGTAGCAGTAATTTTTTCATCATTATACTTAATGTCAAGTAATTGCGGTTTACTTTTGACATTGTAGAATTGCATAAATTTAGTTTTAGATAGATTTATACTTAGATTATTGTTGTTTATCCATTCAACAACATTTTCAATTGTATTATTTATTTCATTTTCATATTCTTTATTACAAATAGAATTAAAATTTATTTTTGGTATTAATATAGAAATGTCGTCAGCAAATAATATTGTGTTATATTTAATGTAATTTGGTAGATCATTAATGTAAATTAAAAAAAGTAAAGGACCAAAAACACTCCCTTGCGGCACTCCGTAATCATTTTGTAAGTACGAAAATTGAAATTTTAAAATTTCCTGCCGTTTTTTTATCTTTTTATTGTATTTCAACACATTGTTTTCTATCTTTTAGATAGCTATGTATCCAGGAGTGAGCTGGCCCTCTTATGCCATACGCTTCATTCTTTTTTTTAAAGAGAATATCATGACTAACAAATGCTTTACTCAAATCAAAATACACTGCCGAAATTGGTATTTTTCTGTTTATGTATTCTGTTACAATTTTTATATGGGAAAAAGTAGCAAGTTTCGTAGATTTACCTTTTTGAACACCATGTTGCTCTGGTTTTAATATTTTAAACTTATAAAAAAATTCTAAGTCTTTTTTGAATAACTTTCTCATACAATTTTGATAGTATTGATATTAATGTAATTGGTCTATAGTTATTAATGTTATTTCTATCACCTTTTTTATACAATGGTATAATAACGGAGAATTTCAATTGTTTAGGAAAAATTCCCGTTTCAAGTGACTTATTTATGAGAAAACATAATACGTCTATGATTTTGCCTGGGCACCTTTTTGTGTTATTAAGTGATGAAATATTATTTTTAATTTCTATTACATCACATGTTCTTAATTCAATGGTTCTTCTCCGGGTTCACATCGATACGCCATTTTTGGAACCAAGCTCCTAAGTCATTAGCTGACTTATGGATTTTGTTCCGTATGAAAGGTAGTGCTCCCGGGGGAAAGGGAGAGCTGAACACCATTCGACGGGATGGGAATGTCGTTGGTGAACAGAATATACAGCAGAGGGGCAAGCACTGAGCCCTGAGGGACACCTGCTTTTTGATAGGGCGTTGAGAGGAGAGCGTGCCTTCGTGTCTAAAACGAAAGGTACGATCCTTCAGGTAGGAGGCCACAACGTCAACGGACAAGACGATCAGGGAGACATATTTTATAGAGTTTATATATAAGGTCTTCGTGCCAGACTCTATCGAATGCCTTTGCTATGTCGAAAAAGACCGCGATGGTCTTATGACGACGAGGATAGAAACCGCTGAGGATATATTCCACAATACGGTGAACTTGTTGGGGACAAGAATGTTTCGCTCGGAAACCAAATTGGTGGGGGATGACAAGAGGGTCGCCGTCTGTGGGAAACAGATGGAGCCAAATGCGAGTGAGGATGACTCGTTCGAAGAGTTTGCCCATGGCCTTGAGGAGGCTGATGGGACGATGACTGGAGGGGAGGTTGTGAGGCTTTCCTGGCTTGGGGATACCAATGACAGTTGCCTCTTTCCACGTGGTGGGAAAGTAACTAAGGTTGAAGCAGGCATTGAAGATAGTAGCTAAAAGGGTTAACACCTGCTCAGGAAAATGTTTGAGGGCTTGGTTGGAGATGCCATCCGCGCCCGGAGCCTTTTTAGGCTTCAGTCCTTTGATGAGGGATGAGATCTCATCATTGGACACAGTGATAGGGTCAGAGGCTGTGGGGGGTGAGTTCCGGCGGCGGACCTCATCCTCCACTGTCTGGATGTGGGAGGGGTCGGTGAGTTGAGAGCTAGGAGAGCATTGAGAGGCGATGCTCTCTGCAAAGCACTTAGCCTTTTCTTCGACCTCGAAGGCAATAGTACCGTCGGGACGGGAGAGAGGGGGAGTGTGGGTGATAGCGTCTATGCGGAGGGCTCTCGCCGCACGCAGTTTGCGCGCTAATATGGCAATCTCGCCAATTTCGATGCTGGCAATACACCGTATTCAGGTCATCAACCATTGAGGGTTGTGCCTGTTGTGGGGCGGAGGATGTCCGCGGGGGGATCGGCTTTTTTAGGGCCCCAGGGGAGAATTGGAGGCTGCGGGGGGAGTGAGAAGCCTGGAGATGGGCCTAGGGGGCCCTGAAGGGGCTGGGAAAGGCCCTGAAGGGGCATTTTTAAGGGAGCGCCGGGAATGATTTTTCATTAACCGGCGGTGGAGCTAGTTTGTTGAGACGGGGACGAGGAGCGCGAGGGCATCCCCTGTAGTTGGCCGGGTGGCCAGGTTGCTCGCAAAGGACGCAAGCAGGTGGGGATTCGGCATTACTAGGCCGATGACACTCTTGCGAGTGGTGGGGGTCAAGGCACTTAACGCACCTGGGGGGAGGGCTGAGCAGTTGGCCGCCGCATGCCAAAAAAGTTGGCAGCGGTGGCACTGCGCCGGAAAACCGCGCCTATGGGGGGGCTCGACCCTCACTCTCGACAGGCCGCACGGTACGTACCTGCCGGAAGATGGCCTTTGCCACTGGCACGTTAGTTAGCGAGAACCTCTTGCCCTTGTTGATTACGGCCCTGACTTTACGCTCTTCCGGAAGAGCGTACGTGTGATAGGACACACGCTCTGCTGTGAAAAGCCTGGTAAGGCGACGAAAGTCTTCTATCGACTCTGGGATGATTTTGATAGCCTCCCCTAGGTTGGTGGCTTGTTCGTATTTAATACCTGCATTGTAGCAGGTTTTGGAGAGACTGGTAAATTGCGCCTTGTCTCTGAGGAAGAGAGGGGGCAGGACCTTTTTTTTGGCGAGGGTGGGGGCGCAGCGAGATGCTGGCTTGGAAGGCGGGGGGATGTCAAGTGACAGTAAGGGGGTTACGGCAGCGACGGGGGCTGCGAAAGTAAGGGTGGCGGCAGGGGCTGCCGGGACGGGGGAGCGATTTTTGGCGGCGCGTTTCGGGCCGCGCTTGGACTTCACTATTGTGAAGGGTGTTTTGTCCGTTACTGTCCCATCGGAATCCGAGGAGCAGCTACTGGACGAAGTGTCGGTTTGGGTGGCGGTCCTCTTGAGGGAGGACGAGATTATGGACGTGGAGTCCGAGCACTTCATGGAGTCGGAGTCGGGGTACGCGGGCGATTCGGTCTGCGGGGCAGCCGTAGGGGCCGCCGAGCAGGACGCGACTGGGGCCGGGGGGCAAACTTAGTCGTAAATGAATCTTGGTAGGGTATTGTATATTGTATATTGGTGATTGATGACGGTTGGTTATTTAGGGAACTATGAAGTTTTAAAATTGTTACTAAAATTAAGAGTTTTCTTACGGGAAGTAAAGGGCTCAATTCATAAAATTGAGTTGTAGAGAATCTATAGAGCTTTAAGTACATAGCTTTAATTAAACACCTTTGAGCTCTTTCAAGCTCAAGGAACCTGGTTTTTGCTGCACCACCCTATATAGAAATACCTACCTCCTACCGTTACCTATAGCCTACCGTTGACTAAACCAGGGATATATATATATATATATATATATATATATATATACATATCCCGAACTCTTTTTATTTTTTTCGGGGGCGTTTCAAAAATACCCTGTATTATACAGGGTATTTTTGAAACGCTCCCGAAAACGAACACAGATGATAGTACTAAGGATACCTATGATGATGGGTCACAAAGGAATTCGGTCCCGAGGAAAAAAAATCATCTTTTCACAACGTTTTATTAACTTTATTCACGCTCCATCATGTTGTTACAGTTAATTGAAACGATATTTCACAAAAAAAAAATCATGAAAATACTGAAACATAAAACCAGCAGTGAAACTTAAAAAAGAAAATCAGCTGACAATAGGGTCAATATCCTCGCGGGCGCCGAACTCTTATCTATATATATATCTCATTAGGTATACTACTCACTCTACCCTTCCCTTTCACACACACGCTGCTTCGTGTCGCCTCGCGCTGTGGAATTTACACATGCTTCAAGGACGTTACAATGTGCGCATTTGTTTTGGCGGGATTGATTAATAATTTTAGTTTTTGAGACAGTTCCATGTTGACTATCACGAGCGATAGTTCAATTGTTTTGTTTAATTTAATTTGATTTAATTGTCGTTATTACTTGTTATTTATTAATTAATGATATTGTTCTTGTTGTTACGTTTTGTGTTTTTTGTTTTGTTTTAATAATGCCTAACGCGTAGGTACGTTTATAGTGCTCGTGAATACGGCAACATGTTAATGTGCCTTGAAGAATCTCATAAGGCCACGGAGGATCGGTAAGCTGTTTCATACCTAATTTTTTAAATAACTTAGTACTGATCGGAATAGGTACATAACTGAATACATCAGAATAATAAACATACCTACACAATGGATAAAAAAGCATGACTCTAACCTTGTTAACATTTTATTTAAGTATTTTTTTCATTAGCGGGGAATCGAACCAGTTATTTGGTTTATTTAACCTGTGAATTCGAATTAAAGTGGCTACGTGGAGACAAGCACAGTGGCAAATAGTAGGTTAAGTAGATAAGTTAGGTATTTAGACAAGTGTTGTAAATTATTAGGTATTGTGGTACCATCGCTAGTTGCGGGCCGCGCGAATTCGGCGTTCGCGCGTACATTGACCCCTAGTCAGCTGATTGTAATTCAGTAATTCCACTGCTGGTTTTATGTTTCAGTATTTTCATGATTTTTTTGTGAAATATCGTTTTAAATAACTGTAATAACATGATGGAGCGTGAATAAAGTTAATAAAACGTAAAAAGATGATTTTTTCCCCTCGGGATCGAATTTTTTTGTGACCCATCATCATAGGTATCCTTAGTACTATCATCTGTCGTCGTTTTCGGGAGCGTTTCAAAAATACCCTGTATATATATATATATATATATATATATATATATATATATATATATATATATATATATATATATATATATATTATTAAGTATTTATTAGAAACATATCGTACTCGTAAATATCCGAATCCGTTTCCTGAGCCGAGTTGAGCTGTAGATACCATGAATCTTCGGTCCACCATGACTCCAAGATACTTTATTTGCACTTAAGACTTTATTTATTTAAGAGCGGTTAAGCTGTTCTGCTGGTAGTTTGTTCTAGTCAAAAGTAAATATTTAGCTGTAAGAATATCCACTACCGCATATCATCCCGTGGGTGTCATAAGATGCGTCAGAGGGAAACAAATCAGGAGATGGGCAGCAGCGTCTTCCCATTAACGACTAAAAATAAAAAACTGCGGTTACCAACCCTTTTGCGAAGCGTGGCAACTATGGCAAATATCTCCCCAATGAGGCAATCTATGGCGGAGACCTATGTTCAGCACTGTACTTTAATAGGCTGAACGGTGACGGGAGTAAAATGAACTTTTAGGAGAAGCGAACTAGGATAATCTATGTTATTTTTTGTTTAGTTGTCACTTTAAAGAGTAAAATAATGTCAGCTAGGTCACGTCGCAATTTCAAAAGTAGAAGTTGTATTTTTCCGCAAAGCAGAATGCATGAGTCAGAACTATAACGGCTTTTCAATCTTAAACATAAAAAATATTTTTTTACACACTTTCTATCCTGGTTTTATAAATGTCATATGTGAGTTCCAGTCATGCGGCATGTGATGTGTACTCCAGGGTGCTCTCGTCACATAAAAATTCTTAGAGTACGCTTTACAAAACCTTATCTTACCTTACCTTATCTTATTCGTGTATACCTCATAAACGCTTGAGGGTGAGTGCATCATCACGCTGTAGATTATAGAGGTTACAGATGAATTACTAAAACCTTTTCATAATGTTAAAACGAATTAATAACTATTGCTTTCTGCAATAGATAATGTCGTGTAGAGTGTAAAAGAGTCCACTACATATCAGCCTTTGTTAGCCCTTGCGACAATCGATATGAATATCAAACAGTATTTTAGTCATGAAGTAATGTAAGGATAAGAACACAGTCCACCTGACAGTGTGTGTGTTGTGGTCCATAGACACCTACATCTATCCTCACATGATGACCTCTACATGGTTAAGAATCAATGCAGATTATGTTGTAAGTCCTGAGGACTAAGATGCAATGCCTCGTTACCAGTAAAAACATAAGTGCATCTACGTTTAACCTTTATGCGCTGTTGAAGTAAAACTTATTTATATTTAATACTAGCTGGTACCAGACGCGTTGTACGCGTTGCTGCCGCAGACGAAATAATAGCGGAAATATCGTTTTAAATTTGAAAGAGTTATATTATTTAATTAGGAATGATAACACATTCATTGAAGTTGAATGATATATAACTTTCACGCGCCTATTCGATACACGGTACTATTCGCGCGCCACCTAGTGTAAGTTAATTGTACTATGCCTATAACCTTCGCGCAAGTGCAAGCAATAAGTTGACAAAGTTTTACCGCAATCTAATGAACGGTATGGCAGCGCATAAAATACGAACAAACAAAAATTTATTTTTATATATTAGATGTTCTGTTGTTAGACTATTTATTTTTATTGTTATTTTTAATTTTTGATTAATCAAAAAATTATTCTTATTATTATTATTGAACTTAAATAAAATATCTTTATATAAAATAGAATAGAAATAAATTTAAGTAGGTATAAAGTATAATGTCTGAAAATTGAATAATATATGAGTATATTATGGTCAGAACTCGGTGCAGTTGGAGCATTCGGAGAATAAAATTGAAATGAATTGTTTGCAGAGTTCATCGTGCCAGTAGATTATGTGCGGTTTACGATCGCAAGTGTAAATTGAATCTCGAATGGAGACGTCTCTTACCATTTACCTCACCTAATTCTAGATTCAATATCTGCCTGCATCACAATCATTATTTACTTGCGTTAGGAATATGGTTAAGCTCTCTTTGGACCCATTTTTTTATAAGCGCCAGTCCGTTTGGGAATCTCCTCATTTGTGTGGCGATGCTACAATCTTATTTATCTACTTTGTTATTTTCCTAATTTTCCTTCAATGAATTCTTATTATTTCGTCACTTACGTTGAAGGTTGCTGCTGATTCTGTTGTTGTTTGAGGTGAATTGTTTCCCCTACAGCTTTCAATATGTCAGTATCGATTAAGAGTGAGGCGACACGGACGGCGTTGCAGCAACGCACCGTGTGCCATATCACAGTGAATTCCCACAAAAAAATATAAATGTGAAAAGGGGCAAAGTTCGGTACAAACGACGTTGGTTGACGACGGTTTTCTTCGTCGTTCATAATGCGTACAGCAAAGGAGTGGAATAATTTGCCAGCATTTGTTTTGTCAGCCGATTATAAGTTTTAGGTACTTTCCAGTTGTCAGTGCGCTTTACCATCTTTCGTTGCACTTACCATCTGGTGGGCTAGTAGTCAAGAACTGGCTTGGACTTTATCTTTTAGTTTTATCTACTATCGTTGAGATCTGAACGGGTCGACGATCTGAGACCTGTTGC
Source organism: Parnassius orleans (assembly GCA_029286625.1). Classification (NCBI taxonomy): domain Eukaryota; kingdom Metazoa; phylum Arthropoda; class Insecta; order Lepidoptera; family Papilionidae; genus Parnassius; species Parnassius orleans. The sequence goes on from JAGSMP010000037.1 coordinate 1,248,896, forward strand.
TTAAATCATTGATCATTGTAAGACGTTCATAGTACTGAAACTTTGTCAACACTGATAATAATCGATAATTTGTAGTTTCAGATTTTTCCATTTGTATACGCTGAATGATCTATCTTGTTACCAAATTTCAAGTGTCTTAGTAGCCTAGAAGTGGCTTAGATTTTTGATGAATGAGTCATTGAATGATAAAATGGCATTTTTGGGCCTTAATATCTCAAGAACTTCAATAGGTTTATTCATGAAATTAATTGTTGAGATTCTAGGTATTTAGGAAGTCCTTGTTACAAGCATTAACGTGTGATAGTTTTTGAGTTAGGTTGAATTGGTTCGTGTAAACATGCACTGTCGATGCGTTGCCCTTTTCCTTACCGAACTTGTCTGACGCACTGCCATGTTGAACGACGCCAAGCGTCCCAACGCACCGCCAACGCATCTTGTTGCCTCGTTCTTAAAGCGATGCGACGTGGCGCCTTAACGCGCAACGGACAAGGGGACCAGAGAGACTGTGCGGAGAGAGATGATGCGCTACAACGCCGGAGTAGCAACGCAATGTTTGTTGGGTGCGCGAACGTTTCCCCACAGCGTCTCGTTGTGACACCCGTGAAGTCGTGTGGCACTAATACGTCGAAATAATAGTGACGACGGTGCGACAACGCAACGCACGAGCTTCCGGTAACACCCGTGTGTCTTCCCTCTAAGGTCTTTCACCGGACTCGTTTTTGACTTCGAATTTTCCAGAACGAAATCGATTGAACCAAAACCGCACCGCTCATTTAGGGTACCTGGTCTATAGTCCATACCCTTGCTTTGTTATCTGCCATCTGCATAGCATTGTTTTCAAGACGGAACTTATATATTCGAAAATCTATGTTGTTCTAATGCGAATTTTTAAAACCCGCAAACACTAAAATACAGTTTACCTTTGATTTGTAAAATATAATATTAAAAATAATAAAAAATTTCATTTATTTCTAAAACATACGTTGGGAAATATTAGTAAAATCTGAGATTTACAATGCGGGTTTCAAACTGAAAACAAATTTGGCGCAAAATGTACATTCGTACTGCGATTTATCCGCCTTTTTCGTGTACAGCGACCGCAGTGACCGACACCCGGCCGAGAGTGCCTCGTTATCCAGTGATTATCCACTGGGATAAATCGATTTTGCTGTCAGTCTTTTTGGTTAACCTGGAGTTTTCCTTTTATTCCTGTGTTAATTCCAAAGGCTGATAGAGTCTTATATATCTATTCATATAATTAATACAATTGAAGTGTCCGTCTGTCATGAATAACCATTTTTTTTGAAATTCAGTCTGTCCGCCCGTCTATTAATGACTGAACCGATTCTGGTGAAACTTCTTCAACCAACAGATAGAGAGAAATGCCAGGAGTGATCTAAGCTATATTTTATCCGATGAGATTTTTTTTTCTAAAACCGTAAAACTCGTAATAACAATATAGCCCGACGAATCAGTAAGCTGAAGTCGTAATGCGCCGGCCATATAGCTCGAAGTACCGACATCCGATGGGGAAGAAAAGTTCTCGAGTTGCAGCCTCGTAACTGTAAGCGAAGTGTAGGGAGGCCCCCCACAAGATACAGTGATGACCTGGTAGAGGATGCATGGATTCGGTGGAGCAGGTGATGGACTAGTGATGGACTGTAATGACGGTACTGATCTTTTAAATTTGATTGTTACTTGACCAATAATTCACTATTTTACATACTATACGGTTGTTCCTAAGATGTAGTATATATAGAAGAATTGAAGCCCCGACTTAAGAATGTAATTTTTTTTATTCTATTTAGTTTATTAAAGTCGGCTTTTATTTTTTTATAAAAGTAATTTTTTTACCCGTTCGAGTGGACAAAAGAGTATCACAACCTCAATTTCGTCTAAATTGTTACATTTATTAATATTTCATCTTCTATTTTATATATGACCTCCAAATTGATATGGGACTATACTTAAAGCATGAACAATTTAATAAAGAAATAATTATCAAAATAGGTTCATAATAATTGACGAAGATATCGCGTAACATACATACAAAAAAGCATATAGTCAAATTGTAAACCTCCTTTTTTTGATGTCGGCTAAAATGTACACATTTAATAAAAACTTTGTCATGCTGATTCTATGAATGAATTCATTCTAAACAGTATTTTAACTTTTAAATCTAGAAACCTCTTAGGTATAAAATTATTATGGACGAAACTGACAATGCATGATGTTATTCAGTTCAAATAGTTTAACTACAACGTTCACATCAATAATAAAACGAAACTCACGAAGTGGCTCAATGACAAATATATAAAATGCTGATAATATGGACGATAAACTTATGGTTATACTATTGTCAGTAAATTGCAATATTATACTTTACGTATAGGCGCGATATTTTCCAATCCACGCCTATACGAACTTCCGTCTTCACTGTTGGAAACAAATAGAGTGTGAACCTACACTATACTGCATTCATATGCAATACGATCATTGAGTTCCGAGCAGGCGAGTTTTCAAACGGTTTCATAATTTTTCAGCTTTGCATTGCAACAATCGGACAAATACAAACGGAATCTGAACAAAACTTAATTGAAAATTTTAAGCATTTTATTCATTCATTACATCACATCTCAAGTTATAGATTGCCTTATACTTATCGTGCTTGTTAGGCGTATTGACAAACACAGTTTTTATTATTTTTAAGTTAATAGGAAGATGCTGCTGCCCATTCCTGGTTCATTTTCCCTCTGTCACCTCTTACGATATTTACGTGATAATATGGCGTACTGGATTCTCTAACGCCGCCACGACACGGCGTAAGAAGATCCACTACAGCTTTTAAACATTGCAAGTTTGAATTTTGCTATTTCTATTTTGCAAATAACTTCATCATTACAGCCCTTCACAAGTCCACTGCTGAACATAGGCATCCCCCAAGGAATGCCACAAAGCACGGTCCTGAGCCACCTGCATCCATCGACTTCCTGCATGTCTTACCAGGTCGTCACTCCATCTAGTGGGGGGTCGCCCTACACTTCGCCTACCGGTACGAGGCTGCCACGCGAGAACCTTTTTTCCCCATCGGTTGTCGGTTCTTCGAGCTATATTAGCCGGCCCATTGCCACTTCAGCTTACTAATCCGTTGGGCTATGTCGGTTATTCTGGTTCTACTGCGGATATCCTCATTTCTAAGTTTATCACGCAGAGAAACTCCGAGCATAGCCCTCTTCATAGCTCGCTGAGCGACCTTGAGCGTCCTCATACGACCAGCAGTGAAGGACCACGTCTCAGTTCCATAGGTCATCACTGGCAACACGCACTGGTTGTACAATCTCGTTTTCAAGTGTTGAGGTATACCTGACGAGAAGATGTGTCGCAATTTCCCGAACGCTGCCCAGCCGAGTTGAATCCGTCGATTGACCTCTCGGTCGAAGTTGGACTTACCTAGTCGGACTATTTGTCCCAGGTAAACATACTCGTCAACAAATTCGAGCTTAGTGCTCCCAACAACTACCGGCATAGGTGTGACATGGACATTAAACATGATCTTTGTTTTGTCCATGTTCATCTTAAGACCTATCCGTTGGGAGACACTATTGAGGTCATTGAGCATAGTGCTTAGGTCCTCCAGCGATTCTGCCATAAGTACTATATCGTCGGCAATTCGAAGGTGAGTGATGTACTCGCCATTGATGTTAATACCGTATCCTTTCCAGTTCAGTAGCTTGAAAACGTCTTCCAATGCAGCGGTGAAGAATTTCGGGGATATAACGTCACCCTGTCTTACACCTCTCTGCAGTTGAATAGATTTCGTACTCTGATTCTGTACTCGGATAGCCATCGTAGCCCTGCTGTACAAACACTTCAGCACATCGATATACCGACAGTCAACTTGGCACCGCTGAAGGACTGTAGCACCGCCCAAATTTCGACGGAATCAAAGGCTTTCTCATAGTCCACATACCCAAGGCAAAGTGGCAGATTGTACTATTCTGTCTTTTGTACAATTTGCCGAAGGGTGTGTATGTGGTCTATGGTACTAAAGCCTCTTCGGAAACCGGCTTGTTCGGGAGGCTGGAAGTCGTCTAGTCTGCGTGCAAGACTCATTCGTAATGACTCTCGAAAACAGCACGTAGAATCAGTTTGTAGTTCTTCAAGAGAGCGTTGTCGCCTTTCTTGAAGAACAGGCCCACCGCACTTCTGCTCCACGCCTCCGGAGTAGTCAAAAGTTTTAAACTGTTTTATTTTTGTTATGCCATGGGATTTACGATTTTTTAAATGTAAATATTGGTTAAAGGATGTTTCCCTTTCTGCCCAGATATCGATACAACAAGTAATGATTTTTATAGGATTTTATTTTTATTATAAGTAATAAAACCCAGTAAAAGGCAGCTATTTTATATAAATCAGTTGAAACTTTTTTCTCTATGGTGGCTACTAAGTAAGAGGAAACTTAGTAGCCACCATAGAGGACAGAATTAAAGAGCTTCTGAAGGACTTTAAGTACCGGTTTTCCACCCGCTTTCAGAAGCTCCGCTGTAATTCCTATAAAAGTAAAGTTACAGCCTATATACGTCCCACTGCTGGGCACAGGCCTCCTCTCATTTCTGAGAGGGTTTTAGGGCAAGGAAATGTCCGCCGCGCTGCCCTAATGCGTGTTGGCGAACTTCACATGTCTTCGAAATATTTTTTTTTGATTTCTCAGACATGCAGGTTTCCTCACGATGTTTTCCTTCACCGCCGAGCACGTGGTAAATCAGCACTTAAAATTGCAATTAACAATTTCATTGGTGCCGGCGGGAATCGAACCCGGGTTGCTCGCGTACTGTGAAACTTACAGCGAGCGCTAACCATCTGAGCTACCACGGCTGTAATTCCTATATCCTCATACATTTCCTCCACCTCCTCATCGGGATGTGCCGAGGTTGGTGCGTAAACCTGTATGACCTTCAACGAATACCGTTTGGTGATTCTGAGTATATGGTACGCAACCCTCGTCGACACACTCGCAATCTTTACAACGTTGTTAACGGGAGACTTGTGGACGATAAATCCGACACCTCCTTGGGACAGATGGTCGCCCTCCCGGTGATAGAACAAGTTGCCGGATTCGAGGATTACCGTGTCCTCCCCCTCTCTTCGGACCTCGGACAATCCTATAATATGCCAGCGTAACTTGTCTATCTCTTCTTCCAGCTCCAGGATCTTCTTGTCAGTCCTCAGGGTGCGTGCGTTGTATGTTGCCAGGTCGAGTCGACTTAGGTGGCAACCGAACTTCCACCAGAGTTCTTAGTTTTTTTTAATATTGTTGTTATCAGGAAGATGCTGCTGCCCATCTCCTGTCTGTCTCCCATAGTCGCCTCTTACGACACCCACGGGAAGATATGGGGTAGTGGGTATTTTAACCCGCCACTACACGGGGGATTATACTTATCCCTTATCACTGTAAATTTTAACCTACCTATAGTTGTTCTGAATCTGATAGAAAGAAACATATGATATGTATTGTTATGTTTTATTGTATTATATATGTAGAAAAATTTAATTTTCATGTTCAGTTGGATATGAAAAAAAATCACGTCATTCCTTGTTATAACGAAATACTTTCAACATTTTGTAATGCCATTTTTCTTAGCTGTCAACAAATGTAAGTTTAATAAAAAACGTGAATTGAATAGTATAAATTAAAACCTTATTTTCATGAAATTCGACACTAAACTGTATACGAGTGCACAAACACCATTAAATTTTGGTCATTATGTGTAACCAAAAATCTTAACCGCCACTACACGCCTAATAACTTATGCTGCCCTATTAGGGACAAAATTTAGTAAGCATGAATATTTTACAATGTATCTGTGCACTAAATAAAGAAAACCTGTAAATTTCACAATTCGTTGGTAAAAATTCCATAAAAAAATGCATTTCTGATAACCAATCGATCATTATATTGACGTTGATTAAAGTTGTCGCGCAAAGCCTGTGACTTGATAGACACATAGTAAAATTATTTTATAAGTGAAAAGAGAGGACGCTTATGTCGCTATTCATCAAACTTACTATCCGTTTTATGTTAGAGCCTATCATTTATAAAAAGTATTTTAAGCAGGAAATATATCTAGTGTAAGTATAAAAGTTAGATAGCAACTAAATTGATAGCGGAAAAGTTGTTTCATCTGATCTTAAATGGCGCTTGGCGAAAAATTAGTTAAGAGTTTACGTTTCGAATAATACAAATACGTTTTGTGACATTTACACAAAGTATTTGATTAGAACCTATGTGTATGAGATTACCAACCTAAGTTCTTAAAATATCGTTTATTTTCCTTCTAAATTTCAGACCAAACTGTATATACCAGCAATTAAATCTGGTAATATTTACATTTTTATTCACATAGATTATGCAACAAGATACATCCTAACAAAACAGAATCTTTTTATTATTAGCACAAAGTGTAATGGACTCAATTGAAAATGATGTTATAAGTACGGCTGATGTTAGTGTAAATATTAAACTTAAGATTAGTCGGAAAAATATAGTTTTAGTTTGAACGCAGGCTAATGTTATCTTTTTTCACGTAAGCTGTCTAAACTATAGAAGCAAATAAAAATTAAATAAAAAATTATTAAACTTTAAAAAAGTCAAATAGCCTTTAAAAACACGAAAAAGAGTAAAATAATTTCCACATAATAGCTTCTGAAGTCGGTGTAAAACAGGTTGTGTCGAAGAATTAAAGCCCCGACTTCAGAAGCTATTATGTGGAAATTATTTTTTTCCTTTTATTAAAAGAAGAATTCCCTTTAGGTATTCTAAAAGCTTTTCGTCAATCACTAATGGTAGAATATTTATTTATTTAAAGCCAGTAGATTTGTTTGCGTGTAAGTATTATGGCTGAAATTGTTGTAATAAACAAAGATGTAACGAAAATACGGACGTGAAAATTTATTGAAAGATTTATATTATGTAACTAAAAATATACTAAATAATATTTAAGTAAATTTCAATTAAAGCGGAGCATTAAAACTTTTATGCACCAAACAATGAAGTGCTCTCAAAACTGGGATCCAATAATTGCATGTAGAACGTCCATATCTGGGTAAGAGTCGAGAGCTGCTCTCAGGCGAGTCTCTGGCTGTCGCAGGATATTTTACGAACGTGCCAGACGCTAACTCTGCCAATCGAGTAGCTTTTAATTAATCCTTGCGGCATTAAAAATTTCACCTCTAATATTCTAAAAGAAATCAGTTTTGGTATACCTTACTAATGTAAGGATATACTGACTAACATACATTTTGGTCCCTGTCGCGAATCATTAAGCGAGGATTTTACACGTATAAAATTAAAATGCATATTATTATCAGTTTTAATGAAACAGAGTATTTATAATAAAAGTAATTTGTGTTGTTTGTACATATTTATCGAAATCTAAGATATAAATAACTGGAAATAATTTTATTCTATATGTGGTCGGAACTTTACAGTTTATAGACCTTTAATCTCTGGTCATTTAATGGTTTGCGCCAGTGCAGACAGTTCTCCACGGAAAATTCAGCCACTGCTAGTTCCAAAGATTTCTTGAAAGACTCAAAGTTTAAGTAACGTTTTGAGCAGGCGATGTGCTGTAGTATTGACCACGATTTTTAGTCCAACGCAAACGCAATTTAGAGCCGAGTGCTTGCTGAAAAGTCTATAGACATTTTTGAAAAGTGTATCACTGAGAGGATTCACTACATGAAAGACAGAAAAAGGCATTTCTTTGGATCAGAGTAGTCCGAAATAACCTATTTACAATAACAATAAATAAATAAATAAATACTATTTTTATATTAAGGTTATTATTGAAAACATTCTGTGTCATCATTGATGAAAGACACATTTCTGTGTTTTGACCAGCATATCGGTACAGCAAGAGTTTGGATCAATCTACTCTATTAATTTGCTGGGATTGATTAAGGGCCTTTAAGTTACTACTATACTACTTCAATAAGTCCTAGTTTCCTTATAATGTTTCGTCGAATCATCGTCCACAGCCAACAAAGCTTAAGAGCACGATCGTCACCACTCTAGAGTACGGTTTGTGCGAATTGGGAAAAATGGAAATATTGAACTCCGCGCTGTTATTAAATATTTCACTACAAAGCAAGTCTTGATTACTACCGGAATATATATGTGGTAAATCCTCCGCCGTATTCTACATTTAAACGTTAGTGTGCCCTGTTTAAGCCTGGAATAACATCCACCAAACATGACCCTCGCTCGGGTTGCTCTACGACACCAGTGACTTTGCGACTGATGCCACAAGATCCTGACGTGTTTTTGCGACTGATGCAACAAGATCCTGATCATTTTTGGCTCGTTTATTAACCATAGACAAAGCGTGGCTTCACCGTTGCCTGGAGAAGCCCATTATCTCACACTCCTAAGAAATTCAAGGAGTCTTTCCGCTAAATTGCAAAGTTTTTGTTTATGTATTGGCTTCAAAGTCACTCCAGCTTACAGCTTTCATGTAAATCCACCACGCTACTCTTTTTTTTAATACAATTGAGATTAATTATCACCCTTGGACTGCACGATCCGTCCGAAATTTCTAAATCAATTGGTCTGTCTTTATGTAATATTTTTCATTTATCATTGTTTTACTTGCTTTCGATTTTTCATGGTGTGGCTTCATCATTTAATTCTCATCGGTCAACTGACACTACCATTAAAAGTGTTACAGAAAACAACAAGAGTATGACTGTATTCTGTCATAATTACTTATTTTCATTTAAATTCTTCGTTTTATACATATCTAACTAAAGATGAACGAGAGAGAGAGAGAGAGAGAGAGAGATAATAATGAGAGAAATCTAACTAAAATATTTTAATAAAATATTACGGATGGTTTCCCTAATTCGCTTATAATCTTAATTTTAATTTTACGGACTGTTGCTCTATCTCATCATCTTTCGTGAATAACGATTCTCATCAAAAAAATCTGCCTTTTAAAATTATACACTTGTTATTAGTCTCTCGTTTAAGGAAAAATTTCCCTTCATCGTCACTCTTGACGGATTAACAATCGCAGTGCGAGACGTATCACATCTTTGACGCTGCTCCCCATCGTTGTTCTGCGAATTTTACGGCTGGCGAAAACGAGATGATTGGTTTTATTGTTCATAATTAATAGAATCAGGCGTTGCTTTGCGGAAATCCATTATATTAAAGTTGGAAAAATTTACTTTGCCCATATCCGCTCAATAAAAGTCCTAGTGTAGTGGTGGCGGGAGTAGTGGTGCTGGGATTAGTGGTGACGGGGATAGTGCACGCAATTAAGGGAGGGCAGGAGGTGCTCTTCAAATTCGGTAAGACACATCATTTTATTTTATTGAACGGATATGGGCAAAGTAAATTTTTCCAACTTTAATTTATTGTTCATATTGTTACCGATCGAAAGCCAATTTGTTTGATATTTCCCATAGCCGCCTGAATCGTCTTACGTCGCCAACATACGTCTATACTGGAGCATACAATATCGAAAGGGTTTTAATTCCGAAACTGTTTCCGATATAGGAGACCTTATTTCGGAATATATCGAACTTCAAATCATTCGCATCAGCAACTAACAGTTTTGTTTTCTAACAAGAGACACAAGGTTTGTATTAAATAATCAAGGAAGATTTTCTTTTAATCAAATAAATCCACATCTGACTTTTGATCTCTTGAGCTTGATTTTGTATAGTTTTTAAATGGCTTTAGTCGTAATAATCTACATATATTTAAGAAATTCTTAAAGTTGAACTCTTTTTATCACAATGACAATAGAAAGATACACGTATAAAGATAATTAATACTTAATTTAAGTAAACGATAATCACTGATTATAATTCAGTAAGAGAGTACACGCTTAACTTCAAATGTATAAAATTTTAAAAAAATGTCATTGTTCTCCCTGCTGATTGGCAATTTTAAACAGTAAATTAACAAGTTTTTTTTAACGATTAAACTAAAACATATAAAATATTACTCAAAAACGTACGATAAATATAATCTACGTGAACTTCCGCAGGTATTAGATTAGGTGCATTGAGAAAGCAAAATCTCACTCTATGTGTATTTTGAATATCGGAGTAACGATATTACTACTCTTAGTAATGGAACTGAAATATCGAAAAAATTGTTGCGAAATGCTGGAGATAAAAAATTTCGGAATGCATGCCCGGCAACAACCACAACACCTATAATGCCCTTTCCGAATAATAATATACATATAAATAATCAATCAAGGCTATGCTGATTTATTACGAAGACATACAAAAAGCATAAGTTTACTAGTTTTTGTGTAGTAGACTTCAGACCGTTTTTAAGGTCTTAACATTTATTTATATTAAAGTTTGCAGTTTTCTTTCCTGTCATATATGGAATTATGACGTTGCATGCTACAACTCAAAATGTTTGTATGATTTAAGACTTTTTTCAATTCTTTCATATTGGTTTTCTTTTCTAAAACATCTACTTTTGTAAAGTGTGTAACATAATTGCTAACATTACTATATTTAATTCTTACTATTTTATTATTTATTGTTTCAGGTAAGATGCTTGCTGTTACTGCCATGGTAATGAAGTTAATATATGATAAAACGAGGTAGTTCTGTTGTCACCCAAAGGCTTAGATATCTAGCCATTCAAAAAAATCGCAGCTAGCGGTCATGGCACTGTATCGTGAGGACTGTTTTAGAGAAAGCAAACGAGCATACGACTTACCTGATGGTATCTGGTCACTGCCGCCCCTGAACATTTGCAACGCCAGAGGAATTTTGCAGGTGAGTTGCCGGCCTTTTAGAAAGGAGTAGTAGATAATTTTAGTTTTTTCTTTGTAATATATGAATATTGTAGGTACAGTACTCTCTCCCTACTCCGACACCATAAAATCCTAACCATCGGCGGATTACTGAAAACGGCGGATTATAATGTACAGGAACAACAAATTGAAAAAAATAAATAAAAAATGTATGATTTCTTTATGTATTTTATTTAAGAAATCAACAAACATGAATCTTTTATTAAAGTAATTACTCATATTTCGAAAAAAAAAGGGTCTAATTTTGCTTGTTTTTTACCAAAATATATCTTCTTGATAACTTCATCGCGCATTTTACGTAAATTTGCAACCATATCGCATGACTTTCCATTTTCTTGGGCCCATTTAATACAAATATCTACGCTATTCAGGGCATCTTCAGATTTGACAGTGCTAACAGCATGAAACATGACTTCTTCGTCTAATGAGTTGTCCGGTTCAACGGTATCATTTAAAAGCTTATCATCAGTTAAATGAGGCTCATATATTTCAGGGTTTGCTTCAAACCAACCTTCAAGATCTTCGCGTGTTAAGCCCGCATTTGGAATTGTTGCTAATCGTATTAGTTCTTGTAAGGGTATCAGATCTTCTTCTTCTCAACTCTTGTCATCTTCGGTAATGTAAGGTCACAATTTTTTCCAAGATGATTTGATAGTTCGTTTTTCTACTTCATCTCATGCATCAGAAACAGTTAAAACTGCGTCTTTGATATTCAATTGTTTCAAAGTTTCGGAACTCTCGACTTATCGCATTAACCCATTTGGACCCAATTACAAACAGCAAGAAATTTTTTTTGTAAAAAAACTTGATTGACATAACAGCTGTTGGAGGCTATTAAGACATTTTATTACAAAAAAAAAAAAAACTTCCTTATGTATAAAAAAACGCCGTCCTCAAATGGGGCCAATGGGTTTATGTGTGGTATTTTTAAAAACAATCTTTTTCGATGCACAATGTTTTGATGCATTTCTTACATTGCCAACGTGCTTTCATGTGGCATTTTATGCATCGTAGCTGGCTTGGCAGTTTTTGGAGGAAGTGTCCAACACCATCATGACTCATACTAAACACCACTGAAGAAGGTTTACGACGCCTTCCATCGGATCTTTCTGTGCCTACAATCCTCAAGTAGAAACGGGCGATACTTCGGCGAAACTGGAGCTGGTCTAGTTTGTCTTCAGTGGTCAGGAGATGGAGACGCCAAGCATTAGCTACAGCCAAATCAAACATGTAGGTAAACAGAATACACCACCATTTTTGCCTCGTATAGCTGTTCTGTATATTGCGACTGGTCAGCTTGATCAACTCCGCTCATGCCTTTGTTGTAGTTCTGGAAGACAAAAGGAATGTCCATATCTACTTTTCTTCCTTCTGCAGAGCTCCATCTTCTTACCTTGCCCAGAGGGTAAACAAAGTCGTAATTTGTTCCCATAGTACAAACACTGTTGTCAAGCCATCGCACAAACAAAATTTTAATTGGTTGAAATTTGATTGGTTGTATCGAATCGTTGGTCAATTTCTGCTCGGTTTTTCTTTTTTATGTCCTTGAAAGATAATAGTGGGCATTTCTTTGTCTTATTTTCTCTCACAGTACCTGTCGCACGATGACCAGCTTCACGCAGATCTCGCAGCAAAGCGTGACTGGTGAAAAAGTTCTCGAAATACACAATATGCTCATTCGGAACGGCGTTTATTTTTTCCAACAGGCCCTTCACCTTTTTTGATCCCAAAGGCCCATTATCCAGTTTCCCCCGGCTGATTTACCGCAGTATACGTCAAAAGCATAACAGTAACCATCAGCACTTGCAATCATCCAGTTCTTGTATCCAAATCGCACTGGCTTGCCTCTTATGAACTGCTTGGCTGGGTGCCGTCCAAAATATTTCACCATTGATACATCTACCGACAGACGCTCGTGGACGACACCCTACTGAAGGAATTTCTTGATTATCAAATCAGCAAGTGGACGTATTTTGAACATTTTATCGTTAGTTAGATCCGGCAGCAGCTTCATTGTCGCAGAAATGCAGAATTTTTTAAATTTCCAAGGATCTGTTTTTTGACATCGCTTTTGAAACAATGGTAACATTGCAGTCCTCATCTAGAGATCAGTATAATCGTTCGCGTGAGAGAGAGTGATATGCAGTCATAAGTAGAATACCAAAAAATAATTTAAGGTCATCAAAAGTTATTTGAATGTCATGGTTGTTGTGTTGCGCGGCATATAACTTCGTGTTCATAACGATCATGTCAGAAACCTCCACATCAAATATGTTTTCAAAAATGTTGATTGGTGTTAGGTCCTTGAGCTCGTTTACAACGTTTTCCCTTCGTTTCTGAACATTTTTTACCGTTGAAGGCATGTCGTCATATGAACCATCACACTTATTCCAACGTGGTTCCCGGATTTCAACTCTATTGTATTTTTGTAACTGTTCATCATCACTGCTATCCCATTCATCGTTGTTCCTTGATTCAAACACTTCAACTCTACCTGGGATATCACGCGGAAGAATATTTTGCTGAACATCATCTTCATCGCCTTCTGCTTCATCCGTGAGAACACGGGTCTGGGGGAGTGGCCACTATATCGTAACTTACATTAAGATCATCCTTTTCATTCAAAATATTTTCAATGGCTTCCTAGAGTCCTCTATAATAATTTACAATATCAAATGATCGCTTAGTCATTGTTCACGGCTAAACTAAATTTGCGAATAAAAAACAAAAATATATTATCATTTTTGTTCCATTGGACCCATTCGGGGACACCATACTAAAATACCTCTGCTTATGGTGAAATCTTGGAAAATACTCATTATAATAGCATTATTTACTAGTAAAAACTATGGCTAAATGAAAATACAAAAGAAATATACTAAATACCGATGTAAATATAAAAAATAATAACTTACTTTTTGTAAAACATCTAGTCGTTCAATGAAGTAAATAAAATCACTAATTTCATCCACTTTATTCAATAAATCACAAAACTTTAACTTGTATTACAAAGCCACACTCTTTGGCAGTACAAATTTGTCTACAACCAAAAGATAGCTAAAATAAGTTAAAAAATGTGGCTACTTAAACAAGTGGCCCAAATGGGGACAGCGGGCGTAAATGGATTAAGTAAATTCTTTTTGTAATTGTTTTTCATCATTTGTATGACGTTTTGATCTATCGGTTGGATAAGAGGCGTACAGTTAGCCGGCAGAAAGATTGTTTTTATAGAGCCATCATTAGATGATAATTCATCGTTTGGGCCTTGTCCAGGTGGTGTATTATCTAGGACAAGAAGCGCTTTTTTCATGACTTTAAGAATCGTTTCACGTCAGGCACGAAATCATCGTGAAACCAGTAGTAAAAAAAATCCTTGGTTACCCATGCCTTATTTTGACTCTTGTAAACAACCGGAAGGTTGACATTCTTGAATGGCCTAGGGTTTAGACTTTCCAATAACCAAAAGCTTCAGCTTATGACTGCCAGTTGCATTGGAACAAGGCATAACAGTTATACGTTCCTTGGACACTTTTCTGCCTGGAGCAGACGTTTCACCTCTAAGAACGTATGTTTTAGTTGGTAAAAGACGCCAAAACAAGCCACTTTCGTCGGCATTATAAACTTGATCGGTTGTCAAATTGAGTTCTTCAATTTTATTCTTAAAAACTTCTATAAATGGTGAAACAGCAGCCTCATTGCTGGACAACTTCTCTCCAGTTACAGTTAGCAGTCGGATGCCAAATCTTGCTTTAAACTTAGAAAGTCATCCTTCACTGGCTCTAAAATCATTCTTTTGCACTAATGTTAGAGTTTCATGCTTTCGTTTTGTGGATTGTTTGGGTAATGACGACGCCATTTTGGACGCTTTACTTCACGAAACGCAGCGTGGAATGCGCGCGCGACCTTTCACCCCAGATGTCGTGGGCGGACTAAAGAGTGGTTGCTTAGCACCGTGCGGCGGAGTATAGAATTCTGTTCGTCTTACGCATGAAAGAGAGGTAAGACGGCGGATTATCGAGTCGAAGACTTTCAGTGTCGGCGGATTACAGAGTTCAATCAAGACCAATCTCCAGTCCAAAAAAAAAGTTCTTGATACGAGGGGTGATCCAAAAGTAATGATAATGAAAATAAAACACGGTAATTAAAGTTAAAATAATAATTTATTTTTCTACATAGTCTCCTAACAAATCAATACATTTAGTCCATCTTTTTTCTAAACCCAGGATTCCCTTTGAAAAAAATTCTTTGTCTTGACCCTCCCAAAACGCTTCAACAGCGGCCATTACTTCGCTATCGTCTTCGAATTTCTTGCCTCGGAGGCGTTCCTTGAGCCGAGGAAAGAGGTAGAAATCACTAGGAGATAGATCTGGCGAATAGGGAGGGTGTTCGAGCAGTTCGAATCCAGTTTCTTGAATGGCAGCCATCGCAACTGCGGCTTTGTGAGCCGGTGCGTTGTCTTGGTGAAACAGCACTCCAGCTCGCAGTTTGCCGCGTCTTTTTTCCTTAATGGCCTCCCGTAATCTTCTTATTTGGTCTGCGTAGTAAGAGCCCGTAATAGTGGCTCCCTTTTCCAAATATTCCACATAATTATGCCTTGAGCGTCCCAAAAAACAGATGCCATAACCTTTCCCGCCGAACTTGAAACTTTGAATTTCTTTGGCGTCGGTGAGGAGGCTCGCTTCCAAGTCATCGATTGTTGTTTCGTTTCAGGATCAAAATGGTGGATCCAGGTCTCGTCCATAGTCACAAAACGGAACAAAAAATTTTCTTGATCTGCTTGGAACTTTTCGAGATTGACCCTCGAAATGTTAACTCGATTTTTCTTTTGCTCGTCGGTTAACATTCTGGGTACCCAACGCGCAGAGACCTTTTTCATATGCAACTCATTCGCAAGGATTCTTTGAACGCTGCCATATGAGATCCCTGTGACCTCAGCTACATGCCTGATAGTCACTCTTCGATCTGCCAACACAACATATTCGACTTTTTTCACGTTGTCTTCAGTGAGGGACGTGGATGGGCATCCTTCGCGATGTTCATCTTCAGTGGATGTTCTGTCCAGTTTAAACTCCTTGGCCCAGCGTGCAACTGTAGAATATGGAGGAGCAGAGTCCCCCAATGTTTCCACTAAGTCACTGTGTATGTCTTTTGAAGACATTTTTTTCAATCAGAGGTACTTGATGACAGCTCTAATTTCGTTTTTCTCCATGTTGATGTTATCTCTTTGACAGTTCGTATTCAAATGAATGTATCTCCCGGAAATCGTGATCTATTTATATGATTTTTTTAGGCTGACGTAGTGAGTATATAAGCAAGCAAAAAATATTTTTTTTGGATTTTTATGCGGACCTGAAGTAACCGATTATCATTACTTTTGGATCACCCCTCGTATATAGGTAGAACCAATATAAGAAACCGCGTTTGTAGTCTCGGATCGAAAAACAAAAATAAATAAATAAATTTATTTAAGCATATTTACCTTCTTTCTGGAATCAAGTCATTTCTTTCTTTATTTGTCTTGTGAATTTACTTCCAAAGAAATTTACTTTGTGAAGAAATTTCATTAAATTGAAACGGTGACTATACTTAAACGTTTAAACTATAACAGACCTTTGAAATATATTTGCTTGTGTTTTGTCAACCAACTTCAAAAAAAGGAGGAGGTTCCCAGTTCGCCTGTATTTTTTTTATGTGTATTCTTGCCTCAGAACTTTTTTCTAGGTGAACCGATTTTTATGATTCTTTTTTTATTTAAAAGCATGTGGTCCCATATAAATTCAATCAAGATCTGAGGAGTAATTTTTGAGTTATCCTTAATAATGCGTATTTAATTGACTTCGACTATATTGATGATGTTCTCATTTTATTTATATTAAAGTCTAGAAGTCTAGAAGTTTTAATTTTACCACTTGTTTAGGTAGATGACGCTGATAGTATTTTAGTGAACCAAAAATGAACCAAAGTAAGAAATAGTTAATACCTTAATAGTGTTTCGGGACGGTGGGAAGTAGAAAAAAAGCCGGCCAAGTGCGAGTCGGACTCGCTCATGAAGGGTTCGGTACCATCGTAAAACACGTTTCTAGTAGGGGAGCCCCCTTTAATTTTTAATTTATCTTTATTTTTATTATTTATTGTTATAGCGGCAACAGAAATACGCACTGAAAATTTCAACTGTCTACCTATTACGGATCACGAGATACAGCCCGCTGACAGACTAACGAACGGACGGACGGATGGTTAGCGGAGGCTTAGTAATAGGGTCCCATTGGATACCTTTTGGGTACGGAACCCTAAACATAATGACCCCAATTATTTTTATGGATTCATTTCCTTGGCCTTTTCGAACGCAATCACTACTTGTTCAGAACTCTGAATGAATTTTGAACCCGGATAAAAAGAGTATCTGAAAGTTTTACAAGAGATACGACAGACAGATAAGTTACGAAAAATCTTCCCTACTATGGAAAGGGCCAATATTCAGCAATAAACTGTCACTGCTAATAAACGATTATTTTTATTTGTAGCATCAACATAAGTTAATCAACAGATATATAAGATAAACGAGTATATAGGATGAACCACTCAAAAACTATTACACATATGCATTATAAGAAAGCTGTGATTTTGATAAGTCTTCGCTATTTGAAAATAACCAACAAAAACCGACGCTTAACCACCATAGACGATACTCTTAAACTTGTACTCTTAATATTTCCGATTACATTTTGAGGATTTCAGGTTGAGTCGTCAGGGTCTTTGTCAACCGATCTGTTTTGCTACGTCCTGGTGAAATTGACATTTTAAGAAAAAGTTGGCATAGGTAGGTACTCCCAAAATACCATATTGGATTTACAATTTGAAAATATTACTTCGTAATGATTTCTTATGTTTACGTGAACATGACACATTTGAATGAAAATAGTTTTTACTGATTTTATCTTATTCATCAACTTATTTTATATTCCATCTGGAAGATGGAGATTCTGTGACAGTAAACACCTGGCCGCCGGACTCGAACACGTCAAGCAGTTTTGCACGACACGCTTTGGGTCCTGCGTCTAAATCACGGTGAACGGGTGAAACCGGCCACAGCCGAGCGTGTGCCAAGTGTACTGCCATATGTCAGGGAGTTCCTGACACGATTGGCACCATCTTGAAGCGAGCTTCCATTAAAACATGAAGTATGTTTAAGCCGCTGCAAAAGTTTATTTAGTTTTTACCATCGGTCAAGTGTTAATACCCCTCTGCAAGCTGCAGGAGTGTACACTGTACAGGCTACATATGATGACAAACAAGAAAATTATAAATGTAAAAGATTACATAGCTGATGTGAAGAAGCGTCGCTCCGAGCAGTCTGAAGTCTGTGTACACGTACAGAATCGCCCCCGTCACTACATCAGATTTGATAGACCACAAATCCTCGCTAAAAACACCAAGGATGATTCGCGAGGCTGTTGAAATCAAAATACATCATAATTTCAATAGAGAAGAAGGCTAGGTGCTACCTTTGGTTTGGGATCATATAATTAATAAAATGAAATCCCAACGCAAGCATACAACTGCAAAACTTCAAGATACTATAAGCATTCTGCGTTGATCGGACCAAAATTAATAATTTTGAACTTTAGGCAGCCGTGGTTAACTAAGACATTGGGACGTCGAACACCTCAGTCCCCGTTACCATGGGTGCTGTAAAGTACTCGAAACATCGGAAATATAAAATAAATTAATAAACGCGATAAAATTCGTAAAAACTAGTTTCATTCAAATGTTATTTCGTTATTCAGCTTCAAAGTGAAAATTTAATTGCAGTATATTATATTAAAGATAAGATCTAACTGTGATATACATTTGCGTTATTTAACCAAGAATTCAGAACTTGCCATGTAACGTATGTGAAATTCATATGTCGTTGCTATAGATTTCGTATCAGACGCCCGCAGCTGGGTCGCAAGCTATCTCAGCTGATGGCGCACGCCCTGTGGCTCCGTGCGTTGAATTAATTTGCTTATAGCTATTATTTGTAATTCACGTGACGTGTTACCTTATTTGTGCCACCTTATTGAACATTTATTTCACACGTTTAAGTAATATTAATGTCTGTCTGGTTCTATAATATTATTAAAGCGTTTTGTTTTATATAACAATCCGTCGTATTAAGCATGAAGTTAATATAACCTAACAATTTAAAAAATATATGTATAATATTTATTTGTCTGTTTTAAAGTTTAACTGTTTTTTTTTCCAAGTTTTTTTGTCCTTAATTTGCACCTACCAACCAACATCTTTATTTATTCCATCTTTCCCAGGGTTGACTGGTAGAGAATGCCATAAGATATTAAGTCCGCCCTTTATAACATAAATAAATAAATAAAAATGAATTTATTTAGTAATGTAATTGTGTGGTAGCGTCATAATCACTTCAACTCATTACTTGAGTATTTCGCGTTTGTGTCGTAAGAGATGCCTTAGGGAAAATCTAGAAAGACCTGACTTCCCATAGATGGCGATTTACCAACTCGTATATACCAGATGTAAAATATCTAGAGCAAAGCAGCGTCGTAGTTGCGAGACATCTGTTCCTACCAAGCGTAATGATTACGGCAAGTCCTTCCAACACTGAGAATAATAAGATTAGTCTCCTACAGCTGACATACCTGTCCTCATTTTTTTTTTAAATATCCTATACATTTTCAATACAATTTTATAAAAAAGATAGTCGAACAAAATTCACAGTAACCGGATGGTTAATGTGAAGTATTTTACGGCAGTCTCTCACGTTTTCTTATCACCAGGCGCATTATAACAATCTAGTTGCTCGAGGGCATGCTTTTATTAATCGAAGAATTCGCAGAATTGGCAGGAATTTTCGCATGATCATACTCTTATACTTCTTTTTATTCGACAGAGCGTAGCGTAGCCTCAACTCCGATGCAATTTCTCATTGTTATCTCCTTTGAAACTAACTTTCCGATTTAGATGAAACTTAGTTCTAAATAAAAAGAGCCTTCTGTTCTCATCATTCGAAAACCAGCTGTATATTCTTCTATTTTACGTTGGTATACTGTTAGAGCTGGCCCTTCCTCGATCTTGAACCGATCCAGTCGTGCTGCAGCCGCAACACAATTGCGCCATAGCTTTAACAAGTAGAATTAATATACTAGCTCCAACTATTACAACTCTTTACCAAAAAAGCTTGATCGTAAGACGCTTGTTTTGACTGACACCCTGCAATCTTTATCAAATCTTCACTCTGACCATTGGGAAGCCATCAGACACTGCGCTAGCTGGTACGAAGCTGATACTCATGAGTCTTATTAATATACTCACTCGCGTTCAATTAAAAGTAACTATCGACGCGAATCTAAATAGGTCGCATATGGTGCAATGTACTGTGTAATATATGCGTAATTACTGCTTTAATTAAAGCAGCAATTAGCAATATATTTTGTACTATTGTATGTAATTGGATGTAAACAGTATTTTCGCAAAGTAATATACATGACGACCTCTATAGTAAACTGGTGATCGGGATTTAACATTTTTTCATTTAATCAAGAAATTACTGATTTTTAAACCTGGATCAATATTTGTGACAAAATAAGGGTCTCCTAGCAATGATCGCATGATATCTACAAACACAGGGACAACATTACTCTAGAGTAAATATCAGTCATAAACTTTTGACGTAAACCAGTTCGTTGTAAGGCTAACAAGCGACGGGGGACCTTCCTCCACGTCCACATCGTTTTGTTTACATCCGTCGGTCAAACATAATTTATGTAATGAAACTTGATAACTAAAACAGTAAACATATTATATTTTAATCAGTAATTATTTTTCTGCCGTTTCTAACTAAATAATACTAGTGACAAACGATCTTGAAGTTAAACTGCCGGCAAGTGACAACTATAACTTTTACCGATGCTCACGCATTGACCCATAAAGACTAAGATGGAATGCTTCGTTTCGTGTGGTATTATGTACCTGCCTATACGTAAAAGATTTCTTTAACTTAACTTTTCTATTTATTGATGACTGCATACAGAATAATGATCTCGATTTATTTGTAGTTATTATTTCGGAGGCATGACGTTTTCATTTTTTGCAAACCGTTTGTATTCGCGTTTCGTGTGGTTTTAATTATTATATACTTTATTTTTTAATCATTAAAAAGTAAGCATGTACATAATTATAATTAAAAAGTATATTAATTAAAATATATAATTATTTGAGTAACGGGAAGCGTTTTTTTTTTTTAGAATAATGGTGACAAACGAGCACAAAGTTCACCTAATTGTAAGTGGATACTATGGTTAATAGATCTCCAGCTATCATCGATTAAGAATGAAAATACAGATGCGTTGTCACCCCTGACTACTAAGATGGTATGTCTCTTTACCAGAAGTCTCTGGTATCTACACACACCATACATAATACAGGAGCATTATTCTGCTGCTGGTATTCTGTGAAAGCGTGGTCCTAACCCGGTCGAGCCGATCCCTTCGTACAGCAGCTATGCATAGCGAGCATACCTGTAGTTTATGTCACATATTCCCATTTTTAGAACGCATGTGCTAGAACATTTTTGATTTTCAAGCCCCATACTTATATAATAAGTTAAACAAAATAATAACACTAAGGAAACTTAACGAAAACAAATAAAAGATTTATTTTTATGGTGGCTGAATGATCACGATTATGATAGCTGCGAAAATCTATTGAATATAAATACCTAATAATTGATTAAACATATTTTTTAGCTCTTACAATCACTTCCACGCACTAACCACACTACTTACTATATACTAGTATATTATAACATACACAAATCACTTAGATACATACACAAAACACAAATACATACACTCACACATATATTTTGTCATAGTACTTAGTCATTATTTCATATTATTATTATACAATTTTCTTTTTCTTTTCAAATCTTTGTAAAAAGATGAAAACTATTTATTTATTTCTTGGAACAAAGCTATATATTATAAACTAGGTATACAGTAAATGTCAAAGAAAATATATAAGAAAAGTTTAAAGGATAAAATCAATAAAATAAATATAAAATTTATCAGCAGTAGTAACTACTACTAACAACACTAATAACGTTTAAATATTCAAATGTTCACTATATATAAATTCGCTTATAAAACATAACAGGAACCCGCATGTGCATGTATTTTGAAACTTAACCGCTTTCATTTTGCATTCCTATATTTAAACAGATCCGTGCCAGAGTTTCTTCGTGAATAGAAATCGTTAGTTTGTAAAACGAAACGTTGCCAATATTTGGTGAACATGCTGTGTCAACATAGCAGCAGTACTAGTATTTACATTAATTCGGTGTAGTTCCTAAATAATTATACTAACACGATTAATTATTTAACTTTAAAAATATTTTATTTATATTATACATTTATAGTTAGGGTGACAACGGAGCACACAGTCAACCTGATGGTAAGTGGATACTGGGGCCCATAGACATTTACATTTATCCTCGATTAAGAATCAATATGTAATTGCGTTGTCACCCCTGAGGACACTAAGACGAAATGACTCGTATCCAGTAAAAAGGGTCTCCGGTTCTCTACACTCAAGATATGAAACACAGCAGCATTAAGCTGCTATTTTAGGCTGGTATACAGTGAGAATGTGGTCCTTCCAAGGTCGAGCAGACCCATTCGTGCTACAACTATAATATATGTACTTCACAACTTTACTCTCCTTCCTATTTGCAGTAGCTTTAAGTCACGAGGTATTCTTTTTGTTATACAGTACTGTAAGCTATTATATTTATGCTCTCCTATAGTATGTTTTTTTCTCCATATAGTATGTTTTCTAATATCACTTATGTAAATTTTATATACACCTAAAATGTTGTCATGATCTCTCAGCTACAAATATTGGAAGGTAAATAATAAATTAATTAATTCGTGAAATGAAAGACGTATGAAAATAACTTATCCAAATATCAAACTTACATGTTACTCTCCTTGACTTACCGTGAATTATAGATGTCCACCATATTAAATAATCACGAACAGTCACTTGAATAAAAGAATTTAACAGTGTTGAATATTTATAGTAACACGTGTATTTTCGTTGTATCCACTTTACGCCGTTCGTTGCGGTTATACTTTACAAACTGTAAGTAAGTTCATACTGCATAGATCGGAACAAAAATTAATAGTTTTTAATCTGGAGGTAACCGTGGTTAACTATGACATTGGGACGTCAAATACCTCAGTCCCCCCGTGACTATGGGTGCTGTAAAGTACTCGAAACGTCGGGAATGTAAAATAAGTTAATATACGCGATAAAATCCGTAAAACTAGTTTTATTTAAACGTGTATTTTCGTTGTATCCACTTTACGCCGTTCGTTGCGGTTATATCACTATTTAAAAATTGTCCTGAATGTTATGCAACGGAGTTTTAGAAATAAGTCGGCATATTGTTTTTGTACATATCTCCGTAAAAATCTTAAAATAGTATAAAATACTATTTCATAGATTATCTCCACCAGAAAGCTTCGTCTAATATGGTAACAAAATTGAATAAGTGTTAAACAAAAGTTCGATGGGCGCGGCGCGGCGGCGCGACGGTGCACGGCCACTGCGACAGACAGACGACTTGACCTGACGTGGCTATGATAAATAGATTTCCGCGATTTTATTAAAATTAAAATATCGCTCCACTTGAACAGATTTCGTTCAACATAACATCTTATCATTAGTGATCTAAAATGAGACAAAGTGAATATATTTTTTGGAAATTGATTAATTTGAAATAAGAATATACAAAAAAAATCTAATAGGTAAGGTTACTTATGCGATAAACTCCAAAGCAATCCCAATCGGGTTTTCTTTTTATTTGAAAAGAGCCAAATGTTGGGGTTTCGATACCCTCAATATACTATTCCTTCGTTCCTCTCGGTTTTTCAATTTCTTGTTTTTCATTTAACGCATAGCCGCTATCTACAAAGCCTTTAAAAGATAATATTACAACAAACGTACAATTGCTTATTTTGCTAATATAAAAAAGAAAAGCTAAAAGAACATGTCCTGGGAGAACCCAGCAAGAAACCTAGCGGGATTATTTATTTATTTAAAGATGTAAATTAATTAGCTAATATCCACATAAAAAAAAATTACAACATCTTTAATATATTGGATTTCCGCAAAGTAAAGCCTAGTTTCTCTTAACTATTTATTTATTGTTAAAGATAGTATTATATCATTATTTATACGAATTATTATTATAGAAAAAACTCGAAAGAGATCACCTCATTCCCGGGGGCTTGGGGGAATGAAAATTCATATAATATTATAGTTAATAATAATAATCCTTTTAAAATTAATTTTTAATCGTGTTTATTGACAAGCATCGAATATTTTCTAGGATTTTGTTGTAAAACCCCATATAGCCCATTTCAACATAATATTATGTATATAAGCGCAAATACGTAATATGACTCTAGAGTCTAGAGTTTGGAGTGTATTCTTTTTCATTAATTGCAAGATAATCGTTTCGAACGGACCATATTTGTTCATTTGTTTGCTTATATTATATTATTGATAATTTTTTTTTAGATAATGACAAATCTGGTGATATTTTCAATTTAACTTTGAACACATTTTCATCAAATAAAACTGCTTTTCCCCTCGGAACATTTAAATTTGACTTTCAGTTACCGAAATAAATGTATTATTGAAACTGACGACTAAGCATTCATGCTCATAAAATTTATGGGGTTCATTCTGAGGTTTTTTTTAAAGTCTCTGTATCTCCCTTTACTTTTGCTTACAGATAACCCAAGTAAATATTTGATTCGATGTAACAGTATCAGGAAATTGTTTAGGAGTCTATTGTGTATAGAAAAATCTGGCAATTTTAGACAGATGGCAAAATTACCATCTTAATTAACAAAGCCCAAGTATGGTTGTACGTCGAATACTGTTGCCACATACGCGCTGCTCCTACAAAATACCACCTAGCAACTTTGGTCTTAATAGAGTCTTGCTAAGAGGGTTTATATCTATATATATAAAAGTTTTATATATAGATAAATCCTATATTATCATGCTTATCATGCTATTATCTTTAAGTATAACAGATCACAGTAGTTTAAACCCCATTAAGCTGGCCCAGAAACTTGTCGAATATGGAAAAAATCAGAGAAAAGCTCATATCTTATAGGCTAGCTCTATATCTCATTTACTCTACATCTCCTATTCATTAAATTCAAATCAATACAACTATCTTATTGCTTTATTGTGACTAAGCTCTCGAATTTTATTGAAAAAAAAAATGAGGGAACATCCAAGAGTGAACATTTCAGTTTTTTTTATGGGATAGGGTGACAAACGAGCACACAGGCCACCTGATGGTAAGTGGTTGCTGCGGCCCATAGACATCTACATCTATCCTCAATAAAGAATCAAATGCAGATGCGTTGCCACCCGTGAGGACTAAGATGGAATGCCTCTTTTCCAGTAAAACGGGTCTCCGATTCTCTACACTCACCATACGAAACACAGCAGTGTTAAGCTGCTATTTTACGCTGGTATTCGGTGGGAGCGCGGTCCTTCCCCGGTCGAGCCGACCCATTCGTGCTACAACTATACTACTAATATAGCTGCATGGCTCTACCACGTATAAAACGTATCCCCAAATTACTTAGAGCTGGCCGGTACTTATGTGGTAGTTATTATTCGTATTGATACTTAAGGTAGGATGGTTTTATATAGTATAAATTTTATGAATAAGGGATGTAGTGTAACTGAGTTTTAGTACATCCCCCATTCTTAAAAAAAAATCTGATCTATGCAACTGTCCTTCTAGTCTATGCTTTATGGCGTCTATGATTTAAGTTCTCAGATCTCGTTATTTAAATAATCTATTTTATACATTACTTTAATTAGGTATGTACTGAAGCTAAGCTATGGTCGTATGGTGCTAGCTACCTAAGGTGTATATTAACGAAAACATTTGAAGGAACGGCATGTTCTGGGCACAAATGATATTTGTGAAATTCGTCAGTAAAAACAACTTTGACTCATACGCGCGAGCCCGACATGTCTCCACGTCAACGTGCCCCTCGAGAATGCACATTGGTTTGGTAAAGAAATGTTTTTTGTTTTACCCTGTGTTTCTTGAAGATTCTGATTCTTACCTCACTCTATTTTACACCGATGTCATTGTAATTTAAATGTAAATTTTATTCAAATGTCTATATAGATAAATTATAATTCAACATGAAATATATTTATATATTAATTTTCATAACCGTTAAAGGTGATAAAAACAATTTTTTTTACACATTTTAATGCGTTTAATCCAGGTAGTTTGCAAATCCTGATGTTTCGAGGGCTTAAACGTGACCGTGACGTGAATTAGTTTAGTTGAAGAGTAAGAATGATGCTAACATAGTTGACTTTTGTGCAACAACAACAACACCTAAAGAGAGCATGGACAACTTTATTCCTAATTAACGAACGCATTTCATAACGTATATTTGTAATAATAATTTACGTATTAAAAGTATATCGTAGTTAAAACACTATATATACTCAAATGCGCATTATGTTAATATATTGTTTATGGTGTACATGCAGAATATGTCCCATCAGCCCCTTGCTCTGCGTTTGTCATCTGTTTATGAGATAATCGAAATAATTTTTGTCAGCAGTTCAATAATACGATTCGATTATATAATTGATTATTTTATTTTTATGGTTTAATGTCTAAGAGCCGGCGGCCGGCAGAATCACGGTATTTTAACAAAACCTATATTTTTCTCTTTTACTCTCTGAAACCTGCCGTACGTGAGATGAGTACTTTTTCGATTGGCGATTCTTTTAGAATCACTTAGGAATGAAAGGTGTAAAAAGTAGACCAAGTTCATCATAGTCATAGTGACAAAGCTGTCACTTAGATTTATTTTAAAAAATCATAATTATTTGTTATTATTGACACTTTTGAAGATCCAAAGAAAATAACTAATTTACGGTATTTTTACAAAGCTAAATTTATATACTATAATATTAATTATAATATTAAACTATATTATATGGTAAGTTTAGAATTCAAAAAGAGCAGTCAGCAGGTACACAAAAATATTGGCGGCGTTGCTCAGTCGCGATAAAACAATTGACAGTAGCTACAGGTATTTTTTATATAATAAGGGTGACAAACAAGCACACAGCCCACCTGATGATAAGTGGATACTGTGGTCAATAGACATCTGCATTTATCCTCCATTAAACCCTTGAAGACTAAGATGGAATACCTCATATCCAGTACAAAGGGTTTCCGATTCTCTATGCTCATCATACCAAATACAGCAGCATTGAGCTGATATTTTACTCTGATATTCTGTGAGAGCGTGATCCTTCCCCAGTCGATCCGACCCATTCGTGCTACAAACACAGTATAGTAGCTATACTATGATCGTTACATGGCTCTACCACGTAAAAAAGTTAGTGGTGAAATTCACGCCCGTTGCGTGTAACGGTCTGTCCCTGTGTTTTATTAATTGTCGTTACAAAGTAGAGGCTGACAGAAAATTGCACACGCAAACAAAATTGTTGGGTATGACTCATACCGTATGACTGTAATTCGAGGAACAAATACATGTTCCCCTGCACCGCACCCCGTTAGATCCCCGCCTCTATTACGTTCCGCTACAGAGTCGGGTGCCGTTGCATGACTTTGGTGGGCTCAGGTTTTTCAAACCAATCCGTTGGATGATGGAAATCAATATAATGACGATTCTAATGATGTACTTATACTCCACCAAATCTAAGAAATACCTTTTGACAGCTGTCACATTTATTGGACTAGACATTCCAACTGAAAAATCGGTACTTACAATATTCGATTCTTAAGAGATATCGATTTTTAAGAGTTATCGACATCGATTCTTTAGAGTTGGTGATCATTTATTTTTATCTAGATTAACACGAGAATAAATTAGAAACAGATAACTTAAAACACAAAATTTAAGCGCTTTTTCATATATAATTTCTAGAGATAAAATTACATAAATTAAAGACTGCACTAGATTAAAAACAAATTTATTAAATCACTTTCACTACAACTAGTTGAGATGCCGTAGTCATCATCTTTGTTTCCATTAATTATTATTTGATTTTCTATAATGCATTCAAAATCAACGGCTCTTTCATAGTCGTCCATAACAGTTTTCTTTGTTTGCTCCATCACTTTGGTCCAGTGATCGCTTGTGTAGTAGTTGTATTTTCTACAAATCCTCCTCCGGCGTATCCTACATGGCAAATTGTGAGGCGCTCACCTTTTCCCACGGGCACGTATCATCTGTCCATGTCTGCGTCACAGTGTGGTTAGCGTTCAGCCATGTTTCATCAATGAATATAAAGTTGTCTCTATTGTTTATATTTTTAATTTCTCGTAAATATGTTATTCTTTGCACTCATGTCTCTAAATATTTTTTTACGTTTGTCAATTAATTTTTATATTTTGTTGTGTTTGAAAGATTCGAATTTAAATTAGTGGTAAAGAACTATACATTTGGTAATGAAATATAAATAACTTCATAGTTCTTTGTATTTACGTAAAAGGTTATTTTAAATCCTGTGCTTACGCATGTACAAAGTTATTGCGGAATGATTTACGTGAAACGTCAAAACTCAAAAGGTATTTCTTAGATTTGGTGGAGTATAATTAGTAGTACCTGGGTGACCGATATTTGCTCGGCATTAGAATAAAAATACTTTTCTCAGGGATTAGGTGCATCCATTTAGAAAAACTTGTAAAGTAAAACAATATCTAATTAAAAAATTTCATCCAAATAAGTAAATATACCTACATCTCATATGTATTTTCATGATTTCAAAAAGTATTAAACGGGTTTGATTGATTATATATCAATAAAATCATGATTTTCTGTAAAAAATACTGTAATCAAACATTTTTCGACCAAAACTTTGACCTTACGTTTGAAAAGTATGCATAGTGCCATAAAATGCACGAAACTCCGCAAACAAAACATTTTGTTAGTCTGTAATAATTTATTTTTGGGGTTGTGTGGACTAGACTAAGCTTTCCACTTAGACTCTATAACTAACAGAATATGGTTAACTGGTTTAAGGAAGAATATTAAGCTATTCTCTTCTCCAAATGACGACTTCACATGCGCACCAATCAGTGTATTCTGTTGATTAACACATTAAGCTTTGGCGAACAACTGATGGTGTAAAATCCATTTAAATATGCTATATCTACCTAATTTTTGCAGATGATGGGTAGCAGCAAATCATTGTTTGGCTATTGCCCCAACTAAATGCGCCCAACGTAATAAGCATGTGCCTTTTTGATATAATAATGGTGACAAACGAGCACACAGTCCATCTCATGGTAAGTGGACGCTGTGGCCCATATATATCTACATATATTCTCGATTAAAAATCAAAATGCAGATGTGTTGTCACCCCTGGAGACTAAAATGGAATGCCTCGTTTCCAGTGAAATTGGTCTCCGGTTCTCTACACTCACTATTCGAAACACAGCAGTATTAAGCTGCTACTTTACGCTGTGAGGGCGTGGTCCTTCCACGATTGTGCCGATCACAATGTACATGCAACTGTGGTCTACCACGTACAAAATCTTCCCAGTAATGTTAACAGTTTACCCCTTGACCTTATAATGGGAGGATAACGTAAATTTAATACTATTTTTTGTTCTGTTTAATGCTCAACGACACATTTAAAGATAATTCATAAAATGATTTTATTTTCTTAATAGGCTGTAGTTTCAAAAAAACATTGCTGACGCGCTACTACAAACGTGACGGAATGATAAATGGACATCCGTTGGCTTTCACCATAATATTTATTTACCTCCGCCGGAATACGATTCAACCACAGGATTCAATACAAAACAACGTAGTCATTGCCGCAGTGGATTTTCAGTAGATTATTGAATCTGCTTGCGTGCAAATTTTATTTATGTTCTTTATTTATTATTTATTGTGTCTAATAAGTGAATAATAATTTATCTCTGTAATATTTTAAGTATTAAGCGGTTAATGAAAATTCACGGTAAGTTTTCCTATATAAAACTGAAGCGACACACGTATATACAGTACATTTAATGATGGTAAGTGGCTACTGCAGCCCATGGACAGTTCACCAGACAACTAACTTCAAACAATGAAGGCTACAGATGTGTCGTCACCTCTGAGGACTATGATCGAATGCCTCGCAGCTTGTAATTATAGAAAAATGAGTAAATACCAAAGCCAGCTAGGTTACCAGCAGGCAGTGCATTAGGAGCATCGCAACTTAACTAAGATACCATACTGCCAAAGGTGCTAATTACAGCAAAACCATCTTTACGGAAGACGCCTATGTCTAACAGACAAGCTGTAGCTTAGCTGGTCGGTTGAGGACGTTTAAATACGAAACAAACAACGGACGAGAAACGAATCGCTCTAAAATCACTCAGCGATTCGTTACTTCTTATCTGCGTTAGAATCCGTAACGATATACGCAGTAAAACAAGGGTAACTGAAGTAACTCTACACATTAGTAAGCTGATGTGCCATTTGATTGCTCTTATAGCTGGATTTATCGACAACCAAAAGGCGAGAAAGGTCTTGATTGGCAATCTCGTACGGGCGAGCGCACACAAAGATGGATCAACATAAATGGAGTAACGTCAACACGACATTTGATATGAGATACGTTGCATACGCATGCACATGGATAGACTAAGGAACATGATTAGTGTAATTATGTGAGGGAGGCCTGTGTTCAGCTGTGCACTTGTGATGAGTTGCAATTATGATGATGTCATAGCAGTGTTTTAAAAAACTATTGCGTATAAATACCTAAAACTTAAGTATTTTATTTTGTTTTTATTATGTTATTTTATAATTACTGTTATTGTAAACTTTAACAGAAAAATCGAATTACGGACATTACTTATTGAAGGAATTTACAATTCATTAAAAAAAATTACATTTGCTTTAGACCCGACGCATTTCACAATAAAAGTCTTCAAATTGACGTGTAACAAAGTTGTTAGAGAACATATTATTATAACCTTTCCATAGGCCTTCCTTTTATTAATATTTCTTTACCTAAAAATTGTTTACAAAAACGAAGGCTGTCCTTTTTTTAAGTGAATTCCTTCGTTTAAGTTTTAAGAAAATTAATTGGTAAATCGCAGTCGATAGTAATTTATATGCAATTTTATTCTTATCAGCCTAACTTAAAATCGATTACATGATTTTAATGTGTGTGTGATATATATATTAGCTAAAATTTGTTCCTTTGTAGTCTCTTTTGGCCGAAAATTATTGTTCTCAATTTAAACAATTGTTACCACATACTAAACGTTACATTGCCCTCATGCATCCCAACACATACATAATATATTTGAACGCTGCGGTATTATGTAAATTGGAAAGCCAAGTAGTGTAGATTTCGAAAGTTGCAGTACATTTTAACATGCAACCCTTGTTTATTTTTTATAGAAGTACGCAAGAGTTACAAACGAGCCTACCTCTTCCTCGATTACGAATAATAATACAGATGCGTTGTCATCCTCGAGGAATAAGATATAATGCTTTGCACCGGTAAAGAGCACGAAACATAGCATAATTATTCGGTTCGAGCTTACTCCTTCACCGTCGAGCCGACTCATTTGTGCCGGACCCATAATACAGCAGCAACTTGCTTCTACCATATACATATATTAAGTCCTTAGCACATAATGTAATAAATAGTTACACTGAGAACGCCCACACGAACAAAGTCCCAGGCAGTACAAAGAAAAGTTAATTTCTTACTTAAAATTAAATGAATATTGATTGAGGCGGCTATTAATGAAGCCCAAAAGCCTTTTACCTCAGCAAAACGCGAAATAATGGGGATTATTCAGATTAAGGGATAATAACATAACATCTATATTGAAGTAGGTATGTATAATGTCCGTGTTGCGAACAACAGTGGAGCGGAGTTATTCTATTATAATACATTTTAAAATTGGTTAAGTAATTTAAATTAAACATTAAAAAATTGCATTTGATTCTAGGATAAGGGAGCTACGCCCCAATTCAACATCAAAGTCTTACTACATCGTCTATACACGTACAAAATTGTATGTATATGACCTAACCTTCTAGAAGAATTCTAAAGAGCTAGAGTCATAAAAATGAATCTATTTATTATTCACACTACGTAGATTATCTGTTCTTAGTTACATTAAAAACGGACAATTAGTTTCAGAGAACAAAGATAGCAATAGAAATTGCATCGGAATCGGGGATAAGAGGGCTATGCTACGCTCCGCTCAAATAATGAAGTTTAAATATTATTGTATATAAAAAAATTACAAGATTTCGTCATGTTAAATTGTAAACAATTCGCCTATATGTTTTTTTTTAATGGATTCTTAGCCGTTATTAGGATTGATTTAATAATCGCAAATCCCTAAGAAATGACCTAGTGAGACATAGTCATGAGACATAGACAGAGTGAGCGGATGCAGGTGGTTCAGAAGCGTGCTTTGTGCCACGCTTAGTAGGAAGATCTAGCTTTTTAGTTATTGAGCTTCAGCAATGGAGTTGTGAGTGGCTACATTGCTGTTGATATGTTTTTCTTTTTCATATCTAAAATATGGGTGACAAACGGGCATAAAGTCCACCTGATGGTAAGGGAATGCTGTGGCGTAAGGATAACTACTTACTATCTTCAGCTAAGAATCAAAATGCAGATGGGCTGTCATCTCTGAAGACTAAGATGCAATGATCGTTACCGCTAATAAGAGTCTCCGGTTCTTTACGCAAGTATACTGTAGGAACGTGGTCCTTCCCCGGTCGAGCCGAGCCGTTCGTGCACCAGCCATAGAAAAACTGCAGCGTACAAATAAATCTACCACTTATGGAAATTTTATAGCACCCTGTCTGTCACAGGCTCTCACAGTGTCTATTCTATACAGTCCACTTAAAATCAGATGGACTGAATAGATGGAGAGGTTGTGGAAGTAGAATCTTGTCGCTAACGTATGGAGTTACACGGCCACTCTTCTGGAATAGAAGAAAAACTCCAGAAATAGTAGTAGATAGCATTAACCAATTGAATAGACTCAAAAGATGCAATTATGATTTTATACGTAATAATTTATCCAGTTTTGACAATTTTAACTGTTAAGTTTAGAGCGAGAAACAAAAGAAAATCCAATTTCAGTGAACGTTGAGCACTTTCCCAGTACTTATTACGCCTTTTCTGTGTAACTTTGCGACCGCTATTCCACTGGGAGTACACTTTCGGTGGGAGACGTTAGGGATTATCTATTATCCATTGTAGTATAACTTGATTTTATTTTCCGTCGGTTGACTTGGACAGCTTAATTCATATATGAAAAAATAAATTATCTGTGCTTTTTCCGAAGTATACATTGTTAGTTTCGGATTCTTTCGCGTTCAACACACGAGTTTTGCTTTGAATCCGTTATTATATGTTAGAAAAATCCTTGTTACTAGGAACGAAGCACGCCATCTTAGTCCTCGAGAGTGACAAAGCATTTTGATTCTTAATCGAGACTATGTTTAAATTTAATAGGACTCCTTTTTGCGTAGAAGTCCGTCTGGGTAGGTACTACCACCTATTTCTACCGGCAGATGGAAGAAGTGCCTGCACTGTTGTGTTTCTGTCTGAATAGTATAGAGAGATAGTATAAGTACAAGCTAGGAAGCATTCCATCTTAGTCCCCAGAGGTGACAACGCATCTGTAACATTGTTTGAAGTTGGCTGTCCATGGAATGCAATAACCACTTAAAATCAGATCGACTGTAAGTTCATTTGTCACTTCACTTTAAAAAAAAAGTAGATATAGGTGTATATGGGCCACAGTATTCATTTACCTGGTGAAAAATTGCTTGTTTAACCATCAGTCATACTTGTTTAAAAAAACACCCGGACACGTGTTTTTGAATTATCTCATAGCGTTATGTACATCAGGTGTAGGTAGGGTAAGGCGAACGACGAAGTAAATGCTTACTTATTTGCGAACTGTAATAACTTCTTCTTCTTCTTTAACATCATCAGCTCGTAAAATACTACTGCTGGACATGGGCATTGGCTCTCCTATTGTAGGAAGGATTTGACTTAAGCGTCACCCTTGACAGGCGAATTGTCGAGATCAGTACGAGACGTTTCGCACCGTTGACGCTGCATTCCGTCTCTGGTATGGGTAATTGATGCCTGGAGTCAACGAGATGGTTATTCCACGATCTATGGGAAACTATAAGACCCCTTTTGCATATGCCATAGTCGCCTCCTATGTGACCCATGAGTCGAAATAGGGTGACGGATTACGTCGCCATCATTTTTATCATCTGATATTCATCGTTAAATTTATATAGTTGGTATGTATGTCATTTAAACATAATAATTAATCTACTTTTAATGTCTTGGTTATAATTTTCATTCTTGACAGACTTTAAATCCAACAGTGGAGTTGTTACGAGCTAATGATGAAAATAAGGATAACTTGGCATACATTTAAATGTCTAAGTATTGAGTAAGTCAACGTAAATCGAATTCATCTATTTTGGAAGGTCAACAAGTAAAAAAATAGCGTGCCAAGTTAGACTTTTGAACTTTTAAATTATTTCAAGTTCACCGAATTGACGATAATATAAAAATTTTAGAATGTTAATAATGCGTATTATTATGCTGACTCAAGATCAACAGTCATTATTCCTTATTTTTATTTATTTACGTTTCTACCAAGATCTCACCTAATATTAATTGGTTGGTGATAGGATCCTAGATGTTAACACGTTAGGTTAGGAATGTCTGCACATTTTTACCTTAAAAGTCCTAAATTGTAGCGGTATAAATTTATTTTTAGTATTTTAATACTACTATAGGCCTTTGTTCAGCAGTGGACTCGTCAAGGGCTGTAAATGAATGAAAAAAATACTACTCTGCATTTGCTTTATAAACATCCTATTTAATAAGTATAATGGTCAAATACTCAAACGCTACTCAATTTTAAGATGTCGTGAAGTCTCGTGGTGTCACAGTCACTTTGACTTAAAGTGATAGAGACAGCACGAGACTAAACGGCATCTTAAAATTGAGTAACGTTTGAGTATTTGGCCAATAAAGTAGCAAACCTACGTGAAATAATTAAACTTTAAATGAAAGTAAAACCATACGCATCGAATATAGAATTTAAGATAAGGAACTTGCACTTTTCCTACAAATTGTTTTCTAAAGTATCGGTTGATTTAGAGATATATCACCACGTAATCTAATATTTCGACCATTTTCCAAATGGAAGAACTCACTCAGCTGGCAACCGCAAGCGATTATTTTTCTTTCCGTAGGGATTTGCACGAAAGCGTAGGATTTCGGGCAGAGGGGTAGCGCTAGCGCTAACGTAAATAATCGAGAGCTAAAGAAATCAGATGTTGAGCCCGCTAATATATTACAGGGAAGCCTTGGCAAATTTATCGCCAACGCAAGAGTATGTTAAAGCGCAAGAACACTTTCTACTGCTCCTAGATTTGTAACAGTATTTTCCTCTAAATCAACAATAGTATAATGGGAATGTGTTAATATGGTGAGTGACAAGAACCGGAAGGGCGGGGACGTTTCTTACTAGTACCAAAGCGTGCCATCTTAGTTCTTATGGATAAAAACAGTTCTGAGGTGAAAACGCATCTGTATTTTTTTTAATTCTTAATCGAGTTTAAATGTCGTCATACGAAGACGAACTGTGGAATCAGTGTAAACTTTTTCAAAGGAAAAATATATTTCCAAACTGTTTAAGTCCCTCGTGAATAATTGTATAGTATGTATGTTATTTTCTATTACTTCTTTATCTTCATCAACCCATAAAAGCCCATGCTGAACATTTTTTAGGGGGAATTTGCCTTAATCGTCATTTTTGGCACGATTGGCAATCGCAGTACCAGTACTAAATTTGCGTTATGACGGAGTTATTTTTTTTTTATTAATACATTATTCTTATATAATATGTCTTTACATATGTCTTTACATATGTCTTTACAAAAGTAAGAAAAGAAAAAGTAACAAAAACTTTGATCAAAAACAATACTTAATTTGTAATGGCTGATCTAGGAAAATATTTATGCTTCAATTTTATTCTTCATATTTTAATTAAACACTTATACATATAGGTAAACTTATATATACATACATATAAATAAATATACATACATACAATATACACACGTACACACTCACATACACATATTATTATTTTTTTTTTGTATCAATTAGCGAATTGGACATCTAAATTAAGATGCTACTACGTATTTATAAAACTACGAATGCTACCAACATAAACAATAAAGATTAATTGTCTACTCCTGTCAAAGCATGTACTACCGTTAGTTTAAGTGAATTTTTTGAATGGATAAATGGGTCAATGTGAGAGAATTTACTGTTAAAATTTTTAACCATTTTGGTGAGGACACTATTCTTGCCATAATTAGTATGATGTAAGGGAACACTGAATAAAGGTGTATATCTAGTCCCTTATTTAGCTAAGTTTTTGTGTGCTTATATTTTTATATTTTGTTGAAAGGTAAATGTGCGGAGCAAAATCATTCTGCTTAGCTATAATAGAAGGGTGTTACTAACATCCATTATCTGAAACTAATATCTTAAGTGTTTCGTCGACTAAAGGTCGCACCCTTTGATATATAATAATACGACACATTTTAGAAGACATTTTTAATGTACAGATAATGTACTGCTCCGTACTATTAAAATAAAAAATTATTCCTACATTGAATTTTAGATTGAGAAATGCCGAAGGACTAAGTAAGTGCCTTGCTCAGATTAAAGAAGGTTCCTCGAATTTCATTCACTCGTTGAAAGGTGACCGATCTAACTACATGTCTTTAGAATTAAAAAAAATTCAGGGACAATTAAAGCAAACACGCATTGGGGCAACGTGTTCTACTCTTTCCTATTTTTAAACCCTTTACACATGAGAACAGCCAATTCAGATCCGACAATTACTTGTCGTCTGTGGTATTACTTTATGATTTACAGCTCCCTGGGGCAGTGGTTTAGCAATAAATTACGGCGCTGAGGACCGCGGCTTCGAATGCCGCATATTTGTTTGGCCTACAAATAATTATTTCGAGTCTGGATGTTAGGTATGTAAAATGCCTCCACGATACTGGAGAAAATTCTAGTAGCGTGGTAGAGGTAACGTTATTTTTTTTTAAAGAAAGAAAAAGAGATTTACGTTTTAAGGCAAATAAAAATATGAGATATAACGTAATATATCTCACATCATTTTGGGAACATTGCAATTTGATTCTGTCACTAACAATATTTTACTTCGTCACTCATGTAGCACATGCGGTTAGTTGATAGGTGGAGATAGTTCAGGTTGTGTTTTGCGATTTTCCGGACCGATACGACTTAGGGACCTTCAAGAAAAGAGCCTACTCCTTTTTAAAAGGCCGGCAACGCATCTGCAATTCCCCTGGTGTTGCAGTTGTTCATGGGCGGCGGTAGTCACTTACCATCAGGTGAGCCGCATGCTCGTTTCCTATAAAAAAAAATTGTAAACATTGGTAATGAAATATTAAAACGTGCAAGATTGTATTGCACGCCTCACAACGTGAGGGAGTGCTCTACTCTCGATATGTGGCCATACCTCAATTTCGCTACATAAAATCGTTCTTATACTTTTAGCTAGACATCAAATCCATATTATTATTAACGTTACAATAACTACAGACATTGAATTATACGATTAGTTTATTTTCTAATTGATTCACTTTAGATTACATAACAAAAAATACATAAACATGAAATTGAAAAAATATATGAACTGCCGTCCGTTGGTCTGTGCGTCGGTGAGTCTTCTCGCTCAATAGAAATGTAAGCAATAGATTGAGATATATAGTATTAAATAAGATTCCATATATTCTAAGGAGGATCCCTATTGATTTTGTTATTGAACTCAACATCGTTTAAAAGTTATTAATGAAAGTCGATCAGATTCTTTTTTTTTTTCTTGTAAAAATTATCGTCACTATTTTTATTTTTGTCATCAAAATTAAATGAAACGCTCATGAGGCGTGCATTTTCGGGTTTTCCAAACTACATTTGTTATGCCATGCGAGTGCTTTCCAATAGATTATTAAAAAAAAACTTTACATTAGATTCATAATTTACCATTTAATTAAAAGTCACAACAAATAATTGAAGAACAAAACTTATAAAATAAAATATTTAGAATAAGTAGTTTATAAAAAATATTCTATCTTAAATATAATAAAAGCTGATAAACCTTTTGTTTATTTAATTTTATCCACTTTTGCCAACCCTACCAAAATAGATAAAAAAAATTGACAGCTCCTTAGAAGCTTTGCCTCTGCGGGTGCTTTACAGCACCCATGGTCACGGGTGTTTGACGTCCCGATGTCATAGTTAGCCCGGCTACCTTCAGTTTTTGAACATTAATTTTTGGTCCGATCTACGCAGAATGAGCTTACATTACTATGTGGTACAAGTTTAATGTTGCCAGGGGAGCACATAATATCGCTGTCTTGACAGACTTAGTTCCGCTGTGAATGCAGTAATAATTATGTTAACCGATGTGAATACAGCAAGATCGGTTTATTTCAGCACTTCCTTAGAGTCATGTCCTATGCATTATTGTTGTGGGGATCAGAAGCTTACATAGTAGATATCCATCTACAGAAAAGAGCTATACGTGCGATTTTGAATATAAAACCAAGAGACTTAATCAGTATTATTTATAGTATTAAATATCTGACGTGACGTATATACGTAATACGTGACGTGTAGTGGCGGCGTAAGAGAATCCAATAACCCATATCATCCCGTAGTTGTCGTAAGATCATATCATCATACATGGTAGAGCCATGCTGCAGCTATATTAGTATTTAGTAGTATAGTAGTAGCACGAATGGGTCGGCTCAACCGGGGAAGGACCACGCTCTCACAGAATACCACCGTAAAAAAGCAGCTTAACGCTGCTGTGATTCGTATGGTGAGTGTAGAGAACCGGAGACCCTTTTTACTGTAAAAGAGGCATTCCATCTTAGTACTCACGGGTGACAAGGCATCTGCATTTTGATTCTTTATTGAGGATAGATGTAGATGTCTATGGGTCATAGCAACCACTTACCGTCAGGTGGACTGTGTGCTCGTTTGTCACCCTATCCTATAAAAAAAAAAGATTCAACAAATGAAATTTGACTGGGATTTTTATAGCGACATTTTCCTGATGAAATAATAACTCACTACTGAGAATTTCTTGACAGAAAATCCCAATAACTGATTTTCACATGATCGAACAAGCCGCGCTTATGACCACGAGACAAACGGGGCAGTCAAACTTGTCTTATAGTTCTTTTTTTTTACATTATACTATCTTCGGATTTTTTCATTCTATTTTAATCTATTCATTTATCAGAACTGTACATATAACATATATGTAAAAAATATTTATTGTAGCATTTATTACCCAAAATTACATAACGTCCGGAACTTTTTAAAACATTTCAAAAGTTTCTTACATTAGGAGCGCAACGAAATAATCCTGCTGTAAATAGAAGCCTTAATAGGAAACTGCGGAGAGCCAAGATTAAAGAGCTCTGTGAAAACTCACTTCGTTCGAAAGTGCACCGCCGCAAAGCTTAAAGAGTCGAGACTTAGTCAGCTGTTCAATGAAAGTTTACACGCAAGATAAGCTCCGTTCCGCTCCGATATCAACTAGCTTGAAGAGCACCCCGTCTGATTGATACTGTACTCACATACGCTTTGCACCTATATGATGGAGCTCAGTTCCATTATTTTAACTACTCTAAGCCAGTGCTTGGCTACTATCCCGCCTGATGGTAAGAAGTGATGCAGCCGAAGATGGTAAAGCGCACTGACTTAACAAAAGCCTATTTATTCTTGCCTTAAAGACATCCACATTGTAGTCGGATGGAAAGACAGATGCTGGTAATCTATTGCATCCCTTTGCTGTACGCATGACGAACGATGAAGCTAAGCTAAGCTCTATGGTAATACAAGTTGTACGTTTTTAAAAAAAAAGTGATATCGTCCGCTAATAAAGGCCGCACATCGGTCTTATCGGTCACTTGTAT
The DNA here is from genome assembly GCA_029286625.1 of Parnassius orleans. Taxonomy (NCBI): domain Eukaryota; kingdom Metazoa; phylum Arthropoda; class Insecta; order Lepidoptera; family Papilionidae; genus Parnassius; species Parnassius orleans. Next base: position 1,288,920 of record JAGSMP010000037.1, read on the forward strand.
GGCAGTTGATCACAGGCAGAGAAGAGAGAGTAGGTCCCATAGTCCTCTATATCCATTGAACCCTCTCTCAATCCCTAAATTCTTTGACTAAAAATCTACAGGAGGTAATTAAGGAAAGTTAGGGTTGAAAAAAGATAATGAACGAGAGTACTACGTCTTTATTTTAAATAAAATATCGTTTTCATCGCAGAGACATCTTGGACTATATATAAAAATCAGGTGTTTTTGAAACACACAAAGCCGTGAAGTTGCAACCTCAGCCTCCTCTTATTTCTAAGAGCGTTATGGAGCATTTAGTCCGCCGTGCTGCTCCAGAGCCTATTGGAGGAGTTCACATGTCCCTGAAATACTCTATTCCTCAGATATGCAGGTATCCTCACGATGTTATCCACCGCCGTGCACGTGGTAAAAATAATATTACATTTATATAATTTATTTCACTGTTTTATGAGTCATAATTTCTTTTAATGGCCACGCTTAGCAGGTAGAATGGCGATCGCAGTAAGAGATGTGTAGCTCCTTTGACGTTGCTTCACGTATGTCGGTCTGGGTATTTTACATTGGGCATATAAGATGAACTTATGTATATTATGCCTCTTACCCGCATTACCAATGAATGGGACAATATTTTAACTGCCATTCTATATGACGCACGATTGGCGTCTAGATTTCAAAATTAAAATCTTACAAATAATACTAAAGTTTTTGCATTTTTTCGTTTAGAAAGCGAGGTTGCAGTTCCTGCTAAGATTTTGACATGATTATGATAAAGGTACCATCGTTGAACTTTATGAAAATTTACATTATACTCACCGCGTTCACGCCCCTTTTTTACGTAGACTTTAGTATTCATGATTATCTAAAACCTGTTTAAATATAACGATAAAAACATCAATTTTAAAAATGGGATAGTGTTTATAAGTAGTAATTTCATTTTAATCAATTACAATTCGGACAGACGAACCGATATTTATCTGCTATTACTTCTTTGATTTCATTAAATGTAAGCATAAACTAATTGGCCACTCATCGTTTGCTTTCATTATTCCGGAGTTATATAATCTCAGAAAAAGATGATGAAACCTTTCTTTGCAACTGACTATTTCATTTACTTTTTTCAATCGCTTTGTTGTCTTTTAAATTAATCAATAAAATATTAAAGTAATAGTGTATTGTAGAGGGGAATCTACCAATCGTTTCCCCAGTAATCGTTTTGCCAACTTCACCAGCAAACGGTGCAAGCTCTGACGACTGACTAATGGTGGAAAATCAACCACAATGTACTGAATTTAAATCCCACTGACTGGCGATAAAACGCACCATTATCTGCGCAAGGCAACGACCCTCTTGTGGAAATAATATGATGCATTTCTTGCGCAATTCTCAGATTCTATATCTACCTTTTGCCGACTACGAGGGTCGCTGCAAAAGACTTCACCTATTGCCTCTAAACATACGCAGAGACATAGCTGACGTCTGTGTTCTAATAAAAGTCGCACAAAATAAAATGGATTGTCCGGAGCTTCTCAGTAAAATCTTACTAAGAGCCCCTGTTAAAAAACTACGCAAAAATGTATTACTCCATGTTCCATCTTGTCATACTAATTATAGAAGTAACAGTTTTATACCAAGAGCTTTTAATAATTATTACGAAAACAACGACTTAGACTTATTCTGTGATAGTATTGCGAGCATTAAATCTACTCTTACAATAGATTTCATAAGTACCTAGTGTGTCTGAGTAACGATTTGTTGTTAATGAATGTATTATGCCTATATATGGAAGCTTTTTATTGGCATATACATTTTAATATAGTAATCTAGATTGTAAATATAGCTGTAAGCTCCCCAAATAAAATAAAATGTCCAGCAGTAGATTTAAGTGGCTGATGAAATAAGAAAAAGAGAAGATTAGTACACGTTCAGATTCATTGCTACGAACAATTCAAATGTGTAATTAAGGTATTTATAATAAATATTAAAAGGTCTCCAGGTTTAAGGACGTATCTTACATCGTGCTTTTTTATGTAAGTGAGGGTGACCAACGAGCTGACGTAAACTGTAAGTCCACCTGATGGTGAGTGGTTGTTGAGTTTAAGAATTAAATTCAAATGCGCTGGTCGGTCTTGAGGACTAAGAAGGCATACCTCCTTACCAGAAAAAAATACTTCAAGAAACAAGCTTACTCCTTTCTAAAAAGCCGGCAACGCATCTGCAATTCCTCTAGTGTTGCAGTTGTTTATGGACGGTGGTAATGCTCGTTTGCACCTCTCTTCTATATAAAAAAAAAACTTAACATACGCAACACAGCAGCATTATACTGCTATTTTACGTTGGTAGTCTGTAACGTTTTCGGTCCTCCGTTGAATTAACTCATTTGTGCCTGTCATTGTATGTTATTGTCGGTGTAAATGAGTTTTATTAATAACTTTAATTGAACAAAACTGTAGTAAAGATAAGTTCTAATTAAGGTTCGTGCGGTGAAGCACCTTTATAAGAGTTGTTCAGACTATAACATTAAATCAAGAGGTAGCCCAGGAAGGTTCAAAACACAATGAGGCGGCATTGTGTTACCTCGCCACTTAATTACTCCTGGCGAGATTAGTTCTCGAGTCGCCATATAATATTGCCGTTTCTAACTTTATTTTAATTCTAATTATACATTTTCATTCACTTGTATTCATGGCTAATATAATATTTGCATGTTACTTGATTTTCATTAATCATTACATCCCATCACTTGTGATCCACTGGCTGAACATAAGCCTCCCCCACAGTACACATTCTCTTATCTGTGGCCTCCCCCAAGGCATGTCGTTAAGCACTGTCGGGAGCCACCTGCATTCATCAACTTTCTACGTCTATAAAGCTGGAATGGTCATTTGGGCAAAATCACTAAAATTTTTGCTAAATATTTAGTGCTAATTTAGTGCTGCAAATTTAAATTTCACGCCAAAATAGCTTGATCAAAAATTAGAAAACTGCTAGCTTTTAATTAAGCTAGCAGTGTTCTACCAATTAAAACGATAAGCGCTTAATACAGCACCAAATAGAAGCATCAATAATTTAGTGGTCAATTAGTGCTGCCGATATACGCAAAAACAAAAATTGGGAATTTTTTTTAATATCATAAACTCTGCTATCACGCACAATTCACGTACTTTGCTGAACCTGTCAAAGTGGCAGTTTTCGGTATATGGAAAAAATATTTTCTTTAGCGCTTTATTTCGCATGTGCTTGCAGCACTAATTGAGCACTAATTTATTATCTTATATCATTAGGTGATAGCCCACTCTGATGTCAATTTTTCATTACATACTCTGCTAAAGATGTCAAAGTAGCAGAGTTTATGATATTAAAAAAAATATTTTCCCAATTTTTGTTTTTGCGTATATCGGCAGCACTAAATGAGCACTAAATTATTGATGCTTCTATTTGGTGCTGTATTAAGCGCTTATCGTTTTAATAGGTAGAACACTGCTAGCTTAATTAAAAGCTAGCAGTTTTCTAATTTTTGATCAAGCTATTTTGGCGTGAAATTTAAATTAGCAGCACTTAATTAACACTAAATGAGCACTAAATATTTAGCAAAAATTTTAGTGATGTTGCCCAAAGGACCATTCCAGCTTAAGAGACCTTAACTTTCTGCATCTCATACCAGGTAGTCACTCCATCCCGTAGGGGGCTGCTCTATACTTTGCGTACCGGTACAAGACTGCCACTCGAAAACCTTTCTTCGGCCGCCGATCCATTGCCAATTTATCATACTGATCCGATGGTCTATGTCGATCACTCAAGTTCTACTGCGGAAATCCTTATTATGAAGTCTATCATGCAGAGAAATATACCTCCCCATGGTTTAAAATAAATATATAGCAATTATAAAAAATATAATTTAAGTTTTATTTACATAACATAATATATAATATTTTATTATATACAATATTAAAAACAATAATAAAAAAAAACTAAAACTAGTAACTTAATGATCATACAATCCTACTCCCCGCGGTATCGTGCCAATATTTAACTTTTAATAAAAGTACACAACCGTTATCAAGAGGTAGCAACTAGAATCTCGTCTAGTTACATGAAAATATTCTTCCCTCCCATATTTCTCGTCCCTTTAAGATGGATTCTAAGAATGAAATTTACATGGAAACACCTCTGAAGTATGACCTATTTCAGAAAAAGGAATAATTTTAATCGGTCCAGCTGTTGCTGTAAAATCGGTGAACATAAATAACGAAACATACGCGTCCAATGAAGAACCTTCTAAAATTTATAATGTCTGTATATAGCTATCAGACGAATATGTGTTGGAATGCGGGGTGAGGCATGGGGGGGTTGTCTTCGCCTGTACTGTTCAGTCTCTACGTAAACGGGCTCATTGGTGCACTCAGTGAAACAAGGGTAGGATGTTCTGTTGATGGTCATATGATCAATAATATAAGTTATGCCGATGACATAGTGTTGCTGAGTCCATCGGTGAGTGCGTTGCGTAGACTGTTAACTGTATGTGAAACATACGCTGTTGAACATGGACTCCTCTATAACACCAAGAAAAGTGACTTAGTGGTTTCGTGTTAATAGTAAGCAGCCCTTGATTGTGCCGATGCAATATGCTTGCCCGCAGGTTTGCTAGGTGTACAATTGATGTCAAAATTACCCTCTTCGAGGCATACTGTCAAACATTTTACACCTGCAGCCTGTGGTGTGACTATACGCAGAGGACCTACAATCCTATCGCATAACGCGGCGCGTTCCTTATAGCCTTTAGGTTCTCTTTACTCATGAAATAAAAACGAGGAACCTCATGATATATCGGTACTGGTAAATTACAATATATTTAATTATTTTATAATTATATTTCAATATAATAATATAATGCTAAATGCAGATATAATATGAAAATCATGAAAAAATTACGTTTCTACGTTTACCACCCCGCGGGTTTCATTAGGAAAATTCCTGATAACAAATCGAAATAATCAAAAAGCAACGCTTGCCAACCTACGAGCAATCTATGGTAAAAGCCTAATCAGCAGTGAAATTTTGATAGGCTTAATCATAGAACAACACGGGCCATTGGCGGACCGGAGAGGAGTAGTCAGAGCGTTTTTACCCTATACAGAACTGTCTGTTGCGGGCGAAATCTGCGCACACAAAAACAATCGTCTGTCACTATGAAACTCACACATAACATTTAAAACAATATACTAACATTTTCACACACACATATATTAACGCGCCCTCAGGATGCTAATGGGCCTTCCTAGATACTGTAGTACTTCAAGCATGTTTGCTGAAGCAGGTGTTGAAGATTTTTATAGCATCATCATAAGGAAGTGAACTGCGTCAATGTTATGCAGACTACGGAAGAGCTCAAATGGCAAATGGTGTCTTGAGGATATTTCAAGATAGGCTTGACTGTCCCATTCAGAGGCATTGGATCCTAATGCATGTGGGTGGGACATTCAAGTTTCTTAACTGATTGCTGTCGTCCTATTGATATAATTTATTTATCCTTATTATCTTTGTTTTCTCTTTTTTTTTCTCCATGTAGGGCATTGTGATGATACGGGCTTTAAGGACGCGTTTGCAAAATTGATAGGTATAGAATCGAACTATTACAATGACACGGGTCACACACACAAGTGTACGCACGGTTAGCTGCGGGTGTGGGAATCGTAATCAAGTAAAAACATTTTGATAATTTGAAAGATTGATTTTTTCTCATTTCTTATACCTACAAAAATATATTAACATACGAAATACGAATAGCTGCTCCAGACTGTTAGGCACTAGAAGCCCACTACTAGCAGTGAGATGGTGGCTGTGGACTTTGGGCTGGTTTTGTTAGTTATGATAAGACTAGCTTCGACTTGGTGAAGTGACTTGAAGGTATACTGGTGACAGCTACTGAACTCCTCGACGAGTAGTACTAGGTGTGCCGAGTTTGGGCTCGTTTTGTTAGTCATGATGAGAGCTTACCTCCGGACTTGATAGAGTGACCTGATGGTGTACTTCGGTGACAACTGCTGGAATTCCTGGACGAGTAGAACTAGGTGCGCCGAGTTTGGGCTCGTTTTGTTAGTAATGATTAGACCTAACCTCCGGGCTTGATGGAGAGACCTGATGGTGTACTTTGGTGACTACTGCTGGAATTCCTGGACGAGTAGAACTAGTGTGCCGAGCTTGGGCTCGTTTCTGGTACAGCTATGTCGACTAGAAAGACTATATTGTTAACTTTGTCTTTCAAAGTTCACAATTATATATATATACCGGTGTTTGTGAAACGCTCCCGAAAACGAAGACAGATGACAGTACTAAGGATACCCATGATGATGGGTCACAAAGAAATTGATCCCGAATAATCATGAAAATACTTAAACATAAAACCAGCAGTGAAATTAAAAGAGAAAATCAGCTGACAATAGGGTCAATATCCTCGCGGGCGCCGAACTCGTTATCTAGATCGGTACGAAACAATGCATTAGGTATACTACTCACTCTACCTTCTCTTTCACACACGCTGCCTCGTGTCGCCTCGCGCTGTGGAATTTACACATTCTTCAAGGACGTTACCTCCGTGCGCATTTGTTTTGGCTATAATTTTAGTTTTGAGACAGTTCCATGTTGACTATCACGAGCGACAGTTCAAGTTCAGTTGTTTTGTTTATTAAATTATTGTCGTTATTACTTGTTATTTATTACTTAATGATATTGTTCTTGTTGTTACATTTTGTGTTTTTGTTTTGTTTTAATAATGCCTAACGCGTAGGTACGTTTATAGTGCTCGTGAATACGGCAACATGCTAATGTGCCTTGGAGAATCTCATAAGGCCACGGAGGATCGGTAAGCTATTTCATACCTAATTTTTAAATAACTTAGTACTGAACTGATCTGAAAAGATACATAACTGAATACATCAGAATAATAAACATACCTACAGAATGGATAAAAGCATGATTCTATCCTTGTTAACATTTTATTTAAGTATTTTTCATTAGCGGGAATCGAACCAGTTATTTGGTTTATTTAACCTGTGAATTGAATTAAAGTGGCTACGTAGAGACAAGCACAGTGGCAAAGGTTAAGTAGATAAGTTAGGTATTTAGACAAGTGTTGTAAATTATTAGGTATTGTGATACCATCGCTAGTTGCGGGCCGCGCGAATTCGGCGTTCGCGCGTACATTGACCCTAGTCAGCTGATTGTAATTCAGTAATTCCACTGCTGGTTTTATTTAAGTATTTCATGATTTTTAAATGAAATTAACATTTTATTTAACTATACTAACACGATGGAGCGTGAATAAAGCTAATAAAACGTTGTGAAAAGATGATTTTTTTCATCAGGATCGATTTTATATTTCACCCATCATCAAAGATATAGTTAGTACTGTCGTCTGTCTTCGTTTTCGGAGCGTTTCAAAATACCCTGTGTGTATATATATATATATATATATATATAGATATATATATATATATATATATATATATAATTGTGAACTTTGAAAGACAAAATGTATATATATACATATATATACATACATACATATAATCACGCCTTTCCTGTAGGGGTAGGCAGAGACCACTTCTTTCCACTTGCTACGATCCTTACATACTTGTTTCGCTTCGTCCACTTTCATTATTCCTTCATACATGGTCTTCGGTTTAGGTACTCTTGACCTGGCCTTTTTCAAGACGTCCCTGATTTGGTCGAGAAACGTCCTCCTAGGTCTACCCTTCCAACACTTTGATTCACACTGCCTTATACACTTTTTTCGTCAATCGTTCTTCATTCATTCTCTCGACATGGCCAAACCATCTCAGCATACCTTTCTCAATTTTTGTCACTACATCTTCTTTCAAATCACAACGTTTCCTTATCTCACTATTTCTTATCCTGTCACCAATTTCTAACATTCATAATGTTATATATATATATATATATATATATATATATATATATATATATATATACAAGGAAATGTCCGCTGCATTGTCCAATGCTTGTTGGCAAAATTTACATCTCTTCGAAATATTTTTTTAATTTCTCAGACTTTAATTTCTCAGGTTTCCTCACGATGTTTTCCTTCACCTAGCACGTGGTAAATCAGCACTTAAAATTGCAATAAACAATTTCATTGATGCCGGCGGGATCTAGCCCGGCTTGCTCGCGTACTGTGAAATTTACAGCGAGCGCTTAGCCCCTTTGCTACCACGGCTGTGGTATATTTTGTTATATAATTGAATTCAGTTTTCTCAGCATACAATTCGCAGCTACATAATTATTACTTTCAAGCTTTCAAGATTAGTTTTCTAGCGCATACTATAGTACTAAACAGTCTGGTTCCAACGACAATTGCACTTAATGTACAGTACGAACAAAGTTGTTCCCTCGCCTATTTTGTTTTTTTACTTCAGTGTATAAACTAAAAAGCTATTACAGCGTGTCTAACATTAATAGTGATATTTAAAAATTATAGTTACGTGTTTCGTTACTTAGTGGGTTTTTGAGCAGCGAAGACGTGTTGCAAAACATCATGTTTGCATGCAAAGCATGATGTTTTCTTCAGCGCCGAACACATAGTAAACTGGTATTTAAAATCGCAGTTATTATAACATTTACATTAGTGACGGCGAGGATCGAACTCGGGTTGCTCGCCAACATTTAAAAGGGGACGCTTATCCTCAAAGTTACCAAGATTACATTAATATTTACTCGTAAGGATTCTTTATATTTGTTTATCGGATTTCGTCATTTGCAGTGCGCGCAGTTGGGAATTTATGTGTTGATTTTTCCATACGTATATTAAGTAGAGATATTTAAGATAAGAATGGATAGGAACCTAAGCCAAAGTACATTTTGATGTGAATTGCAACGGTCAAATGTAATGTTTCGATACAAGCTTTAAATAAATATAATACTCGTAATAATTTTTAAATCCAAAATAAAACGATATCAGAAATAATTAAGTTTGACTCCCGACATCTTTAAAACTCTAGTGAAACTTTATACTTATGTACGCATTTTTTGGAAAATATTAATAATACAAATTTCAATATAACGAAACAGATTTCAATATGAACGGACTTACGTGTTAAATAACAAATAAGTTTCTCCTAATATCGGCTCCGCAACTCCGCCGTCATCGCTTCTAGGTCGTTAGACTTTCGAGAAGCTTTTCGCATTTGTGAGCTTACAAATATATACATTCCTTGGCTTTTAGAGTGCTTAGATACTGGCTTCGCAAAGCATATTATTACGTATTCACATTCGTCTGCTTGCTAATGCATTTTGAATATTTTTCAACATTAGTTCATTTATTTTTCATTTTATATCTAATGTGTAGTATTTATTCTAATTAAATGTTTTTGTTATAAATGTTAATGTGTCCTGTCCCGTCTGCATTGGAATACGTTTTCAAGCTACTGGGCTGGAACACATACACAGGCTAAATTGTACGACTAGGCAAGTCCAACTTTGAACGAGAGTGTTAGTCGAAGGATTTAACTCGGCTAGGCAGCGTTCGCCAGATTACGAGGCATCTTCTCGTCACATATACCTAAAAACTTGAAAACAAGTGTGTACAATAAGTTTGTGTTGCCAGTAATGACATATGGATCTGAGACGTGGTCCTTCACTGTTGCCCAAATGGGGTAACTAGCGTCTAAGGTCGGAACTTCTCTGCGTGATACATAGATCAGCAAGCTGAGTGGGAATGGGCCGGCCATATAGATAGAAGTACCGACAACCGATGTGGAATTAAGGTTCTCGAGTGGTAGCCTCGTACCGGTAAGCGTAAATATAGGCCCATCACTAGATGGAGTGGCGATCTGGTAAGCGATGCAGGAAGTCGATGGATGCAGGTGGATCGGGACCTTGCTTTGTGGCATTCCTTGAGGATAGCCCATGTACAACAGTGGACTTGTGAAGGGCTGTAATGATCATGGTGATGAGACTATATCTCAATTTAAATGCATCCAGGGGATGGAGTTTTAAAATAACTTTTTAGACGACATTCTGGCTGTCACCTTGAGCTTGTGATAGTTCTTTGTCCAATACAAAAGAGTCAAAAATTAAACCTTCAATAAAATTTAAATACTGTACTAAACAGGACAAAATAATTTTCACATAATGTGTTTACTGCATAATATGTGGAAATCATTTTATTCTTTTTAATTTTTTTTTTGTAGTCGGTTTTTACTTTTTCCAAGTTTAATTATTTAAATTCGATTTAGTCCGAAAACCTGACACCGTGTTGGAAACACTGGGCCTCTGATATGACATTACGGACTGTAAAACTACGTGTAATGCACAAGCGTACATCCGAAATTCTATCGTCAATGGACGGTGCCACTGACATAACATTCGGAAGAGTAAAATTACCGTGTAGTGCACAAGCGCCCTTACGATATAAAACCTATTGTCCGGTTAGAATACACGGGCGATGCGTCGGGTCGACCAGAACGGTTTGAACGAATCGGGTCGGGTACACGAAGGCAACCTTACCTTACCTTTGCTCGTTCCTATGGTGTGGACGTGCGTACTATATTAATGCGAGATATTAAGCTACTAAATATCGATACCAAGAAGTTCCCGTGTCTATGAAACATTGCTCATGAAGACTATAATACTAAAGAGTAGAAATTCATGTCATTACTTAGTTCAACGCTCTACAGTCTACACGATACGATCATGACGGCACACGATGCTCTGGCATACGACTTGGGTGCGTAGAAACCGAATGTAATGAACCGTCTTTGTGCAAGGTTCATCCGATCGGGTGACCATATTGGAGAATGGTATCAAATAATACCTGACATGTACCTTGCGTAATAAAATCCTATTCACTTTTGCTTTGAAGACACACGTTGAAATAGGAGGCAAAGACAGACGCCGGAATACGCCGGTTTAATATTTTAAATATGTTTTTAAGATTATTTTTATTGTGAAAATGATTTTGATCGCTTATCAAGGTATAAGCAACTAGGTACAACCTATAACTTAATCTTAATAATGTTTTAGGAATCGATTCGTTTTGGAAAGTGATTAGTTTTCATAGAACATAGTGAAACATTTGTTCGAACATTATTAAATTATTATTTATTAGGTACGTTTAATTTAATTCAAATATTTTTGTTAACTATGAATTAATAAACTATTGACATGCGAACCAATAATTACATTTCCAAAAATATTGATGGATCCCGAAAATCACTAAAAATTACTTGTATTTGCTTTTTATAGAATAGGGGTGACAAACGAGCATATAGTCCACCTGGTGGTAAGTGGATGCTATAGCTATTAGACATCTACATCTATCATCGATTAAGAGTCAGAAGACAGATGTGTTGTCACCCTTGAGGACTTACATGGAATACCTCGTCACCAGAAAAGAAGGTCTCCGGTTCTCTACACTCACCATGCGAAACAAGGCAGCCTTATTCTGCTGTTTTACGCAGGTATTACTTGAGAGCGTGGTCATGCCCCGGTCAAGTCGACCTAATCGTGCTGCAGCTCTGTAAAGTTAGCATAGCGACAGCTTGGCTCTATTACGCAAAGTGGTAGAATTTTTAATATTATTAATTTCCAATGTTTCGTTTAAAGTGAATGGGGTATGGTCGTATATCACACGAAAGATCTTTAGAAATACCTACAATCCAAACATGTGTAATATACATATAAAATATTTTTATTGTATTATGTTGTTATTATTTAGATCATAATAGTCGGGTTCTTTGCTTTTTTTTTTAAATTTACCTACATGGTCTAATCGGCAAAAGCGACTAGGTATTGTTTCCTTTAAAATTATGAATACGAAAAATATTAAATAACTATTTGTTTTTTGTTTCAGGTATGTGGTGTTGACGATGACTAAACATTTTGGAGTATTGGGGTAATTATTTCAATATCCATATTAATTACTATTAAGCTAAGCAGGCACCGTAATTTAACAATTAAATAATTTGAGGCTCGATGACATGAAGCCCATTTGTTTTTGTTCTTTTAAAAGGATTGCGTAGCAGACCTTTCACTGCACTCACGAGGAAGCCTGAAGCATAGGCACTGCTCTACATGAACGCAACTCTATTGAAAGAAAATCTCCATTAAATGGTCTTGTTTTAATATATAGTCAATAGTCATATATACTTATAAACCTTTTAAAAATTATAAATAATAATTTGGATACATTTTTCAAATTTATATTTACATTTGTGTGAACTGAAGTGAAATGAAGTGTGAAGTCACAAGTTTAAAAGATATGTTATAAAAGATGTGGTGTGTCTGCGCATAACTTAAAAAAAGTCTTTAAGTATAACCGACTTCAACGAACTAAAAAGAATAAAATAATTTCCAATAGAATAAAAATTATTGTGTAGTGGCGGTGTAAGAATATCCACTACCCTATATCAAGCAGCGTCTTTCTAATAACGACTAAAAATAAAAACTAAAGAACGTCTTCCTAATAATTACTAAAAAAAACTTCCTAATAACCACTAAAAATGAAAAGTAAATAAAACTGGCGGTTACAAACCCGCTTTCCAAGCGTAATAACTATGGCAAATATCCCCCCTATGAGGCAATCTATGTTTATCACTTGTGGACTTGTGAAAAAAATTGACCCTTTTGAAGATGACTAAGGAATATCACAAGCTGAAGGTAACAACTAGAATATTCCTGAATATGTCCTGAACGTAATAGACTAGGAATAGATCTTATGGAATTTCTTTATTTGTGGCTGAATTGTTCGATACCAGATACCCTTCTCACGTGATCTTACGTCAAAATGTTCTTGCCATAATGCTCTGCGCTGATCTTTTAAATGTTGAATATGGTCTGAAAAAAGGGGTAACACTATTATGAGAATCCCGTCCTCAGCTGCCTGTTTTGCTTACAGGGTAACATCCTCATTTCCTCTTATCTGTATATGAAATGGCAACAATTGAATAAATAACTTTTTATTTTGGAATTGCAATTTTAAGATTGATTATATCATAGGCAATCGGTTCACCTCTCACTTGAGCGGTACAACGAGCCATGCAATGCAATGCTGCTGGGAACTTTTAGAATCAGTCAAAATGACAAATTGGCCAAAATATATTGAATCGATATATAATAGAGCTTCAGAATAGCAATCAATTCAATATGAATAATCGAAATATCGAAATCAATCTTAAATTTCATACTGCATTCAGAGTACGGATCCCAAAAGCTGCACCTCCTCCGGTTTTGTCCTTAGATCCATCTGTGAAAACTTTGTACCAGTTTTCGTATTACTGTTGGATAAAAAGTGTACAAATATTCTTAAGATGCAGGTTGCTGTATGAATGCTTGGGACGATCAATGCGAGGAATAGAGTCTCGTATTACTTGCCGCAAATTAATATTGCTGACCCAAGTTTCAAGTGAATACGTTCTTTTGAATATTAATAAGCAATGTAATTTTCTTATTGTGCTAATAACGAGAATGTCTCAGCATAGCTAAATTGCGTATAACATTGTTAGTGGTGTTATTAGGAAGAGATTTAAATTTTTACCAAAACTTACTGGCGAGAAATTTTCTACGAAATTAAAGTGGTGGAAGACTCAGCTCATTTTCCCTAATATGGATCAAACGCGTCGCCAGCCGATGGCCCAGGGGTGGGCAAGTTGATATATAGAGAATGGGAAAGTGTAGAGGTACAAGAGCACATGAAACTTTACACTTCTATTGCGAGTCTTACCTCTACGGCGATTGTACGAGTAATAAGAACGGTACAAACAATGTGTAAAGTTCCACGAGCTCTTGACTGTACAATAAATAAGCTGGTTGCTTAGCATTTCACTACAATTTTTGAGTCTCTATGGGGAGCAGGGAAGGGCAGCTTCTTATTTAGGATAAGCGATGGATGCGGTACTTCTTATTAAATCACCAATTACACGTAAAGCTTGGTTTTGTATATGAATATGTTCAAAAAAGTTTTTATTTAAATCTTCTGTGACGTTTATTACTTTTTTATTTAGGAGAGGTAGAAGAAAATTTCGAATGACAATATTGCAAATTTTTACTTAGTTACAATAAAAATAAAGAAAACAAATAAAAGTATTACAATTTAGAGAAAATAAAAAATAATAGTGTCTGGGTCATGAGTTCACTTTAGCGTACTAATATCAACTTCATTTGTTTCTTTCCCACTCCGAGCGAGCAGAATAGCCCGCCAACATTACTGCTACACAGCTATGAAGGTAGGCTCCAGCTACACGGTGGTCGCAGCAGCGGCAGTTAAGTTGGTAACCTTCGGATTGGGCAGCATGCAATTCGGCAGCATTCATCAAAGCCAAGCAACTACGACATGGTAGATATTCTGTTTCGTAGAAGTAGGGGGTAAGACCCTGAAAAGTTGCTGTAAGGTGATTCGTCGTCGGAATTTTCCATAGATGGTATCAACCTCCGATTAACGCTTTATGCGCGGGAGAGAAGATACACAAGCATTGATCGGTGAACGAGGTTGTTGAAATATAGGGTGGCGCATAAGTAACGTTATGATTTAAAAAGTGAATAAATTTTTTGTTTACGTTTTTTTTGGTTTTCTCAGAGTTAACTTTGAAAAACTTGGGAAATTTATGGTGGAAAGACTTAGCACAGAACAAAGAACCAAACTTGTTCAATTTTATTTTGAAAGTCAGCATTCGATTATTCAGACACAAAGATCATATCAAAATTTCTTTCATGTTCGAAATGCACCTAGCGCTCCAACAATTTACCGATTGGTTCAGCGTTCTCGGCAAAAGGGGATGTCTGTGATCTTCTGCGTGCTGGAAGACCTCGTGCAGTTCGAAATGATGTGAACATTGCTCGGGTGCGAGCAAGCATTGAGGAAAACCCCGAAACTTCCACCAGGCGACGTTCTCAGCAGTTGGTGATGTCTAGGAGGTCTTTACAAAGAATTTTACATAATTTACCGTAAAAGAATCAATTGGTTCATGAGTAAAAAACAAGTGATGCACAAAGACGCATTCAATATAGTCACCGTTTGCAAGAATTGTGCCTAGAAAACAACGAGTTTATTCACAAACTCATAATGAGCGATGAGGCCCATTTTCACCTCAATGCGTGAACATTCAAGACAAAATGCAAGAATAATTGTTGAACATCAAATGTACCCACTTAGATGCACAGTATGGTGTGGAATAAATTCAGAAAAGACCATTGGACCATATTTTTCGAAAACGATGAACAAGTTGCGGTTAATGTGAATGGCATTCAATGCCAGGCAATGATTGAAATTTTTTTAAGGCCCGAGGTAGAGAACAATACAGAATTGTGGTTCCAACAAGATGGAGCCACAGCTCACACAGCTCGTCCAACTATGGCTCTCCTGCGCGAAATTTTTGGCGATCGAATAATATCGCGTTTTTCTGATTTTAACTGGCCACCGCGTTCGCCCGATTTAACGGCTCCCGATTTTTTTCTTTGGGGTTACCTAAAGGGTAAAGTGTATGCTAATAAGCCAAGAACCATGCAACAGCTTAAGACAAATATCCGAGAAGTGAGGGCGCTGGGACCAGAAGTTCTAAGAAAAATTATGGGAAATGCTCTGAAAAGAGCACGTCAGGTCGAAGCAAACAATGGGCACCATTTGAAAGATATTATCTTCAAAACATAATGTGAACATATTTCCAAACTATTATCTAAATTTTAATAAGCGCCAACGTTAAATAAAATCAGAAAGAAAAAAGTTATTCATTAAATAAATCATAACGTTACTTATGCGCCACTCTATACAAGCAGTGTACTTACACCTTTTACAACATTGCCGCAGTCTTATGTCTAATCTTATGAGTTTACTTATTGCAAAATATGAGTTATTTTAAAAGATTAAAAAGCTCACTTATGATAGTGAGTATTATTGCTATTTTCTTAAGTCAGGCGTTACAATAAATTAGTCTGTATATTTTAGTATTTGAAGATAATAAATGTTACATTTTATATTTTTATTATCTCTATACCTCTCTCCCTACCTCTCATTTATGAGCTTTTCTTTTATCGATGTTCTTCTTCCTCGTCACGTCATAAATACTACACGATCTTTAATTCCTGTTACTTATTGTCATTTACATTGATAATAATAATGATGAATGAGTTTTTAAGAATGGCTTTTTCTTATACCATTTGGTTTCTTTGCGGTCGAGTTTGTTTTGGAACGAAGTTCCTTATCGCACGGTACGAATTTGGCGAGAAAAAGTGTAAGATTTTTTGCGAGATAGAATAATATCCATCTCCCCCGCACTTTTTCTTATCTTGCCATGAAAGAAATATTATTTTAAATGAAGCTTCATTTTAATAAACGCTAGTAATTCATTTATTTGTATTTGTTAATCAATAATATAATACGTTTATCAATAATAATATATTACGAAAGGAACTTCGTTCCAACCGAGTGTTCCAAGACACTCACGCATGTTTTTTTTTTTTTTATACCTTCGACTATATACGAGTATGTAACAAAATTTCTTGGTCTGGTTGCAACTAATATCTGTAATAAAAGATTCTTGATATGAAGATATAATTATTAAAACACTATCACCTATAGAGCGTGCACGCTGGGTCGTGTGAAAACCATAATTCTACCAAAGTATTCCGTCCCGCGTGACTAAAATGAGATTTCATTGTACGATTAATACTAGGAAATAAATTCTATATGTTGCTGTTTGCAATTGCGATACCCATTGAAAATATGGCTGTTAAGTTGTGATTTGTGTGTAACCGCCTTACAAAATATCGCTCGTTTTGTATCTTTCGATTTTGCGCATGGAAACGATGATTCAAACTGATGTAATCTCACTTTAAGTTATTGTTCAAAATATTTTGTTATCGCATGCCTCAGCATAGAGTACACTATTTTTGCTATACTTGCATTAAAGCTTTGCAGTTGTAAAATATCAGCACACATGATACGATAACAGTGTAAAATGGCAGCATAATATTAATTTTTTATTAAAAAACGTAACCCCCACTAGGATTTTATCCTGTGTCGTGGGGGCAGTTTACAAACATAAATTGCACAAAGACAAACATCCAGACCCGGAACAATTATTTGTAGGCCATACAAATACTTGTTTCGTGCGGGATTCGAACCCACAGCCCTTAGCACTGCAACTCAATTGCTAAGCCACTGCGCCACGGAGCCGTCATGTATATAATGTAGTTTCGTGTGGAGGATAGATATAGGTGCATATGGACCTTATCAGCGGCAGCATCCACTTACTACTATATATATACGTGAGTGGTCTGAAAAGTTTCCGACCTAACAAAGATACAAGACATTTTTTCTAAAGAAAATTTTTATTTTTCTAAATAGTCTCCTTAACTCACATTTCTCCCAGCGATGCTCCCATCTCTCTAACCCGTTCAAATAGTACTCGGCGTTTTTCTCTGCAAAATAATTGTTCACGAAGGTGATTGTCTCCTCATTTGACGAAAATGTTTATCCTCCGAGCGCAATTTTTAGATGAAGGAACAAAAAGAAATCGCTTGGGGCAAGATCTGGTGAGTAAGGCGGATGGTCAAGCAGTTCAAACCGTAATTCGTGGATTTTCGCCATGGCAACCGCTGAAGTGTGAAACGGCGCGTTGTCATGGTTTTTCTTTTTCTGCAAATGTGGCCGTTTTTCCGCAATTTCTGCCTTCAGTTTGTCAAGTAATGATGCGTAGTATACTCCTGTAATGGTTTTTCCTTTTTGAAGATAATCGATTAAGATTGACTATCCCAAAAAACGGTCGCCATCACTTTCCCATCCGAAAAAACAATTTTTTTTTTTGGAGCCGGTTCCCCCTTTGCAGTCCACTGTTTTGACTGTATTTTTGTTTCGGCGTATAATGGTGTATCCAAGTTTCATATACAGTAATTAATCATCGCCAAAACTCGGATTTATTGCGCCTAAACTGCGCCAACAGAGTGTTGGAAATGTTCATTCGAGCACGTTTTTGGTCTAACGTGAGCAAACGCGGCACCCAACGCGCTGACAGCTTTCTCATGCCTAAATCTTGATTTAATATGTGACAAACACGTATTTTGGTCATTTTTATAGCCTCTGCTATCTCTCTCACTTTAATTCGGCGGTCGTCTAGCACCATTTGGTGAGCTTTAGCGATGTTTTCGTTCATCGTCTTCCAAGCTCTCACGGCCACGTTTAAATTCAGCTGCCCAAAATTTCACTGTGGTAAATGATGGTGGAGAGTCCCCACACAGAGTCCAACTAATTTGATTTGCGTAGGCGTATTGCCTTTCAAAAACAAAAATTTAATGACAGCTCGATTTTCAATTTTTTCCATTTTCACAAAAACACACATCGACTCACTCAAACGTCTGTCAAATAACAACTACGCGTCCAAAATGGCTGAAATATTTGGTGCGTAACTGTCAAAAGAAGCACAACTACATTCACTGGCTTTTATTGACGAGTGCTGCCATATTCACGTTGAGGTCGGAAACTTTTCAGACCACCCTGGTACTATGTGCTCGTTTGCTACCCTTAGTCCATACAATGCAGAAATCGAAGAAGAAGAGACGTAAGATTACGTACAGTAAAATTACATTGTACTCGAAACGAATGTTTGTTTTGTGTGTTACCCTTATGGCCGCAACACAAATGAGTTGACTTGACCGGAGAATGACAGAATACCAGCTTAAACATACATAATATACATAAACACTCACGCCTGTCACCCAGAGGGGTAGGCAGAGACTATGGACTTCCATTTGGCACGATCCTAACACACCTCTCTCGCCTCCTCCACATCTATATACCTACGCATACACGCTCGTCGGTTAAGGGTACTCTTAATTTGGCCCATTTTCAGTATATCGCCAATTTGGTCGATAAATTTTCGTCTAGGGCGTCCCTTCCCGACTCTGCCGTTCACCTCTGCCACATAAATTTGCTTTGTCACTCTTTCCTCATTCATTCATTCTACATGACCAAACCACCGAAGCATTCCTTTCTTAATCCTGGTCACAACATCATCTTGCAAACCACATTCTTCTCTTATCACACATTTCTCACTCTGTCATTTAGATTCAGCCCTAACATACCCTTAATGACCGCATTTCTACAGCATTTATTCTACTCTCATGCTTCTTCTGCCACCCAACTTTCACTACCATACATTAAAGTAGGGACTAACACATAATTGTGAATTGCCATACGTGCCTTTTTGGACACATTCTGACTTTCCACAACAGAGTGTAGAGCCCCATTTACTTTATTTCCTGCGTTCACTGTCGTTCTATATCCTTATCATATCTACCATCCCTGCTAAATACACATCCCAAATACACAAACTCATCTACTTGCTCGACCAATTCCTCTTCTATTCTTATTTCACATATCGTTTTACTTTCTTTCTTTCAAAACCATAACTTTCGTCTTACTTGCGTTCACATTCATTCCCCTTTCTTTTAATGAACTGTTCATTAATGTACCCATCATTTGCAACTCGGCCACCGACGACGCGAGTATGACTTGATCATCGGCGTACAAAAGGCATTTGACGGTTAACTCACCCATTCTTAACCCGCATTCTTCAACTTTCAAATTTTCCAAACAACTGTCCATAAATAGGTTGAACAGCCACGGGGAAGCCACACAGCCCTGTCTGACCCTTTATGGATGCCAAACCAGTCCGAGTAGGCCCCATTGATCCTGACTCAAGCACTGGAGTCCCTATACAGAGACTTCAATGCCTGTATCAACCCAGCGCTCAACCCAAATGAGTTCAGTGTTTGCCATAACACATCCCTGTCCACTCTGTCATAAGCCTTTTCCAAGTCCACGAACGCACAAAAACCTTTTGGTTTTTGGCCAAAAACTTCTCCGCGATCATGCGCATGGAAAAGACCTGATCCGTACATCCCATTCCCTTTCTAAATCCTGCTTGCACATCCCAAATTTTTCCATCAGTATCTTTCATAACTCTTTCAATTAGCACCTTAACATACAGTTTTTCCACAATACTAAGAGGACTGATACCACGGTAGTTTTACATTCCTGCTGCGATCCTTTTCCCTTATATATTGGGACTATCACGGCTTTGCACCAGTCTCCCGGTACCCGCTTAAGTTCCCAACACAAATTAAACAAGGTGTACAGCAGGTCTGCCACCACTCCCTCTCCAGCCCTTAACATTTCGAGTGATACTCTATCATATCCGGCTGCCTTACCTGCTTTCATACTTTTCATTGCTTTCATTATTTCATCTATACTTATCTCTATCTCTTTCCTCTTCTTTCGGAATTTCTATTTCATTTAATTAAAACGTCTCATCACTTATAAACACGCTTTCTTATTCATATTATATTTAAGTATTCCTTCCATCTCCTTAAACTCGAAACTTCGTCATTCAGAATTCAGCCATTCTGGTCCCGTATAGCATTCATTCTAGGCTGTTTTGAATGTCCCTGGCAGTTCTTACGAGTTTCCAGAACATTTTAATATTTGCCTGGAAGTTATCCGATATTCTTCTATCATTCTTATCCGTTCTTTCTTGCTTTTTCCTTTCAACTACTTCTTTTACTCTCTTATTTAGATGTCTAAAGACTGCCTTTTTCTTTTAATATCATCATTCATACCGCTAGAATAACTAGCCTTGGTTGCTAGTAAATCTAGCCATGCTCTCTTCTTTGCTTCTACTTCCATCCGTACCTCATCATCCCACCATAAAGTGTTATTTTTCCTTTCATTCGTTCTCTTACTTACACCACATACTTCGGTAGCTGCATCCACCAAACCTTTCTTGACATTATACCACACAGTCTCCAAGTCTAAATCATTCATACACAATTCATCCATACCACTTATATTTTCTCTCAGTCTACATTTGAACTTCTCTTTCGCACCTTCATCTTGTAACCTCTCTGTTCTTATACGCTGTAACGCAGTGGTAGACACAGATGTCTGATGCCGCCAACGTCTGAATAGACCATTAATTCGGCATAAGACCAAGTAATGATCCGTCCCTACGTTGGACCCCCGGTAAACCCTTGTATCTACCACTGCGCTCCTCATTTTTCATCCACAATTATGAAATCTATCATGCTTCTATCACCACCTCTTTCCCATGTTTTTACGTGGTAGAGCCATGCTGCAGCTATATTAGTAGTATAGTTGTAGTACGAATGGGTCGGCTCGACTGGGAAGGACCACGCCTCACAGAATACCAGCGTAAAATAGCAGCTTAACACTGCTGTGTTTCGTATGGTGAGTGTAGAGAACCGGAGACCCTTTTACTGAAAAGAGGCATTCCATCTTAGTCCTCACGGTGACAACGCATTTGCATTTTGATTCTTTATTGAAGATAGATGTAGATGTCTATGGGTCACAGCAACCACTTACCATCAGGTGGACTGTGTGCTCGTTTATCACCCTATCCTATAAAAAAAAATGTATACAGTGAATCTTCTTATGACGAAAGAAAGTGTTCGTCACAAAATATTATTTTCCACACATACGGTGAGGAGGCATTCACCATTCTCATTTATACTTTCATCACCAAACGTTCCTAATATCCTTTCATAACCAAGCCTTTTCCCGCCAACCCTTACATTAAAATCTCCTAATATAACAATATTTTCATTACCCTTGCATTTCATTAGCACCATCCTTACCATTTCCCAAAACTGCTCTTGAATATAAGTGGGCTTAGACATGTCTGGGGCGTAAACCCCTAGAACAAACAACTTCTTTAAGCCTACTTTCATTCGTATCCATAGCAGTCTCGGGCTTACACATTCATACTCTTTCACACAATGACCCATTCTTTCTGAGAGGATGATACCGACTTCATGGCATGCCCGCTCTGTCTCGTCTACACCAGACCAGTACATGCCATGTGTAGTGGCATCCTTCCGTTTCGTCTCATTTACACATAACACATCTATTCCTCTATCATACATTATATCGCATACTTCATTCATCTTATCATTCATTGCCCCACATACATTCAGCGTAGCCAGACGGGCTTCCACAATCCACTTTTCGCCCCTCCGGGAGACAGAACGTGACGGGTGGCGAACCTCGTCACCGGTTTTCCTCCCGGAGATTCTTCGCACCCCTGTCCCATTAAAGGGGCGCCGGGAACTCGGGGCCACTTTTAGTTTGTGCCTCATGGTGCGAAAGTAGGTGGTATTTTTACGCCGTTACCACACGGCGAGGAGCCAAGTCTGTACTTTCGGCTTTGTTGCTTGTTTAGCACCACCGGGGACACGTGTAGGGTTGGCTAGGATTAGGTGGTCGAAGCCTACGGACGCGAGCGACTCATCCCCTAAATTATTTAAACCAGCTTAAAATAGCAGTATAATGCATTATTATGCATGTTACCAGAACCGGAGATCCTATTTACTGGTATCGGGATATTACACTTTATCCTCAAGGGCCCACAGCATCCAATTACCATCAGAATGGACTGAGAAATTCTATTTTTTTTATGACTAACCTTTTTTCCTTTTAAAGTAATTGTTTTACGCCTGCCTGTAATATTTGCCCAGAAATCGTGACGAGTTGAAGTTTGTATGTCAGCAAAAACGTTGTATTCAATTAGATTGAGAGCTGAGACTTTTAGAAATTTTGGAAATTTCTTTTCACGAATCATTTAAATCATTTTGCTTGATATTTGTTACGTTCGGTTTTTAAAAATACCTGATTTCAATTGATACTCAGTTTGATCTCCGCTAGCATCAATAAAATTTTAATTGCAATTTTAAATGCGATTTTTTTTAAACTGAAATGGAAAACGAAGAGTCTACTGCCGCCCATGAAGGCTACAGATACGTTGTCACCTCTGTGGACTTTTATGGAATGCCCCACAGCCTGTAATTATACTAGCTCTCTTACCCTTCAGACTAGACCACACACACCAAACACTGCTTCTTGACGACAGAAAAAAGTAAGACCACCTAGTATCACAAATCCTAAGGAAAAATGCATGTCTATAAAATGAACCAAAATATTTTGTAATTTTGGTTTATTAGGCGTATATATAATTTACTTTTACTTTATAATTGCGATTTGCAATAAATTTTTTACGCATTAAATATTACATTGACTCATATTGACATAGTGAGGATATTGAGGAGGTTCTCAATTCGAGTGTTTTTTTTTTGTATATATGTTACGCGATATCTTCGCAGATTGTGAATCAATTTTGATGATTCCTTTTTTATTAAATAGATTATACTCCAGGAGTGGTTGCATATAAATTTAGAGAAAAATTCCACCCCTAAGGGTAGCAAATAAATAACTTCTTTTTTAGCAATTTGAAGTCGGTTTTTACTTATTGTTAAAAGTTATAATTATATTTATGTCAATATGAGTCAAAGTAATATTTACTGTTTATATTGACATAGAGTCTCAACCGAGTCATAACGGGTTAGGAGAATCCATCAACCCATTTCTTCCCACGGGATTCGTAAGACACGGACGATGGAAAATGCCAGAAAGGTCTTATTGCATCCCCCGATATATGGCTGTATAACGATCTCTTCGCGTTAGGCGCAAAATTTCAAGGCCGGACGGTAAAAATCGGGCCTTCTGGTCGGACGTCAATCCGCCTGCCAGCCGTAACCAAATTCTCCATACAATGGGACAGGTCCATATCCAGAAATTCACTCTTACGGGCTGAAGACAAAGGAGTCTTTAGTTTATTAGTCATAAGCAATTTTATAATTCAGTATTAACAATAGCAAGGATGTACATTTTTGTACATCCAGCACACACTGGGCAACGTGCAAGTCTCTAAATCGCAAATTAGAAATCTAACAGCCCACTGCAATAGTGAAACTTATAATTTTATTACCATCGACACGCATGTAATCGTACTTTAACATAACAGCAGCATAAATAGTAGAACTATGTAAAGAAGTAGCAAAAATATCCGTTTGCCCAATAAAATATTTATTTTACATACCTAATATCAAGACCGTTGAAATGGTATTGAAACAGGCTTTTCAAATTGGATGTGTCGATGTAAGATCAAATTTTATATTAGATTCATATTTGCAAGTCAATATTATCGGACACAGTATATAGCTTGCTGGCCGGCACGCATACTTCATAAAACTCGAACACGTTTAAAGCTACGCCATAGAAAACTTTCTTAAGTTTTATTGCAAAAGTTTGCTGTGAACGTACACACTGTAAAGTTAACGGTCTTTGTAACATGATGTAGGTGGAAGAACTTTAACAGATGCCATTTATAAATCAAAGAATAGTTATTTAAAAGGCGTTTAAAACGAATCCTTAATACTAATGAGAAATCAAACATTTAACAAAAACTAAAAATAATAAAGTAATTTCCACAAAATAACTTCTGAAGTCGGTGCTAAAATGTACCGAAGAATTAAAGCCCCGACTTCAGAAGCGATTAAGTGGAAATAATTTTATTTTTAAGTTTTTTAGTCGGCCTTTACTTTTTTTTTTACAATAAATTTAAACGTGAATCCGTTTATGTTGCGGTATTGCCTATTTAATAACAATACTTTTAAATTTGTTCAAACATTTCATACGCATAATTTTATAAAAAATATATAGATTTACATCACTAAGAGTGACAAAGAAGCACACAGTCGACTTGACGATAAGTGGATTCTTTGGCCCATAGACACCTACATTTATCCTCAATTAAGAATCAAACATTTATAAAGTAAACATATTTTGTTTCTGTATATTATACTAGCCGGTAGACGTTGTTCTGACCTTTCCGGTAGGTTTAGCGATGAGTTTCGCTCCGAATTCACTTCGGATTTTTTACAGTGTACATATAAATTTGTTAATGACTCGAACTCAGCGCCACCAGATATTGTGTTTGTGTTTTATGAATCACGAATATGAGTCAATTTGGTACATAAATATAGAATTTTTATTAACTTGACTACAGGGCTACCTATTAGTTCCTAACACAGCTATGAACCATCGTCTGGACATATATTATTATGTGAATACGACCACAATCTATAAAGTCGTTTAGAAGTTACGCTGTCACTAACAGACGCACCAGCGATTTTATATTTAAAGATTGCTCGTTTGATAAATAAAAGATAACAAAGCTTTAAGATATGTAACAGTGGTAGAGCCCTGCTGCAGCTATATTAGTAATATAGTTGTAGCACGAATGGGCACTACTTAGCTCTCACAGAATACAAGCCTAAAATAGCAGCTCAACGCTGCTGTGTTTCGTATGGTGAGTGTAGAGAACCGGAGACCCTTTTTACTGGAAATGAGGCATTCCGTCTTAGTCCTCACGGGTGACAACGCATCTGCATTTTGATTCGTAATCGAGGACAGATGTAGATGTCTATGGGCCGCAGCAACCACTTACCATCAGGTGGACTGTTTGCACGTTTGTCACTCTTATCCCATAAAAAAAAGATATTCTAAATTTGCTTCAGACCACTTCAAATGTCTCACCTGGCAAGATTTACAAGTTTGTATAAATAACGATTAAAAAAAAAATATTATAGCATTAATTTTTTTCTACGTACCTTGCAGCACTCATGGTCACGGGGAGCCCTCATGACCATTTATAAACGATAAAATTCGTAAAAATTAAAAAAAAAGTTTTAGTTTAAATCAAGTCTGTATGGCAAGCATTACCATTTGCAACATGCTGCTCAAAACTGCAATGTATTATTCCGTATTACTTTCTACGCAATTACCGTTGGCAAACTTAAATTGAGTTGTCACTATAAATATTAGGGAAAGAAGAATTCGTACGGAGTCCGTTTGTACAATAACAGTAAATCTAGGTGAGATTTAGTCTCAAATTTAGGGCTTAGTGGAGAGCTCGAAAACTGCCTTAATTAGAATCCGTTAAGATTAATTTTAACTTGACTATTTCCTGTTTCTACTGCAAGCGAAATAAATACACTATAAAATAAAAAATAACATACATATATCCCTGATAATAATAAAATAATCATTACTATTAATTCTAAATAAAGCACTTATTTAGAATTAATAGTAATTATTTTTTTTCTCAATTTAATATCCCATCTATTAGCTTCTTTTTCAATGTGTATTTGATTATTTTAAAGTAACAATCATAACTGCTAAGAGGCGGCTTGGGACATGCTAGTTATTGATATTATATTGACTCATGACCTTCGATAGCTGACGGTATATCCATCTCCAATTTATAGTAGGATATGTAAAATCCCCAAAAAGAGCGTCGGAGGTGCGATACTGCCTTAAAATGCGCTTGGATTTGTAACGCTACCTCAATACCTCAATAATTTAAAGTAATAAAATAATTGAATGAAAAAATATATTTAATGTGAGTAATCTTGTATTACAAATGTATTTGTGTTATAATAAACAACGTGGCGATCCTTCGAAATTTTACTCGTATACATTGAAGCAGCGCGGCAGATATATGCTTCATAACCCTATCAAAATGAGAGGAGGCCTATGCCTGTATATATAGGCTGCATCACCATAAATTGTCTCATACGAGAGATGTTTGCCATAGTTGTCACGCCTGGTAGGCGAATTACAACCGCAGTATTTTACAGTAATTAAGTTGACATCAGTAAGATGTTGCTCTCCTTCTCCAGTTTCAATTTACCTCTGTGGCTTCTTACGACACCCATGAAGGGATGGTATAGGTGGTATGGGTTAGTGGATTCTGTTACGCCGCTAATTACTCGTGTTTTGTAGCTTTTACTATAATTTAACATAACATTTTACATAACAAGTTAAACATAACATTAAGTTCAATACACATTTGCATATTGTAAAGTTTGTAAATTTATTGCACAGTAAAATAATAATAATTTCCATATAATTTTTCATTGAGAGCTGTATTTGATGATTTGAAGTACCGAAATTTTAAATATGTATGTTTACGATGAGGTTATTAGTTGTAAATAAATCAGATTTTTTTTAAATGTAGATTAAAATTGCTATAAGCTTTATATTAAAGATAAAATGATGTGTTTTACGTAGTCTGAAGAGCTCATCAAACTAGGTAAGGCACATCTTTTTATTAAGCGGATCTTAGCAATTAATTTTAAAGATCTTTTATTTAATGGATTTCCGCAAAGTAACGCTTGATTCTATTAATTATAAATTATAAGCTTTTTACATATTTAGCTTCTAGATATAGTAATTGATATAGAGTTCTAGTATTTGAAGGTTTATTCAAAATACGGTGATAAAGTAGATTTTTTGAATCGCTTGTATTCGGCTGCCGATCATTAAATTTTTAAGTATATTGTGTCAGCGTTTTATTGAACTTCCACATTATATGGTACAAAAGTATATTTCTTTTTCTTCTGTTAGTACATCGCTTTAAACTAGTGTACCGTTCATTCTTTGACAAATCTCGCGGAAATATAAACGAAGTACTGCAAAGTTTCAGTTTAAATGAAATGCTTAATACATTGCATTGCATCGATTCAACCTCCTGTGAAAAGCTTCAACCTTGTCTAGACTTGAGACTCGCTCATTAGACTCAGACGATGTGCGTAGACTGTATGTATTTTCCAGGTAAAAATCTTAATTTTTAAACTCAGTGAAGAGTGAGCAGCGGAACGGAGCGTACGATGTGCATTTCAAACACACTGATAAATAGTTTAATTCAATGTGCATTACACTACACATTGAATTGAACTATTTATTTCAGATTTTATCGCGGCAATATCAAATTAATTAAAATAGGTTAATAAAACGCGATAAAATCCGTAAAAAACTAGTGACATTCAAAACATTCTTGTATTACAGCATTCTGAGAATCCACTGAGCCGCTCAAAATGTATGCCGGACGCACCGCTACGCCGCACGCCGTAACTAACGCTCACCTCTAAAGCTTAAGAGTAAGACCTTGACATTGGGAAAGGCTCATTTCCAGCAGCGGACTATTTACGGGATGATTGGGATGAAGAGGAGTCGTAAAATACTGCACATAGTTCTTAACTCTAAAGCTGCGGTTGCCAACAATCCACACAGTGAGCAACCAAGTCACAACTGTTCAGTGATGTCTCAACGATCGCGAGGGTGAAAACTGTTAGCGATCACCATATAGTGAGAATCACACTGAACCTCAACGTTAAGTATTGATAAGGACACAGCTAGTGAAAAACTAGTTCGAATTGCAAAATCGTTTTCAGTTTCTAGAAGATTGTAATACAGTGAACGATATAAACGATAAGCTCATGGAAACTGTATACGTGCTCGAACCTTAGTTTTGCAATACTTATCACCGAAAACCCCACGAAATCTTCGATCAAACTATTGGTCTTATGGTAGTGAGACAGGAAATAAAACTGCAGTCTTTAACAGGTGCGACAGCGTACAGTCAACTGAAAAGATAGATCTCCAAACGCATGCGGCGAGACGTATTGATGAAGCGATTCAGCGGAACCAAGGCTCCAAAGTCTTTGCCAGAGATCTGTCTACCGGAAAGAGACAACTGTCTAAGTTGAAGACCAACGTGGCAGCTTCATTGCCTGAGATTTTGAATGAGATTGAGAGGTTCTACGGACAGCTGTACATCGTCGTTGAAGTTACGCGTGTTAGTAATGTTCCAAGAACAAGTTTCGACCAACAATATCCCGGACTCTGAGCGAACTCTCAGACTCCGGGACTTCTTATCATAAAAAAAACTCCGGCTCTTCAGAACTTGAAAAAAGGTTTTGGGTGAGGATGTCGTTACAGCGAAGCTTCCGAAAGCTGAAAGCTGCTGGAAAACCGGTACTCAAAGTCCTTCAGAAGCTGTTCAATTCTGTCGTCCATGGTGACGCTACTGCGGGGATGTAATACAAAACAAAGGTGGTCTTGTTCTTCAAGAATAGCGACAAAGCTCTATTGTAGAACTATAGACCGATTTTATTTTTGAGTCGCGTCTACGTGCTATTTTCGAGAGTCGTTACGAATCGTCCCACACGATACTATCTTAATTTTCACGATTCATCTAAACGAGCGATTCCTTTAACACTAGTGCCATGCATATCATGCATCCATGCATACCAGGCATTCTTTCCTTCTAAGTGACAACCGTGAACTCTTAAAAATACACGGTAATCTAGATAACGCGCGCTTTTATTGTTTAATCAAAATTTTGTCATTTTGTACATTAATGACAATAATTCACTATTTACATTAGACACAATAATGAATTGTACCATTTTGTTGTTTTAAAATAATTGAGTTTTCATAATTTTTTTTATACCACAGATGCTTAAACTTTGTCAACATTAAGAAATTTTGCAAATTTTACTAATTCAAGTTATTTTTTTAAATACATGTTATAGCAGTCATGCTATTTATAAAATATCTGCCAGCTCAGTTAACTTAAAATATTATAACAATAAAAAACCAAACTTCATTAATTTGTGATCGTGATGTACAAAAAAGTAAAAGATAAAAAAAAATGTTTTTATATAATAACAAACATATCTTAAGTACTACTTGGGCTTATATATTTTTTCTGAATAGCCTTAAGTTTCTAGATGACCCATTTCAAGGTTATCCATTAATTACCGGACACTTTGTATATTCAACAATGGTTGTAATTTAAGGACGTACTTAGACAGGAATATAATAATATGTGGTTGCTATAGGAACAAAAGCACATTTGATTTACGTAATATATTAATACGCCTGCCGTACAGTAAATGCTATATAACTCCAGTTGAATTCACTATGTTGAAAGACTTTGTTATAATGGTTCTTGGATCCTTATTCGTATAGTCGCATAATAGTGGTCTTTTAATACACCAGCGAAGAGACGTATTTAAGAATATTGCTGTGTCACGGCCTAAGATAATCCATCACCACATTTCGTCTCTCGGGCGTCGTAACAGTCAACTAAGGGCTATGGCTCCTGATAGATGGCGCTATAACCATCTCGTTGACGTCAGGCGCAAAGTATATCCAGATTGGCGACGGGAAGCATCGTCATAAATGCGAGACGTCTGGTTCCACCTGCCAAGGGTGACGATTAAGGCAAATGCCCCATACAACGGAGGGGTACACGTTCATAAGTGCGCTTTACAAGCTGGTGAAGAAAACACGAACTGCATTTTTACTTATATTGTTCTCAGATACGGATCTGTCGTTTAACTAAAGAAGTAAAATAAATTAAATCTTATTACGTTCGTATGTATTTCAACGGACGAATGAGATCTTCATCAAAAGGCTTTTAAGTGTAAAGCTTGGTAGGTATTACCATACTTTGCTGGGCACCGTGTCTTAGGTGTCTTAGCGTCAACTTTAGAATGATTATTGCGTGGAAATTATATTTTTAAGTCGGTTCTACTTTTTATTAAAAGTTGTATTATTTTACATGACAGAGCCATTTTGCAGCTATATTATGGTTGTAGCACGAATAGATTGGCTTGACCGGGGAAGGACCATGCTCCCATAGAACACCAGTGTAAAATAGCAGCTTTATGCTGCTGTGTTCCGAATGGTGAGTGTAGAGAACCGAAATCTCTTTTTACTGAAAACGAGGCAATCCATAGAATAAAACTACTCTTACGGATTTTATCGCGTTTAATACTATGTACTTATTTTTAATTCCTGACGTTTCGGGTGCTTTGCAGCACCCACTGTCGTGTCGTAGTCGCATATTGATATAAATTATGTTATTTTTTAATACCTATAAATCATTTTAATTACAAAAGTTAAACAATTGTAAACTACAGTAATATTACATTGTAAAATTGAACGCTAGGTCGCTAAGTCTGAAGTAAAATGCTTTGAAAAACTTTAACGTAATAAATTCTACGACCCAGGAAAGCTTTCTCTTGCTTTATTGCCAAAGTTCTTTGTACGTGCATCGGTTATATCGAAAGCAGTCCCGTAAGAATTTTTTACATTGCGCCACAAAAAAATAAGTATATTACTTATTCCATTCAGTTTAAAATAAATCTGAACACAAAGGTAATTTTTTTTATTTCAGAAAATCTGAAAATTTTCTTGAGGAGACTAGTAGTTTAGAAGCAGACTATCATCATGATAGAGTTAGTTGTAGATACAAATTAAAATGAGAGCGTTAAAGGTGCGAGAGTCTAATGCTGCTATAGCCAATATGCCAAGTTTGGAGATTAAAGCAAACTCCCTATCACGGGAGAGGCCCGTGTTCAGCAGTGATTTTTTATATGCTGATTGCTGATGAATGAAGCAAGGATGAAATTAGGCTACACGTTCGCGTAAAATGTTCTGAATTTGGCTATCGGTGCCGGCACCAAATATAATGTAATTGCTATGTGCAATGACTAAAGTAATGTGGCAGACTCATCTTTTGACCTTTTCTCCGGTTTTAAAGGAAGAGTCCGCCGCGCTGTCTGTATTTAAGAGCGAAATATTTTTAATGTCTTAGACAACATGTTTTTTACGATCTTTTCCTTCACCCTCGAGCGCATGATAAATTAGCACTGACATTTGCGTGACTTCAGTAATGTCTCAACTCCAATTGTTTGTGAATTATGGAGCTCCTGAACTATATAACCGGCTCTTAAGCAATATGCGTATTGCTTTTATATAAAAATAGGCCATAAAACAACTGCTTCTATAGTCTTATTTGCAAAGGCTTATGACAGTTAACGTAATTGCACTACGTAGTACTGTGGCAGCACAGCCGTCCCACAATCAAATTGAAAATTAAATGAATTGCCTGCGGAGTCGAACCTTCAAATGCACCGTGCGCTGCTCTTATATAGCAGTTAATTGGATTTCGATTGAGACGTCTTTCTACAAAACTGCTATATTGGAAATGTTTCTATGAAACGGAAGGGGCTGAACATTCTTAAATATTAAGTTTATAAGTTATATGGAAATTTCCTTAAGCAAATTATACTCGGAAATGCAGAAAATGCAGCTATCAAAAATTAATATGCTAACTATTGAGTAAACCGTGTCGCAGAATGGTGGTCTTTACATACACCGTAGACGTATTTCAGTAGTTATAGATACTCGTATATATTGTTATATATATATATATATATAGAGAGAGAGAGAGAGAGAAAGAGAGAGAAAGAGAGAGATGTTGCCGTGTGGTGCGGTAGGTGTCGTAAAATTGACACAAATATATTGTGGTTTCTGCCAGAAGGCGGTATGACTATCTCGTTACCCCAGGCGTGAAATACCCTGACCGGCAACGAGAAGCGGGTTTGTCGGTATTGAACGTAAATAGATACTTATTAATAAATAATTAAATTATTCTCATTTTCAAATTTGTGACGATAAGTACATATATCATAAATATAGTATAGTATAGATTCGCAATGGAGTGATTAGGGCGAAACCAAAACAAAATACACCAGTGTGCGTGTATTGTGCATGTGTGGGTGACAAATAGTTCTGCACCATGCATTGCCTGCCTCAACTATAATTATCGATACCGATTACAGTATATTCGTGTCTTCTGATTTGACGCAGATGATGTCAGTGAATATTTTTACCTAACTACGGCGAAGGTTACAATTTGTAATGTATGTATGTATGTTCATCTGTTGCCTCAGATCGTCTAAAATACTCATCGTATATTGACAAATTAATATCTTTAAAAGCATTGTTGTGCCATTTCGCGGGTTTTAAGCTGAATGACGTCACATAAAAACTAACATGGCTTATTGTGTACATAATGAAACATTGAAATACATACTATTGTATGTATTTTTTTAATATTTTAAAAACAATATACATAAGAAAAACTAAAACTAAAAACATAAATTATCATACATTCCTACTCTCCTGTGGTATCGTGTCAAGAACGCTGACAACTGGTAGCAGACCAAACAAAATCCAAGTTATAAGCTTAACATTCACAACCTACAATTAAGTATAATTACACCAGAAAATAAGGATTCATATTATAGCTTATATATTTTAGTGTTGCTTCTTTAATAAATAAATATCGTACCAGAATGTAAAAACGTCTTTACCTTTATTGATTTTAGAATACAGATCGTTTTTTTTTAAATATTTTCATAATTGCCTTTATTAAAAAATTTGTGAGCGGACGTGTAGAAGTTAAATTAAAACCAAAAAATTTGTTTCACTTTTTTTAGAAATGGTAATTAAAAATACATACTATTTGAAAATAATGGCTCCTTTGAATTTGCGTACATTATGTACGTTCTATGTCCGTCGCAAGCAGACTGTACCCGGACAGAAATATTACCTGCGCCGTCTTTGTAAGTCCATCTGAGACGAGCTACGAGTATAACAAAAGTAGCCCGCCTTTGTACCTATGCTCATTTGCAAAAAGCAGCTATCGCTATGCAAAACTCTCTTTTACTGAGCAAAACCGTGACTGTTATAAACTGTGTTTAGTACTGTAAAGGATTATTATATTTGACCTTTTGTTAAAAATACTTCATGTGAAGTGTGTCAATTTCACTTTTGTGATAAACGCCTTGAACCATGTCGAGGGTCTTCAGTCGTATTCGACTGTGTAAAAATATACAGGAATATACATAATTATTATATTGCTTTTGCTGTTTTGTGACATAAATTCTTAATGATTTCTTATAATGACAGGGATACTACACATGAAATAAAACCACTTTTACGTGTTTTATAGTGTTGAGTTGTTTTCACGTATATCATTAGAGATCGTAGATTAAGTTATTTTATAGCTTTTACGTATTTTAGAATTTTAACTTTTTAACCGTACCCCAGTAATAGTGGGTGCTGAAAAGCACTCAAGCCGAGAGCTGAAAATAATTTAAAAGTAAGCGCGATTAAATCACTAAAATTAGTTTCATTTAATAAATTTTAGACATGAAATAATGTGAAAAGAAACTGATGAATCTCGTTTAATCGATAAGTTATGACTTAAGTTATGACTTATCGATTAAATAACATTGCATGCGACAGGTAATGTTTACATAATATTAAAAAGTTAAATCAAAAAGTGTTAGTGTAATAGTCGATTGTTTACTAAATCTCATCTAAACTGTAAAAACTCAATTGTCTTGCAAAAACTCGAAAATGGCTCGACCGATTTTGATGTTTTTTGTGTTTTTTAATAGTTCCCTAGATGGTTTATATTCACAATGAGACCCGGTAGGTGACGTTGTTGTTGAGATCCAGAAATCACCTGTGCGAAGCCGGGGCGGTTCGCTAGTATTTTATAAATTACCATCGGCCTTACAATCATTGATTATTAGTTATTACTTACTTAAACTAAGTACATAATAATTATCTCGATACTTGCCTCTTTTTTTCTATTGTCATTTGGTTAAAAGTGCGAAACAACTTAAAGATTTGTCGATTTGACTGATTTGACGTGGATTTTCATAAGTAAAGCCGCATATATCAATGTGTTTTATTAAACGACCTATTTACAGAAGAATAGAATATATGTGTAAATGTTTCTACATAAAATAACAAATAATTTTTCGTTTCAGGTAATGAACTTAACTTGTTGCTTCAAACAACTGTATGTGTGTAAGTATTAGTATTATGTATACTAAGTGATTATAAAGTATTTTAAAAATAACAGCTTTTTATAGGATTAAAAGAAATGAATAATAAATATTTTACTTAGAATATTTTAAAACGCACTAACATTATTAACTGAAAGTTTTGAAATTCGGTAAAATAAAAACATAATAATCTAACATCTTAGAAATGAGGATATCCGCAGTAAAATCAAATTAACGGACAGAACCCAACTGATTAGTTAGCTGAAGTGGCAAAGGGCCGGCCATGTAGCTCGAAGAACCGACAACCGATGGAGAGGCAAGGTAATCTTGAGTGGCAGCCTCGTACCGATTGGCGAAGTATGGAGTGGCCGGCCCCACACACAGAAAGTCGATGGATGCAGGTGGCTCAGGACAGTGTTTTGTGGCATTCTGTCTGTAATATCGAAGTAACTGCTTTATATTGAGCTGATGGGGTTATTTTATTATTATCAAAGAACACCCGGTGTGGACATCGCAAGAGAAACTGTTTATGGCGTACTAAAAAATGTAACACTGTTGAATGTGACGCTGTTGCAATTTCTCGAGCTGGTGGAAGAGTTTGTAGCCATAAATTACACGTGGACAAACACCCAGATCTGAAACTTTTGCGGGTCTTCACGACGATCTGTCAGAAATAAAATGCCAACGCTTACATAATATTTGATACTGGTAACAAAGTTGCAAGCGACTTAATATATGATTTTCTGCTCAAATAGACTAGGCGCGACTAGGCACACTTTTTCGCAGTCACAACGTTCGCCGAACAATAAGGAGAAATGTGTTTTCCAACGGATATAAATACATATAATCTCACAAAGGTATTGTGTTGAATTGTATTGTAAGTATGAACTGGACAAAAGAAAATATTATGTCATATTTTAATAACAATCTCGGTCAGATGTGTCTTGATGATAAATTAATGCAAAATACATATTTAAAGTTGCGTAGCAAATAATACTGGCAGTGTAAGAAACCGTAAGAGGAGACAGAGGGAAATAAACCAGGAGATGTTACGTGGTAGAGCCATGCTGCAGCTATATTAGTAGTATAGTTGTAGCACGAATGGGTCGGTTCGACCGGGGAAGGACCACGCTCTCACAGAATACCAGCGTAAAATAGCAGCTTAACACTGCTGTGTTTCGTATGGTGAGTGTAGAGAACCGGAGACCCTTTTTACTGGAAAAGAGGTATTCCATCTTAGTAATCACGGGTGACAACGCATCTGCATTTTGATTCGCAAACGAGGATAGATGTAGATGTCTATGGGCCACAGAAACCACTTACCATCAGGTGGACTGTGTGCTCGTTTGTCACCCGATCCTATGAAAAAAGATGGGCAGCAGCGTCTTCCTTGTAACAACTAAAATATTAAAAATTGAGGTTGCCAATCCGCCTTCCAAGCGTGGCAACTATGGCAAATAACCCCCTTGTGAGACAATCAATGACTTTTGATAGGCTGTAACAGTAACTGTTGAATCCTTAATTTTTTTTATTAAATTTAAATGGCACACGTATTTACAGTCCACCTGATGGTAACTGCAGTCCATGGATAACCAACTTCAAATAAAGAATGCCGCACAGCCTCTAATTATACTGGCTTTCTATACTCTTCAGACCGTAATATACCGTGCAGTCACTAGGTACTAATTGGTGGTAGAAATAGGTAAGAGGGTAGTGCCTACCCAGACGAACTCCTAGACAGAAAGATGTCCTACCATCTAAAAACACATTGATCAAAAACTTTATACTATAAACTGATGAAAGGAATAGACGTAATTGAATGCTGCTCCTATTTGTCGCAGCCCTATGATTTAATCAGCTGGTAATTTGATCGGCTGGCTCAGTTACTATATGTAACACGTTTAACAAAAGGGCTGGCTCAATGTTTAGACACCAAATAAAATGTTATTGTTGCATTGGATTATTCGTAGGTAAAATCATGTTTACTGTTGTTAAAAATCGGACAAATTACATCAAGTACAACTTGGTACCTCTTTATTCAACTGCCTAAACGTTAACAGTCATACACGTCACTGTAATTCGACAAAAAGGCAAGACTTTTCCGTCTATTACTTAACCTGGTGAGTTTAACGTTACCGTTACAGCCTCTCAAACGTTCACTAAGCTGAACATAGGTCACCCCCATAGATTGTTTCATAGGGGATATTTGCCATAGTTGTCACGCTTGGCAGGCGAGTTATTGGAAAGATGCTGCTGTCCATCTCCTGGTTTGTTTCCCTCTGTCGCCAGAGGGAAACACTCTGTCGCCTCTCCCTTAGCGTCGTGGTAAGAATATCCACTACCTCATATCGTCCCGTCAGTGAACGGGACGGGGGTAGTGGATATTCTTACACCGCGACCGCACGGTAAGTTAAATGGTTTAAATATAATTCCTCATAACTTATATATATAAAGTTAAAAGTATGTAAAGCATATTTTAACGGGATATGTAATATTTGTTTACATAACAATATAATATAAAATGTTAATTATAATAAAAAACTAAAAACCTAAATGATCAGTCCTACTCCCTGCGGTGTCAAGGACGCTGGCTGCGTTTCCTTGCTGAATCTTAATACTTGTATTGTACTTTACTTGTATTTATTACAATTTTTAAGGAGGTATTCACACAATTATTCTACTTCATTAAAAGTGTAGATTTCCCAGAGAAACTTAATACCCAGTCATCTAATAAAAAAAGAAATCAAGTTTTCTTACGCCTCTTCACTTATACTCAATCAAATTATTAGGCAGCTGGTGACAATTTCAGTAATGCCGGTACGAAATAGCTTGCTTACTAAACGGATGCAAGACTGAGCTACCACAATGTCCAATATCTTACTAAGAATAAATCTCTGACATGTTGATGATCGCCTTGTGATTTCATGCAGTGGACAATAATTTCTCAAGAGACTTAACAGCTGCGACAATTACAAACATTCACACAATGGGAAGATTTTAAATTATTTATATATGTCTGACAGCACTTGAGAGTGTGATGAATCTCAAATTACATTTCTCACGAGCATTTCCATACAATAATCCAGTGGGCTTGATTTATTGATCGTACAAAACATCCTTTAAATTGCACCTTGTTATTTTATATAAGCTGTTATAAAATTATTGAGCTTATAAAATTCATTTATATGCTGAATATTAAGCCGTCGTATTTATTCTTAGTACCTTCCCGTGCGACCTATGTTCGATCCTCTCCATTGCAATTCAGATGCCGATTTACTACATGCTAGAGGTGACAAAAAACTTCGTGAGTGGATTATAACACAAAACTGTTTCGAAGCCATGTGAAGACTGCTAACGCACATTGGAGCAGCGAAGCGGTTACTTCCGTGCTCTAAAAACTCTTCTAGAAATGGGAGGAGGCCTGTGCCCAAAAATAAGACGTTTTAATATGCTGTTACTTATGTTGGCATGAAATTAAATTAAATTGCCGCTGTTATTGCTTGCAAAAGGGTACGGCGTTACTTTACGCGCGGGCAGCTTCTTACCCCATATAAAGCGCAAGTCCGGTCGTGTAGGGCGTACTGGAATCACTTATGGGCTGGTGCTGCAAAATGCCATCTAGTAGCGTTAGACTCGGTGGTGTACCCTCCCGAACGGGTTTCCGCCTTGTCGTGACGTCTTAGTAGCCGTGGGTTGATCACACATGGTGAACGAACATGGCTGGCACGAGGAGGCTACTCCGAGTGGCTTGGCAAGCCCACTTCGGATGTGTGTTGGCGGGTTGCGGCGAAAGGGGTGTCCTCCCCCCTACCACAGCAGCACAGAGATGGTGTCGCGAGTGAAGCCACTCGCCCTATCCTCCGCGACTATGGCGGAGCCGCACCGTTGCTGTATTGCGAGGCGCCGAAACCCTCCGTGTCCGAAACTAGGAGCCACAGTCCAGATTCGCCGCTGGGGACGTTTATAAAGCTAGAATTGTCATTTGGGCAAAAATCACTAAAATTTTTACTAAAAATTCAGTGCTCATAATAGTGCTGCAAAATTAAATTTCACCTCAAAATAGTTTGATCAAAAATTATAAAACTGCTAGCTTTTAATTAAGCTAGCAGTGTTCTACCTCCTAAAACGATAACCGCTTAATACAGCACCAAATAGCATCAATAATTTAATGCTCATTTAGTGCTGTCGATATACGCAAAAAAATTGGGAAAATATATTTTTTTAATATCATAAACTGCTACTTTGACATCTTTAGCAGAGTATGTAATTAAAAAATTAGTGCTGCAAGCACATGTAAGTTTAAAACTAATAATTTACGTATTTGAATACTTTGAATAATTTTTTGTATCTTTTGAGGATTAAAAACGAGGATTTTGAGAATGTAAAATTCCGGTTAAATACTAAAGAAGTTATAAACAAAAAAAAAGAGCGATTTGTTCGAAAATTCGTATATCTTTTAAACAGATAAGAGGAAGGGTTTTTCGATAAGAATGTCTAGAGGTTGAGAAAATCAAAAATGAAAATTCTTAATACTATCCAACTGCATGGAGAGTCTCATGTATATTTTAAGTACTTGAGCTATATATTTTATAGAATAACACTAGGAAAAAAGTAATATAAAATAATAATATTTTGGATCAGATTTATAGAAATTATATATATATAAATTATAATAGAATTAAGCTACTTGACTTGCATCATTAAATAGCATTCATTTTTGATTATTCAGAAATCAATTTTCTACCTTGAGCTCTGCTAAAACTGTCGAAATAGCAACTTCCGGTATTTGTAAATAAGAAAAGAAATATTGTTTTATATCTGTTTTTATATATGGAGAGTACTAATTAAGCACTCAATTATTATCTTATATCACTAGGTAATAACCAACTTCGATATCATTTTTTCAATACAGTTCACGGTATTTAAAAAATAATATTCAAATCCTTTTCGTATATCGATAGCACTAACTGAGCACTAAACTTTATCCTATATCACTAGGTGAGAACCCACTTGGATATCGCTGTTTCATCACATACTTTGCCTAAGCTGTCAAAGTAGCAGTTTACGGAATATGAAAAA
This sequence comes from Parnassius orleans, assembly GCA_029286625.1. Lineage (NCBI taxonomy): Eukaryota > Metazoa > Arthropoda > Insecta > Lepidoptera > Papilionidae > Parnassius > Parnassius orleans. Next base: position 1,328,418 of record JAGSMP010000037.1, read on the forward strand.
AAAAATGCGCTTTTTTTCGCATGTACTTGCAGCACTAATTGAGCACCAATTTATTATCTTATGTCACTTGGTGATAATCCACTTCGATGTCTATTTTTTCAGTACATACTTTGCTAAAGATGTCAAAGTAAGTAGGTAGTTTATGATAGTATACGCAAGAAATTTTGAGAAAATATTTTTAATTTTCTATACTAACTGCGTACACTAAATGAGCACTGAATGCTTAGCAAAAATTTTAGTGATTTTGCCCAAATGACCATTCTAGCTTTATAGACGTCCGCTGGGTTAGGAAGCTGGTACTTCCAGTGCTCGTTTTTTTCGGCTTTTGCTCGGCAGTCACGACGGATTTTCTTGGGATTGTAATTATATGTGATTATTCTTGGGATTGTATCTATATTTGATGTTATTGCTGTATCTATCGCTACGACAAGCAAATAGTTACAAAAGGTAGGAAGGACTAAGGAAAGTCATAATTAGTTGTTTATTATGACAGACCTCACGACAAATCAACCTTTTAACGTTTTTATTTTTATCTTTCGTGACTTACTTCCTTTAGTCAGGGTTTTCAAAATTTTATTTAAATATGATTACAACTTTTACAGCCGTCATTTTTTTTAAATTTTCATTTTGCTTTTTATTACCTATGTGTAAATAATATTCATCATAAAGATAACGTTCTTCTGATTTTCCTTTAATCTCTACCTTTAATGGATGAGACTATATTCATATTTTTGAATTAGATGCGATGCGATTTAAATAAAAAATCCCTTTAGTGAACTTAGTTGAATGATAGAAAAGATTTTTTTTACTCACTTTATCGTACTTAAGATAAATCACATAGGTGCATGGAAGCAAACGGTTTCATTGATGTCGCTTCCACTATAACGGTAAATCTACAGAAAGCTGAGATTTAGTGGCGGAGAATTTCCGGATAGCTCTGCCACTTTATTAGGAACGCAGATATTAGTTCTCCCGTCGCCACATATTGCTTCGTCGTCTGTCCCCGACGACACTCTAATTTCGCACTTCATACAATTTTCCACAAATTACATAGGACAAATAATTATATTGATTAAGTTTTTTATCAATGAAAAGAAAACGTATGTATGTGTGTGTGCGTCTGTCTATGAAAACCCAAAAACCCTCTTATAAGACACTTTATTTAGCAGTGGACATATATAAGTTATATTTATTTTATTACATTTTCATTTACTTCTAATAATAAAAATCATCTTTCATACTCCAGCCTTTTTACACTTTTGGCACCGATTTACTGCTTTCTACGATAAAGTTGCGTTAGAAGTCTAAATAGACACCCATTAGCTCGTTGTTTTATGACTGCTGCCTAATCAAAATGAAGACCGTTTTTATGTATCAATAATATTTTATTGAAATAATTACCTTCTCGGTTGGATGGCATATGGATTTTATTTACTTTTTTATACAATACTCTAGTTGGTACCCGGCGCGTTGCTGCCGTAGAAGAAATAAATGTGGAAATATCGTTTTAAATTTGTAAGAGTTATATTGCTTGGTTAGGAATGCTAATACATTCATTGAAATTGTATGATATATAACTTTAAAATAAATGTGTTGTTGCGATACGCGCGCCACCTACTGTAAGTACAATTAGTACTATGCCTATAACGTTCGCGAAAGTGCAAGCAATAAGTTGACAAAGTTTTACCGCAATCTGATGAACGGTATGGCTGCGCATAAGATACGAACAAACAAAAATTAATTTTTATATATATATATATATATATATATATATATATATATATATATATATATATATACTACTTGACAGCAATTTAATGACGGATCGATAACTAAATTCTAAAATCTCGCAAAATGTCAATTAGATAATAATTAAAGCCGACTTCAAGCAACTAAAAATAATTTCACATTCGTAGTCTGTGCTAAGACATATTGTATAGAAGAATTAAAGTTCACGACTTCAGAAATAGAAAATATTTTATTTTTTTAGTTGCTTGAAGTCGGCATTTACTTTTTATTAAAAGTTATTTTTCCCCTTTTGTTCGTAGTGCATGAACGAAGGAATATCACAATCTCAATGTCATCTAAAAAGGTCCATTAAAAACTTTATCCCCTATTTTGCCACTCTTATAATTGTTACTCTAAATTTATATGGGACCACCCATGAAGTATATACCCTATTCAATAAAAAAAAAGATTCATCAAAATCAGTTCACAGTTGACGAAGATATAATGTAACATACATATAAAACAGAGTCGAAATGTTAACCTCATCTTGTTATTGAAGTTGGCCATAAATAAAAGCTTAACTATATTAAGTTGTAAACTGAAAAAGGAAAATAATAAAATTGCAATAAAAATGGTCTTAGGAATTCATTAAAAATGTAAAGAACCTAAGATGATATAAAAAGGCTGAACAGTGCTAGAAGACGGACGGATTTGGTGTGATAAAGCGAGGCGAGAACGGTCGGTGTACCTTTGCCGTCTGCAGAGTGTTTCCCCACGGTCTCGAGAGACTACATCTAATCTACTTAAACCAAATGTTCATGAGCAGTGGTGATCGCTTACTTAAGTGAGCCGTATGCTCGTTAGCTTCCTTTGTTTAAAAAGGCGAGAACAGAGTATCCTGTTGGAATCCAGCGCTGGTTCGCTTTCCTGATCTTTCTTAGTCAAGCTATTTCCTCCATAACCTATGTGTGGTTTGAGTATAACTACAAAAAAAATCGTAGCTTGCTGACTTCGATAAACAGAGTCACTAACAAATTCTTAAAAATACAGTACTTTGACAACCGTTCAACATCAGACGGCATATTATACAATTCTTATATATTATTTCCTTAGAAAACTGCGCAACATCTTGCAGTCGCAAGCTATCGACCAACTTCGCTCAGGTATATAAACTCTTAACATTATTATCGATACACAACCTCACTACGGTTTGAAACAAACTATTCTGTAAGGTATGGCCGTATAATATGGAAACAACATTCCTCGTTGTAGTTTCAAAGTTTGATGTTATTAAAATGTCAATGTAAATTTAGTTGAGCTTAAATAACTCAATAACTTACACACGGTCAATATGATTACTAAAATGAGCATTCGAGGTAGCATGCAGCGAGCTAGCTAAAATCTAAAATTAGCAAAGTAAATGAACGATTATTTTGCCATAAAATAGTGTGATGTCATAAACAGACTCATAGACAACTCATCTAGTTAATTAAAAACAGTTTAACGGCACTTGATCAATATTTTCTTTGAAAGCCAATAAACCCGAACTATTTAATAGTGTGAGCGTAATAAAACGCAGACAGATAGTAAAAAAAAGATAATTAATGACAGCTTCACATGAACAAAATATTCCTTGTGCATAAAATATACTGAGCAGTTTTATTTTAGATGGAGCAACTAAATTAATGATTCCATTTAATTTTAAAATAAACTTTAAATTTTGCACAGGATAATAAGAAAGGGGGAGTACCTTTGTGCTTGCATTTAAAATTTTATATTCACGTACTTATTAATTTACGACTTTTTGAAATTTTGTGATATGTAAACAAACTTTTCAACTTACAAAATCAAAAATTCCTTATAAATAGCGCGGTTGTTTTATCATCCTGCGTACTAACGTGGTACTTACACGTGATAGAGCCACTCTGCAGCTATTTATGATTGTAGCACGAATGGGAAGGACCACGCTCTCACAGTTAATGCTGCTGTGTTTCGTATAGTGAGTGTAGAGAATCGGAGACCTTTTTTACTGGTAACAAGGCATTTCATCTTAGTCCTCAGGGGTGACAACGAAGTTTTCTTAATTTTTAAATTTTTTTTTTGATTCTTTATCGACAATAGATGTAGATGTGCTTACCATTTGGTAGACTGTGTTCGTTTGTCACCCTTATTCTATTAAAAAAAAACTAAATCTTGTAAAGACGTATTTATTTAGACACTTGTTTGCATGTACGGAATGCAACGTACTCGTATGCTTAATCCTAAGAGGCAACCCATAATCGAGCTCGACGATTACCACAAACGGTTTTCCAAGGAACTCCCTCGTGTACTATTGTGTAATCGTCGAGGTGACTCGTTCCACTTCCCTTAATCGCAGTCTTAGTCTTGCACGTCCGGTTTGGCAGCATTTTGCATTATTATGGTTCAAGTCTCCGAATAAAAACTGTTTGTCGCTTTCTTATCTTGAATTTGACTATATTAACCTATCCACCTTCAAGTAAAATGAGACAACGCTTTAGGTTGGTCAGTCTGTAATACATGGGTCATAGGACATGGGTCTTCCCACTGCAGGGATCTACCGTAATTGCCACACTTCGTGAGTTGCTTTGGAACTAATTGTATTTTTTTGACATATGTATATCTTGTAAACAACACGTTATGGTATCATGCACTAATAAATAAAGATGAAATTATAATTTATGATGATATTATACAGGCTGGTCCAAACAGTGAGGTTATAAAATTTTTTTTTATTCCTCACACCTAGGGGTATTCGAAAATACCCTATGTATGTTCCGCGATTTTTTGTAGTTTTCGAGTTATGATTTTTTTAATCCTTTTTTGAAAATGTTCACCCTAAACAGCCTAACATTAAAAAATGTAATTGTGAGATTTTTGTTTGTAGCATGATCCTTATGAGTTACCCTATTATGCATAAAATAATTAGCTTCCTAACATTCACCGAAGATACAATAATTTTAATCGAAACTTAAAAAATTTCTGTCAGGAGAGTGGGGCTTGAATTTTCAACATTAAATGAAAAATAGTAATAAATGATTTCATACTTTCTAATTAATTTTAAAAACTTGGCAGTACCTTAATCTTTCATAATAACATAAAAAAATGACACTTAATAGGCCAGTTTTTCTGTTACAGACTTCTGAAGTTACTCAGGCAGGAAACTACCTGAATAGTTAATTTGATTTAAAAAATCTTTTTTATCATTTCTAGGGCTAAACCAAGATAGTAAATGCTTCAGGTTAGCAAATAAACTACTTATTGTTAAAACGTGACATTTATTAAGGTATCATTTTACTACAAACTACATGTTTTTTTTTATTTCACTCAAACTAAATGATAGCACATTCAGTCACAAACACACAAAGGAATTCATACTAAAACTAGTAAATAATTTAAGATAAATTTATTTAAAGTAAATTTTCGAAATGGCGGCCATTAACTTCGATACACAGTCTACATCGTCTTAAAAAATTTGCTTTTAGACTTCGAAAAGCATTCGTATTTTCTTTGATTTTTTCTGCGCACTGTCTCAATTTTCCCCTTAATTCATTTTCCGAATTAATTTCTCTAGCATACACCATCTCTTTGTAGAATCCCCAAATAAAAAAATCTATAGGGTTTAAATCTGGTGAGCGTGCAGGCCATTCGATTGGCCGTGCACGCCCAATCCACCTTCCTGGGAAAGTTCTGTTGAGATGCTCCTCACTTGTTTTTCAAAATGGCAAGGAGCACCGTCATTTTGAAATATCATATCCCTCCTCGTTTGTAAATTAACTTCTAACAATAAACCATTTAGGTTATTTTGTAGAAAGTTCAGGTACTGGGACCCGTTCAACCTAGCCGACAATTCAAAGGGCCCAACCATTTCTCCATTTATGACTCCTGACCACATGTTGATACTAAAGCTGTTCTGAAAATTTGACTGCCTTGCTTTTTGGGTTTTCAATGGCCCAGCTATGATAATTGTGAATGTTAAAGACGCCAGTCCTTTCAAACCGGGATTCATCCGTCTTGAGTATCTTGTTAAAAATCCGGGTCTTCCCAGATCTTTCCAGCATTATTTGGCAGAAAGCAACACGCCTTGGATAGTCTGCGTCGTTAAGTTGTTGAACACGCTGAATATGAAACGCGTGATATCCCTCTGGAAAAAAATTATTAGTATTTTTATTGTAGGTTGTCATTGTACGCAATACTAGAGGTACGTACCGATAGAGCACGTGAACGTGAAACTAAAAGTTGGGATTCGCTAGAGTGGCGTCCTAGCGCCTATTTTTGAATTACGAGCGCTTATTTAAGGGTCCTTCACATCTCTCTCTTTTACACGCACACACAACACATTAGACATCGACAATTCACAGTAAATTAAATGAGTGTGATTTGAAATGGCAGTGCAGCAATGTGTTGGGATTTTGAATAAAGAGGTCTACAAAATCACTCACCTGATTTCAGTATTCTTAAAACTGAAGTCCTTGGGATTCCAGTCCTTCTCGTAATCGCTCGTGAACTAGTAGAAGGGTCTCTTTCTACTTCTTCAATGATTACATCTCTTCTTTCTGGATTCACTCTGGGTAGTCCCTCGCGACGTTGATTACGCCCAGGAACGCGTCCAGCCATCAGGGTTTCGTGGGTGTTATTAAAAACCTTGTAGCTCGGGTAATGCTCTAACACTTCTCCTCGCCGCTCCAGTTGCTCTCGATAAAGCCGTGCCACTAATGCGCCGTTTCCTTGGGCAACGCCGTAGAAATAGTGCATCTCTGCGTATTGACTGAGAGAATAACTCATTGCTGAAAGTAATCCAAATCACTAAGCAACTCAAGGTCCATAAAACAAGCACAGGTCTATCGTAAGGCAAATCAAGAATCCGAAACAAAGCGAAGGTAGTAAAATAAGAGATCCAAATAAACGTAAACGTGAGTAGTGGTTGCACGCAGGAAAGCAGTGAACGACTGGCGGGACCGAGCGAGGTGAAAAGGGACACGGTCGGTGTGGCGCGGGGCGCGGGTGCGGCCTGGTAACAAAATGGGCGCAAAGCAGGAATGTTTACCTGAGCCTTTGTTTAAAATTCCTTGTGTGTTTGTGACTGAATGTGCTATCATTTAGTTTGAGTGAAATAAAAAAACATGTAGTTTGTAGTAAAATGATACCTTAATAAATGTCACGTTTTAACAATAAGTAGTTTTCTTTGCTAACCTGAAGCATTTACTATCTTAGTTTAGCCCTAGAAATGATAAAAGATTTTTAAATCAAATTAACTATTCAGGTAGTTTCCTGCCTGAGTAACTTCAGAAGTCTGTAACAGAAAACTGGCCTATTAAGTGTCATTTTTTATGTTATTATGAAAGATTAAGGTACTGCCAAGTTTTTAAAATTAATTAGAAAGTATGAAATCATTTATTACAATTTTTCATTTAATGTTGAAAATTCAAGCCCCACTCTCCTGACAGAATTTTTTAAGTTTCGATTAAAATTATTGTATCTTCGGTGAATGTTAGGAAGCTAATTATTTTATGCATAATAGAGCAACTCATAAGGATCATGCTACAAACAAAAAAACTTGGAAAAAATGTCACAATTACATTTTTTTTAATGTTAGGCTGTTTAGGGTGAACATTTTCAAAAAAAGGATAAAAAAAATCATAACTCGAAAACTACAAAAAATCGCGGAACATACATAGGATATTTTCGGATACCCCTAGGTGTGAGGAATCAAAAAAAAATTTTATAACCTCACTGTTTGGACCATCCTGTATATAAGATGATATTATAAAAGATGCTTACGAAATTACATTACATCACTTTTCCTTTAGTTACACTACTAGATGCATCGAATTAACGTTAGACGAATCGAACATCTGCTAATCTTTAAATATCTATCGTCACGTTGAATGAATTTGATGACAAAGCAGTAGAGACCACATTTTAGGATCCCTAATTTTAATTCCGTTAATTAATGCATAGTGTTATTTGACTCAATTTCTATACAAGTAAGGGTAAGAAACGAGCACACAGTCTACCTGGTAAGCGAATGCTGTGGTCCGAATACTACTTGTTCAGGAAAGAGCTAAGGGTCTGGTAACTCACCAGTCTCCGCCTTCCACTGCCTCACGCTCTCGCTGGGGCTCCGCGAGCTAGCTGGCTGATTAGGTGACTCGAAGGAATATAACCCTGTCTCTCCGAATAGAATAGTCCATAGGTCACTGGCACAGTATCTTCGGGAATTGTTTAGTACTCGTTGTAAAATAAAAGAGACACACATAATAATTTTTCGAAAGAGAAAAGTACATAACGTTTTGGCGTACGGCGCGCAAGTTAGTGAGCCGTTCGGCCAATCAGACGCAAGCGCGACTTCTAGCCTAAAAAGGATTGTTACCAGACCAAGAATTCAATAAATCCCTATTAATTTAGTAATTGTTGCCACTCGAAAATTTATAAGAAAATAACTATATAGACAATAAATATTAATTAAAAAAAATATGGTTCCAGTACGGAACACTACTACATTCTCGATTAAAAATCAAAACGCAGATGCCTTTCAAACCCTGAAAATTAAGTTGGAACGCCCCGTGATATCTCAAAGGGTCTTCAGTAACCACTAAAAGGTCAGTCACCGTACGAAACACAGCAACATTATGCTGCTATGTCAAGCTGGTATTTTGTGAGATCGTTGTCCTTCCTCAGTCGAATCAACCTATACGTGCAGACATATTACAGCATAATATTATGTCTGCGTACGTAGCGTCTCTTCAACTCAACAAATATACGTTACTTTGTCATAAACGTAAACTTAACTAATTTCGAGAACCGCGAGATCTCAGGGAGTAGATCGTCTTAAGTTTTATAGTACGCGTGCAACCCGCATTTGTTTCTTGTCGGCCCCACAAATAATTTCAGTTTTAGGTGCTGATATACCACCTGCTAAGCGGTAAAAAACAACATTAACATGTAAGTATGCATAAAAATGCGGCAATGTTTTGGATTCTAACCGTCTCAGAAATGAGAGGTATGTGCCCCCCGCCCTGGGACGTCTATAGTTCCTAATTTTTGTTTTTATATTATAAAGTTTCTAATTTTCTTATTTTATTGAGCTAAAAGATTTTAAACAAGTCTTCCAGTAACTTACTTATCTCAATTTTTAATGAAATAAACAAAGAAAGCTTCCCGCTGCTAAAGCTACGAACAAACAAACTTAAATTATATTACACCTTGTCCAACGACGGTGTCGAATAATTGAATATTCTTACATAGCCTAAAACTTCTCTTTAGATATTTTGGGAAAATAATCCGTATTTTGTCTTTTTTTATTGTTGCCTGTATTATAGAAGAGAAATCACTACGCTATATCATTCCATCCATCTCGTGGGTGTTGTAAGAGGTGACAGGGGAAAACTGAAACAGGAGATATACAGCAGCAACTTCCTGATAATAGCCAAGCGTGGCAACTATAACTAATATGAGGCAATCTAAAAAGAAAGAAAAGAGAAAGGAAATAACTTTAGTTAGTAACACATTATAGCAATTTGCTTACAATAACAACGTATTATATATTTGGTAAATGGTTACTAAAAAGGTCCCCAACTCAGCATAGTCTTGGTACTGACAAAGTACTTCGACGCTCATATTCCGTGGGTCCCAAAATAATTAATTAATAAGAACTAAACGTAACAGTATTCATTATTATAAGATTTTAATAAAAACACACACAAACATGTGTACCATTACACATAAACACTATAACATACATATTTATTATAAATAAATATAATAAAAGTAGCAATTAGTTATATAAAATTAAAAAGAAACGAATAAACGGAATAGAAAAGTATGTAAGACACAGTATATAATTTTCTATAAGTTGACTTTTTCATTAAGTAGACATTAAGTATTTTTTGTAATGATATTTAAACGAACTAATTGAAGCTAGATTTCTAATCGGTGGTGGTATGTTGTTCTAGCATCTCGTGGCAGAATAACGAAAGCTACCACGAAATGCAGACGTACTGTGTCTTGGACATACCAAACGAGTTACATTTCTTACTTGTCGCTGTGAAAAGTGCAATTGTTATAAAGATACTGTGGTGTGTTTGTCATTATGATACCAAACAATAAACTGGCAAAATGAAGGGAACGTCAAGACTGCATATTTATTAAATTGCTATTATTGAGATAAGGAGTTACGTGGGCTCGCTTCGATATGTTAAAACAAAAACGTGCACACTACCTATTAATACTATCTACATAATTTTAAGACTACTTGATTTTTAGGGAAGCTGTGTGCAGCAATATAGGTACTTTTGATAGGCTGTAATTACAGAATAAATGATTTTATTTTCGAAAGAAAATTACTATTATTTTAGTGTTTACAATATATTTTATAATAAATCTATAGTGTATACTAATAATTTTTTAAATAATTTAAAACCTTATGTTGAGGAGTATTTGAAGAAGATAAGTATTGAGGGTAGTATAGTTTATCTTAGGCTGGTTTTCGCAACTCTACGTCTAATCGCATAGGTATTTTATGTGAAGTCAGGAATTGTAGTTATTCGAATCAATCTAACTCCTGAAAGAATCCTAGTTAATTTTTCAGATCACTTAAAAATTTCCAAGTCGGGTCAAAATCAGTTATTAGGGTTTCCTGTTAAGAAGTTCGTAATAGCAGCCCGTGTTCAGGAAATTGGCGTACGTAAGCCGTTGGCTCTCGCCTGATCTCTCTGCGGTCGAGTCGGGTTGCCGACACATCGGATTATGAGACAGTGCAAATATAAAGAGTGCACCTGAGCTTGTTTTTTTTTACATGGGGAAATGCTTACGCATACCCGCCTCGCGGGGGCAAGGACGGGTTATGTCGGACTCGCACCGACTAAAACCCCATGGTGTTCCACCTTCGTCGCATATTGGCAGGGCCACGGGAACGCTATCGCACACATCCGCGGCCCCACCAGCGCTGGCCGCCCCATGGCGGCCCCTCCTCGAGAGGAATACCTCCCCATCTCCTTCTCAGGTAAGGCGCACCAGAACACATGGCGCGGCCTCCAACTTCACATGCGCAACGGACGCCCCGTGTCCGATGCGCGAAGGCCATGGCGCCAGCAAAATTCAGCGAGAGCGGCGCCCCGCAATACCAACACTCCTCTCTCCCCGCAGCCCCACCACCACCGCATCAATTAACGGTGCGGCCCCGTCAGAGTCGCGAAGGATAGGGCGAGTGGCGCATCGCCATACCAACACTCCTCTTCGTCCGCGACTCCACCTCGGCTGCAGCGGTAGGGGGAAAGGACACCCCTCTCGCCGCAGCCCACCGACACACATCCGAAGTGGGCTCGCCAAGCCCACTCGGAGAGGCCACCTCGGGCCGCAACCTACACCACGGGCCAGTCAAGGGGTTCCTCTTTGTTCACCGCGGGTGACCAAGCCACGGCTACTAAGCCCGTGGCGTACTAACCTCTCCGTACGCCATTCCTCGTTCTGTTCTGTTCACTCATTCCTTCCTTTCACATATTCTCGTTCAAACATCATTTTTTATAGAATAAGATTGACAAACGTGCACACAATCCACCTGATGCTAAGTGGACTCTACTAAAAAAAAGGTCTCCAGTTTTCTACTCTCATCATACGAAACACAGCAGCATTAAGCTGCTATTTTACGCTAATATTCTGTGAGTCGTACCTCCGTCGAGTCGACCTATACCATAATACGGCTACAGTATAGCTTCACCACGTGTAATTTTGTCACGCATTCACAACCCTACATACATATTAACAATCGATTTTAATATTTAATACCGATTCCAAAAAATACCTATATTTACTGGGAAAGGGCAATAAGAAACCTAGCCCTAACCTAAACCTGGAATGCCTCTTTTCCAGTAAAAAGGGTCTCTACACTCACCATACGAAACACAGCAGCGTTAAGCTGCTATTTTACGCTGGTATTCTGAGAGAGCGTGGTCCTTCCCCGGTGGAGCCAACCCATTCGTGCTACAACTATACAATTAATATAGCTGCAGCGTGGCTCTACCACGTATAAAACATTTTCTTTTATGCCACTAAACCAACATAATATATTGCGAATATGAGTCATTTTTGTCGCAAACATAATATTGTGTGATCATGAGGTCTATCAGTCAGGCCTCTCCTAAGGCTTTGCCATTAATCGAAACGCTTGGTAAACGGGTTGTCTGTCGCGGTATCCTTGCTAAAATGACATATAAATTTAAATTTTCTACCCTTTCGTGTCGGACTATGAATCAACTATGGTAGGAGCGAAGATTCTGAAGGCTTACTGACCTCCTTAGCTGGTCCCTGTGCACATTTTTTGCTTATTAACTATGCGTGTTGTCTACTGTATTTGCAAAATTTTAATTTTTAATTTATCAAATCAATTTAAAACTCTTTTTTCTTGACCTTCAGAATCTTTTTAATCGGTTATACATGGTCCGACACAAAGGATAGAACATTAAAATCTAAATAGTATTTTGCAAAAGTACTGCTGTCGTCAATTTACGGTAATGCCACACAACAGGAGAGGCACATGTCCAACTGTGAGCTGTTACGGCTTATGAAATAAGATTTATTTTAATGTAAGTATAGTATATTTATTCTAATATAATTAAAACTTATTAAGCATAAGGTTACAACGTTGCGCGAATCACGCACGGAACATGTTAGGCCTAGAAATATTTGTTCCGCGTCTGAATGTTCGTTTATTTGCAATTTATGTATGTAAAACGCCATGAATCCGCTTCCGCCATGAATTATAGTATTGTTATTAAAAGAAGGAAAAACAAAAGAAGTTATTTCTGTGCTTTCACTTATCAATAAGTAAACTATGGAAAACTTCACACGGCTTACGTTTCATGTGCAGCGCGTGTAAACGCTGGCTTATATGAGAACTGGTTGCAATACGTACGTCATGCGCATGTGGTATTTGGTGTGCTCCAGCAATAAAATGAAAAGATTTTGCTCGTTTATGACCATCGCCAAACAAATGGCCAATATAGAGTCTCAATTTAGAAACCGGCACCTGTTCATTCTATGACTTCCATACGTGAGTAGCGTTTCAGTGAATATCAGGTTCGATATGCAGCTTCATCTGAAGACTATGTATATAATATGTTCTTTTTCTGCATACTCTCTGTCGAAACCCCTTGATTTAATTATAAATGCGATGAAAAGTATGAATTCGTAGTTTTCCCATTATAAGAATTCATACAGTCAATTTGTAGTTTTCCCATTATAAGAATTCATACAAAAATATAATAATATAATTGTTTTTTGATTGTATGTAGGTATTAAATTTACAGTATCTTACAGTCCACCTGATTGTACGTGACTACTGCAGCCTATTGACACCTGCATCCAACTTCAAACAAAGAAAGCTACGCTAAGCAGAAGTAGACTCCTATGCAGAAAAAAAGTCCTACCGCCTAATGAACTACTTACAAACACATCCATCCATTACAACCTATAAAAGTCCACTGCTGAACATAGGCCTCCCTATAGATTGCCTCATAGGGGGGATCTTGTCATAGTTGTCGCGCTTGGCCTGCGGGTTGGCAACCGCAGTTTTTTATCACTTTGAGTTGTTATCAGGAAGATGCTGCTGCCCATCTCCTGTTTCAGTTTCCCTCTGTCGCCTCTTACGACACCCACGTGACGATATGGGGTAGTGGATATTCTTTCACCGCCACTACACGGTTAGTGTTAGTTACAAACACATAATATATACATAATATATAATATATTTTAAATATTTTTGTTTTCGGCCTTCCGTATCCAGAGTATGTCTGAAATAGGCCGTTGAAAGTAATAATGAGGTCCTATGAACTGCTTAGTTTTCAAAATATCAAGCTTCTAATTAACCTACATACTGCAGGTTAATTTGGCTATTTTTCCTCTTACTAATTCAAAAATAACATAGTTAATATTAGGTCCTTACATATGAAATTAGCGTTTTGTCGTACTGACCACTTTGATCTGAAATATCTCCTCTTTGGTTAAGAATTCCAAATTCAAATTTATAAATTCATTTAGCTGGTACATTTGAGTTTTGAAAACAGTCATTCATTTGTTTTTTCCTCATTATTTTATTCTTTGGCGTCGCTTATTACCGCACAATGGAAAACATGAAATATCGGTATATTTACGAGTACGAGTTCTACCGTGGCACCAGTGCTGCAGAAACAGCTCGAAGGATTAATGATGTGTACGGCGCTGGTGTCGCAAAAGAAAGCACGGTACGTTTTTGGTTTCAACATTTTCGTTCTGGAAATTTCGACCTTCAGAACCAACCCCGTGGACGGCCGGAGACCAAAGTGGAAAATGAAGAATTAAAGGCTATTGTGGAAACGGATCCATCACAAAGCACTTCAGAGATAGCTGCAGGCTTCGGGGTAAGTGATAAAACTGTATTAATCCACTTGAAGCAAATCATGAATTGAGTGAATCGAACTTGCAAACACGCGTCGACTGCTGTGTTACTTTGCTCAACCGACACAATAATGAAGGATTTTAAATCGAATCATTACTTATGATGAAAATGGATACTGTACGATAATTGAAGCGCTCGTCGCAATGGCTGAACCCTGAGACCCAGCCAAATCCTGCCCTAAACGAAAATTGAGTCAGAAAAGTTACTTGTGAGTGTTTGGTGGATTAGCGCCGGTGTCGTTCACTACAGCTTAAAATCTGGCCAAACGATTACGGCAGATATCTATTGTCAGCAACTGCAAACCATGAAGGAAGAACTAGCTGCTAAACAACGAGATTGGTCAATCGCTCTAGGCCACTGCTGCTTCACGACAATGCAAGACCACACTGCACAACAAACAACCACTAAGTTAGATGAGCTACAATTGCAATGTCTGTGATATCCACCGTACTCCCGGACCTTGCTCCAACAGATTACCATTTTTCCGGAATTTGGACAACTTCACAAGGAAAAAATTAACTCCGATGCGGCAGTCCAAACCGCCTTCAAAGAGTTTATTGATTCTCGCCCCATGGTTTTTTAGTAAAGGATCAATGAACTACCTATGAGATGGCAAAAGTGCATAGATAACAACGGTGCATACTTTGATTAATTAAATATATTTTACAAAAAAAAATTGACTTTATATTCCTCCCGTACAAAACGCTAATTTCATATGTAAGGACCTAATACTTAAAATTAAATTAATAATTTAACGGCATTTACACTTTAGAAAAAAGTCGAGATAAAATGTACGTTATGAACTGTGTGAAAAAAACATCTGTTTAGTCAAATACATTGCCATTTTGCCGTGGAACCTTTCTTGTCTCATCAAACGTGGTAGAGCCAAGCTGCAGCTATATTATGTTGGCTTGACCGGAGAAGGACCACGCTCTCTCAGAATACCAGCGTGAAATAGCAGCTCAATGGTGCTGGGTTTATGGTGAGTGTGGAGAATCGGAGACCCTTTTTACTGAAAACGAGGCATTCCATCATAGTCTTCAAGTGTGACATCGCATCTACATTTTAATTTTTAATCGAGGATAGATGTAGATGTCTATGAGCCACAGCATCCATTTTACCATCAGGTGGACTGTGTGCTCTTTTGTTCTATAAAAAAACACTTGGACAATTTATTGTGCTACTTTATTCCCATATAATATAATCTAAATTTGTCTTTAGTTATAAATCACTAAAGACATTATAGAAAAAAAAACGGTAGTAACACACTATGAAACAAGCTTTAATATTAAATATCGTCTTACCGTATCCTTTTATCCCCTTAGTCGTCGTAAAATAGCCTCTAGTATTACTTCTGAAGTTGAAACAAAGAAATAAAATACAATGCTCTGAAATAAAATACAGTCTTAATGTGACGCAGTTTCAGAAAATACCCACACATACGCACGCATTTATATGTAATATATATAATATACATAATTAAATATAAATGTATATAACATAGAGTTTTGTCTTATAAGAAAGAAGAGCATTTTATAGGTTTATACTTCATACTAAGCTAGTGCACTGTACCGTCTCTACATCTCCACTTACCGTCAGGGGGGTCTCATGGGTTATCAAGATGAGGAAGTTACACATCTTAGCACAACAGCTGCATATTTAAATTATTATACAAAATAAATTATTACCTACACAATAACTGGCATTCCTCCAACTTGTTGTGACTTAGTTATTTACTTAGTTAGTTATTTTATTATGTTATATCTTACAGCCTATTAAAAGTCCACATACGCCTCTCCCATAGATTTCTTCATAATAGTTTATTATTATTTTCTTTTGTTATGTGGAAGATATTGCTGGCCATCTCCTCTTCCATTTCTTACGACTCTTATACCGTACCCTCAGGATGTGCTATATATATATTACTATGTTATTTATCTACTAGTGAAATGAGCAAGCATTGTTGGAAGGCGACGTAATCGATCAACGCCAAAGTGTAAATTCGACACCACAACATCATATGCCGGGACAGGGGCGGCAATTTACGCTCACGCCAAACATTGTTCGACATGACAAATGGCCTAGACGCGCCGTCATACTGATAAACCGAACTAATTTAGTACCGGTTGCGTCTAAGTTACTTTTATTAAATCATCGTCACATCACCGTCATCATCATCATAACAGCCTATCAAAAGTCCACTGCTGAACATAGACCTTCCCCATAGATTGTCTCATATCTATGGGGAATTGCCACTGTAGTCACGCTTGGCATGCGGGTTGGTAATATACATCGTCAAATATACTAAACCAAAGTAATTATCAAAGACCTAATATTAGTCGACCTCCACGACGTTGTTCATAATTTGAAAACAAGGCAACAATGAAAAAGTTTTATTAAAAGAAAATCCAATTTTACTAGAATAAACTACTACGAGTACTAGACTTGCCACAGCTCACTTATGAAGAGTTCATCCAATGGGCTTGTAGTATTTGAGATGTCATGACAAAACACCTTTATATGCTATATGCTGGTATATAATATAATGAAGTTAAAAGGAAAACTATCACAGCTAAGTAGGCTTAACAAGTTAACGAATAATCGTCAACCAACTAGTGCATTTTATTAGTAAAAATTTTGTTTCATACCACTTTCGTTTTTATAGTTAGTAGTTATTGTAGGCCTACAGTTGCATTCGTGGTACTCTTGATTTACGCGGGCGACCCTCAGGATAATTTAGGGCAGTGGTGGTTTACGGGAAGGTTCGTTACGGTCATGTATATATAAGGGTTGCACTGCCGGGAACTAATAGATGGATAGGGAACTATGACCATTATTGTACGAACTTGGCATGTAAATGATTTGATGTAGATTGTATTATTTTCAAAATCGAAAAGATTTTTAAGCATGTTCTTAGAAATGCTCATAGTATCAAGAAGGCCTCTTCTAAGTTCACATATTGTGACAGGCAACTACGGAACCCTGCCTCTACATTGTGCGTGGCCCTACAGGCATTTGGCCGGTTTTATTTTAAGTCTAATAAGTTTGATTTACTATATGTAATCCCATTTAGTCCCGTAGGCGTCGTACGCGGTGAGTATGGTAAATTACAGAAAGATCTCATGGCTTCCGATATATGGCGGTATAACCACTACTTTCACCACCACCACTTAGGAATGAGGTTTTTTTAAAGAAGAGGGGGTGATGGTAAGGGTCAACCGCCGCCCATGAACAACCGCAACACCAAGGAATCGCAGGTGCCTTGCCGGCCTTTTAAAAAAATCGTATCGGTCAGAAAAAATCGCTGGTGGTAGTAGATTCCACAAGGAAGTTGTGCGAGGAAGAAAACTTCTTGTAAATTGCACAGTGGTGGACCGCCAATCACCCAGATGATATGGATGGTATCGCCAGTTTTGTCGCGATGTGCGATGGTGAAATTGAGCGGCTGGAATTAGTCCGAATATTTCCTCAGAACACTCCCCATGGTAGATGCGATAAAATACGCAAAGAGATGCAACACCTCCTCGTAGTGCCAGTGAGTCAAGCCAATCGGAATCAAAAAGAGCTCGGTCGCCGACGATTCGAACCGCTCTGCCCAAGTTGAAATATTTTAAAGATTTATAAAATCGCGGGGAAAGCAAATATGTCAGAAAAGCGTTTAATTTTTCTTTATGAAATTTCTAATATTAGTTAAAAAATTCTGATATTACTTATATTTTATATAAATTAGATTAAAAAACAGATAAATAAAGCTACAGATATTCCTAAAAGTATAAGAATTAAAAAATTATAAATGTGTCAAAAATTGAAGTCAGCGGCACGGAGTCATTGTTTTATATACATACACTAGAAACCGGAAAAACTCTTATTTAAATCGCAACTTTTCAATGATGCTGACACTGTGTGACCATCTGCTTAACAAATAAGTTCACCTTAGTCTCAACTAGCGACATCTGGTGTGCTTAAGATTGATGAGCCATCATATCACGTTTGTACCAAATCTAAAATACTCAGACCGGTGACGGGGAGCAGTGGCAAATGTGTGAGCTGTTATTTCGACAAATCCTCGCTACAACGGAAGAGAGCCAAATCTAGCAGTGGACTTTCACAATTTTATTTTTATAAAAGAAAAGACAAACGAGCATACAGTTCACCTAGTGGTGAGTGATCACCGCCGCTGATGATCATGAATAATGTAGTAAACGGTGCCAATGACCTTTGAACATATCGTTACAATTCTTTTTATATGAATTCACGTAATAAACGCATCGACGAGGCATTTATGTAATTATGCTGATTA
The DNA here is from genome assembly GCA_029286625.1 of Parnassius orleans. Lineage (NCBI taxonomy): Eukaryota > Metazoa > Arthropoda > Insecta > Lepidoptera > Papilionidae > Parnassius > Parnassius orleans. The sequence continues at coordinate 1,346,897 of JAGSMP010000037.1, forward strand.
GTTAAATACGGTCATGCGTTAAAATATTGAGGTTAGAATAAATGTCAGCGCAATAGATAGTACACATTCTGCAATTAACTTAATTTATAGACCTGTTAGGCTATAACAGTAAATCTGGATGGTCTACAATTTCTCGTGAACAAAATGTCGTCGGTGTAGCACTGCCATTTAATTGTCTGCCCACGAGATTGGCTCTACTCTTTAGGCTATATCACTTGTATTTACGCGCATACGAGTACAAATGCTTGCTCCTTATTCTCAGCAGACCTTTACCTATTAACATACAGTTGAATATTTTCCTGCATTTAGCCATTTCTGTTTTACTATCCAGTTAAGTTTATGTGGATATTTTATAATATCCTCTATCTTATCGTGTATTCTTGTAACACAAGTGTTAAATAAAATAACATCCAACATTTGTCACACAGAGCTTGGCACAAGCATCGTTTAATAGTTATTGGAGTAGAAAGAAGTACGGCATTATGTCATAATGTGCGTAGGTTTCCCCCATCTTTTTTCACGCACGTGGCACGTCGCAAATCAGCGTTTTTAAAATTATATTTACAATTTCAGTAACGCTCCCAATTACGGCTCTTACAGTGTAACTGTATCAGTACGTACGGTACCTTTAACTACATACAGTATAACGAAAGTATACTATAAGAATAAAAATAGTATATTCATTTTACTATTAGTATGATTAAAGAATAAGTTTCAAAAATGGAAATCTGAATATATATTCTATTCTATATAGAGAATATAAATTCATCTTATAGCTATTGCCATTTCTTCAAGCGTGACAACGTAACCCGTAGTTATTTGGGCCTAATATTGCCGCTTTATTTGTATTTAGTTATATCTATTTTTGCTTTAAAGATCTTGGAATACAAAGCAGTGCTATCTGCGAAATATCTTACTTCAAAGTCGAATGGGAGCTTTTATTCCCATATCATTGTTTACTTTGTTGAACTAGGGCAAAAATTCGATTTCGCCTTTCTTACCTTAACTTTTTATTTTTTATTTGTCAACAAGTTATAAGGAAGTATTAGTAGACTATTAATAAAATACATCTTATAGTTATTTCATTATAAAACCTTTTGTTAATAAGTTGTTTTTTTTTATAGAATAACCCATATTCTATAAAAAAAAACTGACAAACGAGCACACAGTCCACCTGATGGTAAGTGGTTGCTGTGGCCCATAGCCATCTACATCTATCCTCGATTACGAATCAAAGATATGCGTTGTCACCCGTGAGGACTAAGATGGAATGCCTTGTTTTCCAGTAAAAAGGGTCTCCGGTTCTCTACACTCACCATACGAAACACAGCAGCGTAAAGCTACTATTTTACGCTAGTATTCTGTGAGAGCGTGGTCCTTCCCCGGTCGAACCATTCGTGCTACAACTGTACTACTAATATAGCTGCGGCATGGCCCTACCACGTAAAAAAACAATTAATAAGCACTGAATAAACACTGAATAAACACTAAATACACACTAAATACTATAGGCCTGCCACAGGTTGAAAGAATTGACCGTTATTGCATTCGACAGGTGAATTGTCTCTTTATTATTTTTGAATGTTATGAATAATTTTAGGTGTAGAAATTTTGCGATATGCGAAGACCACGGGATTTTGAGACATTTCTCTTCATCTACTTTTACCACAGCAACGATGGGAGAACTAGCGGTAGGTAGTAACAATATTTAATATGTGCTAGCGATCTAGATATTCTTAAATAACCACTGCATATCAATGTAATGTAATTAGTCATTGCTTCTTTTAATTTCTGATATATTGAATTTTTCTCCTGCCACTAGCTTTATAAATCAGGAAAAGAATTCATAAAAGTAAAACTATAACAAAGATGATAAAGCACAAGTATTAAAATTAAAAATTTTGTTCAACCGACTTCAATATAAATAAAATGAGAACATTATCAATGTAGTCGAAGTCATTTAAATAAGCATACGCAGACGCGAGCACATGAGAAGCACCAGCTGTCAAATAAAAAAGAATCATCAAAATCTGTTCACCTAGAAAAAAGTTCCGAAGTAACACAAAAAAAAACATACAGTCGAATTGAGTACCTCCGCCTTTTTTTGAAGTCGGTTAAAAATTATCAGAAATTGTGTCTTAAGATTTTTTTTTATATTTAGTAAGAACGTCAAAGACATTTCTTATAATTTAAATGTTTAAACGTCTGCGAGAATGTGTAACAACTAGGTTAAAGTTTATCGCACATGTAGCGAAATAGCACAACATTATCTAATTACAGGCCTCTAGATTTGGATAAGCGGTTACATCGCAATTTACACTACATAAAGGAGAATAATAATATATATATTTTAAAGTTTAAAACATTCGAACACACTTTATTGCACACCATACAATAAAATGTGCAAAACGATTGACCAATGGTAGGTAAGGCAGGTCTTCTTGCTAACAGCAATCCTTTCCATGCAACTGTTCGTTAACAATGTTTATTTAGCTTTTTTTAAAGTTAAAGTTACAGCCTATATACGTGCCACTGCTGGGCACAGGCCTCCCTCTCATTTCTGAGAAGGTTTTAGGGCAAGGAAATGTCCGCCGCTCTGCCCCAATGCGTGTTGGCGAACTTCACATTTCTTCGGAAATTTTTATTTCTTATTTCTCAGAAATGCGGGTTTCGTCACGATGTTTTCCTTCACCGACGAGCACGTGGTAAATCAGCATCTTAAAATTGCAATTAACAATTACATTGGTGCCGGCGGGGATGGAAGCAACATTAGTTTTTTATTCTTTAGTTATTATTAGGAAGACGTTGCTTCCTATCTCCTGATTTGTTTCTCTCTGTCGCCTCTTACGACACCCTCAGGACGGTATGCCACAAAATATTCAGAATGCCACAAATTACGGCCTTGAGAAGTGAATCATTCATTCGGTTTAATACCTGATGAAACCAAATGAATGGTTATTAACGTCGTCACGTCATTTAATGTAATAAAAATGCATCCTTCATGCATTTGCCAATACTAAGATGTCATCTACACTTAATAATATTATAAAGAGGAAAGATTTGTTTATTTGTTTGAATTGAATAGGCTCCGAAACTACTGGACCGATTTGAAAAATTCTTTCACCATTAGAATCCTACATAATCCCTGATGAACATAGGCGATAGAATATTTTCAAAAAAGTTAGGGATCCGTATGAAAACTTCGCTAATGTAACCCAAGCTGTGAAAAAATACCAAAATAATCCTTTATCGCGTACGCTGCGGAAACTATTGACAATAGAGCAAAGTGATGTACTTCAGTTTTATAGAGGACATCAATATCTACAAAAAAGTTTGCGATACCATATGTCTAACTATTACAGTTATGTCACAATAACTACTTTTTCATGTTAAAATATGCAATAGTAACGCCGGTACAAACTAGGCCACATTATTCGTACCTTGGTATTAATCCTTATATCCAAATAAATCACTTTGTATTCAAGGCTATATCAGTACCTGTACCATGCATAACCACCAATTACGTTAACCATGTAATTTAAGTAACATTTTTCACTTTTTAAATCTTTGTTAATTCAGCAACCGTCCGTCGTGATGTCTCTCTCGAAGTTCGCATGTCGCGAGGCGCAGACGCGTGATATACGCGGGTGAAACCGCGGGGCACAGCTAGTATGAAATATTTTCATCTCTGTTGTTGGTCTTCGGAAGTATATAAATAAATTTTTTGTTGCAATCATGCAATCAACACCTGTATTTCACGCGCATAATCCGGAGGACTATTTACTAGTTTAGTAAAGAAAGCAAGTGAATCAGTTCGTGCTTATTACGAGTATCGCTTACCCATTCCGTAATTCGTATGGTTCATCGGCCAGATCAAATCGAATAGTGTTGCCGGTCAGTCGCGTCTCTAGGAAGTAGATTAAACGCTTGCAATTTTTGAACATTACTTGTTTTAGCGTTTGTTAGTCATTGTATAGAATTATTGTAATAAATAGTGCGTGTGAAGGATTTATTGTACCGTTTTCTTCTCCATGCGATTCTTTGCGTTCATTGTTTTTCATTGAGATTGCTGAAACAAAACCGTCGTGAGAATCTAGTTATTGGTTACGGTTTGCAATAAAAAGTGTAACGTTTTCGATAGCGATGCGCAAGTTGTTACGTTTGGTCGCGGTTAGCGTTGTTTTCACTGCGGCGATTGTTTTGGTGAGCCAGTTGAATCGGAATGCGAGGGTTTCCCGTACCCATCCCGCTGATAGGGTGGCACGAGCCTTGCACTCTCTTGGGGGTCGGTTCAATACCACACCGCATGTACCAGAATCAGATGCAAACACGACTCTATCCAAAAGATTACAAGTTGTACAGGTATGGAGTGATTTTTTTATATCTTCTAATATATAAAAAATTATATTTGTTTGTTCGTATTTTATGCGCTGCCATACCCTTCATCAGATTGCGGTAAAACTTTGTCATCTTATTGCTTGCACTTCCGTGAAGGTTAATAATAATATAATAAATCCGATTTTGATGATTCTTTTTTTTAGTTGAAAGCTGGTGCTTCTCATGTGGTCCCATGTAAATTTGATCAAGGTCTGACCAGTAGTTTTTGAGTTATCCTAAATAATTTATATTGAAGTCGGTTGTACAAATTTTTTAATTTTACCACTTGTTATTTGTAAACTGAAGTTCTTTACGCGGTAAAGTCATGCATTGGCTCGGCCGGTGAAGAAACGCTCTCACAGAATACCAGCGTCAAATAGCAGCTTAATGCTGCGGTGTTTTGTATGATGAGTATAGAGAACCGGAGATCCTTTTTACTGAAATTTTGTCCTTGGGGGTGACAACGTATCTGCATTTTGATTATTATTAGAGGATAGATTTAGAAGTCTATGAGCCACAGCATCCACTTAACATCAAGTGGACTGTGTGCTCGCTTGTCACCTTTATTCTATAAAAAAATAAAATGAAGTGACAAATGAACTTAAAGACTAAATCTGCTGTCAACTTCAAATAAAGAATGCTCTAGCCTCTCTGCTTGTAATTATACTGACTCTCTATAGACTGACTCCCTTCAGACCGGAACATACCAGTGCAAGCACTACGTTTTTGCGTCAAAAATAGATAAGAAAGTAATACCTACCCAGGCGGACTCCTAGACTGAAAAGGAGTCCTACCATCTAGTAAGTGTCATAAAAGACTTCGCAGGTGCCTTTAACCAACTTTAATAATTTTATGCAGTGTTTCATTAAGTGTCAACTTAAGTGATACATATGGCCAAATATTCACACGCTACTCAATTTTAAGATGCCGTTAAGTCTCGTGGTGTCAGAGTCACTTAAAATGATAGAGACAGCACGAGACTTAACGGCATCTTAAAATTGAGCAGCGTTTGAATATCTGGGCATTAATCCTCCTGATGTCGATGCCAACAATATGATACCAAAGACCAGGGTCCAGGGTAATGTTGTAAATACCATATGTACGTTTTGGATTTTGTTAATTATTCAATACCCCCTTTATTATTTATTTCATAATTTCAAATTGAGCGTTTTAATAGAATAAAATGGAGCGTTAATACGTTTTAAGTTTATGAAAACTAATACTCATGGTCTAGGTTTTCCAGGTGCATTTTTTATAAGGGACTTAAAACGAAAGAGACCACCTTGCCTAGCAAGTTGTAAATGGCGACTAATGAAATATTCGGTTTGTCATTGTGTAGGCGTTTGTGCGAGTATGATGTGTATTGTGTGGACTGGGTTAGTCATCTATCATTTCTTTTACAATTTTCCATTTACACCAATATTTTTTGGCAAAGCGTAGTTCGAGTTCTTTGCACTCTGCTTTCCCTCTCGGTATTACAAACGTGACGTAGGAGTGTGTAAAACTAATTCCACACGGCCGCATGACTAAATGTTCAGTGTACTTATCTGCGCAAAGCATTGTGATTGATTCTGTTTCTCTGACACAGCATTAAGATTTTGTATTATTTGTTGTATTTTTTATTTATTTATATGTATGTGTATGTATATAGTATGTGGAAATAAGTTAATTTTTCTCTTGCAGCTCTACCCACATCTCTCACCACACTACAAAAGGTTAGCTGGCAGAGAATGCCTTTTCGGCATTAAGCTCGCCTTTGTACCAATAAAGAATTTTCTATCTATCTATAAGATCTCTTTATATTTTATTTCTTAACATACCATTGAAAACGCATAGTTAGAGGATGAGGAAATGTCTTAATTTGGTCGAAATCAAGCACGTAAAAGCATCAGTGATACCTATATCTGATAATGCTATTTCTATTCAAATTTTTAAACTGTCAGATAAACAAGTAATGGTTTTTTTTTTAACAGTAAATCTGTATGGCAAAATAAATTTATTAAAAGTCCGTTGTCTTGCCCCAATCAAATTCGATGGTTCCGTTACTTTGTTTTTAGATAACCTTGTACCGTTTGGTTTATACTAGACTAGCGATCCACCCCTGCTTCGCGCGGGTGATTTTTGGATCTTGACAAAAGCGCCACTTACCGGGTCCGTTCGTGAATCTAAACCATCCAGGGACCCCACTCAAAACACAAAAGAATATACCTATAAGAGTTATAGTTAGAAAATTTGTTTTGTTTTAATTAACGCCCCTGCAACCCCCCTTGCGGGTGGAATTTCGTAAAATTCGTTCTTAGCTGACCTCTACTCTTACCTCTGAAAAATCTCTTATATAATATATATATATATATATATTTTACGGATTTTATCGCGTGTATTCGACTTCCCGGAGCTTCGATTCTTCACATCCCGCTCACACCACGCTCCGGGAAGTCTGTAGTCTGTGAACACGTACAGGATCGCCCACATCCTCGCTAAAGAACATTGATTCCTTCCAACGATCATTCGCGAGACTATTGAAATCTAAAAACATAAATTTTTAACTGACTTCAAAAAGGAGGATGTTCTCAATTCGAGTGTATGTTTTTTTATATATGTTACGCGATATCTTCGCAGATTGGGAATCAATTTTGTTGATTCCTTTTTTATTAAATATGCTATACTTCAAGTGTGGTCCCATATAAATTTGTAAAAAATTCTATTTTTATTTTACCTTAGGGTAGCAAATAAATAACTTCTTTTTTAGCAATTTGAATTCGGTTTCTACTTTTTGTTAAAAATAATAATTATGAATAGAGAAGATGGCTGGGTGCTACCATCTGCTTGGGATCCTATAATTAATAGTATTAAATCCCAACCCAAGCATCACACTTTACTGCAAGACTTCAAGATCCTAGTATAAGTTCGTACTGCGTAGGTCGGGCCAAAAATTAATAATTTTCTGCCGTGGTTAACTATGATATTGGGACCTCAAATACCTCAGTCCCACCCGTGACCATGAGTGTTGTAAATTACTCGAAACGTCGGGAATATAAAATAAGTCAATATACGCGATAAAATCCGTAAAATCTTTTATTCAAATGTGTAGTGTTCGCGTAAACATAAGAAATCATTAGGTTTATACTATTTTTTCAATATAAAGGAAGTGATAGTTTAGGAAAAGCTAGAAAAAAAAGTGATTTCTGACATGCAAGCCAGGGCGGATTGCTACTAATTTAATAAATTTTATAATTTTAAATCAGTTTTAAATAGTAATTGATCTCTATAAACAAACTATAATAGCTAAATTTACTAATCCATGGTGTTAAAACTTGTAGTAAAGTAAAGTATCCCAAATTTTGCAAGTCACAGGCGCACTTCTCTGAAAGTTGTCGCAGCCTAATAATTAATGGTCTAAAGTCCGATATACTTTCATTAGTGTTCCCTCCCCACAGAGCGCTCGAGATTATAACTTTTGCCCCCGGCGAGCCACTCACTGGGACTCTTTTAAAAGGCAGCTTTTTTAATATGTCTTTGAGGTAAAATGTAACCGCGCCGTTTTGAAAGTATGTTTTAACAGGAAAATAACTTTTGCTGCAGTTTATTTCCGTTTTCCCATTATTGATTTTAATATGAAATTTTCCCTAGTTAATTAATACTTAATAATAACTTAATATTATAGGAATACTTCTTTTGTATCATGACTGTACACATCGAGTCCCATGTTTCATTAGATCCTTACTCCATCTAGTAGGGGTCGCACAACAATGCGCATGCCAGAACCACCCAGAACGAGGATGCTACTTTAAAACATTTCTTTCGCATTGGTTGTCGGTTTTTAATTGATCCGTTAGTCCATGTAAGTTACCTTTATTCCGACTAATACCTTCGTTACAGATCTTATCAGACAAAATAAATAAATATATATTTGTACTTAGATCAAAAGACACGCTGACAAATTATTCCACTCCTTTGCTGTATGCATTACGAAAGACGAAGCAAACCGTTTGGTTTAACGAATACATCGTATGTCGACAACAAAAGCTTGGAGACTCGCCTATATTCTGGTTGTGTGACGGTAGAAGGGAGAAAGGAAATAAGGCACCTAATTCCTAAGCGAACTTTCCATAATTAACAGCTCATTAAATCAAAAGAACAAATTTCTTAATGCATGCGTTAAGACACCTTATATTGTAAACTAATAAGTCACTTTTATTTTCAGATGATGCGACATGCATGGAACAATTACAAGCTTTACGCGTGGGGAAAAAATGAACTGAAGCCGATCTCCAAGCGAGCTCATTTGTCCAGCGTGTTCGGTGCAGGCGACCTCGGGGCTACGATTGTCGATGGCCTGGACACATTGTACCTGATGGGTCTCATGGATGAGTTCCGTGAGGGGCGGGACTGGGTCGCTGAGCACTTGCATTTTAGTGATATTGTAAGTATTATAGCTATCGTATATTGTATTATAATTATGTGTAAATCTCCTTTTATATTCCTCAGACTTAGACAAAATCTAAAAATAATCAAGTTTACCTAACGACACACTTTAAAGAATATGATTTTATCATCTCATTAAGCTGCTAATTGACGCTGGTATTCTGTGAGAGCGTGGTCCTGCCCCGGTCGAGACGACCTATTCGTGCTACAACCATAACATAGCTGCAGCATCTACCACGTTGAAAAATAAAGATTTGCGCATTCTCAAACCGCCTGAGTTTGATGAGCGCAGAGTCCATGCCTTCGCAAGTGTAATGCTGGTCCCCATCACCAATCAGTGAAGTTTGGGTTTAGTGGCCCTGAATGAATTCTCCCTCATCGATCGGTCGCTAGAGCCTCGTCCGCCAATCAACAGGGTACACAATTTGCAGGTAAGATTGAGCACTTGAAAAAAAGTTTTCATATTATCCTTTCCTTTCAATCCCATTATTTTATCCGAGGGTAATATTATAGAGACGTAAAATCAGACCGAAAACGACACGCAGTACTCTATACTGCATGTCGTTTTCGGTAATATCATCGTTTAGGAGGAGGAGTTGTCACATACATACGGATAGAAGAATTATGTAATATATAATATACATGTATTATAGATATAAACCTTCCTTCAATCATTCTGTCTATTGATAAAAACCGCATCAAAAGTTTGTATAAAAGGTTATTATAATATTAAGGAATTTATGGATGATAATAACCGCTGGGAATGAGGTGATCGCTACCAAGCTATTTATGATTTGTTTTGTGTGGTTAATTGTGTAACATACATGATTGTAAGCTGTTATTTAAAAAAAAAGTCCCGCTGGGTTTCTTGCTGGTCCTTTCCAGGACAGAGGTATTTTTTCGAACCAGTGGTAATTAAACAAAAGAGTGACTTTCAATAAGTATTATTTATAGTCTATATTGAATTTTTATTCAATATAGATTTTCTGTTTCTGTTTCTGTTATAAGTATAGTGTCGAAACTCATCTTATACCTATCACTGTGACACTGCATCCGCACTGATAACTAATAACTGTCAGTACCGGTGTACTTTTTCAATTCATGGATTCACCTGTTGATGCACTCTTGGAAAGGTCTATTTTCGGCACATTTTTTTATTGTAACGATTAGATACAGTTGTAATAGAAATACACACGGAGATACCGTCATGAAATGATCAAAATTTCTGTAATTTACTCTCTTTTAATAGCACTAGCAGCCCTCGACGTATGTATTCCATAAAACTATACAATAACACTAAAGGACCCTATATTGCCTATTAAACATAGCGCTGCGTGAAGGTAGTCAGAGAATATAACCACTACGTGTTAGAGATATTGGTGACGTCTGGCGGCCGCCTAGTGACTCCATTACCTCATCTCTTTTCGTGGTGATCTTATAATACTTCACGTAAAAGTCAGGAAAACCTCTTTGACTCTGAGAGACGAAACATATGTCTTGAATGTACCTGACGTGAAAAGACCATTCGGCTTTTCAGAAGGAGATTGAGACCTTTAGTGTAGTATAGTTGACATTTGCACACTAATGACGGCAGTTAGGGTGATGAAACGGTAAAATTGCACCAAAAAGGTTAGTTCTTATTCGGCCTTATTACGAAAAAGTATAGTTATATTTAGTCTCAGATTTAAACTAATAGGTAATCTGTTTCACGAAAGCAGTCCCGCGGAAATATTCATATATATCGCAAACAGAGATCGCTGTTTAGCAAAGCCACCTAATTGTACACAAATTTATAAATTTAAGTTTGATGTGTGTTATTGTAATATTTTGTGTGCAATACAAAAAAAATAAAGTACCTATAGGGTTTGATCGCAAATAGCAAATTTCGCAAAGGTTTTTTTTAGTAAGAAAGCTCTTCTTAAACCATAGTTTGAACCCGAGACTATCAAGAAATCACTTTTTGCAATAAAACTGACTAATTTATCCACCCCAGTCGTACCTTAATCTACTGTTAATAATATATTATAATAATTGCCAAAATAGTTTTCGTTAAAAGGTACTATAAATAATAATAAAATTTAATTTATGCTTTAATTTAATACGTGATGTAAGTTCATTTTATCTCAGTAGTTCAACTCTTAAAAGGATATTTTTTTAAAACTCACGAGTTTAACGATTGAAAGCAAGGAAATGCCTATTTGCCAGAAATAGGCATAATACACTTACAAAAATTTAAGAATAAGCAAAAATAGCAGAGAAATAATATATCTCCTAAAACACAGTATAACAAAAGTTAAAATTTGATATCAGTAACCAATTAAATATAATATAAAACAAATATAACAAAAAATAGAAATTGTACGCCTCATTACCTACAAACGAGGTTAGCTACTCAGCATTTTGCGCGCCGAAAATACAATTCCGACGCAGCACTGATTTTCCGTGCTAACCTCCGTGACATCCCCTATGCTATCCAGAGACATCTCTAAACTGCTGAGACAGACCCGCACAAGAATTAGCAACTAAATGTCTATCTAATGATTTCTTATATTTACGCGACTGTGTTCTTTTGCGAGGATTTGTGATCTATCAAATCTGATATAATGATTGGGACGATCATGAACATGTTGACTTCCCGGAGCGTCGGTGCTTCACATCATAAGAACATATCGCTGATGAAAGAACACCGATTTTTACCAAGGATGATTCGTGAGGCTATTGAAATTAAAAAACATTCTAATTTCAATAGAGAAGTTGACTGGGTGCTATCACTGCAAGACTTCAACATTTTATATGCTCGTTCTGCGTAGATTGGACCAAAAATTAATAATTAAAAGTTGAAGGTAGCCTTCGTTAACTATGGGACGTCAAACACCTCAGTCCCCGTGGCCATGGATGCTGTAAAGTGCTCGAAACATCGGCAATTAAAAAAGTTTAAATTAAACGCGATAAAATCCGTAAAATTAGTTTTATTCCATAAATTTCTATCATTAATTTATAAATTGAATATCAAGATTGAACTTATTAGTACAACTACTGGCAACTAAACGCCAAAATGCCTTCCTAAACACACATCATCGTATAAATGGTATCGTTCCACTGTATAATAACGCGCTAGTTATGCATTTTAAAAAAGAACGAAAAAGTTAATATAAATAGGCCATTCAGTAGTTTTACACAACAGTGTAGGTAACATTGTTATTACGTCCTTTATCGTGTAACAGAAACAATACGAGTACACACTGCCTCGTTTAAAACATCAAACAAAAATAATTCACCTACAAATCGGGGTAAGCTTTATTAAATTTAACATTTTAAACTCGAGGTGTAATCTTGAGCATGAAATCGTTATTTATTTTCTCGCAGATCTGACCAGACATAAAATATTATGCGCAGATAAGTCGTTGAATTATTGTGTTACTAACTGGTTACTAATTAATTTGATATAATATGATTATACTTATCCCTTATCACTGTAAATTTTAACCTACCTATAGTTATTCTGAATCTGATAGAAAGAAACATATGATATGTATTCTTATGTTTTATTGTATTATATATTATGTAGAAAAATTTAATTTTCATGTTCAGTTGGATATGAAAAAAATCACGTCATTCCTTGTTATAACGAAATACTTTCAACATTTTGTAATGCCATTTTTCTTAGCTGTCAACAAATGTAAGTTTAATAAAACGTGAATTGAATAGTATAAATTAAAACCTTATTTTCATGAAATTCGACACTAAACTGTATACGAGTGCACAAACACCATTTTTGGTCATTATGTGTACGGGAAGTTAAATTAATAAAATACATAGATAATAATCTGTTTATACCATTAGTAGTAAAGTAGTGTTTCATCGTGTTTTAAACGGTGGTATATATTAAATTCTTAATGTATATAGTGGTGGTATATAGTAAATCATCAATTTGTTAATTTTTTATACTTTTATTTTCAGGACTCAGATCTTTCCGTGTTCGAGACTACAATTAGGTTCGTGGGTGGATTGCTTTCCTGCTACGCGCTCACTGGTGACACAGTGTTCAGGGACAAGGCGGCTGAAGTGGCCGATGCCTTACTGCCTGCGTTTGAAACTCCCACGGGCCTGCCCTATTCCTTATCAACCCTTCTTCTAAGGTATGTGAAATGGAGTAGACACCGTATTGCATTTAATAATCTTAAGGAAAATCTTTCAATACCTATAACATTTTCAGAATTATGGTTCACATTTATTTTGTAATTTTTTTATATTAATCATAAAATTATGCGCTAGTACGTTTGAGCCGCGGTAGCTTAAGGGCTATGCGCTCGCTATAAAATCTTAGTAAGCGAGTTCGATTCTTACCGGCGCTAATCAAATGTTAATTACAATTTTAAAATGCTGATGTTCTACGCTCGGCTATGAAGGTAAACTTCGTGAGACCTAGGTATGGGCAAGGGAAAAATATATATCGATATATATCGCGTGATAAATATCGACATATCGATATATCGTCATCATTTGCATGATGTAAGGATAAGGCCCAAAATTTAATATATCGAAATTGATACGAATTCGATACTCTAAAATAAATATAGATATATCGCGATTAAAAATATCCATGATATATATCGATACTTTTATGAGAAAATATCGATATTTCGATATATTGATATTTTTTGCCCAAGCCTAGTGAGACCTGTGTCTATCAGTGGGACGTATAGATTCTGATTTAAAAAAAGATGAACATGCAATTTGCTATTTTAGTCACCATACGAACACACCAGCATTAAGCTGCTATTTTACGCTGATATTCTGTGAGAGCGTGGTCCTTCCCCGATCGAGCCGACCCATTCGTGCTACAACCATAATATAGCTGCAGCGTAGCTCTACTACCTACAAATAAAAAAAAGTTATTTCTTATCAGTCAGAGATTTGAAACGCCTTCAATTAACGTTTTATTTGTTTTTCACAACAAAATAAATAAAAAGAAACTATAATTTTTGGTTTAAAAATTAAACGCGGTAAAATACGCAAAATTTTTCTTTCATAACCCTAAATCACCTCTTATTCATCCACGGGAGAAATACGGTGATTAATTTTCTTTCGCCGCAACCACACGCACTCACGCGCGCACCCCACATTACAGCACGGAAATTTTAATGGTGTTATTTTGAATAAATATTACAAACCCTTGAATATTCATCAAATGACAATCAGAATCTTTTCTACACTTACACGTTCGCGGTAGACAATTTTTGTCAGCATCGCTAATCGCACTGTTGAATAAAAGGTACGTCTGTTCAAAACACTTGCTTTTATAAATTTTGTGCTTGAATTTCCAGTCAGATACTTTTGAACTTTGTTACTAGACGCCTTGAATCTCTCAAACATTTCGAAACACTAATTCTAATTAGTATGGGTATTGTACTTGATGAGTCTTGCTCTTTATTGCTAGTGGCCTTGGCCCTTTTAATAAAAGCAATGTATTTTGACATAGGCGAGTCGTCGCTAATTAATGAATTGCCCGGAATTGTAACGAAGCAAACTTTGCGGTGGCTTTGAAGCGATTACTAACTCGGTTTGTGGTCCGCACTAGGTGCTTTTACCCCACCGAAATGCGATATTATATTACGTCATGTAAATTTATTTGCGAAATGTATGTAATTTCAGAGATTTAAATTTTAAAATTGAATGATTGAATGATTTTACGTGGTAGAGTCGCGCTGCAGACTTTGTATTGCTGCAGCCGTTGGGTCACCTTGATCGGAGGACAACGTTCACACAGAAAGAATATCAGCGTAAAATAGTGACCTAATGCTGCTGTGTTCCGTCTGGTAAGATATGAGAATCAGAGACCTCATTTTTTCGTAACGAGGCATTGTAGTTATACTATCAGCGACAATATGAAATGAGAAACTTTCAAAGTGCGTGCGTCTAACTAATTTGTTATTATTAACGGCAAAATATTTTTGTCAAAGTCATGAGAAACGGGCCATGCCGTTATTTAATTGGGTCGAATGCTCTCAGAATGCATTGTCTTTAGCCACGATATTGTCATAAACAAACATTACGCAGTTGACGACAGATACATTTGCTTAATATTATTAACCGAGTAGTGGCGGTGTAAGAATATCCCCACCCCATATTGTCCCGAGGATGTCGTAAGAGTCGACATAGGGAAACAGAAACAGGAGATAGATACCATCATCTTCCTGATAACAACACAAAATTATAAAAAACTGCCAACAGCCTGCCAAGCGTGGGAAATATGGCCAAAATTCCCTAATGAGGTAAACTATGCGAAGGCCTATGTTCAGCAGTGGACTTTTATAGGCTGTAATGGTTGGATGGATGGATGGAATGATAATTCGTTTGTTTCAGGCGAGCCGCCAGTATCATTGGGCGGGACCGAATAGCATTCTGTCGGAGATCGGCACACTACATATGGAGTTCACATATTTAAGTGACGTCACTGGCCGTGATGGTAAGAAGTACATTAATCAATATATACAAGCGATAAAAGTTCAACATATTACTGTATCTATGAAGATAAGGAAGGATACAAATGTTGGAGATAATTTTAACGAACTTTTAAATTATGTCTTGAGTTTGATTTTCATATTATGATGATAAGCTTTTTGTTGATTTTATTTACGACGATAATGATAGTAACGAAGGTATTGCCGTGTAACTTTTGACAAGTTCATATGTAGTCAATATTAGTGAAAAGGACAGTTAGAGGCTGTATCAGTGGAGAGTCACAATATATTTTATTTCATCACAACATTCCGTAAGAGTCCATTGCTGGACTTAGGCCTTATTTTATAGCGAGCAAACAAGCATGTGGCTCACCTGATGTTAAGTGACTTTCGTCGTAGCACTGCAACACCAGGGGAATAACAAATGCGTTGCTGAACTTTTAGAAAAGAGTAGGATTCTTTTCTTGGAGGTCCCTAAGTCGTATCGGTTCGGAAAAGCTGCTGGTGATAACCGATTTCACAAAGAACACGTGTGTGGTAAAAAAACTGGTAAATCGCACAGTGAGTGACCGCCAAGCATCCAAATGGCATGGATGGCATTGCAAATTTTGGTGTGCTGGAGGTGTGTGTGATTATAATCGCCAAGTGCACAATCACAAATGTACGATAGTGGATTTGGTGGTTAGAATTAATCCGGACAATTCCTCTGAGCACCCCACGTGGTAAATGCGCAATAAAAAATGCAAAGGGATGCACCAAAGCGCCAGTGAATCAAATTAGCAAGAACTCAGTCGTCTCAGTCGTCATTCTCAGTCTTCGACGTAGATTCGTCGACGACTGAGTTCTCACTGACTCCTCACTGGATGTGCTAAGTGGACGGAGCTCGAAAATGCTCCAGCCCAGAGATAAGTATTCCATGTGAGGCCAAACCACAGAATACATATCGAACTTGCGCCTTGTACTTGCAAGTGCCTTGTAGTTGCAAGCAGTGTGCCGACATGAAATACTGCCCCGCTCTACTGAACACGCCAAGCTTTTTAGCGGCCATATTAGTCTTCCCATCCAAGTGACCGCGGAACTGAACGTCACTCAGTATATCGACACCGAAGATTCAGATGCTGGAGGCAGTGAGGGGATTGCCCTGAAATTGAGGAGATACTACGTCTTATTCTCTGGTTAACACTTTCACTGTCTGGTTTTCAGACACAATAGTAAGACAATAGCAATGACCTATATGTAGTGCACAGGACAGCGAAAGGGTTAAACTAGCCCAGATTTAGTCGTCCCCAATCCGAGACTTATAGTTTAACAAAGACCCGACTTCAGACACATGTTTGTTCCGGCTTTCGATGGCATTTTCTCCAGAAATATTGGCACGGCTGGTTTGCACCATGTATTTGATAAGCAGAAAAACAGCGTAGGTGATAACACGCAGCCTTGTGGAACATTAAGCATTAAGCTTGTAGTCTGAGTACGCCCCGTCCACTACAACCTTGATACTTCGCTTTGCAAGAAAAATGGTGATCCAATTGCATATTTTTTTGGAAAGAAAGTCTTAGAAAGAAACGCTTTGTGCTCTACCCGATCGAAGGCCTGAGTCTTCCCCTGGGACTCTACTGTCTTCGCCCATTTATGAGTCAGGTAGGCTAGAATATCACCAACTGAGCGAGCTCGAGCTCGAGGTACCTCGTGAGTTGATAGTTCATAATGGGCTCCATTATTTTGGAGAACAAGAAATGATGGACATGCTTTCAGTTGGACGGGTCTGAGCGATCGCCTTTTTTAGGGATCGTGTGTATTAAATCTGTCTTCAGTTGGTCCGGGACTACGCCTAGGAAGTATGAGTAGGAGCACACGACTTCAGCACAACCCTCTCCTGTTTTAAGGAGTATTTACCTTATTCCTATTCGCCACTATTGGCAGTATCTGCGGCGCTGCTCTTTGTCACCGGCTTGGGATTTTAAGTCTAGAATAAACTAGATTGTTATACCGCCATGTATTTTTGGCATTTTCTATAGTCGCCTTTTACAACACTCACGGAAAGAAATCGGGTGATGGATTGCCTTGTGCCGCCACCCATTTAGATACCGGAAACCAATAATTTGAATTCGAACACCTGCCTCAGGTGGCGGGTGATCTTCCTTCGAGAAACAAATATTTCTATGAGCTACAAATATTTATTTCGGGTCTGATTAAAAAAAGCCCTGATAAATTCTTAAGAAGTGCATCAGCATTCTGGAGAAGGGTGATGTACTGGGCATAGGCAGAACATGGACATAAAAGCTGATGATAATGTTAATACCCTTATTCCCCAAAAGCTTGCGCTTGCATGAGATCTAGTAAAACACTGATGTGGAAGGTATGTAACAAGGGCTTATGTTTCAGTTTACAGAAAGAAAGTGGAACGAATCCGCGAGGTCCTCAACAACATTGAGAAGCCAGGCGACCTGTACCCGAACTTCATCAACCCGCGCACCGGCCAGTGGGGACAGAGTTAGTATGGTTTTATCATAGTGAAGTAATTCAAATACGGTATGACGACATAATATTACAATTTGGATCACATGTATTTTTTGAATTTTTAATGTTTCTTTTCGGTTACCCCTAATATTTCTCAATATAAATGAAATCATGATCGTAATGTAAGGATTTTATACTTTAGTGAAATCCACTTTAACTTTAACCACTTTAACCAGAGTCAGATTATGGTTGGACAATCAGAGTCCCTCGATTATACATGTTAAAAGTAAAAAAAGAAACACTAAACTGTTAGATAGACGCTAAAACTACTTTCAAAGAAGAATTTGTAGCGTCGATTGCGCTAAAATAGCAGTACAGTAGTCGATTATTGAGTTATGGCTTCCCGCGGAGGCTATTATTTTTCCTATAATAAAACGTATCCTTTATGCATGCCATATTTCATCCAAATAGAAATTGTCTTCCTTTTTGTCTTATGAGAATTTAAAATTAATCAATTAATCCCTATGTATAATCTCTGTGCCCAAGTACTTAGTGTCTAAATGTATTAATTACTATTTTCTCCGTGTTTCTGGTACTTATACCCAGCAGCGGAGGATTAAGTCTATTAGGCGTACTACTATGCCTAAGTAATCGATGGGCGATATCATTGGAAAAGGCGACCGTAATTTATGGACAGTTTAAATAAATTCTGAAATTACTTTGTGGAAATTTCATTATACGAGTATTATTAAAGATGAGAAAATTAGCGTGTAACCCTTGTAAGTTCACTGCGGAATATACCAATGAGTGTCACAAAACACAGTCCTTACATCACTAACACTCCGCTTAGCGGTTCGAGGTTACACTCTGAACCTTTCTCCATTATCGGTTATATTCTTCGAGTTATGTCAGTCGTTTGCCGTCAGCCCATTGCCACTTCAGCTTAGTGACAGCTAAACTACGGATTTCTTGATTGCGTATTTTACTACTCTGAACATAGCCCACCGATATTTTAATACAAATATTGTCACGTACACAGTCTGCGTACGTCGCATAGCTGGCCACAGGCCTACCCTCATTTCTGAAAGGGACATGGATCAATTAGTTCGCTGCGCTTCCCATGACCTCGAAATATTTCTTTCTCAGACATGCAGGTTTCCTTACGATGTTTTTCCTTTCATCGCCGAGCCTCCGTAGTTGGTGATCGTTGAAAGTTGGTCACAATTAGCCGCCGAACTACCAGGGCGACATAACATAATGACATGTATAGTATTGTGTCGTACACTGTGCAGGGCACATGTCGCTGGGCGCGCTGGGCGACTCTTTCTACGAGTACCTGCTGAAGGCGTGGCTGGTGTCGGGGCGCACGGACGCGCAGGCGCGCGCCATGTTCGACGCCGCCATGCGCGCCGCGCTCGACAAGATGCTGCGCGTGTCGCCCGCCGGCCTCGCCTACCTCGCCGAGCTCAAGTACGGCCGCATCCTCGAGGAGAAGATGGACCATTTGTCCTGCTTCTCCGGTGAGTAACCCTGTTCAGTCAGCAATTATAAGAAAGATTTCTAAATGAAATTCACATTTAAAATTTCGCCAGGATGTATGTAGGTCTTTTCAAGACAGCGCGTACTGGCATTGCACATGCCAGTAATGACACATGAAAGATTTACGCAATTACGCATACCACTCTTAGCATTTAGGTTTTAAGCACACAGTCGTCACTCCCACATTGGTAACGCTTTTCCCTATTACCAGTATGTTAGAATATCAATATGAATATGATAGAATATAGTCGGTTATCATAATCTCGTTTGTTAATTAGCAGGAATGCAGCACTCAAACGAGATTGACTATTTGAAAAAAAAGTTGAGACACCCTATAAACCAAGCCTTATACATTGAAAAATGTGTGTAGCTAAACTTCTCTTAAAAATTACCAAGATTAGCACAAAAATCTTCATTGCAAATATTAAAATAACTGGAAACAACCTCTCTTAAAGTATTCTGTCTTGCTTTTCAATCCGAAATCCGTGCTAAATCTTTATTTTTAAATTTTAAAACTCGTTATATTATTAGTAAAAGCTTTCGTGCAGATTTGAATTTTGTAAAAATGTTACAAGGGTAGTCAAGCGATTTATAAAATCTAGTAGAATAGAAGCGATGTAATAAAATGTTTTCTACATTAACTCTACAAAATCCATCTTGACTCAAAGCTCAAACACACTTCTCATATGTTTCGAAAAAATATTCTTGTGGTTAAAATATGTAGATTAAAATACGTAGCTGCAATTACTTTGTCATTGAAAGTAAAAAAATATAATAGACATGAATAAAATATTGCTGAACTTGCTTATTAATTGTACGCCATCAACAATCCGCCAGCTAATAGACGCCATTATCTTTCCATCCCAGCACTAAACCTCTTGTCTTGCACCTTAGAAGCTGCTGGGAAATACCACTATTGTTTTTCGAAATATCTCTTACGTCACCCGTAAGATGAAGAAGGGTGACGAAATGAAAGCTAGTTTAATACCTTCATTCATTCTCTTATTGGTTTTAGGTGGTATGTTTGCCTTGGCTTCAACCACGCTCGACAACTCTGAGTCGGAACGCTACATGGACGTAGCCCGCAAGCTGACGCACACGTGCCACGAAAGCTACATACGCTCGGAGACCAAGCTCGGACCTGAGGCCTTCAGGTAAGTACTCACTTGAGTTATGTTCTCCTGTTGTTTCAGATACGACTTAACCTGTGATTTCGGACGTTGTCTAAATGTTTAAATTTAAAGTCTTTGCGTTATAGCATGGTGCGGGTGACAGCTTAAAGCCGCGTATCGATTATGCGCTCCAAGAGGTCGAACATTGGCGCGCGTTCCAGCCGCGCAAAATGGATACCGCCTTGGAACGCGCGCCAAATTGTTCGTTGGAACGCTCAAACGTGGAACGGGCCGTTCCATCTGGTGTCGGTTTTTTACCGCGTATCAAAGAAGTTAAGTTTTGGCGCGCGCGCCAGTTGCGACGGTTGTTTTCATCATTCGTGTATTTGTTGTGTTCCGAGCTATGGATAACCAGAGTTGCCGTAAATTGATAAAATTATATGGTTCAAAATAACTGCTGTGGAATAGTAAAAGTCGTTTTTATCATAATAAAGCGCTCAGAGAAGATGCATGGAACCATGAAAGCGGCAGCTGTTCGTACACGACTGATATCCATGTTGAACGGTCAAACACTGGAACGACTGCCGCTCGCGCCAGGCGCGCTTAGTTGTTACACTTCGAGCAAATGCCGCGCGCGCCAGGAGCGCGTAATCGATACGCGGTTTTACAGTTTAGCGTGTCTAGAGATGGAACAATGTTAAATCGATTTAAAAAAAGCGATTAACGATACACAAAGCAAAGCAAAAATTATCGATTAGCTATCGATAAAAAAATTATAACCGAAATTTATATTTCTTTATAAATAAATTACATAGTCACAGTTTAATACAAATTATGACATTATAGTTACATATTATACTATGTATTAATTTGAAAATAAAAATGATCTTTTATGTTAATTGCGACATTTTTCTTGACATTAAAAGAAATAAAATGACTGCCAGCACCTGTGATTTCTAGTAAGGCGTTGACTACAGCTTTTCAAAATACGAGTGCTAACGCCTTCGCTATAAATATGTATAAGTGTTGCCAGGTTCAGTAGGTCAAATATCAGGATGGAACGTAAAAATAATCGAGAATTTGGTTTACAAATCTTATAAAATAAATAATAAAAACAGGTTTGTTGTAGCCATTTTGTCCGCTATGAGTTATACTAGTCTTTTTGACACAATGCGCAATGTGATGATTACTTATATTTATTTAAAAATGCGCAATGTGCTTTATAATTATTTTTGGGACTGAGCTAATGAACGAATAATTTATCGTCAAAACATCGAAAAAACTGCATAGTCGTCTATGTGTGTTTTCCTTTTTTGGCAAATCAGAACTTGTTGAACGATTAGTTGTCGTTGCAGACTCTGAATTTTCTGGATGACACATTTTCATGTTATTCTGAAAAAAAGTAAATAAAGCTTTTGAACTTAGAACTCATCCACTTCAAAAAACCCTTAAAAACGGCATAAAAATCATACAATAAAAAAGCACACATTCATTCATAATCTTTTTTTAACGTTACCCTAGTTACACTAGGATTTTCTCCTGTATCGTGGAGGCAGTTTACAAACATAAATTGCACAAGGACAAACATCCAGACCCGGAACAAGATAAAAATCCTTGCATCGCACGCATAATGTCACTTTATTTATTGAAAACAACAATACCTACAACCGCTTGAAGAAATGGACTAGTGGAAGAAGTGACCCACAATCTCATCAATCATCAATTATCTAAACCACAGTATATAAGTAATTACTACTAAAAGTACGAATGATATCTGTATCTCGGGAACAGAATACGCGGGAAACTTAAAACTTCGATGTTATCATGTTAACTATTTAGTCCAAGTTTGGTGAGAAAATATGAAATTTCAAAACTAAAATATTTAAATGTAGTGACAGCCTGAAAATTGGGACGTCCCGCGCAAATAGAGACACCTGGCAATACTTATCTGTATAATCTATGTGTCTATATATGAATATGACGCTATTGCACCACACATATAAAATAGAATTACTTTACTTATTTTTAGCGATTATATTCGCTTGACAGTTTTTACATCCGGTTATGAGGCACATCTCTAGTAATTTAAAAAAAATACTACTAGTATGCATAATATGTAACTGCGCACGCAAGTGAACTAAATGAAACTTATAATTTTATTAATTAAAAAAAAACATATTAGGTGATATCTTTTAAGTTAATGTTAATTTAATAGTCGTAACAGAATAGAAAAAAATTATAAAAACAAATTCAGTGTTATTTTCACATAGTTAAAAATGTTGTCGTAATCTTGCACACGCACGCAAGTTACGTTCTAGTGACCTGTCAACCTGTCACCTGCACCATGCTATAACGCAAAGACTATAGGCAAGTAGTAAGGCATGCGCTTACGGGGCCCACCACCTCGTGTATCATTTACCCTCGGGGTGTAAACGGAACTGGATCATAAGCTATATTTTTATGGTACACACGATGCTCGTAAAAGCCAATTAGAAGCTTACTGGAAGCGCATTTTGAAGAACCATGCTATCTTGTTTTGAAGAACCATGCTATTTTGTTAGTATAGATCTTTGTAGACAAATTTCTTGTCTCTTTTTTATTTTTGATTAGATTATTGATTCCTTTTGATTCCTTATTGGTGCCGAAAGACGTTACTATCATTATCACGCATCATAGTGCAAGTGAATAAAATATCATCGTGTGAGGAATAAAATAGATTTCAAGGACATGAGCAATCTACCAACACGCACTAGACCTATGTTGTTATCTTACGATATGAGAGGTTTGTGTCCAATTGAGATAGTCTTAGGTTTTTACATTATTTTAATAATCCGTAAACATAGAAAGTTATCCGTTTTGCCATCTGCTATTAGTAAGAAAATAAAATTGCCAATTATTGTCCTTTCCTTTCAAGTCATAGCCTTTTTGGTCATTAAGATTTAAGACAGAGCTATCCTAGAATGTGTTTTGTTAGTTTCTTGAAATATTTGCCCATACCGGGCTGGACAGAAAGGTTGGTGAGCGCAGAATCAATACGTACGCACTAGTGTAACGCTAATCCGCATCTGTAAAATGTCTTTCTAACCTCTTAAATGGAACATGAGATTGCCTGCAGCATCTTCTTACAACACCTTAAAATAATAAAATACTACAGTAGCCAACACGCGTAGCAACAATGGCAATTATAAGGCAATGCCTCCTATAAGTGACCCTATAAGAGACCTTTAGCAGTGGGTTTTTGATAGGCTGTATTGATGATGATCTGTAAAATTTGGGCGTAACATTTTGGAATTGATTTTGCGCAATCAAATCGTTGCCAAAGCCGTCCGATTGCTCGTCTATCTTTTATTAAGTTTTCCCCTTACACCTCTAATGGTTCTTTACTATGTTTAAGATTCTCTGGTGCAGTAGAGGCGCGAGCGCAGAAGAGCAACGAGAAGGTGTACCTCCTGCGGCCCGAGACATTCGAGAGCTACTTCATCATGTGGCGACTCACCAAGGAGCAAAAATACCGCGACTGGGGCTGGGAGGCCGTTCAGGTAATAGACTCCTGATAATCCTATATGAATACGGAAACCGGTTTCTTGAAACCAAAAACCAAAAAATTAGCTTTCTAGGATTTTTGATTTTTAAAAAGATATTTATTTAATATTTCCCTATTAATGTACATAGGTTACCTTTTAAATAAAAAATTGTGCGTGTAATTGTGTACACAGATACGAAGTGAAACTTCTTTAAGACATATCAATCTTCTTTTATTTTATATTTTACACTAGCTTTTCTCCGCGACTCCGCCCGCGTGTAATTTAGGGTTTTAATTTTTTTGCAAGGAACCCTCATTATTTTTCTAAAATAAAAGTAGCCTTAGTTACTCCTTATGACATCAGCTATCTGCCAGTGAAAGTCCCGTCAAAATCGGTCAAGTCGTTTCGGAGATTAGCCGGAACAAACAGACAGACAGATAGACAAAAATTAAAAAAAATGTATTTTTGTAATAATTACAAATTAGTATAAGTACATAAATAAGTAAATGTTATAAGTACCGTTTATACTTTCATATGCATTTAGCAAAACCACTGACCTCTATATATGGACTGGCTATACACCGTGACATAATGAGGCGATTTGATTTTCGCCATTTTGGCGCTGACAGCAGAAGTGAACGTCCACGGAACTAATAATAGAGATGTGACAGTGATAAGACAGTATGACAAAATATATCGATAAATATTCTATACCCAGGCCTACCCGTAACGTCCATGTCCATGTTTATGTATCATATTATTATAATGCCATACAATAAATAAATGTATCAATTTATACCTAAGCCTTAAATGCAAGCTTTAATACCAAGATCGACGCTGCGTTGGTCTATCTATGTTTTTATTCGTAACTACAGAACGGATTTTGTTCCGGGTTTCAAATGAGGAAATGCCTACGCATACTTGCTTCGCGGGGGCAAGAACGGATTATGTCGGACTCGCACCTACTAAAACCCCATGGTTTCTCATCCACCTTCGCCACACATTGCCAGGGCCACGGAAACGCTTTTAAACACATCCGCGGTCCCACCAGCGAGGACTCCTCCTTAGTTGAGGACTTCTCTTCCCCCTTTTCCTTCTCAGATAAGGCGCACCAGGAACACAAGGCGCACTGCCCTTCGCGGTTCCTTACTCCACTTGCACAACGGACTTCCCGAGCCCGATATGTGGAGACCATGGAGCCAGAAAAAAATGAGCACTCGGAAGCACCCAGTGGTAACAGCCCCGCCAAATAGCGGAGGATAGTCGAGTGGCACATCGCCATACCAACAATCCTCTTTCCTTGCGACTCCAACTCGGCTGCAGCGATATAGAGAGAGGACTCTCCTCTAGCCGCAGCCCACTAACACACGTCCAAGGGCTCGACAAGCCCACTCAGAGTGGCCGCCTTGGGCCAGCCATGTGAGTCGCCCTACGTTTACCATGGGTTACCAAGCCTCAGCTACTAACCCCCAAAACTCACGCAAACTCACTAAGGACATTAATAATTTTGCAGTCCCAATATAAATTTATTCCCTTGATATAATAAATTGGTCACATTTAAACAGATTTAACAAATTTACGTCTTGTAAACACACAGTCATCACCAGGCGACCTTTCTGTAGTCTTGCCTATACACTAGGCTATTGCCCTTGAGTCTGGGGGAAATCAAGGAGAGAAGAAATAAAAAAACATTCGAAATAATAATCTAATACGTTTATACTTACTGGTATTGGTACTACCAGAAAATATTATGGGGTATACTGCACTTTTTCAAAGGGGTGCCTTTCTCATGTCCAATAAAACAGTCGTATGTGAAGTGTTTAGAAGAAAGATAATCATTTTGTTTCGGACGCCAATTCCCAATTTTTGTGCTTTTTAGCAATAATTTTAGTCTAGGTTAAGTTGGAAACTTGTTAATTAATAAACATTTGATAATTATCTGTTGTCGGCGACTTTGGTTGTTAACAGATATGGGTAGAAAAGAACATCGATAAGTAGTATAGACAAGGAACTCGACAACCCTATTGAATTTTATTGTTTATCAAAACTCAGTAATATAAAGCCAAACATGTTGGTAATTACGATATTAAAAATAGTAACAAATTTTTAAGTACCTATATTATCAAATAGTTTTAATTTGTTTAATATTAGCTGTAAATTAACTTTCCTTTTGGTAGCGAGTTTTACATATTAAGCACATTCATTATTACTAAAAATAATTCTTATTATGTAACTAAAATCAAACATAATCAAACCATATAAAATACTTTCATTTATTATTTTAAAAGTTCAAAATAAAGAGATACGATTTAAATAACACAACAGACTGGCATATTATGTCAATTTTAGTTCCCGGTACGGACAATGAGGGCGCTTCAAATCGGCATTAGCATTTTGTATGGTATACCCAGTCCAGTGTACTTGTATATATAAAGGTCAGTGAGTAAAACGCTGTAATTTTGACATTACAAACATACACTTCAATTTTATTTATTTGTATAGATATTGATAAGTAGGTTAAATAATATTTAATCTTATTAAATTTCTCCACTACGTCGATAAAGAAGTTTCACTCTTCAATAAACAGGTAAGCGGCCAAAATGCCGAGTTTCTTAGCAAGCGGTCTACAAGCGTCACACTGAGAACGGCACAGGGCTTTAATGCACTTACTTAATTGTGCTTTATGTACCCTCATTCTAATACTTTAAATATTTGACATTCATTGCGGTCTCACTCTATTTGATCTTTATTTTCATTTTATTATATATATGTTACCAAATAATAAAGGTACAGTTTTCTTCTTTGATGGCTGGTGATGAATTTAATAAATTTACTACATTAAGGAACTAATTTAAGTCAAATGATTACTTATGGGTTTTTACAAATCTATTAAAATAGTAAAACATTAACAGTATATCTAACTATTCATGGCATGACTTTTTAGTAAAATTAAATACTGATGAATTACGACATTAAACACACATAACTTATAGCTTGCATTAATTACTTAGTTAATTCATAAAAATCTAACAAAGTATTTATTTTTTATATCTTTTATAACAAAGTATTTATTATTTATGGATTTTTTGTTTTTAAGCAATAGAAATATCAATTATCGTTGGCAGAATAAAATATGCAATTGAAAAATTAGAGTACAAAAATATTAATTAGAAAAAAAATTAAGAACCTTCGGCCTAATAGAAAAACCTATAGTATATTAGTTCTATCAAATTTGTTGTCCAGCGCTGAAAACGTGTGCAGTTTCCTATATAAATAATTTTATATTATGGCAGGCCCTTGAGAAGCACTGCCGAGTGGAGGGCGGCTACACCGGACTTGTGAACGTGTACCATCAGAAACCTCAAGGTGATGACGTGCAACAGAGCTTCTTCCTCGCTGAGACACTAAAGGTAAAATTAATTCTGCTACGGTCCATGTAAAAATAATACGGCCCAGAAAGTCCCATTGGTGGGTCCCTATTTTGATACGGTAATGGAACCAGAGGAATCTATGTACCCTTGTGCAGGTTAAGTATTAACGAACTTTACAAGTCCTTGGAATATTTTTTTTGCAAATTTCTGTAATAGTTCTGTGCTAGACGTGGATCTGTTCTAAAATATTAGTCAAACTGCACGCGGTTTAGCGCTTCGTAGTACTCCATTTCACGCACCAACGCCGACGCCGTTCGTCAGCGATCCGATTCCTTACATGGTACAGCAAACAAGGTAAACACTGCAGGTTTATTATAATGTATGGGCTGCAATATGTATGGGCGGCTCGACTTGGCAAGGACCACAACGTCACGAAATAATAGCCATAAAATAGCAGCTTTGTTACGTGTGGCGAGTGTAGAGATTTTCCTTTTTGGTAATGGCATTCCAGTTCTCAGGGGTGACAACGCATCTGCATTTTGATTCTTAATCAAGAATAGATGTAGATGTCTAAGGACCACAGCATCCACTTACCATCATGCGGGCTGTGTGCTCGTCACCCTTCCCTATATTAAAAAATGTCACGCCTGTCATTCCCGCAATGAGGGAGTAGGCAGAGTCCAAAAAGCAACGAGCTTCTCGGACCACCTTTAGCCAAAAAAGTATGGGTATACATAGATGGAAAATTCTAAAAGAAATTATAGGTGACTAGCGCATCGCCTAGACAATCGCAAATCCAATATTCCATTAGTCACTTATTACGACATGCTAGACAAGTAACACGGTAGGCACATCGTTTTCTGTTGTAACTCCTACATGAGCTTGAGAGCTTGAGACAATGGGATGGGAAATAATTGTTAAGGTGGTTATTATATTCACACACATTATACAACATTGGTAAAAAGTTTATGTGGCTTACTGATTTTAATGAATATACGGGGAAGGTTCAGAATAAATAATATAGGCAAATGGTGAAGAAAAATTAATTTAAAAAATCTCAAACATTCTGTCTTTTTTATCTTTTAAATTCAAAATGCGTGGTAATACGTTATTTTAACTGATACCCTTGGTAGGCAAAAACGTTGTTACACATAAATCACACACAATTTCAAATAAAAGTAGAAGCCTTATTTACTCGTATTTTCAAAAACTGCAATAACGGTATATAAATAATGATATATTTTTTTTATAGAATAAGGGAATTTTTGCTTAAGTTTAAAATTTGGCTACTCTTTGAAAAATAACCCAGTATAATATGATAATATGTATAATATATAATGTATAATATAATATAATATAATAACATAAATTATTTTTTATTTGCTTTCTTAGTATTTTCTTAATCCATTGTAATATATTGTAGAAATAAATATTAGAGTTATTAACGTGTATATTTCTTTTCAGTACTTATACCTCCTGTTCTCTGATGACACCCTGCTGCCTCTCGACGAATGGGTGTTCAACACGGAGGCACATCCGTTCCCGATAAAGGGAAAAAATCCTCTCTACCGGGGAGTAGACAGACCAGTCGAAGTCGCTAAAGACGAAAACCATATCTAAGAACATCAGATCTTGACAGTTTTGAATAATTTGAAAGGATGCGATGCGGTTCGAAGTAAGTTAAAGATTTACACTGCCCTGTGAATAGAGGTTGGTTTGAAAGTGCTGTGTGTATAGTGTTGCCAGTAACGCGGAATCGAGTCCAATAATCCATCACAATTATTTTATTATTCAAGAAATAACTGTGAATTTATCTCGTCATAATATTTATATCTAATGGCCGATATAAATTAATACATTATAATTAAATTATAATTCATATTTTTTTTAATTACACACATGATATGTTGAATGAAATAAATTTGTATTTTATTATAATATGTAAGATTGTATACACTCAGTTACTCCACAAATAAATTGAAGTAAAATATCATGTATTAAATTGGGGAAACATTTTTATAATTTGTAATTCGAATTTCAATAATAGTCAATTCCTATAACAAAACAAACTCCACAATAAATAATACTGATGAAATTGGGCCTTTAGGAAATTACGTACAAAACATTTTTGAATAAAAATATTGTTTCCTCCTCGTTTTCGCAATTTTAACCATTTTTTTTTTCTATACAACCTTTTATTAAGAGGTGCACTGTCATGCACTTTTCACTTGCATTTAATTTCTCTTAGCGTCTTAGTTAGCGACAAAATAATATCCTAAGTACCCTATACACATAATAATACTTGAAATTACTTATTTATTTAACTTTTACTTAATTTTCCGAGTTATCATATAATTTATTACTTACATAAGTTTGTACTATTTTTTCTGGCGAATTGATTGCGATAGCCTCACAGCACAGCTGTTTGTTTTTTTTTTAATTGTGTACATTTAGTATCAAAATATTACAGAGATTTGTTATGAATTTCTTTTGATTAG